>OZ005734.1:335033798-336463093 GCA_963930755.1 Eudasyphora cyanicolor
ACTTCAACATAACAATGTTCTTTCTTGGACAAGATCAGCGTTAAGAAAAACAGTTACTTAATAACCAAAACACTAACATAGACATCAACAACAACAACAATAAAATTATTGCATAATTAACAAACTGAAAAAGATATGCAAGAAGGAAAAAGTTAAAAAAAAATGAAATTATTCAGGTAATCTTTGAAAAGTTAGAAAGCAAAACTAAAACTCAGAAAAAAAAGAAAAGTTTTGAATGACGTGCATGATCGCAGTTTAGATCTGTGTGGCTACTACGACTCTATAGGCATTTTTATACAATACAAACAAATTATTACATACTAAACAAAAATAAACTACAAACAAACAAAAAAAAATATATCATACATTTTTATAAAATGCTATGTAAATTTTTCGTTTCTTACTTAACTTTACCATAAGCTAAATAAGAAAAAAATTCCATTATACGAAAGAAATCCAAAATAAATTTTGAAAAAAAATACAATAATTATGTTTTAATTTTTTTTAATTTAAGCAGGGTCTCCTGGAAGTATGCTTTAAAATCCATTTTTTTAATTTTTTATGAAATGCTTTTTCACTGATGGAATCATACAGGGTGGAGTGCGGTAATTTGCTTATTTGGGAATGAAATAAAAAAGGCATGAAGCCTAGAAAAATTTATTTTATATTGAACAGTAAGGGCATTTATAAATTACATGGTTTTAAATAGCGTATCTGGCAAATGTCGACCTTCGCTATCCACCCACTGCTGCATACGTTTTCTGAAGTTTTCATGAACTCTTGTTAGAGCAGTGATGCCAACTTTTTCAGAAGCAAAAGCGTAATGAGTAAATGAAAAAGCGTAAATTCCAAACAAAATGGCGTAAACAGCACTAAACTATAACATTTATTTAGTCAGGCGGCGACGACTACATTATATCCTACACCACCCCATCTGAGCAGAATTAAATAAAATATGTTTCGAAAATAGTTATTAGTTTTGTTTTCCTAGTGAAAATAATATGTCTAAAAATTTGTATTTTATGACGCTTAAAATCAAAATCAGGATATAGATACATACAGGGGATATACTCGTATCTGAAGCTGAACCTATTTTCGTCAATTTTGATAACGTTCCTATTTATTTAAAAAAGCTGATATCTGTTAAAAATTTTAGAGATCTGTTGACAATGTCGATTTAAAAGCGCCTACATTCGACATCGGTATATTGGTGTTATGGGGTCTATATCTAAATCTGAACCAATTTTCCTTAAATTTGGTAGTGTTCATTCCTGGTTGAATGAACCGCTATATACGAAATTGTATGTAGATCTGATGAGAAACGGGTATTCTATGGCGCTGACTCAATAGATTTAAACCTGAAAAAATGTCATAAAAATTTGCCAGAGTTTATTATACGTTAAAACTACTTTCCTATACCAAATTTAGTAAAGATTCCATACAAATTTTGGCGTCTATGCTGCGTAGATGCCAAATCGGGATATAAAGGGTGGTTACATTTTAAGGGCCGATGTTGATTTTGAATAAAACACAAATAATTATATGAAATTAATTGCCATTCATTTTTATTATGATAATATTGGTATGGTTCCATTATGTATGGAACAAAATATCGGCCAAATGGCCGCCGCGACTCCGATGGTCAAAATTTTCGATGACGCTAAGGCATAAATGAGGTTCTATGCAGTTAATGTGCCGAATTATCTCATCGGCGTACAATTTTCTTTAAAATAACCCCAAAGAATGAAGTCCAACGGTGTCAAATCACATGACAATTGACATCACCACGACGTGAGATAACACGGCCATTGAATTTGTTGCGCAAAAGAGCCGTTGTTTCGTTAGCTGTGTGGCAAGTGGCACCGTTCTGTTGAAACCACATATTGTCCACATCCATATCTTCCAATTCGGGCCATAAAAAGTTCGTTATGATCTCACGATAGCGAATACCATTCACAGTAACTGCCTGACCGGCCTCATTTCGAAGAAGTATGGCCCTATGACGTCGCCATAAGCCGCACCAAACGAACTGGGCGAGCATGCACAAGTGTTTTCACATCGCCTACAGACCCGGTTTGCTGAAATTTGCGCACAATTCTCTCGGTTGTGGGCACATTTGGTCGATTATGCTAATCAAAAAAAAAATCACGAAGTGCACGAAATGCATTTTGATTTGAACGCCCATTTTCGTTAAAGGCTTACAGCCTGTTTCTCTATGTCGAACGAAAGCGATGCGAACATAAAACATCTGATTTTAGACCTACTAACATGTACCAAAACGACAAAGCGAATGCTTACATACTGGCTAATGCCAGTAAGTAGGTCTAAAATCAGCTGTTTTTCGTTCGATATAGAGAAACAGGCTGTTAAAAAACTTTAACGCGTTGCTCGATTGTGTATCTTTCCATTGCTCAAAACAACTTGACGTTTAGGTGTGGTTCACATTCAACATCGGCCCTTACAATTAAAACACCCTTTACATATGGTGAAGCAAAATAGTCTAATTTCTTTATGTTACCAGATGTGATCTGACAAATGTACAAAAAGCGTCAAAAGCACTAACAAAAAAGTTGAAAAGCGTACGTTAGTGCTTTTTTTCGTTTGGCACTAACTGAACACTTTTCGCGTATTGGGTAGTCTGAAAAGCACTAAATCTGGCGCGAAAAGCACTAAGTTGGCATCCCTGTGTTAGAGTTCATGAAAACCAAAGTCAATGAATACAGAAGATGTGCCATCGCAAGTTTGTTTACATTTTCTCGAGTTACGAAAGAATAGAAATGATTTTTCAACCGCGAAAAAATTGTTTTCTGGTGTATTTTCTTGAACTTTTTTTACGCATATCGATTGATATCAATTTTGTTATCGTGATAATTAAAAAAATCGGGAAATTACTCGTTGAAATCAAATTCCTATTCGTTCGTAACTGATACTTACTCGCTTCGGGAAGGAATGTCTTCTTATATTGTTTTTGATGAAAACTTCAGAAAACGTATGCAGCAGTGTGTGGATAGCCAGATGCACTATTTAAAACCATGTAAATTATAAATTCCCTTACTGTTCAATATAATTAAAATATAAAATAAATTTTTCTAAGGTTCAAAACTTTTTTATTTCATTCCCAAATTACCGGGATCCACCCTGTTCTTTGGTTTTATGAAAATACTTGTGCGTTATGTTAAAAAATTTTAAAAATATTATGTCTGATTGTTTCAAATTCACAACAAATATTAAAGGATCTCTCACGCATACTAAACGATAACGTTATTGCAACAACATTTTTGTTGAAGGGCTGTGCATTAGGAGGTGGGTTGGTGTTGGTGCATTTTTTTGCACAAAGCGGCAGTCAAAAACGTGATCTACGGAAAATTTCTCCAAGAAACCATGTGTCTAAAATTAAGTCCTAGCCGACGGAAATAGACTTCAAATTTGAGGTCACATTAAATACTAAATTATACACAAACCCCTATAGGTTCATACAAAAGCAATACCGTAAAATGTAGTAAGACCTATGTATGTACACCACCACAAAGACAAACATATGGTTTACTCCGTTTTATTTGAACGCGATACAATGATTTCCTTTTTCTTGTGTTCAACTTGATAGTCTGCGTTTTATAAACAACCGTCTTTTAAATAGAGTTCAATTATTAAATTATAATGGAAACAAACATCCGTAATGCCAGTTGATTCCGCTAATTCTGAAATTCAGTCGAGACATTGTGCAAATCTGCCTTACATTTTTTTAATGGGAGTATTATCCAAATCTAAACCGATTTGTTTCAAATTCGTAAGGGCAATACAATTGAATATGTTGAGTTTTATTGAGATCGACCAAGTGCTTTGATTGATATAACGTTTTTTACAAAGGGAAGTGGCTAAGCCCACTTTCCAAAAAAAAAATATTTCAATGATTTACGTACCAAGTTGCGTCTTTCTAGCTCAGAGCTGCATCACGGCCGCTTCCAGGATCCCAGAGGCACCGTGCACCCCAGGTAACCACCAATTTTAAAAAAGATATCAATTATCATTAATATTATAAACATGTTTTGTGTGATTTTTCATTTTGTAATGAAGAATGAAGAAGACTGACTACAGAAATGATCCTTTGAAGTATACTTCACAGTAAACTATTCTTCACAGGATCATTTCTGTAATCAGTCTTCAATTACTTCCATTGCAAAATGAAAAATCACAACATGTTTTTGCTATGTTGAGGCAAATGTCTACATAATATGTTTACATTATGGGCCATTTTGCAGTTTTGTTTGTTTTTTGACAAATAGATGTGTTGTGATCTCCTCTTTCGATCTTAATTTAATTACATTTTTGTGTGAAATTACGTTTTTGTTTTTGTATAGCATGTGTGTGTGCTCTAGTGAAACTTGTAGAATTGTATCTTTCGAATGCTGGCTGTGTACTGACCTTTGGCATGCTAAGTGTGCAGGTGTACCCGCAAGGATCGTAGATGCTTAAATGTCTGTTGCGTAAATTGTGTTGTGTAAGATGTAGAAAGATTAATGTAGATTTCTACAAATTCGTTAAGGATTATTCCTTCGTGGTTTCTCAGAGGGGAAGGAGCTTTGGGAGTTGTATGAACGTTTCCATAAGTTCACTTCTCTCATTGATAGGTTTCCAGATTTAGATGGATTCTTGTGCTATCCTGACGTTGCTGCCGTCGAAGAAGGCGCTCTCTAGGATGCTTGACGCCGTTGCACCGAGTACTTCTGACCTCATAACGTCGGTTGAGCCTACGAATTCAACAGCTTCTGTTAAGGTAGTGCATTCTGATTCTGTTGATCAGCAAGATGTTATTATCGCTGCAGCACCGATTGCTGATCAGGTTGTCCCTATGCAAGAGGGAAATTCAGAGGTTCATTTTGAGACTGAACCTAACCCATCTGCTACTATACCACTGCGAGTAGGTAGGAAACCGAAGACACTGACTGTGGTCCCAGCCGCTTTGCTCCGGATACGATGATATAAATCTTTATATAAGGTCTAAGATAGATGGTGATTTTTATCTTAAATCAAAAAAATGCGTTCATCTTCGTCCGTATCTCAGTCGTCATTCAAGATCATCGTACAACGGGAGATCTTTGATAAACTGATACAACGTGATTTTTGGCCGCGTAAGGCATTTGTTAAAGAGTTTGTTGGTAGGGTTGATATTTTAGCGCGTTTGCCTTTGAGACAATCTACATCCAATTCTTCAAAATACTAATAAATTCTTTTGTGATAGCATACCAGAATGTTAGAGTGCTTAATATTAAATTATCCCGCTTACAAGTGATGGGTGAATGGATAAATCAAGACCACAAGTCGTGCCATCAGAAGATATTACAATCACTTGTCGGTCATATTCAAACAACGGAAATCTCCGACCGCATTCCTGAAGTGCGGCTTACAGCTACCTGTGATTCGTTCGTGCCAGACTTACGCTCCTGGGAAAACGGAACACTAGCTCATGCGCCAGTGGGAACCAGCTGCTACACTGATGGGTCCAGGCTAGGAGGAAGGACGGGTCTGGGACTTTTTATTGATGAACCAGAAGTCGAACTTTACTTCCGCCTCCCAGACCATAACACAGTATTTCAAGCAGAAGTTCGAGCAATCACGGAGTGTGTTAACTGGCTCAGTAATACCACAAAGCCTAAATATGCCAACATATTCACAGATAGCCAAATGGCGATCAAAGCAATAACATCGGAAAAGGTCAAATCCAGAACAGTGTTAGAATGTAAAAGAACGATAAATAATTACTCAGTCCATGGTCAACTGCGTATTTTCTGGGTACCGGGACACAACGGAGTGATTGGAAATGGACGAGCAAACAGCTTGGCTTCAAAGGGCAGAGAACTTCGAGTAATAAACTTGGAAACCTTTCGAAGTCACGAAGGATGAGTTGAAGCACTGGGCAGTGATGTGTGTGGAATAGAGCAACTGCAAAGATACTGTGGGGTGCCCCAAATGAAAAGAAAACAAGTAGTTTTCTGAAACTAAAAAAGATCGAGATTAGTAAGATTATGAGTGTTCTAACGGGACACTCAAGCTTACAGGCACATCTTCATCGCATGGGACTAGCAGAAAACGACGAGTGTAGGGCATGCAGGGAAAACATCGAAACGATGGAACATTTTACGTGTTACTGCCCAGGTTTCACACATGCAAGATCCCGATATTTCGGTTATGGATATGACTGGAAGATACTGAGTAAATACGAGTCTAGTACCGATTTTCTGTAACCCGTGGGGTATAAAAATCATAAATAAGGAGCGCACAACAGGCCGAACCACTGGCTTAAATGTATGTCCATGGACATGAGACGTTTAAACGTCTCCTCTATTCAACCTAACCTGCTTATTTCTGACAGCTTTTACTTCGAGTTTTCCGTTTTAGGCTTCACTGAGACTTGGCTAAAGTCTTCAATATTTAATTCTGAGATTCTGTCAAATAAATATTTAATATACCGAAAAGATCGCGGTGGTGTTCTTATTGTCGATATCAGTACGTTTTCTTCCGAACTTGTCAATCTCGATGAGACTAAAGACATTGAATGTATTGTTGTCTCTATCGTACATCCCTCCAAACTCGGTGTTATCTGTTTATGAAAATCACGTGTTGGCTATCAGCAGAGTAATTTCGATGTTGAGGGTTGTAGACCGTATCATCATTTTAGGGGATTTTAATTTACCCTCCGTTTGTTGGCTTTCTTCGCCGGATACTGAGGCTCTTAAGGCCCAACTATAATATGCATAAGCTATTCCGTACGGAATGTGCGTTAAGTTTCGCACCCTGCTTAAGCAAATGGGAACTGAGAGAACTTAACGAAAAGTTCACTTAAGTACATTATAAGGCCCAACTATGTCCGAATTTACACTAGGCAAGTTTGTTCAGCAGCTTATCATCAAATTCTCTTTTGAACTTGCACGAATAACTCAAAACGTTCAGGGAGAGTTTTTTCCGCCCTCTTGCAGACTGCCTCTCCAACAAAACGCCGATAATCTGCTGAACATTCAGCCAATGTAAATAGGGACTATAATATGCATAAGCAATTCCGTACGGAATATGCGTTAAGTTTCGCACCCTGCTTAAGCAAATGGGAACTGAGAGAACTTAACGAAAAGTTCACTTAAGCACATTATAGTTTGGCACATATGATTTCATGCATTCGCACAGTTGCTTAAGCTAGCTTATGCATATTATAGTTGGGCCTATAGTTTGGCACATACGATTTCATGCATTCGCACAGTTGCTTAAGCTAGCTTATGCATATTATAGTTGGGCCTTTACTCCTTTGTTCTGTACAACGTAATATCTACATATATGTATATCGAGAGCTTATATTCAAAACCCTCTATTTTCAATTTTTGCAAAAATGAGATTTTTATGTTAAAATATTCGGTAAAATAAGGCGCATCTA
This sequence comes from Eudasyphora cyanicolor, assembly GCA_963930755.1. Taxonomy (NCBI): domain Eukaryota; kingdom Metazoa; phylum Arthropoda; class Insecta; order Diptera; family Muscidae; genus Eudasyphora; species Eudasyphora cyanicolor. Next base: position 335,041,219 of record OZ005734.1, read on the forward strand.
TGGTACTAATTTGGAAATAAAAAAAAAACAAAAATTGAGATTTTATGGTCATTTTTGTAATTTCTCTATCTTACACACTTATTTTTTCTGAATGCAATACCCTCTATCTCTTCATATAATTTGGGACTATTTTTTTTGTTTTATTTTTTTTTCTTCTAAAAGATGGTTCTTTGGTGAAAAGAGTATGCTACACCCGAATTTGGTTAAATTTTTTTAGTCGAAGCTTTAGTTTTCATATTATGACTATTTTTATATCTAACCTGTGATTCCACAAGAATACCATTTTTTCTATGACAATTTTAAAATGGATTCAAAAATGAATCCCAAGAAATAGATAATACTTAAATAAAAAATTAATCATTAATTCATTGTTATTATTATTTATTAATTTTATTATAATATGTATAATTATATATTAAAAAATTTGTGGAATTCATAAATATTTTTTTTACTATGCAAAACCCTCTATCTTTTTTTATACATGAAGAATTTTTGAATAGCAATACCCTCTATGTTCCATAAAACGGCTCGTGGTGCAAATATTAAAAAAAACATTATTTAGTAGTTCACGTAGTTAGGATTTTTTGAAAAAATTAAGGGCACAGTGGGACAGAAAGGGATAAATATGGTACCACCGCCAAATTTGAAGCCTAAAATTGCATTGGTCTTTAAAACAACGGAGTTTTCGGGGGAAAAAAGTGTAAAATATGGTACAGTGGCTTCAAAATGTCAAACACATGGATCAATGGTCCTAGGGTAACTTTTGGAACATAAACTAGAGATCGGAAGTGATTTTTAGTAATTCTAACTTTAAGAGGCACAGTGGGACAAGACGGCTTAATTATAGATCATGGGGAAAAATGGAACAATCATGAGATATGATTTGGAACTTAAGCATGATATATGAAGAGTTTATTTGGTTTTAGTAGCACGGTGGTCAAAAACGGTTAAATAATGCACAGGGGAGAAAATATGATTAAATATGGTATAGTTGGGGAAAAAGGGTTAAGTACGAGTATGTTTGCGTGGATACACATTTTAAATACGGTACAGTGAGACAAAATGTGTTAAAAATGGTACAGTCGGGCAAAAGGCCTTAACTATGGAACAGTGGGGCAAAAAGGGTTAAATATGGTACATTGTAACAAAAATCGTTAACTATACAGTACAGTGGAGCAATGAAAAAGGGTTAAATATGGTACAGTGTGACAAAAATCGTTAACTATACAGCATAGTGGAGCAATGAGGGTTAAAGATGGTACAGTGGGGCAAAACCTTTTAAATTTGGTACTGTGAGACAAAGGGTTTAATATGACACAGTGGGGCAAATACGGTAACGTGGGACAAAATGGGTTAAATATGGTAGAGTCGGGCAAAAAGCTTTAACTAGGGAACAGTGGGACAAAAATGTGTTAACTATGGTACAGTGGGACACAAATGGTTAAATATGGTACAGTTTGACAAAAATGGTTAGAGTGGCCACAAATAGTAAAATATGGTACGGTGGAACAAAATGGGTTAAGTATGGGACAGTGGGGTAAAAAGCGTTAACTATTGAACAGTGGGGTAAAAATGTGTTAACTATGGTACAGTGGGGCAAAAATGGTTAAATATAGTGGACAAAATATAGTAGGACAAAAAGGTGTTAAATATGATTCAGTGGACCCAAAAGAGTTCAATATGGTACAGTGGGTCCAAAAGCGTACATTTAGTACAGTGGTCAAAAATATGGATGCAGGGAGAGAGGGTAAATTTATGCTTTTAGTAGCACTGTGGTGCAAAAAGGTCAAAATTATGATGAAGTTGCGGCAAGAAAAAATTGTTCAATATGTTACAGAGGGGCGGAAACGTGTTAAACTTGGTTTAGTGGAGCAAAAAGGGTTAAATATAATAGTACGGTGAAGCAAAAAAGTTAAATACGATAAAATGGTTAAATGTGGTAATTGGGAAAAAAGGGAAACAATAGTCCCAGATATGTGTAAAAATTCGTACTTTAGAAGCACAATGTAATAAAAAGTGTTTAATATGGAACAGTGGTGCATAAAGTGTTGAATGTGGTCCCAGAGTGATCCCAGAGCTAAAAAATAGTTTTTTCCAAAAAAGGTTCTTCTACTTAAATCGTGGGTTGAAATACGGCCTAAGGTTGCGAATTTGGATTTTGAAATATCAATTATGATTTTTAAATATTGTACAATCGTGCAAAATTTGTTAATTATGACACACAAAGTGTTAAATGTGGCACAACGGAGCGATGCACTTTAGCTTTTTAAATTCGCACCTTTATAGACACAGTAGGACAAACATGGTTTTATATTGTACCAGGGTTTGAATGTAGCTACATAAACTAGTGGAAAGTTGCTAACGTGTGATCCAAAAAATAGTTTTTCTACGTTCAGAGGTACAGTGTGGAAAGGGATAAATATTGTACCATGATTTCAGGGCAACTTTTGGAACACAAACTAGAAATGTAACGAGGGTTCGTATTTTATAGTAAAATGGTAATCAAATCTTCTTCATTTTGCACCATATATAATAATCATGTCATTTTGAAAGAAAGAGGTGTAACTATTTTACAGTACCCTAAACAGAAAATAAATAAAAGATGGGGGCTGCGAAGCGCACCGGGTTAAAGCTAGTCATAACATGTACGTTTTACAATGATGCCAACATCAATAATTGATTTTCAGCCTAAAAAATAAATACACCACTTTATCTATGAAAATCGACAAGAAATAGCACCATTTGTATGGCAGCGCCATCTAGCGTGAGTTGTAGTTTGTAAATATCAAAAATGAATTCCTCGACCCCAAAAACGGTAAGATACCACAACTTAAAAAATAATAAAAAAATAAGCATTATTTTATCAAATTTGCAATTATCTTTTCTTGTTAGACAGCGTTCCAAAATCACCAACTTCAAATTCGTGTAAAAAAAATCTCGCACTGAACGAAAAAAAACATTGAAGGTTTTGTTATGGATAATCTCAACTTTCATTTGCAATTGGTTTCATCCCATTTTGGTTGTTGCACGGTGTTATTAATTCTAGACTATTGATGTATGCGTATGATGTTGAGATATTTTTCCGCCTTAACAAAACCTGGCGCACATCGCAGATATCTTTTAATTTGAAAATTCCTATATTTAATACGTATGTAAAGTCCACGTTGCTATACGGAAGTGAAACCTGGCCCATAACAAACAAGGTAACAGCAAAACTTCAAGTACAAGGTTTCGCAAAGTATGGCCGATCCAATTCAATTTTCGCCTTACAATCTGGCGTGCAATTGCTTCTTCGGTTGACAAGCGATGTAGTTCCTCGATTCAAATTTTATTTTATTCGTAGTATCCCATTCTTGGAATACTATTGCGTGGCTTTCGCAAAGTATGGCCGATCCAATTCCATTTTCGCCTTACAATCTGGCGTGCAATTGCTTCTTCGGTTGACAAGCGATGTAGTTCCTCGATTCAAATTTTATTTGGACAGAAAATTTTGCATATAATTCGGAGGCATTTGTTTTTATTAATACAAGGTGGCGCAAAAGTAATCCTATCAGAAAATGCTATAAATTTTGCGATTATTGGTCAAATAAATATTCAGCAATATTCCGCGTTCTGGAGCAGTGTAGCGTAACATTGTTTATTAACGTGTATTTCGCATGTGTTTACTACACAAATGTCAAAGCAGAACTGACATTAGGGGCCATCGCAAAATTTATAGCATTTTCTGATAGGAGGATTACTTTTGCGCCACCTTGTATTAATAAAAACAAATGCCTCCGAATTATATGCAAAATTTTCTGTCCAAATAAAATTTGAATCGAGGAACTACATCGCTTGTCAACCGAAGAAGCAATTGCACGCCAGATTGTAAGGCGAAAATGGAATTGGATCGGCCATACTTTGCGAAAGCCACGCAATAGTATCCCAAGAATGGGATACTACGAATAAAATAAAATTTGAATCGAGGAACTACATCGCTTGTCAACCGAAGAAGCAATTGCACGCCAGATTGTAAGGCGAAAATTGAATTGGATCGGCCATACTTTGCGAAAGCCACGCAATAGTATCCCAAGAATGGCATCCGAAAGGAAGCAGACGTCCTGGGAGACCAAAAAATACATGGCGTAGAACAGTCCTAAATGAGCTGAAAATGCAAACAAAACCTTAGATTAAATTAAAACTTTGTGTAACGTTAGATTAGGTTGGAGTAATCTTGTAGAAGCCCTAAGTTCCCAAGTTGAATAAAAATAAAGGAAACAAAGAAAATCGAGTGCAAATACTAGAGGTAACTTCCATGAAATCTGGAATTTTAGGTCTCAGACACAAAAAAGAATTTTTGTTGCATAGTGTAATTATTTTTTTATTACTAGTTTTTGCTATTATCTTCGTCACTATCAGTTCAAGAATAATAATTTTTCCCCGTCCCTTTAGAAACTCACACAAAAAGGGACCAAATTGTAGCAAGAAGGAATAGCTTTATACACAAAAATTGGATTTTGATAAAATGCATTCTTAAGTGTCAAATTTTCAAAGAGAACATTTTTTATTAACAAAAAAATTTTTGCTACTATAAAAGAAATTTCCCGAAAGTGACATTGGCATCAATCTAAAGAAACAAATGTGCTCATTGCCACGATATAATATTTTTGTGATATCACCCAACATGTTAATTTCAGGAAATATTTAATATTATAGTTATGACGTCGAACAAGTAGATAAAGCTATGATCCATTGCTGGCGTAGTGTATATGCACTTCTATTGAAAGGCATTTTTTACTTTAAAGTTTGTGTTACAAACAAATCATTCGTAGCTTACATATGAGAATTCCTAATGAATAGTTTCTGTTAATTAAGTTGTCAGGAATTTTACAAATTGGTTCTCAAATAATCAAATTTTGTCATTACTTCAGCTAGAATATATGAGGGTAAAGAGACATCCATCATATATGGCCAGACATTTGTAAAATACCTACACTTGAATGTATGTACTTTATCCACTTCAAAAATGTATCTTCAAATATGTACATACGTACATACATTTGTATGTATGCATGACGTACTTAAATGACTAGTGGAAACTCTACATAGAAATCTGATAATAATTTATATAAACAAACAATTTTATGGCCGTTAACATGCCGTCAAAAATAGTACTCCTGTTTAGCTCCAAAATACATAAATATTAGTTTATTTAATTTATTGTTAACTCTGTCCCTATTAGGGTAGGTAAATATTTAATCTTCGCATCGTTTTACCTATGATGCGACAACAAAAGTAAACATTGGATGGTGTGAATTTTGAATTTTAAAAGTAAAGCACATCGATTTTTTGGGGTAATGTAACATGAAGAGATTGTACTTAAATTTCTCTATTACTTATTTGTTTATCATTTAATAAATAACAGGTGGCGCAAAAGTAACCTTTCGATGTTTTTTGTGCCAAAGTCACCGACCGATTATTGGTCAAATAAATATTCAGCAATATTCCGCGTTCTGGAGCAGTGTAGCGTAACATTGTTTATTAACGTGTATTTCGCATGTGTTTACTACACAAATGTCAACATTAGGCATTAGGGGCCAATCGCAAAATTTATAGCATTTTCTGATAGGAGGATTACTTTTGCGCCATCGCTCAAGAGCGATGCCCCTGTGGGGCATGCCACAGATTCAGTTTGCAATTGATTTCTACAGATTCCGTTGGAATTTGTGAATTCAGAAAGAATCAAAAATACTTTCTTTTGTAAAGGGGTTTCCAACAAGAGGTGTTATTTTGGTATTCAATGAAAAATGCCATTTTTTGAGATAAATGATCGGATGTTTATTTCATAATAAAGAGGAAGGTATGCCGTTAATAATGAAAAACAACATCAGCCATATGGCCACCACGACCACGCTTACAGAACCTTATCCTTTTCATGAAATTTTCCATAACCAAATCGCAAAGTGGCTTCCCTATGTCCTCGATAGCCTCACTAATTCTATATATGAGGTCTAGAATCGACGCTGGGCAGTTGGCGTAGACCTTATCTTTTACGTGGCCCGAAGGAAGAAGTCGCAAGGTTTTAAATCACAAGATCTCGGTGGCCAATTGTGATCACCACTTCGAGAGATAACACGGTCCGGAATCTTTTCCCGTAACAGGGCAATGGTTTCGTTGCTTGTGTGGCACATAGCGCCGTCTTGTTGAAAGTAAACGTTGTCCAGATCAATACCTTCCAACTCCGACCATAAAAAATCATTAATCATCTCTCGATAGCGCAATCCATTCGCCGTAACTGTTGATCCAACCTAATTTTCGAAAAAGTAAGGTCCCCGCCGGACCATAAACCGCACCAACCAGTCACACGTTGAGGATGAGTGACAATTTTGCTTGTTGAAGTACACCGAGGTGGAAATGGGCCTCATCATTCAAGATGATTTTCGAATTTTAATAATTCCAATGCGTTGTTGAATCGTGTATCTTTACATTTTTAGTAATGGCGTAGTTTCTACTTGTCAAATGCTAAAGAATAAAAGCTTCAAAAGTGACAGCTACCGAAATACCGGGTGATTCAAAATAAAACCTCTTGTTGGAAAACCCTGTATTACCAGTGAGGAAAGACTAAAGTCTGGCGGGCCGACTGTATTGTACCCTCCACCATTTGCCAACAACTGCACAGTGAACCATTACTACTATGAACAGTTGCAGGTTAAATGGAGTACATTTCTAAATTCTAGGCACATATATTGACCTTGACCTTCATTAGAGGCTTATACTTATCAAAACATAGATCGATATACTCCATTTTCACTAGAGACGATTTAATTCAATATGAAGTAGGAAAGCTTAAATTTCCGCATGGTGGATTGAAAATGCGTCTAATCTTTACTTATATATGGGAGCAATATAAAAACATTTTCAATGGGAACGATTAAATGCAATATAAAGCATAAATTCTTACATTTCAGCCAGATCTATTGAAAAATGTGTTCTCTACAGCGTCAAGAAGTGACATCGGTGGGGACCTTTATAGGCGGGCTATCTCAAAACATGCACCAGGATGCCCCATTTCCAATTGGGATCTTGCCTAGTCTACGAAATGCCTATGTACCAATTTTCGTAAAGATCGCTTCATATTTGCTACCTGCACTTTGATCCCAAGAATACATGGACAAACGGACATGGCTAAATCAACTCAGAAAGTGATTCTGTGCCGATCGGTATAACAAACTATGGGTCTTGTTGTGTGAGAAGATGACCACCTCAGTAACCTGAGGATGTTCAGTGATCAGGGTGTAGACAGGAAAACTGGGTGTCACGAATGACTTAATTTTAACGCCAATCAAACATATGACAGAATAAAAAAACCCGCCAGCTGAGGTTGTTGTTATGTACACCCAAAAAAAATTGTTTGCTGTTAATAACAAACAACGTCTGCTAATTTTTAGCAAACATTTTTTCTGCTAATACAGCACATTTTCTGCTGTAATAGCAAAAAGTTTGCAGTTGTGCATTAGCAAACGCACTGCTGAAAAATTTGCAGTTTGCTGAAAATTTTTGCTGTTAATCGAAATATGTATGTTAAAATAAGACAAAAGTTGCACTAATTTACATGATAAAGTTCAACTACCATTAAAAATCAAAAAGGTTAGGGTCATTCGTGCGATGAGAAAAGTATATTTAAAAAAAATTAAATAATTATTCGGCGATATCTATTTTCCGAGTTACGGTTCTCAATATTTTTATTTTTCATTGGATTTTAAAAATATTGGAAATATGAGTCGATTAAAACTGCAAAAAGTAAAACACAAATCGATAACGAATATGATTTGACGATTTCAAAATCTTACTTCCGGACATACAATTAAAATTAATCTATTGTGTTTAGATTTTAGTTTCTATTTTTTTATATTTTAATGAAACCAAAGCTAAACATTAATATTTTATGTGCGATTTGTAAAAATGTTTATAAAGTCTGATTCACACAAGGCAATTTTATTTCAAGCAAGTGTCAACGTTTGTAGGAGAGATACAGAGAGCACTTTCCGCTTGGAATAAATTGCCTCGTGCGATCTAGGACTAAGTATTGTGTATGCAAAAAAAGTAAAAAAAAAGAGAGAATTCCTAAAGGCTTAGGGTGAGTATTAAGAGAAAATTTCACAAGATTATATCATCCTGTGCAAAGTCGATTTTTATATGGTTTCCACGGCTATTCCTGTGTGTATTGTTGTTGTTTCAAAGTGCGAATGAAAAACAAAACGTTCAATCGAGTACGAGAGTTTTTTCCCCTCCCTTTCCAACTGCCTCCCCTACAAACACCATTAAACCGCTGAAAAAATTGCCTCGTGTAAATTGGGACGAACATAGAGACCTCAACACATCAAACTTTGACACTTGCTTGGAAAAAGTTGCCGGGTGTGAATCTGGACATAGAGGCACACGGAAGATAATGTCCAGGTTCACACTCGGCAACTTTTTCCAAGCAAGTGTCAAAGTTAAAAAAAGGCGGCGTTTAATTTATATTCCTTAAGCTGAGTATAGACGATTGTCAGATCGGCAAACGTTATCAACCCTGTTAAAGTGCTGCAAATATACGGACAATGACAGATTGTTAGGCAAAGGTGAATGCAAGAAAACATTACAATTTCATATATTTACAATATATTTTGTAAATATTTATATGCAGGATTGCCAATAAAAATACTTTATAGACAGTGTTGCAAATAAAATGTTTTTCTGGCAATGGCGCCGTTGTCACATGCATAAACTTCGCACATATAACAATCTGCAAATTATCTCGCAATGACTTTTCTGCTAACGTTGCAAAACAAAAATTGTGTGTTCACACGGTTGTAAATTCACAGGGTTGCATTTTTCTGCCATTTTTCTGGCAATGTTGTCCGATCAGCAAATCGTGTGTACTTACCTTTACCACTGAAACCAATTTTTTCCATTAAAATGTGCTTGCGATAAGTAACACATATATTCATATTCAAAAAATATTGACAGACGTAATATGCTTTCACTAGCATTCAAGAGTTGCCCTCTTTGAAAGACATCGTGCGCCGACGCCGGCTATTTAAGTAACACCCTTTGAAGAGTAAAATATTTTACGCCGAACAAATTGAATTGAAATTGTTGTTTTGTTTGTTAATTCGCATTACAAAAGCATTCCGCAGGCGGAGTAAAGTAAACTTTTTGGCAATGAAAAACGAAGATAATGCAAATGAGTTTAATAAGTAAAACGGTTCCGAGACAGCTTCGACAACACTTACAAATGGCTAAAGAAAAAAAGACGAAATTGTGTATGCCTTGGAGGATCAATTAATCAAGTTGCAACAGGTAAGCGTACACAAATTTCACTATGATTGTGTAAGTCTTATTTCTGGTTGTTTTCATGATTCTCAGCAAGCAGTGCCCTATTAAAACCCTCTACTTTAATACGCTTCAAAAGTAAACTAAATATATGCTGTCCATACAAACAACTTGTGATAGCGATTGACTAGCAATTTCTTTCCGTGTCTACTTTTCCAAATCTCATAGACCTCTTAAGTAATTGTTTTGTGATTTGTTTACTTATTTCATTAATTAAACCTGTATCACCAGAAATGGCAACATCAATTTTTTTACCCCATATGCTTCAACGATGGTTGCTAATATCAGCATAGCGAAGTAACCTTTTGGCTCCAAAAAAACTCGGGATAATTTAGCCTAATTGGGATGTAATCCATCGATAAGATAATTTTGCCCAATACTATGGCTCTGGACATGTACAATTACCGTATATATAGGGTGAACCCAATTGGCTAACGCGTAGGAGTCACTGATCATCATACGGTCTTGGAGAACATCAAATATAACCAAAGGTCGTACGATGTATGTTCTTTATTGTTATCATTCGGACAAAAAGAAGATAGTTATTAATGCCAGTGACCGGTAAGTATTGTGTGTAGATGCTCCTATTGCTATTTAATTTTCTAAATGATTTATATTTTTTGATCAAGCGCACACAAATGCACATAAAGAACCATGTTATCAATTAATCAAGACGCAACAGGTAAGCGTACACAAATTGAAAATTAAATGTACTATGATTATAAGACTTATTTCTGTTTGTTTTCAAGATTCTCACGATGCAGAGTCCGGGTATAAAAGATGATCTGAAATTTCGTAGCAACTACTATGTATAAATTCAGATAACTTGTGTCATGGATGGACCAGCCATTTATTTCCTTGTCTACTTTCCAAATCGCATACACCTCTTGGAAGTGTGACCCTAATGATAATACCTGCAACAACTCGTAAGTATTTTTTTCCTTTTTGTGATTTGTTTACCGAAATGGCAACATTGATTATTTACTCTATATGTTCTAACGATGGTCGCTAATATCCGAATCACGAAGCAACCTTTTGGCTCCAAAAAACTCAGGATAATTTAGTCTAATTTGGATGTAATCCATGGATAAGATCATTTTGCCCAATGATATGGCTCTGGACATGTACAATTAGATACCGTGTCTATAGGGTAAACCCAACACATTGGCCAATATTGACAGAGTTCGCGTCGATGTCGTACGATTTATGTTCTTTATATTTATCCTTCGGACAAAAAGAAGATAATTGTTAATGCCAGTGAGCGGTAAGTATTGTTTGTAGATACTCCTATTGCTATTCAATTTTATGAAATGATTTATTTTTCATTTATATTTTTAGATCAAGCATACATACAGATTTCACAGTTCGAAACGCTTATCAATATGTACATGGGCTGAATAACTTCAGGTTGGAGTCCTGGTTGATATACTATTCTCAAATATCAGGAAAACATAAAATTTATATTTCTTTTATTAAAATAAAAAAGAAAGAAACGTATGCTAGAATAACAAAAATAGTTTGTTCTCCCAGTCGCTTTTTTCTGTTAAATAATAGCAAAATTGTTTGCTAAAATGACTGTTCTAGTTTGCTACAGTAGCAGGCAAATTTATGTGCTAAAATAACAACCATAGGGTTGCTAAAATAACAGACGAAGTCTGCTTTCCCTTTTTCAGCAGACACAGACTGTTGAAACAGCAAACATTTTTGCTAATGATACTCACAAAATTCTTTGAGTGTACAAAAAAACCTAAATAACCACATAACAACAAACTCCAGAGAGGGAAAGCTTGGTGGAAATCCGAGGGAAACCCAGCGGCAAACGAAGGGTATAAAGGCCGCTGCCGGGAGAAAAATTGGCATTTGATAAGTGGAAACTAGGGATGTAACGAAAGTGGCTTTAGCGAAAGCGAATGCGAATATTGAAATATATTTCTTGCGAATGCGGATGCGAAAGCGAATAGTTAAATATGCATTTTTGCGAAAGCGAATAGTACTTTTTTGTTTTTTTGCGAATACGAACCGAATATTAAAAAATTGATTTACGAATGCGAACAATTTAGATTCATTCAGTCTTTTTAATGCAATGTATGTATTGTAGGTGGACACTTCCAAAGCAAATGTATCAAAAATATACATTTTAGAAATTACCATTTTTATATTAATAAAATTTGGCACGATAATTCGTCAAGGGTGTATGCATTAGAAGTTACCCTAGTCCAACTATTGAATCTAAAATGCTTAATATATAAAAATGTAGAAGAAGAATTATAATAATAACTCAATAAAATTGGTAATCTTTTGGGTCCATCAGGAATCTATTTCAAGTTTTTCATGGTTCATAATAGATTGACACTTTAGTACCAACAAAATTAAGAAACTGAATTTATACTTTCCAGGATATTCAAGTATTACGGATGTTTTCTATATTTTGACTTCTTGTTGCCACAAGGACAAACATATCTTATTCAACTGTTTTGAAGGGAAGTATCAACTGTTTTCATTGGTATTAAAAATTGTAAAATATGTGATGTGGTTAAATATTTACTCGTATAACAAGTTTAAGAAAAGGAAGCGAATACTGAAATATATTTTTGCGAAAGCGAATGCGAATATTTCAAAATTGTTATTTGCGAATGCGAATGCGGAAGCGAATATTAAAATGATGCGAATAATTCGCCTTCGCATATGCGAATGCGAATATTCGTTACATCCCTAGTGGAAACGTTCGATTCAAATCTTGGGATTACAAATCTCTTGAAATTAAATAAAAAAAGAGAAAGTTCAAATTCAAGTCCCTTAAAATCTTTATTTGTTTACTGTTTATGGTGTTTTTGATTGTGATTTGTACAATCAAAGCCCCTGGCTGGCCTCCGAAATTTTTCAAGGGACGGATGCCGGTGTTTTTTATTTGGACCTGCGAGATCTAACAATAGCTGAAAAGAGAATAGGAGTGGTTAATATAATTATGAACAACTAAATCTATGCTAAATCTACTCAACTAATGCAATCAAGCTACAATAAAAGGCAATTACAATTATTCTACACAACTAAAGCTATGCGAAATCAAATCAACTAATGCAACCAACTAAAATTTAGGCAACTACTCTACGGGTCTACAATAATACTACTAAAATCTACTCTACGGATTCAACTAGACGACTAAGTCAATACAAATTCCGAAAAAGGTAGACTTTCCTTGTTTTGTTTGTGCCCGTTGCTTCAAGCCAAAGGTTGTATCTAGGTGCCGAATTGCCTAAAATAGGAAATAAATATAATTAATATTGATGAGGAAAAAAAAGACTATCAAGCGCAAAAAAATACGAATAACATAGTAATAAAGTAGAACTAATCATAAAATTTAAGGAAAACATAAATAATTTAGTAAAATAAGAAAAAGGAGGAATTACTTCTAGAAAATAATAAAAAAAATTGTTAGAATTAAGATAGGATAAGTTTAAAGCTTTGTTTTTTTTTGTAAATCAATGTTATTAATACCAGTTTTTGTTAGGAGCGTAGGATTTACGAAAAAGGAGGCTAATAGGATCTATTTAATTTGTTGTTGTTAGCCCGGAGAATAAGGGCGTAAAACCAACTAACAGAGCTCTTTCAGTTAGGTATTAATTAGCTTCTAGTGCGGGCCGAGTGAAGGGTCAATAAAATAGAGTCTTAAGCGATTTTTTTTGTAGGTCTGAGCAGTGGCTCCATTTTAGTATTCTGGTGTTAGTGATTTGTTAGGTTTGTTTTACGTTAATTGTCGATAGGTTAAGCTTACATGTTAAGGATTTTTCCATTCATTGATGTTCAGGCCATAATGTGCCAAAAGTTGTGTTTAAATAAATGTTTACTTTCGTCCTAAGTGTACCATGAATATGTGCTAGTTTGTTGTTAATGGGGGAGTGAATGTTGAATAGGTTAAGTATGTGGTGAGTGGAGTAGATGGGGTTCTGTTTTGTGTTGAGTGTAAGGAAATGTGAGAACCATGGCAAGGAGGGCAAAGAGTGGGAATTATCACCAAGTTTCCCTGTCTACTAAGTGTACTTCTGTTTGCCGTGATTTTTTTTTTGTTATTGTTATAAACTAATTTTTTTTGTGTTCGTCCCGATGGATTGATTTTGGGAAGGGTTGGGACCTTCTGAGCGAGCCGGAAGACCAACATCAGCGACTCAAGGTGCACGTAACAGTCTATATCTTTGTTTTTAAGGCGTTACCACAGTGTGGTGTCGGGTATAAAAATGGCAATACAAACGAACTATTTACTATTCGAAAAAATGTGATTCTAACTAGGATATTCTCCCGGCTTCAAGACCATTTTGTTTCTATATTATTATAGAAACAAGTATTTTATACATGGCGGTGTATAAATATGTATTAAAAATTGGCAGCACACATACTGGATCATGATTTCTGAGCCGTGACACTCGTTATCAACAGTTCTACTGCCAATTTTATTAGTTTATTTATTTATTTATTAATTTATTAATCTTATAGTAAATATAAGGTTAATAGTATATATATAGCATAGCATGAGCTACATTGGCCATCAGCTAATACAGTTTATTGAAGTATATACATTAGTTTGAATTGCGAAATTTATATAATCGTGTTAGTGCGTGTAATGAAATCATAAATTGCATCGATATTTTCATTAGTAGGTGTTTTAAGGATATCCATTCCTTTATTGTTGAGTACCGAATTTTGGTGATGAGATAGGAAATTGCAAGAATTTAGAATATGTTCGACAGTATATATATGTCCACACCTTGGGCATTTATTGTCCATATTTTTGTTTAGTAAGTGTTGATGCAAAGTTGCCACGCCCCTTTTGGTACCTACCACCATGGACCATGGACCATTTTGCACCAAAAGTTAACTGCTTATAGCGTTAATTGCCGTTCATGCAAATAACGGGTGATCCTAGTACAGATACTTTTTTCAATAGCCTGTTTTTGACAGATCTCGTGTGAGTCGTGTCATGCTGTCATGTTATTTGTGTTAAGTATTGTTTGGCATTTCATAATGGAAAGACTTACGTCTGAACAACATTTACAAATTATTCAGGTTTATTATCAAAATAACCGTTCGCCAATTGCGCTAAGTCCATTTTTTAAATAAAAAAAAACACTTTCCAGTCGACCCACGACCTTGACACCCATGAGCAATATTTTAGCTCTCGTTAAGAGCTATCTTTTTGATTGGTTGATTGGCCACCAAGATCGTGTGATATCACACCGTTAGACATTTTCCTGTGGGAATATGTAAAGTCTAAAGTTTATGCGGACAATCGAAATGCTCGAACGAGTCATCGAAAATTGGACTCAACGGTTGGACCATCTGAGATGTAGCCGCGGCCAACATTTGATAGACATAATATTCAAAAAATAAATGCCAAAGAATGTTCTTTCAAATGATAATAAACATTCCCCATTCAATTTGAATTTTCTGTGTTTTTTTCTTTAAAAAAGTAGGGAACCTCGAAATGGATCACTCTATACTAGAAATTTTGTACAGCGTAATGTTTTTATAGTACATACAGTCCAGTGAAACATTGGCACGCCCCTTTTGGTACCTCCCACACATACGTACTATTTTGAAGCAACAGATAACGACAATTTAAATTAATAATAATTTAATTAAAACAAACAAAAAAATTACGAATATTTTTGGTGAGAGGATTCGTAGGTCGGTTTTCTTGACTGATCTTACTTGTTTTAAACTTACTATATTTAGTATACTTTAAATGTGAAAACAACTGCTGGTATTGATACTGTTTGTATTTGCTGGTGTATTGGCAACCCATGTTGACAAATCTGCCGTTATCATTGAACAGACCCCATGCTATATGGTCGACAGAAAGATTTATCGTCCAACATTGAAAATGCGTAATGGCAAAACGTTATTTACGTTTTAAAGTCGGCCGTACGATATGTATGACAATTTTGATAACAATCAAACGACTAATCGGAAGGAATTCCAAACGAATTTAAAAATTGATCAAATGAAAAAACTTCCTTTTACCACTTAGCTTGTTTTAGAATGGAGGCATCGATATGCACATATAAATGTTGGTATGTTTTCAACGAAGTCTTACCATTATAAGTTCCGGTTTGATTAATTACAGCAATTTTTGTCTTTTAAACCTAGCTTGGATATTAACCTCTATAAATATACTATTAACATAGCACATTTCAAGCGATTGAGCTTATTGACATGACTAACAAATTTATAAAATTGTTGTCGAAGGCATGTACATAACCTTAGGTTTGCAAAAAAATATTTTTTGTTTTAAAACGAGTTTTGCTGGGACAAAATAAAATAAAAGTAGAAAAAAATCCTAAAAAAACATTGTATTCCATATTTTAAAAGTTTGGATGCTAAAGAAGAGGGCAATGCCCTATTTGAATAATTGTATGACTACCTGCATAAGTTATGACCCTTATTGTAAAATAAAACGTCATGTTTCAGCTTCCACTGTGGATTGAATTCCATATTCACTTTCATTCTGTTTTTCATGACTCGCTTTCATACTATTCTCGCATAAGAACTTTTTATTTAAGTTTCAACAGAAAAAATCAGCACAAGTAAAACAAATATGTGTTATTTTAAATAGGAATGGTTTACACTGTTCTTTATTTTCTTAATTCTTTTTTTGGTATTTAAACAATGTTTGACTACTATCCGTCTCATTAATTTGTTATAGAAAAACTATAAATGACAATTTTCTTGAGGACTTAAACCATATTAACTACAATTTCATATCGTTGTCCGAGAATGAACCGAATTTGATTTGAGGAATTGTGGGAGAAGGTTCGCGACTTTAAGGCTTAATTAAAACTTAAGACTTTCTAGGGAAATTCTTTGTAATCACTAACAATTTCTGATTTCTTGATCTACATATGTATTACAAAATCAAATTAATGCAAAATCTGGCTACAAATTGAGTGTATATTCTTTTTGTAAAGTATTACGTGTGAGTGTGTGCATTAGCTGAATCCCTAAAAAAACAAATAACGACATTTGTTGTTGCACTGCTTAAGATTTTGATGGCATAACCTTCAAACGTTCAAAGGCTTGTTTCTCCAATGTTTGACGATGATCGGGATGAGCAATTTGGATAAGTTCATAAGCACGTTGACGCATATTTTTGCCAAACAATGAGGCAATGCCGTGTTCGGTGACCACATAGTGGACATGAGCGCGAGAGGTAACAACACCGGCACCTGTAAAGAAAATGAGAAATTTATATCGATGTGTTGAAGGACCTAAAAGGAAATGTTGAATCTTACCTGGCTTGAGAACGGGCACAATTTTGCTTTCTCCCTTGTTGGTGACCGAAGGCATGGCAATAATTGGTACACCTTTGCCATCAGTACCTTCAGCGGCGCCACGAATGAAATCCACCTGACCACCGAAACCAGAGAAGAAACGTGTACCAATGGAATCGGAGCACACTTGTCCAGTCAAATCGACTTCAATGCAGGAATTAATGGCAGTCATGCGGGGTTGTTGTTTGATTACACCGGTATTGTTGACATAATCAATGGCATACATTTCTGCAAGTTATTAAGAGTTTATAGAAATTCGTTTAGAAAATTGTAGAAACATCAAATAAAAAAAATAAATTAACTAAATAAACAAGTAAGACAATTTCAGACGGGTAAACCGATTAAGATGTACCCTTACTTTGTGAGTAATGTAATATTATCTATGATAAAGTTAGAAAAGATACCACCATACATTGCTACGCACAAACTGATTGCGCATCCGAAGATGTGAAATACTTCGTCTACGATCATCTAAACGCAGTATATGACACAATTCCTCGTGGTGACATCGTATGTGTTAGTTATGATCTGAATGCGATAATGCGGCACTGAAACATGTAATGTCACTTAGGTATACGAAACGACAATGGGAAACATTTTGTTGACTTTTGTAATGTAAGAAGAATGGTTATAGGCGGGTCAATCCAGAGATCAAAAATACGCCTCCAAACATCCGTTTTACAAAGGGATGCTCATACAGGGTGGCGCCGAATGAGATATAGGGTTTGAATTCTTTATAACTTTTTTAATTATTATTCTTTCTTTGTTTTTCAGCATTTTGTGAAGGAGACTTGGGGAATTAATTATGAATCGAAAAACGTACAAAAATAATTGATATTTTCCGAAATTTTGCGAAAAGTTATGGAAAATATGCTAAAAAGAGCACTTATGTGCGAAGCAGAAAATGGACATCACTTACAGGATATAATTTTTCAAAGCTAATTACAAAAAATTCCGCAATAATATACTGTATTTAAAAAATATAATAATTGCATTAATAAAAAGGTTATAAACCATTTAATCCATATAGCTCATTCTGCGCCACCCTGTATAATACGTCCACGGAAACTTGTGCATCGCCTTAACGCAGTAAGAAGTAGGTTTATTTCCCAGCTGCGGGAGGAAAGTACTCGATGTGACATAACATTTGAGTCGCCTATTGCAGATAAGTGAGAGACCTATTTATGAAATGAACAAAGGAGACAATAGGTCCTTCACCTAAAGGTAGGCAACTTGTGATGACAGACGACACCAGGAGCATTATCTTGGTATAAAGATGAAACTATTTTCAACTGATAACCTAATGGTAATTCTATTGTGAACAAAATGTTGCCCGGTCGACGCGAAATTCAGAAAAATATTTGCCTTTTTGGGTGGAACTGATGTAGTCCCTTGAATTAAACTTAACTCCTATTTCAAAATTCCAAAATGTGGTATAAATGTCCACTTTATGGGGAAAGGGCAACGAAAATGTTTCACTTTTGTCGAAGACACGAAATCGCCATAAGCTATGAAATCAGAACTCAACTTGAGGTAGAATATCGATCCATTCACAAGGTTGTGCAACGCTCCGTCAGAAGGGATAAACGCAACTATAGCGACTAGTTGGCAAACATAGGTGACCGTCGGACCAAAGACCTGGTCAATCGAAACATACCACCTTCAGCATCCTGTGAGGGACGAACTAGGTAATCTCCTCAACACCGATAATGAACAACATTCCCGTTGGAGACAACCCTTTTTGTAATCTCCTGAACGCTGAAATCTAGCCAACACAACAGCAACTACCGTTTGACCCAACGTCAACAACGTCTAATTTGAGTAAAGTTTCCACAACTATTAAACAACTACCAAATAGAAAAACGGCCGATATTGATGGCATACCCGCCGAAATATATAAGGCCGGTATAAATTCAACGCTGAAATTCTTCTACCTCTGATATCTGACGTTTGGGATCAAGAGGCCTTTCCAAGCGAATGGAAAGATGCAATAATAGTGAAAATTGCAAAGATGGGAGACTTAAAAGACTGTGGGAACTAGCGTGGTATTTGCGTACCAGCAACAATATTGAAATTTATTTGCAAAAATTATCCTGAACCGCATCAAAGGTCATCTTGAAGATTCCATTGACTTAGCCCAAGCCGGCTTCCGGAGATTATGATCTCCTGTGCGGATCATAATCCCCCTCCAAAAGTAATAATATATTTAAAAAGTTGTAGAAATCGATGGAATTTTTGGATGAAGTATACGAAAAAGAGATTCCCTGTTAAAAATTACTATGGGGCCCAACATCAATTTTAACGATATATATAAAAAACCACTGGGTTACCATGAGAGTGTATTGTGGGGATGTATAGTAATTTTTTTACCAAGAATCTTTTTGTCGAATACATCATCCAAAAAATCCATCGACTTCTGCAATTTTGTTATATCATTATTTTGGTTGGGGATTTTCAGGGTGTCGAGTGTTTCGGGAGAAATACTTCTTGAAGTATTTCCTGTATTTCGTTCTTTAGCATGTAACTTCTATTCCGAATCCTTCTATGTTAAAATTTAACCTGTATTTACTAACCGTTTTTTTGTTTACACAGCATACTTTGTGGATACTACGATATTTATAAAATACCACTGTGTTATCATAAAAGTGTATTGTGGTGACCTATAGCGATTTTTGTAGCGTCAGAACAAGAAATCCAGAAAATAGACCACAAAAGAGTAGTGTTTTAAATCTATTTAACTTCTTCCATTTTGCTTATGGCAAAGGAATTCGAAAACTGTGTTGTTTTTAAAATAAGTTCGGACAAATTTTGGTTCTTCGAAATATCCTTATATGTATGTGTATACCAAAAACAATATAATTTAAGAAGACATTCCTTACTGTAGCTTGTAAGTGTCAGATGCGAACGAATAGGAATTTGATTTCAACGAGTGTGGTTTTTCGCGAATTTTCAGACCGATTTTCCCGAATTTTTTGTAATTGTCACAATTATAAAATTAATATTAATCGAAAATTAATATTAATCGAACCGAAAACGGTTTTTTTTCGCGTGTGACAATTCATTCCTATTCGTTCGTAACTGACGGATTTTGACATTTCGGCCCTTTGTAAGCAATACATTTTCCAAAAATATATATTATTATTGGCCTCACTGTGATTGGATTTTTGAATTCCAACTAAGAAACAAAAAAACAACTCCAACAACTTATTCACTTACCAATGAAAGGATTATCGTTGACAAAGTCATACAAAGCTTGATTGCCAATTAAGAAGGAGCCAACAATACGACCCTGATGCATTTTCTTCATGCGATTTGTCACAGCGCCAGCCTTCACCAAATCAACAACACCATTGGCAAACATTTCCGAATGGATACCCAAATCTTTGTGGTTGTGCAAAGCATTTAGAACAGCATCGGGAATATTACCAATGCCCATTTGCAAAGTGGCACCATCATGCACCAAATTCTCGGCAATTAACTGACCAATCTTGGCTTCAACATCACTGGGACCCTTGCCACCGTGTTGAGGTAGGGGAACATCAATTTCAGTCATGGCATCAAAATGAGAACTGTGAATGGCAGCATCACCAAAGGTACGAGGCATTTGTTTGTTGACTTGGGCTAAAATCAAGTATACAAATTAACACTAAACTTCTTGACAATCTATAATCCCGCACTTACCAACAATTTTCTTGGAGTGCAACAGAGCAGCACGGACACAATCGACACTTGTGCCCAATGAACAGTAACCATGACGATCAGGTGGCGAGACATGGACTAAGGCAACATCGGGTTGGACAATCTTCCTGTAGAACAATTGTGGTATTTCATGCAAGAATATGGAAAAGTTATCACCACGACCCTCGGACACAGCTTTGCGCACATTGCCGCCCATAAAGAATGAATTCGAACGGAAAATCTTATCATTTCCCGGCTCTGTGTAGGCCGCAGGACCCTCGGTGTGCATATGACAGACAGTCACATCGCTCAAGTTGCTTGCTTTGCCATGTTCGACCATAGCATTAATCAGTGTAATGGGTGTGGCTGCGGCGCCAGAACAGAAGACAACATCACCTATTTAAAAAAAATAACAGAAAAACAAGAGGGAAATGAACAGAATGAAAAATAAAACAGTTGAATGCAGTTGAAATGAAATTGAAAAGATTACATATATGTACGACTTGTTTATATATTCATACATACATATGTAAGTATGTATTTAGTACATAGAAAAAGAGGAATGCAATTTAAAACAACTGAACATCATGTTAATTTCAATGAAATTCTGTAAGTCTTATTTTCTTCATAGATTGAGGGGTTATTCAAAAATATAAAATCACTTTGTATTTAAATAAAATTATAATTATAACTCGAATTTTAGCATGTTTTTAATTTTTCAACCGATTGCAACCATACTTTGCATTAAGACGTTTTATTGGCCAAATATAGAAAATGTTAGTGCATATCGAAAATATGAATAAAAAATATATTTGGACGATAACAAATATAAATTATACAAAAAATCCGAAGTCTAATTATAATGAATCAAAGTACTACTCCAAAGTCTAAATGTTGCGTTAAATCAGTTGACATAATATTTTTTTTATCGACATCATTTACTATTAATTGTATGCAATTTTTTTCCGTGTAGAATTTGATGTGTTTGGCATGATACATACATACATATATTGACGGCGATAAGTAGCAGGGAAATTTATGTAAAATAAGATGTAAAAAACCACCTTGAACTGTTTTTGATTTGGTTGAGAAATAATGCTGGCATAAATACAATTGTTTTTCAAAACGTTTGTTCGCATCAACATCTGATGATATCAAATTGAACGTGATCTATTTATATGAATAAAATATGTATAATATATATGCTAAACTGTGTTATTTAATTGAATAAAAATAGCAGATGCATCAATCTTCTTTATATACAAATATAATATATTTTTTATGTTTCATAGTAATGCATGATCTCCTTTACAATATACATACATAGAATATTTTCAAAAGTGTAAGACTCGTAAGATTTTAAGAGTATTTTATATTGTTCATAATAGTCAGGAATGGTTTATAGAACTGATTTTTGACTTAAAACGTTCTATAAAACTTATGTAGATTTTTATGAATATGGCTATTAATGTGAAAATAAAGAATCCACCTGGTAAATGTGATAAATTTAATAAAGAGCTATTGAAAGGAATAGGAAAATTTCAGTAGTAAACCGACTCAGGTATACCCCATTTTGTGAGTAATGTAAAATCGAATAAGTTACTTTATTCAGTCTATAGTTATTGCAAAAGTTGTGTAAAATACAGAATATGAAAACATTTAGATGAAAGCGACAGATAGCCTTTTATTGTGTGTTGAATTAAAATAAGTAGGCAGCATATGTATTTGTTAATAAAAAATCAATATTTCACTAAAACCTTTGTGTATCAGATGTAGTGGACGAAAATGGCAAATTATTTTTTTTAATTTAAATAAAACTGGCTATGCTACCCAAATAATAAATAATAACCAGAAAGGAAATAAGAAAGTCGGGGCCGACTAAATAATACCCTACACCTCCCTAACAATGCGAAAATGGACATTACGATAATAATTTAGAATAATCGGTTTCGTTTCAATTAACAAAGTACAGTATCACTACTACGTCGTAGTAATACTGTTCTTTTGAACAGAACACTAACAGTATCACTACGTTTAGCGTTCCGTTCTTTTTTATATTCGACACCACAGGTCGCAAATATGAAGCAATCTTAATGAAAATGGGTACGAGTTATTTCTTAACCCAGGGACGATCCCTATTTAAAATGGGGCATATCGGTCCATTCTTTGATATAGCCCCCATACGAAGGTCCCTTTCGATAAGACATATTTACGTTATAGATGACGAATTTGTTTATCCGATCATGCCAAAACGTATCAATATGATGCTATGTTCTATGAACCGTACGTTATCGTAGTGTACCGTTCGTCGTGTTCTAAGAACTGTACGTTATCGTGGTGGTACCGTTCGCGAACAGTAACACTAAAAAATGTTTAGTGTATTCTGTTCTCGTGTAAGGGTTGCGATACTGTTCCGTTCGCGACGAAGGAACGGTACAGAACGCTAAGGAACCGTTCCTTAGTGTTTTTTTCCGAACTCTGCCTAATATAAAAAGGGCGCATCTTGATTTTTGTCATTCAAAATGATCAAGTTGCTTTAGTTCTTGAGTCAGTTTGATCTTATAAACCACAGTGTGGTTTGAGAGACGCCCAATTCCTGAGAACGACGTGGAATCAACTGATTTGGCTCATTTTGAACGGATATACTTACGGCTGAGATATTTCCGGCACTAAAGAGACGCGGTACGGAGTCTTTTTAGTGCCGGAACATCCAATAGCGAAAACTTGGATTCAAATGTATCCAGAAGAAAGATCATTAAAATATTTGAGGGTGCGTTGACATAAAGATACGAAATTTTTATGTCCCGTTTAGAAAACCCTTATTTTCATGATTTTTTTGGAAATGATAACGAAATTGGAGAAATGATGGACAACGTCCAAAGAGCTCAATGAAGACTACGTTGACAAATAATGCAGTTTTTCCAAAACCCTGTGTTTCATTTGAAAAGTCAGTGGCTTATTGACCCGTTCTCGTATCTTTTAATAAAATCCAACAACATTTACCCCCTATGTTGAAAATAAATTCAAAAAACTTTCAATTTGGCGACTTTGATTTTGTGATTACTTGAAAAACTGGGAAGATAGACGATTTTGTATTCAAAGAATAGACCAGAAACGCTCAAAAAGGGTTATAGAGTATGTTTTTGATTCCAAATTAATTAATTAAAATTCCGATGTAAAATAAAAGAATTTTGTGTGAAACTTGTGATCTCTGAAAAATGAGATAGCCGTATTTTAATATAGGCCCCTTTAAAAATTACAAAACTACGACACCAGGAACGATCTATAAATATTTCTTTCTCAGAAGAAAATTGCTGCCCCAAAACATGCTTGTGCGAAATTTCATAAGGCATTTCGTTTCATACTATTTATTTTCTATATTAAACCATTAATAAGTATTTATAATTTGTCTTTAAAAGAACAACAAAAAACAAATACGTACATATGTACAATATATTTAAACGTAGTGGAAAATTTTCCCAAGCTATTTATATACATCTTATGTATATACGTAGGTATTCTTTGAACATAGCCACGCGTATGTCAACAAAAAATGCTTGTTTGAAAAGCATATTGACAAGGGCATTATAAATGTTCTAGGAAACATTTAGCCGAAACTAGTAAATGTGGCGCTAAGTTCTATCGAAACCAATAGCAATATATGGACAATGACCTTTGGAAAGGAACATATTCATAATAAATAAGCTATGAAAAGATTTTTCATAAATTCGTTGTTGAATAAAAGTCGAATTATATATGTTATTGTAAATACTTATAGATTTTGGATGAGTAACTTGCCAAAGCAAATTTAATTTACATATTTACTGGTCCATATTGAAAGGCAAAGCTAATCAGACAAAAAACGCTTACTTAGGAAAACAGGACAGACAGGCTGCCATCAATTCTCTGGAGGCAACATCCCTAAATTTACAAACAGCCCTCGACTGCCGCAGATCTCTTAACGAAATGGCTGAGCAGTTTAATATACACCTCATATGGGTGCCTGGGCATAGGGGTATCTCGGGGAACTGCAAAGCCGATGAACATGCTAGGAAAGGGACGATATTACAAATTCTCGAAGAACGCTTGCCACGTGCAAGCGTTGACTTAGGCAAGAGGCAATCAGGCAGTCCAACGAAAGATGGACAGAAATCGGCACCTGCAGGGTAGCTAGACAAATCTGGCCAAGGTATGACCTGAGAAGATCAAAATATCTCCTCGCAATAGGCAAAGATTGTCTACGTTAGTATCAGTTCTAACGGCACACAGCATGATCGGCGAACACGCCAAAAGATTCGGTATTGACTCCAATGACTTCTGCAGAAGCTGTGGAGATGAGGAAGAAGTGGAGAGCATTGAGCACTTGCTATGCGACTGCCCCGCTCTGAGTAAACGACGACTGGACATACTGGGGTCGGCCTTTCTAGGCAGCCTAAGAGATCTTTCCAATACCGATATTCGTACTATCGATACACTTGTATATAAAACAGGTTGGTTTCGATGAGGGGCATTTCAGCCCGTGGTAACACTAGGGACCTAAACTTGTAAACAAATATGGCTGCCACCCTAACCTAAACATAAACCTAGGAAAACAGGAAGGTTATTGGTTGAGTACTTAAATTATGTAGATCCAATATACTTCTACAATTGATATTTATATAGTAGGGCGGGTCGATTTAAAAATCGCCCATTGCTCACTGATAATCGTATTCTAGGGATCACAATAAGAAACTTTGCCGAAGGAAACACGAATTCTGATGTCCCGGAAAAAATCCCACTTTGACCCATTTAGAGTGCTCCAATCGAGTCCAAATGTATGACCGACCCCCACTCAGTGAAAATCGTATTCTAGGGAGCAAAATAATAAACTTTGCCGAAGGAACCATACCTCTAAAACGAATTCTGATGTCCCGGAAAAAATCCCACTTTGAACCATTTAGAGTGCTCCAATCGAGTCCAAATGTATGGAACCCCCAGGGGGTTCCAGGGGGTGTGCCACTGGTATGGGTGGGTCGGGCCTCCAAAGTTAGTGGGGGTAGGTCATACATTTGGACTCGATTGGAGCACTCTAAATGGGTCAAAGTGGGATTTTTCAAAATTTGCCCCTACCCAAAAGTTCGACCCAAATTCCGGGACATCAGAATTCGTTCTAGAGGTATGGTTCCTTCGGCAAAGTTTCTTATTTTGATCCCTAGAATACGATTTTCACTGAGCAATGGCGACTTTTTTTGCCTCCCCACAAATCGACCCGGCCTAGTATATAGTCAACTAGAAACACATATTATATTTTGTAGATAGAATTTTTCAACGCAAAAAGCCAAACTTGTGTACATCAATAACAAGTCTATAAGTATAAATTAATAAATTGGCAAATGCATGCGCATAAGCTAATCAAATTATACTCGTTTTTGGAATCCTATGTGAAATAAACATATCAGTTTGTTTTATACCCTTCTAGTCTATTTTATAATGATCTTGATTCAAAGCATTTATCATAAATTTTAAATATACATACCTGCTCATAATAATAGATACACCTAATCGTTTAGAACTCGTATTGATGATAAAAAGATACAAAATCTTGAACTACTCTTCTGATGTGAATGCAACATTTATACACACTGTACAGCGCATTATAACTTTTGTGTCCTTGTTTGTAACACCCAAAAAAGAAAAGATAGGACCCATAGATTATTATACCGATCGACATAGAATCCCTTTTGGAGTCGATTGCATGTCTCTCTGTCCGTCCGTTCATGAGTTCCACTATTCAAAGTACAGAATTATAACCCGATCTCAACGAAACTTTGCACATATATTTCTTTTGGCCCAAGGACGATCCCTATTGAATTTGGATAAAATCTGTTCAGATTTACATGGCTCCCATATATACTGGGTGATTTTTTGCAAATTTCTTTTTGGCAGCTCAGCTGTTTTCGTGTAACATCAAAGATAATTTAGGCTATAGACACCCCAGTGTATTGCAACTTTTTCCCACAAGATGGGGAAAAAGTCATTTTCGCGTACGTTTTTGTGCGTGTGAGAAGATTTTTAGGTAGCCATCTAGAGTTTGCATAGCCATCTAGTTACTGAATTGTCTTTGTAACATGTTACTGTCAAACATGTTCAGTTTGGTCTATAATTTAACCATGAATCGACTTACAAACGAACAACGTTGCAGATTATTCTATATAATTATCAAAATTCATGATCGGTTAAGTTCTTCCACTTTATGATAAGTTTGGGCGATCTTCTGAGGCGGCTATTCGGAATCTTTTGACTAAATTTCGCACCAAATTTACATTATTGGACGTGAAACCAACTACACGCATACGTAGATTGCGGGCAGAGGAAAATATCGCCGGTGGCATCTTTGGACCGCACTTTTTCAAAGATGACGAAGGCAGGAACTTACAGTAAATGGCGATGATTACAAACTTTTTTGTCCAAAATTGAAGAGCTGATCTTGGCTGACATGTGGTTTCAACAAGACGTTGCCACATGCGAAACAATGGCCAATTGAGAGGTGAGTTCGGTGAAGTTTATTTCACGTTTATAGCCGGTCAGTTGGCCGCCTAGATCTTGCGATTTAACGCCTTTAGATTATTTTTTGTGGGGCTATGTTAAGGTTCATAGACATAGATATATGGACAAGCCCGCAACAATTGACGCAATGGAAGCCAATATTGAAGAATTTATTCGTGAGATACCGGACGATATGTTGGAGCTTGTATGCTAAAATTGGTATGCCTAATGATCCCACCATTGAAATGGTACGTACAGCAGGGCATTTAAAATACAAAATACAAGATTAAATAAAATGTTCCATAGAACATTGTTGTTTTAACGTATTGAAATTGTTGTGTACCGCCCGGAACGTAACGTCCGCAACATACGAATGTACAATTTTTGGATGAACCAAGAAATGTTTAATTCTAATGAGAGCTATTTTTATATTCTTAACTATTACCCTTTCTCTTACGTATTTCGATTTTTGTGATATCTATGCAAAATTACCTAAAAAGATGCAAAATAACGTTAACCTTCAAACCTACTACAATTTTTTGTAACGTCATAAACGGAACAATCGCCGCGAATATTGCATTTCTCAAAAATATTTAAGTGTCATTTCAAAGTACCCACAAATAATTGTAGTTTGCTGAAGGTTATATTCAAATATTGCATTCAAAACACCAAAGGGATTAAAATTAGTAAAAATGCGTACAAATGTAACGTCCGCAACAAAGGATTTACCCATATACATAAGCGCTGTAGAAACTGTATTTTATACCCGATCATTGCCAAATTAGGCAGAAAGAGGTTTCTTATTACATGAATGGATACAGCCAAATATGGGGAAAATTTGTTCAGATTTAGATATAGCCCCATATATATAGGGTGATCTAAGTAGTGATACTTTTTTCAATAGCCTTTTTTGACAGATCACGTGTGAGTCTTGTCATGCTGTCATGTTATTTTTGATAAGTATTGTTTGGCATTTTATCATGGAAAGACTTACGCCTGAACAACGTTTACAAATTATTCAGTTTTATTATCAAAATAATCGTTCGCCAATTGCGCTAAGTCCATTTTTTTTAATCCAAAAAAAAAAACACTTTCCAATCGACCCACGACCTTGACACCCATGTGCAATATTTTAGCTCTCGTTAAGAGCTATCTTTTTGCCATTGACCGATTCCCGATCCGACCTACCGGAATCATCGGTCCATATATCTTCAAAAATGATGCCGGTGAGAACGTAACCGTCAATGGCGACCGTTATCGTGCCATGATAACCGACTATTTGATGCCTGAAATTGAAGCTCGTGATCTCGGCGACATTTGGTTTCAATCAATCACTGGATTTATTGAGAGAACACTTCGGTGAGCAGATAATTTCACGTTTTGGGCCGGTCGTTTGGCCACCAAGATCGTGTGATATCACACCGTTAGACTTTTTCCTGTGGGGATATGTAAAGTCTAATGTTTATGCGGACAAACCCGCTTCGATTCAGGCCTTGGAGCAAAACATCATGCGTGTCATTCGCCAGTTACCAGTCGAAATGCTCGAACGAGTCGTCGAAAATTGGACTCGACGGATGGACCATCTGAGACGTAGCCGCGGCCAACATTTGATAGACATAATCTTCAAAAATAATAAATGCCAAAGAATATTATTTCAAATGATAATAAACATTACACATTCAATTTGAATGTCTATATCATTATCAGTGGCCAGGCTAAATATGTCAGACAAACAAAATAGTTTTAAATATAATGTAAACTAATTGCAGAGACGATGAGCTATTCGTTTAAATATATAAACACGCAACAAAGTATCTAGAAACACAGAATTTGTTTGAACTAATTTTTCAATTCTATTTATATTTATAAGTTTCACTGTCAAGGCCTGTGGTTTTGTGTAAGCAATGGATTTAAAAAAACTAGAAATGTTACAGAAATACATCCATAGATAGGTATGTTTATTTTTAGTGGAAAGGAGAGTTTTAAAAAAACTTTCAGCTGTGGGTGTACCTTAAGGTGTTCCAAATATTTTTTTAATTCTTCACAGGCATTTATTAATTTTCACTCCATCGTCACATACTGAGGGCCTTATTCATAATAATTTAAAGAACGTTTTAGCAGTTTATGAATTAGGCTCTCAGGACATTTTTTAATTTGTATTCCATCATCAGATACTGATACTCAGGTTTGTTAGTCTTGCAAATTTATCTTTGAAATAAGTCAAAATTCAATAGTTTAGAAAATTGATCTTAACATACCTCAAAAACTGTTCTCATATTCGGATACAGCGAATGAAAAAATTGTGAAATGCAGTGTAATATTAGCAGCATTAAAAGAACTTCGTCCTGCTTTAGATATTGATCCATTGTAAATAAATTTTAAATTTTTTTAAATTATTGTTTAGTGCTTTTAACCCCGTTATTAATTTCCCCAGAATATCAATAAATCATAGGGAATCATAAAGAAGAAAAATAGTTATGATACATTTTGAAGGCTTAGGATAATTAGGATAATTTTTTGAAGGCTTTGGATAATGTTTGGGGTTTTTGTCGGGATTTTAGATAACTTCTTCTATGGTTGGTGGGTTATACTAAATTGTTTTTAAGAAGATATATAGAAATTAGGGCATGGATTAATTTGATACGCAAAATACGTATGGATTAACTTGATGCAGTTTATGTACTTTCGTGTCTAAATAGTACCCATTTTCTGTAACCCTTGAGGTTTAAAAAGATCATAAATAAGAAGCGCACAACAGGACGAACCACTGGCTTAAGTGCATGTCCGTGGACATGAGACGTTTAAACGTCTCCTCTCTTCAACCTAACCTATGTATGTACTTTCGATATTAGATAAATGTGATTAATATTTATCCATATTTCTTTGCAAGTTCTGTTACGCTTTTTGGCATTTTTGCCAATGATATTTACATAATATGTGTGTGTATATTTACACAAATGCTTTTAAAATGAAAATTGTTAAAATAAATGATTGCTCTTGTTAGTATCATTAACATACAATAAGTTGTCATATACATACATCCATCTGTATTTATATTTTATCAACGAATAAATTGCGTATGTTTTCAAATTGCGCTAATTTTAACAACATACAATAATTGAGGCAGATATTAAGATATGAAAAAAGAACACAGTTCTTATGAAGTGTTACAATGATAAGAATGCTGTGAATTTGGATAAGAAAGAATTTCACATATTGCTTTATTTCAGGCAAGAGTGGAACATCTTGAAATTAAAAAATGCAATTTAAATATTCTAGATACGAGTAAAATAATCAGGAGAAAAGCCAGTAAGGAAAGACTAAAGTTGGTCTGGCCGACTGTACAATATACTCCGCCATTGTATGCCGTGTTAAAAAATGAGCCTATAGAACTCCAACAAGTCTAATCGGAAGGGACCTTTATGTGAGGGCGATATCAAAACATGGACCGTGCCATACAAAGTATAAATTCTTAAATTTCAACCAGATCAACAGAAAAATACGTTCTCTAGATCGCCAAGAAGTGACCTTGAAGCGGACTTTTATATGGGGGGGCAATAGAAAAACATGGACCGATGTACCAATACGGTTAGATCCAATATAAAGTACACATTCTTAAATTTCAGCCAGATCAATTCAAAAACGTGTTCTCTAGAGCGTCAAGAAGTGACTTCGGTTGGCGCCTTTATATGGGGGCTATACCAAATCTTGTACCGATGTGCCCCAGTTTTAACTAAGGATGATTAGGTCCAATATAAAGAGTAATTTCTTATATACCATTGTAGTTTATTGGGGCATTTTTACCATCTCATCTCATATGTTTCCAATTTTTAGATGTGACATTCTTGTACGGAATGTGCAATTCATACTGCCATTATAAATAAAGCAAACCAATATTTATTGCCACACTGAGGTATTCTTAAAATAAATAAAAAAACTGGAACACTGTAGGAAATTTGATCAGCACTTATTAAACAATTTGCATGATTTCAACTGTAATCTGTAATTGTTTACATGAATATTACGACAACAACAGAGAAACATGCATGTGAATGGAAGAAAATACGAGTATAACTGTGGGTATTGATGTAATTTTGAGTTCCTTATGACTTGTATTTTCATAAGAATGTGAGACAATAACTTCTCACATAACGATTTAGTTTCTGGAAAAAGTACAATCGTTTATTTGCCGCTTTCCCGAAAACTGCACTTTTCTAACACATTTTTAAAGTTTGAAAATTGGTCTTAAGTTGAATTATAGGGTCTTCATTATTTCAACTAAAAAGGTGCAAGTACTTTCTATTATTTCACATCGACGGGGCAGCATTTCTCATTATTTATAGTTTTGCAAATATAATTTGAAATTCACAAACAGCCCTTGACTGCCGCAGATCTCTTAACGAGATGGCTGACAACTTTAATAAACACCTGGGCCTAGAAATATCCCGGGGAACTGCATAGCCGATGAACTTACTAGGAAAGGGACGATTTTATAAATTCTCGAAGAGTTTGTGGTATATATTGGTGCGCCACTATCCACATGTAAGCTTTGGCTTAGGCAAGTGGCAGGCAGTCCAACGAAAGATGTCCAGACACACCATAAATATTCCTAAATTAAGCAACCTTCATCTTCTTCTATTATAATTTCTTCATTCAATCAGCGTTTTCAAAGATAATTTTCGAAATATAATAGGCAATAATGACCCAAATGTCAATATTCCACACCCTCTAACTCGTAGTCTTTAACCGATCTCATTGAAATTTTGTGTCATAACTGTTATGCAATAGGAATCAACTTTTAAAAATTGAATCACTTGACATGAAATCCCTGATATACATAATTCAAATAAGAATAATTTGCGATAAGGATCAAGCCAAATAAATATACATTGTAGAATTATACATCTAACTTTCAATGACACGTTTTAGATAATATTAATTTTTTTGGGAATCTTAGATATCAATAACTGCAAGTCTTTGCGGCATATATTAATACTATTAGATTGTTTGAAATTTACTTTGTGAAGTACTATCTAATCTTATTAATAGGCGTCATAAAAGGTACTCAAGATAATTTCATCGTGTTGTTCAAGATTATAAAAAATGCCCAAAACTAAAAGTGTCTCCTATTTTGTATTCGAAATATATGTTTATGAGAATAAGATAGCCAGCAAAAAATCAGTCATAGAATATTTTATTTTATTCCAAATTAAGACCATAGATGAGCGGTATAAAATAGAGTAGCTTAGCATCAAAATCCCATTTTCCGAAAAAAAGATAGCAGCCTTTTTCACTACTTTTTTTCTACTGTACTTGTGGCAGTTTTTCTACCGATCGCAAAGAGAAAGTGTATATTCTAGTCACGCTCTTTTAAATAAATGACATTATAATATTTATTTGTCTAACCCACCTTATCTTATCTAATATGAATTACAAAAGTCTTGCTTTTGTCTGGAACAGAACTTTAAAGGAAATAAAACTATGCTGAATGAATGAAATCAAATTTAAGGGGTTTCATTGTTTATGAATACATTTTCATGTGTTAAAAATAATTTTTTTGTATTAGTTGGTGTTCTTCATTTTATTACCATATGTAAAATAAAAATAAAACGCCAAAATAGAAAATAAAAAAGTCATTCATTTCGAGTGTGAATTTAAAATATATAAGGCTTCGGAGAACGAAATAATTATAATATCTAAATAATAAATACTCGTATACATATATGTATTTCGAAGCACAACGAATTCCTATACTCTCCCCCTAAATTAATTTATTTTACGAATATCTAGACAACAATATCTACATACCATAGAATAACAGCTACCTCCATTGCATACAGAAATTTCCAAATATATTCCAAGGATTCTTTTCTGTTACATTTTTAAAATGTCAATTTTGAGTAGAGTGTAATAGATTTCGATTGCTATCATTAATAATTTAATTGTAATATGAAAGCAATACGAGGGTTGCCATGTATATGGATGGCGCCTGACACATTAAGTGTTGGCAGGCGCCATCTGACATTTCCATTGGAAAGTTTGAATTTTTTTAGCATAAACGTACTCGGAACGTTTTGACGTACGACCATCATTTGTGTTGTTTACAATGACTTGAAAAAATCAATTTGGCAAAAAAATGAATTAGCTCGTGAACATTTTCGTTCGATCATTTTTCACAAATTTCGACGTGGATTATCACGACAAGAGTGCATCGATGAACTTAAATCTTTGTAATGCGATGAAGCACCATCCTATAGCACTGTGAAATACTGGTTTAATGAATTCAATCGTAGCCGACGCTCGGTCTAAGACGAAGGTCGTCAAAAAATGGCCAGAGAACATTGATGCCGTGCGTGAACTGATAATGCAAGATCGTCGTGTGACATACCGTGAGATAGAGGCATCCTTGGGCATTTCTTCAACCAGCATACATTCGATATTGCATGCACACCTGTCCGTAAAAAAGGTTTGTTCTCGTTGGATCCCGCACAATTTGACAATCGCTCAAAAAAAGGCTCGAGAAATTTTGAAAAAATACGATCGCGGTGCTTCAAAAGACATTTATAAGATCGTCACATGTGACAAATCTTGGATCTATGCCAATGAGCCCGAAACAAAACAGCAATCGACCGTGTGGGTCTTCGAAGCCCTGACAGCCCTGACTTGGCACCCATCGACAGCCCTGACTTGGCACCCAATACTTCTTTAATTTCTCGCACATCAAGAAAAAATGCGTGGTCAACGATTTTCGTCGCCAGAAGATGCTGTTGAAGCGTTCAAAAACCATGTTTTGGAGGTTTCTCAATCGGAGTGGAAAAAGTGCTTCGACAATTGGTCTGAGCGCATGCAAAAGTGTTCGCATTTTCATTATTAGGCCAGAAATATATATAGCAGCCCTCGTACAATCCACTTGTTTCGATTCGCAATCGATATGCTAATTTCAATGGAATATTTTATATTGGCCTAGAATTTCCTTATTTTCATGACATATATATAGATAAATCACTCATAGGAAATCAGCGACAACATAAAACGTCCATCATCCTCTGTTCGGACATTTCCCCCTAACTGCCGCCGCCGCCAGCCCATTGACTCATCATTAAATTAACCTACTCGTGTCCCACTTAATGGGAATGAAAATCTCGGCGTTTTGCGTGTGTTTTGATTATCTGTTTGTATGTGAATGTGTTAGAAAGTACAAAGAGCAATATTGCGACATTGTAAGCTCAAATGCAAATGAACATAATTAATAAAATTGATATGGACACGAATAGGTAAGAAAAAAATCAGTTGTATGACAATTGTCAAAAAGAGAAATTAAATTCTGATAGGAGGTATTATACTTTGAGTGGGCGTGGTGCGTATGAGAGCTTGACAAACAGCACTTTTGTATCATTCTCAGATTGTAAACGTTTATCAGCGGGTTTTCATTATGGCGGGACTATGTTGACCATCTTGTTTTTTGTTCGGCATCTGCAAAATCTCTTCAGGAGAAGCGATCAAAGTTTAATATTTTAAATTTGTGTGGAATTCCTTTATGATGGAAATCGAATGACCTGTACTGTTTTGTGAATAACTTTTGATTGGATTGACGGATAAACACCAAATTTTGGCTGAATATAATTTGGAATAATATACTGAATATAATATTAAAAATACAAGTGCAATATCCCATATATTCAAATGGATATTGCAAAAAGGCTTTCGACCGCAAAATTTTAGCCTGTATTATCCAAATGTCTAACCTTGTTGGCCATAATATTTGATTTGTAAGTAATACCTTTGGAAAACTGTTGACATTGGCTCCAAAAAGAAGGTAATGGGAACAACTTTAGTTGGACCCTAGTTTCCAAGATAATTGGGTATAACCCAAATCGTCTATACGCGCAAAGAACTCCGCGCAGAGGTGATGTAAGCTTGGTTTATTGAAGTCAAAGTCAATGCGGAAAAAAAGTCGTCCAAATAGACAAATTTTTTAACGTGTAAAATAAAAAGTTTAACGGAGAGTTATAATTTTTGGAATTTTCATCAGATTTGTAAATATTACCTTTGAAAACTGTTAACAATGGCTTCAAAAAAGGCAACAGACAGAATTTTGGTGTGTATTTTGAATTCTCTGGGATGACAAAACGCGGACAAAAATAATCCTGCGTGGCCAGACTTCGGCCTGCGTAAAATATTTTCTCCTCAGGATTATGTCCAAAGACGGAAACGCTGACCAAAGTGTCTTTGGGTTGGCAGCCTTCGGCCACGATTAAAGAGTTTCCCTTCTGGGTTATGTCCAAAGACGGCTACGCAACCAAAGCTCTTTAGGTTGTAGCGTTCTGACGGGATAAACGATTTTCTACTCTGGGGTTTGTCCAAAGACGGCAACGTACCAGTAGCTTTGGAATCGATGTTATCAATAACTAAAAATTTATAGTTTTTTGATTTATACTTGTAATTTTCGATTTTGATCCCATTGAAACGACAAAAAATCAATTTGGTTCAACTTTAACGTCCGACAACTAAGCGATATTACGATGACACGCATATTTTTGTCGTCTTATTTTGAGGGGCTATATCCAAGTACATATTCTGACTTCTTCCCGGAACGAAAAATGTTAAGATAACCTTGAACATAATGACTCCGTTACGTAGAGAACTGGGAGGTTCAGTGTTTCAGTCACACCGATCAAATGTAGCGCAGCAGTAAATAAAAGCAAGTGATAAGTGTGTTGGTTTGTTTTATCGTTTCTTATGTAGACGTGATCGTTCGTTATATGACGATCGATCCAACGTATAAATAATAAAAACTCATTTAAAAAAAGAGTAACTGTGTGTTCTGTTGACGTTCTTATATGTATGTATATTGTATGTCACTTTGATATACAGCTTTTGTTATATTCCTAAAATCAATTGCCAAAAAACCGAATTAATATTTAACCTAAATTGTTATTGATGAATTTTCATTATCAATCAGTTAAGTAAACATCTGAACATATGTAAAAATTTTGCCATAATACTTTACAATTTTTCTGAACCATATGACGTAAGGAAATGCGACTCTGTCAACAATGTAAAACAGTTGTCAACAATTGCATTATCTCTTCTCTCTATCTGCTCTGCATGCTCCTTCCCCGCCACTTACGTTTTTATTGACGACAAAATATTATTTAAATAAATACCGGTTAAATGTAATTTACAATTTACAAGGGAGTGGAGGGGTCTAGGGCAGCAATTGAGGAATATGTAAAAGCTCGTCTACATTCAATTGAGCATTCTAATCGCAAACATGTTACATAACCACGTAACACAACCGCCAATGTTTTCTGTTGTTGTTCTACTATACTTTGCCCACATTCCACATATTCTTTATGAAGCATTTTGATTTTATTAACATACCCTGCTCCCCGAGAAACCCCTCCACCCATTATAAGCTAATTTATACTCACACACACCTCATGGAACAAGATTTTGTTCATTGACAATAGGTGTGCGTCTTATCCACCACAACCCTCCCCTAACTTACCAGATTTAATACATTTTACAGCTTCCTCGGGAGTTCCATTTGGCGGTACCCTATTTAAAGGATGCGAAATTTCATTGGCATAGGTATAGAAGGAATTGTTGAGGGCAGCCAACATTAATTTTGGCTGTCTTCCACCACCAACCGCACGTCTCAAGTTATTTGTCAACATTGAAGCCATGTTTTCGTGTTCCTGCAGCGGAAAAGTGATTCGATTTATGATCAGGAGAAGGTTATTATAAAGTTAAATTAATTCATTCGGTGTTAAATGTATGGAAATTTTCCACAAAAAAAAAACGCAAGCAATAAACCAATGACCCGAATTGCCAAATTAATTGTTGTTGTTGTACATACATATGTATATTGTTATACTACTACTACTAACCGACTTTTAGCACAACACTACACAATTAATTTCGGCTTTTTTTCTTATTTTTACAATACACCACCACCCCGATAGACGGACAATTAAAAACTGTGGCGGCCGGCTCCACTGAACAAATGAGGAATTTCTCCGTTACTCACGGTAGTGATGCCAATGCATTTCTTAAGAGTGTGGAAACAAATTATTCCCAAAAAATCTCCAGCCTTGCACTTGTAAAACACATCTGGAACTAATCAGTTTTTCCTATGACCCTCAACTATGACTTGGATTTTAAGGACTTTAAATTTCATGTTATAGATAAACGTCTGACTCTGCTAACAATGAACATTTTTATAATTTTTAACAATCAGTGGATCCCAGACACGCGATATATCTCCACGTGGCATCGCTATTCGTGTTTTTCCCTCTCTTTGTTCTCGTGCTCTCTTCTGGAGCACACGCACAATCACGGCGCTTGTCGAATTAAGGTAGAAAAGACGTTTGCGACCGATAGAAAGGAACAAATACGCACATAGTAAATAATTTACAAAGAAATACAAATGACAAAAATACGTGTATACAAATGACAAAAAAATAATATATGTAATACAATTCTAGGCATCGTGTACGCTTCATATTTACTAGCGACGTTTTTGTTGTGTTCGAAAGGCACAGTGTGTCAATGCATTGCATCAGAAATGTTGTTTATAAACATAAAAGATTAGTGGCAAAAACGTATCGTAACGTTGAACGTTATGATTACGCTAATTACTAACTGACCGAAATGTACCGTAATTACAAACATTTTCGTTTAGCTAAATCTGTTAAGCCTGAATGCAAATTTTGACATTAAAACAAAACATTACTGTTTAAATATTTCCTGAACCAATTACGATAAATGGTTCTCTAGTTGTGCTAAAATATATGATTGAACCTAAATTTTTTCAGATGTTTATTTTTATTTTGATAGATAAACGAATGATATAGATACTAAGATACAACAATTCATTGTTCACAATTTCCAAAAGATGTCGTATCACGTTTCTAAAAATAAAGGCAAAGATATGAATACTAAGACACATCAATAAATTGTTCACAATTTCCAAGAGATGTCGTAGCTCGTTGTTAAAAATGGAAAATAGATGTCGATAGGTGCCTTTTCTGTGTCTCCCTGTCAACCAGAGTTGCCACTGAACAATTTTATATTTCACGCCCAAAATGATCTCGGAAACTGCCCAAATTAATTGGAACATTTTATGCAAAATAAAAGGTCCACTGCATTTAAATGATTTTCGAACCTAATAATTTCTTAATTATATTTCAGTGAAGTATTTTTAACTTTGTGATAAAATAATCTATTTCAGAAACTTCAACGTAACTAAAAATCTAATGTCCAAGGAAGCAGAAGAAACGGACGGCAAAAAATATTGCCAGCTAACGATTAGATAACCCAACTAACTTGTCAATTAAGAAGTAGATAACCAAACTGGCCACATACAAAGGAATCAAATACGAAATTGGTATTCAAAAATATTCAAGTTTGTATTATGCCAGCGCGCCAGAGATTCTTCTTAGAATATTTACTTTTTTTTGAAGAGTAGATTAATTGTTGCGATTTGCGTTTTTGTGATTTTTTGGAATTATCTAAGGTATATTTAACATTATGATGGCTATTGGTAAAAACAATGAAATAATATAGGATTGTTTTAATATTATTGCTACTGCTCCCAATGAGCAGTGGACCACCATTTGAAAAAATGTAATCATTTTCAAATAAAACGTATTTTGTCAAACACATATAATAGCTCTGTTCCTTTACCTACTTTCCTACAAAACATTATTTTTCTGTACCCGTGTTCTGTAACTTTTGTGAGAACTTCTCGCATCGAGAAACAGAGAAACAAAAAATTCCACTGTTTCTCGATTTGTGACTAAAATCCTTGTCTGTAACTCAAAGCGAGAAAAGACAACAGTTGTGTATTTAGTTATTGGAATTTCCAGTGAACTGTCAAAAAAAAAAAAACAAACCAAGCAAAAGAAGAAGAAAAAACAGCATTGATGAAGTATCAAACTCATCAAAAATAATAAATATTAAATAAAATGTATTCTGTGGCAATAATTAGAGCCGAGGAACATGACCGCCGCAATATGTTGCGAATACACCGGAAAAAATTACGGGATTCAACTGATCCATTCGACATACCGGACGAGCGTTTCCGAGAGTTATATCGCCTAACTAAAGGCACGGCGAATTTGTTGTTGGACCAAATAAGTCCATTTATGACCAAGGGTGTAAGAAACACTTTTATCCCCCAACCAATTCGTATGTGCGCCGCTTTGCACTTCTTTGCCACTGGATCATTCCACAGAGATATTGGCCAAGATTTTGCTGCTTCTATAAGCCGATCTGTGGTATGTCGATGTGTCCTAGAAGTGTCGGATATACTGGAACAGAAGCTGATGCCAATATGGATTGAGTTTCCATCTACCGCTGAATACGATGGAATAAGAGAGAAGTAAGTATGCAAAAAACAGTTCAATTCCAGAATACTAGTGTATATTTTGATTTCATGTTTTAGATTCTATGGAGAGACTGTTTTTCCCGGAGTAATTGGAGCTATAGATTGTACGCATGTACGAATTAAGAGGCCAAATAGAGAAGTAGAAAGCTGTTATTTCAATCGCAAAGGATATCATTCTAAAAACGTGCAATTGGTGTGTTTAACATCAGATAATATGTTTACGATTCCCAAAGTTCAATTTATTTATTTAAAATATTTACATTATTAAATATTATAATATTTACATTCTAAATCGTTTCTAGATTTGCGATTTTAATCTGAAAATTCTTGGAGGGTTCGCAAGGTTTGGTGGATCTGCTCATGACAGCTATATTTGGGAAGCTTCACGAATAAATTCTTTATTGCAACAACGATATGATGCCAATAATACTGATCATGCATGGTTGTTAGGTACGTATGCAGCTCCAATAAAGCAATGTTTGTATCCTTCAAAATTTGTTTCACTGTAGGTGATTCCGGCTACCCTCTTCGTCCATGGCTTATAACACCATACCGATCTTCAGCAAACGAGGATGAAAAGCGATTTAACACACTACACTCTAAGGCAAGAAATTGTGTGGAGCGACTAAATGGCGTATTGAAGTCTGTATTTAGATGTCTAAAAATTGGTCTGCATACTACGCCACAGAGAGCTGGCAAGATAATAAATGCCTGCACTGTGTTGCATAATATTAGACTAGCACATGGCTTGCTATCTGAGGATGAATTCTTGCCAGAAGAGGAACAAGAATCAATTGGAATTTCCGACGAAATGGAAATAGTAGAACTTTTACGGGAAGCTTCGCGGATGCGTGATAGGCTAAAAGAAAGATTTTTCGGCCAATATATTTCTTAAGGAACTATGTATGATTTGTTTCTCAATAAGATTTGTTCCTCAATAAATATTTTTTTTATTAAATTTGTTGTTCAATCTTTCGACAATGGTATAATTTTTATGTAAAGAGTAATTATAATAGTAATAATAGGTTCAAAATTATAATAGGATTTCCCTCCATCTGTGAAAATAAAAACAAACAATTTGGCATATTTTCAATAACTATTTTTTAATTTGTTTAGTTATTTTATTAAAAAAAGGAACACAAGTAATTCATTCAAGTGCTTAACACATAGTTCTATGTACATTTATATACATACAAAACCAAAAACTTAAGTAATTCAAATGTTAAAAACAAAGTTTACATATAATTCTATCGGGAATTTAGCTATTCATCAATATCGGATAATTTCTGCAAAATTTCTGTGTTTTGCGCTTCTATTCTTTGCAGCTTTTTCATCAAAGTAGAATGCATATTCCTCGATTCGTGCAAAGCCTCCTTATATAAAGATGCTGTTTTTAAAACTCTTTCGGTTGGTGCTTCCTTTTTCTTTTTGGGAAGAGGTGGTAATATTTCGTCATCTAAAGTTTCTATTAACATAGATTCCTAAAATTCAAAATTGAAGCAAATACAGTTAAGTAATAAATGTATGATTATTAAAAATTACGTCGTGTGGCTCTTCAGGAGTTAGTCCAGATTCTTGGGTGCAACCATCTCCGTCCACTGCGTCAACCGTTATTATCTGCAATATTTGCTCCTCGAGATCTGTTAAATCTCTAGGACCATCGCCCCAGCTACCACCACCGGTTTTATTCATATAGCTTCTTCTTTTATTAATCAATGCCTTTACACCACCTTTCAAATCAGTCCAACACTAAGAAAACATAGGGGTTAATATGATAATTTAATCATATAATAATTTATGGAATGACAAAAGTCGGGTGGTATAATTTTATTTCTAATATCCTCCGGTGGGATACACCAGCATGAAGTACGGGAATGTGTTGTAGTTGCAGGCATTGTATTAAATATGGAATAAATACCTTTTTCCACTGATCAACTGACTTGTCGCTGCCTCCCAGGGAATTCAACGACGTCTTGAGGTGCTCCCATTTCACTTTGGCATCTGAATTTGGATTTAAACCATCGAATTGACCTCTGGCAAATTCTAAATTTGATGACATATATTCCACCAATTTTTGCTTTTGCATTTTTGAAATGCGTTGATTTTTCTGAAATGATGCTATTTTATACACTCAAGTTGAAAATATTTAATACAATAATTACCTTTAATGTATTATTCGCGTCCATTTTTATACCCTCACTTTAGTGTGACGAGGGTATATATCATTTGCTACGGAAAAAAGTGTAACACATCGAAGGAGTGATCTAAGACCCTAAGTATGTTCGGAGGAAATCCGTTTTGGGTCATTTTAAGTCGAATGAGCAATGTCCGTCCGTCTGTCTGTCTGTCTGTCTGTCTGCTGGCTGGTGCGCACGATAACTCTCGAAAGGATTAACCGATTGACTTCAAATTTGGTATGTGGTAATATTTTGATCTATCTCCGGATGAGTTCGAAGATGGGCCATATTGGTCTACTCCTTCTGGTACCTCCCACACAAAGGGTTAAAATTTAGTGAAATATTGATTCTTTAATAACTTCTATACTACTTATTCGAATCTTTTGAAATTCTGCACATAATATTAGTATATTAGTCGCTATTAACTCGAGAAAAATGATTGAAGTTGGCATGCCCCTTTTGGTACCTCCCACACAAATGGACCATTTTGCATCAAAATTTAACTGCTTATAACGTTAATACAAGTGCATAAAAATGCTTGAAATTTTCTACAGTATAATGTTTTTGTAGCGCCTATAGTCCGGTAAAAAATGGGCATTATTGTACAGCCCCTTTTGGTACCTCCCACACAAATGGACCGTTTCGTACCAAAAGTAAACGGCTTGTAACTTTAATACCAGTGCATACAAATACTTGAAATTTTGTACAGTGTAATGCTGTTATAGTGCCTATAGTCCTGTAAAAAGTGGGCGTTATCACCCCGCCCCTTTTTGTACATCCCACACAAAATGACCAAATCATACCAAAATTACATAGCTCGTAACTTTAATATACCAGTGCACATAAACGCTTATAGTTCAGCACAATGCAATGTATTTAAGAATGTACTGTTTACCGAAAAATATGTGTATTTGGAAAACCCCTTCTGGTACCTCCCACACAAATTGACAGATTTATTAGTGTAAAGTTATATATTACATTACTCACAAAGTGAGGGTATACCTTAGTCGGTTTACCCGACTAAAACTTTCTTACTTGTTTTAATCTAAATTCACAAAAACATACCACAACGTTTGGATCTCACGACGTTTTAATTTGTGAGTAAATTTGACAGTTTAAATTTAAAATTTTGTCATACCCTATGTTACAGAAACAGTTTTTTTTCAACTTTCCAATAATGTGAGAAAAAACATATGGTTGACACTAAGTTCTCACAAATAAAAGTTACAGAAACAGTTGCATGTGAGAAATATTTTTTCGTGTCAATTTACAACGTTTCTGTTTCATCTCACATGTTCCATGTGAGAAATTTCTCGATGTGAGAGTTATAGAACATGGGTACTGTATACAAACTTTTTTCATTTTACATATGCACTTACATTTCATTTTCTCCAGTAAAATGTTCAAATTTAATAATCGGCAACACCAAATATTT
This sequence comes from Eudasyphora cyanicolor, assembly GCA_963930755.1. Taxonomy (NCBI): domain Eukaryota; kingdom Metazoa; phylum Arthropoda; class Insecta; order Diptera; family Muscidae; genus Eudasyphora; species Eudasyphora cyanicolor. The sequence goes on from OZ005734.1 coordinate 335,084,104, forward strand.
GAATTCATGTGTAATGGCTACCCTGTTCTTTATCTACGCCATCTGCAAACTAGTTGCAACGTGCAGAACGCCATCTATGAACTAGTTGTGAGTGGATACCGTTGTATCTTAGTATTCATATCTTTGATAAAGGGTGCTTAATTTGTATGGGGAGCTAAGCACTTTAGCATTATTAGTTCCCGATGAAGTTTGGTGCTTGTGTTCCTGTCTTAATCGAGTATGGTGTTGCCATATTGGGCATCCTATATTTCGCAGTATGGCATCTCATTTTTAGAGAGATTGTTGTCAATTATTGTGATTTAACAGGAAGAAGAACAAAAATGGGAAATTATTTTAATATTTGTAAAAAGAGTGTAAACAATTGAACATAGAATAGTAAATTTATGTTTTTAAATACATTTAAGGAACTTTTTGTGTGCTTCGCACTGTTCTTTCTTCGCAACTCATGACACCATTCCTACCAGATAGTGGAGATCCGCCACTTACTGCCTTTGCGCCAGTTAGTGGAAGTCAGTAGTTTTCGTTGCAAAGTGCTAAACTAAAATCGCTAGCTTGTAACGAAAACATGCCTAATATAGATGTAAGGTTTGTTTTGTGAACCATCTCTAAACTGTAAACCAATCAGTCAATAAGGAAAACATTTTACCTCAATAAACAAATAATAACACCAAATAACTATGATGTTTGCTTGCTTGCTTTTATTCGCTCTGCAAATCTTTATGATTCTAACTAGAATAATTTCCCGGCTTCAAGACATTCTTGTTTCTATATTATTATAGAAACAAATATTTTATACATGGTATATATTAGGCATGTTTTCGTTACAAGCTATCACTTTTAGTTTAGCACTTTGCAACGAAAACAAACTGACTTCCACTAACTGGCACATAAGCAATAAGTGGCTGATTTTCACTATCTGGTAGCAATGGTGTCATGAGTTGAAAGAACCGTGCGAAACAGACATAAAATTCGTGAAAAGTATTTATAAAACATATATTTACTATTCTATGTTCAATTGTTTCCACTCTTTTGCAAATATTAAAATAATTTCCCATTTTTGTTCTTCTTCTTCCCGTTAATTCACAATAATTGATAAAATCTCTCCAAAAATGGGATGTCATATCGCTAAATATAGGGTGCCCAATCTGGCAACATCATACTCGATTAAGACATGAACACAAGCACCAAACTTCATCGAGAACTAATAGTGCTTAAAAGTGCTTAGCTCCCCATACAAATTAAGCACTTATGGTGTAACGAAAACACGCCTATTATGTATAATTATGTTTTAAAAATTAGCAGCACACATACTGGATCATGATTTCTGAGCCGTGACTCTCGTTATCAACAGTTCTGCTGCAGTTGTATGAGAGATACGGACCTCTTTGAGGTATATTTCTACACACAAGCGAATGACAATTCTTTTTGAAACCTCACTTCTCCAAAAACAACTGTTAACCAAAGTTAATACAAAACACCAGCCATGTCCAATTAGAAGCAAATTTTGACCATCAAATGGAAAATTACCACTATGCAGAAAAGCTTTTATGGTTTTTAACTACACTAAGTGTTGTTGTGGTGAGTGATTCTCCCGGCTTCAAGTCCATTTGGTTTCTTTTATGTTTTATAATTTCCATTTTTTTCTACATATAATTTTTTTTCTACATATAAAAATATAAAAAATTGTACTTAGAATTTCCAAGTTAGAAAAGAAACAAACATTATATTTTTATATTTGGACGGATAAAGTCGATTTGGGCTGTTTCTGGGAAAATTTGGGGCTGAAAAAATACTGTCCAGCGGCAACACTGCTTATACCACCAGGGTACATACGTAAGGCCACGTTACACTTTACGCTACGATACGTTTATGCGAGAGAAGAAGATACATGATTGTAATACAATAACAAGGTAGTGTACAGCGGTCAGCTGATTACATTTGTTTATGGCAACAGTGACAAAAAGAATAATTATCAGTTGAGGGAGTCAGTTTATTAAAATCAATTAGCAAATAGACCCCTGTTTGTGATTATATTGTCTTACTTTTACAATACATTGTCTTACATATAATACTGTGGCGGCCTGAAAAAATGAGAAATTTCTCATTTACACACGAGGAAATTTTTTCCAAGCAAGTGTCAAAGTTTGTAGGAGAGAGAGGCAGAGACCTCTTTCCGCCTCCCTCTCCAACAAACTTTGGCACGTGCTTGGAAAAAATTGTCAGGTGTGAAACTTGACAAAAATCGCCATCGCATCAACACAAAATAAATAATTTATGTATAACATTAGCACAATGATCTCCAACAATAATTCCTTTCTGACATTTAAATTAACTTTATTCTAAGTCGGCATTATTCCGATTATTTGTTTATTGATTAGAATTTTAACTTTTGTTTTCAAGAATATTAGCAAAAAGAAAAAATTCACATGCATATACACACATCCATACATATAAAAGTGACCCAGTAGGGAATGTCTTAAAGACATCCCTGAAGCGGATGCAAGACTCTTTATAAATCATTGAAGACACTTAGAGGACAGGCAAAGAGAATCCTCGAGGACATTTTCACACAAGTGCCATAAATGGCATGCAAGACACTGTCTTGTAGCAAATCATTGACGATCAATTAATGAACACTGTCTTGTAGCAAATCATTGACGATAAATTACTGGGCAATGTCTTCAATCATATATACAGATGGAGCGCACCTTCGACTACATATACTGTATATCAACCGTCCCAACACCTTGGAAGACATAATTAACAATATTGAGGCTGAAATTGGCAGAATGTCGAAGAACCAGTTAGAGTTCATGAAAACTTCAGAAAACGTATGCAGCAGTGTGTGGATAGCGAAGGTCGACATGTGCCAGACACACTATTTAAAACCATATAATTTATAAATTTCCTTACTGTTCAATATAATTAAAATATAAAATAAATTTTTCTAAGGTTCATAACTTTTTTATTTCATTCCCAAATAAGCAAATTACCGCGCTCCACCCTGTATAAGAATATATGGAATAAAATTTTTTCTCTTCAGGCTGATGCCAATGTTTAATGTCACAATTCTTAAATTTAGTCGTTGTCTCTTTTAATTCTCATATGTTAATTTTATTTTTTAATTTACGCTGTTATGATTTGGTGATGTCTTGATCTGTCCTCGAATTGCAAATCTCGCGTGCTTCCACTATGCTACGTCGGCAATGCTAAAACATTGCGCTTACTGACGTCTAAATTATGCATAACAGTATCGCTAATATCCTCATTAAGGAACAGATGCACGATGCTGTCACCGAACTTGTCGCCAACAGATTGTCATGCCCGACTATCTTGAACTTTGTCTTGCAGTGTGTCTTCAACATGCTCTTTGCACCATTTTGTCATGGAACTTGCCTTTGCAAAAGGTCATGAATGAAGTTTTCCCTTATGTTGTCATTGAAGAAAAGTGTATGTGATTTAGGTCCGCCTGTTTGTCAAAATTGGATGGGCTGAACCGACGAGCCACCGACCAATAATTTCATCCACTAGCCGACGCGGACAATATTTGTCGGCTTCGTAGAATGGGTGCAAGTCGCCATTGACGGTTACGTTCTCACCGGCTTAATTTTTGAAGAAATATGGACCGATGATTCCACCGGGCCGTTGTTTTTTCTGGATGAAGTGGCAACTCTTGAATATATTCAGGTTGCTCTTCGTCCCAAATGCGGCAATTTTGCTTGTTTACATACCCATTGAGCCAGAAATGGGCCTCATCGCTGAACAAAATTTGGCTCGAAAACGTCGGACTTCTTGGAACTTTTCAAGAGCCCATAGAGCGAATTAATCGATTAATCGACTTTTGATTGGAAAAAGTCGAAATCGATTTTCACCAAGCGAAAAGTTGAAAAATCGATTTATAATTTCGACTTTTTTCGATTTTTATCCGACGGCGGAATATCAACCGAAATCGATTACCATTTCGACTTTTGTCGAGTTTGGCCTTACTTAAATAGACGGCGGCTTTGAACTTCTCCAACCAGTTCAAACGCTTTTTAGGAAAGAGTCGGAAAGAGCTCTCTCCAACAAACTTTGACACTTGCTTGGAAAAAATTGCCGAGTATAAATAAATATTTAAGTTGTCTGATCGGAAAATATTGCCAGAAAAATGGTGGAGAAATGCGACCCTGTGAACGTACAAGGGTGTGAACATACAATTTTGGTCTTGCAGCGTTAGCAGAACAAGTCATTGTGAGATAATTTGCAGATTGTTAGATGTGCGAAGTTTATGCATGGGACAACGGCGCAATTATTAAATATAAATATATAAAATATTTGTATTATCCTGCATATAAATATTTACAAAATATATTAGGCGTGTTTTCGTTACACCATAAGTGCCTAATTTGTATGGGGAGCTAAGCACTTTTAAGCACTATTAGTTCCGGATAAAGTTTGGTGCTTGTGTTTCTGTCTTAATCGAGTTTGGTGTTGCCAGATTGGACATCCTATATTTCGCAGTATGGCATTTCATTTTTGGAGAGATTGTTGTCAATTATTGTGAATTAATGCGAAGAAGAAGAACAAAAATGGAAAATTATTTTAATATTTGCAAAAAGAGTGTAAACAATTGAACATAGAATAGTAAATATATGTTTTATAAATACTTTTCACGATTTTTTTGTCTGTTTCGCACTGTTCTTTCTTCGCAACTCATGACACCATTGCTACCAGATAGTGAAAATCCGCCACTTATTGCTTATGTGCCAGTTAGTGGAAGTCAGTTGTTTTCGTTGCAAAGTGCTAAACTAAAAGTGCTAGCTTGTAACGAAAACATGCCTACACTCAGAAAAATGGCGTCCCTAAGTACAAGTAAATTTTAAACTCACATTTAGTTCAATTTTTTTACTCAGTTGTAGTAAATTTTCCCTAAGTAGCAATAAAATTTACCAAATATAAGTAAATTTTACTAATAAAAAGTACGTTATGAATAGTTCATATACTTGGAATTAGGAAGTTATTTTACTAAAATAAAATTTCTTCACAATTAGTAAAAACATCATATAGTTTAGTTAATGCATACTTAAACTGAGAAAAAATTTGCACATATTTAGGACGGAAAGTAATAAAAATATTTTTTTGTGGAAAAACGTCTTTTTAGTACTTATTAACTAAAAAAATATCGAAATAATAAAAATGAGTTCATGTCCCTTCTTCAAATTAGGTTCATTTCTTCTTTATATGTAGTTTAAATGAACTAATCTGTAATTTTTTAGTTCACATATACTAAAGATTATGTATATATTTTCTTGGAATTTTATTTGTTTTCGTTTATATTATTTCCTTTATAGTAGTTCATAAATAACTTGGTTTAAAGACATTACAGTATTTGTTTTGAGTAATTTTAACTATTATATAAATTAAATAAAAATTAACTTATTTCAGGACAATCTTTCTTTAAACCCAATAAAATACATCATAAAGCATAGTTCTAATATTCCCTCACAGTTAGTTCATCGCATACTTGAGGCAAGTTCAACATTAACTTAAGAATAAGAACTGAATAACTCCCTAAAAGGATGTTTTATTTTTATTTATTGAAATTTTTAAACTTACATAAAGTGCATCTCATTTCATTGTTCGTACTCAAGAGAATGATATTCTTACTACAATGCAGTTCAAATAAACAAAATCGTTACTAACACTGGTATATTTTACTCAACTTTAGTTCAACAAATGCCATGAAAATTATGACATGATTGAACTATATTTTTGTTCAATTTATCTTAAACAGTATATACTTGAACTACGGTGAGGAAAATGTTGTACTTAAATTTATAGTTCACACTTGTCAGTGGTTTCTAAATTTGAGTAACATACATCTTTACTTCAAATTAGGAAATCTGAACTAGAGTAAAGTACAAAAGCACGACAATCGAAAGAAACACATTCATATATAAATATTTGCATGTATGTATGTACATACGCATGTAGGTATGTACGTGGATGAAATATTCCGTTTGCATAGAGAAAAATAGATAGGCATAGGTAAAATATAGTCCCTATTTACACGGGCTGGATGTTCAGCAGATTATCATCGCTTTCTGGGTAAGCGAGGCAGTCGGAGAGGGGGAAGAAAAAACTCTCCTGTGAATCAGCAACAATTCACACACGAATACCCGAAACAAAATTACGTCGTGTACTCGTAAACGCAAAGGCAATAAAACAATATCAAGTAGTCATTATTTATAATACAAGCGTTTTATACAAATGCTATATGGGAGTTCAACGCAAATATATACATATTTTATTCACAAATTTAATTGCTGAACTATATTTAGAATTTATTGACACCAAATTACAAATATCTATCAGACAACTTTTTCATTACACGGCATGTGTCGTTGCCATGTACATCACCTACTGGAATTACACTTTGTTTGAAAGCGAAGAACGCTGCCGTGAAAAAATAACATATAGGCCCTCGGCTTTAGTTCGAAACATACACGCTGGTATACCAGAAATATATTCTGCTTGAAATATACAACTCTAAATATATTATATTTGGCACACAAAAATATGTAATTGGTATGATGTTATTCTAAAGAAATATTTGTTTCTGTCCTAATATTTTTTATTTGTGCCTATTATTTACCACACAAATATTTATTTGCATTTAAGTTTTCAGAAAATATATCAATAACATAATTTTAAGACAAGTTTTATGTCCTGCAGTAATTCAACGATATTTTTTAATTTTGTTTATTAATATTTCTTTATAAATGAAATAGTATAATCTTGCATAATGATACATTGCTTGATGGGTTAACAACAAATGATGACTAGGAATAAAAATAAATTAAAAATTCGTGATTTAAAACAAATATTATAGCGCCTTATGCCATTTTAAATTGTAAACAAAATATATATATACAAAATATATATATAATGCCATATGCATTATTTATTATTTCAGCACTAATTTAATTTATTTAAAAAAGTATTTTTTTAATATTCCACATCATCACTTGTTGTCAATCCACCAATGCGATTTATCGTTAACCAAAATCGTACGATTTCAGTTTTAATCGAGTAGATATACATTTTCTAAAAATTTAACATTGAGTTTTTGAAAAAATCCGAAACATTAACAGCCTGTTTCTGTAACTTAAAATTTTGCTTTCTTTCGCCTGCCAGACGACAAACAGCTGATTTGGGTTTCACTAACTACCATCACAACGGCAAGTCGCACGATAATGAACTCGTACGAAAACGTAATCATTTCAGTGTAAATTTTGTTTTCTCTATCTCTCTTTGCTGTCATCTGGGCGAACACAAGTGTCAGATCGAGTCACTTTATTTTATTTGTCGACTGATAGGAACAATGCAATAAAAACGTTATTAAAAGCAAAAAATAAGTAGATATAAATATAATTATGGTAAAAACAATTAAAAAATAATAAAATTGTATACATATGTTTACATTTTTAAGCATAAAGAAGTCAACATTGGCAGGTCGCTAAGATGGAAAAATGCATCAGTGCACAATGAGAGAGAGAGAGAAAGAAATGAGAGTTTTGGATCAGCTCAGCTGAACCACCCAGGGTTGATTTTCGGCCACCACTAGAGTAAAGGATACAGAGTTGTATTTTCTAAGGTCGACCATACAAAAATGTGTGCTTTTTTAGACCGGAAGTTGTGAAATTATTGACCTGGCAATTACATTATTTGCCAATTGGTAAATTGTTAACGTCATTGACGTAAAGCCAGGCGAACGAACGAACGAACCTTAGAGAAACCAAATTCCAGACGAAAGTGAGTGATTGGTTTTCGTTCGCAGAGACTTTCGTTAGAAATACAGAAACAGGCCGTAAATCTGTGTGTGTCTAATCTTATATTTTATTTACCAAATATATTTTGTTATAATATTTAAAAAATGTATAAGATCCTAATAAATGTTATTAATTTTCAGAATAATTTTGCGCTCAAGTATGTTTTAGCTCACTTCAAACATATCAAAAACAGTAATTTTTTTCTCCGTGTACAAGGCGTAAAGAAATCTTGAATCAAAAGCTTTTGTCTAAGACAAAAAACATATAGTTAAAAAAGTACGTCTTATGTTATGTAAAGACGCCGAACGATATATCGCTTCCATTGTGTTTACCGCCTTACAGGGAATTCGGGTATTCACACATGATGGCAACATTTATGATGAGCCAAACTTGTATGTTCATTCCAAAAAAGCAATCAGTGTGATATGTAAAAAGGTGCGCGTGTTTGTTGAAAAAATTAAATAATGGAAATCGTCACACACGATAATAATTTTTTAGAAATATTGAAGGCCCTAAAGGGAGAAATGTTTGCAGACATATTTAAAGGTAAGTCAAAAATAATATATAAAAGTGTATTGTATTATTATTTTATATTATATGTACGTATGTATGCAAATTGTATTGTTTAAAACAATTTTGCATGCCGCACTTTAGCACTTCCATGATTTGCCAAGGCTATGTGTGTGCATGTGCATAGATATATGTATGTATGTACTTTCACACATTGCATGCCGCTTCGTGTAAGTGCTAAAGACATTTTTCATGAGATTTTGCAACGGGATTGAAAGTCTTATGCACACATGTACATATGTATGTATGTATACATTTTTCAAACGCATATATTGTGGCTCAACGTCGATTGATTGACTATTTCTGCTTGTACGTATACATACGGGGAACAAATAATTTTTGAACACCACCTCAAATTGTGGCAAATACAACAGGTAAAAAGTTGGCTCCATTCTGAGTTAACATCGATAATAACCCACTTGCTTTTGAAGCTTCCAGACAACGAAAACGTCACAAATGGCATCCATAATAACAAAAGACCTGTCTGTAATTTGGATGAGGTAAGTTTTTAAACACCAATGTATGTATAAAATATTATGATTAGTATAAGGAATTATGTTCTTTTCATTGTCAAACCGTATATATCGTCTTAATGGTACTTATAAAATCTTTTTTGAGTCTTTTTAATTATTTTGATTCAATCGATGTACTTCAAGGTACTATTTTAAGGTGTAGAGAACATGTTTAAAATATTTGTTAGGTATTTTCAGTGTATTTACATATATATGCGCTTGTACATTTTACCTCCATTATAAATCTAAAAATTTTTTAGGTTCCTGTCTTACACATCTTAAGACATTCTGTAAATGGACAAAATGTATTGAAATACTATGAAAAAAATCATACACTTGCTGCATATATATATATATAATAGGATATATACTATATCCACAAAAAGGGAAGAAAACCAGCTGGAAGCTTGTATAGCAAATACCATAATTCGGTTGCCAAGCTGAGAAAAGAAGGCTTGTTTGAAGTTTCTGTCTCCTCTGAAGCCATCACTTCGGATAATCACGAGACATTAATCGTGGTATCAGGTATTCGAATATTTCTGAAAACTGCAATCAATACTCACCCTGAGTAAATAAGGCAGACATGAAAAAATTGTTGGTGCTATAATTGCGTAGATATGATTTATCAAAAATATTCTATGTATGTTTGATAGGTCCGTATGTACACTTTTTTCACCACCTTTAATTTTTAGATGAGGAGTTGTTTATAATTGGGGTGTGATTATTGAAGTTTACTCATAATACTTCCATATATAATAAAACTGCAGTTAAAAAATTTAGAATTTTAGCTCATACTTTGTATTACTGTTTATCGTTTTTTTTGGCTCAGTTTGCTGTAAGGTTCGGTAATTTACACTTGGCCTTTGAGTTAGCGGCGGGGAGGCGAGCATCCGGTACATAGCTACATTCGGTGTTTTGAGAACTCCCCTATTTTTCTCAAAGAGCTAAGGTTACAAAGGTAACTGGTAAATACACGGTAGCTCAAATATATATTTTAACTGGCCATAAAATGATTTGACATTTACTTAGTCGTGAGCATACATTTAACACAAATTCTTTATTTGTTTAACTTGGTGACATATTGTATATTATGTATTGTGAGTAGAAGCGAACATCAGTTTTCCTTGTGTAACTAATAGTGCACAATAATATCCGGTACTTATAATGCCTTCCAGATGTTAATGAAGGTGTCAAAAAAGATTGGCTGAAATACAACGTAGAACCTCTCGAAGAAGTTTTCAAAAATTGGGAAGAGACGTTTGCAATGCGACGTGCATTTATTTCGCAAAAACATTCCTTAACAGAAGTGTTCGAAGAATGGCCGATATTCAAACAGGCCTTTGGATATAAATTGGTAAACTGTTACGTTTTTTATTTAAAAAAAATATTTACGAATAACATAAATTCTAGATATTGGCAGACTTTATAAAGATATATCCGCGAAAAGCTAATTTTATTTTTGAAAAATGGGAAAGTTTTTGTGGCAAAATGACTAAATTGTTCCTTAAGCAAATTAAAAATAAACAAGGCCTAGAACAAATCAATAAGCTGAATGAATCGAATCTTGATTCCGGTATTTTACATATCTTTAATTTATATTCTATACCTACATTCAATTCTTTGCAAGAATTAAAACATTTTCTTTCTAAAATTGTAATATAAAAAAATATATTAAAATATGTCGAACTTCACAATAAAATAATATGCCTCCATATAATAACCTCTGCGAAACTATTGCATAAGGTATAATACTTTTCACTTTTATTTCCGATGTTTATTTTAATTGTTTTTAATCTATATTGCAATATTAGAAGCAGATGTAATTGTGTGAATTTAAATAGCTGTTTTTAAACAAAAAATCCACTAAAATATATTTTCTTGCGGTTTCAGAACATCGCGCTTTAATAATACTCAACTTAATTCATGAGGTTCTGAAGCCCAGTACCAGAAAGTGTGTTACACAAACGGATTCGAGGAAACGAAAATTTCACAAAACAACTGTTGCAGATTCGAGAGGTACATTTCTACTGTGGGCTCAGACTACATCAGAATTAAAATCAATGATCAAATTAAAGATCGACACCCTATACATGGTAAACCAAACCCTTCAACCCATTTTGTGCGGAGTAGGCACATCATATATTGAATTAACTGATGTCTATGTTTTTTATGCAAACATATTTTATAAATTGCCAAATATAGTACAAGCTGTCGACGTAGCATTCAAGATATTCCAAGTATTAGATTTACAATATCCATTAGATTGTCAAACTGTTTGGCTTTTCTTACAAAGCTATATATATGAATTTCCTTTAAATAACAAAGAAAAGGACAATATTTTGGTAACAATTTTAAATGACATACAAACTCTGTAAATATTGATAATTATTTTATTATTTTTTTTATTACCTACTTTTAATTTTAATCACATTTGAAATATATTGATTTGCTATTAACTCGCCTAAAATGAACATAAGCTGTTTTGTTTGCAAAAAAGTTTTTAGGGATTGCAAACAGTTATTCTGTCACTTGAAATATGTACATCATCTTTCTTCCAATCATAATTATGAGTGTGGTGTTCCGTTTTGTGGACAGAAATTCTGTAACTTTAAATCTTTTTCTAAACATATGGTAAACGAAATTTCAAAATATGGAGTAGAATTTGTACCTTTGAAATCAGCGCCTAATCAAGAAAATGCAGTAAATATTTTACATGACGTACCAATTTCTTCTCATCGTGATAGTTCACCAACTTCTCTTAATATTCCAAACACAAATATTGAAGTATCAGACACAAATACGGACACATCACATCTACAAAAATCGTGTTTCGCAATGTGTTTGAAGAATTACGCAAATAAAAATTGTTCGAGAAAACAGGTTTTTGAATTACAAAAAAACATTGCTAATAATATAACACATCCTTTAAGAGATGAAATCAGGAAGGTAATACTTGGTCTAAGAAGCAATAGTATGGATGCTACAGAGAGTAATCTTGCTCGTATTGTTTCATTTTGCGACAGGCCATTCGAAAACATTGATTCAGAATACAAGTTTATTAAAAAATTAACGGAAATGCGATTGTATGAGAGTCCACGGGTAATCAATATAAATAATACAGTAAGTAATTTCAATATAAATCACTTAAATACACTTGAAGCTGTGAAAACAAAAGGAGTATTGTTCCCAATAAAATTTCATATTAAAATATTTTTTGAGCTCGATGGTGTTCTGGATGCTTTTGAGAACAGTATGCACAATTTAAATTACAGTGAATCGTTACAAAATTTTTGTAATGGAAAACTTTGGAAAAATAAAATTAAAAATTGCGGAGAAAAATTTATTATTTGATATTTATTGTATTTTGATGACTTTGAAATTAACAACCCCCTTGGGTCACACTCTTCAAGCCTTTTAGGAATATATTATTCATTTCCAACTGCACCCGACCAATTAAAGTGGACACTAAATAATATTTTCATTGCTGCGTTATTCAAATCGGTCGACGTCAAAGCCATAGGTAACGAACAATGTTTTTTTAAACTTATTGAAGTTCTGAATGATTTGGAAGAGAACGGTATTACCATTGAAATAAAATCTGGGAAAAGACAAATTTTTTTAAGATTGGGTTTGATAATTGGGGATAACTTAGCTCTCAACAATATTTTGGGATATTCTCGATCGTTTTCCTCAAACTATTTCTGCAGATTTTGTAAAATGGATAAACATGAAACACGTAGTGCCTTTGAAGAAGATCCGACAAAAATGAGAAATGTCTCAAATTATGAGGAAGATGCATATGATCCTCAAAATACTGGCATTCGAGAAAAATCTATTTTTAATAGGATTTTACAGTATCACGTTGCAGAAAACTTTTACGCCGATTTACTTCACGATATTTTAGAAGGGATACTGAAGTACGATATGTGCCATATAATTTTATTACTATTTAAAGAAAAAATTTTCGATTTAGAATTACTTAATATTCGTAAAGAACACTTCGATTATGGAGAAACTGAAAACGGCAATAAATCTCCTCCAATTCATCAGAACAACTTAAAATCGTTTAATTTGAAAATGTCTGCAAGAGAAATGCTGACATTTGTTCACTTCTTTCCTCTTATGGTGGGAGATTTGGTTGAGAATAATAGTATAATATGGAAATTTGTCATAAATTTAATAGAATTAGTTGATATATTACTTCTTTCTAATTATACCAGTCTAGATATGATAAATCTTAAAAAGCACATTGAATATCACAATAAAGAATATTGTAACCTTTTTCAAGATACTCTAAAACCCAAACATCATTTCCTTATTCATTACTGCAGAATAATTAGTCAGTCAGGCCCACTTAAATTTTTATGGACTTTTGCTTTTGAATCAAAACATCGAGAATTAAAAACGTATACTAAAAATATAATGTCGCGAAAAAACGTTCAATTGTCGCTGGCAATAAAATTTTGTCTTTCATTTTCTGATTTTGTTTTGAATTTTAAATTTAATGGCTACGAATTGAGTGCTACTAAATTTAGCGCTCAGAATTCAAAATTTTACAGTGAATTTGGAACCTTATTAACAAATACAGAATTGAGCGCAATCGTATGTTTTTCGAGTTTTTCCCGGTATGGAACTGTATATAAAAAAGGTTTTATAATATATTTTTATAATCCCACATTTAACGCATGTATCATATCGGAAATTTATTTTTTAAATGATAGAATAATGTTGCTTTGTCAGCAATTAGAAGTAATATGTTATGAAAGGCATTATTTATCGTATCTGGTTAATCCTAATGCATATATATTCACAACATTGGACGCGGATTCTATAGTTTCTCCTCCAATTCATTTAATATATTTAAATGGTAAATGTTTTTTGAGACCTAAACCATTTTTTTAAACACACTCCAAATGAAATTTTTTCCCTGTTGAATGTGCAATTTATGCAACAGGGAGCAAATTACACGTGGAATTTGATTCGCGATAAGGATGACTCAATAATTAAAAAAGTAAAAGTATCACACGTTGCTTCAATACAAAACTTTGAAAAAGTTGATGTAAGTATTTCAAGTGACAATAGCCTTTAGGAAATATTTTTTATTTACTTTGTATTTATGTTTCAAATGACAATAGACATTACTAAACATTTAAAACCACATTTTTTTTTAATATATTTTTAATTTCTTCTTTTGTACGTGACATTAAAAACATGTATATAACAATTTTATAGAAATAAAATATGAAAATTACAAGTATATAAAGTGTGCTTTTAATGGAAGGGAGTGGTTTGCCGGAGACTTATGTAGTACATGATTCCTTTTCATTACCACACATATTATTTAGGATTTGGAGGCTAAGGACACCGACGTTATGAATTTTGCTAAAAATTTGATCGCAAATCCACCGTGGGAGCTGAAAAGTTCAAGCGCAATTGTACCTGCTATCTTCACACACTAAAATGAATTGTAATAACCATATTTGAGAATACTAAGCAAAACTAATTACATTAAAATCGTTATATGTTTTTAAAGTTGTACATTATTTCTGTATTCCCATTTTTATTTTTACTTTATATTTATATTATCGCGATATGATTTGTAAACCATGTAAATCGATTATAATAATACATAAAAATTAACTGTACAACATTAATAACACGTATAATATTACTGAATCCTCAAAATAAATTCAATAAACTTTTTTTAAAAACAAAACATTGTTTTGAATTTTTTATATATTTACATGCCGGTAGAAAGGATAAATTAGAGAAACAATATTACGACAAAAGCAGCAAAAATGTACGCATACTAAGTGCAATGGAACTGCGGTAAAAGAATTATGTACTAAATGCTGGGGAAATTTGAACTAGTATGGAGTAGACTATCAACTATTTTTGAATAATTTGAACTAAAATGCAGAAAAATATGAACTATTTTTATATAAAATTGCCTTTGCATTTAAGAATCAATAAACTTAAAGGAAGTAACTATAACTGGGCTGCAACGTGAATTTTACTTCCGTGAATTATATGTAAACTCATTTGCAAGAAACTTGTATTCTACTTTACGAAAAAAAACTAAAGGTTGGTAAATATTACTAGAATGCATGAAATATTTACGTGAGCTTATTGCATATGAACTAATATTTATGAAATATTTAATTGCTTATTATCAATGTTGAACTAAAGACAAGGCAATCATTCTAGGCATCAGTAAGGAAATTATTTTAGTTTACTTTCATTTAGTAATATTTGAACGTAAATGGAGAAAATTTTACTTGATATCAGTAACCATTTGACTTACACCTATTATACGTGAATTTAGCAAAAATAAAATTTTACTTGTTTTTAGGCAAGTGTGAACTAAGTCTGAGTAAATCTTAATAAGAAAAAGTTAGAATATTACTTCTTCTGATTAAAAGACAACTGCCCTTAAATAGGTATTTAACATAATTTTGGGAATAAATTAACTTGTATTCAGAAAATTTTACGTTGTGTACGTACGGCGTTTACATCTCTTCAGTAAAAAAATACTAATTAGCACTACTTCTTACTTTCTACAATGTACAATTTGCTTCATCTAAGTAAAAATTGGAAACAAAATAAACTTAGTTTAAGGAAATTTGTACTTTACGACATACATATTTGCACCTAAACTTAGTTTATTTGAACTAACTGTAGGTCCAACATTTTTAAGAAAGTTAGTAAAATGTGTACTTATTTATGAAAATATTGGACTATGTATGAAGAAAAAATATCTACCCTGAAGTAAAATTATACTACAATTAAGTTCAACCATTGAACTTAAGTTAAGGAAAAGTTTGTAATTGGTACAAGTTAAAATTGCTTTAGCGCCATACGAAGTTCAATTTTTCTAAATTTTAGTTCATTTTAACTCATTTTTGGGTTCACTTTTTTCTGAGTGTATTGTCTTACTTTTACAATACATTGTCTTACATATAATACTGTGGCGGCCTGAAAAAATGTGAAATTTCTCATTTACACACGAGGCAATTTTTTCCAAGCAAGTGTCAAAGTTTGTAGGAGAGAGAGGCAGAGACCTCTTTCCGCCTCCCTCTCCAACAAACTTTGGCACTTGCTTGGAAAAAATTGTCTGGTGTGAAACTCGACAAAAATCGCCATCGCATCAACACAAAATAAATAATTTATGTATAACATTAGCACAATGATCTCCAACAATAATTCCTTTCTGACATTTAAATTAACTTTATTCTAAGTCGGCATTATTCCGATTATTTGTTTATTGATTAGAATTTTAACTTTTGTTTTCAAGAATATTAGCAAAAAGGAAAAATTCACATGCATATACACACATCCATACATATAAAAGTGACCCAGTAGGGAATGTCTTAAAGACATCCCTGAAGCGGATGCAAGACTCTTTATAAATCATTGAAGACACTTAGAGGACAGGCAAAGAGAATCCTCGAGGACATTTTCACACAAGTGCCATAAATGGCATGCAAGACACTGCCTTGTAGCAAATCATTGACGATCAATTAATGAACACTGTCTTGCAGCAAATCATTGACGATAAATTACTGGGCAATGTCTTCAATCATATATACAGATGGAGCGCACCTTCGACTACATATACTGTATATCAACCGTCCCAACACCTTGGAAGACATAATTAACAATATTGAGGCTGAAATTGGCAGAAGAACCAGTTAGAGTTCATGAAAACTTCAGAAAACGTATGCAGCAGTGTGTGGATAGCGAAGGTCGACATGTGCCAGACACACTATTTAAAACCATATAATTTATAAATGTCCTTACTGTTCAATATAATTAAAATATAAAATAAATTTTTCTAAGGTTCATAACTTTTTTATTTCATTCCCAAATAAGCAAATTAACGCGCTCCACCCTGTATAAGAAAATGTGGAATAAAATTTTTTCTCTTCAGGCTGATGCCAATGTTTAATGTCACAATTCTTAAATTTAGTCGTTGTCTCTTTTAATTCTCATATGTTAATTTGATTTTTTTTATTTTCGCTGTTATGATTTGGTGATGTCTTGATCTGTCCTCGAATTGCAAATCTCGCGTGCTTCCACTATGCTACGTCGGCAATGCTAAAACATTGCGCTTACTGACGTCTAAATTATGCATAACAGTATCGCTAATATCCTCATTAAGGAACAGATGCACGATGCTGTCACCGAACTTGTCGCCAACAGATTGTCATGCCCGACTATCTTGAACTTTGTCTTGCAGTGTGTTTTCAACATGCTCTTTGCACCATTTTGTCATGGAACTTGCCTTTGCAAAAGGTCATGAATGAAGTTTTCCCTTATGTTGTCATTGAAGAAAAGTGTATGTGATTTAGGTCCGCCTGTTTGTCAAAATTGGATGGGCTGAACCGACGAGCCACCGACCAATAATTTCATCCACTAGCCGACGCGGACAATATTGGTCGGCTTCGTAGTATGGGTGCAAGTCGCCATTGACGGTTACGTTCTCACCGGCTTCATTTTTGAAGAAATATGGACCGATGATTCCACCGGGCCGTTGTTTTTTCTGGATGAAGTGGCAGCTCTTGAATATCTTCAGGTTGCTCTTCGTCCCAAATGCGGCAATTTTGCTTGTTTACATACCCATTGAGCCAGAAATGGGCCTCATCGCTGAACAAAATTTGGCTCGAAAACGTCGGACTTCTTGGAACTTTTCAAGAGCCCATAGAGCGAAGCGATATCGTATGGGAAGGTTGGGCGGCTTCAGTTCTTGCACAAGCTGTATTTTGGATGCTTTCAATTTAAGATACGTCAGTCCGAGTTGCTGCGAACGGCGCCGAATCGACTCTCCACGGTCTTCGTGTACACTCTCTGCTACGGCCGCTAAATTTTCTTCACTGCGTGCTGGACGTGGTCTATTCGGTCGAATATTATCCAATAATGACCGATGAATATTACCCAATTGAGAACGTAAGTTTTCGTAATAAAGTTGAACGATTTGTAAACGTTATTCAGGCATAAGTCTTTCCATGATGAAATGCCAAACAATACTTAACAAAATTAACATGACAGCATGACACGACTCACACGTGATCTGTCAGAAAAAGGCTATTGAAAACAGTATCTCTACTTGGATCACCCCTTATAACGGTTGTGAATTTTTCGATGATTTTAAGAGGTTTTAATTAAAAAATTAATAAAATTTTCTCAAAAAAACTAATTTTTTGTAATATCTTTTAGGTTATCTTTGAAACTGCTGATGGGATGAAAAAATTATATTCTTATATTCTTGGGAAGATGATGTTCCAAACAAATCCTAATATCACCCAACCTATAACAAAAATAACACATTATATTAATTATAAATTATTTATGTATTTGTTATCGGTCTTTTATGTTTTTTTTATTTATTTGTTAAATTTTATAAATATTAAATTACTATTATTTAGATTATTAGATTTTGTTTTAAAAGCAGTACTTGAGATTTGTATTATATTACACTATTTTTTCGAAGATAGAGAATCTTGTGAAAAGAGATAAGATAACAATTTAGAATTAATTTTAACAAAATAAAATATAATTATGTCAAATAACTTACTATGTATAATAATTACATACGTTTAAACGTTGTGTATAAACAATTTTACAATTCGATATAAACCAAATAATATGATATTGAATGAACTGTTGTATCGGGGGTGTACCTGTTAAATGGACACAGTCCATTTTCAATTCGTTACAAAAAAAATACAATGTGATTTCAATATTTTTCTTTAAATCTATAGAGGAGGGATACCGGCTATAAATTAGTTAAGAAAAAAAATAAATTCAAAGCTCGACAAACAAGAAAATATTCAAATTGAAATGTTGATAAAAAATGGGACGTGCCCACTTTATGCGGTTTATCCTCGATATCAAGGGTGTATGCTGCACACTGTAAACAATGACAATTGAATACTATAGACGTCGCATGGAGTTTGACAATTCGTTTAGTATGTCTGCATATTGAAGATGGCGCTTTGTCTGGCTAAACTGTAAAGAGAGCGTTCTGCAAAGAGAGGATATATACTTTCATTTACTCTGCAAAGAGAGAAAAGATTTTCATCATTAATTTTATTATATTCCAACTTCAAAACATTCAACAACACTGAAACTAAAAAACTCACTCCCTTCTCAGAAATTATTTGAGAGTACATAAAAGTCTACATGTTTTGACAGAGAAATAATTGAGAATGAGAGAAAGGCTCCTCGGACGCCATCTGGCGGATGAAGTCTGTAAATACCATGCGACGTCTATAGTATTCAATTGTCAATGCTGTAAATCGAAGCAACGTTTTCTTCGAATTTATAGAAGACGTCATCCTGTATTAATCAGTAGAGAAATAAATTACCTCGATATCGATATATATGTATAGCAATTCCGTTTCGATGAATGCCTTTTCATTGGAACTAGTATCTCCAAACTTAACATATTTATCATATATGTTAACAAAATTGTTGGAATTACTGCAGTTTATCCAGTGTACGGACCATATATTGAGATAGTTGCACATTCGGGGAACCCACAAAAAACATTTGCTTATCGAAAGTTTAATTCGAATTTTTACATGTTTATTGTGTAAAAGTATGACTTTGAATTTCGATAATAAAATTTATGAAAACAAATTTTTGTTCAGTTTATCCTATATAACTGCGATATACTAATATGTTTATCGATACAGCATAAAATAATCTAGTTTCAATAAATTATTTTTATTCAATTCGATTTTTAACGCTATTGTATTAGCGTTAAAATGTAGTAATACGTATTAAAATGCGTACGAGTATTACAACGTAAAACGGGCACAATTACACATTTTTTCTTCGAAATTTGTACAAATTATCGAATTTTTAAAAGTTATTGAATTTTTACAAAATATTTAATTTTTAAATATTATTGAATTTTTACAAATGATCTATTTTTTGTAAACTACCGATGTTTTTTATAAAATATTGATTTTTAGTAAAGGATCAATTTTTTAAAAATTATCAAATGTTTTAAAATTATCGACATTTTATAATTTATTTTTTATATTTTTACAAATTCAAAATTTTTACAAATTATAGAATTTTTAAAAATTAACGAATTTTTACAAATTATCGAATTTTAGCAAATATTGCATTTTACAAATTGTGAAACAGCTGTTTATCCCCGATATACCTTCCGCTTAACAAATTATCGATTTTTTTTAAAAGTTATCGATTTTTTTCGAATCGAATTTTCAAGAATTATCGAATTTTTGAAAATTATATAATTTCTACAAATTGGCGAACAGTTAATGTGTATTCCCCCGATATATCATCACAAAATAAAATAATCAAATTAAACTATCGCAATTGAATCCATGATTTGCAACGTAGGAGGGCTAGACAATGTAAAGAAGAACAAATTTAATAAAAATGTCAATAAACATTTAAAAATTCTTTCAGTTAACCTCGAAATAATTACAACCGATACAAATTTTGATTAGAAAATCGAAATTTTTACAGATTTTCAAATTGATCAATTTACAAAATTTAAAAATTTATTACAAATGATCGATTTTGTATAAATTATCGATTTTCTTTTACAAATTATCGAATTTTAGCAAATATTGAATTTTACAACTTGTGGAACAGCTGTACATTCCCCATAAATTCGACTTAAAAATTATCGATTTTTTTACAAATTATAGATTATTTTTTACAAATTATCGAATTTTTGGAAATTATAGAATAGCATCACAAAAAAAATCAAATGAAATAGAACAGAATTGGAACAAATTTAATAAAAATGCCAATAAACATATAAAAATTCTTTCAGTTAACTTCGAAATATTACAACCGATACAAATTTCTATAAGAAAATCGAAATTTTTACAGATTATCAAATTTTCACAAAGTATAGAATTTTCACAATATTCCGAATTTTTAAAAATTATCGATTTTTTTTTATAAATTGTCCTTTTTTCAAATTATCGAATTTTTTAGAAATTATTGAATTTTTTATAAATTATTGAATTTTTACAAATCATCGAATTTTTAAAAAATATTTTTTTTTACAAATTGTTGAACTGTTTATGCTGTATTCCCCCAATATGTCATTGGCATACAGGATAAAATGATAATTTTGTTATCGAAATTTAAAGTCATGAATTTTAAACGTAAAGCTGGTCAAATTGTAGTATCTTCTTTCAAGAGAGAAATATAGCCTCGAAATAATTACATCCGATACAAATTTCAAAAAGAAAATCGATATTTTTACAAATTATCGTATTTGCACAAATTATTAATTCTTTACAAATGATCGAATTTTCACAAATTATCGAATTTTTACAAATTATCGATATTTTACAAATTGTCGAACAGTCTATGTACTGTACTCCCCCGAATATAGCTTATATTATCGAAATATAAAGCCATGATTTACAACGTAAAAACAGGTCAAATTATAGGGAAGTTGTCAAATTTAATAAAAAAAAATTTAAAATAAAAAATTCCATCAAATTTAATAAAAATTTAATATGTGTGTGCTGCCAATTTTTAATACATATTTATACACCGCCATGTATAAACTACTTGTTTCTATAATAATATAGAAACAAAATGGTCTTGAAGCCGGGAGAGTATCCTAGTTAGAATCACAATGATTTGCAGACCGAATAAAAGCAAGAAAGCAACATAACAAATGCATGGCTCGGCAAAACATGGTGAGTCTTCTGACTCATCACAAACTACACTTAGTGCAGTCAAAAACCATAAAAGCTTTTCTGCATAGTGTGGTAATTTTCCATTTGATGGAGCAAAATTTGCTTCTCATTGGACATGGCTGGTGTTTTGTATTAACTTTGGTTAACAATTGTTTTTGGAAGATTTTGGAGAAGTGTGATTTCACAAAGATTTCTCATTCGCATGCGTGTTGAAGTCAACCATATAGAGCTCCGTATCTCCCATACAATTGCAGCAGAACTGTTGATAACGAGTGTCACGGCTCAGAAATCATGATCCAGTATGTGTGCTGCCAATTTTTAATACATATTTATACACCGCCATGTATAAAATACTTGTTTCTATAATAATATAGAAACAAAATGGTCTTGAAGCCGGGAGAGTATCCTAGTTAGAATCACAATTCCAATAAACATGTAAAAATTCGGTCTGTGTAACGACGTAACTACATTCGATTACAAATTGGCGAATTTTTAAAATTTATAGATTTTACAAATCATCGATTTTTTTTTTACAAATTGTCAATTTTTTACAATTACCGAATTTTTAAAAATGATCGATTTTTTATAATTAATGATAAATTTTTAAAATTTTTCCAATTTTTAAAAATTATCAAATTTTTACAAATTATCGAATTCTTACAAATTATCGAATTTTTACAAATCATCGAATTTTTACAAATTATCGAATTTTTACAAATTATCGAATTTTTACTAATAATCGAATTTTTATAGATTGCCAAATTTTTACAAATCAATTTTTTTTACAAATTTCGATAAGAAATTGTATGTTTCTTTATTAAAAACTTTAAAGTTATCGTTCATACTGAGTTCACTGCGAGCAAAAGAGTTAATATTTTGTACAAAGAAGTTTTCATTTTATAATTTTAAATGAAAACATTTCAATAGTTTATTTATAAATAAATTACAAAAATTAGAAGTAGTATAGTATCTTTTACATACATTTGCACCATTTGTTTGTTTAAATAAAAGCGAGTTTATGGCTCGAAATATTTTACAAAATATAAAATTTGCAGACTAGATACTAAGAGATGAGGACTTTTAAGATCTCTAAGCAAATGATTTTTTTTAATATTCAATGTCACTTATGTATGTATTTTATTGAGTATGAAGCTGTACTTAATTAGATACGATTATGTTTTTGTAGATTGTGATGAATGTCTGACGGTTATTGAGTTTCGAAATAATCATGAAATATTATTAATAATACAAACAACAAAGAACAAAACAGTCAACAAATTGTTTAGAAAACAGAAAACGAAAAAACATTCAACACATTGTCTTCTTGCAAAGTTTCTTAATAGTTTATAATTATTTATGTATATAAGTATTAATATGTATATTTAACAAAAAGAAAAAACTCTTTTTTATATTTAAATCTATATTTGACTTACTACTCTTCTATTTGTTTTGGTTTGTTATATTTGTATTTAGTTTTGTTTTTGTTGTCAAATAGATAAAGTTTTTTGTTTTTAAATTACCTTAATTACGTTTATTGGCGTTTTGTTTTGTTTAAACAAATCCTTTATGGATTATATATTAAAAAATATTATATAATTATAATAAATACTTAAAATCTAATTCAGTTGTTTACTTTTTTGGTATTTTATTTTTGTTTTTTTTTTTAAATCCTTTAAGAATTTCTTGTGTTGTGTCTTTAGATTTAATTATGTATAAAGAGAGTAAAAGATTTTATTAAGTAGGGGGAAAAGGGGGAGGAAGGGGAGTCAAAGGGAGTATTGAAGTTGGATTTTGTTTTGCTTACAAAAGAAGAAATGTTTCAAACGTTGTGCTTAAATTTCATTTAATTTCGTCTAGATTTGTTTTATGTTTTATTTTTTTTTGTCTTCATTGTGGCTAAAACTACCATAAAGTTAAGAATTTTGAGATTTCGAAAAGTTATCGATTTCAAATAGTGATTTCAAACCTCATCCGTTGAAGGGAAAAAACTCCGAAGAAGACTTCCTTAAAGAAGAAAGAATATTGCAGCGTTTGACTTTTTTTATTAAAATTTCAATTCGAATTTTTACATGTTTATTGCAATTTGTATTAACATTTTTCTTTAATACTCGTAATTTATGGAGGATTTACTCGCTTAAAAGTCGAACGAAATTAATTGTCCATATAATGTATGCTTTTAAATTTCGATAACAACAAATTGAGAAAACGATGTAATACGGGTATTACGACCCGATTTACCACATAATTTCGATAACAAAATTTAACAAATATTAACATGAATTTTCTATTGACTGTTTTCTTTACTAATAGAAGATTTTTCCTTTATAAATTGAATGAAAACGTCGTAATATTATGCCCCGATTTACCACATAATTCATAGTTTTAAATTTCGATAACAAAATTTATCGAAAATGGTCTTGGTCAGTTTATGCAGTACGCTGACGATATATCGAGGGCATATAACTGACCAAATCCATTTCGATAAATATCAAAATTTTTATAAATTGTTTTCTTTACTAATATATAGAAAATGTTATCCCTTATAAACTGAAATAAGCCATAAAAAACATATATAAATCGATTTAAAATATAAATCATGTCTTTAGAAATCGATAACGAAAAATAGTGAAAAAGGACTTGTCCAGCTTATGCAGTATGCTGACGATATATCGAGGTTATACAGCATAAATAGGTCTGACCCGTTTCGATAAATATGTGTATCGAAATTTCAATTAGAATTTTTACATGTTTATCGAAAATGTTTATTAATTGTTTCTTTACTAATTTATAGAAGATTTTCTCCCTATATATCATGGTTTTAAATTTCGATAACAAAAAAATAATTTAAAATGGACTCGATTATTTTAGCCAGTATTTCGAGGAAATGCAGAATTATCGGACCAAGCCCCTTTCGTAAAAAATGTTAATTCGAATTTTTATATGTGCATCAATATTTTGTAATAGTTCTTTTTTTTTATTAATTTATGTAAGATAGATGTCCTCATCTATAAATTCAAGATGAGGACATCTTGAATTTAAGGTTTTTCATATCGATGACGTAGTTAATCGATAACTGACATGATAACATTATTATCGAAATTTAAAGTGTTGATTTACACTGTAAATCGAGTCATGTCATTATCGTAAATTTTTCAATTTTTTAAATTACTAATGAAAAAATTAATAAAAAAAATTTGATAAATATGAAAACATTGGAATTGAAATTTTGATAAACGTATTCATCGAAATGAACTTGGTCACATTATGCTGTAATCTTCCGATATATCATCGTCATGCAAGATACACTGTCCATGTGCATTTTCGATAAATTTTGTTATCGAAATTTAAAGCTTTGATTTACAAACTAAAAAGTTTTCTTTTAATTTTTAAATAATAATTTTTTTTTGAAATTGTCGTTTTTTTACAAGTTATCGAGTTTTTACAAATTTCGAAGTGACTTTTTTGAAATTATCGATTAAAACCATCGAATGTTTACAAACTGTCGAATTTTTACAAATTATCGAATTTTAATAAATGATCGATTTTTTGCAGATTATCAAATTTGTACAAATAATCGATTTTTTGGTAATTATCAAATTTGTAAAAATTATCGGTTTTTAAATGTTATCAAATTTTTACATATCATATTTTTTACAAATTATACATTTTTACAAAATTTTGAATATCTACAAATTATTGAATTTTTACAAATTATCGAATTTTTACAAATCATCGATTTTTTACAAATTATAGAATTTCTACAAATTATCGATTTTTAAAATTTTATCGAATTTTTACAAATAATCGAATAGTTACAAATTATAGAATTTTTACGAATTATAGAATTTTTACAAATTATCGAATTTTTACAAATTTTGATAAACATATATTTAGTACAGTAAAAATTAATAAAATATTTCGATAACTATGAAACATTTGAATTGACATTTCGATAAACGTATTTATGAACTTGGTCACGTTATGCTGTAATCTTCCAATATATCTTCGTCATGCAAGATAAACTGGCCATGTTAATTTTCGATAAATTTCGTTATATAAATTTAAAAAAGCAATGACTTACAACTCATTGTAAAAGAAAACGATTTTTACAAATTATGTTATTTTTACAAATGATAGATTTTTTTCGAATTTTTGCAAATTATCGATTTTTTGAAATTATCAAATTTGTAAAAATTATTGATTTTAAATATTATTGAATTTTAACAAACCATAAAATTTTTACAAATTACCCATTTTTTCTTCAAATTATCGCTTTTTTTTAAATTATCGATTATTTACAAATTATCGATTTTTTACAAATCAAAATTCGACAAACCATAAAATTTTTACAAATTACCCTTTTTTCTTCAAATTATCGAATTTTTTCGAATTATCGATTTTTTTAAAAATTATCGATTATTTACAAATTATCGATTTTTTACAAATCAAAATTCGATAAAACTTTCGAATTTCGATAGAAAAAATCGAAAATGACTGCCAGGAAGACATTATTTAAAATAGTAAGGAAAAATGTTAATATTTCGATAAATCAGTTAAAATGTGAAAATATGAAGTTCGATAATTTTTTTTTATCAATGGGAATATCATCGATATATGTACCATTTGCATAAAATTTTGTTATCGAAATTTAAAATGGCGACTTAGTCTATAAATCGAGTCATATTGGGAAAAAATAATAAATAAATCGATAAAACATTCGAATTTCGATAATAAAAGAAATTGAAAAATACTTGACAATTTCCTCACAAGCGTAGAGGACATCTTCTTTAAAATTAGGTAAAGAAAAAATGTAAATATTTCGATAAACCTGTTATAATTTGAAAATATGACTTTTTGTCGATTACTCTCGAAATGGGGGATATCATCGGTATACAAGACTATTTTCATTAAGTTTGTTTTTATCGAATGGTGATTTAAAATATAAATTGGGTCATATCGATGCTGCGTTTTCTTTAAAAGAAAAGAAATTTTAAATATATAGATAAATCTGTTAACATTGTGATAAAAAAATGAACCTAAAGAAAGATTCGATATGTAGTCGCTATGCGGAAAATTTTGTTATCGAAATTTATTTATTTATATGAATTACAGTACCAAGTAAAATTTGTATTCTATTTATACGGTCCAGAGGAAAATCGGAAGGGTAATTTTCTAATTAACTAACCCTGTCCACTTCGATAAATATATTTTTTATCAAAATTTTCAATTCTAGTTTTACTTGTTTATCTTAATATTTTGTTAATTGAAAATTAATATACTATGTAAATACTGTCTTTAAATTTCGACAACAACATTTCTCATCGGCACTGCTATAGTTTCTGCAGTATTCCGACGATTTATCGAAATATTTATCGGATTGAAATAAATTAGTTTATTCTCTTCACTGGAAAAAGGGTCCAAATATTAAAGAAAATATCATTGATTTGGCATCAAAGACAATAAAAATATAAGAACATTTTATACTCAAGCTAAAAAAATTGTAATTTACAATTATCTTAAATTTAAGTACAAAATGATTTTTAGTATTTTTTAAGGTTTGACTGTCTTTGGCCCTAAATCAAAGCCAAAGTTTTTCAGGAAAAATGTAAGAAAATATCATTGATTTGGCGCCATAGACAATAAACTGTTAATATAAGGACATTTTATACTTCAGCTAAAGAAAATTTATTTAAAACAAATAATATAATCTTTAATTAATGTATAAAATAAACTTATTTTAAGGTTTTATTGTCCTTGGAGAAACGTTTTTCAATGTATGACATTAAATTTACTCTTCTCTTGTTACATTTTAATCACGCGAATGAAGTTCTCTTTGGTTTAGCAATGGAGGATTTTTTTTTGAATAATTTCAACGGATGAGGTTTTTTCTTGTCTTTTATTCCCATATTGCATTCGTTGGCCGGCCTACATTTCTATTTCTGTTTTTAACTATATTTCGAATATGTATTCTTTAATATTCTATTATTCTTTGTGTTTTTTTGAAAAAAAGAAAATAACGTTATCACTTATTTTGAGAAATATTTCTTTGTTTTTGTTTTATAATAAAAAAAGGTGGTGAGACTAATTTTACTAAATTCATCTAATTGATAAAGTCATATTCATACATAGCTCATGGTCGCGTCTATCGCCCCAACCGCCGTTGCCTTTGCGCAGTTTAGTCTTTTTGATTAGACTTGCTACGGTCAGTGTCAGAGATTTGGGGAATATTTGCCCCGATTTGCGGGCAATACGCAAGACTTGCTGCACCTTTGAAATCACTTGATTCGATTCACAGTTTTTCTTTTTATGATGAACGCCGCTGGAAAGAAAAAATCGGTATTTAATAATAGGTAAACTGGGGAAATTAATTTATTTTAAACTGTGTTTACACTATAAGAAAGTCTTCTGCGAAATCTACTCGATTAGTTTCTTCAGTTGGCAACGATAGACTTGTATTTCATGTTAATGGGTAAACGGATTATCATTGCCAACTCATAAAAATAATCGACTTGATTTCAAAGTAGGTTATCTCTAGGGAAACGTAGTGTTATACTATGAGATAATCTACTACGAAATTTAGTGGATTATTATTATGTGTTGGCAATGGGAGACTTGTTCGGTATGCCATTTAAATGGGGGCAACAAATTGTCGTTGCCAACTGAAAATAATTGGAAACGTAGTCTTATAATAGAAAAGCGAAGAACTTTAATTTGGCAACACTGTGACTCTCTGACAGCTGATTTGAGAGTTATTGTTTGTTTTGGTTAATTAAAACTATAATTGTCGTATTAGTTGCAATTTTACAGTTATCCGTCTCTATAATACATCGCCCCATACTAACCATTCGCCAATGTGAAAGACCCGCGGCCCCTTGACAATCATGGCATGGAGTTTACGCTGCAAACACTGCTGCGACAAATGCTGCAGCGACCAATCCCAGTTGTAGTCGTCATACGAACAGAAATGTTTGGCACACTTACGTATGTGCGACCATGTGGTGCGATTAAAGGCAAAACCCATATTGTGTTTACTGCTAATCCAGGGCATTACTTCCACCTATTGGAGGTTGTAACAGAAGAAGGAGAAAAAAACAACAATAGAAACAATTAAAAATCAGAAACTAATATATCATCATCAATATTTTTTAGAAAAAAAAAGGTACTTGTGTTGTCGACAGTGTACTCTAGCATACGTATTATTAATAATAATGTCGAGACAGTAGTAGTAGGAAAAAATATATATTTTGTATTTGAACAAAAACTAAATTTAAATTTAGCAAACTATATATTTAAAAAAAATCGGAGTATTAAAATGGATTAGAGTAAAAATAGGAAGAGCATGCTTTGAAGAAAAATCTCATACCAAAAAAGTAAATAATATTTTTTTTATTATTATTAATAAATAATTAAATATATTTCATTATTAATATGATGTATGTATGTTTGTATGTACGTTATATGTTATGTCGAATGGAAACATGTAAGTTACTTTTTAAGTTCATAAGATTATTTAAACATTTACTAAGTAAATCACATTCTAAAATGTAAATACATAACTATTTATTTAAACAATGTATGATATTATTAAGGTATGTGTAATTTCGCTTTAACTATCCATTACACTATGCAACAGTCATTTTGTCCAAGGTATGTGAATAGTATTTTTGGCGTTCGTTCTAAACTTTAAAATACGAATATATTGTTTTTTTCTAATTTAAATTTACGTCTAAAGTACCTTTATTATTTTCATTATAATTTTTGGGAATGTTATATTTAAATTGTTTTATGTACTTAATAATAATTTTTATCGGAATTTTGACTTCATTTATTTATTAAAAATAACTTGAAAAGTTACGAAAATGTAATGAATTATTCGATTCTAATGGAAATTGCGCAATTTTTAGACAACTTCAGGTATTATTTTAATACTAAGTAAGGCCTTTATTCATAAAAATTTAATATAGGTTTGAAGAACATTTTAACACTGCTAAAACGTTCCTCAATCCCTCATTAACTTTTTATGAATAAGGCCCTTAGTTTTTAAACATTTAATAAAATATTCTTCGGGCGCCCCAGTGGGTGAGTTGGTATGAGTTTTGGGGTCGTGGGTTTGATTCCCACCAGAGGCTCTGGTCTGTTACTATACAAATATAACAAGCAATACGGTCTTTGTCACCCGGCTTTTATAAAAAAACTAATCGAAACAGATTTTTTTATGGAAATTTTTGTAAAAAAATTTGGTATTTTAAAAAATATAAAAATATGTAGATGACTTATTTTGTATTATAAAGAAAGATAGCGCAAACGATATTTTGAACGCACTAAATGCGTATCACAAACAAATACAATTTACAATGGAAGAGGAAAAGGAAAATAAATAGCCTACCATATTTGGATGCAATAGTAATCAGAAAAGGTATTACGCTGAAATTAGATTGGTATCAGAAACCAACGGCCTCAGGGAGACTTCTCAATTTTAATTCAAAACACTAGACGTACAATTATAAATACAGCAACGAACTTTATCAATAGAGTTCTAACAATTCGACGTCGAATATGGGACATACTTTCAATGAACGATTTTCCAAAGAAAGCGATAAATAACTTAATAACCCGCTCTATACGAAATAAAAGAAGGGATAACAAAGAAAAACAACAGAAATATATAGCGTGACCCATTTCGAGGTTCCCTACTTTTTTAAAGAAAAAAAAACAAAAAAATCAAATTGAATGGGGAATGTTTATTATCATTTGAAAGAACATTCTTTGGTATTTATTTTTTGAAGATTACGTCTATCAAATGTTGGCCGCGGCTACGTCTCAGATGGTCCATCCGTTGAGTCCAATTTTCAATGACTCGTTCGAGCATTTCGACTGGTAACTGGCGAATGGCACGCGTGATGTTTTGCTCCAAGGCCTGAATCGAAGCGGGTTTGTCCGCATACACTTTAGACTTTACATATTCCCACAGGAAAAAGTCTAACGGTCTGATATCACACGATCTTGGTGGCCAATCGACCGTCCCAAGTTCTCTCAATAAATCCATTGATTGATACGATGTGTGGGAAGTGGCGCCGTCTTGTTGAAACCAAATGTTTCCGAGATCACGAGCTTCAACCGATAACCGACTATTAGATGCCTGAATCTAATAGTCGGTTATCATGGCACGATAACGGTCGCCATTGACGGTTACGTTCTCACCGGCATTATTTTTGAAGAAATATGGACCGAAGATTCCGGTACGTCGGATCGGGAATCGGTCAATGGCAAAAAGATAGCTCTTAACGTGAGCTAAAATATTGCTCATGGGTGTCAAGGTCGTGGGCCGACTGGAAAGTATTTTTTTTGGATTTAAAAAAAATTGACTTAGCGCAATTGGCGAACGATTATTTTGATAATAAAACTGAATAATTTGTAAACGTTGTTCAGGCGTAAGTCTTTCCATGATGAAATGCCAAACAATACTTTACAAAAATAACATGACAGCATGACACGACTCACACGTGATCTGTCCAAAAAAGGCTATTGAAAAAAGTATCTCTACTTAGATCACCCTATACATATATAAAAAGTTACAAGAAAAATATAATATTGGCTCAATAAAACTGCTATATCTTTTTGGTCCATCAAGGTTCCATTTTCAGATTTTCATAGTAAGTTCATAATAGTTTGACCCTTTAGTTCCAAGAAAAAAACAAGGATATTAATTGATACTTTTCAGGATATTCAAGGATACTTTCCATACGTTAACCCATATTTTAACCTCTTTCCACCAAAAAGGAGGATTAGCAAAGCGTTTCATTGCTATTAATATCTTAAAAATACATAAAGCGGTTAAGAATATATGGCTAATTTAACAAAGAGTAATTTTGAGACAAATCCTTGAGATACGTAACTTTGGAGCTCTGTACCACAAAAACTACAATTAATATTGAAAAACTAAAAACGCCATAAAACGGGCCATTTTCCAAAAATGTGTTTTTTGATTAATTTGCTTTGGGATTACCCCAATATAAAATAAAGAAGACAAACACGAAGGACCATTTTATGAGGGATATATCGAAATCGATATAAGATATTTTGGTTAGGAATGTTGTGGATCAAATAAGTAAAAAACTGTAAAATTTCAGCCGGAGTGATTGTAAAATGTGCCTTTCGGGAATTTTAGGGAATTGAAATCGGAGGGACCTTTATATGGGGGATATACAATGACAATTGAATACTATAGACGTCGCATGGCATTTACAGACTTCATCCGCCAGGTGGCGTCCGAGCAGCCTTTCTTTCATTCTCAAATTCCTCTCTCAATTATCTCTCTGTCAAAACATGCAGACTTTTTTGTACTCTCAGATAATTTCTGAGAAGGGGTAGGTTTTTCAGTTTGTTTTGTTGTTGAATGTTTTGAAGTTGGAATATAATAACATTAATGATGAAAATCTTTTTTCTCTTTGCAGAGAAATAAAAGTATATATCCTCTCTTTGCAGAACGCTCTCTTTACAGTTTAGCCAGACAAAGCGCCATCTTCAATATGCAGACATACTAAACGAATTGTCAGACTCCACGCGACGTCTATAGTATTCAATTGTCATTGGGATATATAAGAACGTAGACCCATGTGTCGTATATTTCTTGCCTTTTAAGCGTTACAAAATAGCACTACATCACAATTTGTCGGGTATAATAAGAGCTTTTGGTACCGCACATCTCTCACGACTGTGATGCAATGGAACTTGGCTTGCTTATGGTTAGAAGAGGTATTGCAGATCTGATGTTTTAAATTTGACCCACCTATACCACACTGCGACGCAGCTAACTATCATATTCAAAATTTTAAAATGTGTGTTATTTTTATATCCTTAAATTTATGTTTGCGTATTTACTTCTAGTCGAGTCTTACAAAAAATATTTTACATCAATATCTTATCTCACCCTCACTAAAGGCTCCCAAACATTCTAAACGTAATCCTATGAATAGCACCACCTTGATATCAACAAATTAGTCAGTAGAAATGCTGACCACAAGTAGATCTTTATGTGCTACTTTCAAAGGAGAGTCTTAGTTCAGCTCAGCTTTGGCCTTAGCAAATACACCTCTGTACTCTTTACACTAGCGGTGGCCAAAAAATCAACCCTGGGTGGGTCAGCTGAGCTGAACCAAGACTCTTATTTCTTTCTCTCTCTCACACGTCACTCTCATTGTACACTGATGATTTTTTCATCTTAGCGAGCTGCCAATGTAGACTTATTTATGCTTAAATATGTATACAATTTTATTATTATTTAATTGGTTTTACAATAATTATATTAATATCTACATATTTTTGCTTTCAATAAGGTTTTTTTTTTTGTAATTTTTCCTATCAGTCGAAAAATAAAACAATGTGACTCGATCTGACATTTGTTTACACTGAAATGATTACGTTTTCGAACAGTTCATTATCGTGCGACTTGTCGTTGTGATGGTAGTGAAACACAAATCAGATGTTTGTCTTCTGACAGGCGAACGAAAGCATATTTTGAAGTTACAGAAACAGGCTGTTAATGACTGGTTTTCGTTGGCAGAAACCTTCGTTAGAAATATGGAAACAGGCCGTAAGTTTCATTCGTACAAGTTTTTCACATCTAGATGGCGTTATTCACAAATGATGTACATTTTCTAACGGGGGTTTATTTTGCTAAATATAACTTACAAAAGGTAGATAGAACTTTCAAATTTACTTTGAAAATCAGTCATCGTAAAACTTAATTTAAGGAATTCTAAAAAAAGTAACACCCTTTATTAGCGTGCTAAAATTCTACTGCAATCGATTAAGAAGAGGCCGATTTATGTCTCGTTTTTTTTCGAAATCCCCTCACTGTTCGTTGTCTTTATGGGATGTGATATTTAGTAAATGTTATTACGATTGACCTAAAGTT
Organism: Eudasyphora cyanicolor; assembly: GCA_963930755.1. Classification (NCBI taxonomy): domain Eukaryota; kingdom Metazoa; phylum Arthropoda; class Insecta; order Diptera; family Muscidae; genus Eudasyphora; species Eudasyphora cyanicolor. Next base: position 335,117,618 of record OZ005734.1, read on the forward strand.
CTACAATTATTTCTATTTCTATTTTAGTCTAATTCATGAATTAAATTGAATAAAATGTGTATTTATAACCTGCGTTTTATCTATGATTAGACTGCTAAAGGTTAACGTTAACAAACTGACTTTTTTAAGTGGCCTTAAATTGTATAATTGTTGCTATGTAAATACTATTCTAATCAATAAATCGTTTTAAGTACATAGAAAAAATACTTCATTTTAAAGATTTTGCTCCAAAATTAAGACAATTTCCTTAAAAATTTTCCAATTCTAAATATGAATTGTCCTCGATTTAAAGACATGAACTTTTTTGGAGCATAATATTTAAAATTAAGTAATTATTTTTCAATATACGATTGTCTTTGATGACTGCTCTATTGTCCCAACTGCATTTGTGGGTGGGTGAGAGAGTGCCGCGCTCACATAACAGGACTGCCGACTATGTTATACTCCTTCGTAATAAATACCTCACGAAATTTTGCTGCATTAAACGTTGGCTGGGTCTCTTCCCGTTTCGGTAAACGATGAGTTATCTGTTGTATGGAAATATATACACATATACAAATGTCATAAAAACGGTACAGCAACATTTATATTTATTAATCTATACTACCTACGAGTACTACGTTAAATGTACACTTTATTGAAATACAAATTTCACACAAACGATTTGCTCTGGAAAACAAGTAATTTATCACAATTAAACAACAAAAGTCTTCGAACGCAATCAAACTCAACGCAGAGAAACGTTTAAATTCAAATTCATATTCACGTACGACCGGAAGAAAAAAAAAACAGCGATTATAATGTAATTACGCGATTGATAAAAATTAAATTAAAATCATTTAAAATCTTATCAAATGAATCAGATGACAAAGAGACAGACAGAATGATTGATTATTGCGATATTTACAATGTTTGACAGAAAATCTTGATGGGAGTTGAGTGCAATTGTGATTGATGAGAACGATTCATGCAATTGCTTGTACGAGTACTATGACTATGACTATTAATTAGTCGGGCTTCTATGCACGAGTATTCTAAACTAAATGATGACTATCATAATCACAGTGTTGCACAGTGGTTTGAAATGATTTGTTTTTGCATGATGATTTCACGTTAGAGTATTTATCCTAAAAGAAGAATAAAAAAAGATATTTCGATATTTCGGCTGAATAAATAATAATTTTTATATGGATTTGTAATTAGGACCTTCTTTGCTTCTATAATGTTATAGAATGCAGTTTATTTTTTCAAAACGGTATGGTAAAATACAATTACTCGACTGCAAGGTTCTCTCTATAGCGATTTCTATTGATATTTCAATCTTCAGAAAATAATATATAAATATGGGATTAAGTAAAAATCAACAAGTTGAAAGTTTCATATATCAAGAGTCGTAGAAATCATTTTCTATAAAGAATTTACACAACCCAGGATAAATGACATACAATCTAGAGTTGTTTACTTTTGTCAAAATAGTATTTTTCTACAAAATTTCGGCGAATTGCATGTTTATAGAAAATGCTGTAAAAATTGTATTTTTAAATTTCATGAATTTTTTTTTTCGAAATTTCAAATTAATATAAAATTTGGCCAAATGGAATTTTCTTAAAAAAAATTGTCGAAGTTGCAATTATATAGATTTTTTTAAATTGAATTTCAGCTCAGACATTTTCTACCACATGCATAAATTATTTTGAATTTTGCATTTTTGTTGAAAATTACCGACATTTAATTTTTATAAATTTTTTTAAAAACAATTGTATTATAAAAATAATAATATTTGAAAATTGTCTTCGATGTTGTAATGTAAAATTTTGTTGAAATGCTTTATACAGTAAATAAATATCGTCAACATTGATTGCATTTGTACAATATTTTTTTGTCAAAATTAAATTTTTTACCAAAATTTAAATTTTATTCAATATATTGCCATTGTTTGAAATTTAATTTTATCAAATGTCATCAAGATTGATTTTTATAAAAACTTAGACGAAAATGGATTTTTAAAAACGTAGTCCAAATTGGATTTTTATAAAAAGCTTAGGCAAGATTGTAATTTTCTATAACATTTTGTCGAAATTACATCTTTCAGCAAATGTTTCGAAATTACATATTTGCAGAAAATGTTAGTCGAATTTGCATTGCATGTAAATTAGTTATTCGAAATTTAGTTTTATATATAAGTCAAAATTTAATTTTTATAGAAATTTGCTTAGAAAATTTCGTGAAAAAAAATTTAATTTTCGACCAAAATCATATATTGCCGGAAATGACCGAAATTTCATTTCTATAGAAAATTTCGTAGAAAAAAGGTTTTGTGGAGAAATTAAAAAATTTTCTGTAAAAATTTCGACGAATGTTCTATACAAAATTACATTTCGACGAAAATTTCTATAGAAAAAATTCAATTTCGACGAAATTTTCTATAGCTATTAAATTTCGACGAAATAGATTTTGTATATATAGAAAAACATTTTTTTTTAGAGAAATTACAAAATTTTCTATAAAATTGCAATTTCGACGAAATTGTCTATAAAAAATTAAATTTTCGGAGAAATTTTCTAAAAAATTAAATTTCGACGAAATTTTCTTTAAAAAATTCAATTTCAACTAAATTTTTTATAAAAAATTCAATTTCGACGAAAAGTTCTATTAAAATATTCAATTTCGACGAAATGTTCTATAAACATTCAATTTCGACGAAATGTTCTATTAACATTCAATTTGGACGAAATGTTCTTTAAACATTCTTCGACGAAATTTTCTATAAAAAATTAAATTTCAATGAAATTTTTCATAAAAAATTAAATTTCAAAGAATTTTTTCATAACAAATAAAATTTCAATGAAATTTTTCATAAAAAAATTAAATATCGATGACATTTTTCATAAAAAATTAAATTTGGGTGAATATTTTCATAAAAAATTAAACTTTAAATTTTCTTAAAAAAATCGAGTTGGGCGAAATTTTCTATAAAACTATTCAATTTCGACGAAATTTTCTATAAAAAGTTCAATATCGATGAAATTTTCTACAGAAATTCAATTTTGACGAAATTAATTTTTTTAGAAACAATTTTTTTTTTGAGAAATTACAAAATATTCAGTAAAAATTCGACGAAATTTTCTATAAAAAATCAAATTAAAATATAAAAATATTCAATATCGATGACATTTTCTATAAAAAAATTCAATTTCGACGAAATTTTCTATATAAAAATTCAATTTCGACGAAATTTTTCATACAAAAATTAAATTTCGATGAAATTTGTCACAAAAAAATTAAAATTTGATGAAATTTGATTTCATCGAAATTTAATTTTTTATGAAAAATTTCATCGGAATTTTATTTTTTATGAAAAATTTCATCGACATTTAATTTCGACGAAATTTTCTATAAACAGTAAATTTCGGCGAAATTTCTTATAAAAATTCAATTTTGTTCAAATTTTCTATAAAATACTAGCGGACCCGGCGAACTTCGACTCGCCCCAATTTAACGCCTTCGGATAAACTCCAGAGTGATAATAAAACACAGATAGTTAAAATTTTAATGCGATTTGTTTAAAAGGAATCTAAATCAGTAGAGAGCGATGTGATAAACAACAAACAACGAAGACAGAAGACAGGCAACGTACAGATGACCGTGCGAAAAACAGGGAAATTCGAGATTAATTCCACAGACTTCCTACGATTGGTTTTGAGATTTATTGATTGTCATCGCAAAAGCCAATCGTACAGGGAACTGAATCCGCTTGAATTGGAATAATCGGAATTCGTGGGATAAGGACTTCCTCTCCTTTGAATTTTCCCTTGATGATAGTCGCCTGAATCACATTGTCCATCAGTTTCATAATGGACAACCGCGAACTATGCACAATTTCGGATGATTCAGATTCCGCAACATGATTATGATCGATTCCACCTTCAGCTGTAAATTATGCGGCGGAGCTCCTGGCACATCAAGCGAGTTCGATTTTACTTTGAATAATAAAATTCATGCTATTGACATCCTTATTCTTCGCTGCTAATATTGCCCGTTCACTAATCTAATCGAGATTTGGAAACACTTTGGTGATGAGTTCCTCGTTCGACGATGTGAACTCGCAAAAATTTGCCGGGAACAATATCAATGCAGTGGAAACATCAACAGTAATTTGGCCATTGCCAAGCGCCAACAGTTGTTTCGAGAATTCAAGAGCCGATGAGTCGTTCTGCAAAGCGACTCTCATGTTCGTGGTCAATTTCAACTTCTTGACATGCCGCCACAAAGACCACGATTTCAGGCATGCATTAATTTCATCGGCAGTAGATTTCGGGATGACGGGAAGCGTTTGACGAAAATCTCCGGAGAGCAATATCATAGACTCACCAAATTGTCTCAAATCACGTCGTAAATCCTTCATCGTTCGGTCAACTGCCTCCAGAGCTCGTTTATGCGCCATCGTGCATTCATCCGAAATTATGATTTTGCAGTGCCCGCAATCCAATAAGATAACCTTACCTCTTATACTCAAACTTATTATCTGAAAAAATTTTCGAACTGTTGAATATCGCGTTGAATTTTAATTGATCGTAATGCTTGTACCGTTTGTCGATGTGATACGCGAAATCAGTGTAACAATACGCAAAACTCGAATGAATTGCAGCAAGAAAAATAGCACATACTCGTACATATGTTTAATAGAAAACTTTTTTGTTTAATAGAAAATTAATAAAAAAAAAATGGATTCAAAAAGAGAGCAGTAGATAGGAACAGTAGGAATCTCGCAAGAAATAGAAATTTTCGATTTTCCCAATTTTCCGGAGGGTTTTCCCAAAATTTTCTTTCGTAACAACCTTCTCCAGGCAAATACGAAGAACTGAAACTGAATTGAGCCAAATCGGTCTAGCCGTTCTCAATTGATGAATTACTATACATTTTTCACACCATTTTTATATATATAGATTTAATTTCGTTAAAATTTTCTATAAAATATTTAATTTCGTGAAATTTTCTATAAAAAATTAAATTTCGTTGAAATTTTCTATAAAAATTCAATTTTGACAAAATTTTCTATAAATCAATTTAATTTAGACGAAAATTGCTTAAATGAGTTCAATTTTGACTAAATTTTCTATAAATAAAATCAATTTTTTACAAATATTCTATAAAAAATGCGAATTCGACGAATTTTTTTTTAAAAAGGTAATTTTGACGAAATTTTCTATAAAAATGTAATTTTGACGAAAATTTTCAATAAAAATAATTTGAACAATTATAAAATAATTTCGAAGAAAACGAAATTTCGACGAAATTTTCGATAGAAATTCAATTTTGACGAAATTTTCTATAGAAATTCAATTACGACGAAATTTTCTATAGAAATTCAATTTCGACGAAATTGTCTATAGATTTCGAGGAAATTTTCTATATAAAAATCAATTTCGATGACATTTTCTGTATAAAAATTCAATTTCGACGAAACTTTCCATATAAAACTTCAATTTCGACGAAAGTTTCTATAAAAATTAAATTTCGCCGAAATTTTTTTATATCGTTAAACTGAAAGCGTTTAGCGAAAATTTCGCCAAAACTTAATTTTTGACCAAACATTTTCGACGAGAAAAAAAAATTAAATTTCGACGAAATTATCTAAAAAAAATTAAAATTGGACAAAATTGTCTATAGAAATTCAATTTCGACGAAATTTTTTATAGAAATTCAATTTCGACGAAATTTTTTATAGAAATTAAATTTTGGCTAAATTTGTTATTGAAATTCGTTTGTTATTAAAATTAAATTTTTTATAAAATTTTCTATAAACATTAAATTTCGACGAAATTTTCAATAAACATTAAATTTCGACGAAATTTTCTATAAACATTAAATTTCGGTGAAATTTCTTATAAAAATTCAATTTCGTTCAAATTTTCTATAAAATATTTAATTTCGTTAAAATTTTCTATAAAATATTTAATTTAGTGAAATTTTCTATAAAAAATTAAATTTCGTTGAAATTATCTATACAAATTCAATTTTGACAAAATTTTCTATAAATCAATTTAATTTAGACGAAAATTGCTTAAATGAGTTCAATTTTGACTAAATTTTCTATAAATAAAATCAATTTTTACAAATATTCTATAAAAAATGCGAATTCGACGAATTTTTTTTAAAAAGGTAATTTTGACGAAATTTTCTATAAAAAGGCAATTAAGAAATTTTCCATAAAAATGTAATTTTGACGAAAATTTTCAATAAAAATAATTTGAACAATTATAAAATAATTTCGAAGAAAACGAAATTTCGACGAAATTTTCGATAGAAATTCAATTTTGACGAAATTTTCTATAGAAATTCAATTACGACGAAATTTTCTATAGAAATTAAATTTTGATGAAATTTTCTATAGAAATTCAATTTCGACGAAATTGTCTATAGATTTCGAGGAAATTTTCTATATAAAAAAATCAATTTCGACCACATTTTCTATATAAAAAAATCAATTTCGACGAATCTTTCCATATACATAAAACTTCAATTTCGACGAAAGTTTCTATAAAAATTCAATTTCGACGAAATTTTTTTATATCGTTAAACTGAAAAAGCGTGTAGAGAAAATTTCGCCAAAACTTAACTTTTTACCAAACATTTTCGACGAGAAGAAAATTAAATTTCGACGAACTTATCTATAAAAAATCCAATTTTGACGAAATTTTCTATAGAAATTCAATTTCGACGAAATTTTTTTTAGAAATTCAATTTCGACAAATTTTTTATAGAAATTAAATTTTGGCGAAATTTGTTATTGAAATTCGTTTGTTATTGTTCAATTTTCGCCGAAAAAATTCTTTTAAGACTCAATTCGAAGACATTTTCTATAAAAATTGAATTTCGAAATGTTCGGTAAAACTGCAATTCCAAACAAATTTTCTAAACGCAATTCTGAAAGAATTTTCTAGAATATTTAATTTGTTACCTTATTAGCTAAAAAAATTATAATTTAGACGAAAGTTTGTAGAAAAAAATGTCATTTTGTATAAAAAGTGTTCGTGTGAACTTAGATTAAGCATATTGAATATATAACGCTAACGATTTTTGGTTAACATTTGTCTGGTTTTTTCGGATTCAACATTTGTGACATTTGTCACATTTTTGAGCTGTTCAGATAAACAGCTGAAATTGTATTATTTAATCACATGTTGAAAAAAAACTATTTGTTTAGCAAGACGACAGTGAACTCGGAGATACATAGAACTAAGAAATAAAATTTATCAGAAATTGTAAAATATTTAAGAGTATTTTTGTGGATATACATATTTACATTTAAAGTTATTCTTAACACATGGACATATTTATATTTTATTAAAGAAATCCTATATTAATAAACTATTTATACGATTCTAATTTGTACGAAAACTACCAAATTTGTATGTTTTTTTTTATCTTAATTCAAATGGAAAACTGAAAAGTCTAGATGTACGAGTATGTATGAATGATGTGTGAAATGATTATTTACAAATGGAAATGCGATGAAATCGATAAGAATTTGATGATTAAATACATTTAGCGCTAACTAATTTTAAATATTTTGTTTGGTTCTGAATATGTGTGTTTTGAGTATACATTATACGTATGTATGTATGTAGGTATGTACGAGTACGATATGTATAGATGCAAAAGCCAAAGACAGAGAGATAGAAACTAAAATGATAGAATGCTTTACTAAGTAAGAAGAAAATGGAACTCAAAGTCTAAAAGTTAGTTGCTAAGTTTCAATTGATTGTCGATACCTTCTGATAGACAGAATATAATGATGGCAAGACGTGATAGCTCCACGTCTGTTGTGCACCTTGAGTTTGAGAAGTGCTTTTGGTTGTAGTGCTCGTTGAAGTGATGATGGAAGAGGTGCCATGTTGTAGTAGTAGTTGTTGTTGCTGTTGTTGTTGTGAATTGGGGCTAGTATCGCCCACATATGATTTTAAATTCTGACTATTCTTAGTATTGGTATTATCATAATATTTATTGTTATTCTTGTAATACATATTATTGTTATTATTATTGTTATAGTTGTTATTATTATTTGCATTTGTATTAGATGATGATTTTAAAGCTGATTGCGATGATAATTGAAGTGATTTTCTATTTCTATGATATCCTAATAGATTGTTAGTTGAAATCAGCGAAGAAGAGGCATATTGATTGCTAAGTGATTTCTGTTTAGACTGCAGACCCGAGAGACGAACGCACGCACGCGCCGATTTTTAGAGCGAAATTCACATATGACAATTTATGAATAGTTTTTTCAAGATTTAAGAGAAAAAAGTAGATAAACAAACACGTACAACACATCAAATGATTTGTAATGGTATATGTAGGTATATAGTAGTAGTAGTAATGTTGTAGATATGTATTGATATTAGATGTGTACACGAAAAGGTAATTTTAGATAGAAAGACGACATATTTATTGTAATGTATTTATACATACATACATATGTATATAAATACATATACACAAATAAAGTATACAGTTTTGCTTTTTTTTTCGGTTCTTGTTGTTATCAACAAAAATCGAAAACATCCCACAATATTTTCAATGAAAATTGAAATCATAGGACGACACAAAAATATTAACAATTAAAAGGAAATTGAAAAAAGGGCAAACAAAAAATGCAATTTAAACAAATTGTCAGTTAAAAATTTCGAAAATTGTAACAGAAAATAAGGAGGGAGACCGGAGAACTTTATTGTCTTTTTGTATATTTGCATTCATAGTGTGAAGATGTGTGTGTGTGGGTGTTGGTATTTCCGTCAGATCAGATGTCATTTATGGCCGTGTTTGGGTTGTTGGCTGAGTACTTACCTTACTGTTGTATGTGTAGTAATTGAAAGTCTTCAAATATGTTCCCAAGGAGAGTATATTACATTGAGGGCACAGATCGACTGTACGCCGCTGCATCATCTCCAAGAGGTAGAGAAAATCTTCGGCAACATAGTGATCTTCTTCAAGGAAAAGCACGAGACCTATAAAAGAAGAAATTCAATTAATAGTAAACTATTAACTAATATGAATCGAGAAATTGTACTAAAATTTCCAGAATTCGATTTTCGAACATCGATCAATCTTTTGTATTTTATAGTCATTCGATCGGGAGCAATCTTAAATCAACTCTAATAACACAGTGCAACAACCAAAATGGGAATGGGATGAAACCAATTGCAAATGAAAGTTTACATTATCCGTAACAAAACCTTCAAGGGTTTTTTTCAGTTCAGTTCAAGATTTTTTTACACGCATTTGAAGTAGGTTATTTTGAACCGTTTTTTCTATGAAAATCGACAAGAAATAGCACCATCTAGCGTGAGTTGTAAAATAAAAATAAATATCAAAAATTAATTCCTGGATCCCAAAAACAGTAAGTCCCAATTTACACTGGCTGAATGTTCAGCAGATTATAGGCATTTTGTAGAAGAGAGAGGATGTCGGCAAAAGGGAAAAAAACTCCCGTACTCGGGCTTATCGGGCTGAACGTTTTGTGTTTTTCACTCGCACTTTGAAACAACAACAATTCACACAGAAATATCCGAAGAAAAATTACGTGTCTAAACGTAGAGGCAAGTTTAATAGAGAATTAGCGGATAATCTGCTGAAAAAATATCCTGATGTAAATCTGCACTAAGATAACACAACAGTCCATGATAATAAAAAAAAGCATAATTTTATCAAATTTTCAATGATCTTTTCTCGTTACACTGCGTTCCAAAATCACCAACTTCAAATGCGTGTAAAAAAAAATCGCGCACTGACATGAAAAAACCCTTGAAGGTTTTGTTATGGATAATGTCAACTTTCATTTGCAATAGGTCTCATCCCATTCCATTCGGAAAGTTCGATTTTGTATCACAGTGTAATGTGTAAGCACACAATAAAAATGTAATAACTCTATTAGACTGAACGATAACTCTATTAGGGTGCTTCCAGAGTGGAGTGGAGTTGAGCGCAATGCCAAGCTTTCTAGTGCGAGAAGAAAAATTAGGGGTGTCAGAGTAAATGCGAGAAACGAGGCTGAAATTATGTTCGTGTTTTGTGTTTATGTATCCATAAATTGAGTCTTTTGTTCATACATATGTGTTTATAAAATTGCAGAGAAAGCTTTCTTGGATTAATCTGAGGAAGCGTATTTAGTATTTATATGTACATGTATATATGTTTATAATATTTTTTTATTATTTATTCTTATTTACTATATTATTTATTATATATGTATATTTATATATGGTATGTACAATAATTTTGATGAATATACATATTTAGTTTATACTACTCCCGAAAAACACAAGTGTACACTAAACAATTCACATCTGCAATTCAATTCAACTCAAAAAACGCTATGAAACTGTTTTCTCTCATTCATTAAGCTTTGCTCTCCGCTCCGCTCGGCTCTCATTATGTCATAAGCAGGCGCATTTGTACTAATTTGTATACATTTAGGGCCTGTTTCTGTAACTTTTTTTCGTTCGTCTACTGCGAACGATCAAAAATCACTCAATTATTCCGAGAAATCTATAAATCACAGAAGATTATAATTCGTTGTGTCTGTAGAAAATCATGTAAAAAGCTTGTTCCTAAAATATTTCTAACCTGCGTTTTATAGAATTCAAGTAATAGCTGAGAGAATTTTGATCGTTCACAGTAGACGAACGAAAATAAGTTACAGAAACAGGCCCTTAGTTTTATTGCATTGCTCATCTTTACTCTTGCCCCCGCTTTGCTTGGCTTTGAGCACACTCTCATGAAGCAACCCTGGACTGAAAAACGATACCGCGATGGTATCGATTTTCAGCATCCGACAACATCTGTTGCTTTTACGAGTACTCTACACTTCACTTCCTATTTCGTTTCAAACAGAGTAGTGAATTGCTGTTATTTCAGCGCTGCCAGTTTCGGGTATTTATCCCCTATTTGGGAATTTTTTTTGTAAGTGGGGATATTTTCTGTTAAATCTTTTTTTTTACAAAATATGTCCGTAAAATATGTGTCAAAAGTTCGTACAAAACGAAGCTTTCACTAACGCTCTCGCAGTGTGTTAGAGTACTAATTAAATAGACAACCTGTAGTAATTGCAAATACGTATTTCTATAAATATTTATAAATATAAACAAAATGCGGTTTATAAAATGGAAAGAATTGTTCGGAGAAGAAATTAGGTTCAAGCTCATTGTGGAGCAATATTTACTTGTATCAGGATCAGGACTTGTATCAGGTCCAACTCCATTTTAAAGAACTGGCATCGTTAGAATTAACCCTTTGATGTACTTTTAAAAATAATTCACTATAATTGGAAACATTAAAATTGTTAATACCAAAAAACATGTACAAACAATTAGTCCAGATTTACACTAGGCAAGTTTTTCAGCAGCTTATCATCAAATTCTCTTTTGAACTTGCACGAAGAACTCAAAACGTCCAGGGAGAGTTTTTTCCCTGAAGCCATGCGTCATTCACCTATCAAAGCTTATATTCCGTAAAAACGTGAATCAATCCCCTGTGTTGCTTTTATTTTTAAAGTTAAATAACTTTTAAAACTTGTTTGTGGTTTTTAACTTTATTATGAAAACCAAGTTCCGATCCATGCAAATTTTTTGAATGCAAGAATTTAAACCAAAATTATAGAGACTTTTGTAGTCAATCGTCATTCTCCTGTCAAAAAAATCACAGATGAATGACGATTAACAAGGGAACTATAATGGGCGACCACCAGCATCCTGGATCTGATGACATAATCGGACAGAACACCTCAAAATAAAAAGAAAAAATAACGGACATTTTATCGATAACGTGCTTAGTTATCGAGTTATCGGACAATACAATTTGAAAAGATCGACAAAAACATTTTCTGGTAAAATTACATCAATAATATGTAAAAAATCACTACTATTTGTTCGAGAACTATCCTAGTTACTTACATATGAAAGAAAAAACCGAAAAAAATTAATAAATGTTTCGATAACTACTTTGCGTCACTTGCATTAACTTGTCAAAAATACGCCAAAATACCAAAAGGAGCTTGGTACTTATGCCCATTTTACACTGTATTGTAGGTAGTATTAAACCATTACACTGTACAAAATTTCAAGTCTTTGCATGCACTTGTAATGAAGTTATAAGCTATTAACTTTTGGTTCAAAATTGTCCATTTGTGTGGGAGGTAGCGGAAATTACGATTAACAAAGGAACTATAAAGGGCGACCTGCTCGATTTGATTCCATATTTGTATCGATCACCTCAAAATAAGAAGACATATTAACCGACATGTTATCGAAATCTTGCCTAGTTTTCGAGTTATCGGTCGATAAAGTTTGAAAACATTTTTTTAACTTAAACTTCCGATAACCGATAACTAAACGAGATATCGATAAAATGCACCGTATTTTATCTTCTTGTTTTGATATTGTATTCAAATCAGTCATCAGATCGAGCCAAAAATTATGGCGAAATTGGCTCGTAATGTCGAAACCACCTACATACAAAATTTGAAATCAATCTTAGGTGTATTATGCTTTTGTTTGTATAAAATGAAACATATATACCCTCTCTACTCTACTAAAGTAAGGATATCACTATTATAAAATTGTTGCGTGATCGCCGCACAGCATAAAAGGCTGAAGGTAGAATCGTCTTATTACGATAATTTAGACCCGTAATAAGATAAATGCTAGAACTGTAATAACATTGGTCAACTGGCAACACCTCGATTAAGACAGGAGCGCAAGCAGCAAACTACAACGCTGCTTAATAATGCTTAAAACTGCTTAGCTTCCTATACCAATTAAGCAGCAATGGTGTAACGAAAACACGCCTATTATAGCATAACTCGAGAACCATTTATATGAATTATATAAATTAGCCGTCAACTAATTGTAATAAAATTTTTTTATCCGTTCTGCGGTTTCGACGATATAGTGCTAAAAAATTACATTTTTGAAGAACATTTTAATAACACCCTTTCTGTACTCTTTCAAACGATTTCAACTTTTCAAAAGCAATTGAAAATTTTGTAAATAAAAATTAATTGTTTATTTTAATGACCTAAGACCTCTAGTATGATTGGCGGATATTCGATTTGGGTCATTTTAAGTCGTTTGAGCAATGCCCGTCCGTCCGGCCGTCCGTCCGTCTGTCTGTGAGTCTGTATGTCTGTCTGCTGGCTGGTGCGCACGATAACTCTCCAAATGATAATATTTTTCTCTATCTCCGGCTAAGTTCGAATTTGGGTCCACTCCTTCTAGTACCTTCCCCACAAAGGGTTAACTTTTAGTGAAATAATGATTCGTTAATAACTTCTAGAGTACTTACTCGAATCTTCTGAAATTCCACACATAGTAGTATTAGTTTATTAGTCGCTAACACGTCAAGAAAAATGGGCGTAGTTGCCACCTCCCTTTTGGTATCTCCCACACAAATGGACCATTTTGCACCAAAAGTTAACAGTTTTTAACTTTAATACCAGTACATACTTTAAAGTTATTAAATGCAATTTGAATTGATAATAATTTAATTAAAACAAAAAATAAATAAATTTACGAATATTTTTGTGGGACTCAATGTGAGGGGATTCATAAGTCGTTTTACCCGACAGAACTTTCTTACTTGTTTTTAGTATTGCGTCTCTTTTGCCTCTATGGGAATGTTTCCACATTCATCAGTGTTGCCGGACGAATTTTAACTAAAGTCGTCAAAGTGAGGACACAAAAATCCTCATATCGTCAAAACGGGTATGTACATTTGAGCATTTTCAAGCCAAGGAAGATTCTAAGACGATTTAGCCATGTCCGTCTGTTGTAATCACGCCACAATCTATAATACTTGAGCTAGGTAGCTAGGTGGTACATATACTTCATATATCTGCAGGTATGTTGGGATTGCAAATGGGCAATATCGGTCCAATTCTGGATATAGCCCCCATATATGGCATCTCCCCGATTTGACTTCTTAACCTCATAGAGACCACAAATGTCAACTGGTCGGGCTAAAAGTTGGTAACTGGGGTTTATTTATACTCGGTATCCATCACACGAGCAACGGTAGTCATAGGTCCATGTTTTGATATAGTCCCCATACAAAGGTCCTTCTAGATTTGGCTTCACAAAAACATCAAATTTCAACGAATTGGGCTGAAATTTGGTATAATGAGATTATTAGTACCCGTAATCATTCACGTGCGATCCATGGTGGAGGGTATATAAGATTCGGCATGGCCGAATTTAACGCTTTTACTTGTTTTGTCGTAGATATGTTCCTTAGAAATTCAAGTGTATGTATATAAATACCAGTAGGAAAGGACTAAAGTCGGTCAGAGCCGACTATATGATGTAGGTTACACCACCCTATCGGAGCTGAAAACGAAGAAATATTGTCAAGTTTTATCAAGGTAGTGTTTCTAATGAGTCTGTAAGAAAGTTCAAAATCGGGATGTAGATATATATATTAAATATAAACTATGTAGAGTTCGTAGATAAAGTTCGGTTTTGATTTTATAAATGGTTATCTGCTGCTTTTTATAAAGATCTTTTGAGAAATGCGGATTTTACAGACTTTAGAAGCAGAATTGGAATACAGGTATATATGGGGGCTGTATCTAAATCTAAGCCGATTTTCTTCAAATGTAACAAAGTTTATACAAGAAAAGGTCATATGAATTCCAAAATGATTCGATGCAAAAGAGAGATGCTATAGCGCTAAGCAGCCAAATCGGATGGAACATACATATGTGGATTACATCTAAATTTGAACAGATGTTTACCAATTTAAAATACTTCACCCAGGTGAGAATGAGTGATTTGTGCATAATTTCATCAAGATCGGAGGGAAATTGCGTCCTGCGACTCTGCGAACAATTCAAGATGGACAGACTCAGTTAAATCGACTCAGCTAGTGATTCTAATTCGATTAATTTAAGATGAGTGAACCATTAACATCGTATGCCTATGGTTTTGGTCTAGATCCCGTGCGAGATTCCACTCAGATTTGACATCTTGATGTTTTAGAAAACTCCAAATGCTAAACGATTATTTTACCTTTCCTGACGAAGTCAATCTAATCTAATCCACCCGAAAGCAGTCGTATATAAAATGGTCGTCACAGTTCCATGTCTTAAATAGCTCTCACTTATTACAATTCAATCCCCCGAGTTTGGGGGATTGCCATGGCCTTGTAGAATTTATTACTTTTTTTCTCGCAAAGGAATTATGCAAAGACTTAGTATATGGTCTTAAAAAGGGACTTCCGAATTTTGACTGTTGATAAAAGCCATATTGTTGATGCTACATCTGCCAAAGTGACTATCATTTATTCAGTATGTTTTGCCAAAGGGTTCAACAAGACATGCAAATGATAAAATTGTAGCCGTTGGAACTGACATGAATTGGTACATCAATCACCTAAATTGTCGAATTTGGGACATTATGATATTCAAGAGCGTCTAATATATCCCTAAAAAGTCGCTGTTTCTTGTGAATTTGGCATTACCAACTTAATTAGGCTTGAATTGGATGATATGGAAACCAACGACATATGGTTTCAATAGGACGGCGCCAGATTTGAAATGAGGGAACTTAAGATTTTTTAATCGAAATGTAGATTTTTTGTTATGCCAATCGAACGAATCAATCCGACTCACAGTGCGGTACTAAATGCCGTACAACTCATACCACATTCGACATTCTGTCCGAACGTTTGAAGGAATGGTCATCGTGGAGTTGATTTGAACCGAGATCGTTCGATTTTACCCTGTTATACTTTTTCTTGTAGGGTATTCTTAAGTGGCAGATCTATGTCGCACAGGCCAACAATAAATAACAACAACACATGAGGTACGATGACGTCGGCATTAGCCGTCAACAAAACTACTTTTGTTTTCGAGGCTCGCGAAGCGAACCCAAGCAAAAAACAAAAATGTATTGGTATGCGAGGTTTTGACTTAGTTCGGCAAAATACGGGTTTGGTTAGTAGTTCTTGTTACATTCAATTTACTACTTCCATAAGTATATCAGCTGATTTAAGTTAAAGACATGCATTATTGCTATTGAATTCTGAAGATGATAGAGTGATGTCTATCGATACTGCAGTCAATTCTACCAAGCAATTAAAACTCTCTACCAATATTTGTATTTGTTTCTATTTCTTTTTATCAATAGACAGAAAGTAACTGAAACATGTGGCATTAGCACACAATTTCGATTTATATATAATATTTTACTAAGTTAAATATAGTGCACTTATTCAATTAATTTGAATTTTTATGTTTCTTCATCCTGTGGTAACTACAATTTGCCGCTGCCAGGACGAATTTAGGACAATATATTTTTCAGGGTAGTTATGTTAACAATTGTGAATGCTTACCTGTGTGATATCGTGTAACTTCCAACTGATCAAACACTCGATTCGCCTTCCACCACCAGTGATGTTTGGTTTGTGTAAATTTCGCCTCTCTGTAGTGGCCATACAAGTCTGGGTGTAATGCATTGTTGCATTTACGAATGATCGCTCTGTTGAAATATTGAAACAAATTATGTAGCCATTTATTATTGTAGAAATACATGTTTTAAAAACTGTAAATTATAAATCTTCATATAGAAAAATATAAAGGATTTTATAAAGCTAAGCCTTACGACAAGACTTCCAGTACTTTTATGACATTCGAAAGGTCGCATGGCAACATCGACCATAGTCCTTAAGATTTACGTCTGCTTCTAAGTAATACGTCTACGCACGACGTTTTGTCTAAATATATTTTTTCATATATCATATTTTTTCATAAGATGCAATTTTCGACAATACGTCGTGCGTTGACGTATGCAATAGATACAGGAACATTAAAAATAGTAGTGCCACCTGTTTTGTCGATTATCAGCTGAACGGTGATATAGGGTGAAGTGGGCTTAATTCGATTTTACTTTGTGATCAAAACAGAACTTACTGATCTTTTTTAATATCTCTCGGGCAATCATCCGGGTCCACACCAGGAAATTCATTGAGATGTGTTTGTATTGAATAAGGATAAAATATCTAAAAATGTCAAAACGGTTATTTTATTTTAGTATAGGGTTAACATAATTCGATTTCAAAAAATTTACCTGCATAACTTTACAAAAGTCTATACTCTGCACTAAATCATTAATATCTTCATCATAAAAGTCATGTGAAAATATTAGTAGAACTCTAGAAATATCACGAGCCTGTGCCAGACTCACGATCAAATGGCGTAGGTATATAATACGAGTGTGAACCTAAATGGGAAAATATAATAAAATATGTGTTTAGATTAAATTTTAATAAATCAAGGCCATTAAATTCTCTGTACTCTTTTTTTCAATATTTTACAAAGTATGCTAGGAAAAAAATATAGCTTTTAAGGAGATGCTGTAAAAGTTGTTTGTAATATATAAATTTGCATATAAATTCTAATTAATACATTCCGTACCAAATGTCTACAGTTGACCGAATATAAATTGCGGTATTAACAGCTTGTTTCTGTAACTTCAAAATTTGCTTTCGTTCGCCTGCAAGATGACAAACAGCTGATTTGGGTTTCACTAACTACTATCACAACGACAAGTCGATAATGAACTCGTTCGAAAACGTAATTATTTCATTGTAAATTTTGCTTTCTCCATCTCTCTTTGCTGTCATCTGGGCGAACACAAATGTCAGATCGAGTCGCGTTATTTTCTTTGTCGACTGGTAGGAACAATGACAAAAAAACGTTATTAAAAGCAAAAATAGGTAGATATTAATATAATTATGGTAAACACAATTAAATAATAATAAAATTGTATACATATTTAAGCATAGACAACAGCTCGCTAAGATGAAAAAAATCATCAGTGGACAATGAGAGAGATGTGAGAGAGAGAAACAAAAGAGAGTCTTGATTTAGCTCAGCTGACCCAGCCAGGGTTGATTTTTTGGCCACCGCTAGTGTAAAGATTACAGAGGTGTTTTTTCTAAGGTCGATATACGAAAATGTGTGTTTTTTTAAACCGGAAGTTGTGAAATTATTGATCTGGCAATTACATTATTTTCCAATTGCTAAATTGCTAACGTCATTGGAGTAAGGCCAGGCGAACGAACTTTAGAGAAACCAAAAAATCCTGACGAAAGTGAAAAATACAGAAACAGGCCGTAAGCATTTAAAAATGCAATTTCCTAAAAATTACAAACTCGACTTAGCAGAGTGTAATTATTTTTTTTTTGATCAAAAAACAAAATATTAACACTTACTTGTATTACAATTATCACAGAATCATTTTGTAACGGACCAAATGTGTATTCATTTAAAACTAATTGCATATCATTATATTTGGCAATCTGTCGCTTAATTTCACTTATATTTGGTGGATGATACAAATCGAGAAAACTAACAGATCCACTGCCACCGTTTAACGTTGTACCATTGTGTTGTACTGCAAAACAAAAAAGAGGAATGGAAACGGAAATTAAACAAACATTCTACACAATTGACATTTTACAAATAATGGGATAGATTGTTCCGGTATGTCAATTTAACGACACACTTTATACTTACAATTAGCTGCTAAGGTTTGATTACGTGTTTTTGGTGTTAGAAATTTGTGCAACACCGATGGCACCATTGACAATATGGCATCGACCGAGTCATTTGTCGGTTCTGTCAACAGGGGATCACGAGATTCAGCTGGAAATAGGGATTTGATAGACTTTGAGATTAATATATGTATGACAAAAAATTTGGTATTTTATACTATTTAACACGAAATTGCCAAAGGGATTCTCATGAGACGTCATGAGAAACAAAGAAGATCGAATGCTTCTTTACCAATGAAGAAAGTTCTTTAAAATAATCAAGCTTTTTGTTTGAAAACAATGAATATTGTTTTAGGTATCTGATCAAATTTCAAGTTGCCAACAAACTACTTGTTCAAGTTCGTTTCTTGAACTTGAAAATTATTTTGTTTGTTTTGAGTAAAATAATTTTCTATTCCTGTTATGGAATTTTGATTTTTGAAAATGTTCAAATATCACTGAAGAAGGTCTTAGAAAGTAATGAATTAAACGATTCTAATGGAATTTGTGCAATATTTAAGACAACATAAGGGATTATTGTTTTTAGACATTATTAAAAATATCTCAATAATTTTTAAACTAAATTTGTTAATTAAATTTAAATTAAATCCGAACATGCATACATTATGTCGAAATCAAATTCTATATAAAATTCCTTAAAAATTTACGAAATTGTATTTTTATAGAAAATTTTGTCTAAATTATTTTGTTTTAGTAAATTTCATATTTATACTAAATTGAATTATAATAGAAAATTTCAGCATTTTTTAATTTCCATAACAAATTTCAACGTAATCTTCCGTGAGAAAATTTAGTCGAAATTTTTAATAGAAATCACAATTTTATAGAAAATTTATTTTTTCAAATATAGCCAACAATTTAAATTTCCTAAAAAAAAAATCGATGACAATTGCATTTTTCTATGAAATTTCGTCGAAATTACATGTTTTTAGAAAATTTCACAAAAAAATATTTTTTTTGAAAATAGTGTCGAAAATACATTTTTATTGAAAATTTCGTTTTTCTAGAAAGTTATGCCAAAATTCCATTTTTCTATAAAATTTCGTCAAAATTGCATATTTTGTATATGTGTTTCGTTTTTCTACAAGATTTCTTCTTCGTAGTATTTTTTAAATTTCGTTTAAAAATATAAGTTTTTAATAAAGTCGACGACCTTTAATCTGACAATGGCTGATCTACTTGAAGGTCATTTAACACTGATTAGGGGCAACTGAAGGGTTTAAATAGTGTTAAACGCACATTTTCTAGAAAAATTTTATATTGATGAATTTTTCATTTTCAACAAAATTTTATAGAAAAATTATATGTGTTTCAAAAAATAATATTTAGAAAAATTGAAATTTTGAAGGCATTTTTAAGTAAAATGCTATTCAATAAATTTTATAACGAAATTTTGTAGAAAAGTAAATTTCAACTAAATGTTCTAGAAAAATTAAGTTTTGAAGAAATTTTCTAAAAAAATTCAACATTAAGAAATTTTGTAGAAAAATTAAATTTTAAAAAAATGTTCTAGAAAAATTTTATTTAAAAAAATGTTGTAGAAAATTTTTAAGAAAAATTCACTTTCAAAGAAATTATTTTACGAAAATTTAGCAGAAATATTCAATTTTAACGAAATTTTGTAGGAAAATACAATTTCCATAACATTTTCTAGAAAAATGCTATTGCGACAAAACATTTGGAAAAATTAAATTTCAACGATTTTTTATAAATTTGTAATTTTTAACAAATTTTCTAGAAAAATTTAATTTCAACGACATTTTGTAGAAAATTGCAATTGTAACGGAAAAAACAATTCTAACGTAATATGAAAAGCGAACAATATTTCCTAAAAAAAAATAATTTCACAGAAATTTTAAATTTTTAGAAATGTTGCATTTTGTAAAAAAACATACAATTTCAACGAAACCTTTGTACAGAAAATAAATTTTTGTGGAAAATTTTAATTTAGATAAAAGCAATTTTAACAATTTTTTTTAGAAATATGACATTTTAACAGAAATTTTCTAAAAAAGCAAGCAGTTTCAACAAAATTTTGTGGAAAAATTAAATTTCAACTAAATTTTGCAGAAAAAATTTAATTTCGACGAAATTTAAGAGAGAAATTATATAAAAATTCCAAAAGAAATGTTATATCAAAAATTTTGTAAAGAAATGATATTTGAATAATATTTTGCAGGAAAAATTAATGTTAACAAAATGTCCTAGAAAAATAAAATTTTGAGGGAATTTTCTAGAAAAAATGCATTTAAGAAATTTTTTAGAATAAATGCAATTTTAACAAAATGTTCTAAAAAATGTAATACCAAAAAAAATTTGTAGAATTTTTTACAATTTCAACGTAATTTTTTAGTAATATAGAATTTCACCTAAATTTTGCAAAAAAGTTCAATTCCAACGAAATTTTGTAGAAAAATACAAACTCAATAATTTCTTGAAAACTGCTATTGCGACGAAACTTTGTGGAAAAAGTGCGATTTCAACGAATTTTCTATAAATTTTTAATTTTAATAAATTTTCTAGAAACATTTTAATTTCAACGACATTTTGTACAAAAATGCAGTTCTAACGTAAAATGAAATGCAAACAAAATTTCCTAAAAAAAATAATTTCTGAGAACTTTTAAATTTTTAGTAAATTTGTAAAAGTTTTGTAAAACAAGTAAGAAAGTTTCAGTCGGGTAAACCGACTAAGGTATACCCTCACTTTGTGAGTAATGTAATATATAACATTACACCAATAAATCTGTCAATTTGTGTGGGAGGTACCAGAAGGGGTTTTTCAAATACACATATTTTTCGGTAAACAGTACATTCTTAAATACATTGCATTGTGCTGAACTATAAGCGTTTGTGTGCACTGGTATATTAAAGTTACGAGCTATGTAATTTTGGTATGATTTGGTCATTTTGTGTGGGAGGTACAAAAAGGGGCGGGGTGATAACGTCCACTTTTTACAGGACTATAGGCACTACAACAGCATTACACTGTACAAAATTTCAAGTATTTGTATGCACTGGTATTAAAGTTACAAGCCGTTTACTTTGGTACGAAACGGGCCATTTGTGTGGGCGGTACCAAAAGGGGCTGTACAATGATGCCCATTTTTTACCGGACTATAGGCGCTACAAAAACATTATACTGTAGAAAATTTCAAGAATTTTTATGCACTTGTATTAAAGTTATAAGCAGTTAAATTTTGATGCAAAATGGTCCAGTTGTGTGGGAGGTACCAAAAGGGGCATGGCAACTTCACCCATTTTTCTCGAGTTAATAGCGACTAATATACTAATATTATGTGCAGAATTTCAAAAGATTCGAATAAGTAGTATAGAAGTTATTAAAGAATAAATATTTCACTAAATTTTAACCCTTTGTGTGGGAGGTACCAGAAGGAGTAGACCAATATGGCCCATCTTCGAACTCATCCGGAGGTAGATCAAAATATTACCACATACCAAATTTGAAGTCAATCGGTTACTCCTTTCGAGAGTTATCGTGCGCACCAGCCAGCAGACACACAGACAGACAGACAGACAGACAGACAGACAGACAGACAGACGGACGGACATTGCTCATTCGACTTAAAATTACCCAAAACGGATTTCCTCCGAACATACTTAGGGTCTTAGATCACTCCTTCGATGTGTTACACTTTTTTCCGTAGCAAATGATATATACCCTCGTCACACTAAAGTGAGGGTATAAAAATTAAATTTCAATGGAATCTATGTAGAGAAATGAAATTTGGAAGAATTTTTTTGCAAAATTTAAATTTCGATAAAATGCAATTTTAACAAATTCTTTTAGAAATATGAAATTTTAACAAAATTTTTCTGAAAACATGAAATTTCGACAAAAATTTGTGGAAAAATTATATTTTGCTAAAAAATTTCAACGACATTTAGTAGAAAAATATAATTTTAACATATTTTATAGAGAAGTTATATAAAAGTTCAAAACGAAATGTTATTTCAATAAATTTTGTAAAGAAATGAAATTGGAACAAAATATTTTAACAAAATTTTGCAAGAAAAATAAATTTCAACAAAATGTTCTAGAAAAACTTAATTTTAAACGAATTTTCTAAAACAAAATCAATTTTAAGAAATTTTTTAGAAAAATGCAATTTCAACAAAATGTTGTAAAAAAATTGAATTTCCAAAATTCTTTTTAGAAGAATGCATTTAGACGAAAAATGAAATTTTCTGCGAATTTTTTTTTGAAAAATAGAATTTCAACTAAATTTTTCAGAAAAATTAAATTTCAACGAAATTTTGTAGAAAAATACAATTTCAACAATATTTTCTAGAAAAATGTTGCGACGAAACTTTTTGGAAAAATGTAATTCCAACGAATTTTCTATAAAATAGTAATTTTTAATAAATTTTCTACAGAAATGCAATTTCAATTATAATGTAATCTGAAATGCAAACAAAATTTCCAAAAAAAAATGAATTTCTGAGAAATTTCTATAAAATATAAATTGTTCTGTAAAATTTAAATTTCGATAAAAAGCAATTTTAAATTTTTTTTAGAAATATGAAATTTTAATAAAATTTTTCTAAAAGCATACAATTTCGACAAAATGTTGTGGAAAAATTAAATTTTGTAGAAAAATGTAATTTCAACGTAATTTTATTGAGAAATAATATAAAAAATAAAAAATAAATGTTTTTCCATAAATTTTTTAAAGAAATAAAATTTGAACAAAATTTTGCAAGAAAACTTAATTTCAACAAAATGTTCTACAAAAACTTAATTTTAAAGGAATTTGCTAAAAACAAATCAATTTTAAGAAATTTTGTAGAAAAATGCATTTCCAATTTTTTTTAGAAAAATGTATTTCGACGAAAAATAACTAATAATGCAATTTCAACGATTTTTTTTAGAAAAATAGAATTTCAACTAAATTTTTCAGAAAAATTAAATTTTTACGAAATTTTGTAGAAAAATACAATTTCAAGTTTCGTCGCAAAAACATTTTTCTAGGAAATGTCGTTGCGTCGAATCTTTTTGGAAAAATTCAGTTCCAACGAATTTTTTATAAAATGGTAATTTTTAATACATTTTCTAGAAAAATTAAATTTTAACGACATTTTAAAAAATATAATTTCTGAGAATTTTTGATTTTATAGAAAAATTAAAAAAAAATGTAAAAAAGTGCAATTTCAGCGAAACATATGTATGTAGAGAAATTAAATTTCAAAGAAATGTTCTGGAAATTTTAAATTTGTATAACATGCAATTTTAACAAAAAAAAATTAGAAATACGAAATGTTTTCTGAAAACATGCAATTTCAACAAACGTTTTTGGAAAAAGTAAATTTCCACTAAATTTTGCCGAAAAATTTAATTCCCACCAAATTTTGTAAAAAATTTAATTTCAACGTAATTTTATAAGGAAAATTCAATTTCAAAGAAATTTAATGGAAAAATAAAATTTCAAAATAATTCATAAAAAATGAAATTTCACGACATTTTTAGAAAAATGTAATTTTAACTAAAATTTTCAATTTATCGAATTTATCTAATTTATCTAATTTATCAATTTATCAATTTATCAATTTATCAATTTATCAATTTATCAATTTATCAATTTATCAATTTATCAATTTATCAATTTATCAATTTATCAATTTATCAATTTATCAATATATCAATTTATCAATTTATCAATTTATCAATTTATCAATTTATCAATTTATCAATTTATCAATTTATCAATTTATCAATTTATCAATTTATCAATTTATCAATTTATCAATTTATCAATTTATCAATTTATCAATTTATCAATTTATCAATTTATCAATTTATCAATTTATCAATTTATCAATTTATCAATTTATCAATTTATCAATTTATCAATTTATCAATTTATCAATTTATCAATTTATCAATTTATCAATTTATCAATTTATCAATTTATCAATTTATCAATTTATCAATTTATCAATTTATCAATTTATCAATTTATCAATTTATCAATTTATCAATTTATCAATTTATCAATTTATCAATTTATCAATTTATCAATTTATCAATTTATCAATTTATCAATTTATCAATTTATCAATTTATCAATTTATCAATTTATCAATTTATCAATTTATCAATTTATCAATTTATCAATTTATCAATTTATCAATTTATCAATTTATCAATTTATCAATTTATCAATTTATCAATTTATCAATTTATCAATTTATCAATTTATCAATTTATCAATTTATCAATTTATCAATTTATCAATTTATCAATTTATCAATTTATCAATTTATCAATTTATCAATTTATCAATTTATCAATTTATCAATTTATCAATTTATCAATTTATCAATTTATCAATTTATCAATTTATCAATTTATCAATTTATCAATTTATCAATTTATCAATTTATCAATTTATCAATTTATCAATTTATCAATTTATCAATTTATCAATTTATCAATTTATCAATTTATCAATTTATCAATTTATCAATTTATCAATTTATCAATTTATCAATTTATCAATTTATCAATTTATCAATTTATCAATTTATCAATTTATCAATTTATCAATTTATCAATTTATCAATTTATCAATTTATCAATTTATCAATTTATCAATTTATCAATTTATCAATTTATCAATTTATCAATTTATCAATTTATCAATTTATCAATTTATCAATTTATCAATTTATCAATTTATCAATTTATCAATTTATCAATTTATCAATTTATCAATTTATCAATTTATCAATTTATCAATTTATCAATTTATCAATTTATCAATTTATCAATTTATCAATTTATCAATTTATCAATTTATCAATTTATCAATTTATCAATTTATCAATTTATCAATTTATCAATTTATCAATTTATCAATTTATCAATTTATCAATTTATCAATTTATCAATTTATCAATTTATCAATTTATCAATTTATCAATTTATCAATTTATCAATTTATCAATTTATCAATTTATCAATTTATCAATTTATCAATTTATCAATTTATCAATTTATCAATTTATCAATTTATCAATTTATCAATTTATCAATTTATCAATTTATCAATTTATCAATTTATCAATTTATCAATTTATCAATTTATCAATTTATCAATTTATCAATTTATCAATTTATCAATTTATCAATTTATCAATTTATCAATTTATCAATTTATCAATTTATCAATTTATCAATTTATCAATTTATCAATTTATCAATTTATCAATTTATCAATTTATCGAATTTATTAATTTATCGAATTTATTAATTTTTCTTATTTGTCAATTTATCGAATTTATCCGATTTAACCAATTTATCTAATTTATTATTTATCGAATTATCAATTTTTCGAATTTATAAATTTTTCGAATTTATCTCTTTTTAATCAACTGTTTTCAAATGACATACTCGTATAAGTGTACGAGTATCAACAAAATCAAAAATCTTCTGTTTTTTTCTATCACAATGATTTCCACAAGGATGATTTTATCAGCTGATTCGTGACGTTACGGTTACTCCTATATAAAACAGACATCAGAGAGTGAATGATCCCAATTAATTTCACAAAGTTATAGTACGTTTCCACTATAAGAAAATCGACTTCAAAATCTGGTTGATATTTTGATCAGATGGAGACGACAATCCTTTATATATTAAAATTAAATGCCATGCCGAGCAAATAAGTGGTTGTCAACTGTTGAAAATAATCGACTAGATTTCAATGTAGATTATCTCATAGTGGAAACAGTGTTAGTGTTACTTTGATTACTCAGTAGTAATGTGCGCACACTGCGTTACCAACCTCTTTAGTTAAGTAGAATTCCTGCAATTTCGTGTTGCTTATGATATGTTATACATAATTATTTTTTAGATATTTTTCGTCTTAATTTTAATGAATTAATTGTTATGTGACTTACGAAAATTAAAAGCATGCAACTGCAGGAACAGGAATATTACTAGGGTTATCACAATAATAAATCGCAAATAATAGGTGTTACGTTTGCGATGCAGTGTCCCCGTGTTGGGCAATGTTAACGCTATACGACGACCTGAAAAGAAAATAAAACGCAATTAATTATAAGCTCTCTGTAAGCAAGACTTGAATCCATAATACACAGTAAACACAAATGTAAGAATATAACTCAATGTTTTTCACAGATTTCTCAAATCATAATAATCATAGAAATCATGTTCAAACACCATGTAGACATTCCGTAGGACAATACTTAAGTAATTCGAGATATTTGATACATTGTTAAAGGCAATTGGAAGACAAACATTATATTTGAGAAATTCTTGCAGTGTGTTCACTTAGTATTGTGGATTTTTAGGCGCACGAATTTCTAACTTACCTCTCATTGTGGTTGCGATGGTGTGGTGTTTCGTATTCGCTTTAAGGGTTTGGGGATCTCTAAATTTTTGAAAGCATCATTTTATCTGTAAATAAATGAATGATAATAAAATATGAGATATTGTGTAAACATATATTGTTACGTACCAGCCTAACTATTTCTTGTGCTACTATTTTTGGTATAGTTCTTAAATAGAGTAAACTAGACAAAACAAGATAAATAAATATACGGTTAGAGAAGTTAAAAAAGAGAAACAAAAACAGGTGATACATTATGATACAATTTCAAATTCATCATGAAATTCAAGGAAAATATTTTGAATAAGATTTCTCTCTAAAATCAATGTCAGTTGACAAAACAGCTTTATGGGAAGGTTAGTTATTTCGGCGACAATTTTAAGGTATAAGGCTTCGAAGTACATGTTACATCATATCGGAGGGCGAAATTAAGAAGACTCTCAAAGAAACAAGTTTTTCAGACACCAATTTAAGCGTTCTCCTACACAGTACAGCATTTTTCAGCTCAATGATTTTGGACTCTATTCTGAGAATTGGACGTGAAAGTAGCATCAAAAATAAAAACTTCTGCATCATTCGTTTAGTCATCAATTCGTTTAGTCATATTGGCTCAATTAATAATTTAATGGCCATACGATTTTTTTTTGCTTAATGTGAATTTTTAGCACTTTTTCTATATATTTTTCTCGGTATACCGTACGGAATATCTCTTTTGTTTCTGAAGCAATGTTGTAGATATTGAAATATGAGAAAATAATGCGGAACAAACAACAAAACCCGAAAAAAGTGCATCCAGTGCCTTAAAAATCGTAATTTTTAAATTTTTATCTTCTGAAATATTCGGAAAAATGCAAAAATTTCAAT
Source organism: Eudasyphora cyanicolor (assembly GCA_963930755.1). NCBI lineage: Eukaryota > Metazoa > Arthropoda > Insecta > Diptera > Muscidae > Eudasyphora > Eudasyphora cyanicolor. The sequence goes on from OZ005734.1 coordinate 335,145,465, forward strand.
AACAAAGATTGTTTCAAAGCGAACCATAACTGAAGTAGTTATGGCCAAAAACCCGGTACACAGAGTGATATTTTAACGATTTTTTAAATATTCTTAGGGATTTCCGTCCAAAATATATGCGTCTTAGATCATTCTTTCAAGGTATTACATTTTTGACTTATAGCACTACAAAGCGCACTTGACCAGTTTATGTAAAATATCAACAATTGGTTTGTAGATATAGGTATTAGTATCTTCAAAAAATTAGACATTTTTATTGCTACTGACAAATATTTATTTAAAATGTTAAGATGAAAACACACCTGTATTGTGATTCAAACAATTTGTTTAAAAAAATATATAAATACAATTATTTGAAGATAACCAAATGTGACTTGGTCAGTTTATGTACAATATCGACAATTGCTTTGTAGATACGTACATTAATACTTTCTCAAAAGGTAGCAATTTTTATGGCCGCTAACAAATAGGCAAATATTTATTTAAAATATTATGATATTGATTTGTTTTATTTATTGCCAAAAAAATTGTTTAAATAAATACACTCTGGAACAATTTGTTTTGAAATGCAAATAAAAAAGGAAACAAATGTACGTGTTTGTAAACTTCGCCAAAATAAAACAAAAAATACATTCATTGAATTTGAAGCTGAAGCTGAGCTGTGAGGTCAAGGATGACCAAAAGGGATGGACGACTGAGCAATTATGACCATGATGTTAATTTTTTTTTCGAAGTTATTCACTCTTATTTTTTCGACTAATTGCATGTTGATGAATAATGTAAAAAAAACATATAATTAAGTTAGAAAAACATGTTCCCATAAAAATTCAAATATTTTTTTAATATCATATGTAATTTGTATTCATACGTTAATAATATAAAACACACACGAAATTAATGCGAGTAATTTCAATTATATTTTATCTAAAGCAATAAATATTTAATGTAAAGCGTCAGAGACGGCGATGAGTTGTGGGAGCTTTTTGTGGGAGTCAAATCGAATTTTTGCTAATGTATTTTCACTTTCAAAGCTTTCGGTTATTTCCGGTCAGGATATTAGAAATTCTCACACCATATACTCACTAATGCTATAATGTAACTATTAGCATTGATTATTAGTTTTTGGTTGCGATTTTAATATTTTTAATTTTAACAAAATCACAATAAATTTGTTATGCGTTTAGAAACTATTATTATGTACGAGTATATCCAATTGTTTTTGTTATTCTACTATTTTCAACATATATTCTAATAAATGCAAACCTAATTTGCTGACGTATTTTAATATCAGTTTAAATAATATTATTGTGGTTATTATTTAATTTTAATATATGTACCATTGTGGGAGTTTTGTTACGTTTTTTGATGAAAGCCAAATATAAACGTAGATAATTTCTTAACTTAATGGTGAAGATAACCGCTTAAATTTCAGAACATTTGTCAATGAAAGTACACAAAACATTGTACCGTTATGAATAAATATTAACTAACAGTCATTGAATCGTGTCAAATATGTAACACAAGTTTACAAAATTTTTATTGAAGGGATGTACATTAGGGCGGGATGATTTTTTTTTCTTTTAAATCATATAGCAAAAACACAACTACATAAAATTCTAAGAAAATTCTCCGAAGAAACAATGTACCTAAAACAGAATCCTAATCCGCGCCTCTCGACCTGAAAATTTATATGCCCGCCTTTGAAACAAAAAAATAAATGTTAGAAAAAAAGGCGTTTTCAAAAAAATCGAATTTTCTGAATAAAATTGTTTAGTAAGGTAGTTCTTTTGCACTTTATATCTTTTCTACACCCAACAATTTTTTCATTAAAAAAGTCAAGTAAAAAAGTTTGTATATAATTTTATATTTAATATAAAAAATAATTTAAAAAAAAAGATTGGAAATATTGCGCTCAATAGTTTTAGCGAAAGAAGAGGAAACAAATTTTCAAGTCGAGAGGCGCGGATTAGGTTTTGATTTTAGACCCATGGTTTCTTGGGAGAATTTTCTTAGAATTTAATGTAGATTACGTTTTTGCTAGACGATTTTTATTTTTTTGTTCATCCATACAAATACATACATACAATTTTCTGGCGTAATTTGTTATCTTAAACACAAAAAAATTATTATTATTTTTTTTTTAATTCCAATTTAATGGTATTTGGACTATATTTATTGAAGTATAAGCCCGATAGAGCCGGGATACGCATTCAATTTAAGAAAATTATATATATGGGGGACTCCATGTCAATTTTCAGAAGTGATGTCTTCTGATCGGGAAGAAACTTGTACCAAGTTTAGTCCTATTGGATAGTATTTATGACACAAAATTTCAAGGACATCGGTTAAGGAGTGTTAGACTTGGGGGTGTTGAATATTGACATATTGTTCAAACGGTCCTTTTTTCCCATCCTTATAACTAATTACCTATTAAATTTAGAACATTTTGACCAAAATGCTCATTTTATCAAAACCCATATTTTATTTTTTTTTTGCTCAAAAAAAAGCTTAGGTAATTTCTTTAAGAGCATTGAGGTCTAGTGGTGTAATGGGACTTGTTTATCTATCAAAATAAAGATAAACACCTAAAAGAATGGAGATTGAACCACATATTTTAGCATAACTCGAGAAATATTTTTCCTAATTGGTTCAAGAAAGCTCTAAAGAATCCTAAATTAAGTATCCCCCATCATCTCTTTAATATAAATTTTTTATCCTATCAGCGGTTTCAAAGATATCTTACAAAATATTGCGAACAAATTATATTTTTTGAGAAAACTAATGTTAATTAAAACCTTCTAAAAACTTCGAAAAAGTGTACAATTATGACATTTTTATTATTTTATCGCAAAGTCTGATCGGCAATGAATAAAATGAGACCATTCGGAAGAAAATCGGAATATTTTTTTTAGAGGTTTATCTTTATTTTGAAAGATGATCAATTCCCATCCCACTAATAGACCACAAAGCTCTTAAAGGAAATTACCTAATTTTTGGTTTGATCCCAAAAACAAAAATAAAAATATGTGTTTTTACAAAAACAAACAACAGAACAAGTTTTAATCTCGAACAAAAAAATATGTTTGACAATTTCTTTTTTTGTTTTCTTAAAAAGATTGAAGACACAGCAGTCGAAAACTTTTTTCTAAATACAATAGGTAATTGTATCCAAAATTTCAAAATTCAACTCCCTCCAACTCGGACAGTCCTTGACCGATCTCGTTGAAATTTTGTGTCACAACTTTTATCCAATAGTACTACACTTGGTGCAAGTTTTATCTCGATTAGAAGACATCGCTTTTAAAAATTGACACTATGCAACAAAAAAATATTTTTTTTGTCCGAGACCTTAAAATTTTTTTTTGTACAGATTGAGGAATACTATTTTATGAAACCAAAACCAAATTTTTTTTGATGGTAAAGTTTTTTATGTTTTTTTTCTAGAATTCCAATTTTCATGTAAGGTGCCTTTAGTATTTGAAATATATTTATGAAGTATAAGCTCGATAAAGCCGAGAAACCATTTAAATTAAAGGAATGTAACTGTCGTTAGAACAATTGGAAAAAATCTATTTTTACAAAAACATCGTTTTTTGCTGGCACGAAAAACGAAGAAAACAGTGTCTATTTAAAAAATATCTATCTATAAATGTATAATTTATGACCCATATTGTTAAAATAGGGAAATTTAAAAAAATATTTTTCATACTTTTAATTTTTGCAATTTTGTTTGGGAGGTACAAAAAGGGGTTTGATAATAAAGCCATTTTATTAATATACTATGGATACCATAAAATCATTACACTGTATGGCAGGTACTAAAAGGGGCGTGACAATATGGCTCACTTTGCACTGGACTGTAGGTACTAGTATTAAAGCATTACACTGCACAAAATGTCAAGTGCTTGTATGTACTGGACTCTGAACAGGGTTGGCCTCCATGAAAAAAAAATTCCCGGATGCGAGGCGGAATATGAAAGGTTACCTCGAGACAATCCCAAAAACATTTTTTTTTTGATTTTTTCTGAACCCGCGGAATTGGCCCAAAATCGTTTTATAACGTAACTATTTTGTTTGTAGCTCGATTGTCACATGCGATATACCAATGTGTTGGTCTCGATAAGTACTACATTTGCCTCATAGACGTCGCTGATGTAGAAAGTCATTTTCTAATGACGACTTCATTTACTGCTGTTTCTAGCCATAAAATTTAAAAATATTTTTCTATTGGATTAAAGTGCTTTAAAAACCATGAGCATTTTGCTTTGGGTGTACTCACTTTTATTAAAAAACAAAAAAGTTAATGCTTCTTTAGAAAATGACATTGTACATCGGCGACATCTATGAGGCAATGTAGTACTCGTCGAGACCAACACATTGATGTATCGCATCGAGCTACAAACAAAAAATTTACGTTAAAAAACGATAAGGGGCCGAATCCGCGGGATCTAAAAATTAAAAAAAAGGTTTTTGCAATTGTCATGATCTAAGCTTTAATATTCCACCACCTGGAAATTTATAAAATTTTTGGGTGACCCTATACGATAAAATAGTGCTTTTGGACCGATTCCGCGGGCTCGAAATGCTCGAAATGTTTTTGCAATTGTCTCGCTGTAAGCTTTAATATCCCGCCTCGCTTTTGATAATTTTTTTTGATGACTCGGTATAGTGCCCGTTAAAGCACATTTTTCATAAAAGCATTATACTGTGCACCATTTCACGTATTTGTATGAACTGGTATTAAAGTTATAAGCTGTTAACTTTTGGTGCAGAATTACAAAACATGTATGTGGGAGGTACCAAAAGAGCGAATCAATATTTGACTAAGTTGTACCCCTTGCGAGGGAGGCACTAAAAGGAGTGGACCAATATGGTCCCACTTTGAACTTAGCTTGATATAGAAAAAACGAGTAAGAAAGTTCAGTCGGGTAAACCGACTTTCAAATCCCCTCACATTCAGTCCCAAAAATATTCGTAAATGTATTTATTTTTATACGTTCACTTTAGTGATACGAGGGTATATATCATTTGCTACGGGCCAAAAGTGTACAAATCGAAGGAGTGAAAAAAGACCCTAAGTATGTTCGGCGGATATCCGTTTTAGGTCGTTTTAAGTCAATTGAGCAATGTCCTTCCGTCCGTCTGTCTGCTGGCTGGTGCGCACGATAACTCTCGAAAGAAGTAACCGATAACTTCAAATTTATTATGTGGTAATATTTTTTTCTATCTCCGTCTAGATTTGAAGATAGGCCATATTGGTCCACTCCTTCTAGTACCTCCCCCACAAAGGGTTAATATTTAGTGATTTATTGATTATTTAATAACTTCTATACTACTTATTTAAATCATCTGAAATTCTACACATAATATTAGTTTTTTAGTCACCATCACCTTGAGAAAAATGGGCGAAGTTGCCGCGCTACCTTTGGTACCTCCCACACAAATGGACCATTTTGCTCCTAATGTTAACTGCTTATAACAATAATATCACTTCATGCAAATACTTGATATTTTGTGCAGTGTAATGCTTTTTTAGTACCCATATTCCAGTGAAAAGTGGGCGTAATTGGCACGCCCCTTTTGGTACCTCCCACACAAATGTACTATTTTGCATCAATAGTTTACAGCTTATAACTTGATTACCTGGACATACAAAGACTTGACATTTTGTACAGTGTAATGCTTTTATAGTGCCTACAGTCCAGTGAAAAACGGGGGTTATTGCCACGCTCCTTTTGGTACCTGCACACAAATTTACCATTTTATAACAAAAGGTAAGAGCTTATAGCGTAAGAACCAATGCACGAAAATACAAAAAAATGTTGCACAGTGTAACATTTTTAAAGTACATATAACCCTATGTGCGTTATCAACACGCTCGTTTTGGTATCTCCCATACAAAATGGCCAAACCATACCAAATTTGAATAGATCATAACTTTAATATACCAGTGCTACACATAAACTCTAGCAATTCGGTACAGTGCAATATATTTGAAGTACCTACTGTTTAGCGAAAAATATAAGTATTTGTTGAACCCCCTCTGGTACCTCCCATACAAATTGACAGATTAATTTGTGTATTTCATATTACAGTACTCACAAGATGAGGATATACCATAGTCGGTTTACCCGACTGAAACTTTCTAACTTGTTTTTTTTTAAATAATTTTTATACCCTCCACCATTGTAACACCTCTAAATATTGATCTGCGACCCCATAAAGTACATATATATGTATGTATTCTTAATCGTCGTAAAATTCTAAGACGATTTAGTCATGTCCGTCCGTCTGTTGTAATCACGCTACAGACCGTAATAATAGAGCTAGGTTGATCGAATTTGGTAGAAATATTTCTTATAGTTGCAGGTTGTTTGGGATTGCAAATGGGCCATATCGGTCAATGTTTTGGTATAGCTCCCCTATAGAGGTCGCTCCAAAATACGTTTTTTGAGCCATAGATACCACATTTTTAAAGCAATTTAGCAGAAACTTTGCAGTTTACAGGGTGGCTGATATGTATTGCAACCAACTTCAGGTTGCTATCATTTCTAAACCGCTAGTTTGATAGCTGACAGATTTATTTCAGTGACAGTTCATTTTATTGTTTACAAGCTTACAAAAGCATTTTGATCTATTGCATTCAGAAAAAAGTTATTCGTGATGGAATTCAAGCGTGATAGTGTGATTGCTTTATATTTGGGTGGAAAAACACAAGTGGCTATCGTTAGAGCCCTCCAGCATTTAAATGTGAATAAATCTTTTGTTTCTCGTACCATTGGTCGTTACCGTGATATTGGCAGTGTTGAATCGCGTCCAAAAAGTTGACGAAAAAAACGGTAAAAACACCAGAAATGATCCGAAAAGTGAAGGCCAGATTTTATCGAAATCCACGCCGCAGTGGTAGAAAAATTGCTCGTGAGCTGAACGGATATCGCGAGAACGGATACAACACATATTAAAAAATGAGCTTGGACTAAAGCCATTGAAGTTCCAAAAAGTGCAAGAGCTCACCGATGCACAAAAAAAAGTTAGACTGGAAAGAGCCAAGGGTTTTCTCCGATGAGAAGCCATTCCAAATTGAGCAGTTTGTGAACAAACAAAATGATCGGGTGTACTTGCCAAAGAGGTCAGCTGAAAATGTACACCTTCGATTGGCCACCAGAACTCAAGCGCCGCCGATGGTAATGGTGTGGGCCGCCGTAACGGCCAATGATCGCTCCCCGCTCGTATTCATCCACCATGGGATCAAAATAAATGCCGAATATTATCGGGAAAATGTCCTAAAGACAGTATTGAAGCCCTGAGTAGACAAACATTTCGGCCGCAGACCATGGACATTCCGACAGGACTCAGCACGCGTCAACCAAGAATGGCTTAAAAAGGAGGTTCCTCGCTTCATTTCTACCGCACGATGGCCATCAAGATCTCCGGATCTCAATCCGTTGGCCTTTAGCGCCTGGGGCATTTTAGAGAGTAAGGTTCGCACTAAAAAATACCAAAGTATCGATCATCTCAAGACGGCGCTTCGCCGGGAATGGGCCAAAATACCGCAGAGCCACTTTCGTGCAGCGTGTGATGGCTTTGTCGGCCGTTTGAAGGCCATAATTCGTGCCAAAAGTGGCCAATTCGAACAAATCTAAACTGTTTCTAAAATGTTATGTTATTTCCGACATTTTTTGCTTTTAAACAATAAAATTAAAAAAAAAAAAATTTAATTACATATCAGCCACCCTGTATATTATATTTTGACAAGAATTCATCACAGCATTCATCACAAATCGGTCATATTTTGTTATAGTCACCCTTTAGAAGTCGCCCCAAAATATACGAAAGGGTCCGCCAAATAACTTTTTTTTTGAAAACATCGCGCAAAACATCGAGTGTAGCTTCGGCTGTGTGGCACGACGCGCCGTCCTGTTGAGACCCAATATTGCCAATATCCTCCTCTTCAATTTTTGTGAACAAAAATTCGTTCAACATTGCCCGATAACGATCGCCATTGACTGTAACGGCCACTCCTTCCTCATTTTCGAAGAAAAATTACCCAATTATGCCTCTGGACCAAAATCCGCACCAAACAGTGACTCGTTTTGGGTGTATCGGCTTTTCAATGTATGCGTGCGCATTTTCTGTGCCCCAAATGCGACAATTTTGCTTGTTTACATACCCGCCAAGATTAAAATGAGCTTCATCTGAAAAGATTATTTTTTTGGCAAAATCGGCGTCTTCTGTAAGTCGATCGCTCCCAGCGTTGTTAAAGCGTATACACAACCATATTCGTTCAGCGGAAGGATAAAACTAATTATCTGTCAAAACAGACATGAGCTAAGTGTTACCATTCACGAAATAAGCACTAGTTGAAAAAAAAAAACGTTAGATGGCGGACCCGTTATTTATGCCAAAAATACCAGATTTTCTAAGCATTTTGAATGAATCTTTCCAGTTTGTATTATATTAAGACAAGAAATCATCCCAGTAAAATTTATTAAATCAGTTTAGTTATAGTCCACCTATAGATGTCGCTCCCAAAAGGACATGTTTAAGCCCACCGCATTTCCTTAGCAATTTAGCTGAAAATTTGCAGTCTGTTTTCTATTTTGGCAAGAATTTATCTCAATAAAATTTATACATATCAGTGCATATTTTGTCACCATGTACACGCAAAGAAACAAATTCGTTTCTGAGAAACGAAATTTTAGACAATTGCAATTCTCGTTTGCAGGAACTGAAATTTCGTTTGTTGTGACAGAAACTTATTTAGCGTAAACAATTGTTGGTTCTGACTAAAATAAACGAGAATTGTAGTTGTCTAATATTTCGTTTCGCAGAAACGAATTTTTTCTTTGCGTGTAGAGGTAGCTCTCAAATAGGTCAGTTTAAGCCACAAATACCACATTTTTCAGATGAAGATTTTGGCCTAAAGACATACGTTATTATTATTGAACTCTGAAAATGAGAGAGAGGTGTCTATCGGACCTGCAGTCAATTCTACCAAGGAATTAAAACTCTCTACCATTTTTTGTATTTGTTTCTATTACATCTCAAATAGGCTAATTTAAGCCACAAATACCACATTTTTCAGATGAAGATTTTGGCTAAAGACATACATTATTATTATTGAACTCTGAAAATGAGAGAGAGGTGTCTATCGGACCTGCAGTCAATTCTACCAAGCAATTAAAACTCTCTACCATTGTTTGTATTTGTTTCTATTACATTCTTTGCAATAGACAGAAAGTAACTGAAACATATGGTATTGAACCGAGTGAATTCTGAATAAAAAAAAACATTTTTTCATATCTTTGATTACTGTTACTGAATCAAAGCATCTACGCAAATGTGAAATATGTAACATTTGTAGCACTTATAATTTTCAAATACTATAGGCACCTAAAAAATTTTAAATAAAACTTGTTTTAAATATTTTTTCGTTTTCAAGATATCAACATACACCAGAACGTTGGTGTTATAACACATCTTCCCCATAACTTCTGTAGCAATAATCTAATGATTTCATATTATGTATTTAAGACAACTTTTTCAATGACTATAGACGAGGGATGTAACGAATATTCGCATTCGCATATGCGAACGCGAATTATTCGCATCATTTTAAAATTCGCTTTCGCATTCGCATTCGCAAGAACCATCTTTGGATTATTCGCTTTCGCATTCGCTTTCGCAAAAATATATTTCAGTATTCGCTTCCATTTATTAAAGTGTTAAATCTCCTTATTCCCTTCACACAATTTGAAGATATGTGTGTGCTTGTGGTAACAGGAGGTAAAACTATGGAAAACAGTCTTAATACTTGAATATCCAGGAAAAGTATCAATTCAGTTCCTTAAATTTTTCGCATTCGCTTTCGCAAAAATGCATATTTCACTATTCGCTTTCGCATTCGCATTCGCAAGAAATATATTTCAATATTCGCTTTCGCATTCGCTTTCGCTAAAGCCACTTTCGTTACATCCATACTATAGACTGAGTAACATGTTTCCATTTTTCTGGATCCCACACAAAATACTCTCATAAATAGATGTCAGATTTTTGCATGTTTTTCTTCCGATTGGAACCAAAATTTGCATTCTAAATGCGTTCAAATACATTTATTGCATATTTTCGATATGCATTAAAATGTTCTATATTTAAACGATAAAACGTATAAATACAAAGATTGGTTCCAATCGGATGAAAAATTAAAAATATGCAAACATTTGAGGTATACTCATAAAAAAGTCTATATGCTTTCTGAGAAATTAACAGATATCAATTAATAATGTAATTTATGTTTAATATGACTAATAGAAATGTGGTTTGTTGAAAGTCAAAGGATACCGTTACAGAATAATCTATTTTCTATCATGAATTTTCCATTCCAATAACACTTCACCTTATGTCACCTCACTTCCGCCTCATCAAACTAAACGATGTGAACCCTACTTCCGCTAACGACGTTTCAAATTTCTAGTGCTTTTACTTTTATTATTACATTATTGATTTGCAGAAGACGGTCGTGTTTTTGTTATGTTTTTATTGTCGTTGTTATTTATTATTTGCCGAGTTTTTTTTTTCTATTTTTTATTGCTGAATATGTTATTAACAATATCTCAAGTATTATTGGTAATAAGAATACTTAAGGAGGGGTGTTTATTTAGTCAAATGCTTCTGTTAAGTATTACTTGGACTTCTGTATAATATGGATATTACAGAAAAAAAGTATTAATAAATTAACGTTAAATTATTAATATGCCAATGTCTGCAATTTATGATGTCTAAATAATGTATACTTATTAGGGTGGTGTATTTTTTTGCAGAAAGTGTACTTTATACTTAGATCTTATATGAAATTCCTAGGAAAAATTCTATGTGAAAAAAGCTTAATTTACATAAAAAAATTTAACTTTTTTGTCGTAATGTCCACAATTTTTATGACTCTTGACTACATTATTGTTAGTAATTATGATTTTTAAGATGTACGGGGTGGCCATTGCACATGTGTCCCTTCCACCCACACTAATGTTCCAACAAATCAACACAATAAATATTTATTTATTTCTTTCGTTAAATTTCCCAGAAGTGAAATGGAATAACTATTAGATACACAAGAAATACTTTTTTCCCTGTTATTTGTATGGCTGGGGAAGGTATGATTACACAGTTTTTGTGGTATAACTACAAAATTATTCCCTTGCAATTTGGGTGAGGCAACAATTTAGATGTATTATGGCGATAACCTGATTATAAATTATTATTATTGTTATTAATGCCGATTTTAATGGGATACGGTGGTGGCCATTGCACATTTACCTTCCATCCACCCTAATGTTCATCAAACAAATCAACATACTAAATATTTATTTATTTCTTTTGTTCAATTTCCCAGAGGTAAAATTGGTTGAATAAGTATTAGGTACACCAGAAGGACTTTTTTTCTTGTGTTCTTATGGGTGCGGAAGGAATGATTACACTGTTTTTGTAGTGTAAATACAGAATTATTCCCTTGCAATTTGGGTGAGGCAACAATTTAGATATTTTGATGGGATAACATTATTTTTTACTATTATTTATTTTGTCAAGATAATTGATATATTTTTTTGTGTATTTCGACCTCATACACACACCGGAAAAAATGGGATTTGGCCAAAATCAAACAACAATGTTTTCAGATGAAATACAACAAAATGTATATAAAAATGCTGAAATTTGGAAGAAAAAAAGTTATTGAAATTTTCCCAACTAAGTTTATTTTAAAATGAATTGTTCATACTATATTGTTCAGTAACTTTCTGTATAATAGCAAAATAAACAATTTTGGCAGAGAATATAAAAAACCGATATGGGAAAATCCTGTGTTGCGTACGTTACATTCGTATGCATTACTAACGCATTTTACTAATATGAATGCCGTTGACGTTCTGAATGCAATAATAGTTACTTGAGAGTAATTAAATAAATAAATATCATTCATACGTCTAGTGAGACTGTAAAGAAATATTCAAAAGTTACATTTTACACGTAAGAAAGTCGGGTTAACCGCCTAAGGTTAACCCTCACTTTGTAAGTAATGGAATATGAAACTACGGGTGGGAAATACCAGAAAAAATACTGTTTTCGTGATATCTCTCGAAACTACGAATTATCCTCACTTCTTGATAATTAAGAAGTGAGGATAATTCTGAGCTAATTCGCAGTTTTAGGAAAACTTTCTATCACTCCTCCACTAAAGTATAACATAACGCCCATTTAGAAAAAGAACGTCACAACTCAAAATTTTAAATTTTCTAAGTGCTCATACAAAAATTCTCTGCCCTTTAAATTTAAAGATTAGGCAACAATATTTTACAAACTTAGAAATTGATTTTGTCCCATTCGCTTGTCAGGTTAATTTTCTATAGACTAAAGGAATCGTCCACAGGTTGAATTTCCGATTTTGAGATGTGACGTACTTTTTCTAAATGAGCGATATGTATTCATCCTAAAGAAAACAATTTGGAGAATGTTTCCGCAAAAGAATGGTTCAATAATTGAAGCATAGACGCGAATAACGTTGTAAACGGCAAAATGGTTAAAAATTCGTAAAAAACGCTTTAAAAGTAACAGACACTTTTAAAATTTTCTCTTGTTACTCATTATAACATATCTGCACTAAACATCTATTTTATAATTTGTTTTTATATTGTATTTGCTTCAGCTTTTTTTTAAAAAAAAACGTTGCATTCTAAAAGGTTTTCGAACAAGAGGTGTTATTTTGGTATTCAAAGAAAAATTCAATTTTTTGAGATGAATGATCGGATGTTTATTTCATAATAAAGAGGAAGGTATGCCGTTAATAATGAAAAACAACATCAGCCAAATGGCCACCACGACCACGCTTACTGGACCATATCCTTTTCATGAAATTTTCCATAACCAAATCGCAAAGTGGCTGCCCTATTTCCTCGATAGCCTCACGAATTCTATTTTTGAGGTCTTGAATCGAAGCTGGGCTGTTGGCGTAGACCTTATCTTTCACGTAACCCCAAAGGAAGAAGTCACAAGGTGTTAAATCACATGATCTCGGTGGCCAATTGTGATCATCTCTTCGAGAGATAACACGGTCCGGAATCTTTTCCCGTAACAGTAGCGCCTTGTTGAAAGTAAACGTTGTCCAGATCAATACCATCCAACTCCGACCATAAAAAATCATTACCCATCTCTCGATATCGCAATCCATTCACCGTAGCTGTCGATCCAACCTCATTTTCGAAAAAGTAAGGTCCAATGACCCCGCCGGACCATAAACCGCACCAAACAGTCACACGTTGAGGATGGAGAGGCTTCTCAACAATAACTCTTGGGTTTTCCGAGCCCCATATGTGACAATTTTGCTTGTTGACGTAGCCACCGAGGTGGAAATGGGCCTCATCAGTCAAGATGATTTTCGATTCATTTTATCGTTCCATTTTTAGTAATGGCGTAGTTTCTACTAGTCAGATGTCAAAGAATAAAAGCTTCAAAAGTGACAGCTACTGAAATACCAGTTGATTGAAAATAACACCTCTTGTTGGAAAACCCGTACTTGAAATTTTGTGCAGTACAGTACATACAGTCCGGTGATTTTACAGTACATACAGTCCGGTAAAAAATTATTGCCAAGCCCCTTTTTGGTACCTGCCACACAAGTGTACCATTTTGCACCAAAAGTTAACAGCTTTTAACTTTAATAACAGGACCTTCAAGAAATATTTGAATTTTGTACACTGCTTTTATAGATTCCAGTGAAAAGTGGGATTTTTGACACGTCCCTTTTGGTACCTCCCATACAAATTAACAATTTTGCGCCAAAATTTAACAGCTTATAACTTTAATACCAGTGCATACTTTAATGATATTAAATGTAATTTAATTTGATAATAATTTAATTAAAACAAAAAAATAAATAAATTTACGAATATTTGTTCGGGACTGAAGATGAGGGGATTCGTTAGTCGGTTTACCCGATTGAACATTCTTACTTGTTTTAATATAAATTCAAATGAGTCTATCATTTGTCTGAGAGTAGACATTATAAATTTGTTTCATCGTATAACAAATATTCTTGTCTATTCAGAAAGATGATTTGGCAGAAATCGGATATTCATCTACGCTAAATGGTCTCAAATTCCCGAGCCTAATAAATACCGATCGCTTATTGACATCACTATAATCTACTCAACACCTCTCATCGGAGAACTAATTCGCTTCGCACGGATGTGTATGTAGAGCGTGCTGTGCTTCATTTTCAGGTCACTCTCTCACACATGTTTTGCACTACGCTCACGCACTTCTCTTGTCCTTTAGCTCCACCACTGAGCACACCTCTTGTTATTTTGCACTACTCTCGTGCACATCTCTTGTAGTTTCTGCTCTCGAACTATTCGCAGTGGCATTGTCGCCACATCTATACATGGTAATATACATTCGTTATCACCAATACTAAGTAAAGCTCTACCTTTATCTTTCTCAAAAAAAAAAAATAAATAAACACTTGGCTTTTATTTATATTATTTCACCATTTCATCCTTTGCTTTACTGCATCGCCAACATCGGTCACATCACAGTCTGGATAAGAAATAATTTCCTTTTTTCTGACTTTCTATCACTGTACCGTGTTGCGTATGATTATTATGAATGTAAGAAAGATATCGTTTATACGTCTAGGGGGACAATAACAAACTCAAAACTTTAGTAAACAACATTTTAACAAAAATATTGATAAAATGTTATCAAATATTGATACTCGTTCATACGAAGTTTGTTTTACTTATTCCCCATTATTCCCTTAACATTTGTTCTAGATGTTATTTCTACATAATTCTGGGGTATTTCTTCCAAAGTTTTATTGTTTCCTGACCTGTAAATATATATGATAATATTGCTTTACATGCTTATGCATGTATTTTTATGTAAACACATACTTATATGTGTGGATGTACATTTGCATTTGTATGCGGGTTTGAACTTGTGAAAACAATAATATTCTAAGCCATGGCAACGAACGACAAGGCAAGTGACATTTTTGTGGTTTTATGATAACAAATCTATCAGAAAAATATGTCAGTTCATGACAATGACATTGTTCGTTTGTTGGTTCTTTCGTTCCTTCGCTCGCCGCTTAGTTCGTTGGGACCACACAAAAGTTTCGATTGTTTAGAAGGGTGACGTGACGTTAACAATGTTGCTTTGTGGTGCCATTTACCAACTTTGAAATCATTCATTCTAGCTAGCAAACTGCCAGCCAACCAACCATTACCACCGCCATATGATGTCAGGTTTATTCGAATAGAAAAGTTCAAATCGAATTAAGTACATAAATAGAAAGGATAGTCATTGGGTGTGACATACATACATTCATACTCGTACATATATAGTACGAGTATTATAAGTTTGTTGGCAAATATGACACAGCATCATTAGCACTATAGCTATGCGTCATCTGCATTGTATGTAATCTTAATCTTTAAACTCCAATAGATATCACTGGAATGACATTTTCTCAAATTAGTTTTAAACTAAATAAAACTTTTGCATTTCAGTTACTAATGCTTTCCAACTGAAATTTTTAATTATTTTCAGACTTGTATATAAGGGTAATTCCAAATTAAAACGACCCAAAAATTACAATTGTAACTTTTGGGTCTTTTTTTATTTTAGAATTACCTTATATCTAAATCTGAACCGATTTTCCACAAATTTAGTATTGCCTCTAAGTGTATCAAGTGACTTCTCCCTGTAATTTTTTAAACAGATCGGTTAAAAAATGTTCTTTATGGTATGCATATACGCCAAATCTGAGGCACATATATATGGGAGCTATATGTAAATCTGAACCGATTTTAACCAAATTCAATAGGGATCGTCTTTGGGCCAAAATATGAAATGTGCAAAGTTGAGATCGCATAACTGGAACCTGTACTGATTACAAGAATCCATATACAAACAGGCGGATATAGCTAAAACGACTCAGAAAGTGATTCTAAGTCGATCGGTATAATAAACAATGGGGGTATCACTTTTCCTTTTTTCCTTTTGGGTGTTACAAACAAAGGCACCAATATATATTATACCCCGTTATACAGTGTTGTGTAGGGTATAAATACAGAAAAGAAATCTCTAAAAAATATTTTTTCAATTTTTTAAAAGCTAACATGGTAACGAAGGCAACAATGTCTACTTAAAAAATAGTTTTGCACAAAAAAATTATTTTTTTGTACAAATTGGTTCCTTTGTTTGGTTCCTCAAGGTGATAGTGACTAATAAACTAATATTATGTGTGGAATTGTGGAATATTCATATAGAAGTTATTAAAGAATCAATATTTCACTAAATGTTAATCCTTTGTGTTTCGAAGTAGTGTATCCATATGGCCTATCTTCGAACTTATCCTAAATAGAAAAAAAAATATTTCATATACCAAATTTGGAGTCAGTAGGAATTGCCATAAAAATGTATTGTGGGCATCTTTAGTGATTTTTTACGAGGAATATTTTTGTCAAATACATCACCTAAAAAATCTATCGATTTCAACTAAATTTGATATATAGTAATTTTTTAGGGAGATTATAAGGGGTAAGGGGATCAGCAGGTGGCGGGTATTTTGGAAGAAATACTTCCTGAAATACCTCCTTTAAGTCTTCAAGTCACAGGCACAGTGGCTAACAGCGAATTGACCACCTCGGGTTTACAAAATTTTCATCGGCTTCTAACTTTTGAATGGAGTGTCCGGTTTTTTGTGGATACTCCTAGACCAGACCTACAATAAACATTTTATAGGTTGAAGATATCTTGAATAGTTTCCGAGAATGTGGATTTTAAATTTGAATTTTTCATTTTTTCGCCGACTTTGCCTTGGAGTTTAGCCAATATCTCAGTCAAAAGTTTACCGATTTTGTTCGCGTGTTTTTTTATGGATTGCCAATAAAATTTACAATATCATGAAGAAAAGAATTGATAAGATATGTGAAGAAATAAGAAAGTTATTTCATTTTTGGAGATTTTTTTTGGCGAAAAAAGTCTAATTCGTATTTAGGTCTTGTAGAAAAAGTTTGTTACACAAAGTATATCAAATTTATACTCATTTTAAAGGAGATGTTTCACAAAATCTGCTAGAGAAAATCCGAAGCCAAAATTTTAATTGGTATGGTTGCCACTATTGTCCGATTTGGACCTTTTTTTACATAAATTTCAAAAGTTTGATCGATTTTCTCCAATTGCAAAGCTAAATTCTTAAATGTTTCTTTGTATTTATTTGTATTAGAAATAATAATCAAACGCAACATGTGGAAATTTCTAATGGAAATCCCTCAATTCCCAAAAAAATACATCAAAAATCCCCAAAAATTAGATTTTTTACTTTTAGTCCTATATCTTCGATATGAAAAGCCGCGCTCGGGATTCCCTTTGCAGTGGATTTTATTACACCCTAATACAAATAAATAAAAAGAAAAATTTAAGAATTTAGCTTTGCGATAGGAGAAAATCGATTAAATTTTTGAAATTTATGTAAAAAAAATGTCCAAATCGGAGAAGGGTGGCAACCACACCAATTAAAATTTTGGCTTCGGATTTTCTCTAGCATATTCTGTGAAGCGTCTCCTTTAAAATGAGTATACATTTTTCTACAAGACCTAAATACGAATTGGACTTTTTTCGTCAAAAAATCACCAAAAATTAAATTTTTTCAAAATATGGCTTTATAGGGCCATAACTTTTTTATTTCTTCATATATCTTATCGATTCTTTTTTTCATGATATTTTATTGGCAATCCATAAAAGAACACGTGAACAAAATCGGTGAACTTTTGACTGAGATATTGGCTAAACTCCAAGGCAAAGTCGGCGATAAAATGAAAAATTCAAATTTAAAATCCACATATCTCGGAAACTATTCAAGATATCTTCAACATATAAAATGTTTATTGTAGGTCTGGTCTAGGAGTATCCACGCCATTAAAACCGTACACTCCATCAAAAGTTAGAAGCCGATGAAAATTTTGTATACCCGAGGTGGTCAACTTTAGGGCCCTGTAGCTCCGCCCCTGTATGAGATAGGGGACCCATGTTCCGAACTTAAACTCTCTAACATCTCTTGTATACACACCTAAAATTTCATCGCCATACGATAAGTGGTTTTGAAAAGGCAGAATTATGTATATTTTTTTTCCATTTTAACCCACTGTGCGACGTTTAATAATAAAGGGTGTCCCAAGAAGAACGCAATTTTTAAATCTCGCAACATTCGAAGTGTCATTGTTTGACATTTGAATAATTGTTATTGTTTGTTAGTAGAAGGTACGAGGTTAGTAAAAATGGAGAAGGACGGCGAAGGGAGTTCGTTAATTGGGTATTGGAGAGACAACATGAAAATGCTGATTTTGCCGATAAAATCATCTTCAGTGACGAGGCCCATTTTCATCTTGATGGCTTCGTCAATGGGCAGAATTGTCGCATTTGGGGTGCGGAAAGTCCTCGAGTGATTCACGAGAAGCAAATGCATCCTCAACGTGTCACTGTGTGGTGTGGTTTTTGGGCTGGAGGAATCATTGGACCTTTGAGGCAGGTCAAGCGCAAACAGTCAATGGTGTTCGGTATCGTGAAATGATAACCAGCTTTTTCTTGCCTAGAATTGAAGAAATGACTGTGGAGGGCATGTGGTTCCAACAAGACGGCGCCACATGTCATACAGCCAGAGAAACAATTCAATTGCTGCATCAGTAATTAAAAAATTGCGCTCTTCTTGGAACACCCTTTATATATACTTTATGGGGTCTCAGATCAATATTTAGTGGTGTTACAAACTGAGTGACAAAATTAATATACCCCCATCCTGTGGTGGATGGTATACAAATGGGAAAAATAAAAACAGACATTTTTTTGAAACCGTCGATATGTCGTGGAATTCCCAATATGTATACCGGTCACGCAGACAAAGTTAGGTCCGCGTAGCCAGCTTTGGATAACTGGAAAATCGTCTTCAAATATAACTTATAGACTAAATGGTCTACTGTCTCAGAATCTCTAGCATCTCTATTGTTCAGCAAGTCTTTATGCAATTTAGCAGAGAAAAAATTTATGAATCTAAGCGCTAAAAAACCAAAAAGTTTGGAAGTATAATTTTAATTTTTTATTTTAACATTTTTAATGTAAAATTAAACTTTTTTATTGCAAATGAAAGAAAAATGGTTTAGGGCCTGTTTTTGTAACTTCTTTTTTGCCACTTCGCACGTCATATGGCAAGCGAATGAAATTTTTGGTTTTTGCACATTTTGTTTTGGATATAAACAAAGAAGCTTTCAATTATAGCCAACATTTTGGTTCTTATAAGACAACAACGAACGAAATGAAATGTCAAATCAGACGATCAGAAATATTCATTCGTGTCGGTTATGTTTGCCGTCCTTTTGAAAGATAAAGTGAAAATTGTTGGAAAAATGAATAAAAAAATTGATAAATGAACCAAACAACATTAACATGTACTTTTTGCTGAAGTATCCACCATAATTTCAAAAAACCTATGTTTAATAGTGTGTATAAAATGTATTGAAATCCTACAACTACACTGTTGCTTTTAAATTGTTTAATAATACCTTAAATTAGGTGACCCAAACAATCGTTTATTATACCTATCGACGATGAAGAAAAGAGCTTTCTTACCCGAACGATAAGTGACAATGAACCAAATTAAAAACATGATCGCTTGGGTGAGAATAACAGCCTGTTCAGCTAAATGTAACAAAACGCAGACGTGCGATAGCTACCCAAGCAATAATTTTCTTCTTCTTATTCTCACCCAAGCGATCATGTTTTTAATTTGGTTCATTGTCACTTATCGTTCGGGTAAGAAAGCTCTTTTCTTCATCGTCTTCCTGTCAAATACCAATATTACCTACATGTTGTTATTGACATTTCTTAAAGCTTTTTCCACACGAAAATATCAGAACGGGGGCAACCCTATCCAACAGCTGTAAAAGTAGCAACAGCTGATTCTAGACAATGAGAAATAATCAAGCAACCGAAAATAAATACAATTGTTTGCTTGATTGATCATATATGTATATATAGGGGCTATATCTAAATCGGAAACCTTCTGTACCCATTTCAGAGAGTTAAAAAGAAAGTTCTTGCTAAATTTGATAGTGATCTGAGCATAATTGTGACCTGTATTTGGTAACAAGAATACATTTAGAAACAGACGGACGGACAAAACCAGACCAATTCAGAAAGAGATTCTAGGTCAATAGGTATAATAAACGATTGTTTCTAAGGTATTATGAAACAATTTAAAAAGCAACAGTGTAGTTGTTGGATTTCAATACATTTTATGCACACTAATAAACAGAGGTTTTTTGATATTATTATACAGGATACTTCAGCAAAAGATACATGTTAATGTTGTTTGGTTCATTTATCCATTTTTATTCATTTCCCAACAATTTTCACGTTATCTTTCAAAAGGACGGCAAACATAACCGACACGAATGAATTTTTCTGATCGTCTGATTTGACGTTTCATTTCGTTCGTTGTTGTCTTATAAGAACCAAAATGTTGGCGATAATTGAAAGCTTCTTTGTTTATATCCAACACAAAGTGTGCAAAAACCAAAAAATTCAGTCGCTTGCCATTTGACGTGCGAAGTGGCAAAAAAGAAGTTACAAAAACAGGCCCTAAGAAGAAGAAAATTATTGCTTGGGTAGCTATCGCACGTCCGCGTTTTGTTGCATTTAGCTGAACAGGCTGTTAGTGCCTTTTTACGTTTTTGCCTCGGAATTTTACGCCTTTTACGCTTTTTAAATTTTTCATAACGCTTTTGCTCCGCAAATAGTTGCATCAGTGGTAGAAACCAACTTTTTTAAGCGATCTGAAAAAATAGTAGTAAATAGAACAGATTTACATCCGAGACTTACCAGTATCGACGAGGTTATTTCACATGCTTAAACAAAGGGCGTTTTTTTTTTCAACGGGCTTTGATGCGATGGATCTTCCAGGACGAACGTCGTCTTCTCGAACTTTTTTGAAAAGCTTGTAACACGTGCAAAATTTTTTCTGACTCAGAGTACAATCACCATATGCCACTCTCAAGATTTCAAGTGCTTCTGAGCACTTAAGTAATTCCATTTTTATCCCCTCACCTTAGAGAGGAGGGTATATATCATTTGCTCCGAGCCAAAAGTGTAATACATGACCCTAAGTATGTTCGGCGGATATCCGTTTTAGGCCATTTTAAGTCGAATGAGCAATGTCCGTCCGTCTGTCTGTTTGTCTGTCTGCTGGCTGGTGCACACGATAACTCTCGAAAGGAGTAATCGATTGACTTCAAATTTGGTATGTGGTACCTACAATACAGTGAAAAATGAGCATTATTGGCACGCCCCTTTTGGTACCTCCCACACAAATGGAAATTTTTGTACCAAAAGTTAACAGCTTTTACTTTAATACCAGTGCATACAAATACTTGAAATTTCTTACAGTGCAATGTTTTTATAGTACCTAGAGTCTAGAGAAAAGTGACAGTTATTGGCACGCCCCCTTTTGATATTACTAATAATCTTTTAATTAAAACATCGACAATTTCACAGCTATTATATTTTCATTATACTTATTTATCGTAAAGTTGCAAACAAATATTAAAACATAGTTTTTGCCAAAAAGCAAAAAAAAAAAATAACTCCCAAAAAATTTACAAAAAATATTTTTACGATTGTTTTTTTTATTTTTTAAAAGGATTGAAGAAAACGCTTTCGAAAATTCAAAACCACCTCGGAAAGTCCGTAACCGATTGGGTTGAAATTTTTTCTCATCACTACTATCCAATAGGACTAAACTTGTTTCAAGTTTCATCCCGATCGGAGGACATTGGTTTTGATAATTAACTCACTTGACATTAAATCCACCATATACTTATTTTATTTCTTACATTATGCCTTAACCTGTTACATAGTGCCGATAATATCGTGCCTATAAAAACATATTTTTTAACATTTGTTTGTTTGAATATGGCGGAAAGAAACCATCACTCATACGCCCTTGAGAATTCTTAGGTGATGATAGATTTTGTAGAAATATTTTGTCAATTTCACTCTACCTTAATAATAAAATGTCTTTGATCTGATAAAAAAAACAGTAATAAATCAATATAGTTTAGAAATATGTATATCGATTTTTTTTTGTGGGAGGAGGCACTATCGCCAGTACACTCATCATGTAGATAGATATCAATATATTCTGCCACTTAATTTGTGTTTAATCACAAAACAATACAAATTTATGTTGTTTGAAGTTTAAACATTATTTATTGATACCGGCCGCCGGCACTTTGAAATACCATAAAATACATAACTTATCTTAATAATGTTTACAAAGATATAAAAAATACTCAAAACTTATATTCAATTATACCAAAGCTACCAGTCATTCTTATCAATAAATTGTTTGCGCTCTAATGATGCCACACAGTGGTTTACACTGGTTTCTAGCATTTCTACGAAATTTAGCTAAATAAACGATTGTGCTAAATAGAGAAACAACAGAGGGTAATTTCTTTGTGCGTGAATATACAAAAATCCATATATGCAAAAAAAAATTTTTGACAAGCTTCTATTTCACACGCTCTTCTTAAAGTGCACCCATATTTCTGCATCTTTTGTGTATGCCGCATTGAATTGAAAATGAAAAGTGAAAACTATCAAGTGACAATTTTGAGAAAATCATTTATGAAAATGTGAACATTGACGTCAGACCACTGTACAGTGTGCCCACATAAATTTCCCGCAAAGTTCATACAATATTTTGGCTCCGTTTTTAAGACCAATTGCAACAAAGTTGGATGCAGTCGATAGCGCATCGTAATGGCCAATAGCAATAATGTTGTCGTTTGCATGTAATTCTATTACCTTTTTAGGGGCTAAGGTTTCTTCAGGTTCATTCGGCAGCGAACAGAACACGAAACAAGCAGTCTACAGAGGCCCGTCATAGGGCAACGACGATAGGGTACTGCAGAATAACAAACATTGACCTTACCAACCGTAGAATGCTAAAATATGCAGTGGTGTTTCTATATTTATGAATGCTTTGTTTTGTATGTTAAAGAATACATATATAATCCAAAGGCTTACATGCTGGTACATTGTGTTCACAGACATACGAGAATGTTCAAACAGTCATGGTCATAAGTTAGGCAGAGCGTAGAAAATTCCACTTAAATGTTCATATTATTCAATCACAAGGCGATAATCTGATTTTTCTGAAAATTTGTTAATAAATTTGGTCATAATGTTATGTATTTTTAGAGAGTGTTTTACTTCGCAACAAATTTACATTCTCAAAAAAATTTTTGGAAAACTAAATTTTGTATTATTTTTAAAATAATTTTCTTTTGGTATTTGTAAAAAAATAATTATTTTCTATAAATAAGTAGACTTGGTGGTGTAATCGCTTCCGCGCATTGCACCCGCGAAACGCCAAATTAACCAAACTGGTGAAAATGTCCCTCCAGTATTCAAAACAAGTGGTATGTTGAGGAAAAAGCGTCATGTCCGACCGTCAAAACGGAAGCGCAATGAATACCGAATAGCGCTCAGAGCTTTGACGAAGTTACCAGGGCTATGAGGATAAAATATGCTTCCAAAGCTAATGAGTCGGCTGAAAAAGCCACAACTTTAGCTGTGTTAACGGCTCGTAAAAAAGGCAAAAGAAACCGATCACCTACTTATCCTCTGCCTTCGAAAAAAGGCATAATGTCCCCATCAACAGGACACTCAGAAAGCCCGTCAATGAAGTGGCGGAGGAGAGTCTAGTGATGTTTGTTAAAGACAGAAGTAGTGAGGATCCATCCTCAAGGACAAATGGAGTCATATGAGATCGGCCATTATGACTCAAAATCTCGCGTGAAATGTTGGGCACACCATCAATCTGCAAAGATACAGGATTGCATCAGGGGAGAGTAAAACGGTTAGCTTTGGGTGATGCCAGATCAGTAGACCTTAATAAGGCTGCTCTGAGTCGAGTGGGCGAGATCAGCCCAGGCGCCTAGTTGGATGTTGTCGAAGAAACAACATCTCTTGTCACCCCAGAGCAGACATCTGCGTTACAGAAGAACCATTCAACTCGTCTGACATACTTGAGATAATTGAAAATTCCTGGTCTGCCGACCCATAATTGGAGAATTAGTAAGAAGAGTAAGGCGGATGGTAAAAAACGGCAGGTCTATTTGATATTTAATGATGAAACCACCCCCACTTACACCTGCGATATGGCTTCGAGAGTATTATTTTGAATTTATGCAAGCAAGATATAGCTCGCATAGCGGTAGGTGAGGTATACAACGTTGTCGACACTCAGCCCACCGGAAGTGCGGGACTATCCACGACCTTAATTTCACCTTTATCTGAAATCTAGAGCACTACTTCGGACTTTCTGGACTCCTTGACGCATCTGATGGGGACATGATCGTCGATGATACGGCCGAGGAGTTCGACAACACTCTTGTTGGGGGGAGGTTAATCTGTCGGTTATCAATGATAGTAAGAATTCTACAAATTAACCTCCACAGTTGCAATAGACATCTTCCTGATACAGGATCCCTATAAGGAGAAATGGTGTGTGGTATCAGTACATCCACCTTTAAGCTGGTTCTGGCCAAGAACCTGAATTTTGGCCAGGAAGGAAGTAAGCATATTTTTCTTGAATAATTTCTATAAGAGACTTATAAAAATTCGCATATATTGGGTGGTCTCCAGTTTGCATTATGATGATGAAGTACCCACAGCTATCTTCAGGTTAGTAGTAGAAGAAGCAACGTCTACGAACGTTCGTCATCCTATCTGGGGTAGTACGGATACAAACAACCTAACTATTTGTAACATGGGCAATAACCCGACGTAACTTTCGCTACTGACTGGCTGTCAGACAAAATTATTGAGTGGAATGTGCTGTTCTCCGATCATCGTTATATATAGTTAAAATTCGCTGATAAAGAACCTAAACCTGCAGGGCACAGGAATGTGCGGAAGTACTTGTATGAGAGGAATACAAAAAATGTCCTAATGTAACTATAAACTTCTGTACGAACCGAATGACAGAGTCGGTCAGGATAACTTAGTCGATCACATTACTAGTTCATTCAATAGCTCCCTTGAAGAACCCGTACAAAACCAAGGTACAAGGGTAAAACTAAACCACAATGGTAGATTTCTGAGATAAATGCTGGGAAGAAGACATGGCACAAGCAATTCTACATGGCCAAATCTACTGGGTCACCAATGACTGGGATGCCTTTAAAGATCAACCTAAGATCTATAAGAAGGAACTTAGGAAAGCTCAAAGACTTTATAGGTACACCTTCTGCGGATAAGTGGAAAAGGTCTCGGATGCCTAAAGGCTGCGTAATGGTGAAGGGCCAATCAATGTACGCAAAATTCGGCGCGACGTGACTGAAAAGTTGAAATTTGTTCAACATCTCCGCCCCGCCGCTTGATTTGGCATTGCCACATTCAATTATTCTCAATCTGACATATTGCTTGTTCAGCTGTTTTTGAAAACAACCACAGAACCGCGCCGCATGGGGCGTTCATCGACGCTTCACTTGTATCCTGTACAGTGTGTTATTTGCAGGATGAGACAAAACACAGAGAGCACTCATTACATGAACACAAAATTCGCAGAGAACTCACCAACAGAACTAGAAACTCCTGGAAATAGAAAAATTATGAATGCTGTAGCAGGCTCCAATACACCCAATATTAAAATTTATAGAAATTTTAGGCAGGACTAGACAGAGCCTATGCTACCTACTAGATCGGTTTGGGTACATTTACCATTGGTGTCAATGTTAACCCTAAGATAACTATCGGTTAATCTGATCTCCAGGCTGGAGAAAATTTTTTAAGGCTGTATAAGGCTGTGATACATCCCCAATCGATCGAGGGATACCAAAGTGGTATTATTTCTTGACATAGAAGGGGCTTTAGCATACTCAGATGTGGTAATTGCGGCGCTGTCAGATATATAGATGAACTCTAGCTTGATGAGACTAATTCGAAGCATGCTCAACAGAAGACGCATAACAGCCAATCTGGGCTCCACAACTCTAACAACGATTGTAAACAGAGGGACTCCGCGGGACTCCGGATGTGTACTTTCTCCACTATGTTGGCCTTCCTTAAACCTTCCAGGACGTCTGAATAACAGTTTCCTATCTAGAATCATTCTTGGAAATATTGCACTTTTAGAAAAGACTAGATTTGGGCGCTAGGATGAATAAGGTCCCACATGTGGACCCTCCTTCTCGGATAAATGGAACACATCTAGTCTTTTCTAATAGTGAAAAATTTCCAAGAATGATTCTAGATAGGAAACTGTTATTCAGACTTAAAGTCCTGGAACGTGTAAGGAAGGCCAACGTCGCCTTATATTCCTGCAGGAGAAAGACCCCACCGAGATACTACAGCCTGTATCTCGGTGGGGTCTTTCTCCTAAAATCGTCCATTGAATATACATATGTATATCAGTAGTTCGTCCAATACTACTGTACGGCATTGTGGTGTGGTGAACGGCAACTAATAAACTATACATCACCAATTTACTATCAAAGGTTCAGAGAACATCTCATATGGACACCTGGGCATAGGGATATCCTGGGGAACTGCAAAGCTGATGTACTTGCTAAGGAAGGGACGACATTACAAATTCCCGCGGAATTTGCATATATTGCTGCGCCACTATCCACATGCAAGCTTTGGCTTAGGAAATCAGGCAGTCCAATGAAAGATGGACATTAATCGTTGTAATAATTTCTCTACAGGGTGGCTGATATGTAATGTAACAAAGTAAAGCGCTAAATTTTTTTTATTTTTTTTTTAAATTTTATTGTTCAAAAGCAAAAATGTCGGAAATAACATACAATTTTAGAAACAGTTTAGATTTGTTCGAATTGGCCACCTTTGGCACGAATTATGGCCTTCAAACGGCCGACAAAGCCATCACACGCTGCACGAAAGTGGCTCTGCGGTATTTTGGCCCATTGCCGGCGAAGCGCCGTCTTGAGATGATCG
This sequence comes from Eudasyphora cyanicolor, assembly GCA_963930755.1. Classification (NCBI taxonomy): domain Eukaryota; kingdom Metazoa; phylum Arthropoda; class Insecta; order Diptera; family Muscidae; genus Eudasyphora; species Eudasyphora cyanicolor. The sequence continues at coordinate 335,172,537 of OZ005734.1, forward strand.
ATACTTTGGTATTTTTTAGTGCGAACCTTACTCTCTAAAATGCCCCAGGCGCAAAAGTTCAACGGATTGAGATCCGGAGATCTTGGTGGCCATTGTGCGGTAGAAATGAAGCGAGGAACCTCCTTTTTAAGCCATTCTTGGTTGACGCGTGCTGAGTGCGATGGTGCTGAGTCCTGTTGGAATGTCCATGGTCTGCGGCCGAAATGTTTGTCTGCCCAAGGCTTCAATACTGTCTTTAGGACATTTTCCCGATAATATTCGGCATTTTTTTTGACCCCATGGTCGATGAATACGACCGGGGAGCGACCATCGGCCGTTACGGCGGCCCACACCATTACCATCGGCGGCGCTTGAGTTCTGGTGGCCAATCGAAGGTGTACATTTTCAGCTGACCTCTTTGGCAAGTAAACCCGATCATTTTGTTTGTTCACAAACTGCTCAATTTGGAATCGGAGAAAACCAAATGCTCTTGCACTTTTTGGAACTTCAATGGCTTTAGTCCAAGCTCATTTTTTAATATGTGTTGTAACCGTTCTCGCGATATGTTCAGCTCACGAGCAATTTTTCTACCACTGCGGCGTGGATTTCGATCAAATCTGGCCTTCACTTTTCGGATCATTTCTGGTGTTGTTACCGTTTTTTTCGTCCACTTTTTAGACGCGATGCAACACTGCCAGTATCACGGTAACGAGCAATGGTACGAGAAACAAAAGATTTATTCACATTTAAATGCTGGAGGGCTCTAACGATAGCCACTTGTGTTTTTCCACCCAAATATAAAGCAATCACACTATCACGCTTGAATTCCATCACGAATAACTTTTTTTCTGAATGCAATAGATCAAAATGCTTTTGTAAGCTTGTAAACAATAAAATGAACTGTCACTGAAATAAATCTGTCAGCTATCAGACTAGCGGTTTAGAAATGATAGCAACCTGAAGTTGGTTGCAATACATATCAGCCACCCTGTACAGTTCACCGTTGACAGTAACAATTCGGTCATCATCGTTTTTGAAGACGCGTGGACCATTGATTCCGCCTGTTCATACAACGCACCAAACCGCAATTTTTTTCTGTGGATGAAATGGTGTTTGGAGTAAAGCTTGTGGGTGGATTATCTTCACACAAAATGTTATAATTTTGCTTAGTTACCAAAATTTGCTTATCAACCAAAAATGAGCATCATTGCTGAAGAAAAATTGGATTTCCAGAATGTGTGAAAATTAGAGTTCGAAAATCATATTTAAACATTAATTGCCTAATTGGTATTGAACATATTTGTATAAGCTTTATTTGAATTGAAAGTTCTGTAACTTCTAAATAAACACCCTTTATAAGTTACAAAATCCGCACAGTTCTTAATGAAATGAGATAGATATGAGAATTTCTTTACAAATATATTTTAGCTAAGACGAAAGTATTGTTTTTTCCCACTTTTTGCATCTATACTATTGCCCACAACTGTATATGTGTGTGAATAAGTTGCGGCATTTACATAAATACATTCTAATGTAAATTTGAACTACAAAACAAACGTAAAATAAGAAAAACTTTCGTTCTTATTTGCCTCCACCGACCAACCAAACACTGGTCCTTCTGTGGCACAGTGGGTGGACATATTGTTTAAACAAACCAATTAAAAGACTGTGTCTGAAATTGAATTTGCTACTGACCGGGGCAAAATAATTGACAAAACATCGAAATACACTTTTCATCAGGCTTTATGCAGAATTTCTTTATATTGAAGTACGCCAAAATAGAGACTTGTACCGCTTTTGCGATTTTTTTTTGTGACAACTGCGTTTTTTTCTGTCAATTGTCAAATTGTACAACGATTTTTTATGGAACATGTCATAAAAACGTATCGTCAGGATCAAAAATCAACAGGTTACTCCGTTACGTTTACGCAACGTTTTCGTTGGGTAATTGTTTACACTGATTTCTACAATACAGAGTCGATTAGGTTTTTCGTTTGACTACGGCAACGTAACGTTACGCATGACTAATCCAACCATGTCCGTTGATTTCTCGAAATCATATAAACGTCACCTGTCATGTGTCACAAATGTGTCATACGTTTTTGTACACTTCGAACCTGTCCGAGTGCAAATATGAAGTTTCTACGAAAATCGTACACTGTGCTTAAGTGGTCCGTTCTGTGGTGAGCGTACATTTGTTGTATTTATTTACATAAATTTTCACGAATGGGTAAATGAAATGATGACATTTTCTTCCAAACCTTCTACAAGGCATACATACATAGGAGACTTATAAAAATGTGTGTTTGTGTGGGTGGTTGTAGAATATTTGCCTCAAAAAGCTGCTCGGTTGGCCGGTCTCTGGCTGAGCGGTCACTTCTGGTTGTATGTACTCTTCTGCTGAAGGTAAGAAAATTTAGGTTTCCAGCAAATACGGATGGATGGTGTCATATGAAAGTGATAATGAAAACAAAAGGGATAACATATGCATTTACACTCAAACAAACATATACGAGTATACATTCGTATGAACGTGTATGAGTATGTCATGGCGGCCTAACAATGGGAGAGCAAATATGTATGTAACCCCGAATGAATGAGAGTTAGTGTATTCAAGCTGCATAGATATATATGTATGTATGTATGTACGTTTGTAATGTGTCTCGGTTTGCAGCACTGCTGCTGCCTATCAAGTTTACACGACTTAATAAAGACGTTGATGAATTATTAACTGCGGAGACATTGAGCATTATTACAAGTACACACTCACATATGTGCTCTCACACATTTCTCCTATTTGTGCATTCTTCTTAATCAAAAGTTAATTATGACATATCTAGGCGACACAACAGCAAATCAGCGGCTCTCAGATGTGTCACATGAAAGCCTAAGTAATCAACAGTCTGTACTAATTGACTTCTGTGACAAGACACAGTACAGTGGTTCAAAACAATACAAATGGTGGTGATAATGTGCATTTTTCTTTTTTTACGAAATCAGTAAAGCACTTGAACTACAAAGTGACAGAACACTAGTTTTTCAAGTAAGTCGATAAAAATCATTCATAATTTAAGCATAAAACTTTTTTAAATCGAAATTCTGTAAAAATAAGTTTTTAAAAACAGTTTTTCATAGAATAAAATATTTTAGAGAAAAAATAGAATTAAAAATTTAAATTTATAAAAAAATCGTATCCACACAATTTAATATTTTTTCCTTATTTTCTAATAGCGAACTTTACCAGATGTGTTATTTTTGCTTACTTTAGACTACTGTACATCGCATTGACACATATTATTTGCTTTTCATTATCATCAAAATAAATGTTGTCCTGCCAGTGAGATGTGGTATAACAATAGCACTAAAATCTTACAATAAAAATAGATGAATTTTATGAATATAATTAATGTTTACTTAATATAAAAACAAAACATAGTTAATTATCTCAATAAAAGTGAGATGTAATTGCTCTACGTGAGAAATGTTATCAGAATGGCAGTGGTTAACAACAACCATGTGGTAGTTAAAATGGTTTAAATCTACCACTACACTGAAAAAATATCGACATTGTCTTGGCGCCAAAGATTATAAAAATGTATCCGAGCGCCCCAGTAGGTGAGTTAATAGCGTGCCCGCCTATGAGTTTGGAGGTCGTGGGTTCGATTCCCATCTGGTATGTCGCTACAAACATATAGCTAGCAACATTGATTTTTCGTTGGCCGTAAAATTAGCATTTAAATTTACTTTGTATTGTTATTCATATAAATAAATAAAAATGTATCTATTTTGCAATTAAAGTACTAGTACCCTGAATCCACAGATCCCAGGACTGATTAAATTGCATTTTTTTTCAAGTTGTTGTTGAAATTACGTTTGAATTGCATTTTGTACATCATTTTCTTCTGATAAATACAATTTTGTAGAAAATTTCATCATTCCTTAAAAATTTATTTTTTTTTAGAAAAATTCCTTCAAATTATCGTTTTTCTAGATTATTTTCTCAAATTAAATTTTTCTACAAAACATTTCTTCAAAATTTAATTTCTTTAGAAAATTTCGTTAAAACTGATTTTTTCCTGAAAATTTTGTTGAAATTGGTTTTTTAAGTTTCATCGATATTGAAAATTTTTCTAGAAAATTTCGCCTAAATCGCATTTTTTTAGAAAAATTTACAGTTTAATTCCGTCAGTGGCCATTAATCTTCTGTCATTGAATTTAATCCGGTCATCGAACTTAAAATGTAATAGGATTAAGGTTCACTGTTCGCATTAAGTGTTGATGACCGGATGAAAGTTCGATGAACGCACTAAATGTGGACCGGACTTCTGATTAAATGTAGATGAGCGGATAAAATGCCGATGGCCGATCGCGATTTGCAAAGGTTGAGACACATATTATAGCATAACTAGAGAATCATTTATCCGAATTAGTTCGGAAAGTATTAAAGAATAAAAAATTAAGTATTCTTCAAATTCTTCTAATACCATTTTTTCATACGTTCACTGGTTTCGTCGATATCTTACAAAATAATACTCCTAAATACTATTTTTTTTTAATTTTTTTAAATTTTGTTTTTTTTAAATAAGCCCGTAATAAAAAAAAATCGAAAAATGCTTAATTACAAAATTTTTATTATTTTATCGTAAATCCTGATCGGTCATGAATAAAATGAAACCATTCCGAAGGAAATCAATACATAACCTAAAAATTATTATCTTATATATCCAAATCGGCGGCGAAACCCTGTGCCGCAAAAAAAGTTGTCATATTAAATATTTTGAATTTTAATTGCTAGACATCGAAATTATAAAATTCCAAAAATTTAGGGCAAAGTTAAAATAAAGAATAGTGTTTCAATAACAAAACTATTATAAAAAAACGTTTGTAGCCTACGGGAAATTGTGCAGGTACAATACCTAACGCGTGCCAGGTCCCTTAAGGATAGGGATCGGTCCGCAGATTATCCTGTTTATATGAAACCAACCGGTAACTTAAACATTTCTTTGCCATTGGCGTATCTTATTATTTCAGACAGTATAAGTCACATTTGAAATCGATTATGTGTTTGATGGACTTCGAAAACTAGCCGCAACTGACAAAGGATTAGATAACCCAATTAGTCGTCTAGTAAGGGGAAGATAATCCAACTATTTGTCTAGAAAGGAGTAGATAATCCAAAGAGTTGTCTACTAAGGAGTAAATAACCCAAATAGTCGACTACTAGTGTGTAGATAACCGAACTGACCGTCAACTATGGAGAGGTTATCTGAATATTGTGTCTCCTCTAAGAAGTATCCCAATTTGTCGTCAAAAAAGGTGTAGATAACCCAACTCATCGTTTAATAATAGTAGATAACTCAACTAAGGATTAGATAACCCAATAACAATACAATAAGGTGTAGATAACCCAACTGGCATTCAGAGTTGATAACGCAACCCGTCGTTCACTATGGAGGAGATATCACAATTTGTTGTAAACCAAGGTGTAGATAACCGAACTGGTCCTATACTAAGGAGTATATAACACAATTTGTCATCTTCGAAGGCGTAGATGATCCAACTGGTCCTCAACTAATTCTTACATAACCCAAATCATTGTATACTGAGATCGGGTAACCCAAGGTGTCGTTTACTAAGTATATATCAAACTAGTCGTTTACGAAGGAGTAGATAATCCGAATTGACCCTCTACTAAGTAGATAACTTAAACGGGCCTTCTATTAGGGAGTAAATAACATCAACTAAGGCGTAGATAAAACAATTCGACCCAGCTGGTCCTCAACTAAGGCGTAGATAACCCAACTCGTCGTTTACTGAGATTAGATAACCCATGTTGTCGTCTTCTAAAGAGTATATATCCAACTAGTCCATTACGAAGGAGTAGATAATCCTAGTTGACCCTATACTAAGTAGATAACTTAAATGGACCCTCGATTAGGGAGTATATAATGTCAGCTAAGGCGTAGATAACCCAACTGGTCCAATACTAAGGAGTAGATAACACAACTTCTCATCGACTAAGTCGTAGATGACCCAACTGGTCCTCAACTAAGTCGTAGATAACCCAACTGGTCGTTTACTGAGACTAGATAACCCTAGTTGTCGTCTACTAAAGAGTATATATCCAACTAGTAGTCCAATTATTCGCATAATAAGAAGTTGATGACCCAATTTGTGGTCAACTATGGAGTAGATAACCCAGTTGGTCCTATACTAAGGATTATATAACCCAATTTGACATCAATCAAGGAGTAGATAACCCAACTCGACGTTTAAATAGGTGTAGATAACCCAATTGCTTCCAATCGAAGGAGTAGATAGCCCAACTCGTCGTTTACTAAGGGGAAGATGACACAATTTGTAGTCAACTAAGGCGTAGATAAAACAAATGGTCCTAGGCTAAGGAGTTGATAAAGCAACTCATCGTTTACTCAGGAGTAGATAACCCAATTTGTCGTCTAATAAGGAGTAGATAAATCAACTGGTTCTCAACTAAGGAGTTGATAACACAACTCGTCGTATAATAAGGAGAATACTCGTATAACCCAACTAGTCGTTTACTAAGGATTAGATAACCCAAATGGACCCTCTACTAAGAGGTACATAAACCTACTGGCATTTTATTTATATGTAGATAACCCAACTGACCCACTACAAAGGAGTATATAAAGGAACGGGTCCTCTACTAGAGAGTAGATAACTCAATTGGCCGTCTACTAGGGAGTAGAGTTGCATGATGCGGTCCTATGATGACATACCACATCCAGCAATATTGTTTGATGTATTTAATCCCAATTTACTGATGCCAATTATTCCCAATAGGTCTCAAAATAGCCGAATATATCTGCAATTCATTTCCCGTAGGTTAACTTCTTAAAATTTATTTATATATTACGAGTATTATACAATTCCTAAGTGGAACATAGGGCCACAATAACGTTTTTCCAATCACTTCTATTTAAAGCTTAATGTTTTGCTTCGTGCCAAGTTATTTAAGCCCTGTTTAGTTCGTCTTGAATTTTTTGCTTACATATTTGGGAGGGTTTTCCTTTTTTCTTCTGGCTTTCTCAGTGTATGTCCAATCCAACGCCCCTTCCTGATTTTGATTTCGGCACACATAGGTCTTTGCGTACATTGCTAGTGTAATACTTGGTTGATATTATATTCGGCCAGTGACTTCGCAATATTCACCGAAGACATCCGTTGGCGAATGCTGGAATTCTAAACGTTCTCTTCATGAAGTCCTACAATATATTCAAGTTGTTCGTGGAATTCAGAAACAAGAAGTCCAAACCCCGTAGAGTGAAACAGGGAGTCTCCAAGGTGGGTAATATTTCATACACTGTTTAACCGGCGTTGAAATCGTATCATATGCTGATGACTGTATGATTCTAGCGTCGGGCCCTTGATCGATGACATATGTGGAAGACAGAATTCTGCCTGGCTGTAATTACCAATTTCATTGCTGCGAGGAACCTGAAAATATCAAGTCCTACATGCGTGCCACAGCTATCTCCAATAAAATGAGAAGTAGGAACGAGGTCCTCATGTCGCTGGCCGGCAGCATTTGGGGAATCTACAAAGAAACCTTTTTGACCTCCTACAATGCGATATATCAGCCTGTGCTTAACTATACAGCGCCAGCGTGGTTACCGAATGTGAGGGTGAAGGTCATTTACTACAGAGTAGATAACCCTATTTGTTGCCAACTAAGGAGTATTGACCCAGCTTGTCGTTTACTAAGAGTTGATAATACAACTTGTCGTCTACTAAAGAGTTTATAACCTAAATGGGTCTTCTACTAAGGAGTAGATAACCCAAGTGGACCTGCCACTAGGAAGTAGATGACCCAAATATTCGTTTAATAAGGAAAAGATAACCCAACAGGTCCCCTACTAAAGAGCAGATAACCCAACTCGCCGTAAACAAAGGAGTAGATAATTTAATTTGTCGTCAGCTAAAGCGTAGATAACCAAACTGGTCCTCAACTAAGGAGTAAATAACCCAACTCGTCCTTACATTAATTTTTTCAATTTTCATAATGGTCTTTAAGAGTGAACCACCACTCAGAAAGGACCTTATGTTTTTGCCTTTATTACATTTTTTATTTTGAGTAACTACAGTTTACGTAACAGGTGTAATGTGCAAAATGTACCATTAAAATTTTAGGTAACCAAAAATGTTGCAAAATTGTTTTCGCTCCCCAAAAGAGCCATTATTGTATTTGCTACAGTTTTGTGTAACTGGTGCGTTTTCGAAAACTAACGTCATTAAAGATTTAAGGTATTTTTCTACAGAATACATTAAACTCACATTATAAAAAATTGATCAACAACAGAAGGTCTGTGAATTTTTACAGAAACTATGAATATAGAAATATTTATGACTATGAGTTAAGTTAACCTTCAACATAAATATTTTACTGCACATGAGTCCATTACTTAAGTCATTTTTATATGTATGGTTAGCCATTGTCATAAAAATATCAACTATAAAACTATTACTAAATAACTATTTCTTCTAGACCCCTCTCCGCACAACTATTCTACTGTCCATCACATTTATTGCCCCTTGGAGGGGAAGGGGGTCGATTTGCCCCTCTCCTTCTCGCATAACGTTCATTAATGGACGCCGCGGCATGAGTGCCAAGTAAAGATTTCTGAATTCTGTGTGTAAACAAACTTTGCCACTTAAGTGTGATTTTGTTGTTGAAAATGTATAAAAAGGCGAATAATCGTTTAAATAAGTGCAAATATGGACAAACGGTGCGGTTGAGTGTATAGCAAGAAAGAGAGTGAGAGCAGTGTTTAAGCACTTAAGACTTTGTGTAGACATACATATATATGTATGTATGTATATGTATACTGCGTATGTAGAATTTGTTGTCGAAAAGAGTTAATCAGTCGAATATGATAACCGGTTAAGTGGTCGAATTTAAATATATCTAATTTACCCGGTTCATCAAATATAACTAAGTGAGCATTATCTAGGAAATCGGATTTTAACATTTCTCAAGACCTACAATATTTCTGCAAATGAGACAGTGACTCGTCAAGACATCAATGGTAAGTGAGACATCCGGTCTCGCTAACGACTGCAGGGCATGCAGTTTCTCAATAGTTAAATGTTTGGTGGACTTCGAAACTGGTCCCAACCCAATATGTCGTAAACTATGGCGTAGATAACTCAACTTGTCCCTACTACAGAAAACATAATCCAACTTGTAGTTTACTAAGAGTAGATAACCCAACTGGTCCTCAAGTAAGGAGTAGAACGCCATATTTGTCACCAACTAAGACGAAGATAATCCAACTTGTTATTACTAAGGAGTACATAAGCCAACTCGTCGTTTACTAAGGAGTAGATAACCTAATTAGTCGCCTATTAATGAGTAGACAGTCCATCTAGTCGTTTAGTAAGACTAGATAACCCAAATAGTCCTCTACTATGAAGTAGATAACCGATCCGACCGTCTACTATGGGGTATATAACTCAACAGGCTGTCTACTTAGGAGTGGTTATCTGAATATTGTGTATCTACTAACAAGTAGAGAAGTAGTCAACTAAGGCGTTGAGAACCCAACTCGTCGTTTACTGAGAATTAGATAACCCAATTTGTCGTCAACTAAGGCGTAGATAACCCAACTCGTCTTTTACTAAGGTGTAGATAACCAAACTCGTTGTTTACCAAGGTTTAGATAGCCCAACTCGTCGTTTACTGAGAATTAGATAAACCAATTTGTCGTCAACTAAGGCGTAGATAACCCAACTCGTCGTTTACTAAGGTGTGGATAACCAAACTCGTTGTTTACCAAGGTTTGGATAGCCCAAGTGGTCGTCATCTAAGGAGTAGATAACCCAACACGACGTTTACTAAGGAGTAGATAACCTAATTTGTAATTAAGTACGGCGTAGATAACCCAACTGGTCCTCAGCTAAGGAGATAACCCAAATGGGCCCTCTACTGAGGAGTAGATAACCCAACTCCTCGTTTACTTTGGGGTAGATAACCCAACTTGTCGTCTACCAAGGAGTATATAATCCAACTTTTCATCTACCAAGGAGTAGATAACCCAAGTATCCGTCTAGGTGGAGTGCACAGACAGAAGGCGTTCCATTGATTCCTAATCCTCTTAGTCCGCATATTCTGAAAAATTAGTTCCTAAAGACCTTCAATCTCTGCCTGCCGTGAAAAGAGACAGCGATCCGTCAATTTAGCGATAATAAGTTATACGTCCGGTTTCGATAACGACAGCAGTTAGCTGCGTCGTTTGGAGTTTAGGCATATCCAAATCAGCTTAGGATGATAATACGAGCACTATCTCTCAAGAAAAGCTAATGCATGTCCACATATGTCCAGTTCCCTACCCACATATTCCACTTCCCCTGGATCATGTCAGGAAGTTCCAAGTTTAACAAGTTAATATGTTTTCCAGTTTCGTAGTATATAATTTTTTGGCTTGGCACCTAAATCAGGTGAATATTGAACAGTTCAGCCATTCCCTTAAAATATCTGCGACGATCGAGGACATTTTTCAATTCAGGCGGACATTTTCCAGAGACTTTATAGTAGCCTGACTATCATAACATTAATTGTCGAATCTCTCATGTCCTGGGATGTAACCATTAAATCCTGATCTATCAGGTATAAGCGTGAGATACTTTTTGCCAAAAAATCGTTCAGTCACAGTGTAATTAACAATGAATGGAAGGTTAGGTATTGTGTCTAGAATGACTCTATGTCCGTAACAATTTACTGACCACTGCGACAGTTCCCTAAGTCTAATAGCTGTAGTTGCCTTGGTATAATATCTAGCGCCATTAAATAGAGTAGATAATTTAGTGCCTCAGTCAGTGTCGTTCACTACGAACCAGTGATACACATTCCGAACAAAAGGGAGATTTCTGTAGAACCTTCCACCAAAGAATTATGCATTTATGCGGGTTCAGATCCCAGCGTTTTCCTGTTCCTCTATTACAGGTATATAACACTCAACTTCCTGACTGTTGAGAGAGGGTATGAAGTATACCTTTCTGTAAAATACCTAAGTATTTTGCGCTTTCAGCGAAGGGAATTTCAATACCACAATGAGACGAAATAAACGGATGTGTTTTACATTATTACACGCCTCGTTGGCTTAAAACATGATGCGCCATCAACGGCCAGCGGCTCTTTAGAATTACCAAGAAAATAGCTTACGAAGTGGAAACTTCCCACTTCGAAGCTTAGCATATATCCATTGAGGATTTATTGTCGGATTGTGTAGCCGAAATCCATGCTTGTGCCCTGTGCGGAAATGCGATGTCTTCCTTTCCCGGCCAGATTTCTCCGATCTTCTTTAAAGGTCAATGGCATCGTCACATAGGTGGAACCGGCTGCTGTTTAAGAACGTCGAAGAGTACAGTTCTATATCACTACACTTGTCCATGGTGATGTTGTCGTCTTCCTCTCCGCAGTTGATGAACGCCAGCACCTTGCTGTTCTTAGCAACGTCAGCGAAGGACCGTGAACCAGCGATACCGCAAATCACGTTAGTACTTTTGGATGCTGGCGGTTCATGTGGAGAGCGCAGCCATTTGAAAGGCTGCTATATGGATGGTTCACGCAGTACCATTTTCTTCAGAAATACTCCGTGTCTACTTTAGAGCAGTTGATGACCGCCAGCACCTAGCTGTCCTAAGCAAAGTTAGCGAAGGACCGTGAACCAGCGTTACCACTAACCACTTTAGTACTTTTGGATACTGGCGGTTCATCTGGAGAGCGCAGCCTTTTGATAGTCTGCTTTACGGATGATTCTCGCAGTACCCTTTTCTTCAGAAATATTCCGTGTCTACTTTAGAGATTCTCTCTACTAGTAAACTGAAGTAACAGGTAGTGCTGCCGCCTTGATGGATCTGTTCGCACGAGTACGGGAGGTAGGGAAGATTTATCACGTCATAGTCCCCAAAACTTGACAAGTTGCTTAGGCCTCCAGGTATCAGGAAAGCAGCCGTCAAAACACAGTCTACGGTAATCCCTGACTGCGAACCGACAAGTCCGATGAGCACGGTACGCATAACACTCCGGACTTAGCGGAGCTCGTTTTTTGTAGAACACAGTCTACGGTAATCCCTGGCTGCGAACCGACAAGTCCGATGTGCACGGTACGCATAACACTACGGACTTAGCGGAGCTAGTTTTTTGTAGAACCACTACTGTAGACCATTTAGAGTTACCCAGGATGCATAACGTGGAAACAGTCTACCATTTTTTGGTGCATTTTCGTACGAATTAGGTACAGGCGTAACAATAAACAAGTTTCCAACTTGGGGTAATTTTTCTTTAAATATGTGCCACTGTGCCTTTGGTTCTTGCCGGCAATCGTTTCTTCCTCCGAATTCTATAATCTCAACTAGAGCATAACATATTTTGTGGGTTCGCCCCCAAAGTAGTTCTGAGCGATAAACGGTTTTCCAATTCCATGCATCGATCGGATAAATTCTATGTCAAGAATCTGCAGCACTAATTTATAAAATTTATAGCGCTAAACATATTTATTTATGTAATTAAGTATACATGTATGTGAATACATACATACATTCATATGCACGTAGGTAGGTTCAAACATTAATGGGAACAGATGGCGGTTTGTTATGCGTCTACGCGAATTTGTAATCGGTGCTTAGAATACATAATTTGGGCGTTAAGAAAAACAAACTTCATCAAGATTTAAGGAGAACACCTAAGCAAACAAAAACAATAGCAATAGAACCAGATTTTAGTTTGGTGAATTGTTGTAGCGCTGAGATTTATTCACTTGCTATCGATATTCAATTGAAAGGCGAAAACAAGATACTCGTTTCGACTAGACCAACAAAAAAATCCGCAATGGGTAATAGGTGGACAAGATATTTATGTTTGTCTGTGTTCTCAAATGCAATTAAAAATTAACGAATTAAAATTGTTTTCGCTTGAAAAAAAAGAAACTCGATATCCAAATAGGGCTATTCGAAAACCTGACGCACGATTGTTTCCACGCAGACTCTGCAAAGCGTTTGTCACGTTCCTGTCTGTCTATCGATTACCTTCATTTACGCAATTAGTTTGAGAATGTTTATTGTCGATTTAAATTAATTTCATTCAAGCTTTTTTTCAGCCGATGGCGGCTGAAAGTTTCATTGAAACAAAACAATCGAAGAAAATTTCTCCTTAAGCGGCTTAAGCCGGCTTAATTAATTTTACATTTTATTTTCAATGGTGAGATGAAGGACGGTGTGCCTTTTAATCTCCCAGTGTTGGTAGAGTGATGGAATGGTGATGGTCTTATTATGTGTAGGGGAATGTCATTAACGTAAGTGCTGCGAGAATATCTGATATTTGAGGTATTCTGGCAAAATTTTCTTGTTGCCAGCAGTCGACAGTGTGTTAAGTATGTCAATGAAATTCAATATCAGCAACACGCAAACTTAGTTCTTCCTAATGATTAAAGTTGTGCTATGAAAACTATTTGAAAGCGTTTAGTTGGAAATTCCAGAACGATTGAAGAAGTTTGAGGTTATTACGTTAACTAAAGCCACACACACTTGCGTCGAAATACTAAATAGTTTTTAATACTTTAGAAACAGCTTAACAGCTGTGGTAAAGGGAATTTCGCAAAGAAATGTTGGAAAATAATAGGTTTAGTGCAATTCATTTAATACGGTAAATACATATAGACTGGGAAAGGGTAGGTAACCTGAGTGTGGTGAAACATGATTTACTTCTTATTTATACATCACTAATTCTGGCTTTAAGGTTATTGTATTATTCAACAACCCGAGATTCTTATTCATCCACTAGCTTTAACCCGGCGCGCTTCGCAGGCCCCATCATTTATTTATTTTCTGTTTAGGGTACTGTAGAATATGTAAAATCAAATGACTATTCCATATGGGGAAAAATTAATGTGTACAATAAAATACGAAAATCTCCGATTAATTTCTTGTTTATGTTCCTGGCATCAAGGTACAATATTTATCTCTTTTTCCCTTCTGTGCCTCTAAATGTAAAAAACTATTATTTGGATCATATTTTTCTTTAAAAGTTTTAATTTAATAGAGGTAAAATGAATGCCTAGATTAAGTTGCAAGACTTAAAATTGCCATTGGGATCACATTTAATCATTTTCTCTCCATTGTACCACATTTAAGCCAATGTGTCAAATTAACCATTTTTGCACCACTGTCCAACATTTAATAGTTTTTGCCCCAACAATGTCACTAAAAGTGTGTACTTAGTCATAGTTTATATTCATATTCGCATCCTTAGGCCGTATTTTACCCTTTATGTTCACCTTTAACTTTTTCCCATATTGTGTCTTCTTTAGCCTTTTTGTCCCACGGTTAACATAGAAGCTTCGCACTCTGGCCATGAATCACTGTACTACTTAACTTAATTCAATTTTTAATTATTGCTCTGTTCTTCTAAAGTACGAAATTGTACGCATATCTGGAACATATAAAACTTTTTTTCCTCACTTACCACATTTAATCATGTTGCCACACTTTAGCATTTTTAACCTTTTTTGCTTCACTGTATCATATTTAACCCTTTTTGCTACAATCAGCCCTATTTAACACCTTTTAGCCACTCAGCACCATAATTTTAAACTTTAACTAAAAGCATAAAAGGACTTCTTAACTCATATTTATGTTCCATGTTTTTACCCAATGTACTAAATGTAACGCTTTTTGCCCACTGAATTACATTTAATACCTTTTTGTCCTACTGTACCATATTTAATCATTTTTGTCCCACTGTACCATTTTTAACCATTTTCCTCACTGTACCATATTTAACCTTTTTGACCCACTGTACAATAGTCAACCATTTTTTCACATTGTACCATATTTAATAGTTTTTGTCCCACTGTACCATAGTTAACGCAGTTTGTCCCACTTCACATTTTCAACTATTTTCCCCGCTGTACTATGGTTAATCATTTTTTGTCCCATTGTGCAATATTAAACCCTTTTCCTCACTGTAACATATTGAACAGTTTTTGCCCCACTGTATGATATTCAATCCTATTTGCTACACTGTATCATATTTAACACTTTTTTGTCCCTTTTTGACCCACTGTACTATAGCTAACCATTTTATCACACTGTTTCATATTTAATTCTTTTTTTCCCCACTGTGTCGAGTTAATAAATTTTTGCCCCACTGTGCCATATTTAATCCATTTTGTTCCACTTCATCATATTTAACTATTTTTGCACCACTGTACCATAGTTGACCCTTTTTGTCTCACTGTACCGTATTTAACACTTTTTGTCTCACTGTACCGCATTTAACACGTTTTGTCTCACTGGACCGTATTTAAAATTTGTCCGCCCTCTCCTATACTTAACCCTTAACGCCCACTGTACCATTTTAAATCATATTTTATCCTCTGTACCATTTTTGCCCACTATACAGTATTTAATGTTTTTGACGCACTGTGCTCTTCACATCTCAAGTTTAAGTTCCAATTTTGCCAGATTGATACATTTTAGCCCCAATGCATCATAATTAACACGTTTTGCCACACTGCGCCTCTTAAAATTTGAATTTCCAAAAATAATTTCCGATCTCTAGTTTATGTTACAAATGCTACCCTAGAACCATGGGAAATTTTTTAACATTTTTAAACCACTGTACCCTATTTTACACTTTTTTCCCCACTGTGCCGCGAAAAGTACGATTACAAAAAAAAAAGCTGACTACCCCGATCCGTTGTCCTAAGGACATCCACGCTTCAATTTTAACCATTTTAATTGTAGACGTTAAAATTGGCGGTGGTACCATATTTATCCCTTTCTGTCCCACTTGCCCCCAAAATTTTCAAAAAAGCACTCCTTGTTCTAGTTTACGTCCCAAGAGCTATCTAACAGCAAATTTCACAATTCTAGCTCTTGCCATTTGGATTTGGCTGTTGTACCACATTTATCCCTTTTTGCCCCATTATGCGGGGAAATATTAGGATTTTAAAAAAACTAGTCAATTTCTGGGTCGACCTCATAAGGGTTACCCTCACACCAAATTTCACGATTCTAGCTCATTCCATTTAGATTTAGCGGTGGTACCATATATATCCCTTTATATAAATTGTGTTTTTCTCCGATTATACAAAATGGCGTATGGAACAAAATAGCATTGAGCCGACGATATATAGATTGACACAACAGAAGTTGTGTTTACACGAGGCAATTATGCCTATCATAGGAGAGTGGGAGGAATTCCCCATTCTATTCGTCCTGCCTCTCTCTCTACTAAGATAGGCAGAATTGCCTCGTATAAAACGGGACTAATATTAATTTATTACGGGTGGCCCAAAATTCCCCCAATGTTTGAATGCACCACCTTTTTTTAACAGCCGTCAGCTGGGGTTAGTAAAAATCGAGACTACATTTAGCTGTGCATTGGATGAGGATATTTAGTGCTACACAGTGGGACCGTTTGTCTAGTAATGGCAACAATATTATAACTTCTAAGTCGTTAGGTTAAGTAATGGGTCTTCCAAAAGTGACTTCCGAACTTTGCCAATTGATATCTATCATATTGTTTAAGTAACATCTATCGAATTGGCTATCATTTATTCAGACTGTTTTGCCAAATCACCATGGACGGATATAGCGTTCAACAACACGTGCAACTGATAAAATTGTGTTCTGTTCTTGAAATGTTACGCGCTCTTTGCCATCTTCAGCGATGAGGTCCATTTTATGATGAATGCTTACGTCAATAAACACAATTTTCGAATTTGGGTCGATACCAAACCACATTCATGCCGAAAATGTTACTGTTTGGCGTGTATTTTGGGCTGATCGGTCCATATTTCGTTGAGAACGACATTGGATAGACAATCATCGTCAACGGAAAACGCTATAGGTCGATGATTACCAACTTCTTTTGGCCTGTTTTGAATGATGTCGGCACCAACGACATGTGATTTCAAAAGGACGGCGCTACGTGATACACATCTCATGCCACGAGCGATTTGAGGACATTGTAATCAACTCTGTAGAATTTCTCTTGTGGGATTTTCTTAAGTCCCCGGTCTATTTGAATAAGCGACCAACCACAGCAGATCTCAAAGCAAACGTAACCATTGTCATCGGTTTATTTCAGCCTGTTTTATGCGCCAGAGTCATGGAAAGTGGACATATCCGATGCGAGCCGCCCGGCATCTGTAGGGCTTTCAAATGAAATAAATAAAGTTCGATGATATTTCTCACACACGTATGTTTTATTTAAATTTAAAGACAGAAAACGCTTAACTAAGAGCTATTCCAAGTTAACGCTAATTACATATAATGGCAATAAATTAAAGAGGACATTAATTTGTGGTGGAAATATCACGCTCTTCTTTCCATGTTTACTGTTTATTATAAGATATTTTGGAAAACTTTAGATTTTCTTAAGAATGAGGTTAAACGGCTAGATGGCACAAATTTATTGTGGATGTATTTGTAATTAAAGTTTATATGTATAACGCTCTTCCTTCCATGTTTACTGTTTATTATAAGATATTTTAGAAAACTTTAGATTTCCTTAAGAATGAGGTTAAACTGCTAGATGGCACAAATTTATTGTGGATGTATTTACAATTAAAGTTAATATGTATAATACTAACCGATCTCAGAAGACGTTGACCTGCCTCTCCTTTTTGGTGTGTATTGGTTTAGGTTTAGGTTAGAGTGGCAGCCTCCAGCTCACATAGGTCCCAAGTGTTACCACGGGCTGAAACGCCCCTCACCAGAACCAACCTGTTTGATATACAAAGTTATCGATAGTACCAATATCGGTACCGGAAAGATCTGTTAAGCTTCCTAGAAAGATCCCAGTATATCCATACATCGCACAGGGGCGCCGATAATGCAAACGGGTTGCAAACAAATGTTCATGTGCGCCTACGATATTTTGAATGAACCCATCTTATAGGAAACTTTTCAAGGATTTCAAATATGCCACCCTTAACGAAATGTGGAGACAATTGGATATATCGAAAAAAAAAACTGTATAGCGCATGTATAGCGCATTTTCCCTGGTTAATTTCAGGAAGTGCAATAGGCAGCTTTTTAACTGGGCAAAATATACAAGAGCACTACCTGACTGAAACAACTATATAGCGAAACTCATCGATAAACGCATGTAAACAAGCAATAGGCAGACAATGGGGTCTAACAGTTTGCTGGCTTTATTCCACGGTTTGCAGACCAGTAGTGCAGTACGGAGTTATTAGTTGGTGGATGGCTCTCGAAAAATAGACCTACACTAATATACTTAGTAAGGTCCACTAAGACAAGGTAAGTACCATTCAGATACCTGCCAAAGAGGAAGGGGTTGGAATAATACCAGGGAATATCTCCACTTCTATACAGTTGGTTTAAAACTTAATGGGAATGTTGGCTTCAGATTACACTGTAAAGAACTCAGCCTTGATATAGATCACAGACTACCAGATACTTGCAGTGTCTATCAAGCCGTAATAATAGCAATGAGGTAACTCGCCAAATGGCTGAGTCACAACTTAGTGACCAACACTGCCTTTGTCGATTACTGCGTTAGCCAAGCTGCCATTAAACCTCTTGAGGATACATCCCTAATTTCGCAAGCATCCCTCGACTGCCGCAGATCTCTTAACGATATGGCTGAGCAGTTAAGCATTTATTTCACGGGTTTTGACAGCATCTACAGAGGAACAATATAGCAATCACTGCGTTCGAGAAATGTCCCACCGAAATTGATAAACCTCATCAAAGCCCTATACTATGGTTTCAAATGCAAAGTTCTGCACAACAAACTCATGTCACCAGACATAGAACCCAAGACTGGTGTTAAGCAAGGCTGCTTAATGCCCCCTTCCTATTTCTAGTAGTATTGGA
The DNA here is from genome assembly GCA_963930755.1 of Eudasyphora cyanicolor. Lineage (NCBI taxonomy): Eukaryota > Metazoa > Arthropoda > Insecta > Diptera > Muscidae > Eudasyphora > Eudasyphora cyanicolor. Next base: position 335,191,404 of record OZ005734.1, read on the forward strand.
TGACATTCTGAACAAATCTCTTACAGATAGTAGATGTATCTACTGTAATATGATTGAAATGCTCGAAGAACTATCCTACGCCGACGATATTGCGCTTCTATCAACAAAATGATCGGATATGGAGACTAAGCTTTATCGTTTTAGTCAACAAGCTTAAATTTGCGACTTAGGTATCAACGTCAAGAAGACAGAATTCATGTCAAAGTCCCAAAATCCGCCAACGTTTAAAATAAACGATGAACCAATCTGACAAACGGAAAGGTTTTGCTGTCTAGAAAACATACTAACTCCTACTGGTGGTACCGCCGAAGGCATCACTTCCTGGATAAACAAAGCTAGGAATAGTTTCTCCCAAATACTTAATATATGGTCATCAGGACAAATTTCAACTAATACCAAGCTAAGAATATACAAGTCGAATGTCAAATTAGTACTCCTGTACGGCTGCGAATCCTGGAAACAGTAAATCTTACTAAGAAGCCGCAAACATTTTCTAACCGCTGTCTAAGAAAGTTATGTTATGGTTGAAACTTATGTCTATCCTACAACTCCACGGAACTACAAACGAAATCCCAATCGAGATAGAAATACAAAGGAGAAAGTGAAGATGGATTGGTCATTTATTAAGAAAGTATGTCAAAGAAACCTGCAGAACTGCCCTATGGTGGAACCCTCAAGGGACCAGCATCCAAGGAAGACTAAAAACAAGATGGCGACGAAACACAAATAACGAAATCAGCCAAACTAAAAGAACTATTCAAAAACAGGAATGAATACCGTACTTTCGTAATGCACTACGCTCCACATGGAGTTAAAGGAATTATATATATATATTTTATGGGTGCCTGAGCATAATGATATCCCCGGAACTACAAAGCCGATGAACTTGCTAGGAAGACATAGCAAATGCTCAAAGAATTGCCGTTCAAGCTTTGGCTTAGGCAAGATGCTGTCAGGCAGTCCAATGAAAAATGGGCAAATCTACACCCGTAGGGTAGGTAGACAAATCTGCCCAAGATATGACCTGAGAAGGTCAAAATATCTTATCGCGCCAGAAGGGAAAATACTGTCTATGTTAGTGTCAGTTCAGGCGGATACTGCCAAATCGGAGAAAGCGCCAGAAGGTTGGGAATTGGGTGCAATAACTTATGCTGAAGCTGTGGAGATGTGGAGGAAGTGGAGAGCATTTAGCACCTGATTTGTTACTGTCATGCATGGAGTAAATGATGTCTGCATGTACCGAGGTCGGCCTTTCTAGGAAGTCTGACATATTTTGCTGGTACCGATATTCGTATAATTGATAACTTTGTGTACCAAACAGGCTGATAGGGTTTAAGTTTAGGTTAGGATTTTGAAATTTATAAAATTAAATTGTTTGTAATTTAAAAATATCAAAACATTCTAAGTCGTCTTAGTTCACCGGGAGAAGGAGAATTGTAGAACGCGTGTGGCTCCCAGCAAGGTCACATTAATTTGCTCTAGAAAACCCATTCACACTTTAATTTTGAAATAACGCCATTCACTGCTTCTCACATTATAATGCGAATATGATTGTTGTGTATGTTTTGTTGTTGTTTCGCTTGTAAGTCTTTGACCAAGTTACAATCACTTAGCGGCAAAATTAAAGTGCTGAGCAAAAACACAAAAAAGCATTAAGAATGAATGGATACAAATCAAATGAAATGTGATGTAATCCAAATATGAGTCAGTCAATCGCAGTTGTCGTCGCCGTCGTCGTAGTCGCGCGAGGACAAACTTGTTTCAATCCATGTGACGACGACTTGCATGACAAATTGAATTGAAGCCCCCCAAAACGGAATGTGATTTATTGGAACGATAGAAACGCGTAACATGCGCTGAGGTGCAGTTCAATGGATTGAATGAATGAATGTGATGACGTATTTGCCAATTTCGATTGTTTTCGTATTAGATATGTAAACCGATGATTGTTAAGAAGATATCTAAGTTAACGTTAATGACATATAATGGCAATAAATTAAAGAGGACACTAGTTAGTGGTGGATTTACAACACGCTCCTTTTCATGCTTACTATTTGTTATAAGATATTTTGGAAAACTGTAGGTTTACTTAAGTTTAACCTAACTGCTAGATGATACCTATTTTTATGGATATATTTGCAATTAAAGTTTATATAACACCAACCGATCTCAGCAGACGTTGACCTGCCTCTCCTGTTTGGTGTGTATTGGTTTTTTATATCATTGAAAATTCATAGATTTGGAGTTTGAGGAAAAAATGACTAGGGAAATTTATATTGGGCAATGGTTTAGTAACGAGTTTTTTTTATAAGAGCGCTACGAAAGTTTTTTTAAATAAAACAAAAACGTTTTTTGGATATCAATGAAATTCTGTATTCCTGTGAAAGTACGTTCGATGCCATTATGTATGGAACTCGATTTCTTTTGGATGTCCACCACGGGCACGCTTGCAGAAGTCCAGACGCTGAACCCAATTTTCGACGGTTTTCAAGCATAAATCGGCCGATACTGCTGCAATTTCACGTTCGATATTCGTACGAAGTTCATCAATCGTCGCTGGCTTGTTGGCATAGACCATAGGCATAGACCATAGACTTGACGTAGCCCCACAGGAAATAGCGGCGTCAAATCTCACGACCGAGGCGGCCAATCGACTGGACCATTTCGTGAGATAACACGTTCTCCAAACTTGGTTTCCAATAAATTGATTGTGGCATTCGCTGTGTGGTTTGTGGCGCCGTCCTGTTGGAACCACATGTCCTCCAAGTCCATATCATCCAATTGGGGCCAAAAATATTCGGTTATCATTGAACGGTAGCGATTCCCATTCACGTAACGTCTTGATCATCGCGGAAGAAGTACGGCCCATAAACCGCACCAAACCGTAATTTTTTCGGGATGCAACAATGATGACTCATGGAGTACGTGTGGATTGCTGTCTGACCAATAACGCATATTTTGCTTATTGACGAAGCCATTCAGCCAGAAATGAGCCCCATCGCTGAAGATGATTTTTCGGTTTTTCGCGCTCTTAACGTTGAGGCCACTGACTCCGAATTTCGGTAGTAAATTTTAATAATTTCGACTCGTTGTTGGCTCGTATATCTTTCCATCATGAAATGGCAAACCTTACTGAAGAGAAATGTCAAAAGAGCGGCAAAAAATATGGCGTCGTTTGCTGTCCCTGTCGGTCTACTTTTGTAGCATCCCTGTTGAAAAACCCTTTACCAATACCGGTACTGGAAAGATCTGTTAATCTACCTAGAAAGGCCGACCCCAGGATATCCAGATGTCGTTTACTCAAAACGGGATAGTATCATAGCAAGTGCTCCCTTCACTTCTCCCTCATCTCCATAGCTTTTACAGAAGTCATTGAGTCAATAGCCAACTTTCTGGCGTGTTCGTCGATCAGACAGTATTTTCCTCTCCAGTGCAAAGAGATATTATGACCTTCTCAGGTCATATCTTAGCCAGATTTGTCTAGCTACCCTACAGGTGAGGATTTCAGTCCAACTTTCGTTGGACTGCCTAATTGGCACTTGTCTCAGAAAAAGCTAGCATGTGGATAGTGGCGCATCAATATATACAAATTCTTTGAGAATTTTTAATGTCTCTATCCTAGCAAGTTCATCGACTTTGAAGTTCCTTCGGAATATCCCGATGCACCCGTATGAGATGTATGTTGAATTGCTCAGCCATTTGGTTAAGAAAAATGTGGCAGTCGAGGGTTGTTTGTGAATTTATGGATGTGGCCTCCAGAGAATTGATGGCAGCCTGGCTGTCCGAGTAAATGACAACGCTAGTGATGATGACTATGTTGCGACTCAGCCACCTGGCGACTTCCCTTATTACCTTGATATACACTGTAAGTATCCGATAGTCTGATGGGCTAAATCAAGATTAAGTTCTTTAGAGTGTTAACCAAAGCCAACCTTCTCATCAAGCCATCTCCACTTCTCATCCGTATAGAAGTGGAGATGGATTCCAATACCTGGTATTCTGCCAACCCATTTATCTCTGGCTGGTATCATAGTGATGTGACCATTGCTATATAGTCCACTCTGTTGGCTACCATATCACTACGCTGTGATATCCTCATGTGGCCTATTACGAGTTCCACTACATTGATACGAGTAGGCAGTTTTATCTTAATACTGCTCTGCAACTTCTCTCGCCACAATATTAATTGGCAATAGATGGAGTAGGACTTGTATAGACTCAGTCGCTGTAGTCCTTAAATCCCCTCTTAGGCAGTCATGTCTTTGAGCCTTCATTATTTGACTGATGATGGATGGGTCGCTTATCAGTTGCCGTCCACCACACCACAATGCCGTACGGGCAAACTACTGCTATGTATATCCAATGGACGATTTTAAGAGAGACCCCAACGTGCCCCTTTAGCTTTCCTAATGGAATGTAAGGCGACGTTGGCCTACCTTACCCGTTGCAATACATTTGGTCTAACTACAATTTGCAGTCTAGAATTACACCGAAAAATTCTGCACATTCAGAAAAGACTATCTCAGTTCCATTTAGCCGAGGAGGGTCCACATGTGGGACCATATACTTCCTTGCAAAGTTAACCAATTCTGTCCTGTTTGGGTTAACTCTGAAACCAATGCTTCTGGCCAATTTGTTTAGGGCCTCTACATGTCTCTGAGGACTATGGGGAATTTGCCGTTTACTGCGATTGCAACGTCGTCCGCATATGCCACGACTTATGGGTGTTTTCTTTTGTGCCAAAAAAGTGCGTGTTTTTGTAATGAAGTTTGGTCAGATGCCATTAAAAATGCAGCAGTACAAGAGGGTGTAGGCGACATTATTAAAATGCTGCTCTCCGACACAGCAACATCTTTTTTTAGAAAAGAAAACACAATTAGCAACCATAACTTTCCACATCTAACAGGATTCCATTCAGCGCTGTTATGCGTCTTCTAGTTAGCAAATGCTGAATTAGTCTGATCAAGCTTTAGTTTCCCATAGTACCCTTAGATGCTACAGCGCCAATTACCGCATCTGAGTGAATGTTAGTGACTTCCTTGAAATGTGGGGAATATTCAATAGTGTCCTCCAGTTCATGTAGGGCCGATTCTATAGACTTGCCCTTATTGTAAGCATGTTGGTTTCTCGAAAGAATCTAAGAGCCTCTCGAGTCATTCTAATAGGAACGATGAGAGACTAATTGGTCTGAAGTCTTTGGGTATTATTAACACTTTGGTGTCCTCCATCGAATGTGGGTATACGAAGGCTTAATGCAGCCCTCATATATCTGTGTCAGTCAGGGCATGATGTACTTCATCATTTTCTGCATTTCTATTATAGAATGCCATTTGATCCGGGTGACTTAAACGTCCCATCAACCAGATTAGTCTGAATTTTTCGGTCAACAAGTTTGCCATCCACTTGTATACTCGAAGTGGCCCACTTTGAGTCCTTGTAGCTCCGCCGTGTATAGTATACGAGTGGAGATCCGCATTTTAAAATTGAAACTCTCTAATACCTCAGTCCTGATTCACCCGAGGCAATTTTTTTCCAAGCATGTGTCAAAGTTTGTAGGAAAGAGAGGAAGGCGGAAAGAGCTTCTGCCTCTCTTTCCTACAAAATTTGAAACTTGCTCGGAAAAAAATTGACACGTGTGATCAGAAGCAAATACACCTCTGTAGTCTCTACACTAGAGGTGGCCACGAAATAAACCCTGGGTGAGCGGAAGCAAGACTTATTTCTTTCTCTCTCTCACGTCTCTCACTGATGATCTTTTCCATCCTAGCGAGCTGCCGCAATGTTGACTTCTTTATGCTTAAATATGTATACAATTTTATTATTATTTATTTATATTATTCCATAATTATATTAATATCTACTTATTTTGCTTTCAATAAGGTTTTTTGACATTGTTTCTATCAATCGGCAATTAAAACAAAGTGACTCGATCTGACATTTGCGAAGAGAGATAGAGAAACCAAAATTTGCACAGAAATTATTACGTTTTCGTATGAGTTCATTATCGTGCGACTTGTCGTTCTGGTGGTAGTTATTGAAACCTCAGCAGTTTCTCGCAAATTTTCAAGTTACGGAAACAGACTGTATGTCATTTGAATAACGTCCGTCCATCCGATTGTCTGGCTGGTGCGAACAATAACTCTTGAAACTATAGTGATTAAACAGAGATTCGTCAGGGCGACGCACGCAATAATCGATAGGATTATTCCGTACGTTAGCTGAATTTTGAAGAATGACAAAACTTTTTCTATCAGAGAGTGCGCCGTCACAACGTCTAACTTAATTCCAAATTTTAAGATTCAGCTCTAGCCATTAGGATTTGGCGGTGGTGCAATACAATTACCATCTTTTGGAACATGTGTCCCATCATTTAATCGCCTCAAAGTATTATATATCCCTAGACATTCAGATTTGATGGTGGTACTTTACACAACAAATTTCGAAAAATCCCATCCTATCACGGGAAGGCAATGAAGCCGACCAAAATTATCGGAGGCGGCGCATGGAAAAATTTTGACCGGCGGCGGCGGCTGATCAGTTCCAACAAACGATGGCGCACGAATGTCATTCTCCGTCGTTTTGAGATATTTACAATTAGAGGAAAAAAACTTAAAATAAACACAAAAATTTAGAAAAAGTTATGGAAGTTTTGATGTAATGTTGAAAATCAGTTTAATAAATTTCTACTTATTAGTCTTTGTTGTGAAAGAAAATTTATTGTGACAAAGTGCCCGCGGTTCGGCCTTTCAAGAGCTATTATAATTTCTATAAAAACCAAACCATTTTCGTAAAGTTTTAATTTCAAATATCCATAAAATGTTTGATTTCTTTTTCTAAATAAATGATAGCGATTTACATTTAGAAACTTTTTACGCAAAAATGAACTTCATAGGTCGGTATTAAAAATTCTGACCCTATTGTATTACTTAGTAGTCACTTTCTTAATTTTCATGGTTGCATAAAATACATCTTTGTGACTCACTAAATAAATTTCGGCGGCTGAGTTTCAGCCGATGTGAGACACTAAAAAATAACTGGCTGCAGCGCGCCGCCAATTTGGGTCACAAGGATCCTTCCCAGTATTTTTCTCGTTTCTAGTTTCAGATGTTTGGGGTGAATCTGGGTAGTGATCAATAATATATGTAGAAAAATGTTCCGTTGTAAATGTCTTTTAACTATAGTTATATTAAAAAATTATTTAATCTATTAATTCATTTATTTAATATTAAAAGAACTCGTTCTCTGTGGTCCCTGTTCACTGTTCCGGCAATCCCGGTAATTTAATTTGCATACATATGTTTTCATTTTGCGAGTACACGCTGAAAAAAAATCGCTTCTGTAGTATATTGTCCCAAACATATTCGGCTTGAAACATACATATATACGTTTAGCGTACACTCTGAACATATAATATTTGGTACACACAAAAATCGTGTATTTGGGAAGATGTTGTTCTAAACAAATATTTGTTTACATCCCAATGTGACTTTTATTACCGAAACAAATATATATTTGCATTTAGATACTCGTATTCATAAAATACATAAATTGTGTTAATTTTTTCAGCAATTCAAAGTTATTTTTAGAAATTTTTAATGTTCGTAAAAATAATAATAATTGAAATCGTATAATATTGGATCAATAAAAAGTACATAGAGGATTGACAACTATTGATGGCTTGGAATACTCAGAAATTTTTAATGATTGATTTAAAACAAAAGTTAATTCTGCATATGGTATCATAACTGGGAGGTACAATTCGAAACCAAGGAAAAATTTAAACTGAAATTCGAAAAAGTCAGAAAAATCTGTGGAAATCTTTTTTAAATAAAATATATTTCGAAAAATTCCTAAATAATAATTTTATTTGTATTTAAACACATACTTTATTTGAGAAATTTAGTTTGCAAATATAATTTGTTGTAATATATTAATATATGTGTTCCAAATATATTTTATTGATTTTCAAATAAAATGTATTTGCTAAGAAATATATAATATTTAAAAATTGTTGTTCCAAATATATTTTCTTTCGATTCAAACATATCAAAACAGGCGATTTTGCCCCGTGTATGAATATAATCCGAAAAGCAAGTTTATTTGCCTAAATTTTATTCGCTTTCTTGTTTGCATTACAATTTTTGTATGTGTCTCATTTTTAATTTGTTCTGTTCTACTTTTTTTTGTTTTTGTTTATTTATTTGTTTGTAGAAATAACACTTTTTTATTATCGATTACTTTAAAAAAAATATACACAATACATTTGATTGTATATCTGCCCGGCCGGTCCCGCTGTATGTTTCAGTGTGTGTGTATGTGTGATGGGGGGGGGGGGGGGGGGGTGGTTGTGTTTTTTTAGAGCAAAATCCGATTTGCCGGCGTTCAAAAATGATGCAAATAAATAGGAAAAAAGAAACAGTTTTATGCAAATACACAAATAATTGCACATTTGAACGCCCTCAAAAAAAATACACATAACAAAAGAAATACTGGAAATTAAACGAAGAGTCTGTGACACTGACCAGTTTCGAGTGCGAAGAGAAATTAAATCGACAGACAAGTGTTAATCAACGACCTTCAGAGAGAGGGAGAGGAGACTAAGAGTACTACGGGAGAATTTATTACACGTTTGCTTATTAGGTAATTAAGTTTTATGATTCAAGTGCTTGTTTTCGTTTTTAATGGGGCTATCTAATTTTAGGACTTTTGTTTTTGTTTGTTTTTTTTTCTTTTTCTCCAAAAACAGATATGATTTTGAGCAGTTCAACGTACAGACATTTATCGTTGTCGTCGTGCGAAGTACGCATAGAGGGTATAATTACATAGTATTTTCCCATGTTAAGTAGGTAATTTAATTTTATGACTGAGAGCACTGAAGAGACCCAAATGTGCGACTTCAATTAGTTTTGCCTCTGGGATGGTGGGATTTTAGAAGGTATGGTATATTCCATACGTGAGATATGGAAAGAGCGCCGCTAAATGTTTGCTACTCTAAACTGTGTCTGTCCCATCCATTGCTTGGCAAAGTTAAAGGAATTGATTGAGAAATTAAAAAAACACCTGAAGAAGTCTGAAAACAACAAAAACTGCAATAGACGATGTCAGTTGCAGAAAAACGAAAAGATAGTTCGAGAGAGTTGTATCACGGCAATGCGGTGAAAGAAAAACGAATAAATAGAATGGCGCGGAAACTTTACGAATGATTGATGGCTAACGGTACGAGCAAATAACAAGTAAAAGCGTTAAGTTCGGCCATGCCGAATCTTATATACCCTCCACCATGGATAGCATGTGACCTCACAAAATAACTCAAACCTAAAGAAAATAACACCGAAAAACAAAACAAAATATAGTAGGTGAGAACAGTAGGAAACATATAGTAGATGGGAACAGTAGGAATCACAGCAAGTTAGATGCTATATATGGGGGCTATATCAAAACATTGACCGATATGGCCCATTTGCAATTACAAACAACCTGCAACTATAAGAAATATTTATACCAAATTTGATCAACCTAGCTCTATTATTGCGGACTGTAGCGTGATTACCACAGACGGACGGACGGACGGACGGATGGACAGACGGACATGGCTAAATCGTCTTAGAATTTTACGACGATCAAGAATATATATATACTTTATGGGGTCTCAGATCAATATTTAGAGGTGTTACAAACGGAGTGACAAAATGAATATACCCCCCATCCTATGGTGGAGGGTATAAAAATGTTCAAAGGTGTACAAAAATGACACTAAAAGAGCTAAAGGACTAAATACCTCAGACACTGATATCGCTGGGCAATGACGGTTTTTTTCCTAAAGCTGCCACCAAAATATTTCAATGTATTTGAACCATTTAAAATAGGAAAATAATAATTAAAAGAATCGTTACGTTAAATTGCAAATACTTTGTTAATATCGATTCTTCTAATCTTATACTTATGCCATCCACAATGGATTGCATTACACATTATATAAAATATTCAAATAAGTCAGACAGAATATTCTTAAGTCTTAGGTGATATGTTATACTTCATTCCCAATATGGTAATGAGGTAACAAAAACATGATTTTTTTAATCCTCTTACTTCTATCAAAAGGCTTTAATTAGACATTTTTCTGGCCGATAGCCTGAGATGCTAGTGCCTTTTACATTAAGTTTATTATAATTTTAATTGTAATAAATAAATACAAATAAATAAAATAAAAAAATTCGACATTTATCCATAGATTTATTTTTGATTAATGCGTATTCCGGCTATATCGGACTTTTATATCAATAATTGTATTGTAAGTGTATTATTGTAAAAATACTAAAGATACATCCCACTGAAATTGAAAAAAAAAACGTTACCATAAATAACACAGTACAGCATTTTTCAGCTCATTGATTTGGGACTCAGTCGAACTCAATTGAACGTGAAGGTAGCCCCAAAAATAAGAACTTCTGCATCATTCGATTAGTCAATTTGGCTCAATTAATAATTTAATGGCCATACTAATTCTTTTGCTCAAGTTTGAGTTTTAGCACTTTTTCTATATTTTTTTCTCTTTTGTGGCTGAAGCAATGTTATAGATATTGACTAGGAGAAAAAATGCGGAACAAACCCACCCGTAAAATGTGCATCCAAGGCCTTAAAAATCGCACAAATTTTCGTTCTGTTTGAATGTTCTGTTTTGTATATATACGTATTGTAGAGTATATGTAGAGTTTTGATCCCGGTAAATCCCGGGAAAAATTGTATATTTCAATCCTGAAATCGCAGGAAATCTTTGCGGGAATTCCCCGGATATTTTTGTTTATACATAAATATACTCTCCTTTTACATGTTGACAAAGCAGCAGTTTTTATTCTAACAAATTAAAGTATTCAAACAATATTTTAATTGGCTAACGAAAAATGAAAAAAGCAGAAAAAAAATTATTTTTTAATATTAATAGTACAGCTCAAAATAAAAAATTTTTTCGCTGCGGCGCATGGTTTTGCATTCGATTTGGATCTATGGGATAATACACTCTTTAGCCTATGTAGTTCTCGCGATAAAACGTGATATGCAAAAATAGAGAGTTTGAACCATATATTTTATCATAAATCTAGAACCACTTATCCGAATTGTTTCAATATTAGTTAAATGATAAAAATAAGTAGCCTTCATTTTCTTCTAATATCATTTTTTCATCCGTTCAGCGGTTGCGACGATATATGTATTGTCAGATATTGCGAACAAAATTATCTTTTAAGAAAATTTTTTAAATAAAATCTTCATAAAAACATCGAAATATCCACAAATATAACTATTATTTGTATTCTATTGTCAAATGAATAACGTATGTTTGAAATAAGGCGAAGCCGAAGAATTCTTTATAACAATTTTAATTATTATTCTTTCTTTGTTTTTTTTTTGTGAAGGAGACTTAGGGAATTAATTATGAATCGAACAACGTACAAAAATAATTGAATTTTTGCGAAATTTTTCGTTCGTTTCATATCCCCCACCTATTTAAAAAGATATAATAAGGGGCGGGCGCAAAATGAGCTATATGGTTGCAATTCTTTATAATTTTTTTAATTATTATTCTTTCTTGGTTTTTTCAGCATTTTGTGAAGGAGACTTGGGGAATTAATTATGAATCGAACAACGTACAAAACTAATTGAATTTTTCGGAAATTTTAGGAAAAGTTATGGAAAATATGCTGGAAAGAGCGCGTATGTGCGAAGCAGAAATTGGACATCACTTGTAGGATATCATTTTTCAAAGCTAATTGCAAAAAATTCCCCAATTATATACTGTATTTAAAAAAAATTACAATAATCGCATAAATAACCAGTAAGGAAAGACAGAAAGTCGGGCGGGGCCGACTATATAATACCCTACACCTACCTACGAATGCGAAAATGGGCATTGCGATAAGAATTTGCCAGTATTCATACATGTAATAAGCAAACTCTGCCGATTTTCGTACTGATCGGATATAAAACATGATTTCTACAGCGCTTAAATGTTAAATCGGGTGAAACATATATATGGGGGCTATATCTAAATCTGAACCGATTTTCCCCGAATTTGGCAGTGTTCATACATGTAATAAGAAAACTCTCTCTGTTAAATTTCGTACGGATCGGATATAAAACACGATTTCTACAGCGCTTAAATGTTAAACCGGGTGTAACGTATATATGGTGGCTATATCTAAATCTGAACCGATTTTCCCCGAATTTGGCAGTGTTTATTCATGTAATAAGAGAACTCTCTCTGTTAAATTTCGTACGGATCGGATATAAAACATGATTTCTACAGCGCTTAAATGTTAAATCGGGTGAAACATATATATGGTGGCTATATCTAAATCTGAACCGATTTTCTTCATGTAATAAGATAACTCTCTCTGTTAAATTTCGTACTGATCGGATATAAAACACGATTTCTACAGCGCTTAAATGTTAAATCGGGTGAAACATATATATGGTGGCTATATCTAAATCTGAACCGATTTTCCCCGAAATTGGCAGTGTTTATTCATGTAATAAGAGAACTCTCTCTGCCAAATTTCGTACTGATCTGATTTAAAATACAGTTCCTACAGCGCTTACATGCCAAATCGGGTGAAACATATATATGGGGGCTATGTCTAAATCTGATCGGATTTTCTCCGAATTTCGTAGTGTTCATTCACGTAATAATAAAACTCTCTCTGTCGAATTTCATAAAGATCGGATGTAAAATGTGGTTTCTACGGCGCTTGCAAGTCAAATCGGGTGAAACATATATATGGGGACTATATCCAAATCTGAACCGATTTTAACCAATTTCAATAGGCATCGTCCTTGGGCCAAAAAAGAGCACTATGCTAAATTTCATCACAATCGGACCATAAATACGACCTGCACTTTGATTACAAGAATACATGGACAGACGGACAGACAGACGGACAGACAGACGGACAGACAGACAGACGGACAGACAGACGGACAGACGGACATGGCTGAATCGACTCAGAAAGTGATTCTGAGTCGATCGGTATAATAAACAATGGGTCTATCTCTTCTCCTTTTAGGTGTTACTAAAAATGCACAAAGTCATAATACCCTGTACCACAGTGTGGTGTAGGGTATAAAAATGTTTTAAACCATTTAAACCATATAGCTCATTCTGCGCCACCCAGTAGATGTCTTCTATGTTATAAGTACGTTTTGAATATATGTCATAGGGCTATTAACAATAAATAAATAAACTAGGTTTAAGAGCTAACTACCGGTTATAGCTGTCAAATTCCATACAATTTAACTTTCGTTAGCTCTAACGCTCGGTTATTTTGTTTTGTGTTGATGGAGGTTAAAGTAATGTTATATACACATTTCGTAACTTCATTAAAAGGGATCCCGGGAACGGCTATAAAATCCCACTTTTCCGGGAATTGAAAAAGTCCGGGAAAAAAAAACCCTACAAATATGTTATGACTTTGTGGGCATTTTAGCGATGTTTAAGGCACTGGATGCACTTTTTCGGGTAGGTTTATTCCGCATTTTTTCTCCTATTCGATATTTACAACTTTGCAAAAAATCCACCTTGAGCAAAAAAAATCGTATGGTCATTAAATTATTAATTGAGCCAACGAATGATGCAGAAGTTCTTTTATCTCCCACGTCCAACTCTCAGAATTGAGTCCCAAAATCATGTGTTGTACTGTGTAGTTTTTGCTTTTGATTTTTGCCGCTACTACAGAAAAAAAGTTTTTAGGTCTCTGACTTTCTTTGTTGTATAGACAACATAAGACAAAAAGAAAGGAATTCCGTTGGGATTCCTTTGATATGAATTAATCTAAATATTGCGATTGAATGATGTACATAGTAAAATACTATAAAGAATTATTAACACACAAAAGGGCTTATTTAAAAAAACATTTAGTTGTTCACAATAACCTCAGATGGATCTAATTTTAATCTTGAAAGAAAATTTTTGTAATTTTTTTTTAAATAAATAGAGATAGCAAATGTACAGAGACAAGTATCGGTGTGAAGGAAAATAAAAATAAATCGGTTTCTTTAGAAAGTGCAAACGTAGCTACATACCCGCTTTATGCTTTAGAGGTAGTCCGGTAATCTTGATAAGAGCTCTTAATGTCAAGTACTTAGTTTATATAAGATAAAACGGGAATATTTATATTCGCTAAATGCGATACATACTCGTACGTATGTATGTATTTACCTACAGACACTTGTGTAAATATAACAAAAATGACATCAAAGAAATGCTTTTTGGCTGAGCATTTTGTTAATAAACAGGATTAGTTTTGGTATTTTAGTTATTTATTTGGATAAACTGCACATGTCTGTGATACTTAAATAAAGTCCTTTGGGTTTTTTTGTGAGTATAGCGTAGACAAACATAGAGACAGTTAAATTGATATAGTTAACATATTTGAGACTCATTTGGCGCGTGCACCTATTTCACGCGACGCACAGTGGATTGATCTCATATATAAATGGAGAAAATTATTGCGATTATGATATTGGAATGTCTGTTCCTTCACCTACTTCATTTTACTATTTCAACAGTTTTTACCATTTTTTCTATGTTGCTCTTGTAAAAATAATAAAAAGTGGTAACTTGTAGTATATTCGTTATTACTTCATATCTATAAGAGATAATATCATAGTTTGACACTTTTTGTCCCAGCTACTGGAAAAATACGAATTTCGAACATCCATTCCATATATCATTTTTAGGAGGATATCATATTTGGTAACATTTTGTTCTCCTTTATAACACTATGCACATAAACAACTGTTTTTTAAGTCCTAATAACTTGTCTTTTGAGTAGGTTTAGGCCAGGGCTGCGGAGTCGAGCCAAAACTACTCGACTCCGACTCCGACTCCTTGAGTCGAATTTTGAAATCATTCGACTCCGACTCCAGCTCCGACTCCGGCAGTTAAATAACATAAATTTCTGAAATTATATCACTACTTAGACGTGAGTTCATGATTTTGAAAATAAGATATAGCTTTGTTAAAAAACAGAAAAAAATGGTATTCAATACCAGTAAATAAAATTGTATTATTTATTTATTGATGCTTTACTTGTAAGCTGCAACTAATTTGACAATTCTTTCAACATGAAATCAGGATAAAATGTTCATCAATTTGAAATTATTTTTCTCTTCAAGCAACCAGTTCATTCGTTAATTATTATACCTTACACCACACTATGTTACAGGGGGTTTTAAATTAGTTTGTTTGGCAGATTTGTAAAAAATACTGCAGCTAGACCCACCTTAAAATATACCGTTCTACTCAGAATCACGAGCTGTCCGTCTGTCCATCTTAAGTTGTTCGTTAAGTACAGGTCAAAATTTCACTACGATCCTGCTAAAATTTGGCAATAAGGACTCTTTCATACCAGGGATTAAACTTATTGGAATTGGTCAAAATCGGTTTAGATCGAAATTGCCCCATATATAAATGTTTCTATAGAAAATTCTGTTTAGATTCAGATTTATAAGGTAACTAGCTGACCCAAGCAGACGTTGTCCTGCCCGTCCTGTTTGGTATGTATTGGTTTGTTATTCATTGATATTTATTTCATTCAAGAATACATACATCCCGAGTATCAGGAAAAAATTATTAAACAAAAGTATATTGACCATATGTCCACTACATCGCCATCTACCGGTTAGAATCATACATACAAACTATAATCAAGACAAAACATGCATACATTTTTAATTTCAGTCAAATCGCTCTGTAAATGCGAATTTTGCAAATAACTTGACCACTCCGCAATTTATGGCCGTAAAAAAAATTCTAAAACACAAATGACCCCAAACTAAACATATTGTTCAATTTTCAGCCCATTAGCTTTAATGGTTTCTGAGATCATGCGTTGCTAACAAACGTACAAAGGATTTTATATATAAAGATTATCTCATATTTATACATTTGTACATTTATACATTTTACATTGTGTTTACAATATCTGAGCTTATTCTGCTCTAACAAGTTGTTGTATCATATAGTTGGCTTCGCCCGACCTTTCCTTAATTGTTTTGTACTCGCCTAATAATATCGTATAGTCTTGCAAAAATACTTATTTTGTAAGCTAAATATAATCAGAGCTTTCCTAAAACTGTTTTACATAAAAAACTCGATAGATTGATTAACTTTATAGATATTTGTGGCATACAAAAAAGGTTAAAAAAGCTTCGAATATTTTATCCTTCTTTTGTATCAAAATTGTTTTCCCAAACATTTTTGAGTGCAAAAGTTCTATCACATAAATGGTACATTTTGCACAATCCATCTCGGAGTCGACCATAATTTTTCGACTCCGGACTCCAACTCCGGGCAAATTTCCCAGACTCCGACTCCAAGACTCCGACTCCACAGCCCTGGTTTAGGCATACTATTCCATAAAATCAAAATCGAAAATTTTTTTATGGTTAAGTTTTTTTTCAATTTTTAGTGTTAGTGTTTTGACTATATTTTTTGAAGTAAAAGCTCGATAGAGCCGCAGTACGCGTTAAGTTTAAGGAAATTATGGTGGCTACAAATGTTGGAAAGGATACCGAGAAATAACTCCCAAATGAAATAAGTCCAAAAAAGTGAAATTAGTCCCAAAAAATATCCATGTAAATTGGGACTTATTTCTTTACATAAATGTAGGGTTGCCGGATTCAAAATGCTTCTTATCTGGACTTACGGAGAAAAATAGCTGGATTTTAGAAAAGAATCTGGACTAAAGAAAAACTCTATTTTGATAAATTCTGTTTAAAGTATTAAATTAAAAAAAACCTGGATAAAACATAACATAAAAACATCATTTAAAACTTTTTCATAATCGCAATCAATATTATTGATTATTATCAATTCCAACATGTATATTTATTTATTGTGCCACATATATTTTGTACTTTTGGAAACAGATTTAATTAATTTTGTTCCTTCAGGAAAGATCAAAATATGTTGAACATATGTACAATTTTTATCCAAATGCATTCTTATTAAGAGTTCTGAGCTTATAACTTAGAACGACATTATATTCCTTTCTTTCAATTATAAAGAACGATTTGGCGTTTGGAAAATTGAAGAAAACACATTAAATTTGTTCAAGGAATGAAATATTTATTTGGGTCGATAAATCAATGCTTTACTTTTTTAAGTTTATTTCATGCAAATGTTCCACTTGGCTACAGGTGAAGGATTCTGAAAATCCAATTTTGGCACACTTATTCCAACATTACAGCAGAATCACAATGCTGTAATATTGTCTTCAAAGAGTGCAATCGTGATTGTCTTGTCCTTGTAGACGAGAAAAATCAAATGGCCTTATAAAAAATAGTCTAGTGCGTTCAAATCGCACGAACTAAGTGTCCCGTTGAAACCATAGATCAACCAAATCGAATTCTTCCATTGTGAACATCAACAAAATTAATGACAGGAATTGAAAAAAAAATTGTATGATTTTATATAAATTCTCAAAATAGCAAAAAAAATATTATCATATCTTATCAATCGGTTTATCTTTTTACAACTGTTTAAACACTTTTCGAAGACAACAATAATCTGAATATAATTTATCATTATCAACTATCTTATAGGAATATTAAAGAAAAAATTTTAATTTTCTATTTAGCTGGACAAAGTATTAAATAGCTTGAAACTGAACTTGGATTACAAAATCTAAAAAGTCCAGCTTATTTCAGCCCGTCTGGCAACCCTACATAAATGCTGGGAGTTATTTCATTATGGGTAGACAGCGGAATATATGCAAATGCATATTTTTATTGTATGGTTGTACGGCAAAACCGAGAACACACAAATTTTTTCGTCAGAAAATAATTACATATATGTACACCTAATTATTTTTGCATATTTTATGCAATTTGCAAATGTACATGCAAAAAATATGCAAACACATTTATGTTTAAAATTCGATTATTTGTTGTTGTTCCATTTTATATGTCTATTATTTTTCTAAAAAAGATTTTCAACTTTTTTTAATTGTAATATGTCAGTGTTTGTCGCCTAAAATCTGCCCTTAATTCTGAAAGGGCGTAACATACAAACGACTGATGATTTAATCTTGAAATATAGTGCGATGGTAGTTCTTCTTGTTACATAAAAATATATGTAAAATTATGTTTCAAAAATTAGTCAATTTTCTTAATTCTGAAAGTGAGTAACAGACAAACGGCTGATGATCTAATCTTGAAATTTGGTACGATGGTAGTTCTTCTTGTTATATAAAAATATATATAAAATTATGTTTCAAAAATTAGTCAATTTTCTCCAATTTGCCGATCATATTATTTGCATATGCATTTTTATACCCTCCACCATAGGATGGGAGGTATATTCATTCTGTCACTCCGTTTGTAACACCTCTAAATATTGATCTAAAAGTATATATCGAGAGCTTATATTCAAAACCCTCTATCTTAAATTTTTGCAAAAATTGGATTTTTATGTTAAAATATTCGGTAAAATAAGGCGCATCTATGGTACTAATTTGGAAATAAAAAAAAACAAAAATTGAGATTTTATGGACATTTTTGTAATTTCTCTATCTTACACACTTATTTTTTCTGAATGCAATACCCTCTATCTCTTCATATAATTTGAAACTATTTTTTTTGTTTTTTTTTTGTTCTAAAAGATGGTTTGGTGAAAAGAGTATGCTAAACCCGAATTTGGTTAAATTTTTTTAGTCGAAGTTTTAGTTTTCAAATTATCACTATTTTTATATCTAACCTGTGATTCCACAAGAATACTATTTTTTCTATGACAATTTGAAAATGGATTCAAAAATGAACCCCAAGAAATAGATAATACTTAAAAAAAATTAATCATTAATTCATTGTTATTATTATTTATTATTTTTATTATAATATGTATAATTATATATTAAAAAAAATTGTGGAATTCAAAAAAAATATTTTTTTACTATGCAAAACCCTCTATCTTTTTTTATACATGAAGAATTTTTGAATAGCCAATACCCTCTATGTTCCATAAAATGGCTCGTGGTGCAAATATTAAACAAAAATATTATTTAGTAGATCACGTAGTTAGATGTAATAAACATTGTAGAACAAACAATTTTATTTTTCTTTAAAATTAGGGATATAAACGGTTTTTTGGCTCTACTGAACAATTGTGTTTTTTAAGATAGAGGATATTGAATATAAACTGTCGATATATTCTTAATCGTCGTAAAATTCTAAGACGATTTAGCCATGTCCGTCGGTCCGTCCGCCCGTCAGTGGTAATCACGCTACAGTCCGCAATAATAGAGCTATGGATCAAATTTGGTACAAATACTTCTTATAGTTGCAGGTTGTTTGGGATTGCAAATGGGCCATATCGGTCCATATTTAGATATAGCTCCCATATATAGCATCTAACGTGTTGTGATTCCTACTGTTCTCATCTACTATATTTTTTGTGTTTTCTGTGTTATTTTCTTTAGGTTTGAGTTATTTTGTGAGGTTACATGCTATCCATGGTGGAGGGTATATAAGATTCGGCATGGCCGAACTTAACGCTTTTACTTGTTTTAGTTGCATATGCGATTTTTTATTTGCATATGCATTTTTTATTCAACATACGCACATTATATTTTGCATATGTTGTGCATATTCCCTTGCATGATTTTTGCATATAAAATATATATATATGGAATATGCAGATTGCATTGAATTTAGAATCCAAAAATAC
This sequence comes from Eudasyphora cyanicolor, assembly GCA_963930755.1. Classification (NCBI taxonomy): domain Eukaryota; kingdom Metazoa; phylum Arthropoda; class Insecta; order Diptera; family Muscidae; genus Eudasyphora; species Eudasyphora cyanicolor. Next base: position 335,211,121 of record OZ005734.1, read on the forward strand.
ACCTAATACTAAAATATGAACTTGTTCGGATGACAAACAAATATATTTCCGTTGTCTAGTCATAACTTATACATTTATACAAAGATTTTTTATGCCGTCACTTTAGTGGAGGAGGGTACGTATATATAATTTGCTGCGGACCAAAAGTGTAACACATAGTGTTTGAGCGAAAAACATAAAAATGGCGGCACAAAAATCATCAAATCGTCAAAATACATTTTCGAAATCGTCAACGCATATATCTACCAGTTACATACAGCTTTCGATTTTTTTTTCTTACGAAGGGCATGTTTCAAAGACAGATAAGTATTCATATGTACTCCCAAATGTTCATCAGAGTGAACATAAAAAATTGTGTGGGCTGATATCACATTTTTGAACCGCAATATTAATCAAAATTGGCGGAAACATATCTTATATTCTTCAAAGAAGGATAGATATCTATCAATACCTTAATTTTAAGACTAGTTTTATGTTTTTCAGTAATCCAACTTTTATTTTTTTTTCCAAAAAATTTTAAATATTTTAGTACTTAAAATTCCTTTATAATTGAAATGGTATAATCTTGCAATAAAAAATTAAATTCGAAAAATTTTCAACGTTTTGGAAAGCTTTTTTAAACATAATGTATTTGAAGAAATTCCTAAACAATAATAATACCCTCACTTTAGTGTGACGAGGGTATATATCATTTGCTACGGAAAAAAGTGTAACACATCGAAGGAGTGACCGAAGAACCCAAGTATGTTCGGAGGAAAGCCGTTTTGGGTGATTTCAAGTCGAATGAGCAATGTCCGTCCGTCTGTCTGTCTGCTGGCTGGTGCGCACGATAACTCTCGAAAGGAGTACCCGATTGACTTCAAATTTGGTATGTGGTAATATTTTTTTCTATCTCCGGCTATGTTCGAAGATGGACCATATTGGTCCACTCCTTCTAGTACCTCCCCCACAAAGGGTTAAAATGTTGTGAAAAATTAAATCTTTAATAACTGCTATACTGCTTATTCGAATCTTCTGAAATTCCACACATAGTATTAGCTTATTAGTCGCTATCAACTCGAGAAAAATGGGCGAAGTTGCCACGTCCCTTTTGGTACCTCCCACACAAATGCACCGTTTTGCACCAAAAGTTAACAGCTTATAACATTAATAACAGTGTATAAAAAAACTTGAAATTGTGTACAGTATTATGCTTTTATATTGCCTACAGTCAAGGGAAGAATTGGCGTTGTTGCCACGCCCTTTTTGGTATCTCCCATACAAAGGTACCTTTTTGCACCAAAAGTTAACAGCTTATAATATTAAAACCAGTGTATAAAAATACTTGAAATTTGTTTCTGTGTAATGTTTTTATAGTGTCTATAGCCCTGTGAAAAATGGGCATTATCGCCACGCCCCTTTTTGTACCTCTCACACAAAATGCCCAAATCATACCACAATTTAATATCTCAGAACGTTTTTACCAGTGCACATAAATGCTTATAATTCGGCACAGTGTAATGAATTTAAAGTATCTAATGTTCTGCGAAAAATAGGTGTATTTGATAAACCCCTTCTGGTGCCTCCCACACAAATTGACAGAATAATTCGAGTAATATTCAATATTACATTACTCACAAAGTGAGGGTATACCTTAGTCGGCTTACCCGACTGAAACGTTCTTACTTGTTTTATTCGTATATAAATACATATTTTATTTGAGAAACTTAGTTTGTATTAATATATGCGTTCCAAATAAATGTTATTGATTTCACTGTGCAACAAAATGTTTGTCGAAGGCTGTGCATAACATTTTCTGTTTTTTTTTTTAAATTTCCATTTTCTTTGAAGTTGCCTTTAGTATTTGGACCATATTTTTTGAAGTATATGCTCTATCGAAGTCCTAATATATTTTACATTAAAGGAAATTATGAAATTTTATTAAAAAATCGTTTTTTGTTGGCACCATAAAAAAGAAAATCTATGGATAAATGTAGAAATTATAGCACTTATGGTCGAAATAAGAGAATTTTAACACAATCAGGTTTTTATACCCCCACTGTTGTGAACAAGGGTATTAATCAGATGCTGCGGGCCAAAAGTGTAACACATCGATGGATTGATCTAAGAGACACCAAGAATATTTGGCGGAAATCCATTGTGGGCCATTTTAAGTCATTTGAGCAATGCCCGTCTGTCTGTCTGGTTGGTGCGCACCATAACTTTCGACAGGATTAACCGATTGATTTCAAATTTGGTAAATATCAAAAGTTTTTCTATTTCATGCTGAGGTCATGCTCCGAGTACCTCCCCCACGAAGGGTCAAACATTTTTAAAATATTGATTATCTCAGAACTTATATACTGCTTCTCAGAATTATTCAAAATTGCGCACATAGTATTAGTTTCTTGGTCGCAATCATCTTGAGAAAAATGGGTGAAGATGCCACGTCCCTATTGGGACCTCCCATACAAATGGACCATTTTGAGCAAAAAGTTAACGCTTTATAACTTTGATTCCAGTCCATAGAAATACTTGAAATATTGTGAAGAGTAATGCTTTTCCACTACTTACTGTTCCGTATAAAATGGACGTTATTTTCACGCCCTTTTTGGTACCTCCCATACAAATGGACCATTGTGCAGAAAATGTTAACGGCTTATAACTCCGATTCATGTACATACAAACACTTGAAATGTTGTACAGTGTAATGTTTTTATAGTACCCATAGATTGACAATGTTTTCTTCGTTAGAATGCTAGCTTTAAAAAAGTGGAGCTACATTTTTTTGCCGATTTTTTTGTATTTTTCATGGTTTTTTTAAAAAAAAAAAACATTTTTTTCTAATTGTTTTTACGACAGTTACTAAACTTCTGTTTCTACAATAAATTGATGTTTTCAGAATTTCTTGCCCTAATAATTTCCTTTAATTTAAGTGGTATCCCGACTTCATCGCGCATACATATACTTACTTCAAAAAATATGGTCCAAATACTAAGATTACATTCCATGAATATTGGAATTTTAGAAAAAAAAACATTAAAAAATTTTGCAATAAAAAAATTTTCAAAAAAAATATTCCAAATACTAAGAGTACATTCCATGAAAATTGGAATTTTAGAAAAAAAAAACATTAAAAATCTGTACAATAAAAAATTTTTGTTTTGGTTTTATAAAATCGTATTGCACAATCTGAAAAACAAAAAAAGTTTTTAGGTCTCGGACACAAAGAAACATTTTTTTTTGTGAGCGGCCCAGTAGGCTAGTTGGTAGCGTCCTCGCCTATGAGTTTGGGGGTTGTGGGTTCGATTCCCACCAGAGGCTCTGGTCTGTCGCTGCAAACATTTAGCCATATGGTCTTTGTAACCCGGCCTTTCCCTGGACCGTACAATTACTTTGTATTGTAATTCATATAAATAAATAAAATAAAAATAAAAAAACATTTTTTTGTTGCATAGTGTTTTCTGACAAAATTTATTTTCTTTGAAATATATAACATTTATAATTTGTTTGTAATAATATTTGGAATATATTGTCTTTCTATTCAAAAATATAAAAATGGGGATTGTTGTAAATTTATCTACCGACTTTGCAACTTAACAAAATTCCAGAGATTTTTTCTGTTATGTCGCTGAATGCGATCGAATCTATCATCAATTTAATTTTTTCAATAATCAACGGGTTTTCGAATAGCGATGATATGATTTTGAAATGACGAAATGACGCCATTTGTAATATGTCATGATCTGTCATTTGTTTTTCATTGTATTCAGTAGTGTTTACAATTTCATCATGGAGAGATATACGCAAGAACAACGCTTACAAATTATTCAGTTTTATTATCAAAATAATCGTTCTCCAATTGCAACTTTTCGTGCGCTAAGTCCACTTTTTTAAATCCAAAAAAAAAAAAAACACTTTCCAGTCGACCTACGGCCTTGACACCCATGAGCAATATTTTAACTCCCGTTAAAAGCTATATTTTTGCCATTGACCGATTCCCGATCGACGTACCGTTAAGGAGCTAGAGCAAAAATTAACTTTTCGTTCACATTTGGAAATGATCCATTTTTTTAAATCCAAAAAAAAACACTTTCCAGTCGACCTACGACCTTGACACCCATGAGCAATATTTTAGCTCCCGTTAAGAACTATCTTTTAGCCATCGACCAATTGTGGCTACGTGCCACACCGCAAATGAAACAATTGAATTGTTGCGAGAAAAGTTTGGAGATTCGATTATTTCAAGAAATTGTCATATTGAATGGCCTCCAAGAAGTTGTGATTTAACACCATTAGACTATTTCTTGTGGTGTTATTTGAAGTCATTGGTCTTTCGAAATAAACCAGACTCTCTTCAAGCTTTACAAGTCAATATTGAACGTGCCATTCATGACATACGATTTGATTCAGTGGAAAAAGTGCTCGAAAATTGGTGCACAAATCCAGGAGTTCCTTCTGCGGAGTGGACTGTATTATTATTAAAATGGTTGAACTCCAAGAAATTTGTAAGGGGAGATTGGGAACATGAAATAAAAGGCACAGTGTTATATTAAGTGTGAAACAGATTTATTGCATAGAACTCGCTGCTGCTTACCGCTGTAGAAGTTGCTGCAAAAGTGAGGAACTGCGAACAGAGCGAAAGACAAGACCCTTGATTTTGGCAATTATCATGAATAATTTACATTGGAAGGAACAGAAAAGATGGCAGCTCGTTATCCATTTGAGTCAAAGCTTTTTGCCTTCATGGCAGGGAATGGATAAAGAGAAAGTTACTATGAAGGAAAGGATACAGGGGGAATTCATGATAATCCATTTTTTCTTAAATAATAATACTAATAGTACTATACAAAATTCATTAATAGTGGAATTCATTTAAATTTAATAAAAATGTTGAACTGGGTTCAACAATTGGGTTCATCGAATTCGTTCCGGCAGAAGAAGTCGTGGAGGCCATTTGAATGACGTTTTTTCACATTAAATAAAGAACTTTTGAATTTCCTTAACAATGAGTGTGTGTTTTTTTTTTCAAAGAAATCATATCACTCTTATTGGAAAACCATGTATATGAGAATTTTTCTAAAATTTCTAATTTCATTTTCTAATTCAAAATTCCAGAGATTTTTTCTGTTATGTCACTGAATGCGATCGATTCTATCATCAATTTAATTTCTTCAATAATCTATATATATAAAAATGGAAAAATGTTTGTATGTATGTATGTGTTTTATAGACGATTAAACCACTGGACCGATTTTAAAATTTTTTCTTTTGTTTGAAAGCTATTTGGTCTGAGATGGTTTTGGAAAAAAAAAAATTGCAAATAGTGGACCAACGAAGTGATCCGGGTCCAGCTAGTCATCCATAATATTTGAAAATTTTTCTAAAATTTCTAATTTCATTTTTAACATTCCTTAATAAAAGATTTTTTTAAATTTTCTTTATTTTTTTTTTTTTTTCAATCACAGAAATTGTATTTCAAGGCAAAAATCGCCAAATCGCCATGTCCTATTTTTTGGCTCTGAAAATCGTCATTTGTGGCAACACTGTTAAAACATTCTAACACACGCGTGACCTAAGACCCCAAGTATATTCGGCAGAAAGATAGGCCATTTTCTAGTACCTCCCTGCTTCTAGTATCTCCCTCACAAAGGGTTACAATTTAGTGAAATGTTGATTATCCAACAAGTAAGAAAGTTTAGTCCGGCAAACCGTCCTACGAATCTCCTCACCTTCAGTACCCAAAAATATTCGTAAATTTATTTATTTCCTTGTTTTAATTAAATTATTATCAATTTAAATATGCATTTAATTATTTTAAAGTATGCACTAGTTTTAAAGTTATAAGCTGCATATAAAAGCATTACACTGGGGCATCCGTTAACGAAATCGTTTTCGTGTCGAAAAAGTTATTGGATCACGGGAAGCGATCGACAATTTCGATTTTTTGTTATAATTTTGAGTGGAATGGCATCGTCAAATAGCGAACAAGAAGAAAAGTATAAACAAGTTGTAAACGGCGGAACGAACAACTTATAGAAAATTAATTAAATATAATTGCAGTGAAGTGTATTTAAACATTAAATAGATCCAATGTTATTTTGTATTCCTCATATTCGGATTCAAAGGAGGAATACAAAGCAGAGCATATTCTCGAATAGAAATAAGGAACAAAAGTAATCCTTCTTCATTGTCTGAAGTCGTATAAATGCTTCCAACAAATGGAAATTAAAACAAGTAAAAGCGTTAAGTTCGGCCATGCCGAATCTTATATACCCTCCACCATGGATCGCACGTGAATGGTTACGGGTACTAATAAACTCATTATACCAAATTTCAGCCCAATTCGTTGAAATTTGAGGTTTTTGTGGCGTTAAGAAGTCAAATCTAGGGGAACCTTTGTATGGAGGCTATATTAAAACATGGACCTATGACTACCGTTGCTCGTGTGAAGGATACCGGATATAAATAAACCCCAGTTACCAATTTTCAGCCCGATCAGTTAACATGTGTGGTCTCTATGACGTTAAGAAGTCAAATCAAAGTCAATATGGGGGCTATATCCAAAATTGGGCCGATATTGCCCATTTTCAATCCTAACATACCTGCAGATATAAGAAGTATATGTACCAAATAAACCTTGCCCAAGTATTATAGATTGTAGAGGGATTACAACAGACGGACATGGCTAAATCGTCTTATAATTTTACGACACTTAATAATATATTTACTTTATGGGGTCTCAGATCTATATTTAGCGGAGTTACAAAAGGAGTGACAAAATGAATATGCCTGCCATCCTATGGTGGAGGGTATAAAAAAAGTTTTTTTTTTATATAAGTTTTGCAGATTTAACCCTTTATCGGGCAAGAAAATATTTTGAACCGAAACGTTTATTTTCCAATAGTTACTGTTAAAAAAAAGAAACTAACTTTTTTTTAAAGGTTTTTGAGTCTTTTATTCAAGAAAAAGTCCTTTGTAACATAAATGTTACATTGCCTGAAAAGGCAAAAAAAAAACATTAAGTGAATAAATTTATGAAAGGTGATATGAGCGGAAACAGTTTTTGTTATAACATAATGCATCTCCGCATTTTTCGCACAACGTTTGCGAAACCCCTTGGCAGTTCGGCATTTTACATCTTATTCGTTTATCTGTCCATGTTGGCAAATGGCCAATCTGGTCCAGCCGCATATCTTGTGGAGGGGCTGAGCCGGTCCCTTGTGTTTTTTAGTTTGTATTATTGACTCAATAGATCTTTTGTTAGAATTGGCCTCTGTACCAAGCTTCAAGAGAGTTTCAGCAATCTGGAGACGAAACTCTGCCACAGGCATCAACTTTTCTGCTTTATTAGCTCATTTACTTTTTTTATACAGAAGCCATGCGTTCGCCATAGCTAAATCTAAAAGGTGATAAAACATTCGAATTTGCCATCTTTTGCTGCGAAGTCTAATTTTGTATCTTCCCATAATTGCATAAATGAGATCCACACCTTCCATGTGGGAGTTGTATTGACCAACAATAGACGGACGCTCGATTTCGACGTATTTTTATTTTATTATCTTTCCACGAAACAGCTGCAATATCAATTCCTTCAGCATTACATACATACTCCACGGACAATCCTCTTTCGTTTTTCATCATTTCTTTATCGCTTGGAAGCTTACAATTGGGTATTCTGTTCCGTCGAAATGTTCCAGAACTGAATATTCCTTCATTTTCCAAGTATGCGAGCAGTGGTATAGAAGTAAAATAATTGTGAAAATAAAGTTGAATGGTTTCTGGCTCAGTTTTGTAACAGAGAACATATAATTTATAGCCCCATTTATGAGGTTTATTTGGAAGGTATCGTTTCAAAAAGTTTCGAGCTTTAGTAGAACAAATTTTTTCATCAACGCAAAGTTGTGGTTCAAGAGGAACTTTCCCGAAATTCTTATTCAACTCCTCAATGATCAGGCGGATTTTGAACATTCTGTCGTGATTTTTTCAGTTGATGGTAGATGTTTGGTATTGTCGTTTAAGTGTATATGACGTCATATATTTTCAAAGTTTTTGAGAGGCATCACTTCTTGGATTGCCTTCGTTCCAATTTTCCTACTCCAATGGTTTGCTGCACTGGGAAGTTGTACTAAAGACATCATATATATAACGCCAATAAATTGTTGAAGATCAATTTCTGACACACGAAATGTATCACTGACGTCTTTTTGAACAATATACAACTTTGTTTGCTCAGCAATTAATCGTAAAAGATCTTTTGGAAGGAAAAAAGAAAATATTGTATTGGCGTATCAAGATCGCGTATGACATCGGGCAATAATATATTTCCTGTAAAACGCAATTGATGCTCCTCCAAAGCTATATTTTTCTTTTTCCAAAGAAGATTAGCGTTCAGTTCACAGGCGGTTCAGTATTTTCATTTTCGATATCATCACGAACCGCTTGGTCCAAATCTTCAGCATCATACATTTCTTCCAAGTCTACATCATAATCTGGATCTGCTAAACTATCATCGTCAAAATCGAGTCCATCTTCACTCTCGTCAAGCACTTGTAATATTTCATCATTGCTCAAAGTCTTAGACATTTTGTAATGGTCGTGATTAAATTTTGGCGCTATAAGACAATGTGACATACATGTTACAAACGGAAAATATCCTCACAAAAGTTATTTATCTTTTACTTTCAATTACACTCGGTTAGATTCAATTAGTTATACACTTATGCACTATATTTTACAAAAAAAACGCCGTTAATTGCGAAATAAATACTATTTTCATCAGCAAACTCTAACACTTGTTGCGTTCTCTCAAAATTTTTTGAAGTAATCTTTTGGCCCGAAAAGAAAAGTAAACAACAGGCTGCTTCACTCTATCTCATAAGCTTTATATGAAGTACAGTTCGTGTCAGATATGATACAATAACCAATTTACCTAAATTTAACACTAATAGAGAAATAGAGTCAATATTTGGGTTTGTAACATTACTGTCACATGGCCCGATAAAGGGTTAAAAGGCGTTTACAGCAGGGATGTAACGAATATTCGCATATGCGAACGCGAATTATTCGCATCATTTTAACATTCGCATTCGCAAAAACCATCTTTGGATTATTCGCTTTCGCCAAAATATATTTCAGTATTCGCTTCCATTTGTTAAAAGTGTTATATATGTATACTTATTCGCTTCACACATTTTTAAGATATTAATACCAATGAAATCCTATTCCACTTCTCTTCAAAACAGTTGAAAAATATGCTTGTCCTTGTGGTAACAGGAGGTAAAAATACGGAAAATAGTCTTAATACTTGAATATCCTGGAAAAGCATAAATTTAGTTCCTTCATTTTGTTGGTACTAAAGGGTCAAACTATTCTTCGCATTCGCTTTCGCAAAAATTCATATTTCACTATTCGCTTTAGCATTCGCAAGAAATATATTTCAATATTCGCTTTGGCATTCGCTTTCGCTAAAGTCACTTTCGTTACATCCCTAGTTTACAGAATGCGATCCCTCTATGGCACAAATAGATTAAAATTCACATTTTTGGTAAATAATAATTTATCAAATACTATTATAAATAAACTAACATTTGCTCGTATAACTTTTGAAGGTAATAGCAACAATAGCACTTAACATTTTCTTTTCTGAAGTAAAGGCAAACTTTATGTGCCGCCTTACTTTAAATTTTGAAATTACTTTATTAATCTGGTTTCATTCGGGCATATCACTTATCGAAGAGTGGTCCACATAGCGGTGTCTCCGGATCGAATGTAGGCAGGTACGTAGGTACGAGTACACATGCGTTAGCCACGTTAGCTGTGTTGCGTTCGAAATTACGACAACACCGATAATAACCACTCAATTTGACTCAACTAACCTCTTTGCTTGACTGCCTGAATGACGTTAATAATGGAAATTGGTGGGTTGGTTAACTGGGCTGTATGGATTGGCTATGACTTGACTTTTGCATTCACTCTGATTTAGTTATAATTACAAAATTACCTGATTGCTGCTGCTGTAGCAGGTTCACGTTCTCCTTGTGCGTTGTGCGTTGTTGTCGTCTTTGCCTTCGCCTTTCAGGAGCTGTATGTACGAATATGTATATAACGTATAAACCCGTCTGTATTGTATCCTCTGATTTTTCTCTTATGAAGGCTTTTCTGCTGGAGAAAAACGCCGATGAAAATGTAACATTTTCTTCATTATGAACGTTGACACGTTTTTGTTATTGTTGTTATTTATTGTTATTGTTGTTGACGATGTTGTGTACGACTGTTGGCTCCCAATGGCGTTGGGGTGGCGGTGGTGCTGCTCCAGGAGTTGTTTGTTACTCTGGCTATGAGAGGCGCACACAGTTAGAAACAGGTAGGCAGGCAAGCGAACAGGAACAGGATGTATGGAAGGAAGAGAGAAAAGTATGCGTGAGTGGGAGGCTTTAATGTTAATTCAGTACGTTTTTTCTTCTTTTTTTTTGGTTCGTTACAACGACACGGTTCAGACGTCAAAAAATATTTCAACAAAACACAAAACACACGGGCCAAAAATAGAAAAGGACACAAAAATCGATTTTTCACATCTGTTGTTTTGCTTGTGTGGCGTAGTCGCTGTCGTAAGTCGCTATTGTCGTCGTCCCCGTTGTCGTCTTCGTGGTCCTATGTTGAATTTCCCACTCTCTGCCTCTGTTTTTGTTTTGTTTATTTTTAAAATGTTATTTTCGGTTTTTAATGTAACTTTTGATTTTCCAAAGACGTTTTTACAAAAGAGAAATTGATTTGTTGTTTTCTTTTGGTTTAGTTAAATCAACTCAATTACAATGTTTTATTTAATTGAATTTAATTAAATTTGATTAGAGCACAGAGTCGTTTTATTGTGAACATATGTTGTTTATACAGTGAGCAAGAAAAGTCTACATATACAATTGATTTTGTAATGCGATATACACTAAAGTGCATTTGTCAGGGAGCAACCCCGAATGACCCCAGAAACAAAAACTTAACAAACAAGGCCTAATATAATGGCAACTTCATTCAAATGAGGACTAAAATTCACAAGAATTTCGATAATACATTAAACATAGACCGGAAGAAATATTTCGTCCATAAAGACATTAACATGAAAAACACTCAAAGAAACGCAAACTCTTCATATGGAATGCGACCGCAGTATAATAAAGAAAATTAATATATAAAATATTCATATAAGGGAGGATATTTGTATGGGAGCTATATTAGTTCTCGTTCATTTTAGTTCAGTAGTCCACCATGTGTTTTTTCTTCAAGCTTGTCATTTCGTTCTCTCTTCTCAGGTGTTATGTGTTGTTGGCACCTTTTATGGTATCATGAATGTAGAACTACCTAAACAAACGCGTTTGTAATCCAATCATATTCCTATAATAGCTATTGATTTGCACCGGTGATCTACTGAACGAAATGAGGTGGTGAACGAAAGTGAGCTGATGAAATAAAATTGAGCTGGTGAACTAATAAGCTGGGGAACTAATGAGCTGGTGAACTAGTGAGCTGGTGTACTAGTGAGCTGGTGAACTAGTCAGCTGGTGAACTGGTCAGCTAGTGAACTAAATTGATTTGGTGAACTAGTGAGTTGGTGAACTAGTGAGTTGGTGAACTAGTGAGTTGGTTTTACAACAAGAGGTGTTATTTTGAATCACCAGGTATTTCGGTAGCTGTCACTTTTGAAGCTTTTATTCTTTGACATTTGACAAGTAGAAACTACGCCATTACTAAATATGGAACGATACACGATTCAACAACGCATTGAAATTATTAAAATTCACTACAAAATTGGTGAAAATCTTGCAGTCACAGTTAGCAAAACTAAAGCATTTTTGGGTCGTCGCGAAGCACCTTGTCGGACCGCAATACAGAAATTTGGCATTCCACAAACGTCATTACACCGTATCTTGCATAAACACTTGGGTCTTAAGGCTTATAAAGTTCAGTTAACACAAGAACTCAAGCCGGCCGTTTATCAACAACGTCGTGTCTTTGCTGATTGGGTCCTTGAAATGCATGAAAATGATCCGGAATTCCATCGAAAAATCATCTTGACTGATGAGGCCCATTTCCACGTCGGTCGCTACGTCCACAAGCAAATTTGTCGCATCTGGGGTTCGGAAAACCCAAGAGTTATTGTTGAGAAGCCTCTCCATCCTCAACGTGTGATTGGTTGGTGCGGTTTATGGTCCGGCGGGGTCATTGGACCTTACTTTTTCGAAAATGAGGTTGGATCAACAGTTAGGTGAATGGATTGCGCTATCGAGAGATGATTAATGGTTTTTAATGGTCGGAGTTAGATGGTATTGATCTGGATAACGTTTACTTTCAACAGACGGCGCTACGTGCCACACTAGCAACGAAACCATTGCTCTGTTACGGGAAAAGTTTCCGGACCGTGTTATCTCTCGAAGAGGTGATCACAATTGGCCGCCGAGATCTTGTGATTTAACACCTTGCGACTTCCTCGTTTGGGGCAACGTGAAAGATAAGGTCTACGCCAACAGCCCAGCGTTGATTCAAGACCTAAAAGATAGAATTCGTGATGCTATCGAGGACACAGGGCAGCCACTTTTCGATTTGGTTATGGAAAATTTCATGAAAAGGATATGATCCTGTAAGCGTGGTCGTGGTGGCTATTTGACTGACGTTGTTTTTCATTATTAACGGCATACCTTACTCTCTTACTCTTATTATGAAATAAACATCCGATTTATCTCAAAAAATGGCATTTTTCTTTGAATACCAAAATAACACCTCTTGTTGGAAAACCCTTTAAATTAACAAAGTAGTTAAACTGAACTAAAATGAGCGATCTCTGAAAAGAACTGAAGTACCCAACTCTAAGCAATATCAAAATGTGAACCAACATAGCACGTTTACTTGAGAATAGATTTGTGTAAAATAATTGTGTTAACAAAATCACTCAAAAAAAATAAAACACAAAAAATATTTGGAAGGCAGTTCAAAAAAAACAATACAAAAGCGTAAAAAATGGTAACAGTAAAAGTAATAACAACTAAAAACCAGTAAGGAAAGGCTAAAGTCGGGCGGGGCCGACTATATAATACCCTACACCACTCTCGTAATATTGAATAACTCTGAAATATAAATTTTGTAGTTCATGTATAAATTGTTTATTCTAAATTTCAAAACGATTGGATGTAAAATACAGCTTCTATAGAACTAAAGGGCCAAATCGGACGAAACATATATATGGGAGCTATAGCTAAATCTTAACCGATTTTCTTCAAATTCGGCAATGTTGGTTCATGGATCAAGAAACTCTACCATTCTAAATTTCAAAACGATTGGATGTAAAATACAGCTTCTATAGGACTAAAGGTCCAAATCGGACGAAAGATATATATGGGAGCTATATCTAAATCTGAACCGATTTCAACCAAATTCAATAGCGATCTTAACATCTGCGAAATACTCTAAACTGCAAAATTTCAGAACGATCGGAGTGAAATTGCGACCTGTAGTCGACGAACAACTTTACATGGACAGACGGACGGACGGACGGGCATGCTTAAATCGACTCAGCTAGTGATTCTGAGTCGATCGGTATACTTTAAGGTGGGTCTAGCTGTGTTATTTGCAGGTGTTACAAACATCTGCCGTGAAACAAACTTATAATACCCTGAACCACAGTGTGGTGTAGGGTATAATAAGAAAAGTGCATGTTTCACGATTTTTTGATTGGTGCTAGCCAGAAATTAGCTGAAATAAGTATATGGATTAGCTGAAATAAGTATATGGATTAGCTGAAATAAGTATATGGATTGATTATTGGAAGCAGCAGAATGATAAGCCATCAAATGCATTAGATGCTATTTTAGTTTTTGTTCTCGACGTTAAGAAGAATAAAAACTTATCTCCGGAACAGATTGGAGGGAGAAAGGCTATCTTATCTGGCTTTGTGGTCTATATACAAAGATGAAGTCAAAATCGATGAAATAATTGATATATTTCTTTCAAAAAATCGAAGATTACATTTTTAACCTTTACGTATTTTATTGTTAAAAGTTTTAATTATCTCGTACTAAAGTACATATTTATATTTAGGAATAAGATTCGAATAAAAAACTAAGGAAATTAACTTCCCTTACCTACACAATAAACGCAATTTTTAATTGTTTATCTTTGTTATGGAAAAAAGGTTGGGTGTTCAAGGTGTTGCCATCCATTCTTGCCCAATGCGAATTGAGGCGGCTACACCATCTTGATTTTAATTAGTCCAAATCTTCTTAGGGAGGTATTGTGGCAGGTCTGCAGGTTCTTTCACTTTGTCTCGCTCACATTTGGTGACACAGGACGACCAATCGTTTTGTAAGTGGCGAACAAGGTTTATTTGTCGGTTCCCCAAGTGCTACCGACCAGCGACTTGAGGAACTTGTCATTCTCATTTTATTGCATATAGCTGCGGAATGCGCGTTAAACCTGTAGAGGCTATCAAATGTGACACCCAGAACCTTAGGGTAATTGGTGGTCTACTATCCAATTGAGTAGCCCCTTCACTTGAGTTGTTCATACAGTAAACAGTGAGTCAGATGATTTGGTGGCGGATATCTTCTGATTTATCGCAGCGAAGAAATTGGCAATCTCAGCCTGGTTGACATTCAGCCTTCCGCATATGTCATCGATCAATCGACGTCAGAATCGTACAGTCATCAGCACATGATGCGATTTCAACGCCGTCGCAGAAAGGTAGAGGCTAAACAGTGTCGGAGATATCACCCCACCTTGGGGAACCCCCTGTTTCACTCTACGGAGTTTGGACTTCTTGTTTCTGAATTCCACATACGACTGGCGCCCCCACATGTAATTAAGGATCGTTTCAAACGGTTTGGGAGGGACGCCAACAAAATGTCATCAAAAAGCGTGGCGTTGTTGACAGTATCGAAGACCTTCGATATGTCAAGCGCCACGAGGACTGTCCTGTCACCGGGCTTGTTCTGGATAAGACCGCGTAGTCATACTATGTTACTTTCGGAATTCGTGCTGATGATCAGCAATGGATAAATGTGCAATTAGGCCTCAAGTGACAGTTGTGCAAGCTGCATGTGTCGCTCAGCTATGTTTCCTGGATCGCAGCGAACTTAATGTTTTTCCGAATCATGAATTCTACAATCTCGTTGATCTTGCCACAGAGACCATTGCAATTAAAATGCAAAAATGTTGCATTTTCGGGGGTTGGTACAGCAATATGTGGATTGTTTTGTGGCGTTGAATGCTGTGCTTGTTGATATTGCTGTAAGGGAGATTGCGATGGTGTCCCATAAATCGAAGACGTTGATGACGGAGACGACGAAGATATGTCATCCCGGAGCGAGTAAGTTGTCAGTTACGAACGAATAGAAATTTCAACGTGTAGGACATCAAAGAGTGAGTTTTTCCGCGGATTTCGGACCGATTTTCCCGAATTTTTTGTAATTGTCACAATTAAAAAATTAATATTAATCGATAAGTGCTAAAAAAGTTGAAACTATCTTCGCGGAAAACTGTTTTTTCGCGTGTGACATTTCATTCCTATTCGTTCGTAACTGATAGATTTTGACGTTTCGGGCTGACGGCAATCTGTATAATTTAAGGTCTGTGATACATACATATGTATGTATATATAAGAGCGAACTCTACATGGAAACTACTCGTACATCAAAACGTAGACTTATGTATATGGTACAGGTTCGATGTGCAGGATTTTAGTATACCTAACACACAAACTACAATATTTCAGACAAATCGACTGGAAAATGTAGTCTTTGTGATATAAAGAGAAAAAAATCTAGTAAAAGCGTTAAGTTCGGCCATGCCGAATACTATATACCCTCCACCATGGATAGCATGTGGCCTCACGAAATAACTCAAACCTAAAGAAAATAACACCGAAAAACACAAAAGAATATAGTAGATGAGAACAGTAGGAAACATATAGTAGATGAGAACAGTAGGAATAACAACAAGATAGATGATATATATGGGAGCTATATTTAAATATGGGCCGATATCGCCCATTTACAATCCCAAACAACCTAGCTCTATTATTGCGGACTGTAGCGTGATTACCACAGACGGACAGACGGACGGACGGACATGGCTAAATCGTCGTAGAATTTTACGACGATTAAGAATATATATACTTTATGGGGTCTCAGATCAATATTTAGAGGTGTTACAAACGGAGAGGCAAAATGAATATACCTCCCATCCTATGGTGGAGGGTATACAAGTAAGAAAGTTCAGTCGGGTAAATCGCAAATCAACTTCGATCTTGGTGAAATTTGGTGCAGAACACTTTCTTGCATCAAGGACGAATCCTACAGAAATTGGTCGAAATCGGTCTAGATTTAGATAAAGCCCCTCTTATATACATATGTACATCCCGATTGGGCATTTAGGAAGTATACACGGAGGAAAATTCTAATTTTTGATATGTTTGAATTGAAAGAAAATATGCTTGGAAACGATTTTTTTAAATATTATATATTTGTTAACAAATAAATTTTATTTGAAAATCAAGAAATTTAGTTTGGAACGCATATATTAATATAATCCATCAATGCAATTTATGTTAGCGAATAATTATTCGATTTAATTTTTGATTACATTTTACAAAGATATAAAATTTATAAACAAAATGGCCTTTGAACACCTGAAAAACTGAAAACTTGTACATTGCCAAAATAAATAATACTGGTTCCAAATAAAAAAATATTTGAATGGGAGAATATTTTTGATTAGAACAATATACTCCAAAACATATAATATGTGTGTGTGTGTAAAATATTATATATTTGGAGTGTACCCTAAACATATATATATTTAAGCCGAATATGTTTGGGACAATATACTATAGAAGCGATTTTTTTCAGCGTGTATAAACTTTCGTTTCTGGCAGATCTTTATGCAATTTAGCACGGGAAAGTTTTCTGAGGCTTCAAATTTCTCTGCCAAATTTCATAAAAATCGGGTCAGATTTATATAAAGCTGTCATATAGTATACACGCTGAAAAAAATCGCTTCTGTAGTATATTGTGCCAAACATATTCGGCTTGAAGCATATATATGTTTATGGTACACTCTAAATATATAATAATTGGTACACACAAAAATTATATATTTGGGAAGATGTTGTTCTAAACAAATCCTTGTTTCCACCCTAATACCTTTTATTTGGGATTTTAATTCCGAAACAAAAATGTAATTAAATTTAAGTATTCCGAAAATATTGAAGTTTTTCAGTAATTTAATGATAATTTTTTAGAAATTTTTAATTGAAATCGTATAATTTTTGATAACATTAATTTACTCGAAGGATTGAAAAAAATGCTGACATGAAATACCCAGAAATTTAAAATGAGTCCCTTAAAACAGAATGCAATGCTGCTAATGGTATTTTTGACAGGGAGAAATAATTCGAAACGAAGGAAAAATTAAAAATGAAATTAGAAAAATTCACCAAAGTTTTGAAAATCTTTCTTAAATTATATATATTTGAACATATTCCTAAACAATAATTTTATTATTAATTTTACATATTTTATTTGAGAAAATTAGTTTGCAAATATATTTTGTTGTAATATATTAATATATGCGTTCCAAGTAAATTTTATTGATTTTCAAATAATATTTATTTACTCAGAAATATAAAACATTTAAAAATTTGTGTTCCAAATATATTTTCTTTCGATTCAAACATATCAAAAAAGGCGATTTTGCCCCGTGTACATGTCAATTGAGTTAATTTTGAAAACCAATGTCTTCTGATCGGTATGAAACTTGCACCAAGTTTAGTCCTATTGGATAGTATAGTTATGACACAAAATGTAAACGAGAATGGTTAAGGACTGTTGGAAACAAGTGTTGAATTTCGACATTTAGGCCAAACGACCCTTTTTTCCGATCCATATACTAGTAACAAATTACCTATTGTATTTAGAAACTTTTTCCCAAAATGTTTTCGATAGATTTTTCTTTAATATTTTTTGAAAACAAAACCAAAAAATATGTTTGCAATTTATCTTTTTGCCGATTAAAACTTGTTTTGTCATTTTTGTCAAAAAATATATTTTTTTTATTTTTTGCTCAAACGAAGGTTATTTCCTTTAAGATATTTGGGGTCTATTAGTGGGATTGGATTTGTTTATCTATCAAAACAAAGAGAAACATCTAAAAATATAGAGGTTATTTCACATATTTTAGCATAACCCGAGAACCATTTATTGTAATTTTTTCTGGAAAGCTTTAAATAAACCTGAATTAAGGGCCTGTTTCTGTAACGTATTTTCATTCGTTTACGGAGAACGATCAAAAATCTCTCAACTATTACTTGAATTCTATAAAACGCAGGTTAAAAATATTTTAGGTACGAGCTCTTTACGTGCTTTTCTATAGACACACCGAATTATAAACTGCTGTGACTTATAGATTTCTCAGAATAACTGAGTGATTTTTGATCGTTCGCCGTAGACGAACGAAAATAAGTTACAGAAACAGGCCCTAAATAACCTCCAATTTCAATGTCATTTCTTCAAAAATATCTTACAATATGTTGCGAAAAAACATATTTTATGGATAATTTTAATATTTTTTTAATTAAAACCTCTTAAAAACATTGACAAATTCATAATTATTATATTTTTATTATTTTATCGTAAAGTGTGATCAGTTATAAAAAAGGAGATCGTTTCGAAGAAAATCGATGCATAGTTTTAAAAGTTGTAGCTAATTAAGTAGGTCTACCTACAAACATAGAATATTCGGTTCAGTAGTGTACAATAGGATGGATCAAAAAAAGTTGAGGCGGATGTTTAAAGATAATTTCAGAACAACAAAAACCTACTCCTCCAATAATTATTTTTTTTGCTGCGATGTCAATTTGCGTCGAAACGAAACGCATACCGTTACTCATTGTTTGAGTCAATTTCTTTTTCTGTATCCATATGATGACTATTTCTCATAACGTCCAAGAAGACTTCTAAAAACCATGAATCTTTTGCTTTAGAGAAAAATAGGTGATCTTACACCACCTATAATTCAATTTCTTCTTAGTCTTCTCGGACGTTATTAGAAAAGCGCATCATATGGATGCAGGCAACGAAATACAGGAAGTCAACAGTCAAAATTTACTTCGGGGTCCCATATAGATGTTCCTCTCGATTTGGTATTAAAACGGTATTAGTGATGTCAAACGGGAAATCCCGTTACCGAAAATCCCAAAAATCTCGATCTCGAAAAATTTCAAAACCCGGGATATTTGAATAATAATATATGAAGCTGTCTCGTATAAAATATTAAGTGCATAGATACATACATAGATACAGTCTGTCGAAAATGTAATCTAAAGAAGTAAATTGTTAACATCAAAAACATTGACAAAAACCACAAAACGAACAACATTGTAGTCTATTCTTTCAAATTTATGAAAAAATCGTAATATAAAATCTGATTTGGATCGACACATCGATTTGGTTCTCATAAAAACGGAATTTGTCAAAAAGATTCTCAAGATGACAAAAAAATAGTTTTAGAAAATGATAACGTCAACAACAATTCAGACGACGAACTGAAATTGGAACAAAATTATTCCATAGCTATGATGTTTTGAAATATTTTAATAAAAGTTAGTATTTTTTTACAAAAATTAATTTATGCTTTAGCTGTTTTTATCCTTATTCAAATTAAATTAAAACTGAACTAAAATGTTTGTATTCCATTTCGAAATATCCCATTATTAAGAATGAAAAAGCCTGATTTATCCTGAAAATCACAGGATATCGAAAAATTTGATCCCGAAAATCCCGGGATCCTGGGAATTGCAATTAAAAAATCCCGAATCCCGGGATTTGTGAAAACCAATCCACTTTGACATCTCTAAACTCTATAGAAGTTGTAGTTGCAGAATGAAGTTTCTTAATTTAACAACGAATAATGCTTAATATGGGGATAATTGTTGCAGATGTAGATATAGCCACATATACTCGTATACATATCGTCATCAGAAACGAAAAAGGGCCTATCATCATATTTGAAAATACTAAATAAAATGAAAAGTGCTGTCGTTAGTAAAACGTGGTTTTCAGGATAATATCTAAACATATAGCTGCACATATAACATCACACAAATATGAATTATAAATTTTTTGTGGAAATTGAGTAAAATAGGATTTTTTTAACTATGAAAAAAGAAATAATTTGTTGTTAGGCCCTTTTGAATTTCGTTAAAAAAATCGCCATTTTTAATAATACGCCTCTAAAAATTTGTCAGGATGTGTATTTTGATGCAGTGTACCGAAATCCATCAAAAACTGAATTTCCATTTTTCTTGTTGTTACGCCCTTTTTCGTTTCTGATGACGATATACATGTTCCTTCCTATTTAAGCTAATTACTTTTTTAACTGAAACGAAATCAATTATTCCAAATTACTATCGTAATGCTCCTTTTCGCATTGCTAGGGACTTTCTGTCTTTCCTAACTGGTTTAACATATCTTTATAAAATTTTGAAGATAATAGTTTTTTGTACCAAGCTTGCACGTTGAACAATTTTAAGAAAATCGCTTCAGATTCAGATATGGCCCCAATATATTCGTATGTACATATATCCCGATTTTGAATCTATGCACTATAAAATATTTTTTCCACAAAATTTATGAATTTTGACTATATTTCTTATTATGTATTCTGTATTCTGATAGGGTGCTGTAGCGTATCATCGCAAGAAAACTCCTTTGATTTTGACTGAAAGTTGTCTTGCGATAATGTCGGTCAGTTTTAAAGATTTGCTCCTTTGTGACAACTCCAAAATATATATATGTAATAGATATTTCTCCTCTGGGATCGGTACAAAATCTGGTATGCCGAGAAGAGTTTTTCTGTGTTGTTGACGAGATTACAGATTTGCTCCTGTGCCTCAGTTCATATTTTAAATAAGTTTTCCAATGACTTCTTGATTTTATGTCAATTTTTTTTTTGGACAGCTACCAGTTTTCAGTAGAGTTTTGCAAAGATTTTTAGGCAATCTGTCTTAAGTTTTGTTAGTTTATCTTGTTAAAAAACGATCCTAGTAACTTTGTGTAAATATGTTGTGATTTTATTTTATAAAAATTTATTAAATGGAAAATATGTTAAATTAACTTCTACGAGCTCATCGCATCACATTAATGTTATATAGTCAATAGTTGGCATGAATAAAAATATAAACAGTATTTTCAATCCACCAAACAACACAATCAACAATAGACCACTATAGAAAACTTGCATTAAGTTTAGAAAAAATTCTAATAGAAACACACCAAATCCTAAATTGCATGTAGACTTTTGTCACTCACAATATATAAACAGCCACACTAATACATGTACATACTATATGCATGTAAATATTATTTTTATATATGTATGTATGTAAGTGAATGTGTAGAACATCTGTACAAGGATGTAGAGCATAACACACCTTCTTCCCCGATACACACAGTGATTTTCCGCAAATGTTTTCCTTAAGATTTAGCCAAAAGAAGTTCGCCTAAATTTTCGGTAATTTTCTTTTGGCCTTTGCAGCGGAAGTTCCGGGTTGTACTCCTTGTTTCCGGTGGATGGCGTGCGTAGATTATACACAGAGCGGAGCGGAGGAATGGGGATTCTTCTTAATATGTACACAATATTTCTTTTTGTTTATTTTCTTTAAATTTCACTTCACAATATTTTTCACAGACGCACATTCATTCACGCACTCATTTGCGTTAGAATTAATGAGGCAAAGCTCGCAATATATTTGAAATTCTGAGAAGAATTTTCTTTTTCATATTTCATTTTTCTTCACCACTTTTTTCGGGTATCTATAAGATGCTTACATATATATGTCTATGTATGTACTCGTATGTACATTTATATTATATTTATAAATGTATGTATATATTTTTTATGAAATTTTGTCACAACCTCTTACTTTCTTAGATCTCATTTCACTTCTTATTTTCTCGACAATTTTTATTTTTCTTTTATTTATTATTTATTTTTTTCGCTAGAGGGAAATCTCTAAAATGTGTGGGGTAGGTTGGTTGACTTGGCGGCGGGCGGCCGCCGCTTTTAGCTCGAACCAAGTCAAGTGAATGACGAATATAAATTTTGTCGGTTATTTTTTCTTTTATTATTTTTTGTTATTTGGGTGAATTATTTGTTGTATTTGTTTGTCGTCGCCGTTTTCTTTTTGGTCACGACCGACGAAAGAAAAATATACCCAGCTAGCGCAAGAAGAGGAAGATGTTATTTTTTGTGAATCGAAGAACACGCGTGCGAACGAGTGTGTGTGTCAGTCAGTCAGTCACTCTGTGACTTGACTGAGTGGTGTTGCCTAAAGTGTCCGCAGATGTTTTTTTCTGTACTCTTGTCAGCCGCCGCGTTTTCGTTTTCTTATTGGACTCACGACTCGCAGTGTTTGGCTAAACTAAACATACTGACTGAAATGTATCTGCCAGATACTTGTGTGCACCTTTCTTTTTCGATTTCGGTTCGGCTCGGTTTCGCTTATGCGAATTCAAAACAACAAACATACTCACGCACACACTCTCTTTCTCTCGGACACGGTGCACAGTGCGGAGCACAAGTAGTCGGCTAAGACAGATGTTTCATGTCACCGAATGTTATGGTCAACTACAGCAGAGTTGCCAGACAAACTTTGTGTGTAGAATGTATGTATACTAGGGTGGTGATCCTTTGTGACAAATATTAAACTCGTAATATCGTATGAATTTATTGAAATGCGAATCCGAATTTGTATGTTTTCTTAAAGTAGTTCAAAGTTGTAGACAGATAGCTTCAACAATTAGGAAATAAGTATTTTTAACATTTAAGTGAATGGAACGGTGCTAAGTTCGGCGGCCATATTATTTATTATAAAGGCTGAGCCATTTAAAATTTTATTTTTTTCAGTACATTTTCGATGTTTCGGGTCGAATCTCTTCAATGGCAACTTCGATTTCATGTTTCTACTCTTCAATTGTCTCTGGATGCCTTGTCTAACTTTGATGCTTTATGACTCCCCACAGAAAATAGTTCAAAGGGCTGAAATCACAAGTCAAAGGTAGTTTAAATTTAAAATTTTAAATGGTCCACCCTTTTATGTATATCCTCCACGATGGATTGCATTAAATTCTGTAATCGAAAAAAGCTCTAAAGTGGGGAAGAAGCAAATAATGTAACGTTAAAAATTTGTCGAAGAAGGAAATCATGGAACATTATAGGTATTTTTAGTTGAAACCAATTTCTTTTGCACACTGCGAAGCACAAGTTGTCGGTAAACTTAGATGTCTCACAGGGATGATAAATTTGATACTTTAGTACTTTTTTTGGTACTTTTCAGACCCTCAAAGTACCGTGATACTCCCGCGACACATTTGATACTTTTTTTATCTAACATGTCTTTGCGCGAAAATAATATACACTTTTTCAAAAAAAGTATATAAGTCGTACACATGCTCTTTCGACATGGTTCGACATAGCTACGCAACGCCTAGAAATATGTTTGGCTCTTTGTATTACAACAAAATTCAGTTTATTTTTATTGTGTATGAAATCGCGCCTTTCCAGTTTCAAAAGTAAAAAATTTGCGATTTGACAAATTTTGCATTTTTAATGAAATAAAAACCTATAAGAAAAGATTAAAGACACGTAGGTTGTAGAACGTGGCATCTACACCAAAAACTCAAATTCGTCTGGAACCATCACGTGGGGTATAATCGTATATCAAAACGAGAAGCAATTCAAACAAGGAGCGACACTGGATAAAATAAAATGTAGTCAATTAATTGTATATTAAAACTGGGCCTGGATCACTTTTTTCATATTTCATCATAATCGGCTAAAAATGTGTTCTTTAGAGAGTCGAGAATTCTAATCAGAAGGTACCTCAATATATTTAGAGTCTAAATCAAAACATGGACCGAAATGCCCCACTTTCAATAGGGATCAAAAATGATTTTGTATCAATTTCCGTAAATATCGGTTTATAAAGGGTTTTCCAACAAGAGGTGTTATTTTGGTATTCAAATAAAAATTCCATTTTTGAGATAAATGATCGGATGTTTATTTCATAATAAAGAGGAAGGTATGCCGTTAATAATGAAAAACAACATCAGCCAAATGGCCACCAAGACCACGCTTACAGGACCATATCCTTTTCATGAAATTTTCCATAACCAAATCGCAAAGTGGCTGCCCTATGTCCTCGATAGCCTCACGAATTCTATCTTTGAGGTCTTGAATCGACGCTGGACTGTTGGCGTATCTTTCACGTGGCCCCAAAGGAAGAATTCGCAAGGTGTTAAATCACAAGATCTCGGTGGCCAATTGTGATCACCTCTTCGAGAGAACACATGGTCCGGAAACTTTTCCCATAATAGAGCAATGGTTTCGTTGCTTGTGTGGCACGTAGCGCCCTCTTGTTGAAAGTAAACGTTGTCCAGATCAATAATACCATCCAACTCCGACCATAAAAAATCATTAATCATCTCTCGATAGCGCAATCCATTCGCCGTAACTATTGATCCAACATCATTTTCGGAAAAGTAAGGTCTAATGACCCCGCCGGACCATAAACCGCACCAAACAGTCACACGTTGAGGATTGCTCTAATAATGTGGCATAGGCTAGTACAAACAAAAGGTTTTATGCTGCTATAAGATTTTATGTAGTAGCTTGTTATCAAGAAATTGTTCATATATTACTTACTGGATCTTACTAATTTGTATCTGAATATTTCAAGAAGAATTTAAAGAAATTTTAAAATTGGTACTTTTTGGGTCGGAAAAGTACCTTTTTAGAACGATTTTTGTACCATTTGTTTACTCTCAATTATCATCCCTGATGTCTCATGTAACCATACATATATTATGGTC
This sequence comes from Eudasyphora cyanicolor, assembly GCA_963930755.1. NCBI lineage: Eukaryota > Metazoa > Arthropoda > Insecta > Diptera > Muscidae > Eudasyphora > Eudasyphora cyanicolor. Next base: position 335,236,011 of record OZ005734.1, read on the forward strand.
AACTATATCGGAGTTGCCAGATATATTGTAGTTGTGTAATATATGTATAATTTGGTGGGCATTTGTGACAAAAAATAATATGCATAATATCGTATGCATTTATTGAAATTTAAATAATTAAAATTTCAGTCAAATCGCTCTGTAAATACGAATTTTGTAAAAAAAACTTGACCACTACGCAATTTACAAATTTACAACAAATGACCGCAAACTGAATATATTGTTAAATTTTCAGCTCATTCGCTTTTATGGTTTCAGAGATCATGCTCTACTAACAAACGTACAGCCGTCAAATTTTCAGCCGGTAAATTTTCATTGTGCAGAGTTTAAATTTAAATAAAACACCAACTAAAACATTTCAGACAAAATTGAGAGCGACCTCTATATGTTTACTATATTAAAACATGGTTGGATGTGGTTGTAGCTGATTGTATAGAATTATTGTCAAAACGTTTTTCTAACAGCATAGTTTTAGCTATTTTTTTTATATTTTATACGGCATTCATATATATGTATATTTAAGAGGGACCTCTGTAAGATGAATATATTTATACATGTGCCGATGCTCAATTTTCGTTGAGTATAATTTAAGTAGATACAATTTCAGCGAAATCATAGGTAATTGTTATTAAGGTGGAATTCTTATCAAAATAGCATACAAACTGCAATTTTTCGAGTTAATTGCTTGGCTGGTACCTATATAGCGGAGCTACATGTGTGAAAACACTAATCGATACGACCTGTATCTAAAGGGTGATTTTTTAAGAGCTTTCGGATTTGATTAAAAAAACACATAACATTTAGAGAAATGTATGAAGTCTTTATTTGAGTCTTTAGAACGGTCTATATAATTCAATGTTTTAATATGATTTACATTTACATATTCAAGCATGTATTCCTTCGGCCACGGAGGAATACACGTTTCAATCCAAGGAAAAAAAAAATAAAAATTGCCAAACAAACTTGTCTTATTCAAAAGTCATACAAATTTTCGATATTTTAAGTTTATATTTTTGACAAAAATATTCCTATGTGTTTGGGGGTGGTGGTTCGATTCCCACCACAGGCTCTGGTCTGTCGCTGCAAAACCTAGCCACATGGTCATAATAACCCGGCTTTTCTCTGGACCATAAAATTAGAATATAAATTTACTTTGTATTGTTACTGAAATAAATAAATAAGATATTTCTTACCTTTATGAACAACATTTGCGATCTTTTTTCTTTTTTATTATTTATTTTATTATTATATTTACTACCTTTTTCATTAACTTATAAAACAACTTTGCGGCCACACAGTGGTACAGGGTATTATAAGTTTGTTTCACGACAGATGTTTGTAACACCTGAAAATAACACAGCTAGACCCACCTTAAAGTATACCGATCGACTCAGAATCACTAGCTGAGTCGATTTAACCATGTCTGTCCGTCCGTCTGTCCATGTAAAGTTGTTCGTCGACTACAGGTCGCAATTTCACTTCGATCGTTCTGAAATTTTGCAGTTTAGAGTATTTCGCAGCTGTAAAGATCCCTATTGAATTTGGTTGAAATCGGTTCAGATTTAGATATAGCTCCCATATATATCTTTCGTCCGATTTGGCCCTTTAGTCCTATAGAAGCTGTATTTTACATCCAATCGTTTTGAAATTTAGAATGGTAGAGTTTCTTGATCCATGAAACAACATTGCCGAATTTGAAGAAAATCGGTTACGATTTAGCTGTAGCTCCCATATATATGTTTCGTCCGATTTTGCTCTTTAGTCCTGTAGAAGCTGTATTTTACATCCAATCATTTTGAAATTTAGAATGGTAGAGTTTCTTGATCCATGAACCAACACTACCGAATTTGAAGAAAATCGGTTCAGATTTAGATATAGCTCCCATATATATGTTTCGTCCGATTTTGCTCTTTAGTCCTGTAGAAGCTGTATTTTACATCCAATCATTTTGAAATTTATAATGGTAGAGTTTCTTGATCCATGAACCAACACTACCGAATTTGAAGAAAATCGGTTAAGATTTAGCTATAGCTCCCATATATATGTTTCGTCCGATTTGGCCCTTTAGTCCTATAAAAGCTGTATTTTACATCCAATCGTTTTGAAATTTAGAATGGTAGAGTTTCTTGATCCATGAACCAACATTGCCGAATTTGAAGACAATCGGTTAAGATTTAGCTATAGTTCCCATATATATGTTTCGTCCGATTTTGCTCTTTAGTCCTATAGAAGCTGTATTTTACATCCAATCATTTTGAAATTTAGAATGGTAGAGTTACTTGATCCATGAACCAACACTACCGAATTTGAAGAAAATAGGTTGAGATTTAGCTATAGCTCCCATATATATGTTTCGTCCGACTTGGCCCTTTAGTTCTATAGAAGCTATATTTTACACCCAATCGTTTCTAAATTTAGAATGGTAGAGTTTCTTGATCCATGAACCAACATTGCCGAATTTGAAGAAAATCGTTTAAGATTTAGCTATAGCTCCCATATATATGTTTCATCCGATTTGGCTCTTTAGATCCAATCGTTTTTATACCCTACACCACACTGTGGTACAGGGTATTATTAAAGTATAAAATGTCCCAAAAGTAAATTTATGTAAACAATTTATACATGAATTACAAAATTTATATATCAGAGTTATTCAATATTACTAGAGTGGTGTAGGGTATTATATAGTCGGCCCCGCCCGACTTTAGCCTTTCCTTATTGGTTTTTCTTCTAAGACTTGGATTTACAGCGTGTTTTTTTAGGCGTATGGTCTTCAAGAAGAAATAAAACGTAATTTAGCTTTATTATCAAGATAAGGATTTGCCTTCATGTTTTAAAAATTATTACGGACAAATGGCCGCCGCGGCTGGATCGAATAAATTCCATCAGAGAGCCCCAATTTTCGACCACTTTTTGTAGCATTTTGGGCTGTATGTCAGCAATAACGCGCCGAATATTCTCTTCCAAGGCGTCAATCGTGTCGAACTTATCTGCGTAGACAAGCGACTTTACATAACCCCACAAAAAATAGTCCAGCGGTGTTAAATCGCACGATCTTGGAGGCCACGCCACAGGCCCACGACCCGAAAAGTTTCCTTCAATAAATGTGCTCACCAAAAGTTTCCTTCAATAAATTGATTGTTTCGTTGGCTGTATGGAATGTAGCGCCGTCTTGTTGGAACCAAAGTTTGTCTACATCAACATCCCCAAATTCAGACACGAAAAATTCATTAATCATGGCTCTATAGCGTTCCCCATTGTCTGAAACATAATGGAGCCTTCATTTTTGAAGAAATATGAACCAATGATTCCGTCTGCCCGTAGAGCACACCAAAAAGTGACATTTTGTGGATGTCTCGGCGTCTCAATTATGGCTTGTGGATTATCATTACTCCAAATGGAATAATTTTCTTTATTAACGTACTCTTCATCCAAAAGTAAGCTTCATCGCTGAACAAAATTTTATTGTGAAAATCGGGATCGGTGGCCATCTCGTTTTGGGCTCATTCACCGAACGTGCGACGCGCTTGATAGCTTCAATTCAGCCAAGATCCTTCTGCAAAATCTTCCATAAAGTGGATGGGCACAGCTCCAATTGCTGGGCGCGATGGCGGATGGACTCATTCGGGTCTTCTTCGATACTCTGCTCCACAGCAGCAATAGCGACTTCGGTGCGCACTGTACGGCGTCTCTGAGGATGCGCATTAACCACTAGAGTGGTGGTGCGAAACCGATCCATGGTTGCTCGAATTACCGACTCTGCTGGGCGATTATGTCGACCGAATATTGGATGTTGTTGTTCCGGATTAAGTCTATTCGTTATGAAATGGCAAACCAAACTGAGCATAAATCAAGAGTTAGCTGTCAAAAAGACCAAAAATTATTGCCAGACTAAAGAGATATCGAATGGGGCGACTATCGATAGTTTGGAAGCTCTAGGCGAGCATCCGTTTCAGAACATTTTAAGTAATTTGAGCTTCGTCCGCCGAATGGGACTTTCAATTCAACAACAGTTGTTCGTGGAAGAAGCACATCGAAGCAAATGATCGCGTTTTTTTCGGTATAACCGGTCATGTGGCACTGTGCTTTAGTGGAACGTAGAACGGTCAATTCTGAGAGGTACACAAACATCTGTTTGCCATCAGTGTTCGAAGAAAAAAAGAAAAGAAAAAGGATAAACAATAAGAAAAGAGGGATCATTTTGCATCACGACTATGCGAGCTATCACACATCAGCTGAAACAATGGGATATTTCAGCACTCAAGATGTCGAATTGATGGGTCATCCGCCGTACATCCCTGATATGGCACCTAATGAATAACTAGCAACCCACGTATTGGTCCACTCCTTCTGGTACCTCGCCCTCAAAGGGTTAACATTTCGTGATAAATTTATATCACGATGCATATTTCGCACATAGCATTGGTACACTACATAAGTATGTATATCAGGTGGACATCCCTTGGGGAACATCTTAAGTAATTTGAGCTTCGTCCTCTATCTGTTGTGCTGGTTTAACATTGTGTATTTGTTAATATTTTCGTCTATCTCAAAATCCACATAGGTCCACTCCTTCTGGTTTACATTCCTTTTGGTACATCCCGAAGAAAGGGATCAAATCGTATAGCCAAAATTTCTAAAAACAATTTGTTTAATCAAAAAATTCAATCTTCTTAAATATACATAAATAAATCAAGTAGGAAAGAACCATTATATTGGGGCTATATACAAATTATTAACGAAATTAAATATTTGTTTTAGGAATGTTTTAGTATTGTAAAATATGGTATTGAAGTCAAATAGAAAGTTCTGTTATATGGGACCTAAACATATCAAACCGTAAACTGATTTGTACGAATTTGTCCATGAATAATTAAGCCGTATGGTTAGAACAGTGTGAGTTGTAAAATGTGAAGAATTCTAATCGAATGGTAGTGTCATTTGGGTGATACATGAAACCATAGACCGATTTGGCAAATTTTAAATTGGGTTCGTGCATTACTCCAAGCAAATTTTTTTAAAGATCGATTTATATTAGTGGGCTATACTTCCATCTCAAAAATGTGTGAGTTCTATATATATTCAAAATAACACAAAATCTATAGATCTGGCAACTCTGACAAACGGACTAGCTAGCCACTTAGAACTGACTTTTCATTAATGACAACCGAAAACCGTTCAGAAAACATATGCTCTCTCTGGGGCATGCGCATGCCGGGATGCGTTCTCTATGGGAATCTCCCACTCGAAAAATATATCTCTGCATAAAATTATCTTCTTCTCTCAGTCAGCGCCATTCTATATTGTTTTGTTTTTATTTTATTTTTCTTTTTACTCCTCCCAAATAAATTGCCCCTTTCAAATAAATGTTTAGTTATTTTTGTTGAAATTTCTCTTTGAGCTGACATTTATTCGGTGGTTGTTGTGTGATACTCTCTGTGCCTCCCTCTCTGTTGTGTTCCACATGTTGTTTATGAATGCTTTTCTTTTGTTTTCCTTTCTGGCTTTTAGCGTTTGTTGTGATTGTGACATAAACAAAACTCATCCAGATGGAATGCCGCATCTTTGTATCGGGTTAAGTGGCCATGGAGCACGGCATGCTACACAATGGTGGGTGGGGGCAAATGGGGGTTGTTTTTATTTTAATAATTAATTCATTTGAATTTATGAATGAACGAACGACGACAGCGGCCGCTAACTAAACTCATAAAAATTCAAAAATTTATTAAGTGTAACGAACGATCGCAAAGCAATGCAACACTGTTAGTCTAAATGTAGTGTGACCATTTCACATAAATTGTTTGTGATTCATATACAAAAAAAATACATTGAATGGGGTAATGCCAAAGGAAACCGATCCGCTCTGAATATTTATGAATTTAGATTTCCAAATTTTTAAATTTTGCACGCGTATACTGCCTGACAATGCGGAATTATGGCCTTTTATCGTTAGCCCAAACTCATTTTACAGGGTACCAAAGTTGGTCATCTAAAATATTTATTTTACAAATTTAGTAACTTGAGTCGACATTACGTTTGAACGGAATGTCACGTTAATTGATGTAAGCAGTGTTAGGAAAAAAACAGTACGTTATGCGAACGGTTCGTTCAGAGAACACAAACGTTATTTATTTTTTAGTGTTTGTGTTCGCGAACGCTACCACTGCGATAACGTACGTTTCTTCAAAAACTATCACTAATATTTTATGTCAGCATGATCGGTTAAAAAATCGCCATCTAGCGCGTAAATATGTCTTATTGAAGGGGTCCTTTGCATGGGGGCTATATCAAACCATTTCCATTAAGATTGCTTCATATTTGCTAAACGTAGTGTATTCTATTAGGAAAGAACACTAACACTAGACGTAGTGATAGTGTTCGAAGAACGGACTTTATCGTAGTAGTAGCGTTCGCCTTGTTTGAAAAAACGTACGTTATCGTAGTCCTAGCGTTTGCGAACACAAACACTGAATTTTTTTTAGTGTATTCTGTTTTTTGAAAAATTCATTGTTTGTATTCGCAAATCAGCTCATAATCCTATCGAGGGATATGAATAATAACGGTGTTTTGTTTTAATTAACGAGAGATTTCCACAGTAACACTAACCGCCAGACCCACAATGTCGTACGTTAACGTTCTATGTGAAAAACAGCTGATTTTTGATCTACAAAAAATCATCAGAACGACAAAGCGAATGAAAACATACTGCCTGATGCCTATTAGTTGGTCGCAAATCAGCTGTTTTTCGCTTAGAAGTCATGCGAACGTTCGTCATCGTGGGTCAGGCGGTTAGTGTTACTGTGGAAATCTCTCACTAATCACCGTGCTCTATCTGGTTACTTCCCGTACATAGACTATTGTCTGAAAGATATAAAGAAGACCTACTTCATTGATCTTTTTTGAGTTTTAGTGTTACGGTGAACAGCTCCCGTTAATTTTTTGACACTACAATAGGCGTGTTTTCGTTACACCATAAGTGCTTAATTTGTATGGGGAGCTAAGCACTTTTAAGCACTATTAGTTCCCGATGAAGTTTGGTGCTTGTGTTCATGTCTTAATCGAGTATGATGTTGCCAGATTGGGCACCCTTTATTTAGCAATATGGCATCCCATTTTTGGAGAGATTGTTATCAATTAATGTGAATTAACGGGAAGAAGAAGAACAAAAATATGGAAATTATTTTAATATTTGCAAAAAGAGTGTAAACAATTGAACATAGAATAGTAAATATATGTTTTATAAATACTTTTCACAAATTTTTTGTCTGTTTCGCACTGTTCTTTCTTCGCAACTCATGACACCATTGCTACCAGATAGTGAAAATCCGCCACTTATTGCTTATGTGCCAGTTAGTGGAAGTCAGTTGTTTTCGTTGCAAAGTGCTAAACTAAAAGTGCTAGCTTGTAACGAAAACATGCCTATTGTTATAATTCATATCCCTCCATAAGGTAATAAGTTGATTTGCAAATCCAAACGATGAAATTTTCAAAAAATCGATTTGTTGTTCTAATTTTATTTTTGAAGTGTGTGCCTGGATAAGGCTATAAATTTGGCATTTACATATGTAAAGGGGAAAAGAGTAAAAATCCAAAAACATATAAATGCAATCAAAGCAGTCTAGACTGCAATTCAGACATAAAAAATATTGATTTTGAAAGGGCATGTTGAGTACATAATTTTTTTAGAATAAACATATGGTCCAGCTAGTCTGAGTTTTTTTACAGTGGGTCAAAGTTTTCATATTTTTTTGTCGAAGGTTGCATTATACTAAATGAAAAAAATGATGTAAATTAATGTCTGAAATATTTCTTATTGTCAGAGTTATATAGTGGAATTTTATGAGGATTTTTGTGGAAGATCTTAACCGTCTAGCTCCCCTCTTAATGGATCAATTTGGCTCTTTTTTCGAAAAAATTTAAAAAAATCCTTTCAGAAAGGACATTTAAGGATTAAAATATTCTACGAAAATGTTTGCCGTACAATTTCATTGGGGGTCGCCAGAGACACCAAAGATGTATATATAGCTATATACGCCTAATTAGCAAAAATTCACTTCAACTTATACAAACCCAGTAAGGAAAGACAGAAAGTGGGGCGGGGATGACTATATAATACCCTTCACCTCCCTAACAATGCGAAAACAGGCATTGCGATAAGAATTTGGCAGGGTTCATTCATGTAATAAGAAAATTCTCTCTGCAGAATTTCGTACCGATCGGATATAGAAGACAGTTTCTACAGCACTTACATGTCAAATCGGGTGAAACATATAAATAGGGGGGCTTTATAGAGCACCCCGTCGGTCATACGCATGCCCCAGAGAGCATATGTCTTCTGAACCGTTTTCGGTGTTCATTAATGAAACTGCAGTGCTAAGTTGATACCTAGTCCGTCTGCCAGTGTTGCCAGATCTGAAGCGATTTTGACCAATATAAATAGGGATCATCCTTGGGCCAGCACTGTGCTAAATTTCATCACAATCGGACCGTAAATACCACTGCACTTTGATTACAAGAATACATGGACAGAAAGACGGACATGGCTAAATCGGCTCAAAAAGTGATTCTATGTCGATCGGTATATATATATATGGTTCTATTACTTCTCTTTTTGGGCGTTACAAACAAATGCACAAAGTCATAATTCATACCTTGTACCACAGTGTGGTGTAGGGTACAATGATATATGCAGTGTTCGGGAAAAAACAGTACTTTATGCGAACGGTTCGTTCAGATAACACAAACGTTATTTATTTTTTAGTGTTTGTGTTCGATCATGCTGACATTTAAATAGTAGTGATAGTGTTCGTAGAACAGTACGTTATCGTAGTGGTAGCGTTCGCGAACACAAACACTAAGGGCCTGTTTCTGTAACTTTTTTTCGTTCGTCTACTGCGAACGATCAAAAATCACTCAATTATTCCGAGAAATCTATAAATCGCAGAAGTTTATAATTCGTTGTGTCTGTAGGAAATCATGTAAGAAGCTTGTTCCTAAAATATTTCTAACCTGCGTTTTATAGAATTCAAGTAATAGCTGAGAGAATTTTGATCGTTTGCCGTAGACGAACGAAAATAAGTTACAGAAACAGGCCCTAAACATTTTTTAGTGTATTCTGTTATTTTGTGATGGTTGTGTTAGTGTACTGCTCGCGACAAAAGAACCGTACAGAACGCTAACGAACCGTTCCTTATTTGGATGAATTTTAACATCCTCTCTAAACCTAAGTACACACGATTGCCCGATCGGACAACGTTATCAACCCTGTTAAAGTGCTGCAAATGTACGGACAATGACAGATTTTTAGGCAAAGGTGAATTGACAGTTTATACGTTTACAAGAAATCCTTACAATTTCATATATTTACAATATATTTTATTTATATGCAGGATTGCCAATAAAAATATTTTATAGACAGTGCTGCCAATAAAATGCTTTTCTGACAATGGAGCCGTTGTCACATGCATAAACTTCGCACATCTAACAATCTGCCAATTATATCACAATGACTTTTCTGCCAACGTTGCAAAACAAAAATTTTATGTTCACACGGTTGACGTGCAACCCTGTGCATTTTTCCACCATTTTCCTGACAATATTGTCCGATCTGGCTATCGTGTATACTTAGCTTTAGAATTATAAATGAAGTAATCATTTTTTGTGTATTAACCCTTGGATGGTCAATGACTCTTGTACCACTTTATGCTCAATGTGGTCCAACCAGACCACAAGAGACAAATTTCGTAAACGAACCGATATATATTTAGCGGATCTGTTAAAATGTCTACAAACATTATTTATATGAACTTTTGGTAACGTAAGTGCCGATTCGTGGAATCGTAAAAAGAAGATAAAGAATACTCGATATTAAAATTTATTAAAACACTTCATGAAAATGCGTGTCGCCCAGCCAGACCACGATGAGCATTTAACAGGTTTCAACATTGATCGATAATTTTTTACTATAAGTTGGGCCCAGGGATGGTCCGTCGTAAACTGTGACGTATATGACATACATTTGAGACGTATTCGACATACGTATACAACGTCGTAAACCTAATGTCGGAAACTTGACTTTGTCACTAACAGTAAATAATTAGCAAATCAATAGAAAAGAAAAATATTTATTTTGAACTTTCAAGTTTATTTATTGGTTCAAATGAATTATTATTTGTTTATAAATTAGGTTTATTCTTCACTCGAATCTCGAATCTCTTCAATGCCTTCAAAGTTGTCTTTTTTCGCGTATTTTAAGTGAAAAGTAAACTTCCAGCAACTTTATAGATCGTTCCGATTCTAATAGATTTCGAAAATCAGAATGCACATGGGACCCATTGGAGAAAATGCCTTCTAATTATGCAGTTGACGCTGGGATCATCAGTAATTTTAGAGCAAATGATGCCAATGCGTTATGTCGACTTTTTGCCATATTCCAGAATAAGTCAGGGCTTCTATTTTTTGAAGCAAGCACAGGAATGGTTGGGTGTCAAAGTATGTTGGAGAGCGGCAGACAAACTACAAACTTTGATACTTGCTTTGAAAAAATTGTCTCGTGTGAATCAGCACTTATATAATATTTTATAAAAAAAAACTGAAACTGAACGATTTATTGTTCGTCAAGAATATAAACTAAATGGTCTACAAAAGATGTGAAGAAAAGTGAATTTTTATGATCTGAAAAGATGTGAGTGCCATTGTTGAAAAAGTAGATTTATCGCCGAAGGTAGTTGATTTTCCGATTTGAACTTATTAATTAAGGGTTGTACTCTATATCATACCATTGCGTAAATATTGGTATTCGATCAAAAATATATCTTTTCTCAAAAAAAATTAAATGAATTTGTATCTCGGATTTCGATTAGTTTTTATGTATATGGTGTCTACCATATTTTTACGTGAAGGGCTGAAGTCTGCAGCGTCCTTAGAATTGATATTACAGTTTACGACATTTCATACATTCATATGTGACGTTTACACCTTTCTGACAGTCGTAAACCTACAAAATCATGTCGTGGATCATCCCTGGTTGGGCCAAGTAGCTCAAAAACAATATCGTTTGGTTAATAATCCTTTATTTATAGAATTGTTTATTGAGTTCATTAAAATGTATTAAAACACGTCATAAATATGCTTGTGGTTCAGCCAGACCACAATGAGCATTTAGCAGGTTTAATCTTTGATCGATAATTTTTCACTATTATGTTGGTCCAATTAGCCCAAAAACAATATCGTTCGGTTAAGAGCCCTTTATTTATAGAATTCACGGAGCCAGTTTTTGGATTTTTTGGTCTAGATAAAAATTACACTCCGTCAAAGTCAAATTTGGTCTGGAATCCTTAAAATGGAACTCTAGAGAGTTTAGAGGTCGAAGCGGAAGGTCCTTAAAATTGTGGCATCTAGACGAATCTGAAGGGTTCTCTATATGTCTACTATATCAAAGCATTCAATTTTTACATTGGTTTAGGGCTGAATAAAATAATATACAGACGGTAGTAAAGAGTGGCTTCTAAGACAAAAATAAATAAAATACGAGAGGAATTATGTAGGTATGTGTGAGGGCTATGTTAAAACTAATTTCTCAACAACATTGATTATAAGGTTATATAAACAAACAATACTTATTTTAAAAACTAATGCCGTCTTTGGAGCATTTCTTTAATTTTATGACAAATTTTTTTTCAGTGTACCATCTCAGATAGCTAACATTCCAGCACAGCTAAACAAGATTTTGATTGAAAAAACATTATTAGACACTTTGCGCACAAAACGTGCAAAGCGCAACTATACTACATGTTAAAGTACACCTTAATAAATAATCGTACGGTTAAACTTTCAAGAACACGTGAGTACATCTATAACTTTTACCCCACGAAACAGAAACAACGTGAGGTTATATAACTCTAAAATACCACACCATATAAACACTAAATAACAACGACAAAGACAAAACTGTTATGAATTATGTTATAATAATTATAAACAATAACCTTGAGCTTGATTTTACATATTTCACAAATTAAATATAATTTTAGTTTTGCAGATTTCCAGTATCATAGACATTGCCAATATTTTATCAAAGAGAAGTGCTTTAAAACACGTGATTAAACTTTCAACTTTGACCGCATGGAGAAAAATAGTGTTGCCACCTAAGATTAAAAAATAATATATTCTAGGTCTTTTAGAATATATATATACCCTTGCCTTTTAGAATATATATATACTTCTGGTAATTTCTTAAGTTTATTTTTTGAGTTTATGCCAAACAATTGGATTTGGGACCAGTGTGCAGTGTGATGCTTTTACACTACCCATAGTCCATTGAAAAATGGGCACACCCCTTCCAAACAAAAAGGTCAAAATAAACAATTATTTTTTTAATTTTCCTTTCATTTATAATATGGATCATAATTTGTTCATAGATTTTTCATGGTTCTAAGCGTTTCTATGGCACGCAAATAAACTTTGGTCGCCGTAGCCTTCTTTGTCCATACGGGACAAATTGAGGTAGATTTGATTACTTTTATATATGATTACTCTTCAATAGCCTTTTTTTGACACATCACGTGTGAGTCGTGTCATGCTGTCATGTTATTTTTGTTAAGTATTGTTTGGCATTACATCATGAAAAGACTTACGCCTGAACAACTTTTACAAATTATTCAGTTTTATTATCAAAATAATCGTTCGCCAATTGCGCAAAGTCCATTTTTTTTAAATCAAAAAAAAAAACAGTTTCCATTCGACCCACGACCTTGACACCCATGAGCAATATTTTAGCTCTCGTTAAGAGCTATCTTTTTGCCATTGACCGATTCCCGATCCGACGTACCGCAATCATCGGTCCATATTTCTTCAAAAATGATGCCGGTGAAAACGTAACCGTCAATGGCAACCGTTATGGTGCTGTTATATATGAAATTATATCTTTATTTATAAAACCAGTAAGGAAAGGCAGAAAGTCGGGCGGGGCCGACTATATAATACCCTATACCTCCCTAACAATGCGATAAGGGTCATTGCCATAATAATTTGGAATAATTGGTAAATGGGTAGAAACGTATTATCTACACGCAAAGAAAAAATTCGTTACTCCCAAACGAAAAATTAGACAAACGAATTTCGTTTGTGGTGTATGTTTGTCGCAATCGATTTATGTTTATCCCAAAACCCAAAGAAACGTTTATAGCAAACGGTTAGTGTATTTATCGTAAATGATTTATATTTATTACAAACCCTGTGAAACTTTTGGTGCAAACGGTTATTGTGTTTGTGACAAGCAATGCCTGTTTATCCCAAACCCTGTAAAACGTGTGTTGCAAACAATCATTGCGTTTGTCACAAGCAATGTCAGTTTAACAATTAATGAGAAAACGATTGTCACAAAAGAATAATTTGATTGAATTATGATATTTAATATGTTTTATAAAATTATGTTTATAATCAAAAATGTCACAATTTTTAGTTAAATGTCGAGCTCCCCGACATTTGGCTGCTATCTTCTAATTGAGTTGTAGACAAACTGTAAAAAAGAAAGCATGTATGTTAGAACATATTAAAAATGTAGCGAGATGTTATCTTACCATATATCAAACTTTTTAGTCAAAAATGAATTTTATAGGTCAATATTCTGACCCAAATGCTGACAATTCAAAAGTTTCCACGTCCATGAATAGAATACTAAACTACATCAGAAAGTAACATGAAAAACTTCGGGTGAAAAAACGTGTTGCATAATGTCATTAAAAAGCAAAGTTTAACTGTTTAGTGTTGAACATATCCGCAGTTTCCAGAAGTATCCAGTTGCATTGTGCCTGAATAAATTTATTTCACAATTACCATTAGCCGCTTCAGTACCTAAACGTGTGATGATTGACTGTTAATGATTTTAATTTGGTTATTCACAATTTAAGACGTGTGGAAAAATAACCAGTTAGTCGTTAACAAAGCAATAGACGGTCTCAGTTTCTGTTAAAATCTATTGTTTTTGTTATTCCGGATTTCCATAAAATATTCAATATTTTCATGCAGTGGTCGATCCATTTTTTTGCTATTAACTATCTGGTTATTTTCCCACATTTCTTCACTTCATTTACCTATAACATTAAATTATTTGTATATATTTGCGAGATTTCGCGCCTCCGATAATTTAGATTCTTTGGTTTAATTAATTCTTTGCATAAAATCATTTTGATTTCACTGATAAAAATATTTTTAATTTTGCAACACACGCGCACAAATACCGAACACCACAAACGACAGTACAAAACTAAAGGCCCACCAGCATAGGACTCTACGCATACTGAGTACGATTGCAAATGTTGTGAAATTGTATAACAGTGCGGAGGGAGGGATACAGATAACTAAATATCCACCACCGTCTGTTAATAAAGCAACGCGCACAAACATGTATGCAACGTTGCAACGTTTCTTGTTGTGTTTTGTACACACACACATCTCCATCTTTTTGCAAAAACGTTGCAACGTCGCTTTTTGTGTTGTATACACACACATCTGCATCTTTTGAGTTCTGTACACATACATCTACACATATTATTCCGTCATATAAGTAATAAAAAAGTTATAAAACCGCACTCTCACAAAATGAAAACAAGTTTAGCTCTTTGTTCTCTCAACTCTCTTTAATATATTCAATCATGTTTAAATACAATATAGTTCCGTAAACGTTTTTCGTTTACCATAAAATAAATTACGAAAATTTTGGAATGAAAGACTGTTCGTTTACAGTAAGAGAAACTACGTTTACGATAAACTTTTGCATTCACCGCAAAAATTTCAACCGTTACGGGAAAAGTAGAGCCTTTGAGACAAAGAAAAATGTTTGCCATAAACGACGCCCAAACGTTTTTTTTCTTTGCGTGTAATTCTGAAACGATAATCGCTAAATTAAGCAATATTCGTTCCTAAAGTGAGAAACACCTTTCTGGAAAATTTTAATGATCGGAAGTAAAATACAACTTCTATAGCGGTTTGCTACCAAATAAGGAGGAACATATATATGGAGCTTTAATATAAATCTGAACCGATCTTCCCTGAATACTTACTCATGTAAAAAGACCTCCTTCTGTCGAATTTCGTACTGATAGGATATAAAATACAGTCTCTACAGCGCTAAGATATCAAATCGGGGGTAACATATATATGGGAGCTATATCTTAATCTGAACCGATTTTCTCCAAATTTGGCAGCATTCCTTCATGTAATAAGAAACCTGTTTCTGCCGAATTTCGCACTGATCGGATATAAAATACAGTTTTTACAGCGCTTACATGTCAAATCGGGGGTAACGTATATATGGTGGCTATATCTAAATCTGAACCGATTTCTTCCAAATTTAATAGTGTTCATCCATATAATAAGAAACCTCTTTCTGCCGAATTTCATACTGATCGGATATAAAATACAGTTTTTACAGCGGTTACATCTCAAATCGGGGCTGACATATATATGGGGGCTATATCTAAATCTGAACCCATTTTAACCAAATTCAATAGGGATCGTCCTGGGGCCAAAAAAAAAGATATGTGTAAAGTTTCGTCGAGATCGGACCATAATTGCGACCTGTACTTTGATTACAAGAATACATGCACAGACGGACAGACGGACAGACAGACAGACGGACATAGCTAAATCAACTCAGAAAGTGATTCTAAGTCGATCGGTATAATAAACGATGGGTCTATTTCTTCTCCTTTTGGGTGTTACAAACAAATGCACAAAGTTATAATACCCTGTACCACAGTGTGGTGTAGGGTATAAAAAGGAGAATTTCCTCGTTACCAGTTTAATTCAAATTGAACTGATACATATTTTTTTTTGAAGACAGAAAAATTTAGAATAATACAAGCAATTTCCTATGATTAATGAGAAAATATATAATATACTTGCTGTCATACTACTAGATATGACATTTCTTCCCCCTTCAGCAAGACTATCTACGGAGAATATACTAGTCGCTGCCTCTTCATTCTAGTTGATCTCCGAAGTAGTTGTTCCGTAGTAGATTTAGCTCTTACTGGGGTTTTTGGCTGTGCACAAACTGGAGTTTTGGTCCGTAATCAATGTCCAATGACGTGCATAAAGATATAAAACGACTTTCTTCATTTTCGTCTCGTCCGTTATGCGAATATCGGTTGTTGTCCCATTGACGTCTTCTATATGTGCCTTCTTCCTGTGGTTCTTTTTCTTCACGTGCCATCTTTCTTATCTGATCAATATGCCTTTTGTACAGTTTGCCATTGTAAGCAATATGATAATGCAAATCTCCTAGACGGTGCACAATGGTTCCTCGCACCCACTTGTCCATGCGTGGATTTTTCGATCGAAACCACACGTTATCTTCCGTATTAAAGTTGCGGAAATTTGCATCGAATTTCATGTATTGTTTCTGTGTAACCAAATTTGACACCTCTTGCGGAAAAATGAGGTCGAGGCGCGTACGTAGGGATCTACCAAAAAACAGTTGAGCCGGGGACTGACCAGTGGTGGAGTGTGGGGCATTTCTATACTGTCGTAAAAACTCGTTCAGATTACTCTGTATGTCATTCTTGTTTGTGCTCATTGATTTAAGAGCATCCTTAATAGTGCGTACCGAGCGTTCGGCTTGACCATTTGTCGATGGATGATAGGGTGCTGTTAATTAATGATACTTTACACCTACATTCTGCAAGAAGTTCTTGAATTCCATTGATGTGAAATTTGTGCCATTATCTGAAACGATGGTAATCGGTACTCCGTATGTCGAGAAGAGTTCATCCAAAATTGATACAGTGGCATTTGCTGTAAAAGATCTAGTTAGTTTTACTTCAATCCATTTACTAAACGCATCCGTATCACTAAAAACATCGTTCCCAGAAACGGGCCAGCGTAATCTATATGTATGCGCTCCCATGGGCCCTTGGGGTAATCCCAGTGATGTTCCTTAAATTTGGGGGGTTATTTGAACAATAAACACAGGTGTTTGCCAATTGTTCAATGTCGGAATCCAACCCTGGCCAGTACACGAAAGATCGGGCCAACCCTTCATCTTTACGATGCCTAAATGTGCCGAATGTAGATCCATCAAAATTCTTTTCTGGAGAGAAGAAGGTATGACAACACGGTGATCCAATACTAAGCACCCTCCTGTCTTGGTTCGCACGCTTACGCGGTTCGCCCGCTTACGCGATTAGCTCGTATACGCGGTTCGCCCGCTTACGCGATTCGCTCGCCTACGCGGTTCGCCCGCTTCTCAATTAACTGTCTTTATGCCACTTCTCACTAAATAAAATCGTCTGTTCCATTCGCAGGTTGCCGTCGAAGATCAATCCTACTCCACTACACCGAGAACCAAGTCCAGGCCGCATAATCCGCCAACCGCCTGTGCGTCAGAACTGGGTCATTTACCGAAATCCAAAACAACACGCCGCATAATCCGCCAACCGCCTGTGCGTCAGAACTGGGCCATTCACCGAAATTCAAATCAACACACCGCATAATCCGATAACAGCCAGTACGTCGGGTCACCTACCGCCACCGAAACCCGCCACGCGCCTTTGTGGGGCGTCCATCAAGCATATGTATGAGGCGTCCGTCAAGCGCCACGATAGTTTACATACCACCGTCTTATTGAAGGATAGCCTTCCCTACAATCTTCATCGACCATTATTCTGTAATCTACATCTGGAACAGGCAAAAACCAACGCACTAGAGACGTGTACCCATACTCCTGCGTATAGAGCGAAACTCCGTTCATGCAACGAACTATCCTATATAAAGCGACTCATTATTTGAATAAAATAAAATATTAGTTGTTGCACAAAGAAACACGATAAATAAAACCTGAATTTCGTGCCCTAAAAAAGGGAAAATAGTGTGTTCTTATTTAAGGTTTTTGTGGGTCCTTGAATTGATCCTGGAGGCGGCTGAACTACCTCAGCCTATGAATAAAACCCCGTTACAAATGGCGCCCGAGCAGGGACAGATTACAAATCGCACTGCGGAAAAAAACGAAAAACCCGCAAACGAGGCAGAATCTAGTCCAACACACGATAAGACTACTACAACACATGAAAATACAAAAATGAGTCACTCCACGCATCTGGGTACTGAATGGCTGGGTTGGATTTACCTATTAAAGAAAGATCAATTGGTTTATCACTGTCAAACCGCTGGAATCCGGACTGAAGGGTAAATCATAGAACATCTCCGAAAAGAACTCGCCAAGCACCACCACCGAAACCCGCCACGCGCCTATGTGGGGCGTCCATCAAGCATCTGTATGAGGCGTCCGTCAAGCGCCACGATAGTTTACATACCATCGTCTTATTGAAGGATAGCCCTCCCTACAATCTTCATCGACCATTATTCTGCAATCTACATCTGGAACAGGCAAAAACCAACGCACTAGAGACGTGTACCCACACTCCTGCGTATAGAGCGAAACTTCGTTCATGCAACGAACTATATATATAGAGCGACTCATTATTTGAATAAAATAAAATATTAGTTGTTGTACAAAGAAACACGATAAATAAAACCTGAATTTCGTGCCCTAAAAAGGGAAAATAGTGTGTTCTTATTTAAGGTTTTTGTGGGTCCTTGAATTGATCCTGGAGGCAGCTGAACTACCTCAGCCTATGAATAAAACCCAGTTACAATCTTTCCTCGTTTCGTTTGCAATCTGATATGATTTCACCGGCAGTTGTTGAATCTGTTTTATCATAAAATATTCGAAGCCATCACCTTCTAGTAGTTGGTATTGATCTACACGTGACTCATACAACCGTGTAATGGAATCGGGTTTTATCATTCGGGAACAAAAATCAGCATTTAAATTGGATTTGGTTGGCTTAAAAACAATGTCAAAATCGAAGTTACTAAGATAATTAGCATAGTAGGCCATTCCACTAATACATAATACGGGCAATGATTTATCAGGATGCAGTATTTGAGATAAAGGCTTGTGGTCCGTAATCAATGTCCAATGACGTGCATAAAGATATAAAAAGAATTTCTGTACTGCCCAAATTATTACCAGCGCCTCTTTGTCCATCTGTGGATATTTACGTTCTGTAGCTGTCAGAGTACGACTTGCATAAGCTATTGGTCGTTCTTGTCCATTATGTAAAAGGTGCGAAAGGACTGCTCCCAGTCCCACCTGACTGGCATCGCACAGTGGGCTAAAATGGAAAAAATGGACATTATTCTGCCATTTATCGTATGGCGATGAAATTTTAGGTGTGTATACAAGAGGTGTTGGAGAGTTTAAGTTCGGAACTTGGCCCCCTATCTCGTAGAGGGGCGGAGCTACAGGACCCTAAAGTTGACCACCTCGGGTATACAAAATTTTCATCGGCTTCTAACTTTTGAATGGAGTGTCCGATTTGAGTGGCCTTTTTTTCTGTGGATACTCCTAGACCAGACCTACAATAAACTTGAGCTTGGAGATATCTTGAATAGTTCCGAGATATGTGGATTTTAAATTTGAATTTTTAATTTTTTCGCCGACTTTGCCTTGCAGTTTACCGATTATGTTCACGTTATGGATTGCCAATAAAATTTACAATATCATGAAGAAAGAATCAATAAGATATGTCAAGAAACAAAATATTTATGGCCCTATAAAGTCAATTTTTTTTAAAAAAATCGTTTTTGGAGATATTTTTGGCGAAAAACGTCCAGTTCGTTTTTAGGTCTTGTAGAGAAAGTTTTTTACACAAAGTATATCAAATTTATACTCATTTTAAAGGAGACGTTTCACAGAATCTACTAGAGAAAATCCGAAGCCTACATTTTAATTGGTGTGGTTGCCACCCTTCTCTGATTTGGACCTTTTTTTACATAAATTTCAAAAGTTTGATCTATTTTCTCCAATCGCAAAGCTAAATTGTTAATTTTTTTTATTTATTTGTTTGTAACAAAATCGACTGCATAGGGAATCCCGAGCGCGGCTTTTCATATCGATGATATAGGACTAAAAGTAAAAATTCCATTTTTGGGGATTATTGATGTATTTTTTGGGAATTGAGGGATTTTCCATTATAAATTTCCACATGTTGCGTTTGATTATTATTTCTAATATCAAAATAAAGAACTTTAAAAAAATTCATCGAAATATATACATTTTTAAGAATTTTATGCTAATATATTTTTTTTTTACTTTACTTTATTACTGCATAATATATTTTTTTAATTTGTCCCTACCATCTTGTACTTATTGCTTATTATATCAGTCAATATGCACTGACTTCTTGTAGATCACATGTTTTTAGCAAACAATAATAACGAACGATAAGTGGTTTTGAAATGGCAGAATTATGTCCATTTATTCCATTTAACAACAACGGTAGCTTGGGGTCATACGAGATTAGAACTTCCGGAGAAATTAATGCATTCTTAATATCGTCGTACGCCTGGTCCGCCTCGGGGGTCCATACAAATGTGTCCTGCACAAGGATGTTTCTGCACAAGGAGGTATGCTTCTAGTGGACAAATTCGGAATGAATGAATTGTAGTACGATGCTTTGCCCAAGAATAATTGCAGTTCTTCCATTGTCGTTGGTCTTGGAGCATCGCAGATAGCTTCTATATGTTTATCCGATTTATGTATTCCATTTCCATTGATTTTAAGAATTCAACTGCAGGTGCCGCAAATACGCATTTTGACCTATTTAGTCGAAGTTCAGAATCTTTAAGCCTCTCTAAAGTAATCTGAACATTGGAAATCATTTCAGTTTACAACATGGACCAAAATATTGTCAAAAAAAACTACTGACATTAGGAACACCTTGTAGTACACTTTCCATTCTTCTTTGCCAAATTGCCGGTATATTTTCCGCGCCATATACTGCACGCTTTGGTCGGATTAGACCATGTGTCGGTGTATTTAGAGTCAGAGCATGTGCGAATTCGTCATTTATGGTAAGATGGGAGTATGCATCGGTGATATCTAAAGGGCAAAATAATTTGGCGTTGTCCAAAAACAAAATATGTTGTCCATTTTATTTAATATAATTTCCACTTTCGGTATAGGGTGTTCGTCTATTATCATTCTCGGGTTTAATGTGGGTTTATAATTACCCGTAATTCGTATCTTGCCATTTTTCTTTGTCATCACATGTGTGGACGACGCCCACTCCGAGTACTCAACTTTCTCAAATAGCCCCGCTCTAATCTTCGAATCAATTTCTGCAGCGTAAGCATCCCGCAGGGGCAATGGAATATCCCGTGCTCTCGTGAAAACAGGTGACGACCCCGGTTTTAAATGTAACTTCGCAGGAGGACCCTCGAGTTTCCCTGCAGACTCACTAAAGAGATCTTCATATTTACGTAAAAGCTGTAGTATTGCTTGATTCTGTTCCTCGGTTAACGTTGGTGTCGCCACCTTTATTGAATTCACCTGATCCCCGTCCGTAAATAGCTCGCCTATATCGATTCCATCTACAAATTGTGAAATCCATTCCCTCCCAAAAAAGGAATCGATGTTGCCATCGACGACGTAGAGATTTAATCTACGCTTTTTCGCTCTTACTTTAACATCGACGGGTACGCACCCGATGTATGGAATTTTGTGCCCTGTGTAGCTTGAAAATTGTCTGTCCGTTTTTAGATGACAATCTACTGGTTTTTATCTTTTGTAGAGTTTTCTTACTTATTATTCCACATGGGGCACCTGTATTTAGTTCCATATCCACATCACAGCCATTGATGACCACTCGAATTATCTTTTTTCCAATAGATTTATTCTTCACTACGTTTACGGAATTCAGGCATTGGACAGAATCGTACATCTCGTCGGGTCATTCCTCTGTTACTTGGCTGTAGCGGTCTTACATTTCGCGGAACGAAAATTACAAAGATTTCGAAGATGCTTACCACCACACCCATAACAAGTTACTGATGTTTCACTTCTAGTCTCACTCTGTGCTAGTTTCCTCTTAAATTGCGCAGGAGCATATCCCACCTTATTCGTGGGCTCAACTAATTCTTGCACAGATGTCTTCATGTCTGTAGTAGTTTGACGTGTTGCCTCCAAGGAATGTGCAATTTCGTAGGCTTCATTAAATGTAGTTGGATTCTTTGCGATAATTTCATCGCATGCGCTACGGGATTCCATACCCAACAGCAATTGTTCCGTAAGCATTCTATCAAGGATCGCCCCATACTTACAATACTTAGCAGCTTCTCTGAGTCTTAACGTAAAATCCGCAATAGATTCGTCCTTTTCTTGTATAATTCGCCGAAATCTTATGCTTTCAGAAAATTTGTTCCTCTTTTTATCAAAATGTGCGATTAAAATATTTTTCATCTCCTCATATGAACAGTTCTGAGGATCCTTGGGATGAATAAGAATTCGTAACGCATCATTTAATTGCACACCCATATGTACACGAGCATATGTGTGATGATTGTCATACTACTAGATATAACACGTGCCATGATAACATACTATAACGATCCCACGGCAGCCGGTTCTTTGTACCGGATTGACCCGAAGCAGCAATTCTTCGGCCAGGGGCTGCCACCTCAGTACTATGTGTTTTATTTTCGTCCATTTTTTCGCCTTGGGAGAGGCACATCCCGGAGTGTCTGCTCCGAATTCTTCTGGTCCGTGCCGGGACCGAACAAAATCCCGGACCACAACAATATTTCTACTCCGTCTGGGTAGAGTGGTCCCGCTACTGAAACCGGGCAAAGATGTGAGCAAGGGAGAATCGTACAGGCCTATCTCCCTTCTCTCGCCAGTAGCAAAGACGTTAATCCTCCCGAACCTTATTGGACATTTTCCAATTGCTGATCACCAGCACGGATTCCGAAAGCAGCATAGTACGACTACTGCTTTACATGCCATATCCACGCATGTGAGCCGCGGTCTTAACCAAAACAAGCCCGGTGACAGGACCGTCCTCGTGGCGCTAGACCAATCGAAGGCCTTCGATACCGTCAGCCACGCCACGCTTTTTGAGGACATAGCCCACACGTCCCTCCCGAATAGTTTGAAACGTTGGACCGTCAATTACATGTGTGGACGCCAGTCGTATGTGGAATTCAGAAACAAGAAGTTCAAACCCCGTAGAGTTAAACAGGGAGTTCCCCAAGGTGGGGTGATATCTCCGACACTGTTTAAACTCTACCTTTCTGCAATTCCACCCGCACCGGACGGCGTTGAAATCGTCTGACTGTACGATTCTGGCGTCGGGCCCTTTAATCGATGACATATGTGGAAGGCTGAATATCTACCTCGCTGAGATTGCCAATTTCTTCGCTGAGAGGAACCTACAAATATCCGCCACCAAATCATCGGCCACACTGTTTACTGCATGGACAGCGCAAGTGAAGCAGCAACTCAATGTGATAGTCGATGGCACAAGAATTCCGACCACTAACTACCCTAAGGTTCTTGGTGTCACATTTGATAGCCTCTTCAGGTCCAACGCGCATGCCACAGCTATCTGCAATAAGATGATAAGTAGGAACAAGGTCCTCAAGTCGCTAGCCGGCAGCACTTGGGGCACAGACAAAGAAACCTTGTTGACCTCTTACAAAGCGATAGGTCGGTCTGTGGTAAACTATGCAGCTCCAGCGTGGTCACCGAATGTGAGCGAGACGCACTGGAAGAATATACAGACCTGCAAAAGTGCCGCCCTGAGAACTGCGACAGGGTGCCTCCTCATGTCTTCTGTGGACCACTTACATGAGGAGACGAAGATCATAACCGTGCGACGACACAATTTGTTGCTGTCGAAGCAGTATCTGCTTGGTTGCTACCGTCCCAGCCATCCCAATCACCATCTAGTGGATAGGCGCCCACCTCCCAGGCAGATCAGGAAAGACCTTCATGATCTAGAGCGCGAGGTCCAACGCTACAAGAGAGAACCTCTAGACCAAAGAGCTTTCAAGTCAGGTCTGGCTGACATACACTCTGACGCAGTCGCTGAAGCCGTGAATAACTACAGAGTCAATGTCGTACATGGAGACCACCCTCCATCAGTGGCCTCAGAGGAAGAGGAATTACCACGACAGACAAGAGTACTTTTGGCCCAATTAAGATCTGGCTGGTGTAGCCGCCTCAATTCATACTGGGCAAGGATTGATGGCACCACGTCGAACATATGTCCCGCCTGTAACCAAGGACCACACGACACACTACACCTCTTTAACTGCCCTGCCAAACCTACTCAACTTGTTCCCAGGTCTCTTTGGACCCAACCAGTGGAAGCAGCCATCTTCCTCGGCCTGGAAACCAATACAGCAGAAACCACTATACAAGGCGAATGAAAACAACTAATGGATAACAAACACATATACTGCGACAACAACAACAACCGACTATTTGATGCCTGAAATTTAAGCTCGTGATCTCGGCGACATTTGGTTTGAACAAGACGGCGCCACTTCCCACACATCGCATCAATCAATGGATTTATTGAGAGAACACTTCGGTGAGCAGATAATTTAACGTTTTGGGCCGGTCGATTGGCCACCAAGATCGTGTGATATCACACCTTTAGACTTTTTCCTGTGGGAATATGTAAAGTCTACAGTTTATGCGGACAAACCAGCTTCGATTCAGGCCTTGGAGCAAAACATCACGCGTATCATTCGCCAGTTACCAGTCGAAATACTCAAACGAGTGATCGAAAATTGGACTCAACGGATGGACTATTTGAGAAGTAGCCGCGGCCAACATTTGATAGACATAGTCTTCAAAAAATAAATGCCAAAGAATGTTCTTTCAAATGATAATACGAGTAAACATTCCCCATTCAATTTGAATTATCTGTGTTTTTTTTCTTTAAAAAAGTAGGGAACCTCGAAATGGATCACCCTACATATATAAGGCTTTTTGCCCCACTGAACCATATTTAAGCCTTTCTCCCTTTATTTATTCCACTTGGGAACATAGGGCTTCTACAAGAGAATTTCATCGTATTTTATTATTACATATAATCTTAATGTCATCAAAACTTATATCTTGTTGTTGCACTTGTTTCTTCGCAAGATATTTTTCGGACGACCTGGGCGCCGGCTGCCTTGGGGTTTCCATTCTAATGCTGCTCTTGTGGCGAAGTATGTCCTATCCACTTCCTTCGTGTTATTTGGCGGATTATGGGTCCTCGTTTGTGGACTTCCAGAGATCGGCGTTTGTGCTTTTATTTGCCCAGTATATGTGACTTATTATGCGAAGGCATTTATTTACGAATCCCTGTAGTTTTTGTGATATTGCAGCCGTCATTTTCCAGGTTTCGCTGCCATATAATAGGGTGGATTTCACACACGAGTTGAATGTTCTCGTTTTTATCCTCAAAGAGATTTGTGTTGACCGCCATATCTTGATCAATCAGCTAAATGCTGAGCGCGCTTTATTTAATCTATTTCCTATTTTAACCCCTTTTTCCCACTGTATCATATTTGTCCTACCGCACCATATTTAATCATTTTTGCCCCACAGTACCGTATTTAACCGTTTCTTTACCAGACAGGTTATGGGGAATGAATAAAAAATCATATTTTGGGGATTTTTCGAATTTATTTTGGGTCCTGTAGGATTTTCCTTTACAAATAAAATAATGTTAGAATTTGTCTTGATTTCAGGTGTGAAGACGTAAAAAATTAAAAAAATAATTGAAATATAATAATTTTTAAATATTTTGTGGATTTATAAAGTTTCCATCTGCGTTTGAAAAGATTTATTTTGTAATTTTTTCCTGATTCGTTCCAACGAATCGGTATATACATATATTACATTCGGATGTAAACCGATTTCATTCTCATTATTTTATCTGAACGACAACAAAATTGGCTATTTGATGTAAAAATATTGTCATTAGATATACGCGCAGTGACAAAAGTTATGTTCATTTGAAATTATACTTTCCAACAAATATTTTCTGAATTTTTGACAAAGAATATTCTCTAAATGACGGCTACGCAATGACAATTGAATACTATAGACGTCGCATGGTATTTACAGACTTCATCCGTCAGGTGGCGTCCGAGCAGCCTTTTTCTCATTCTCGAATTCCTCGCTGTCAAAACATGCAGACTTTTTTGTACTCTCAAATAATTTCTGAGAAGGGAGTGGGATTTTCAGTTTGCTTTGTAGTTGAATGTTTTAAAGTTGGAATATAATAAAATTAATGAGAAAATTGTTTCTCTCTTTGCAGAGTAAATAAAATTAAATCTCCTCTCTTTGCCGAACGCTCTCTTTACAGTTCAGCCAGACAAAGCGCCATCTTCGATATGCAGACAAATTAAACGAATTGTCAAACTCCATGCGACGTCTATAGTATTAAATTGTCATTGGGCTACGCAGACAAAAGTGTCTTTCTGTGGAATCCATAACTATGGATGTTATCGATAACTAAATAACTAATAATAATAACATCGCTAATACATAATTGTATCGATTATGTCTTCTAATTTTGAGCCCACGAAGAATCCCTTTTTTAAAGCTTTAACGTCCGATAGCTCGATAACTAAGCGAGATATCGATGACAGGCCTCTCACTTCTTCTTATTTTGAGGTGATGTATCCAAATCCCCAATTTTGCATTAGCAGAACATTTCCTGTTATATCAGAAAATTTGATAATCGAAAATCACTACACCATTTCTAAATGTAATTCAGAAAATATCAATTGAAATTCAGAAATTCCATTTGAAATTCAGAACTCGTCACTTGAAATTCAGATTTTCCATTTAATTTTCAGAATTCGTCAATTGAAAATCTGAATTTCCATTTGAAATTCAGAACTCGTCAATTGAAATTCAGATTTTCCATTTGAAATTCAGAACTCGTCATTTGAAATTCGGAATACTTCAGAAATCAGATTTTCAGCACATTTTAATGTGAAATTAATTATATAGGCCTGAAGCCATATACATATATCTTCAGCCAGAAAAGGCATGGCTGGTCGTGGATTGGGATTTAAGTGGTGCAAGTAAAACCAGCTTCGTAATAATAACCAGTAAGGAAAGGCTAAAGTCGGGCGGTGCCGACTATATAATACCCTACACCACTCTCGTAATATTGAATAACTCTGATAAATAAATTTTGTAATTCATGTATAAATTGTTTACATAAATTTACTTTTGGGACATTTAATACTTAAATAATACCCTGTACCACAGTGTGGTGTAGGGTATAAAAACGATTGGATCTAAAGAGCCAAATCGGATGAAACATATATATGGGAGCTATAGCTAAATCTTTACAGATTTTCTTCAAATTCGGTAGTGTTGGTTCATGGATCAAGAAACTCTACCATTCTAAATTTCAAAAGGATTTGATGTAAAATACAGCTTCTACGGACTAAAGAGCAAAATCGGACGAAACATATATATGGGAGCTATAGCTAAACCTTAACCGATATTCTTCAAATTCGGTAGTGTTGGTTCATGGATCAAGAAACTCTACCATTCTAAATTTCAAAACGATTGGATGTAAAATACAGCTTTTATAGGACTAAAGGGCCAAATCGGACGAAACATATATATGGGAGCTATAGCTAAATCTTAACCGATTTTCTTCAAATTCGGTAGTGTTGGTTTATGGATCAAGAAACTCTACCATTCTAAATTTCAAAAGGATTGGATGTAAAATACAGCTTCTACAGGACTAAAGAGCAAAATCGGACGAAACATATATATGGGAGCTATAGCTAAATCTTAACCGATATTCTTCAAATTCGGTAGTGTTGGTTCATGGATCAAGAAACTCTACCATTCTAAATTTCAAAACGATTGGATGTAAAATACAGCTTCTATAGAACTAAAGAGCCAAATCGGATGAAACATATATATGGGAGCTATAGCTAAATCTTTACCGATTTTCTTCAAATTCGGTAGTGTTGGTTCATGGATCAAGAAACTCTACCATTCTAAATTTCAAAAGGATTGGATGTAAAATACAGCTTCTACAGGACTAAAGAGCAAAATCGGACGAAACATATATATGGGAGCTATAGCTAAACCTTAACCGATATTCTTCAAATTCGGTAGTGTTGGTTCATGGATCAAGAAACTCTACCATTCTAAATTTCAAAACGATTGGATGTAAAATACAGCTTTTATAGGACTAAAGGGCCAAATCGGACGAAACATATATATGGGAGCTATAGCTAAATCTTAACCGATTTTTTTCAAATTCGGTAGTGTTGGTCCATGGATCAAGAAACTCTGCCATTCTAAATTTCAAAAGGATTGGATGTAAAATACAGCTTCTACAGGACTAAAGAGCAAAATCGGACGAAACATATATATGGGAGCTATAGCTAAATCTTAACCGATATTCTTCAAATTCGGTAGTGTTTGTTCATGGATCAAGAAACTCTACCATTCTAAATTTCAAAACGATTGGATGTAAAATACAGCTTCTATAGAACTAAAGGGCCAAATCGGACGAAACATATATATGGGAGCTATAGCTAAATCTTAACCGATTTTCTTCAAATTCGGTAGTGTTGGTTCATGGGTCAAGAAACTCTACCATTCTAAATTTCAAAACGATCGGATGTAAAATACAGCTTCTATAGGACTAAAGGACCAAATCGGACGAAAGATATTATCTAATCTAAATCTGAACCGATTTCAACCAAATTCAATAGCGATCTTAACAGCCGCGAAATACTCTAAACTGCAAAATTTCAGAACGAAATTGCGACCTGTAGTCGACGAACAACTTTACATGGACAGACGGACGGACGGACAGACATCGTTAAATCGACTCATCTAGTGATTCTGAGTCGATCGGTATACTTTAAGGTGTTATTTTATATATACTAGCTGTGTTATTTTCAGGTGTTACAAACATCTGCCGTGAAACAAACTTATAATACCCTGTACCACAGTGTGGTGTAGGGTATACAAATTGACCAGCTCAGGACAGGTTTTCTCATCAATGGAATGGAATTTCAGTGAATTGTCAGAACTACGGACAGTCTTTGACAATGGCTCATATGAAAGCGGATGATTGGATTAGCTCTTTCTCGAGTCAGATTCAATTTAAAAATCGTTATTTACTTCAGTCACATGTATTGCAAAATGTTCCTATACATAAATAATGTGAAATTAAAAAGAACTACGGCGACATACGATTGACTTGAGATGGTTCCCATATGTAAATTTTAAATAACTTTGATGTTAATACATGTAATAACCAGTGCACCGTAGGCCAAAAAAAATTATGCTACTGCATCCGAGGAGTTGACTAACCACCTACGAAACGTCATGCATAGGTTGATGTTGGATTTCAAAACGTTTTCTTTTTTACATGACTATTCAAAATACCTTGCTTAACTTAAAAGGAACTCTTTCATCTTCAGCTCAACTCCACACTGAGAAAACCATGAAATTAAAAAAAATAGTTTCTTGTTTTCAAATAGAAATTCCAAATTTCAATAGTTTCTGAATTTCAAATGAAAAGTTCTGAATTTAAAATGAAAAATTATGTATTTCAAATGTCGAGTTCTGAATTTCAACTGAAGAATTCTGAATTAAAAATGGATATTCTGAATTTCAATTGATGAGTTCTGAATTTCAAATGTAAAATCTGAATTTCAACTGAAGAATTCTGAATTAAAAATGGATATTCTGAACTTCAATTGATGAGTTCTGAATTTCAAATGTAAAATCTGAATTCCAAATGACGACTTCTGAATTTCAAATGGAATTTCTGAATTTCAATTGACGAGTTCTGAATTTAAAATGGAAAATCTGAATTTCAAGTGACGAGTTCTGAATTTCAAGTGGAATTTGTGAATTTCAATTGACGAATTCTGAATTTAAAATGAGTTTTTTTCTGAACTACATTTGGAAATGGTGTATTTATTATTATTTTTATTTTCAAAACAAATACATATTTAATTGAATTTATTTATTTTGACGTTAACTATCAGATTTCTTTAACTTGGGTAACAGATTTTATTACAAACGATAGCTACGCTAAAATTGCTATTGCATAGGGTACGTATAGATTTGAATATAATGCAATGATAAATCATGTTTGCAACATACAATGGATTTTCTTCAGTGAATATGGACATATATTGGATATTCAAACCTTATTCCTATCGTGGAAAATTGCTAAAACTTCATATTAAAATAAAAAAATCGATTTTTACAATACGTCGTGCGCTACATATTAACTCTAATATCAATGTATATATATATTTATGTATATTTTTGATTGTGTAAACAAAAACAATATTATGCCTTATAAAAAATTCAGTCAAATTCCATAATTAATTTCCTATCGAGGCAACCTTCTCCGTTTCCGTCTTCACATAGTCCGCATCGGCCAAATATTGAATTTTTCCCACACGACGACCACTGCTCATATCGTATTCGAAAACACACGGTACACTATTCGGTATGTTCACCTTCATAATATCATCATCGGAAATATCTGAAAAGGCGGTTACAATTCAATTGATCAATAGTAAAGAGCTGGTTCTTGACCTTACCTTCAATATATTTCATTAGAGCTCGCACCACTGTGCCATGAGCCACAACGAGTACTTTTTGTCCTTTCAGAACTTTTGGCATTACCTCTTGTTCCCACAAGGGAATGGCTCGTAGCATGAGCGTTTTTAGAGATTCAGTATCGGGAAATTTATCATTTGGTATATCTTTGAACTTTGGATTGTTACGTATTTTGGCATAATAGGGATTTTCGGGAGTTATCGGTGGTGGTAGAACATCAAAGGAGCGACGCCATATTTGTACCTGTCGAAAAGAAATGTAATATCGGTAAATAATAAGTATTCGTTAATTAATATTTTGCAAAAAATATATGCCCATCGAAAAGTTATATTTGAATATTTGTATTTATTAACACACTGTGCATTGTAGTGCTTTATTTGACAACCTAAATGCGACAACTTCCCAACACTGAAACTTATTTAGGGACAGACTTGCCAGATGAAATAAAGGTACTTAAAACAAGTAAGAAAGTTTCAGTCGGGTAAACCGACTAAGGTATACCCTCACTTTGTGAGTAATGTAATATTGAATATTACTCGAATTATTCTGTCAATTTGTGTGGGAGGTACCAGAAGGGGTTTATCAAATACACCTTTTTTTTGCTGAACATTAGATACTTTAAATTCATTGCACTGTGCCGATTTATAAGCATTTATGTGCACTGGTATAAACGTTATGAGACATTAAATTGTGGTATGATTTGGGCATTTTGTGTGGGAGGTACAAAGAGGGGCGTGGCAATAACGCCCATTTTTCACAGGGCTATAGACACTATAAAAAAATTACACTGTACAAAATTTCAAGTATTTTTATACACTGGTTTTAATGTTATAAGCTGTTAACTTTTGGTGCAAAAAGGTACCTTTGTGTGGGAGGTACCAAAAGGGGTGTAACAACAACACCCATTTTTCCCTGGACTGTAGGCAATATAAAAGCATAATACTGTACAAAATTTCAAGTATTTTTATACACTGTTTTTAATGTTATAAGCTGTTAACTTTTGGTGCAAAATGGTGCATTTGTGTGGGAGGTACCAAAAGGGACGTGGCGACTTCGCCCATTTTTCTCGAGTTGATAACGACTAATAAGCTAATACTATGTGTGGAATTTCAAAAGATTCGAATAAGTAGTATAGCAGTTATTAAAGAATCAATATTTCGCAACATTTTAACCCTTTGTGGGGGAGGTACTAGAAGGAGTGGACCAATATGGCCCATCTTCGAACTTAGCCGGAGATAGAAAAAAATATTACCACATACCAAATTTGAGGTCAATCGGTTACTCCTTTCGAGAGTTATCGTGCGCACCAGCCAGCAGACAGACAGACAGACAGGCAGACAGACAGACAGACAGACAGACAGACGGACGGACATTGCTCATTCGACTTAAAATGACCCAAAACGGATTTCCTCCGAACATACTTGGGGTCTTAGGTCACTCCTTCGACGTGTTACACTTTTTTCCGTAGCAAATGATATATACCCTCGTCACACTAAAGTGAGGGTATAAAAATATTGTTATTGATTTTAGATACTTGAAAATTTAATCGTAGTAAATATAATATAGACAAGTAAGAAAGTTTCAGTCGGGTAAACCGACTAAGGTATACCCTCACTTTGTGAGTAATGTAATATATAACATTACACCAATAAATCTGTCAATTTGTGTGGGAGGTACCAGAAGGGGTTTTCCAAATACACATATTTTTCGGTAAACAGTACATTCTTAAATACATTGCATTGAGCTGAACTATAAGCGTTTATGTGCACTGGTATATTAAAGTTACGAGCTATGTAATTTTGGTATGATTTGGTCATTTTGTGTGGGAGGTACAAAAAGGGGCGGGGTGATAACGCCCACTTTTTATAGGACTATAGGCACTATAACAGCATTACACTGTACAAAATTTCAAGTATTTGTATGCACTGGTATTAAAGTTACAAGCCGTTTACTTTTGGTACGAAACGGTCCATTTGTGTGGGATGTACCAAAAGGGGCTGTACAATAATGCCCATTTTTTACCGGACTATAGGCGCTACAAAAACATTATACTGTAGAAAATTTCAAGCATTTTTATGCACTTGTATTAACGTTATAAGCAGTTAAATGTTGATGCAAAATGGTCCATTTGTGTGGGAGGTACCAAAAGGGGCATGCCAACTTCACTCATTTTTCTCGAGTTAATAGCGACTAATATACTAATATTATGTGCAGAATTTCAAAAGATTCGAATAAGTAGTATAGAAGTTATTAAAGAATCAATATTTCACTAAATTTTAACCCTTTGTGTGGGAGGTACCAGAAGGAGTAGACCAATATGGCCCATCTTCGAACTCATCCGGAGATAGATCAAAATATTACCACATACCAAATTTGAAGTCAATCGGTTAATCCTTTCGAGAGTTATCGTGCGCACCAGACAGACAGACAGACAGACGGACGGACATTGCTCATTCGACTTAAAATGACCCAAAACGGATTTCCTCCAAACATACTTAGGGTCTTAGATCACTCCTTCGATGTGTTACACTTTTTTCCGTAGCAAATGATATATACCCTCGTCACACTAAAGTGAGGGTATAAAAATTGTGGTATTTGTCTCTCTTAATTGTATTTACCTTTTCCTCGCCATATTTATTGGCCATTTGACGTTTATTGAAACCTGTCAAATTGCCATAATGCCGCTCATTTAGACGCCAATCATAGACAACGGGCACATCACAGTATTTCATCTGCTCCCTGATAATATCCAAGGTTTGATGAGCGCGCTGCAGCAGAGAAGTGTAAATAATATCGAATTGCATATGATGCAGTCGTAGGCCGGTTACGGCAATTTTCGAGGCATCTTCAAGACCTAAATAGAGGAATAGAAGAATCAAATTGTTTATTTGAAAATCGAAGTCATTTTATATAATTTTCACAGAACTTTGAATCTGCCGCAATTAGTGAGGATCGCACCCTTCGATTTGTCGTGCAACTGATAAAATGAAACAGAAACAATTTTTAAGTGATTTCTGTTTTTCACTCGATAACAAATCGCTCCTAGTTGCAACTCAAATTGATGCCGCTGCAACTGATGGCAAAGTGTGATCCCCACTTTGTGGTCATTGCGAATCTAACATAAAATCATTCATACCTTTTTCCGTGAGTGGAGCATCATGCCAACCGCAAAATAAATTCGATTTATTAAATTCACTCTCGCCATGGCGTAAAATTACCACTTTATTCGTTTTCATTTTTATGCAATTATTTGTGCTGCGGTGGATGTGGCCGGGGCTGTGACTATCGGTGGCGTTGTTGTACTTATTTTGCGGCACTCGAGCTTTTGTTGTACTGATTGAGGTGGTAACCGTTTGAAAACTAAGAAAACGTACGAAAAAGAACGTTACTTTTAAATGTTTGAAAATTGTAGAAAACTTTCTAAATATGTGTATGAACGAACGAACGCGTTTGCGAAAGAATGAATGAAAATAAAATATTTGCGTCGAGAAGAGTTGGTGCATTAGTACTGACTGAATGCAAGCAATTGCATTGGAATGGCAGTTGCGGTTGCATTCACGAGGTTCGGTGCGAAAGTTTAGGAATACTAAAGTGAAATTCATGAAAATCGGTCATGAAATCGTTTCTTTATAAAAGTTACCCGCAGGAATGTTTATTTCTCTTTTTGTTTTGGGACTTATTTAATATTTTTGTAGAATTAGTCATTGAGACATATTTCATTGGGCTTTATTATATAAGTAGAGCCAAAAGTTTACTGACACGATTTTTCTTTATGGAAAATTTGATTAAGAACTAAAAAAAATAAAAATTCACTGAGGTGAACTTTTCTATATAAAAGTTCACTGAGGTTAACTTTTTCGATATAAAAGTTCACTGAGGTGAACCTTTTCTATATAAATGTGCACTTAGGTGAACTTTTTCTATATAGAAGTTCACTGAGTTGAACTTTATTTATATAAAAGTTTACTGAGGTGAACTTTTTCTATATAAAAGTTCACTGAGGTGAACTTTTTCTATATAAAAGTTCACTGAGGTGAACTTTTTCTATATAAAAGTTCACTGAGGTGAACTTTTTCTATATAAAAGTTCACTGAGGTGAACTTTTTCTATATAAAAGTTCACTGAGGTGAACTTTTTCTATATAAAAGTAAACTGAGGTGAACTTTATCTATGTAAAAGTTCACTCAGGTGAACTTTTATATATAAATTTTTCTATATAAAATTTCACTGAGCTGACCTTTTTTATATAAAAGTTCACTGAGGTGAACTTTTTCTATGTAAAACTTCACTGAGGTGAACTTTTTCTATGTAAAAGTTCACTGAGGTGAACTTTTTCTATATAAAAGTTCACTGAGGTTAACTTTTTCGATATAAAAGTTCACTGAGGTGAACCTTTTCTATATAAATGTGCACTTAGGTGAACTTTTTCTATATAGAAGTTCACTGAGTTGAACTTTATTTATATAAAAGTTTACTGAGGTGAACTTTTTCTATATAAAAGTTCACTGAGGTGAACTTTTTCTATATAAAAGTTCACTGAGGTGAACTTTTTCTATATAAAAGTTCACTGAGGTGAACTTTTTCTATATAAAAGTTCACTGAGGTGAACTTTTTCTATATAAAAGTTCACTGAGGTGAACTTTTTCTATATAAAAGTTTACTGAGGTGAACTTTTTCTATATATAAAAAACTTTTTCTATATAAAACTTTTCTATGAACTTTTTCTATATAAAAGTTCACTGAGGTGAACTTTTTCTATATAAAAGTTCACTGAGGTGAACTTTTTCTATATAAAAGTTCACTGATGTGAACTTTTTCTATATAAAAGTTCACTGATGTGAACTTTTTCTATATAAAAGTTCACTGATGTGAACTTTTTCTATATAAAAGTTCACTGATGTGAACTTTTTCTATATAAAAGTTCACTGATGTGAACTTTTTCTATATAAAAGTTCACTGATGTGAACTTTTTCTATATAAAAGTTCACTGAGGTGAACTTTTTCTATGTAAAAGTTCACTGAGGTGAACTTTTATATAGAACTTTTTCTATATAAAAGTTCAATGAGCTGACCTTTTTTATATAAAAGTTCAGAGGTGAACTTTTTCTATGTAAAAGTTCACTGAGGTGAACTTTTTCTATGTAAAAGTTCACTGAGGTGAACTTTTTCTATGTAAAAGTTCACTGAGGTGAACTTTTTCTATATAAAAGTTCACTGAGGTTAACTTTTTCGATATAAAAGTTCACTGAGGTGAACCTTTTCTAAATAAATGTGCACTTAGGCGAACTTTTTCGATATAGAAGTTCACTGAGTTGAACTTTATTTATATAAAAGTTTACTGAGGTGAACTTTTTCTATATAAAAGTTCACTGAGGTGAACTTTTTCTATATAAAAGTTCACTGAGGTGAACTTTTTCTATATAAAAGTTCACTGAGGTGAACTTTTTCTATATAAAAGTTCACTGATGTGAACTTTTTCTATATAAAAGTTCACTGATGTGAACTTTTTCTATATAAAAGTTCACTGATGTGAACTTTTTCTATATAAAAGTTCACTGATGTGAACTTTTTCTATATAAAAGTTCACTGAGGTGAACTTTTTCTATATAAAAGTTCACTGAGGTGAACTTTTTCTATGTAAAAGCTCACTGAGGTGAACTTTTTCGATATAAAAGTTCACTGAGGTGAACCTTTTCTATATAAATGTGCACTTAGGTGAACTTTTTCTATATAGAAGTTCACTGAGTTGAACTTTATTTATATAAAAGTTTACTGAGGTGAACTTTTTCTATATAAAAGTTTACTGAGGTGAACTTTTTCTATATAAAAGTTCACTGATGTGAACTTTTTCTATACCTTTTGTATACCTTTTGTTCACTGAGGTGAACTTTTTCTATATAAAAGTTCACTGAGGTGAACTTTTTCTATGTAAAAGCTCACTGAGGTGAACTTTTTCTATGTAAAAGCTCACTGAGGTGAACTTTTTCGATATAAAAGTTCACTGAGGTGAACCTTTTCTATATAAATGTGCACTTAGGTGAACTTTTTCTATACAAAAGTTCACTGAGGTGAACTTTTTCTATATAAAAGTTCACTGAGGTGAACTTTTTCTATTTAAAAGCTCACTGAGGTGAACTTTTATATAGAACTTTTTCTTTTATATAGAACTTTTTCTATGTAAAAGTTCACTGAGGTGAACTTTTTCTATGTAAAAGTTTACTGAGGTGAACTTTCTCTATATAAAAGTTCACTGAGGTGAACTTTTTCTATGTATAAGTACACTGAGGTGAACTTTTTCTATGTAAAAGTACACTGAGGTGAACTATGTAAAAGTTCACTGAGGTGAACTTTTTCAATGTAAAAGTTCACTGAGGTGAACTTTTTCTATGTAAAAGTTAACTGAGGTGAACTTTTTCTATATAAGTTGAGTTGAACTTTTCTATATATTCACTGAGGTGAAATTTTCTATCTAAAAGTTCACTGAGGTGAAATTTTCTATCTAAAAGTTCACTGAGGTGAAATTTTCTATATAAAAGTTCACTGAGGTGAACTTTTTCTATAAAAAAGTTCACTGAGATGTACTTCTTGTATAAAATAAGTTCACTGAGGTGAACTTTTTCTATAAAAAAAAACTTTTTTTTACTTTCCATGATGAAATGCCAAACAATACTTAACAAAAATAACATGACAGCATGACACGACTCACACGTGATCTGTCAAAAAAAGGCTATTGAAAAAAGTAACTCTACTTGGATCACCCGTTATATATTCCCATAGTTCCTAGGAGGAACATATGGCCGATGCCGATGTCTTCAGAAGTGCCACCTTTGGTTGTATCCGTGCTTCCTATGTAGCAGAATGATTCCATACTATCAATTGGGCTGTCATCTATTTTAATTATTTCTGTGCTACTTGTGTTTTTACGCATTAGTTTAGTTTTTGGTATATTTATGGACAACCCCGCTAACGAAGCATACTTTTTAACATCGCTTAGCATTTCTTTTATTTCCTTGTGCTTATGGTCGAGAAGGCATATGTCATCGGCATAGTCGATGTCGCCAAGGTGTCCTTGAGGTCCTCACTTCATTCCTCTATTACTTTGAGATGCATCGATCATCACGGTGTCAAGCATGATGTTGAGAAGGAGTGGTGAGAGGTCACATCCCTGACGTACACCTTTCTCCACTTATATTTCATTACTTAGTTGTTGTTCGTGGCGTATTCGACGAGTCGCGCCTTCATATAAACTTTCGATCAGGCGTATGATTTTTCGTGGGATTCCCTTGCATTCTAACAATTTTAAAATTACGTTGTGGCTATAGTGTCGAATGCTTTATAGAAATCTATGAAGCATAAGTAGAGAGGTGTGCGCCACTCCACGGACTGCTCTACTACTATGCGCAGCGTGTTGAAAGTCGGCATGCTCGTTTCTTAGACTTGGTGTTACGTATTCTGATAGTCGCTTTTTGGTAATATGAGCGATTACTTTGTATACCATTCTTAGTAATGTGATCCCTCTCCAATTCTTGCACAAGGATAGGTTGCCTTTCTATGGGAGTAGAATGACAGTCCCTTACTTTGGTTGGGTCGGCAGGAATTCGCTATTCAACACTCAGCATATTGTTGGATTTCAGAGATCATATCGCGAATGCTATTTCCGGAATACCCGGACGTGTTGTGTCAAATTGAGTGTCCTCATGGTGTTGTAAGCAGGTGCATATTTTCGTTTGGGATTTACTAGAGGCGGTGAGGAGTTTTTTAAAGTAGTCTTCCCATATCTTAATTTGTTCTTCTTTTGATGAGGTGTTAAGTTAATGGATAGAAACGGCGAAACGGTTTTTATCCGTTAACTTTAATAATAGTTCATAAAAATACTTGCAATTTTTTACAGTGTAATGCTTTTTAAGTACCTAGAGTCTAGTGGAAAGTGAGCGTTATTGGCACGCCACTTTTGCTATGTAAGAGCTCACTGAGGTGAACTTGTTCTATTTAAAAGTCACACATCGAAGGAGTGACCTCAGACCCTAAGTATGTTCGGCGGAAATCCGTTTTGGGTAATTTTTAGTCATTTGAGCAATGTCCGACTGTCCGTCCATCTGTCTGTCTGGAAAGGAGTAGCCGATTGACTTCATATTTGGTATACGGTAATATTTTTCTCTATTTCCGGATAAGTTCGAAGATGGGCCATATTGGTCCACTACTTTTAGTACCTCACCACACACATATGAACTATTTTGCACCAAAAGTAAACAGCTTATAACTTTAATAACAGTGCATTCAAATACTTGAAAAATTGGATAGTGTAATTGTTTTGTAGTACCTACAGCCCAGTTAAAAATGTACGTTATTGCATTCCTCTTTTGGTACGTCCCACACAATGGTACCATTTTTCCACCCAAAGTTAACAGCTTATCATTTTATTAAAGGTACATACAAATACTCGAAATTCTGTATTGCGCCTAGAGTCTAGAGAAAATTTGGCACGCCCCTTTTGGTATCTCCCACAGAAATGAACTATTTTGCACCAAGAGTTAGAAAATTATACTTTAATAACAGTGCATGCTTTAAAGTTATTAGATGTAATTTAAATTGATAATAATAATTTAATTTAAACAAAAACAGTGCATCCAGTGCCTTAAAAATCGTATGAGTTATTACCCAGCAAAATCTTGGCAAGTACATGCCATTACCACCGGGATTACCAGGTAATGATATCTCATTATCGCCAGCATTACTTTCGGTAAATAAATAACGACTAACAAAATAATGACAAAAATAAGTTATTACTAGTAATCTAATTTGAATTAAAAAAAATTTTGTTTAAATGGTTTACGATATATCGATATCTCTATTCTAAAACATGCTAAGTCGAGTTAGCATGCTGTTAGGGAGATAACATTTTTAATTTCTAAATATTTCAAATTATACTCAGTCAAAAGTGTTATCCGTTAACCAAATCAAAAGTTATTCACAAAACAGTACAGGTCGCTAGATTTGCCGTGCGTGTACTAACCAAGATATTGATGTGTTATATTTATGTTCTTGATTACTAAGCGATTTGAATATGAATAGCGACGTAGGTCAGTGATTATGATGCTAAACTAAGAAACCATGATGTCGCGAGTTCAATCCCATCTCCCGGTAAATGACATTTTTCTGTATAGACAACAGCAATCGATTATTACTCTCCTCCAAATTTTACACTCTTTCCAATGTTACGCTCTTCACAATTATTCGCTCTTCTACTTTCTCACCAATAGCAAAGCAATAGCAAATCGGAAATATCCACTACCCCACAACACAAACACACTCATAAAATTATTACACATCCACGCTTACTTTCTGGATAATTGTAAGCGTGTGGTTAAGTGGTTATTTTTTAGCATCTGGTATGTTTGAGTGGAAGCACTTTCCTCCAATGACATGCGTGTGTAAAAATAATTCGAAGGCAGGCCAAATTATAAGCAGTTACTAGTTTTGAGTTTGGCTTACCCGTCAGGTTATTTGGTAATGAGAAATTTTGCTGGGTATGCCTCCGTTTTTCCGCCTTCAGAATTAAGACAACTCATAACTCTCTACTTAATCTGAATATATTCACGAACCATGGGTTTACACTTTTATGCGGAAAATTTCCCCAACATGAACTCTGAACCACCTCTAAACTAAACTTCCCGTGTAAGCCTCGTATATATTGACCCCACCAATCTTGTTGTGGTATTGTTCCTTTTGTTTTGTGTTATCAGTCAAATGGGGTAAGTCGAGGGAATACGAAATGTATCTAGAAATTTTCAGTGAACTGAACTGATTGCGATTTAGATGTGAATGTGGCTGTGCTACTACGAACACTACGAGCAAAAGAGTAGCATGAGTAACCACCAGTCACCAGTCTGTGGGCCAAGTTTGCACTAGTGCTGCTGCGGGAAAAGAAGCCAACAACTGTGCGGTGGTGGTGTTGTTGTTGTTGTTAGTTGGGTGGTTGAGCGGTTTCTTTTGGTAAACGACTCACAGGCGATTGTTGCCTGAGAACAAACAATTCAATTCAACTAACACTTGTTGTGAATGTGACGGGGAGAGCGGCAGGCCGGTTGTTTTTCTTTTGTAATGTGTTCTTGGCTGCTTTTTAGCTTTATTTTTTATTTTTTGTAACTTTTTGTTTTTCCCCAATCGCATATTGTTTAGAGTGCAATAAAATGCATTTTTTATGGCTACATTTGCTTGATTTGTTTCTTCTGGTGACAGATGGTTGACGGTGGTTGTGGCATGCGCATCTTGAAGTTGATAGGACAAGTAGAGTCTCACAAAAAACCGTTAGAGAAAAACCGAATAAGTTTCTATTTCTTATCAATTATTATAATTTTAACACTCCAATTTTCGAAAAGCATCCAGTATTTCTTTGAATCCGTTTGAACTCAAACATTTTAAATATTTGGCAACAAACTGAAATTTGATTAAACTGGCCATATGTGATCATGCAATGTCAAATATGCTTTTCTCTTTTTAGGTTAGGTTAGGTTAGGTTAGGTTAGGTTAGGTTAGGTTAGGTTAGGTTAGGTTAGGTTAGGTTAGGTTAGGTTAGGTTAGGTTAGGTTAGGTTAGGTTAGGTTAGGTTAGGTTAGGTTAGGTTAGGTTAGGTTAGGTTAGGTTAGGTTAGGTTAGGTTAGGTTAGGTTAGGTTAGGTTAGGTTAGGTTAGGTTAGGTTAGGTTAGGTTAGGTTAGGTT
This sequence comes from Eudasyphora cyanicolor, assembly GCA_963930755.1. Classification (NCBI taxonomy): domain Eukaryota; kingdom Metazoa; phylum Arthropoda; class Insecta; order Diptera; family Muscidae; genus Eudasyphora; species Eudasyphora cyanicolor. Next base: position 335,277,211 of record OZ005734.1, read on the forward strand.
AGGTTAGGTTAGGTTAGGTTAGGTTAGGTTAGGTTAGGTTAGGTTAGGTTAGGTTAGGTTAGGTTAGGTTAGGTTAGGTTAGGTTAGGTTAGGTTAGGTTAGGTTAGGTTAGGTTAGGTTAGGTTAGGTTAGGTTAGGTTAGGTTAGGTTAGGTTAGGTTACGTTAGGTTACGTTAGGTTACGTTACGTTAGGTTAGGTTAGGTTAGGTTAGGTTAGGTTAGGTTAAGATAGGTTTTTTTTTATGGACGTAGTGATAGCGCGCTATCAACTAGTGGTCCTACGCAGGAACCACCACCCCGGTACCGCTTTCGCATTACTTCGGGGTGGGTTTATATTATGCTACTTTCAAGCCTCATCCTTCTCTTATTCCCCCGTCCTATTTATTTAGATTAGGGGTTCAGAGTATGCGTTTCTTGGTAAATCTGTTTCGACCTCATTACATTTCCAATAAACGTCGAGCATTTGACCCAGTTTGTTTCATTTTCCAGCATTATGGCTACCATGTTTGTTGGGGTTATATTCATTTCAAGTGAACTATTCAATATTTCCCGTCGTTCCGACCAAAAATTGCATTCGAAAACAGTGTGTTCAGCTGTATCTTCCATATTGCCGCACATATCACATATGAGACTTTCTCTTATTTTAAATTTATATAAATAAGCTGCGAAATTTCCATGTCCACTCAGTGCTTGTGTAAGATAATAATTTACTTCGCCGTATTTTCGTTCCAACCATTTTTCTATGTTAGGAATTAGTTTATGCGTCCACCTTCCTTTGTCCTCATTATCCCATATATGTTGCCATCTATGATATAGGCGAGTCCTTGCCTGTCTCTTTATCCTATTTGTTTCGAGATGTATATTCGATGTGTTCAATAGTTTCCTCTCATCGTAAATTTCTTTGATTTCTCTCAGTTTTAGGTACATTGGTGGAATACCACTGAGTACCGATGCAGCAGCTGTGGAAATGAAATGATTCGCAGTGTCGACATCCTCTGTACTTTATTTACTTTTTTTAGAAGCGTGGTGTTATTACAAACGGTATCGCCGAAAACTGGAGCACCATATAACATTTGCGCAAACGCTACACTGGCTATTAGTTTACGTGTCGTCTGACCAGGACCTCTCATGTTTGGCATTATTTGTGTGAGTTTCGATGCCGTCTTCAGTGCCTTTTCGGTGACAAGTTGAATATGTACATCGTAAGACATTCTTCCATCTAGCTCTACTCCAAGGTATCGCAAACTTTTTTTAAATTGAACTTCATGTCCTTCTACTTCCAATTTCGGCAATGAAAAATCCCGCTTGTCTGTCACGATTATCGCCTCCGTCTTTTCAGCTTCAAGTTTTAATTTATTTGATCTCAGCCACTTGCTAATTCTGCTAAGGCAGTCGTTGGTTGTTATCTACACTACATCTGTTGATGATTGCGTCACCACCAAAGCTACGTCATCGGCATATCCAACAAGCTTGCAATTTTTGGGTAGTTTTAATCTCAACAACTCGTCATACATTAAATTCCATAAGAACGGTCCTAGTATTGACCCCTGAGGAACGCCTGCTGACACATTGTACTCTTCCATACCATTATCTGTTCGGTACATTAGTACCATGTCATCCAGGTAGCTGTCAATTATCTTTATAAGATATTGCGAGAAGCTTTTCTCTCTCATTGAATTTTTTATTATATTCCAGTTCGCAGTGTTAAAAGCATTCTTAATATCTAGCGTTACTATTACGCAGAAATGTTTGTGCGCTCTCGATATCTCCGTAAATCGGACGACTTCAAAAATTGCATCAAGAGTTGATTTTCCTTTAACGAAACCAAATTGCATTGATGAAAATCCTCCTCTGTCTTTCAACTCTTCTTCGAGTCTGTCAAGTACTAGACGCTCTAGGAATTTCCCAGCTGTGTTTAACAGGCAGAGTGGTCTATAGGATGACGCTTTGTCCAAAGGCTTATCTCCTAGAATTTGTTCTTCCACTCTTTTGGAAATATGCCATTCACAAGACATTATATACATTATATACATAAGCTAGTAGTTCAGGCCAGTATTCTCCCAGTACGTCGATGATTTCATTCGGTACTCCATCTGGGCCAGGTGCCTTCCGCTTTTTTAGTTTTCCACATTTTTTCTTGATTTCGTTATCAGAGATGGGTTCATTTACTGAACTCATTGAGATAGACGACAATGTATTATTATCTTCTACTTTGGGGAAAAGCGAATTTACAATTGTTTTTGCCCAAATTGGATCTGTTATACCTGGTATCTGTCGGTTATTTCCAACCTTCTTCATTACTATACGATATGGGAGGCCCCACGGATCACAGTTTATTTCTTTGCAAAGATCTTCCTTTATAGCGCGCCTTAGAATTTTTCTAGAGTGTCTGTATTGCTCCATGTAGTAGTCATTACCTTTATGTCTTGTTGCTAGACGTTTTGATTTGTGACAGTTTTTTCTCAATACGGCTATATCTCTGTTCCACCAGTATGCAGGTTTCCGCCTAATTTTGTTAACTTTTGACATTCCGGCGTTACATGTATCATTAAGTATCTCGTTCAAGTATAATGATATTTCATCCACGTCTCCGGATTCAATTATTTCAGTGGTAGTTAGTCTAGACTTATAGTCAAGAAGTACATTTTTACATGCATGGATATCAATGTTGTTTGTATTCCATCGCGGCCTTGGTTCCATGGGTTTTGAATCACACGTATGCATATCAATTTCGATTGAAATATATTGATGATCACTTAACGTTTCGTCCTCTAAAACTTGCCAGGTAAGGGTTTTCCTCGCGACTGATAAAGACGCAAAGGTTAAATCAATAATTGAGCCCGTTGATCCCCTTCTAAACGTATGGGAGCTTCCTCTGTTTAGGCATATCAATCCAAGACACGAAATCATGTCTCCTACTGCTTCTCCTCGTCGGTCAAGGACATCACACCCCCATTCCGGGGATTTCGCATTAAAATCACCTCCAATCAGCACTGGAGTGTCACTTTTTCGAATGTCTGCAGCCAATTTATCAAGAGCCGTAATGAACTCTGATATCTCAACACTGGGTGAGAAGTAGCAACTATAAATCCTCAGACCTGTGGTTTGTGTTACCACAAAATATTCCAGCTCTTCGTTCACTTTCTTCACTATTATGTTGCTGTTCAATACACATATCGCAGCTTTTCCTAGTTTATCTTGAAACCATGCACAATTATCAGTTCTCCTATATTGCTCGCTAATTATCAATATGTCTATCTTCTTTTGGTATCCACTAGACATCATAAGGTCTTGGGCTTCACGTCCTCTGCCCAGATTTATTTGTTTAAGTCTAAGTCTCATTTGTTGTTGTTGCATGCTGCGGTGCTACCAATGTAGTGATTAACTTTTTGACGACCTGCATCTGCACATATAATACAGCGAATCAGGTTTTTGCATTCTTTGGCCTCATTTCCACATTTACGACAGCTATTGTTACGATCTTTCCCATTGCACATTCTAGCAATGTGTCCCGTCTCCATACATCTATAGCAGCGTTTAATTGGAATTTTCATTTTCACTCTACAGTTTATCCAACTTATTTTAACCCTTTCTTTATACCCTCACTTTAGTGTGACGAGGGTATATATAATTTGCTACGAAAAAAAGTGTAACACATCGAAGGAGTGATCTAAGACCCTAAGTATGTTCGGCGGATATTCGTTTTGGGCCATTTTAAGTCGAATGAGCAATGTCCGTCCGTCTGTCTGTCTGTCTATCTGTCTGTCTGTCTGTCTGCTGGCTGGTGCGCACGATAACTCTCGAAAGGAGTAACCGATTGACTTCAAATTTGGTACGTGGTAATATTTTTTTCTATCTCCGGCTAAGTTCGAAGATGGGCCATATTGGTCCACTCCTTCTAGTTCCTCCCCCACAAAGTGTTAAAATTTTGTGAAATATTGAATCTTTAATAACTGCTATACTCCTTATTCGAATCTTCTGAAATTCCACACATAGCATTAGTTTATTAGTCGCTATCAACTCGAGAAAAATGGGCCATGTTGCTACGCCCCTTTTGGTACCTCCCACACAAATGCACCATTTTGCACCAAAAGTTAACAGCTTATAACATTAATACCAGTGCATAAAAATACTTGCAATTTTTTACAGTGTAATGCTTTCATAGTGCCTACAGTCCAGTGAAAAATGGGTGTCATATTCACGCCCCTTTTGGTACCTCTTACACAAAGGTACCATTTTGCATCAAAAGATAACAGCTTATAACATTAATACCAGTGTATAAAAGCACTTGAAATTTTTTACAGTGTAATGCTTTTATAGTGTCTTTTGCACTGTGAAAAATGGGCGCTATTGCCACGCCCCTTTTTGTACCTCCCACACAAAGGTACCATTTTGCACAAAAAGTTAAGCGCTTTTGTCCCTATAGCCCTGTAAAAAATGGCCGTATCACCACGCCCCTTTTTGTACCTCCCACACAAAATGGCCAAATCATACCAAATTTAATATCTCATAACGTTAATATACCAGTGCAAAAAACGCTTATAATTCGGCGCAGTGCAATGTATTTAAAGAATCTACTATTCAGAGAAAAATAGGTGTATTTGTTAAAAACTTTCTGGTACCTCCCATACAAATTGACAGAATAATTCGTTTAATATTCCATATTACATTACTCACAAAGTGAGGGTATACCTTAGTCGGTTTACCCGACTGAAACTTTCTTACTTGTTTTTATTTATAATTGCAGCTGCGCGGGCTGAAATCTGCACGATTGCCTGTTTGGTTCCACTATACGACACCCGAATATAATGCTTTCAGATACACCTACAACAGTCGTTAGACCCTTAATTATATCTTCGGCAGTAGTAGATTCCTCCATATCTTTAATTTCCAGTAGGTGCTTCTCTGACAAAGTTTTAACCTGTAGGTCATCGCCCAAGGAGTTTTTGATGGCATTTTCTAATTTCTTAGCTTGTCCTTCACCTTTTGCTAACTCTACTAATATATCTCTTTCTCTAGTTCGACGAATATATTTTATGTTAACCCCAACTTCTTCTGGGTCTATCTTCGTCTTCATATTTTTAAGTATTTCCGCGTATGACGATTCGGGAGCTTGGTTAGTGCTTCGCCCCTGATTTTTATTCCTTTTTTTACAGCTTTCTTCTTTTTTCCTTGCTTTCTGTTGTGCACTGTAGTCCAGGTCGACTCATTCACTGTGCTTTCGTCGGGTGTAGCTTCTGAGGACTTGGTTGCCGTTGCATTTGATTTTGGCTCTGTTTTGGTTGGTTGTTTGTTCTTAGGATTTGAATTTACGCGTTCAGTTTGGACTGCCTTACTTGCAGTTCTAACAGTGCCAGTTACTGGACTGGGTAAACAAATAATATCTGCTATCGCAATAGACTCCCTGCTTGCCTTAATCTTTTGGTATAAGGCTAGTGCTTGTTTCAGGTTGTCCCTGATCGATTTATGGACGTTCTTCGCTTCGGATGCAACTCCATAGTATTTAGACGATCTCCTAGGTCAACAAATGCTTTTTCCTCTTCGTATTTTAATTGATCTATATGTCTGTCGTCATCAACGATAATATTCGGTACATCGGTTATTATTGAATCTCCGCTAGTACACCCCTTTATAGGTGATCTCGGTATTTTTTCACTCCTTTGGAAAGGATTTTCCATGAACATGCGGTTGTCATCACCATTGTTCTTCTCACCAGTGTGGAAGGTATTAGTATCCAGATTCTAAGGGGTCTCAACTCAAAGCCGCTATCTCCACTCGTTGTGCAGTCACGTATAATTGATCCCATGGTTGTCTTTGCAAGCAGGGAGGCCATGCAAGGGTTGACGTAGGACCTTATGAGTCCATACGTTCAGAGCCAGATCCGTGTTAATCAGGACAGTGTCAACTGAACCTGCACCACCAACTTAATGGTGACGAAATTTTGAGCGAACTTTAAGACTCGCTACGTTTTAACGAGACGGAGGCAACCATGGCATTAGCCTGGAAGCTATTTCCACAGAAATTCACTTCTGTGTATTCAGGTTCCAGAATACCATTATTGTCAGCCCGGGGTTTTCTAGTCATGGACTCTGCCGCTCTTGGTCGGGGGCTGCTTATTTTTCGCAGCTAGCCTGCATATCTACAGGCCGTACAGCTATCCGCCACCTGCTGACCCCGGCAGGTTAGGTTAGGTTAGGTTACGTTACGTTACGTTACGTTACGTTACGTTACGTTAGGTTAGGTTAGGTTAGGGTACAATAAGTCGCCGCATAGCATATTTTTAAATGTTCCCACTTTTTCGACGTTCCCTCACTATTTTGTTGACCACCGCTGTCCAGCTGTGAATACATTATCCGGTTCCACCACATCATCGGTTTTCCATCACTTTAAAAGAAAAGTGCATTCGTGAATTGTGATGCGGATGGTGGAGATGCATCAATATTTGATAGCCGTAAATAACGCCATATTTGCTGTACCCATTTCTGGCGACAAATGCGTTAAGACGTAATGTCTATTTATTTACGACTTTGCAGTGCGACTAGTGGGTGTGTGCATTGGTTGAGTGAGTATTGTAGTACCTACATACATACATACATACTTGCTATTTTAGAAATGCCAGAGTCATTAAAATAGAAACCACTTCGCTTCTTAAATATATCGGAAGTTATCAGGGAGGGAAAATCCCATTATAATAATAATATATACTCGTATGTATGTGGTTTTACTTGTGGCCGTAATTTTATTTATGACAAAAAAGGGGTTCAGCTCATGTGGAGTATTTGCTCAAAATGTGCAGCCAAAATTTATTTGGGCTACATTTCAGATCTACTGAGTAGTAATGGTGCGAACGATAACTCTGAAAGGGAGTGCCAGAATGACTCAAAATTTGCTACGTCGTAATATTTTCTTCAAACCTAGTTTATGTTTGATGAGTATCCATATCGGGCCACTGTTTGTTGTATCTGCCTCACAAATGGTGAACAGTTTGTGACATGTTAAAAATCCTATATTGTCTATACTACAAAAAGTACTACAAATGTCCTGCCTAAGTATAATCCGGGAAATTAAAACCGCATCTGCGAGGGCGTTGGGAGACTATACAGCAAATTCAGTCAATAGAAATCAGTATAAAGTATGAAACAGCCCTCACAGCAAGACGTCTACAAGTGATGGGCGAATAGATACATCGAGACCACAAATCGTACCATCAGAAGATTTTGGAATCTCTAGTTGGTCACATTCAAACATCGGAAAACTCCGACCGGTACCCGCTGCTGAATCCAAACTGGGGAGAAATCGGGACTGGGGCTTTTTATTGAAGAGCCAGAAGTCGAACTTTCTCCTGATAGACCATAAAACGGCCTATCAAGCCGAACTTCGAGCAATCATGGAGTGTGTGAATGTGTGCCAACATTTTCACAGATAGCCAAATTGCAATTAAAGCAATAACTTCGGAAAGGGCCAAATCCAGAACTGGGTTAAAAGAACAATTAATGATTATTCAGCCCTCGACTAATGATTGCTCACTCAGGGTGACTCAAATGAGAACAAAACAAGTAGTTGTCTGAAACTAAACAAGATCGATATTAATAAGATGATGAGTGTTTTAACGGGACACTCAAGCTTGCAAGCACATCTGCATAGTATAGGACTAGCAAATAACGAAGAATGCAGGGAAAACATCGAAACGATGAAACATTTTCTGTTTCAATGCCCGGCTTTTACACATGCAAAATCCCGATATTTCGGGTCCGACACCGTTTTTCTGCAACTCGTGAGGTTTAAAAAGATCCCTTGTGACCACAGATCATATATGTGGTCACAAGGCATAACAGCATATGTCTGTTTTTGAAACTTTTCAGGAGAGAAATTTTAAGGGTTTGAATCGATATAATAATTCATTTGTAATGTAGTGACACAGTCAGATATGCTGCCTTATATATTTAACTAAACGAGGGATCATCACCAAAATGTGTCAAAATATGTAATCGAAGATGGGGAACATTATTGCATTAATAACTCAGTTTGAGCATAACTCGAGTTATGCTGTTATGCCTTGTGACCACAGATATCTAAGGAGCTGAAAAACTAACCTAACATAACCTATAGTTTCCGAAATAAAAAACCAGTAAGGAAAGAGTAAAATCTTGCGGAGTCGACTATATTATACACTTTTTTAGAGCAGATTTTATATTGATCGGATGTAGTATATATGGGCGCCAAATCAGGATTGGTTCAGATTTGCGACCTGCACTTTGAAGACAGACATCGCTAGAAGGAATCACCTTTTGAGTTGATCCGTATATCGTTCATTCCATATCAAACCGAAATTTGGGAAAATATCTGAAAAGGTGTTTTTTGAAGTTATATATTATGCAAACCCGTGGACGGAATTTTACAAATGATGCCTCGTTCGTGATGGCTCGTGGTTATTGATCCAAAGTTTTAAATGCATCAGTTGCATATGCAACTTTATTTCGCATCTTGCACATCAGTGACACCAACTTAAAATTCTGAGAAAAATATAGTCATGTAGCCTCATTTGTCCTTAACTGACCCTACAAATTTAAAGACGGTGCTAAGCATCGTTCTTTTTTAAAAAAATATTTAAAAAAAATGCCAATGATTTTCCTTTATAAACTATGATAAATATTGAAATTACAAAATAGACAGAATTATTTCAATAAAAAATAATTTCCATTTCTAACATTGTTTAGTAAAAATGTTATTATATAGAAACTGAAGAAAACACCAGACTAAAATTTACAGGATCAGCTCAGATTAGACAGGACTACATGCATATATATTTTTCATATATATATGTTGACGTTTTAAATTTATGTTGACTTAAAATTTATGAGGAACAATATATAACGATATATGCAAACATTGACCATTGAGAAGAGCTCTAATTTGTATAAATACACAAACGCATTTTTAAAATATAAAAATGCAATGTTCATATCCTAGGAATTTTGTAATACATATTTTTAAAAAAAAAACGGGGCTGAACATCATCTTAAAATATTCAGCGTTCGTTTAGAACTTATGGGGCTACATAAGTATAAATTCCACAGCATTTTAAGCAGAGTTCGGAAAAAAACACAAAGGAACGTTTCCTTAGCATTCTGTACCGTTCTTTCGCCGCGAACAGAACAGTAACGCAACACTTACAAGAGAACAGAATACACTAAACATTTTTTAGTGTTACTGTTCGTGAACGCTACCACTACGATAACGTACGGATCTTCCCAGCAGGGAATGGAGTTGGTCAAAAATGCATTACACGCTAACTACCCAGCAGGGAATGGAGTTGGTCAAAAATGCATTACACGCTAACTACAAATCTCCCAGCGCTAGCTACAGACTAAACTACCCGCCATGCTTTTAACTGACTACTTTAACACGGGGCTGTCATAGGAGGTAGTGATTTGACTCCTTTATGCACTACATTGTAATCGAGAAGGTAGCGAGTTGAAAATAACGGCATTTTCCACAATTCTTTCTTTACATACAAACTATCCCATGGGAATTTGCTTCAGTTTAATACTCTTTTGTGTTTGTTTATTGAAGGGAAATAAATCAGAGAATTCTCTCTCATTCGCAAAAATGTGTATAAAACACTACAGCTACATTACAAGGTAGTGCAGTGTGTAGTGGCATTTGCACAAATATTACTTGAAGTACACTACAATGTAGTGTTTGGAGTAGTGTGCAATGTTAAATGAACTAAAGTTATGAACTTTTATATGTCGAAAAAACAATTCTAGACGTAGCTAAAGTTTTTTCCGAATAAACTTTTATATTTTCTGGACGAAATTCGGCTTTCTGCATCAGAATATGTTAAGATTATGATTTTGAAAACAAAAAATATTTTTTATTTAATTTGAATTTAGTGTAGTGTATTACCATACTAACGTAAATCTGTATACAAGGAAATTAGTTACACAGTAATCGACTACGAATGTGGTGATATGGTGGAAGTGGCTACCCACGACACTGGCGGGTTAGAACACGCCGAATGGTACTACTACGATAACGTACGGTTCATAGAACAGTATCACTACGTCTTAGTGATACTGTTCTTTTGAACAGAACACTAACAGTATCACAATATTTGAATTTCAGCATGATCGGTTAAATAATGCGCTCTCTAGAGCGTAAATATGTCTTATCGAAAGGGACCTTCGTATGGGGGCTATATCAAAGTATGGACCAATATGCCCCATTTTAAATAGGGGTCGTCCCTGGGTTAAGAAATGCCTGTGTACCAATTTTCATTAAGATTGCTTCATATTTGCGACCTGTGGTGTCGAATATAAAAAAGAACGTACGTTATCGTAGTGGTGCCGTTCGTCGTGTTCTAAGAGCCGTATAAATAACGTTAGCGTTCTCTGAAGGAACCGTTCCTATAACGTACTGTTTTTTCTGAACACTGATTTTAAGTTGGTGTCATTGATATGTAAAATACAAATAAAATTTGCAGATGCAAAGTATGCATTTCAAAATGTCAAGAATGCGCAATGAAACCCTGCTATTAAAGAACAACAAACGACCTCAATTGTAAAAATCCGTCCACGCGTCCCTATAATACATAAATCGAAACGTACGCCTTTTGAGAATATTTTCCTATTTTATCAGATTTCAGATGCTAATAACATCTGAAAAAAATGTTTTATATTGAGAAGAGAATCGAAATGCTAATTTATTTTTAAATCGGAAATGGTGACCCAAAAAAGGTGTTCGGTTTGATATGGAATGAACGATATCTATAATATTATGTACAAACATAGCATTATATCAAAAACAACTGAACCTTATTTCAAAGGCAGCAAAGACGACGAACAATTATGGGCCTAAAATGAAGGCTGTTTATACCTACACCACACCGTGGTCCAGGGTATTATAAGTTTGTATATTTATTTGTAACACCCAAAAGGAGAATAGATAGACCCATCGTTTATTATACCGATCGACTTTGAATCACTTTCTGAGTCGATTTAACCATTACTATCTGTCTGTCTGACCATGTATTCTTTTAATCAAAGTGCAGGTCGTATCTATGGTCCGATTGTGATAAAATTTAGCACTGTGCTCTTTTTTGGTCTAAGGACGATCCCGATTGAAATTGTCATCCCCGATTTGACATGTATGTATGTATAGAAACTGTATTTTATATCCGATCAGTACGAAATTCGGAAAAAGAGGTTTCTTATTGGGAAATTTTGGGAAATCGGTTCAAATTTAGATATATCCCCCATATATATGTCACCCCCGATTTGACATGTAAGCGCTGTAGAGACAGTATATTATATCCAATCAGTTCGAAATTCAGCAGAAAGAGGTTTGTTGTTATATGAGTGAACACTGGCAAATTTGCGGAAAATCGGTTCAAATTTAGATATAGCCCCCATATTTATGTATGTTACCCCCGGTTTGACATGTAAGCGCTGTAGAAACTGTATTGTACATATATCCGATCAGTACGAAATTGGACTGAAAGAGGTATCTTAATACATGAATGAACACTACCAAATTCGAGGAAAATCGGTTCAGATTTTTATATATTCCCTATATATATATTTTGCTGGTGGAGCAAAGTACGTTGTTAACTGAAACGAAACCAATTATGCCAAATTATTATTGCAAAATCCCTTTTCACAATGTTAGGCAGGCGTAGGGTCTTATATAGTCGGCCCGGCCGACTTTCTGTCTTTCCTTACTGGTTTGTCTTTAAAAATATGGCATGTAAATGTGTATATGTAATTGTATGTCCAAAATCATTGACACTATTGAAATTTATCCTCAAATTACTGACAAATACCCTTGGATGAATGAATTTGTCATTGTTTAAAGGGCATTTTAGAAAGTAACACTAAAATCATCATGTACATAATACTCGTATTAAGGACATGTGATCATAAAAATAGGGAAAATACCTTTAAACGAATAAAAACTCACCTGAAATCAAGTAAATTATATTAAATTTAATTAATTTTGTTATTCGAACAGTGACAGAAGAAATCTTTGGTTTAAGAGCAATAGTGTCATTAGTTTCAGGTTAATTTTTTCAGACAAAAAAGTTTACTAACTTTAAAGACAGTGGCAATGATTTCGAGCCAATGCCAAATAATCTTTAAAGTAACAACATTCTACACTTAAAATTAAGACAAGTTAATAAAAGTTAAACCGAGTTTCTTAATATTATGTAAATTATTTTTAATTAAATTAGGAAATGAGCTAATTTATCATTGGCTTGAAATCATTGTCGGTTTATTTAACATGTTTTCAGTGTAGTTAAAAAACGACAGCGTTATTTTACATTTTTATCGAAATGCTTCCCATTGTGCGATCTATCAAAATGCTCTGTGTGTTTCCGCCTAATGGTTTTTTTATTTATAACAATTAAAGTTTTTACGAGAAAATAAAAACGATTTTTTAGCTATGGAAATGCGATGTGTAGTAGTCTGAAATTTCCTTATTGTGGAACGAATTTTTCTTGCTTTGTCATGCTTCCACTTTATCAATGAGTATGAGTATGAGTGACGGTGATTTAATACGTATGTGATCATATTTCTACTTACGTGAATAATCTTTTACGTTGGTCAAGTACTAGGTGGGTATACTGAGATCTTATGTGAATTTTTTTTAACTATAGAATTTTCGCATTCATCGTTGTCCAAACTACCAGCAATACGAATATGTAAATATATTGTATATTATAAATTTGAGCATTAAATCAGCACTGTACATCTTTCCGCGAAATGTCACTAAATTGCTTTATTAACACAACGAAACGCCAGATCGCCAGATTTCAAACCGTTGTAAACCGACAAATAAACGTTTTATGACAGCCGCAAATTTCAATAAAATATTTCATTTAATTTAAAATGGAATTTGCAAAAAAAAACTAACGAATGCATGAATAAATATTATGTTTGTGTACATATTGACAAATTATTTTGTTTTCTTATAATCAAGGTTGATGAAAGGTCATTTTAGTATGTATGGAATCAATATTAATATAAGTACGATATTAATAACATTAACAGGTAGTCCATCATAGTTTGTAGTTCTACTACCAAAAACAATTATATTTACTGGGCTATAATTAAATTCAATTTAATTTGTTGGTAAAAACTGTATGTACTTATGTGTGTATGTGTGTTTTGAGTTTTGGACAGTTGCCACCCCCTTATTTATGATTAACGTCAGTGAATTATTCCATATCGATGAGATGTTATCGTTAAGGTAAACAACGCAAAACGTGGCAGTGAGACCAACCAGGCAGAGTAAAATATATTGCAGAAGCCAAACAAAACTGATTTGATTAATTTGAAATAGCACTTAAAATTAGACAAATAAAGGTAATTTATTGAAACATATGTGAACAAATGTGAGATTATAAGGTTTGTCCAAAAAAATAAGGTGACCTTTTAAAAATATGGTTATATATGTTTATGACGTCAAAGCCAAAAACGCAATGAAACTGCCTTGATATTTAGCTTTTGTTCACTGTTTTCTTCGATTATCGCGGCGTAGTGCGTCAGGAGTTCTTACCACAAGGTCGTACGGTCAACGAGGAGTAATACGAAAAAAAAGAAGCAATACGAAAAAACGACCAATCAGTCATAATAAGGCATCATGCTAATACACCTGCTCAGTCATTCTTACTTTTGACTGATTTTTTTGGAAAAAAACAGCAGCCACCATATTTATCGGATTTGGCCCCCTTCGACTTTTTCCTAAAGAAATCTATTAAAGGAAGAACATTTGCCAAAATTGGGAAGACAGCATCGCTGAAGGAGTTCAAGGTTATACCAAAAGGGTTTATCATAAGTACTTTGTACTTTGAGGTATGGAAAAATCGTTGGCAAGAGTGTATTATATCTGAGCGATGATGCTTAAAGGTGACGTAGCAACTACGAGTACAGACATTTTTGAGAAAAGTAAAATATCAACAGTCTTGATTTTTATATCATCCAGGTATACATACCATGGGAGGTATACTCATTTTGTCAATCCGTTTTTAACACCTGTAACTATTGATCAGGGAGCCCATAAAGTATATGGGGGATTTCATGTCAAGTGAGTAAATTTTTAAAACCATTGTCTTCTGATCGGAATGAAATTTGCACCAAGTTTAGTCCTATTGGATAGTTGATACAAAATTTCAACGAGATATGTTAAGGACTGTCCGAAGTGGAGGGTGTTGAATTTTGATATTTTACCCAAACGGCCCTTTTTTCCCATCCATATAACTAATTACGCTATGCAAAAAAATTTTTGTCCAAGGGATGTGGATAACAGTTTCTGGTGCAATTAGGTGTCACAAACACGGAAAAATATTAAAAAAATTTTTTATGGTTTATTTTTTTTTAAATTCCAGCTTTCATGGAAAGTACATTCAGTCAAGTATAAAACTGATTGAGCCGCGTTATGCCTCAAATTAAAGGGAATTATGAGGGCTACATATGCAGCAAATATCGCTTTCACGTAGAATCTTTGGTTTAGTAACAGTAGTCAAAAATATGAGAAAAAATGTTTTTTTTTAAAACCCTTTTTCCTGGTACAAAAAAAACCAAAAAAAAAATCGAAAAAATTATCACATTTTTAAAAAGACGGCATACTAAAGAAGAAAACAATGTCTATTTGAGAAAAATCTATGGATAGATGTAAAAGTTACGAGCCATTTTGTAAATGTTAGGGAAATTCAAAAAAATCTTGTTTCATATTTTTTCGTTTTTAAATGATGTTTTTGCTTATATTGAATTCGCCAAATGTGAGAGAGACATATAAGAGACATTGCACTTGAATTTTATTTTATGAGGATTGATGCCAGACATTATAAAATTATAAAGAGGACGAGGTTTTATGGCCGTCCGTAACCCTCCATAAAACATGATATGCAATGTGAGAGCTATGTTGGATGAGATCCGCTCAGATAGAGGGTCATTCCACAATATTTGTGTTTTTTTATTTATGAGGTTTCCATTCAGGTACGCCTTTTTGGGGCATGGACATCCCAGTTGTATATACAGGTAGTAAAATTATATGTACGCAATACTAAGTAGTACGCGGCAGTCTTGAAAATATTGGGTGTCTACTTTCGAAGCAAACTATATGTCAGCTACAGGTTCTGCAACTTATGAACCTTAAACCCGGAATTTATGAATGCAATTTCTTATTAATAAATTAGTGTAATTCAGCGCCTTAAAGAGATAAGTCGATTTTCTGAAAAATATTACAAAGTTATATTTCAAAGTATGAGTAAAAGGCAAAGAAATTTTCAATGTGTAAATGATCCCGACAATTTCTGCTACATCTGCGGAAAATATGTAATTAAAAAAATCGACGGGCGTTTAGTAAAATAATAGAAGAAATATACTCGTATGTGTAATATTTTGGTATACGTTAAAAATATGAACACACCGTGGACACCTAGTATTTTGTGTAATTCGTGCCATGTAAATCTTACTCGATGGACTAGTGGAAGAATGCGGTAAACACTTTACAATTAATGTATTACAATTTTTTATGGAATAAAGCGTTTTAATTTTAGACGTCACGTGCAATTTGGAATGGCAATGATTTGGAGACAACCATTCATTCACGATACGGACTGCTATTTTTGGCTAAGTTAATAGATTGGAGTAGGAAGAGGCCAAGTATAGCTAACAGCCTAATACCGGAAACATCATCAAGTTCAAATGAGTACTCAACTCTGAGCGATTCAAGTTTGAGTCAGAAGTCATCGCTTTTAACTCGGTTTCAAGTCATTGATCTAGTGAGAGATTTGGAACTGACCAAAGAAAAGGCAGAACTACTTACATCTGGGATGAAACAGTACAATATTTTGGCCCCCAGATGTTAACATATCATATTATACAGGGTGGGCCTAAAGAAACCAAGGGGTGTAAAAGTTTAATAACTTTTTCGTTTATTCATTTTTTTTATTTTTTCTTTCAGATTATATAGACAACACTTGGAGAATTTATAATGGAGAGGTTCACAATTGAACAGAGAACCAGAACAATAGAATTTTATTATTTAAACCAGAGATCAATTATTTTAACGCAAAGAGCATATCGTCGACATTTTAACGTCAGAATTTCGCCCTCTGAAGCAATGATTCGTTGCTTAGTTGATCGTCATCACCAACAGGCAGCGTAAGAGATTTGCCTCGAACCGGTAGACCACGTAAGTCGCACTGCGGAAAATATTGAACGAGTACAGCAAAGTGTTAACGAAGCACCAGAAACATCTGTCAGAAGGCGTTCTGCTCAGCTAGAAATGTCTCGTACGTCACTACGGCACATTTAAAAAAAGATTGTATGTGAACAAGCCAGAGACAATCCTTGAACTCAAGGCAAACATTGTTGCAGAAATTCGAACGCTGCAGCCACACGTTTTAAAAGGTGTTATGGAAAATGCTCTAAAAAGAGCCCATCAGTGCGAAGCTGAAAACGGTGGTCATTTAAGAGACATTATTTTTCATACTTAGTGTAAAAAAATTTGCCTTTTGTATATTATATGATCTGGAAGAAAAAATAAAAAAAAATAATAAAAGAAAAAGTTATTAAACTTTTACACCCCTTGGTTTCTTTAGGCCCGCCCTGTATGTAGAGTCCGTGATATACCTTACAAACAATTTTATACAACTGTGGATAACAGATCCTTTTGCAAGGACATTCCCGGATTGTTCGAGGAACTTAATCAAACATACAATTCAAAGAAATGGCGGTTACTTGTTGACAGCAATAAAGAAAGTTTGAAAGCAGTACTTTAACACAACGGAAATCAGAAACCGTCGATTCCCATTGCTCATGCTGTCAACACTAAGGAATCATACGAAACTATGGCTAAATTGATAAAATACATAAAATATGAACATGACTGGAAAATTTGTTGCGATTTAAAAGTAGATGGTATGTTATGCCTCTAGGATAGCCGATATTTTGCCAACACTACATATTCGCCCTTATTCCAGTTGGCGTCGTCGACGTCGATTCTTAGTCGACACTGTTTAGATTGACGACTTCATAAATTTTGAATTTTTTTTAAATATTTTTAAGTTATAAAAAGGGTTTTTGTTAGTTCATGGATACCAAAAACATTCGTTTTGGCGTAAAGATGACAAAGCCAGAACTTCATAGATATGACGAAATGATGTGACGACGTCGACGACGCCAACTGGAATAAGGGCGATTAAGCTGGGGCTCTTTAAAAATTTTGTAAAAGCCTTGAGGAAAGATGGCAATTCACTCTCATATTTAAAAAGTTTATTTAAAAGTCTTTCTTTTCAAATAATCGAAGGGCCTAAAATAAGGAAACTGATGTAAGATGTGAATTTCGAATCATATTTGACGTCGGATGAAATTGCGGCATGGAGGTCGTTTAAGCTTGTAGTTTCAAATTTCCTTGGATCCAATAAAAGCCCACAATATGAAACAATGATTAATGATTTGTTAAAAAATTATGAAAAAATTGGTTAGAAATATATTTTTTATATATTTATGTATATAACACATATGTATGTATTCTTCCAACTTATTTTCCGCTTTATGTATTCCAACAGGTGTAAATATGTCCCTCAAAAAGAATTTCTTTCATTCTCATTTAATCTTTTTCCCCGAAAATCTTGGCGACGTAAGTGACGAACATGGCGAAAGGTTTCACCAAGAATTTAAGTCCATCGAGCGGCGATACCAAGGGCACTGGGATGAAAGAATGATGGGAGATTATATTTGGTTCCTCATTAGAGAAACCGATTCGGAAATCTTCAAACGTCAACAAAGAACTCACAATTAATTCTAATGAAACTTGTTCATGTAAATAAACTCAAATGTACATAATATAAATAAAAGTAATAAATAATATCGCTATTTAAACAGAAATTAAAAAAAAAAAAGATTTTTTGAAATTCTCTTACCTCTACCAAAAGGGCTATAATTTCTACATTTATCCATAGATTTTTTTCAAATAGGCATTATTTTCTTAGCTAGGATACAAACTTTTAAAAAATAAAATAAAATATTTTTTTCGATTTTTTTCTATTTTTCATGTTTTTTTGTACCAGGATTTTTTTTAAATCTACTTTTTCCAATTTGTTAGCCCACATTAATAGCTTCAATTTAACGCATAAGTCGACCTGATCGGGGATATACTCTAAAAATTATAGTGCAAATACTAAGGGTACCTTCGACGATAATAGCATTTTTAATAAAATAAAAATTTTAAAAAAATTTATCCATAAACAAATTGTTGGTTTTGATTTTATATAACAGTATGCCACAATCTATACAAATAAAATAATTTTTAGGTCTAGGACACAAAAAAATTTTCTTTCTGTTGCGTAGTGTAATTGAACCATACCAATATTATCATAATAAAAAGAAATGACAATAATTTCCTAAATAATTTGTATTTTATTCAAAATCAACATTGGCCCTTAAAATGTAACCACCCTTTATAGCTAACGCATTTTGTACCATGTTACCATATTTAACTATTTGTTCCCCACTGTACAATATTTAACCCTTTTTGTCCCACTGTGCCATATTTAACCCTTTGTCTCACTGTACCATATCTAAAATGTTTGCCCCACTGTACCATATTTAACCCTACTTGTTCCACTGTACCATATTTAACACATTTTTTCCCCCACTGTACCATAGTTAACCATTTTTGTCACACTTTTTCTATAGAGGGATACACATCGGAGTTTTTGGTAACTTCGGAACCGCTGAAGATAGCGCAAAATGCTTTGGTGCGTAGTCGTATGACCGCTAGGACTTACACGAAAAATTACACATATACTTCAAAAATATGGTTCTAATATTAAAGGCATCTTCGAAGAAAATTGGGATTTAAAAGAAAAAAATGTACCTTAAAATAATATTTTAATATTTCTTTTCATGTTTAGAACTCCATAATACACCAGAAATTGTTATGCGCAGCACTTCGACAAACATGTTGTTGCATAGTGTTACCTATACTAGATATTTTGCCTAAAGTGTTTTCGATAGATTTTTCTTTAATCTATTTAACAAAAATCCCAACAATACTGTTTTGTATTTTTTTTTGCAAAATTTAAACTTGTTTTGACATTTTTGTCTAAAACCATATTATTTTTATTTTTGCTCAAACGAAAGCTTATATCATTTCCTTTAAGAGCTTGGTGGTCTATTAGTGGGATGGGACGTGTTTATCTATCAAAATCAAAACATGTAAAAAAATACAAAGTTGAATCCCATATTTTAGCATAACTCGAGAACTATTCATCGTAATTGCTTCAGGAAGGCTTTAAAGAATTGTAAATTATGTAGCCTTCTTCTTCTTCTAATATAATTTTTTTATTCCATTAGCAGTTTCAATCCATCAAAGCTAATTAGGTAAGCCTACAAACATAGAATATTCGGTTTAGTAGTGTGATGTTATTATGATATTAAATTATTTAACATAATGTTATGTTACATTTGGCATTTTTGCTAACTTGTAGGGATTTGCAAAATTAGCTAGAACTTTTTATTACCCTCACCAAAAAGTGGATACATTGAAGGAATGGCCTAAGACCCTAAGTATGTTTGGCGGAACTTCGTTTTTGGGACATTTTAAGCCATTTGAGCAATGTCCGTCCGTCTGTCTGGCTGGCTGGAGCGCACGACTACTCTCGAAAGGAGTAACGGATTGACTTAAAATTTGGTATGTGATAATATTTGTTCTATCTCAGGCTAAGTTCGAAGATAAGTCATATTGGTCCACTCCTTCTAATACCTTTCTTAGAAAGCGTTAACATTTAGTGCAATATTAGTTCTCTAATGACTTAAAATACTACTTATCCGAATCATCAGTATTTCCTCACATAGTAATAGTTTATCTGTCGCTATGACCTTGAGGAAAATGGGCAAAGTGTCGCCACCCCTTTTGGTACCTCCCACACAAAGGGACCATTTGCTTATATATTTAATACCAGTGAATATAAATACACGAAATTTTGTGCGGTGTAAAACTTGTATAGTGCGTACAGTCCAGTGAAAATTGGGCGTTAATGACAAGCCATATTTGGTACCTCTCACACAAATAGTCCATTATTTTGCACCAAAAGTTAACAGTTTTACGGCCGTTTTCAGGTAGCTCCGTTAAATGTTAACTGGTACTTTAACGACACGTTAAGAAAAAATGATTTTCATGAAGCCCCGTAAAAATTTAACTGACAGTTTTAACTGAAAATAAGTCGTTAAATGGAATATTTTCACCAGTTAAGTGCTTTGACCGGAGAAAAATATGAATTGTCAAAAAAAAATAAAAATATTTAAAAAGCCAGTAAGGTCAATAGGCATAGCAAAGATTCATAAAATAGGGAATATAAAAATATTTAGATGATTCATGGGGCAATTGTTTTGGAATTAATCTGTCAATTTGTGGGGTTACCAGAAGGGGATCGACAAATTCGATTATTTTGCACTGAACAATGGGTTCTTGTAAGACAATGCACTGTACCGCTTTTTAAGCGTTTGTGTGCACTAATATTAAAGTTTCGAGCTACTAAATGTTGGTCTAATTTGGCCGCATATTGCGGAAGGTACCAAAAGGGAGTGGCAACATCGTTAATTTTTCACTAAGCTATGGGCCCTATCAAAATGTACACTGCATACAATATCAAGTATTTGAATGTAATGGTCACCCTAGATACATATACACAAAATTGCAGCACTCTCGTTAACAAATTGTGCGAGATATCTCAATTTCAAAATTCAGCTTATATTGGCGGTACCACGCCCATTGGTCCGATTCCGCCAATTTTTGGACCAATCACATAAACTGCTGCTAAATGCAGCCATTTAGCCGCCTATACGGAACAGACAAGAAAAATGAACATCCTCTTTTATATATTTACACATTGTGGAAGGGTAAAGTCTAGAAGGAGTGGGACAATTCGGCACGTCTTTAATTCACCTATCAAATTTGAAGTCAATCGGTTACCCCTTTCGAGAGTTAAAGTGCGCATCATGCAGACAGACAGTCGGAAGGAGGGCAACGCTGAAGTAAATTAAAATGTCCTCAAAAGTTTTCTTTCAATACGTATATCATTCATTCAATGTGCACTTTTTTCTAACGGAACCTTCCTGAAAACGAATTTTTTAACGGGCCGTTTAAATTGTTGTTGGGCTAACCGACAGTTAGCTAACTTTTTCAATAAAAATAACTAACGGAGCTACCTGAAAACGGCCGTTAAGGGTATTCATAAGTCGGTTTACCCGACAGAACTTTCTTACATGTTAAAATATGTATCGATTTTCTTCAGGCTGGTCTCATTTTATTCCTGACCGATCAGACTTTACGATAAAATAATACAAATTTATTAATTGTGAATTTGATTTTTTAAGAGGTTTTAGTAAAAAAAAATATTAAAACTTTTTTTAAAAAAAAATTTTTTTTGCAATATCTTGTAAGACGTCCTTGAAGCCGCTAAAGAGATGAAAAAAATCGATTGGCACAAAATTAAGACTACTTAATTTAGGATTCTTTGAAGTTTTCCTGAACCAATTGGGATAATGGTTTTCGAGTTATGCTAAAATATTTAGTTCGAACTCTATTTTTTAGATGTCTATCTTTATTTTGATAATGAAACAAGTCCCATCCTACAAATAGACCACAAAGCTCTTAAAAGAAATTAATCTAAACTTTCGTTTGAGCAAAAACAAAATAAAAATATATGGGTTTTTACCAAAATGTCAAAGCAACTTTTAATTTCACAAAAAATATTTTTGTATTTTTTTAAAGATTGAAGAAAAAGCTATCGAAAATACTTTGGGCAACATTTTCTAAATATAATAGGTTATTATTTATATGGATGTGAAAAAAGGGCCGTTTGACAAAAATTCAACACCCTCTAACTCGGGCAGTTATTAACCGATCTCGTTGAAATCTTGTGTCATAACTACTATCCTATAGAACCAAACTTGGTGCATGTTTCGGCCCAATCAGACATCCCGAAGACATCGGTTTTAAAAATTCAGCAACTTGACATGAAATTCCCATATTCTTAATCATCGTTAAATTCTAAGACGTTTTAACCAAGTCTGTCGGTCGTTGTAATCACGCAAAAGTTAACTGCTTATAGCTTTAATATCAGTTCATACAAATACTTCATATTTCTTTGGCACGCCCCTTTTGGTACCTCCCGCACAAATTAACAATTTTCCACAAAGAGTTAACAGCTTATAACTTTAATACCAGTGCATACTATAAAGTTCTTAAATGCTATTTAAATTGATAATAATTTTATTAAAACATGAAAATAAATAAGTGAGCGATTCGTAAATCGATTTGCCCGACTGAACTTTCTTAATTGTTTTTAATTTCGGTGGAGTAATTTACCGATTAACTACTGAGTACATGGCGTATAAGTAATATTCTACGCATTTATGTATCTTACTTATACGTCAACCTGGACGGTTACTGCAAAAAAAGGATATCAAGGCGTATGTGTAGTATTCCGTACATGCTTGTAAATTACTTATACGCCAAGCTGTACATTGGCCTTTGTTTTTCAACATGCAAATCACATGCTAATATAGAGGGTAGTGTGTATAAACTGACCAAATGTTTACTAAATTACCGAAATTGTTAATTTTGTATAACTTGAAAGTAAAAAATTTAAGAATATACCAGATTTTAATTTAAATTTCGATAACAAAATTTATCGAATAATCCCGTATGCCAACTATATCTACACATGATATTTAATTATTTTGATATGAATTTCTCGCAAAAAGTCCTCAGAATTTAAAATTGTTCCATTTTAACGAATTTTGTAAAAAAAAAATTAATTACCTTTGATTAGCGACGATAGCTCTCTAATATAAACGAAAAACAAGAGAATGCAGTAAATTACTCGTATCTCATACGTATGTTAAGGTCGTGATAAAATGAAATTAAATAATTGTTTATAATATATACATTACACCGACACCAGGCAATCAATCATTTCCACTCCCACGCCAAAACACAAACACACACACACACTGGTGAACTGACTGACTGACACTGATGACAATCACTCAATTGAATTGCCGTAAAGTCTAATTGAAATGATGTTGTTGTTAACGTTATTTTCCGTCTATACCATTTGGGAAAATCATTTATTCCAACGCAAAATAAAATGAATAAACGACACTATATTTAATACCGGGAGACATGAACAAACAAGCGAACGAGGAAATGTGAGGGAGGTGATACATTACATTTTATTTAAGTATTTACGAATGACTTCCATAAGATTTTCTTTGAAATTCTCCTTGAAATTGACATTGGTCTGATAATCCACACACACACTCGTGCACGAACGCACACAAACACACAATGGATGAAGGAAGTGGTGGTGCTGCTGGGCGCTATTTTATTTTCTCATACAAGTTAATATTATTTTCCTTTTGGATACACCACAATTTCTATTATTTTTTTCAATTTTATGTATGAAGTATTCACCAACTGTTAGTCAAAATATGTTTATGAATCATATACAAATTAAAAAAGAGGTAGTTGTTTTGTTTTTTAAAGCATTAGCTATTTTGTTTAAGCACTTGTAATAGATATTAGCTTCATTTAATTTTTGTATTTATTTATTTTGTTGCAGTTGTTTTGCGTTAATACGAGTACATAGGTATATGAATGACTACGACTCTCAGTGGTTTTTGTACCGTGACTTTGTTTTCTTTCGTTCTTTCTTATGTCAGCGCTGCTTCGGCATCACAACAAACAAACAAATAACGACAAAAATAACTGTATTGTATTGTTGTTGCGGTTGTCGCGTTTGTGTTGTGCCTGTCAAACAAATGCAAAAATCCCACCACTGACAGTTTGCGCGCGGATGACAGAATTTAACAGCTGTTCAAGTCAGCACGGCGAGTACGGCACTGCAAATGTGCTAGTGTTGGAAAGTGTTGTGTTGTTTGGTCAAACGAATATTGTATGTGGTATTTATATTTTGCATAAATATGTCAAATTAAACCCAAACTGGCATATTTCAGGCCAATTAGGGAAAATTAGATATTTTTATAGCATCAAGAATTTAAGTCGGATGGATCTTTTGCACTTGGCATACATCACATCATGGTCCACTGATGACAATTTTTTTAAACGTATTAAGTGCAAACAGCGAAATTTAAGCACAATCGGAGGAAATTCAGATAAAGGGGAAATAATTCGGACGTTTCTTAAGCAGGCAACCGTTTGCGATAAATCTGGGCATGCTTGTAAAAAAGGTATTAGAGAATTTGGGCCTTATTCATAAATAATTAACACTGCTAAAACGTTCCTCAAACCTTCATTCTATTTTTACTAATAAGGCCCTATAATATTTTGGCCCCCTGTGGTACTTAGGGGCAGAGATACAGGTCCTCAAAGTTAGCCACCTCGGGTATACAAATTGTTTAATCGCGTCAAACTTTTTTCGTCTCTTTCGAATAGTTATCTCCAAAAACAATAGAATATAAGAAGACATTCTTTCCCGTAGCGAATAAATGTCCGTGATGAACGAATAGGAATTTGATTTAAACGAGTGAGGTTTTCCGCGTATTTTCAGGCCAATTTTCGCGAATTTTTTGCCATTGTCCCAATTAGAATATTAGTATCAATCGATAAGTGCAAAAAAAATTCAAGATATATTACGGGAAAACTGTTTTTCGCGCTTGAAAATGAATTAAAATTCGTTCGTAACTGATAGATTCTTACACTTCGCCCGAAGAGAATATCTTAGTAGTTTATAATTTTTGCTTATCTCACTTACAGCTCCCGAGATATCAACATTTGAAAATTGAATATTTCATAATTCTTCCGTCCCAGTCCTAGTATTTTGTGTTTATGCGAATCAGAATATATAACTATGTCTTTCACATTAACTTTTCTGAATTTGCTATGTCGGCAGAGAGCTCTTTCCGCCTGTCTCTCTCTCCAACAAATTTTGACACTTGCAAGGAAAATATTGCAGAGAGTGAACCAGGACTATACAGGGTGGCTGATATGTATTGCAACCAACTTCAGGTTGCTATCATTTCTAAACCGTTAGTCTGATAGCTGACAGATTTATTTCAGTGACAGTTCATTTTATTGTTTACAAGCTTACAAAAGCATTTTGATCTATTGCATTCAGAGAAAAGTTATTCGTGCATTCAGAAAAGTGGCTATCGTTAGAGCCCTCCAGCATTTAAATGTGAATAAATCTTTTGTTTCTCGTACCATTGCTCGTTACCGTGATACTGGCAGTGTTGCATCGCGTCCAAAAAGTGGACGAAAAAAAACGGTAACAACACCAGAAATGATCCGAAAAGTGAAGGCCAGATTTGATCGAAATCCACGCCGCAGTGGTAGAAAAATTGCTCGTGAGCTGAACATATCGCGAGAACGGATACAATACATATTAAAAAATGAGCTTGGACTAAAGCCATTGAAGTTCCAAAAAGTGGAAGAGCTCACCGATGCACAAAAAAAAGTTACACTGGAAAGAGCCAAGGAGTTGCTTCGCTTGCACGAAAGTGGCCAGTTACCGAATTTGGTTTTCTCCGATGAGAAGCCATTCCAAATCGAGCAGTTTGTGAACAAACAAAATGATCGGGTTTACTTGCCAAAGAGGTCAGCTGAAAATTTACACCTTCGATTGGCCACCAGAACTCAAGCGCCGCCGATGGTAATGGTGTGGGCCGCCGTAACGGCCGATGGTCGCTCCCCGCTCGTATTCATCGACCATGGGGTCAAAATAAATGCCGAATATTATCGGGAAAATGTCCTAAAGACAGTATTTCGGCCGCAGACCATTGACATTCCAACAGGACTCAGCACCATCGCACTCAGCACGCGTCAACCAAGAATGGCTTAAAAAGGAGGTTCCGCGCTTCATTTCTACCGCACAATGGCCACCAAGATCTCCGGATCTCAATCCGTTGGACTTTTGCGCCTGCGGCATTTTAGAGAGTAACGTCCGCACTAAAAAATACCAAAGTATCGATCATCTCAAGACGGCGCTTCGCCGGGAATGGGCCAAACTACCGCAGAGCCACTTTCGTGCAGCGTGTGATGGCTTTGTCGGCCGTTTGAAGGACATAATTCGTGTCAAAGGTGGCCAATTCGAACAAATCTAAACTGTTTCTAAAATTTTATGTTATTTCCGACATTTTTTGCTTTTGAACAATAAAATTTAAAAAAAAATTAAAAAATATATCGCTTTACTTTGTTGCATTACATATCAGCCACCCTGTATGATGATCAAAATGTCAATACGATGTACCCATTAGGACAAAGGAAGTAATATTTTCAAAAAAATATTTTTTGCGAAAAATCATTTATTTTTTAAAAAAAAAAAATGATTTCCAAATTTTTATGGGAATTTGGAATTTAAAAAAAATTGAGAAAAATCATATTTGGTACGATGTTTTTAATTGCTATTGAACGGCTGGGGCGATTTTTACAAAGTTTACGTCGTTTGAAAGAACGGGAAATTTTTGATCAATTTTTTTTTTAAAATTTTAACATTTTTTTCGAGCAATTTTAGACAACTTAAGTCGGGGGAGGTAACGTTAATTCGTGCAAAATAGGGACATTTTTATGATTTTTTTAGACGAAACGGTTAACATTTATTGATTGAAACCAATGGTACATAAAAGTATAACTTTCAAAGTCAATTTTCATAAAAATATATTAAAAAATATGGCAACGACAGCATTTATGCGGAAGCGTCTCGAAAAAAGTTTAATTGCGGTCCCCCTCATAACTCGATAAAATTATTTAGTTAAATAATCGTTATAGCGAGGTAACACTGTCGATTTTTTTCGAAATTTAAAATTTTAAATTTTTGGGAACACTTTGAAGTGAAAAAAGCGATTTTTCGAGAAAAAATCGGTTAACTGGCTATTGTTAAATAAAAAAAATTAACAAATTTCAAAAAAAAAAGTCGACAGCGTTACCTCGTAAATTATGTAAAGAAATAATGTTAAAAATTTCAAAAGGATCGGATCAGTAGTTTTTGAGTTATGACGGGCACCGTCTTTGAAAACATGGGTTGTGGGAAAAACGCTTTAAATTGTTTCTGATGTACCAAGACACGTATGAGGCGCGGTTGCTTAGACTGCTGTATCTTTGTCAGTTTTGCTCCGATTCAACGATTCTCTAAACCGAAAAAAAAATTTTACAAAATGTAAAAAAATTGTCTCCCTTTTTTTTTCAAATTTACACAGAATATGACTCTCACAAATCCAAACAGTAATTGGATTTTTGGGGACTCATTTTTCTTCTTCTTCTGTTGATGAAATTTTACATGCTATATTCCAGAAACAGAAGAAAATGTCCAAAATTGCCAGACCCACCATAGTATTTCGTCCAGAACATTAACAAATATTAAATCTCCAAAAATTCAATTACTGTTTTGGATTTGTGAGAATCTGGTGCATATTCTGTGTGAATTTAAAAGGTGGTCGGAATTTTAAATATTAACTTATGAAATTTTTTTTCGCCAAAAACTTATTAAAAAGTTGCTATATGAAAATATAAAATATCGCTTTCATTTACTTTTTGAAAAAATAACAAAATTTGATTCTAAATTTTAAAAAATTGAGAAAAATTCATTTTTGTTTTTTTACGAATTTTTTAATTGCTTTGAACGGCTGAACCGATTTTTACAAAGTTTACGTCGTTTGAAAGAGAACATAACGGGCCATTTTTTATGGAATTTCTTTTTCGAAATATTTTTTTAAAACTTTAGTTTAAATACAATATTTCTTCCACTTGGTTTTTTTCAAAATTACACAGAATATTCTAATTTTTAAAAAATTGAGAAAAATTGGTTTTGGTATTTGCGATATTTTGAATTGCTCTTGAACGGCTGAACAGATTTTTACCAAGTTTACGTTGTTTGAAAGAGAACATAAAGGCACTTTTTTGTGGAATTTCTTTTTCGAATTTTTTTTTTAAACTTTAGTTTTAATACAAAATTTCTTGTCCTTGGTTTTTTTTCAAATTTACACAGAATATGCACCACAGAATCTCACAAATTCAAAAGGGTATTTTATTTTTTGGGAAATCGATATTTGTAAAAGTTGTGGACGAAATACTAAGGCAGGTCTGACAATTTTTGACATGTTTCTTCTCTTTTTTAAATTAAAGTTTATAAAAAAATTCGAAAACAAAACTTTAATTTTTTAAAAATCCATTAAAAATTACTTATTATTTTCTCTTTCAAATGGCGTAAGCTTCGCAAAAATCGATTCAGGCGTTCAAGAGCAATTAACAATTTCGTTAAAGCCAAAAATGCATTTTCTCAATATTTTTAAAATTATAAATTAAACCAGACGAGATTTTTTTAATTATAGTTTTTAAATAGAATATCGAAAACTTTTTTTTTTAAAAATCCACAAAAAATTACACTTTATGTTAAAATTTGTAAAAATCGGATCAGCCCTTCAAAAGCAGTTCAAAATATCGTTAAAACCAAAAACGCCTTTTTTTAATTTTGAAAATTTCATATTCCCATAGTTTTGGCAAATAATTTTTTTTTTTCAAAAAATAAATTATATTGAGTTGTTATTTTACCATTTAGCAACTTTTATAAAAATATAATAATAAATATATATATTATAAATAAAAATAAAATTCATGAATTAATATTAAAAATACTGACCCTGTACTGTTATTTTTTCCTGGAATATATATGGGGTTGAAATCGTAATTTGAACCGAGAAAAGGTCTTCTCTTCCATAGCGATCGTTCTTGGATCTAGAAACTCTTCTCTGTCAAATTTCATAACGATCGGATGTAAAAAACAGATTCTAAATGAATCTGTTTGCTCGTATAAATTACGTTAAAATCTGTATAACATTAATATTTGTAATATGGTCTTTTATAATTCTACATGAAAAACTTAAAGAAGTTTAATGTAGATTTATATAGATTAATGGTTCCCCGTTATCATTGAACTAAATCTACCTTGAATAAATAATCCATTTCCTGATACAAAAATATAAATTATAAAAAAAAATATTTTTTTTTTGCTAGAAAAATTTTTTTTTTCACATAGTTTTATTGAAATTAATGCTTCTTCATTGAATTAATGCTTCTGCATTGAATTAATGATCCTCCATTATCATTGAACTATACACTGAGGGAAAAAAGACGTTGCGAAATAAACACCGTTTGGTAACAATTTATAAACGTAACGTGCATGAAAAATCGCTACCGATTCGTTCATTAATTATCAACGAATCGGGGGTGATTTTTGACCGGCGTTGCGTTATGTATTGTCGCCGTAAGGTTGATGATTATTTGTTCGGCTTTGTGTTGTTCATTGGATTTGTTATTGTCTGTTCTTAGAAGAAGAAACCACGAGGATTTATAAAGACGTGAAAAATAAAAATTAATGACGAAGAAATCGAATTTAATGACCTGTTTGATATTGTGGATGATTATCTGGTCTATGGAATGAGAAGGATAAGGTGATTGCAAATCCAGTGACATCTTCCTATTGCAGAAATGTCTAGAATCAATAGAAATGGTGTCGGCCTATGAATATTTAACCTAAGCTTATAAAAATTTCAATTTTAAAAGTTAACAATGAGTGTGTATTTTTTATAGAGCACAGAAATTAAATTTTGCAGTACATAAAGGCGAATGATACGAAGGAGACTGCCAACATTAGGGTTACGAGCTGAATTCCGAGAAAAAGCAGAGGTAATACTATGTTGCTGCACATTCGAATGTGTTTTGTTTAGACGTGATTTGCTTAGTGATAAATATGCAAATTTAAAATTATATGTTTGTTGTGTTCACGTTTTATTTACTTTCACGTATAATAAATGTATTGAAACGCTAATGCTGTTTAAATAGTTTTAAATGGGGAGGGGGTATTAGAATGGATTTAGAATGGAAAGTTATCACAGCGCGTGCTTTATTCGTCCTCAGCAAGTGCTTTAGTCGTCCCCCGCACGTTCTATAGTTGTCCCCAACACTTGATTTAAATTATCCCCAATTGGTATTAATTTTGCAACGAGGCGTTGTTGATTTGTGATGCTTTATTCATGCACGCCTTGCTTGAATTCGTAACATACGGGGTCGGTTCATTATCATAAACGAATTTGCAAAGATTAAGCACGTATGTGCTTTGTTTTTCGCTGGGTGTATGAACTGTTTATTTTGAAAGTGGCGCCATTCTGTTTTACTTGATTCAACATTAACCAGTAAGGAAAGGCAGAAAGTTGGGCGGTGCCGACTATATAATACCCAACACCTCCCTAACAATGCGATAAGGGTTATTGCGATAATAATTTGGAATAATTGGTAAATGGGTAAGAACATATATATGCGGATATATCTAATTCTGAACCCATAATCGCTAAATTAAGCAATATTCGTTCCTAAATTGAGAAACATCTTTCTGGAGAATTTTGTAATTTTGTAAGCGTCTCGAAAAAAGTTTAATTGCGGTCCCCCTCATAACTCGATAAAATTATTTAGTTAAATAATCGTTATAGCGAGGTAACACTGTCGATTTTTTTCGAAATTTAAAATTTTAAATTTTTGGGAACACTTTGAAGTGAAAAAAGCGATTTTTCGAGAAAAAATCGGTTAACTGGCTATTGTTAAATAAAAAAAATTAACAAATTTCAAAAAAAAAAGTCGACAGCGTTACCTCGTAAATTATGTAAAGAAATAATGTTAAAAATTTCAAAAGGATCGGATCAGTAGTTTTTGAGTTATGACGGGCACCGTCTTTGAAAACATGGGTTGTGGGAAAAACGCTTTAAATTGTTTCTGATGTACCAAGACACGTATGAGGCGCGGTTGCTTAGACTGCTGTATCTTTGTCAGTTTTGCTCCGATTCAACGATTCTCTAAACCGAAAAAAAAATTTTACAAAATGTAAAAAAATTGTCTCCCTTTTTTTTTCAAATTTACACAGAATATGACTCTCACAAATCCAAACAGTAATTGGATTTTTGGGGACTCATTTTTCTTCTTCTTCTGTTGATGAAATTTTACATGCTATATTCCAGAAACAGAAGAAAATGTCCAAAATTGCCAGACCCACCATAGTATTTCGTCCAGAACATTAACAAATATTAAATCTCCAAAAATTCAATTACTGTTTTGGATTTGTGAGAATCTGGTGCATATTCTGTGTGAATTTAAAAGGTGGTCGGAATTTTAAATATTAACTTATGAAATTTTTTTTCGCCAAAAACTTATTAAAAAGTTGCTATATGAAAATATAAAATATCGCTTTCATTTACTTTTTGAAAAAATAACAAAATTTGATTCTAAATTTTAAAAAATTGAGAAAAATTCATTTTTGTTTTTTTACGAATTTTTTAATTGCTTTGAACGGCTGAACCGATTTTTACAAAGTTTACGTCGTTTGAAAGAGAACATAACGGGCCATTTTTTATGGAATTTCTTTTTCGAAATATTTTTTTAAAACTTTAGTTTAAATACAATATTTCTTCCACTTGGTTTTTTTCAAAATTACACAGAATATTCTAATTTTTAAAAAATTGAGAAAAATTGGTTTTGGTATTTGCGATATTTTGAATTGCTCTTGAACGGCTGAACAGATTTTTACCAAGTTTACGTTGTTTGAAAGAGAACATAAAGGCACTTTTTTGTGGAATTTCTTTTTCGAATTTTTTTTTTAAACTTTAGTTTTAATACAAAATTTCTTGTCCTTGGTTTTTTTTCAAATTTACACAGAATATGCACCACAGAATCTCACAAATTCAAAAGGGTATTTTATTTTTTGGGAAATCGATATTTGTAAAAGTTGTGGACGAAATACTAAGGCAGGTCTGACAATTTTTGACATGTTTCTTCTCTTTTTTAAATTAAAGTTTATAAAAAAATTCGAAAACAAAACTTTAATTTTTTAAAAATCCATTAAAAATTACTTATTATTTTCTCTTTCAAATGGCGTAAGCTTCGCAAAAATCGATTCAGGCGTTCAAGAGCAATTAACAATTTCGTTAAAGCCAAAAATGCATTTTCTCAATATTTTTAAAATTATAAATTAAACCAGACGAGATTTTTTTAATTATAGTTTTTAAATAGAATATCGAAAACTTTTTTTTTTAAAAATCCACAAAAAATTACACTTTATGTTAAAATTTGTAAAAATCGGATCAGCCCTTCAAAAGCAGTTCAAAATATCGTTAAAACCAAAAACGCCTTTTTTTAATTTTGAAAATTTCATATTCCCATAGTTTTGGCAAATAATTTTTTTTTTTCAAAAAATAAATTATATTGAGTTGTTATTTTACCATTTAGCAACTTTTATAAAAATATAATAATAAATATATATATTATAAATAAAAATAAAATTCATGAATTAATATTAAAAATACTGACCCTGTACTGTTATTTTTTCCTGGAATATATATGGGGTTGAAATCGTAATTTGAACCGAGAAAAGGTCTTCTCTTCCATAGCGATCGTTCTTGGATCTAGAAACTCTTCTCTGTCAAATTTCATAACGATCGGATGTAAAAAACAGATTCTAAATGAATCTGTTTGCTCGTATAAATTACGTTAAAATCTGTATAACATTAATATTTGTAATATGGTCTTTTATAATTCTACATGAAAAACTTAAAGAAGTTTAATGTAGATTTATATAGATTAATGGTTCCCCGTTATCATTGAACTAAATCTACCTTGAATAAATAATCCATTTCCTGATACAAAAATATAAATTATAAAAAAAAATATTTTTTTTTTGCTAGAAAAATTTTTTTTTTCACATAGTTTTATTGAAATTAATGCTTCTTCATTGAATTAATGCTTCTGCATTGAATTAATGATCCTCCATTATCATTGAACTATACACTGAGGGAAAAAAGACGTTGCGAAATAAACACCGTTTGGTAACAATTTATAAACGTAACGTGCATGAAAAATCGCTACCGATTCGTTCATTAATTATCAACGAATCGGGGGTGATTTTTGACCGGCGTTGCGTTATGTATTGTCGCCGTAAGGTTGATGATTATTTGTTCGGCTTTGTGTTGTTCATTGGATTTGTTATTGTCTGTTCTTAGAAGAAGAAACCACGAGGATTTATAAAGACGTGAAAAATAAAAATTAATGACGAAGAAATCGAATTTAATGACCTGTTTGATATTGTGGATGATTATCTGGTCTATGGAATGAGAAGGATAAGGTGATTGCAAATCCAGTGACATCTTCCTATTGCAGAAATGTCTAGAATCAATAGAAATGGTGTCGGCCTATGAATATTTAACCTAAGCTTATAAAAATTTCAATTTTAAAAGTTAACAATGAGTGTGTATTTTTTATAGAGCACAGAAATTAAATTTTGCAGTACATAAAGGCGAATGATACGAAGGAGACTGCCAACATTAGGGTTACGAGCTGAATTCCGAGAAAAAGCAGAGGTAATACTATGTTGCTGCACATTCGAATGTGTTTTGTTTAGACGTGATTTGCTTAGTGATAAATATGCAAATTTAAAATTATATGTTTGTTGTGTTCACGTTTTATTTACTTATAACATTAATAAATGTATTGAAACGCTAATGCTGTTTAAATAGTTTTAAATGGGGAGGGGGTATTAGAATGGATTTAGAATGGAAAGTTATCACAGCGCGTGCTTTATTCGTCCTCAGCAAGTGCTTTAGTCGTCCCCCGCACGTTCTATAGTTGTCCCCAACACTTGATTTAAATTATCCCCAATTGGTATTAATTTTGCAACGAGGCGTTGTTGATTTGTGATGCTTTATTCATGCACGCCTTGCTTGAATTCGTAACATACGGGGTCGGTTCATTATCATAAACGAATTTGCAAAGATTAAGCACGTATGTGCTTTGTTTTTCGCTGGGTGTATGAACTGTTTATTTTGAAAGTGGCGCCATTCTGTTTTACTTGATTCAACATTAACCAGTAAGGAAAGGCAGAAAGTTGGGCGGTGCCGACTATATAATACCCAACACCTCCCTAACAATGCGATAAGGGTTATTGCGATAATAATTTGGAATAATTGGTAAATGGGTAAGAACATATATATGCGGATATATCTAATTCTGAACCCATAATCGCTAAATTAAGCAATATTCGTTCCTAAATTGAGAAACATCTTTCTGGAGAATTTTGTAATGATCGGAAGTAAAGTACAACTTCTATAGCGCTTTGTAACCAAATCAGGAGGAACATATATATGGAGCTTATATATAAATCTGAATCGATTTTCCCTGAATACTCATTCATGTAAAATAGAAACCTCTTTCTGTCGAATTTCGTACTGATCGGATATAAAATACAGTCTCTACAGCGCTTGAATGTCATATCGGTGCTAACATATATATGGGGGATATATCTAAATCTGAACCGATTTTCTCCAAATTTGGCAGTATTTCTTCGTGTAATAAGAAACCTCTTTCTGCCGAATTTCGCTGCGATCGGATATAAAATACAGTTTCTACAACTATTGAATTTCAAATCGGGGGTAACATATATATGGGGGCTATCTAAATCTGAACCGATTTTCTCCGAATTTGGCAGTATTCCTTCATGTAATAAGAAACCTCTTTCTGCCGAATTTCGTACTGATTGGATATAAAATACAGTTTCTACAGCGCTTACATGTCAAATCGGGTGCAACATAAATATGGGGGCTATATATAAATCTGAACCGATTTCCCCCAAATTTTGTATTGTATCTAAGAGTATCACGAGACTACTCTCTGTCAATTTTTGTACAAATCGGTTACAAAATGTTGCTTATACAGTGCATATATGCCAAATCGGAGGTACATATATATGGAAGCTATATGTAAATCTGAACCGATTTTAACCAAATTCAATAGGGATCGTCCTTGGGCCTAAAAAAAATATATGTGCAAAGTTTCGTTGAGATCGGACCATAATTGCGACCTGCACTTTGATTACAAGAATACGTCTACAGACGGACAGACAGACAGACGGACATAGCTAAATCGACTCAAAAAGTGATTACAAGTCGATCGGTATAATAAACAATGGGTCTATCTCTTCTCCTTTTGGGTGTTACAAACAAATGCACAAAGTCATAATACCCTGTACCACAGTGTGGTGTAGGGTATAAAAAAGGGGGTTAATAAAACTAGAATGCGAAAATTTTCACTTAATATAGAAACATTGAAGTCTTGAGATGACCTACATATAAATAGTATATATCTATTATTCACATAGCCTTATAAAGATACTACTCTAAGTTCAAAAACAGATTGGCGTTTACGCCACTTTTAAAGTAAACAGTTCATATCAACTTCGAATAAATAATCCATTTCTTGATACATACATAAAAATAATTAAAAATTTATATTTTAGCTAGAAAAATTATTTTTTTCATATACTTTTATTAAAGTTTTTTTACAAATGTGAATATTTTCAATTTACACAAATCCATCACAGACTTTTACGTTTCCAACTGCCGTAGAGAGCTAAAGGTACATTACTCTACATTTCCAAAGACACACAATAGATTGCTCCACTTTGCCAAGGGATTATGACAAACATCAACGGATTGTTTGCAATAAACCCGTTTGCTTTAGATTCGCTATAGAATCGGCTATAACTTTGGCCGAAGCCTTTAAATAGCCTCCACTTAAGAGCATAACTATTGGAATGGCACGGGCTCGACATGTAGCGAAGACAAATAGATCACGTTCCATGACACCCTGTTAAATAAAAATAATTAATAATTTGTTTATTTGATAATAGTAATGCGCTTGGAGTTAGAGGTAAAAATAACATGTAATATATGTATATATATACCTCAGGTGTTATCGACAAGTAGCCCAGGGGATCGCCTTCTAAAATATCTGTGCCGGCATTATAAACAATCAATTGGGGAGTAAATTCCTTCAGGGCATACTTCAATCCTCTGTAAAAGAATTATATGTACGGCCAATACCACAATCACCGGTTATTCTACAGTTAGAGCTAACCTACAGTTATAGCTGTCAAATTGTATGCAAATTTTTATTTGTTAACTGTGAGTTAGCTCTAACCGGAGGTTATGAAATTGGGGGTTAATGGTAAATGATAGTATTTACATTTTCACAACATTCTAACAATTTTTTTACTGATTCACTAAAATAAGGGTCAGAATTTTTAATATTAACCTATACATTTTATTTTTGTCTAAAAAGTTTATAAATGGTTGGTTGGTAAATAGTAAAATAAGATACCGCTATAAGTTATTTTTTAAAAAAAAACGTCAAAAATTTGATGGGGATTTTAAATTAAAAAAAAAATACCTTTTTTACGTCGTTTGAAAGAAAACATAATGGGCCACTTTTTGGTCAAACTTTTTTTTAAAATCCCTTTGTAAGAAATTTTAAACGCAGCGTTTTGCAGAAACAGTTTTCCGTGCATTCCAAAAATTGCCAGACCTGCCTTAGTATTTCGCCCATAACTTTTACAGATATTGCGTACCCAAAAATTAATTGTTTTGATATGTTGGAGTCTAGTGCACATGTGTGAATTTGGAAAAATCGAAGAAGCAACAATTTTTTAAATTAAAGTTTTTTTGAAAAAATTGTCGACAAAACTTTTATAATTTAAAAAAAAAAAAAATTGGCCATTATCCAAAACATAAGTGGATTTATGGGAACGACATTTTTGTAAAAGTTATGGACGAAATACTAAGGTACGTTTAGCAATTTTGTCAATATGGCACATCTCCCAACTTAGCCTGAGATAGAAAAAATATTATTACACAAAAAATTGGAAGTCAATCGATTACTTCTTTCGGGATTTAAGCAGCCGGACGGACATTGTTCAAATGACTTAAAAACCCTATAACGGATTTCGGACGAACACAATTGGTGTCTTAGGTCGCTCCTTCCTCGTGTTACACTTTTGGTCTTATCAAATAAATCAATTAAGTAATGAACTATATTAAGGAAATAATTTACTAACCCCCATTAACACAAAACAAAATAACCGAGCGTTAGAGCTAACGAAAGCTAAATTGTATGGAATTTGACAGCTATAACCGGTAGTTAGCTCTTAAACCTAGTTTATTTATTTATTGTTAATGGCCTTTAGTAATTTAAAAATTAATTGATTCAATTCAAAAGCTAGTTGAATTTTTGCAACAGTTTCTCTAATTAAGATATTTTTCTGAACTCCTTACAAAAAGCACTTCTTACTTACTTCTTTAGCTTTGCCAAATATTCCCTATTCCCCGTCCTTGGCTTTAATTCCACCGCATAACGTATGGCCAATTTGGCCTCATGATCCTTAGGATATATACTAAAGTTATACATATCCATTATATAAACGCTTGGATTATCTAGAAAATCTCTTTCATGGCCATTTCCCTGGTGGGCATCCAAATCAACAATCATTACTTTGCTCACACGATGACTTTCTTCGGCAAAAACTCGTTGTATCAATAGCGTTATATCAGCATAGGGGCAGAAACCTCCACCCTTGTAGGAACAACAATGATGAAATCCACCACCCAAATTAATTGCCCAACCGTAGTCCAACGCCAATTTGCCAGCCATTACGGAGCCGGCCGTCTGAAAGCGCATGGGACGCAAATAGCCGCGTTGCACCCAACAGTTGGGGACAAATAATAGAATGGGAATTTCGGCAATTTTCGCCACATTTAGACTCCATTTTAGACTACGTAAATATTTGTCTTTGTGTACATTCAGCAATTCGTCTTTGGTAATTTCCGGGGGCTCATAGAATTTACCCTGAACCACTTGAGTTTTTAAAAGAAGCTGCAAAGAGGAGACATGAGTTCAATAAAATCGTTTATCAACAACTGCCAAACCACCTACCTCTTTGATATTTTTCCCCTTTTGTGCATCGAATGGATGTAATTTTTCCAATTTAGCAAAATGCACCCCATAGTGTTTGCTATAGACAATGGGCAGTTTTGGGTTATTTTCGTCACTCTCTTCTTCCGTTTGCTGCTGCGTTTTTGTGCCTTGTGGCCGCTCTTCTTTGTCGCTTCTCTTAATCCAAACAACTTCGGGCTCTTCCTTTTCCGTGTAAACTTTTTCGGTATATTTTTGCATTATTTAATAAAATTTAATAAGTCTAAATTGAATTTTTTGTGAATTGCAATCATTTTGTCCAGAAAAAAACCTGTAGGTAAGAGCGATGACAAAGGAATGCGTTGAAATGGTAAATTAGACATACATATGAATGAATAAGTGTTGGTAAGCTTAGCTTGCGGTGAAAGAAGAAAACTAGTGTTGGCAAAGTCATAGCAACGCCAATGAACTGTCATATGAATGCGTTGAGTTTTAAGTTGAAATCGTTATTTTTCCGTTAAACGGAATCTCAAATGCCGGAAAACAGTTAAACAGAAATTTGATTCATAATAATTAATGGACGTTTTGTGATTCATTTTGAATTTAAAATTGAATTCTATAAACATTCTAAAAATTTTTATAAAAATCTTTTATTTTCCACTTATTATTTTCGTATTTCGTATTTCGCGATTATAAAAGCGAATTTCGTTGAATATAAATTTGGATTATATTTAGCCAAATGAACTTGGTCAGTTTTATGAGACCGTATTTAAGTGCTGGTCAGCGTATGAGTATTACACTATTACACATATTACCATCAATTATACGTGCATAAGCACGTACGGCAGGTTTATCCAAACAACAGACCTTAAATTATACAGATGTTCCGTCCGGACGAAACGTCAAAATCTATCAGTTACGAACGAATAGGAATTAAATGTCACACGCGAAAAAAACATGTTTCCGCGAACATAGTTTGAACTTTTTTTGCACTAATCGATTGATATTAATTTTTTAATTGTGACAATTACAAAAAATTCGGGAAAATCGGTCCGAAATCCGCGGAAAAACTCACTCTTTGAAGACCTACTCGTTGAAATTTCTATTCGTTCGTAACTGACAACTTACTCGCTCCGGGATGACATATCTTATTATTTATTATTTTTGATCCACATTCCAATATCACATATGTACATACATATATACATACATGCCAATATCAGAATCAAAAATAATGAATAATAAGTTATGTCATCCCGGAGCGAGTAAGTTGTCAGTTACGAACGAATAGAAATTTCAACGAGTAGGTGTTCAAAGAGTGAGTTTTTCCGCGGATTTCGGACCGATTTTCCGAATTTTTTGTAATTGTCACAATTCAAAAATTAAATAAGGGTTACGCCTTCCGCCATTTAAGACAAATACAATCACCAATGACGTTACCCGCAAAACTTTCAAAAATTCTGGGAAATAATTATTTAGGAATTCTGTGAAAAATTCGCGTTGATTGTACTTTTTTGCACTTATCGATTAATATTAATTTTCTAATTGTGACAATTACAAAAAATTTGCGGAAAACGGTCTGAAAATCCGCAAAAACGTCAATCGTTGGAATCAAATTCCTATTCGTTCGTAACTGACACGTACTCGAATGTCTTTTTAAATTATATTGTTTTTGGCAAAAATAATAAATAATAAGATTTGCCATCACGAAGCGAGTAAGTTGTCAGTTACGAACGAATATAAATTTCAACGAGTAGTAACTGATAGATTTTGACGTTTCGTGCGGACGGCACATCTGTCTAATTTAAGGTCTGTGGTTTTTGGTTCGTACCTGAGAGATTGTGACGTTTCGGCCTGAAGGAATGTCTTCTTATTCTATATATTTGTGTTTGCCCCTATCAACTTGATGAACTTCGTGTAGGGTGATCCTAGTAGAGATACTTTTTTCAATAGCCTTTTTTTGACAGATATTGTTTGGCATTTCATCATGGAAAGACTTACGCCTGAACAACGTTTACAAATTATTCAGTTTTAATATCAAAAAAATCGTTCGCCAATTGCGCTAGGTCCATTTTTTAAATCCAAAAAAAAAAACACTTGCCACGACCTTGACACCCATGAGCAATATTTTATCTCTCGTTAAGAGCTATCTTTTCGCCATTGACCTATTTCCGATCCGACGTACCGGAATCATCGGTCCATATTTCTTCAAAAATGATGCCGGTGAGAACGTAACCGTCAATGGCGACCGTTATCGTGCCATGATAACCGACTATTTGATGCCTGAAATTGAAGCTCGTGATCTCGGCGACATTTGGTTTCAACAAGACGATCGCATCAATCACTGGATTTATTGAGATAACACTTCGGTGAGTAGATAATTTCACGTTTTGGGCCGGTCGATTGGCAACCAAGATCGTGTGATATCACACCGTTAGACTTTTTCCTGTGGGGATATCTAAAGTCTTATGCGGACAAACCCGCTTCGATTCAGGCCTTGGTGCAAAACATCACGCGTGTCATTCGCCATTTACCAGTCGAAATGCTCGAACGAGTCATCGAAAATTGGACTCAACGGATGGACCATCTGAGACGTAGCCGCGGCCAACATTTGATAGACATAATCTTCAAAAATAAATGCCAAAGAATGTTCTTTCAAATGATAATAAACATTCCTCATTCAATTGAATTTTCTGTATTTTTTCTTTAAAAAAGTGGGGAACCTCGAAATGGATCACCCTGTATATTTGTTCAATATGTTACATTATTGGAATTCGCATCATTTTAACATTCGCATTCGTATTCGCTAAAACCATCTTTGGATTATTCGCTTTCGCAAAAATATATTTCAGTATTCGCTTCCATTTGTTAAAAGTGTTAAATCTCCTTATTCCCTTCACACAAATTGAAGTAATTAATACCAATGAAAACCTCTGCAACTTATCTTCAAAACAGTTGAAAAAAGTGTTTTTTCGCGTGTGACATTTCATTCCTATTTTTTATGGCATATCAGGCAACGCCGTTGAAAATGTCGACAAGGAATTAGAATAAATTCTATTCTGGCGATACGCCGCAGCCTTGTCGGAATTTTGTTATTCAATTTCACCCCTCCCATAAGAATACATTTAAAAAAAGTCTCAATCGGTTGTCTGGTTAAGAAACGGCCGAATTATTTACCTTTTTTAATTCCTTCCACTGTGCAAGGTTAAGGTTATGTTTGGATCAAAAATAATAAATAATAAGATATGTCATCCCGGAGCGAGTAAGTTGTCAGTTACGAACGAATAGAAATTTCAACGAGTAGGTCTTCAAAGAGTGAGTTTTTCCGCGGATTTCGGACCGATTTTCCCGAATTTTTTGTAATTGTCACAAATAAAAAATTAATATCAATCGATTAGTGCAAAAAAATGTTTCTTTCGCGTGTGACATTTAATTCCTATTCGTTCGTAACTGATAGATTTTGACGTTTCGTCCGGACGGAACATCTGTATAATTTAAGGTCTGTGATGTGGATGAACTCAAAAATAATTTACTACGAAAATATTCCTTCAGGCCGAAATGTCAAAATCCGTCAGTTACGAACGAATAGGAATGAATTGTCACACGCGAAAAAACAGTTTTCCGCGAACACCTATTATAATTTCTCGTGTAATATGGAGTTCTAAACACGAAAAAAAATCGCTTCTGTAGTATATTGTCCCAAACATATTCGGCTTGAAACATATATATGTTTAGGGTAGACTCTAAGCATAATTGTGTATTTGGGAAGATGTTGTTCTAAACAAATATTTGTTTACATCCCAATGTGACTGCTATTTGTGAAACAAATATTTATTTGGATTTAAATATTCATAAAATACATAAATTATGTCAAATTTTTCAGTAATTCAAAGTTAAATTTTTAGAAATTTTTAATGTTCGTAAAAAAATAATTGAAATCATATAATCTTGGGTCAATATAAAGTACTTAGAGAATTGACAACTAATGATGGCTTGGAATACTCAGAAATTTTGAATGATTGATTTAAAACAGAAGGTAATGCTGCATATGGTATCATAACTGGGAGGTACAATTCGAAACCAAGGTAAAATTGAAACTGAAATTTGAAAAACTCAGCAAAAGTTTTGGAAATCTTTTTAAAATAAAATATATTTGGAAAAATTCCTAAATAATAATTTTA
Source organism: Eudasyphora cyanicolor (assembly GCA_963930755.1). Lineage (NCBI taxonomy): Eukaryota > Metazoa > Arthropoda > Insecta > Diptera > Muscidae > Eudasyphora > Eudasyphora cyanicolor. The sequence continues at coordinate 335,319,204 of OZ005734.1, forward strand.
TTTGTATTTAAACACATATTTTATTTGAGAAATTTAGTTTGCAAATATAATTTGTTGTAATATATTAATATATGCGTTCCAAATATATTTTATTGATTTTCAAATAAAATTTATTTGCTAAGAATATAAAATATTTAAAAATTTGTGTTCCAAATATATTGTATCTTTAGTATTTGGACAATATTTTTTGAAGTACAAGTTCGATAAAGCCAGGATACCATTTAAATTAGAAGATATTATGAGGGCTACAAATATTGATAATACCACTTTCACGTACACGCTGAAAAAAAATCGCTTCTGTAGTGTATTGTCCCAAACATATTCGGCTTGAAATAAACATATGTTTAGGGTACACTCGAAATATATAATATTTTACACACACAAATATTATATGCTTGAGAGGATACTGTTCTAAACAAAAATTTGCTCCCATTCAAATATTTTTTATTTGGAACTAGTATTTCCGAAACAAGGATTCTTTTGCAATTATTTATTTTAGTAATGTATTAAATGCCTTAACTCAAAGACAAGTTTTCTGTTTTTCAGATTTTCAAAGAGCAATTTTTTTTTATAAATTTTATATGTTTGTAAAATTTAATCAAAACTTAAATCGAACAATCTTTCGCAAATATAAACGACATTGATTGATTGACAAAAAGTGATGAATAGGAATATTTATAAATAAGGAAATTTTTAGCTATAAAGTTTAACACGAAAACTAGGAAAAACTAACTAAAATTCGAAAAAGTCAGTAATGTTTTAAAAATCTTTTTAAATAAAACATATTTGGAAATCTTCTTAAACAATAACTTTTGTTTGTGTGTAAACACATATTTTATATTGTCAGTTTGCAAATAAATTATGTTCTAATATAACAGGTGGCGCAAAAGTAATCATCCTATCAGAAAATGCTATAAATTTTGCGATTGGCCCCTAATGTCAGTTCTGTTTTGACATTTGTGTAGTAAACACATGCGAAATACACGTTAATAAACAATGTTACGCTACACTGCTCTAGAACGCGGAATATTGCTGACTATTTATTTGACCAATAATCGGTCGGTGACTTTGGCACAACGTGAATTTCGTCGCAGATTTCCTGGCCGTCCAACGCCTACTGGTGAAACACTGCGACGTTTAGCCGCTCGCCTCGAAGAGACTGGCACAACACGAGATGCTGCCAGGCGTGGCAGACCCCGGAGTAGCCGTTCTGCAGAGAATATTGCTGCCGTAGCCGAGGATGTCATGGAAGCGCCGTCGACATCGACCAGACGACGTGCCACGCAAATGGGTATCAGTCGACGGTCTCTACAGCGAATTTTGGTACAAGATTTGAAGATGTTTCCGTACAAAGTCTAGACGGTGCATCAGCTGTTAGCTGCTGACCGCCAATCGCGTCTAACATACGCTCAAGCCATCCTTAATCACCACCAAGAGGAAGATGATTTTTCATCAAAAATAATCATGAGTGATGATGCGCATTTCCATCTTAGCGGGTACGTAAATAAGCAAAATTTACGCTTCTGGGGCACTGAAAATCCGCGTGTAACCCACGAAGAGCCATTACACCCGCTCAAAGTCACTGTATGGTGTGCTGTTTTCGCTGGAGGAGTCATCGGACCTTTTTTCTTCGAAGACGTCGCGGGCCAAACGGTTATTGTGAATGGAGAGCGCTACTGAGCAATGATCAACGAGTTCTTTTTGCCGCAACTTGATGAATTGGGATTGGAAAACATGTGGTTCCAACAGGACGGTGCAACGGCACACACTGCACGTCCCACAACCGATATGCTGAAGGATGCATTTCCCGGGCGCCTAATCTCCCGTTTTGGCGATTTGCACTGGCCAGCAAGATCGCCTGATATGACCGCTCCAGACTTCTTTTTGTGGGGCTTTTTGAAGTCGCGGGTTTATGTCAACAAGCCTCAGACTCTTGCAGCTCTTAAAGACAATATCCGTCAAGATGATGGAAAATGCCATAAAAATGGCTCAAATGACAATCAACTGTGGCGGCGACCATTTACATGACATCATATTCTCGACTTGATGTAAAAAAAATTAAAAGACCAAATAAAAATAATCCACAAGAAGAATCAAAGTTTTTAATTTTTTTTTTAAATTACAGCCAAAAAACATCGAAAGGTTACTTTTGCGCCACCTTGTATTAATATATGCGTTCCAAACAAAATTTCTTGATTTTCAAATAAAATTTATTTGTTAACAAATATATAATATTTAAAAAAATCGTTTCCAAGTATATTTTCTTTCGTTTCAAACATATCAAAAATGACGATTTTCCTCCGTGTAGAAACAGATGTTTAGTAATTGCCGTTTTGAAAGCAGTAGTTCGCTGTTAAATTTCAATAATTCATGGTATCGGAAAAAATGGAAATGATACGATTCATTATTTTAGTTTTTCATTATTTATAATAAGTCATTTTCACTTTGAATGTGATTTTTTGATTTCCCCATATGTTAAGTGTTTCTAGATTACAAATTAAAAAAATTGAGAGAAAAAACAAATTGGTTAAAGTATTTCTAGAATTATGCATAAAGAAAAAGAACCACATGTTCTGTCTATTTACGTATATTTTTATTTGGCTTTTCTAAATTATTGTTACAGAGTTTATGGGTTGTTGTTGTTTCTGGTATTATATTTGTTTATGTAAAAAATCAAAAAATGTTTAAATACACTATAGTCACTTTCTTAGTTGATCTTTTATTATTATTGTTATGAGTTGAACAAGGTTTAGCAATTTGTTTGTTTGTTTTTCTTTTCTATTTTAGGTTTTGTTTAATTTTTGTTGACATTTTATTTTAAACACATTATTTTAGAATTTGCAATAAAAAATAAACGTATATACGTGTGTATAAGTAAATGATTATTATCAATTTAAATAAAAAACTAAATTCTGTCCTTTAAATACTATAATCGTATGTCTGAGAATAGAGATTGAAAGTTTAGATTAAAACTGAGTTCAAAAACTATTGGAAATTTAAAAATAAAAGTTTAGCGGTAAAAGAAAACAAAATAATCCATATTATAGCCATTGGAACAGTTCAATATTGCTGCTTCGTCGATTCAGTCGAGTCCTTCTACCTTTGATGGTAAATTTGGTATTCTTTCAAGTATTCGACCAACAGGCAAAGGTTCCCGGGATATATTCTCTACTATCCGTATATTCGAAGATGTAATTGGTAGATCACAGAGCTTGCTTCACTGTTTGGATCTCGTTCGTTCCTGGAGTTCTATGAATTGATAGTTAAAATAACATGAAGGCCTCTTCGGATCAGCTACAGACATATTTCCAAACTTAGAAAGCGAAAGACCGGACCTCAGGTTGCTTTGATTCAAGAGGTCTAGTTATTTGTTACACTTGTATTTGTTAACCATTCTATTGATCTCTAGAGCCCGTTCTCAGATTGATCCAATGAACGTCATATAGCTCATCCACGAGTCTCGTTTCCGCTGCTTGAAAATTTGACCGTATTTCCGGTATTCGACCAGCAGTTTTAAGACGAGCGGCTGTTGCGTAGAAAATCTCCCGAACTTCCATTTCTGCTAGCCGTACATTTGAAGGAATGGGAAGATTACTGAAAAATTTTAGTTGAGATGTTATAAGGTTGCCCGAAGTTATTGAGATTTGGCCTGATCCCAGGGTTCTACATACGAATTCCATGTCGTTCATAAGAGATCTGCATCCTCTACTGGAAAATTTGATATTTTTTTGAGTATTCAAGTAACAGCTACAAAGCGAGAGGTTGTTGCGATGATTATGTCCAGAAATGTTTTCTTTGCTAGCCGTATATTTGAAGATGGGAAGTTTACTGAACAATTGTAGTTGGAAAATTTTCCGACACTTCCAAATCAGGGGCCAAATCACAGCATTCGATATCGAGAACTTTTCGATCGAAATGAGTATAGCTTCTGTCAAATTCGAGTAGATTGTTTAAATACATTATAATAAAGCTTTTCTGGATAGTTTTTTATTAATTCCAATGTCCACTTTTTCTTATTAACAAACATTAAAATGGCTTTTCGATCGGAAAGTTCTCGATATTGAATGCCGTGATTTGGCCCAGAATTGTTCTGTTTGAGAAAAGTACGAAGTTATGAAGTCGGATGGTCCGATGGTCGGTCGATGGAGAATCATAATATATTTCCCTCTGTTGGGAAATATATCATTATTTCGGGTGTTCAACCAACAGGAGCGGTTGCTGCATTGACAATGTCCCGGAATTGCATCTTTGTGTACATTTGAAAGAATGGGTAGATCACTAAACAACTTGTGGTTGGTAAATACCCCAACCACAAGTTGTTTGAGAAATGTACGGTGTCAGATGTTAAGAGATGGGTCGGGAAATGACTGAGTACCAAATGGAGTCATATATGAGGGCATCTGACAATGTCTGTCGAACTGTAGCATTCACTCATAATTTGCGTGGGGACATCCACATTCACTGTACATAACGTTAAGCAATCAATTTGCTCAGCCAAAACTATGTCCCACAGTTTAGTAGGTAGGAGATAATGTCATAGGTTGTGACCTCGCAGTTATTGCCTTACAACGGAGTACTGATAACTGCGACATGGAGCGGAGTAAAATTATCTTGGCAGAACCAATCTTAACGGATACCCCCATACATTCCACGTAGGGGTCTAAAGAGCAGGGCTTTTTTTGAGGTTTTGGCTCTGCGGCAAATTGCTATGAATGTAGTTCCCTATTGAAATTTTGAAATCTCAATGACTCCCACAGAATATCGTAAATGCTCTCCATTTGGGAAGCCATTCTCTAGATTCAAGATGAGGCAGGATAGATCTAAATTGCACACAATGGTGTAACAGAAAAGCAAGTCCCAAATGACTGTCGGCCAACAACTTGCATTGCAACGAAAAAATGTTGTTTTTACTCATAAGTTTACCATTTCGTTGATTTTTACCTCTGTATTAAGTTTTACACCGATACCTGATGGTGGGAGGAGATCTCGGTATCATATGTAGATGTATGCCAATGATTAAGTTGACGATAAGACCGATGTCAGCGACTGCACAGACTTCCATGCTGATGCTCAAGCACTTAGGTGAGAATCCTCAATTTATCTATCTACTGATAGAGTGGTCCCGTAGTCATGAAATGAAATGCAACGTTCCTGGGAGAGTCCTACCGCCGGTAGCCAAAGACACTTGAGGCGATCCTCATGTCATTGTTGATCAGACATCTGTTGGAAATGATGACATATGTTAGCTGTAGTGGAAATGAGAACTATGAGAACCAAATCCAACACCTTGTGGATCCATTAATCGAATTTTTATACCGAGGAAGTCTGCGTCAGCTTAATGCAGACATAGTTAAAAATGTGACACACAACTATAGGACAGACACGTCACTGAAGGCTGCCAATCATCCATAGCGAATGAAGAGCAGGGAAATCAAGGGTTTTCTTGGCTCAACTATGATCGGTATGGTCATCATCATCATCGATAGCGTTAAACCACCGCAATCTCTGGGATTTAATATAACGGACTATATTTTTTCTTTGGATAAGACTGTATAATTAGTCGTTGTCCGGTGCGAGAAAGAGCACACCGCCGGCGGCACTCGACATGGTATTGAACCTACAACCTGTAGGTCTTTTTGTTAAGTGCAGTGCTGCAAAATGCTCTCTCAGACTCCGAGAAGGTCGTGTGTGGCGTAACGCGGATTGGGGCCACTCTCATTGAGGCAATAAGAACGTCTGATCTAAAGGCTCTGGCAGGACCGACGGACTATTTGTCACCAGTTCAGAAATTTTCCTCAAATTTCGACATAATGATCACCCCCAGAACAGACTGGTCATGCGGAAACCTTCCTTTGGAGGGTCATGCAATATACAGTGACGGATGTAGGCAAAGGGGCAGGCATTTTCAGCGAATCTCTTGGCATAAATACATCCTACAGGTTATCCGACACATGCAGCGTTTTCCAGGCGGAGATATTTGCTATACTGCAAGCCCACAGCTTGATAAATGGACGAAAACTCGGGCAAGATGATCACATAGCAGTCTATGTTGATAGTCAGGCTGCTCCGAGGGCACTGAAGTCAACCACTATTAAGTCAAAGGTGGTTAATGAGTGCCGTTTGGAACTACAGCAATTGGCAGACATAGCCAGACTGTGCTGGGTACCCGGACACTGTGATATCGCGGGGAACGAGAAGTCTGACGAACTCGCGCGAAATGGATCAACGCTGCAAGGGTTGAGACATCACTATATCCCCCCTTATGCGATTTTTTCAGTAACATAGAGTGTTTCTACAAAGACCTGGCAGACCAGAAATGGTCGAGCAGATCTGAGTGTAAAATCAGCTAATCGCTATGGCCAGCCATATCGAAATCTAGGGCCAAAGATCTTCTTAACCTCACAAAGAGGGATATTCGTTTAATGATAGGCACGCTGACTGGCCACTGTAATGTTAGATCTTTAACATCAAAGTGGCAGAGTGATTCTGCCGACTACTGTCGACTCTGTGGGGATGAGGAGGAATTGGAAACAATCGAACACCTTCTCTGTCAAAGTCCTAATCTATCAAGACGAAGACATCGCTACCTAGGTGATTACACAATACAAAATCTGGAATCTCTATCAACCCACGATATTGATAGAATAATGGGCTTCATAGGTTGCTTGAGATGGATGGTTTGGCATCAACTCATCTAAACCTCTCCTAAAAAGCCATCTCTCCTCTCTCGTATCTATACTTATCACCTCCTTCATCTTCTTCGACCTCTCCCTCTTATTTTATTCATCTTCACAGGACGAACACAATGGACCAAATGGTCTCTGAGTGAAGTGGTGCACGCCAGCAATGGTTGTGTGCCGCGCGTCCTTAACCTAACCTAACCTAGGCGTTGTATCTTGTCCTGTATGTTCCATCTGTTTTTTTAATTAGGTCAATTATTCTTCTTAGATCATAAATTGATTTGGTATAATCGGTTAAATCCTCATCATCATTTTATGGACTAACTCAGTCGACTCTTAGTCGTTTCCTGGAATCAGTTCTAGACTAGTCGGATTGAAGACGTTGAATAGTAACACTAAAACACTGGTCACATTTTTTGTCGCATGAGAGTTTGCAGTCGGTTTGGGTTTATGGGATAATACAGTTCTCGGCCTATGGTCTCATTGAATTGACTTATTTATCACGATAATGCGTTACATATATGTATAACTCAAGAACCATTTATCCGAAATAGATCAGCGTTTTCGAAGAAATTTTTAAAATATTGCGAAAAATCCCATTTTTTGAGAAAATTTTTAAATAAATGCATCGAAATGCCCCATATTTTGTATAAGTTTAACGTAGCCTGATCAGTCATGAATAAAATGAGACAATTCCGAAGAAAGTCTATGCATAACTTAAAAAGTTACAGCTATTTTTTCCCTTTATTTATTCCTCGGTGGAACAATACATTTATAATAAGATTTATCGTATGCGTTCATTTTAATGAATAACCACGATTTGTTTATCTTGGCAAGGTCTTTCGTGAGTATTCTTCTCCAGCTCATCGCAGGGTGTCCACAACTTCTACTTCCTTGCGGATTCCAGTCTAGCGCCATTCTTATTAGTGCGTCTTGGGGCTTCACAAGATATGCCCTATCCATTTCAATTTCCCTCTTTTTATTTGTACGTCGACCAGCTCTTCGTTCGCTATACCCCATAAGTCTTCGTTGATGATCGTGTAGGGCCAAAAAATGTCACATGTGTTTCGGAGGCATCTGTTTATGAAGGATTGCAAAAATTGTCTAATCGTTTCCGCAAACAGCCATGTTTCGCTACCATACAATAGCGTTGATTTAACACATGCGTTGAATATTTTTATTTTTGTGGCCCTTGTGATTTGCTTGCTTCTCCATGTTGTCTGCAGTCGGCCATATGCTCAGTCGGTCAAATGCTCTTCTAACCTTCTTGATTCGGTTTTTGGCGTCAGCTTATATCCCAACATTTTTCGAAATCGAATCTTTAAAACTTTCCTGAACCAATTCGTATAAACGGTTCTCGAGTTATGCTAAATCTCTATTCTAAAGGGTTTTCCAACAAGAGGTGTTATTTTTGTATTCTAAGAAAAATGCAATTTTTTTGAGATAAATGACATCCGATCATTTCATTTCATAATAAAGAGGAAGGTATGCCGTTAATAATGAAAAACAACATCAGCCAAAAAGCCACAACGACCACGCTTACAGGACCATATCCTTTTCATGAAATTGTCCATAACCAAATCGCAAAGTGGCTGCCCTATGTCATCGATAGCCTCACGAATTCTATCTTTGAGGTCTTGAATCGACGCTGGACTGTTGGCGTAGAACTTATCTTTCACGTGGCCCCAAAGGAAGAAGTCGCAAGGTGTTAAATAACAAGATCTCGGTGGCCATTTGTGATCACCTCTTCGAGAGATCTCACGGTCCGGAAACTTTCCCCGTAACAGAGCAATGGTTTCGTTGCTTGTGTGGTACGTAGCGCCGTCTTGTTGAAAGTAAACGTTGTCCAGATCAATACCATCCAACTCCGACCATAAAAAATCATTAATCATCTCTCGATAGCCGTAACCGTAACTGTTGATCCAATCTCATTTTCGAAAAAGTAGCTGGTTGACCTAGCCACCGTGGTGGAAATGGGCCACATCAGTCAAAATGATTTTTCGATTTTTCGAATGTTAATAATTTCAATGCGTTGTTGAATCGTGTATCGTTCCATTTTTAGTAATGGCGTAGTTTCTACTTGCTAAATGTCAAAGAATAAAAGCTTCAAAAGTGACAGCTACCGAAATACCGGATGATTCCTGAAACCCTGTATTACTCCTCTCTACTTTTTCATATAATAAATGGATAATTTGAATCGATAAATGGATTCGATTCAAAGAAACCACCTTTTAGGCTGAGAACCGTATTATTCCATATATTCAAATCGATTCAAAATTCCATGCCGCAGCAAAAACAAATTGTGCAATTTTGGCTACAACAACTACCTGTTCACTGAGGACCATGTTGGACAGCAAGCGGTATATGTCTTCATAAAATCCCTTAAATCCGAGTCTCGTGAATACCATCTCTAGTCATCTTGTGCCCTGAACGGACGTAGATAGGTATTAAACAATGCTGTAGCACACGAAACTAATGTCCGGAGTTTTCTTCGAAACCAGTATGGACCCACCAAATTAGGAACAAACGTTACAGGGAGTTCTTCTCTTACTGCATAAAATAGGCAAACGCAGAACATATGTATATTTTGTTGAGTTGACAACCCTTGGCAAGAAGCAAAGTTGATATCCGATTCAATTCGCTGCGTTGAACAACTGACTAAGCTTAGTTGAAAGCAAATCAAAAACAAAACAGGATAGGCTTAATAGAATTACTATTTTTAATTAACATAAGATTTTGATTACAGTTTTAATCGCCTATCATCATTTTTTTATAAATACCCTAATTATTGGTATTTGAAAAATTTTACATGTTTAGAATTTAATTTAAGTATGTATTAGAGAAATTTACGAAAATAATAAAGAAAACCTGATATTTTTCTTATAAATTATAAATATTTATCGCTTTTTCTTTCTTTTTTTGTTTTTGTATGTGTAAATATATACAATTATATAAAAAAAGTGAAGTTTATTTATGTTTTGTTTTCCTAGCGATTGAGTTGAAAATATATTATGTATGTATAAGTATATTATGTAAAAATTTAGTTTGGGTTTAGCTAACTATAATACAATAATTATAACAAAATATAAATTGTTCTCTTATTTTTAAATATGTTATACTAGTTGTTTTTTTTTTTAGAAAAAAGATATACTACTACTCTATATATTTAGGTATATACGTCTTTTATCATTTTACAACAATTTGTTTGTTATTGTTTGTTTATGTAATGTAATTGTTATTAATTGTATATGAATAATGGATATGAATATGTTGAAAGGAGGAGCTATTAATATTATTTGGAATTAATAGAGAGGAAGCTTGAAATGTGTTGAATGAATTACAGTGTTTTTCTAAAATAGGATTTTGTTTTCCTGAGGCCAAAGGAGAGCGTAGTTAATGCCAAAAATGAGTTTTACTGGAGATTTCAGAAGAGTTAATTGATATTATTTCAACTTTAAATTCAAATTTTGTTACTGAAAGTTATAATAAGCTTACAATTCAACGTCAGAATTGGAAAACATTTCCATTTATAGCTACTGATCTTAAGCATTCATTTCTACTTTCCTCAGGTCGAAAATTCTTGTACATATAACAGTTTACAGACTTTTTGTGTGTTAAATTATAAAATCAAAAGCGTTTTTTACTTATGTAAGTGCTTTAAAAGCATAAATGAAAGTTAAATGATACTAGTGAATCGGTGAATTAGTGTAGTTAATATTGTTTGATAACTTCTATTGCTGATTTTTAAATACAACATTTTAATTTGAACATAACTAAGGCTATCACATTTGATCAGATTACAATAGAAAAAATGGATTTCAAAACAATACGCCTTAAGTATTTTTTGAATATCTTTCAGTCTAAGTCAAACGATGTCAAATTGCCGATTTATATAAAGCTAGGTAATATTAGACTACTTCAAGAAACAATTGTTTTGCAGCTGGCGGCAAAAAAAAATAAATCCTGAAAATTTTGCCAAAATAGGGATAGACACTTTTAACTTGAATTTTAAGATCTTGACACGGAATTTTGTGTTAAAAATATAGTTTTTCTTATATTGGATCTTTATTTTATTCCAGTGTTTCTAATTTTATTCCAGTGATTTGATGTTTTTCAATAAATTCTGTTTCTTTTTTAAAAACTCATTTATGAGTAAAAACTTTGACATTCGGGAGATTTTGGTCAATTTACAATTTTTTTAATAGATTTTTTGTAATTATTTTTTACTAATTACAATCTTGAATTTGTTCCCAAGATGTTCTCTGTGGGTACTTCTCAGACCTATTGACGTAATTTTCCCCCCGAAAATCATTCGTTTTGACATGGAATAACCGATTTATAATTTTATGTGTTGATATTTTTGATATGTATGTACATACATACATAAATATGGGCAAAAGTCAAAATTTTTTAATTTTCGAGTACATTTTTTTTCGAAAAATATTTGACGAGCGCCTCAACCGCGTTTGTTGTAGACAGAGATAAAAATATAAGCGAAAGTTATGGCGGTTTCAAATTGAAATTTTTGAAAATTCTATAAATGCAATTTTTAGCGAAATTAAGAAAACTAAACTTACAATCGTAGACCATTCCCATTTCTATCAGCATATGTCAAAATAATCGCAGTGCCTTCATTATTTGCAAAAATATAGCGAAACAAAACATTTTTTAATTGAAATTTTATATAATATAAAGAATCCCGCGACATATACAAATTGGAAAAATGTATGAAAAATATTCCGAATAGATGAGAGAACTAACAGTGATCTTCAGAAAGAATGAGGGTAATATCTCTGTTGCTTAAAAAGTTATATTTGTTTCAAAAAACAAAGTCCATATGAATTGTGTTTTATTTCAATGCAAAATTTCTCTACAAAATGCCTAAATAATGACGGGAGTTGAATGTTACGATCTTTTTGAGTGTATTTTTTGGCGAACTTCTTTTGTAAGATTACATAATAGAATTTGTTAAAGCCTTCAATAATATATTAAAAGATTTCATATAAAAAGAATGAGAATTCGAGGATTGTTTTAGTGATTTTATTACACTAAGACATTTTAATATATATTCTTAGGAATTTCGCGGATTTTGCAGTCGGCAATGACATACAGTAATTATGTGCTCATCCGGGCTAACTTATATTGTATGAATTCGCTTAAAACCATAGTATATCTTTAGAGGGAAACTAATAATTTTGAGGTTATGTAAATTTTGCAAAGTGCATAATTTGAACAATCATCAAAATAAAACATACGGGTATGTTCTGCAGCAAGGTGATTTGTAATAAAAATCACCGGCGACTTACAACCGCTGTTGGAGTTCGAAATCGCCCGGTTTATTATTCATAGCCTGCCAAAAAAGATTGTTCAAAATATGTTCGGACGATTTTGAACTCCAAAAGTGATGTTAAGTCGCCGGTGATTTTAAAATCACCGTGATATCAAATCGCCGTGATTACAGAACAGACCCGATAAAATGAATGAACATAAAAATGAATTTAAGAACTTTATACTATAAACATTTTCAAGAACAAAATTTGCATTTTTTGCAAAATTTTAAAAAAAAGTGAATAAAATGTCAGTGATTCATTACTTTGTTACGCGCCCCTGATTTTGGGATTTGCAATGAAATAAACCTTTTGGGACAATTAATTCAGCTCAAAAAAAGTGCACGCAAGTTTAACTAAGGTTTGGAGAGCTCTAGCTCTAGCATCATCGACACCTATATGGATTTGTAGGTTCTCCTAGCCACTATAATCGCTTCTTCAGTGATATTTTTTTACATAGAGGGGCGCGCTGACCGCGGACAAAAAAACAAAAAACACTTGAAATCGAATTTCCAAAAGTTATGAGCTATATATTTTTTCGCGGAAAGATCTGACATGAACAATGCTTCTTCCATGTGTCCCTCGTATTTTTTGTAACCGACCTCTAGAATGAATAGTTTGGCCACAATCTCTAAAAAAATGATTATATATATGAAAATTTATATTTTTTTCTACATTTTTGAAATGTATGTTCTTATATCTTTTAAAGTTATAAGATAATAACAAATTTTTTTGGGAAAAAACTTTTATGTTTGTAGTTTATATAATTCCATCAACTTTTGCACCGAAATCTGTACACAACGCGAGAATAAAGACAACTAACATAGATTAACCCAATGAAAAAATGTTAACTATTGCCCATATGTATGTATGTATATTATTATTTCAAAATATTTCATATCGTTAAAGGAATAAAAGCAGCTTCCATCGACTAGCTGAGGCTGACACAGAGGAGAACAAACTGTCGTCTATCATCGGCTCGAAAGGTTTTAACGAATTCAAGTTTAAATCTTTTCTGATAATAATAAAAATGAAGTGACCTTATCATTTTCTACTAGGGCAAAAAAATTAAAGAGAATACACTTTTCTGATATTAATAAGAATCACGTGGTCTTGTCCGTTTTCGTCAAGAGCTTTCAAAACGGTTCGAATGACGATTTATCTTCATTTTGAAAATTTTTTATTGCCAAAAATAAACAAGAAAATGTTTGCCCTAAAACTACCAATTTTAAAGATTTATTACTCTTATATTAGAGTATGCACTCTATAACTCCTTCGCCTGATGCTTGGCATTTCCTTTCATCTTGTGAGGATAAAAGTTAGAAAATGTATAAAAAATCTTTTATTATGGAATCATCCTTATGAAGAAGTAAGTCAATGCATCTTTTAAAAGAAATATATACTTAGGGTCCAAATTAGTTATTGAAATGAACACAAAAAGTTGTAAAAGTATCAGAGATATCAGAATAATTATGAAAAAATTACACTATACAAAAAAAAAATAGTTTGATTCGATGATAATCTCATCGATACCTTCATTCTAAGGTATGCTCTGGAAAATGTCAGCATTTACTTTGCATTTTTCCCGAAAACTGCACTTTTGTAACACATTTTGGAAACTTGAAAATTAGAGATAAATAAAATTATCGCTCTATAAAGGAATATCGTACAAATTTAAAAAAATAATAAAACTTTGATCGCCTCTCCTGAAAAACTAACTGCTTCGACTTTTTCAATTTTTTTTTTAATTTTCCATTGAGTTCCTCCTTTAGTGCCCACGCAAACATTTTTTTCACCTCATTTGTAGCCCATAAAATTATCTTTAAATATTCGCCCATATGATGACAAACGCGTGAGTTAAAATCGCAAAACGCCAAATTTGTTCCTTAAATGTTTATGGTCTTTGAAATGCATAATAATGAAATGCATACGTGGATGTTGTTATTATTCTCGGCGACGAAATGAAATAGTTTAAAAATGGTTACCACTTATTGTTATAAAAATATTTCCAATATTGATTTTGTGAAGAATTTTTAGTAATTTTCTTAACTTCTGCCGATGGTACCAAATAAAAAGGGTTAAAGAACAGAATTGGGACACTTTCAGGACGAGACACATACATTTATGTTTACAACTACATTTGAAGTTTGCACTTATTCAATCACAATAATGTAAAAGGTGAAAATATAATAAAATATTAAAGGATTTCAAACACAAGTAAGAAAACTCAGATAGAAAGTATAACCTCGCTTCGTGAGTTGATGTCGGAACATTGGGACAAGTTTGCTCTATCTTTGTCAGACTATAATTTATGGAAAAGTAATCTAAAATACAGGTGAAGCTAATTTAGCAGAAGATCTGAAATATTACGCACATTTTTCAGGGTTCATTATTAAACTACTTTCCAATTAAATTCCATAATAATTCCGACTAAATACCTTATCAAGAAAATCCATTCTAAAAAAAACATTTGAAAATACAATGAATTTTGATTTGTAACTGGATATTCTTCCAGCTCACGGTGATAATTAAACTGCAGTTGCGAACACCGCAAAAATGGCAACTGCCTAAAATCTCAACCAATTCTCGAAATTGTTCAAAATCACTCAAATGCTGTTTAGCCTTAACGTTATGTATCAAAAAATGCAATTTCACAATAAAGAAGCATTAAAACTATTTCTATATAAGAAAACCAAAAGAAAAAAATCTGTACCAAAAATAGAGTTTCGACTTTTAAAATTAAAAGTTTCGGTTTTTTTCAACTTTGATTCACACACAAGTTTATAGTTGTTTTTGTTGTGGCTGTTGTTGTTGTTTGTTGTCTGTGGTAGCAGATAAAAGTGCAGAAATGTGTGTAAAGAATTGTGATATGGGTGGAGGTTATTAACAAGCCGTAGGTGGGTTTAACCTATTTTGGGAGGAAGAAAAAGAATAACACATAGAAAATAAAAAGAAAAGAAAAACAAAAAAATACACAAAAAGACAATACAATTAATATCCATTTTCCTACACAAATGTAGAGGGAAAAATGACACAGACACAAATATATAGAAACAAATCATAAAAAAATCTTACGCATCGGTGCTGGCATTTGGTCCAGGATCTTCGAAGAGAATTTCCGATCTTGTACTGATAATATAAATCAAACAAAATGAAATGAAAAACACCACAATACCGGTGGTCAATGTGAGAATTTCGTGTGTACGGGACGGACGTAGGAATAAACGTGAACTTAAGGAACTCCAGGTGGATTCGGACCAGGTTGAATATTCGCCGGAAGTCCAATTGTAGTCTAAAGGTTAGAATACAAATTTATTAATTGATATACATATGATAAAAAAATAAAGTTATCGACTTACTTTCAATAATAAATGCAGGACTTAAGGCTAGTGAAAAGTTTTGTGTGGTCACTCCACACTCTCCCTGTCTATTGTAGCCGGCAAACCAATAGCGCGGCAAATATGTACAGTTCTCCTTGGGGACATTGTTCAATTTTTGAGACATTAAATAGCCCAAGATGCTGTAAGTCCAAATGGTAGCTTCCTGGCTGTCTCTGTTTACACTTATATAGCTGTAAAGAGAATAATAATAATACGAGTGAAGGATTAACTTGAAATAACTCCAAGAAAAACTTACCGATTTGGTGCTATTAGCGGTAACTTTGTAAAGCTATTCGGTTTCGAAGCAGCAAAGAACAGCGGACAATTTTGTGATTTTATAAAACAATACAAAATCTCATCAATCAACACTGGACTGGGTAATTCTTCGCTAATGTATTCCTTCCCCGTCAGTATTTCATACAGTGACATTGCAATTATCGCCGATACATTACGTATTTTCATTTGAACAACATCGGCTCTAAAGTACTTGAGGGCCTCGTTGCGACCCATAAGTTTCGTGTAGTCCAGTGTAGAGTTTGTATAATTAAATTTCAAATTGGCACCATCATCATAGACCGAATGATAGAAACGATTTTTAGGCGGTGCATTTAGTATCGCAGCGGGAAATGATACATTTTTCCTTAGAAACGATTGAGCCGATGTCGGTGGCATTTGATAACCAATTGCATTCTCAAAATTTATATTAAATTGGTATTTCGGTGTTGTGGCATATTGTTGTAATTTGCTGAGCATTGTCTTGGCGAAAGGGAATTCCGAAAGTGAATGTAACTTAATGTTGGATATGTCATCAAATGTTCCCAAATCCAAAACAAATTCTATATTTTCAAAAGTTATCGGTGCCGTGTATGTGGAAGGCTTGGGAAAATATAAATGTTCCAAGTCATAGACGAACCTTTGAGATCCAATATAATCGTAAGATTCGCCATTAAATATCATAAAGAGGATATTAAGTTTGGGATTTTTCAAATGGCTTTTGTCGCTCAGCAGACGTGAGAGGGTGTGGGCAACACTGACTAGAATTGTATAACCGGTTAGGGAGTCCATAGCGCCAACACCTAAAAAAAAAGAAATCAAAATGTTAATGTTACGTTATACATATCTGTTATCATACACAAAATACAAATGTAGTAAAATATTAAAAAAATTACACCCAAATAAATATCTTACTTAGAATATCTAATTGTCGCCTATGTTCAGTATTCCATAAATCCGACGAAATTTCCTATAAAAATTTAATTTTGACCAAATTTCCTATACTAATTCCATTTCGACGAAATTTCCTATAAAAATTCAATTTCATACAAAAAAATCTATTTTCAATTTAAATGTAATATAAATGATACAATTTCGACGAAATTCTATAAATGTTCCAATTTTGACGAAATTTTCTATAAAAGATGCAAATTTGACGAAATTTTCTATAACAGATTCAAATTTCGACGAAATTTTCTTAAAATTTATGACACAAAAGAGCAAAATACAATTTCGATCGACGAGATTTTCTATGAAAATTCAATTTTGACAAAATTTTTTATGGAAATTCAATTTTGACAAAATTTTAATTTCGAGTTTAATTTCGACGAAATTTTCTATAAAAAATTCAATTTCCACGAAATTTTCGATAAAAAATTCACTTTCCACGAAATTTCCAATAAAAAAATTCAATTTTGATGAAATTTTCTGCAAAAAAAATCAATTAAAACGAAATTTCTATAAAAAATCGACTTCAGTGAAATTTTCCATAAAAAAATCGATTTCGACGAAATTTTTTATAACATATCAATTGACGAAATTTCCCATAAAAAATAATCAGTTTTACGAAATTTCCTACAAAAAATAAGTTTCAACGAAATTTCCTGCAAAAAAATCTATTTCGAAGAAATTTCTTGTAAATAAGTCAACTTCGACGAAATTTCCTTTAAAAAAGTCAACTTTGACCAAATTTCATAAAGAAATCACGAAATTTCCTATAAAAAATCACGAAATTTCCTGTAAAAAAATCACGAAATTTCTTTAAAAAATAAGATTTCGATGACATTTTTCATGTAAAAATTAAAAATACAATTTCGATCGACATGAAAATTCAATTTTGACAAAATTTTCTATAAAAAATCAATTTAGACGAAATTTTCTATAAAAATTCAATTACGACGAATTTTCTATAAAAAATCGGCTTCAATGAAATTTTCTATAAAAAATAGATTCAACGAAATTTCCCATAAAAAAAATAATCAGTTTTACGAAATTTCCTGTAAAAAATAAGTTTCGAAGAAATTTACTGGAAAAAATAAGTTTCGAAGAAATTTACTGGAAAAAATCAGTTTCGAAGAAATTTCCTACAAAAAAATCTATTTCGAAGAAATTTCCTATAAATAAGTCAACTTCGACGAAATTTCCTATAAAAAAGTCAATTTGGTCCAAATTTCCTAAAAGAAATCACCTATAAAAAATCACGAAATTTTCTATAAAAAATCAATTTCGACGAAATTTTCTTTAAAAATTAAATTTTTCATATAAAAGTTAAAAATATAATTTCGAGCGACGAAATTTTCTATGGAAATTTAATTTCGACAAATTTTTTTCTGAAAATTTAATTTGGACGAAACTTTCTCTGAAAATTCCATTTCGACGAAATATCCTGAAGAAATTCAATTTCGACGAAATTTCCTAAAGAAATTCAATTTCGACGAAATTTCCTAAAGAAATTCAATTTCGACGAAATTTCCTAAAGAAATTCAATTTCGACGAAATTTCCTAAAGAAATTCAATTTCGACGAAATTTCCTAAAGAAATTCAATTTCGACGAAATTTCCTAAAGAAATTCAATTTCGACGAAATTTCCTAAAGAAATTCAATTTCGACGAAATTTCCTAAAGAAATTCAATTTCGACGAAATTTCCTAAAGAAATTCAATTTCGACGAAATTTCCTAAAGAAATTCAATTTCGACGAAATTTCCTAAAGAAATTCAATTTCGACGAAATTTCCTAAAGAAATTCAATTTCGACGAAATATCCTTAAGAAATTCAATTTCGACGAAATTTGCTAAAGAAATTCAATTTCGACGAAATTTGTTAAAGAAATTCAATTTCGACGAAATTTGTTAAAGAAATTCAATTTCGACGAAATTTCCTAAAGAAATTCAATTTCGACGAAATTTCCTAAAGAAATTCAATTTCGACGAAATTTCCTAAAGAAATTCAATTTCGACGAAATTTCCTAAAGAAATTCAATTTCGACGAAATTTCCTAAAGAAATTCAATTTCGACGAAATTTCCTAAAGAAATTCAATTTCGACGAAATTTCCTAAAGGAATTCAATTTCGACGAAATTTCCTAAAGGAATTCAATTTCGACGAAATTTCCTAAAGGAATTCAATTTCGACGAAATTTCCTAAAGAAATTCAATTTCGACGAAATTTCCTAAAGAAATTCAATTTCGACGAAATTTCCTAAAGAAATTCAATTTCGACGAAATTTCCTAAAGAAATTCAATTTCGACGAAATTT
This sequence comes from Eudasyphora cyanicolor, assembly GCA_963930755.1. Classification (NCBI taxonomy): domain Eukaryota; kingdom Metazoa; phylum Arthropoda; class Insecta; order Diptera; family Muscidae; genus Eudasyphora; species Eudasyphora cyanicolor. Next base: position 335,338,119 of record OZ005734.1, read on the forward strand.
CCTAAAGAAATTCAATTTCGACGAAATTTCCTAAAGAAATTCAATTTCGACGAAATTTCCTAAAGAGATTCAATTTCGACGAAATATCCTTAAGAAATTCAATTTCGACGAAATTTGTTAAAGAAATTCAAATTCGACGAAATTTCCTAAAGAAATTCAATTTCGACGAAATTTCCTAAAGAAATTCAATTTCGACGAAATTTCCTAAAGAAATTCAATTTCGACGAAATTTCCTAAAGAAATTCAATTTCGACGAAATTTCCTAAAGAAATTCAATTTCGACGAAATATCCTTAAGAAATTCAATTTCGACGAAATTTGTTAAAGAAATTCAATTTCGACGAAATTTCCTAAAGAAATTCAATTTCGACGAAATTTCCTAAAGAAATTCAATTTCGACGAAATTTCCTAAAGAAATTCAATTTCGACGAAATTTCCTAAAGAAATTCAATTTCGACGAAATTTCCTAAAGAAATTCAATTTCGACGAAATTTCCTAAAGAAATTCATTTTCGACGAAATTTCCTAAAGCAATTCAATTTCGACGAAATATCCTGAAGAAATTCAATTTCGACGAAATATCCTGAAGAAATTTCCTAAAGAAATTCAATTTCGACGAAATTTCCTAAAGAAATTCAATTTCCTAAAGAAATTCAATTTTGACGAAATTTCCTAAAGAAATTCAATTTCGACGAAATTTCCTAAAGAAATTCAATTTCGACGAAATTTCCTAAAGAAATTCAATTTCGACGAAATTTCCTAAAGAAATTCAATTTCGACGAAATTTCCTAAAGAAATTCAATTTCGACGAAATTTCCTAAAGAAATTCAATTTCGACGAAATTTCCTAAAGAAATTCAATTTCGACGAAATTTCCTAAAGAAATTCAATTTCGACGAAATTTCCTAAAGAAATTCAATTTCGACGAAATTTCCTAAAGAAATTCAATTTCGACGAAATTTCCTGAAGAAATTCAATTTCGACGAAATTTCCTAAAGAAATTCAATTTCGACGAAATTTCCTAAAGAAATTCAATTTCGACGAAATTTCCTAAAGAAATTCAATTTCGACGAAATTTCCTAAAGAAATTCAATTTCGACGAAATTTCCTAAAGAAATTCAATTTCGACGAAATTTCCTAAAGAAATTCAATTTCGACGAAATTTCCTGAAGAAATTTCCTAAAGAAATTCAATTTCGACGAAATTTCCTAAAGAAATTCAATTTCCTAAAGAAATTCAATTTTGACGAAATTTCCTAAAGAAATTCAATTTCGACGAAATTTCCTAAAGAAATTCAATTTCGACGAAATTTCCTAAAGAAATTCAATTTCGACGAAATTTCCTAAAGAAATTCAATTTCGACGAAATTTCCTAAAGAAATTCAATTTCGACGAAATTTCCTAAAGAAATTCAATTTCGACGAAATTTCCTAAAGAAATTCAATTTCGACGAAATTTCCTAAAGAAATTCAATTTCGACGAAATTTCCTAAAGAAATTCAATTTCGACGAAATTTCCTAAAGAAATTCAATTTCGACGAAATTTCCTAAAGAAATTCAATTTCGACGAAATTTCCTAAAGAAATTCAATTTCGACGAAATTTCCTAAAGAAATTCAATTTCGACGAAATTTCCTAAAGAAATTCAATTTCGACGAAATTTCCTGAAGAAATTCAATTTCGACGAAATTTCCTAAAGAAATTCAATTTCGACGAAATTTCCTAAAGAAATTCAATTTCGACGAAATTTCCTAAAGAAATTCAATTTCGACGAAATTTCCTAAAGAAATTCAATTTCGACGAAATTTCCTAAAGAAATTCAATTTCGACGAAATTTCCTAAAGAAATTCAATTTCGACGAAATATCCTGAAGAAATTCAATTTCGACGAAATATCCTGAAGAAATTCAATTTCGACGAAATATCCTGAAGAAATTTCCTAAAGAAATTCAATTTCGACGAAATTTCCTAAAGAAATTCAATTTCGACGAAATTTCCTAAAGAAATTCAATTTTGACGAAATTTCCTAAAGAAATTCAATTTCGACGAAATTTCCTAAAGAAATTCAATTTCGACGAAATTTCCTAAAGAAATTCAATTTCGACGAAATTTCCTAAAGAAATTCAATTTCGACGAAATTTCCTAAAGAAATTCAATTTCGACGAAATTTCCTAAAGAAATTCAATTTCGACGAAATTTCCTAAAGAAATTCAATTTCGACGAAATTTCCTAAAGAAATTCAATTTCGACGAAATTTCCTAAAGAAATTCAATTTCGACGAAATTTCCTAAAGAAATTCAATTTCGACGAAATATCCTTAAGAAATTCAATTTCGACGAAATTTGCTAAAGAAATTCAATTTCGACGAAATTTGTTAAAGAAATTCAATTTCGACGAAATTTGTTAAAGATATTCAATTTCGACGAAATTTGTTAAAGAAATTCAATTTCGACGAAATTTCCTAAAGAAATTCAATTTCGGCGAAATTTCCTAAAGAAATTCAATTTCGACGAAATTTCCTAAAGAAATTCAATTTCGACGAAATTTCCTAAAGAAATTCAATTTCGACGAAATTTCCTAAAGAAATTCAATTTCGACGAAATTTCCTAAAGAAATTCAATTTCGACGAAATTTCCTAAAGAAATTCAATTTCGACGAAATTTCCTAAAGAAATTCAATTTCGACGAAATTTCCTAAAGAAATTCAATTTCGACGAAATTTCCTAAAGAAATTCAATTTCGACGAAATTTCCTAAAGAAATTCAATTTCGACGAAATTTCCTAAAGAAATTCAATTTCGACGAAATTTCCTAAAGAAATTCAATTTCGACGAAATTTCCTAAAGAAATTCAATTTCGACGAAATTTCCTAAAGAAATTCAATTTCGACGAAATTTCCTAAAGAAATTCAATTTCGACGAAATTTCCTAAAGAAATTCAATTTCGACGAAATTTCCTAAAGAAATTCAATTTCGACGAAATTTCCTAAAGAAATTCAATTTCGACGAAATTTCCTAAAGAAATTCAATTTCGACGAAATTTCCTAAAGAAATTCAATTTCGACGAAATTTCCTAAAGAAATTCAATTTCGACGAAATTTCCTAAAGAAATTCAATTTCGACGAAATTTCCTAAAGAAATTCAATTTCGACGAAATTTCCTAAAGAAATTCAATTTCGACGATATTTCCTAAAGAAATTCATTTTCGACGAAATTTCCTAAAGAAATTCAATTTCGACGAAATATCCTGAAGAAATTCAATTTCGACGAAATATCCCTGAAGAAATTTCCTAAAGAAATTCAATTTCGACGAATTTCCTAAAGAAATTCAATTTTGACGAAAATTTCCTAAAGAAATTCAATTTTCGACTAAAATGAAATTTCCTAAAGAAATTCAATTTCGACGAAATTTCCTAAAGAAATTCAATTTCGACGAAATTTCCTAAAGAAATTCAATTTCGACGAAATTTCCTAAAGAAATTCAATTTCGACGAAATTTCCTAAAGAAATTCAATTTCGACGAAATTTCCTAAAGAAATTCAATTTCGACGAAATTTCCTAAAGAAATTCAATTTCGACGAAATTTCCTAAAGAAATTCAATTTCGACGAAATTTCCTAAAGAAATTCAATTTCGACGAAATTTCCTAAAGAAATTCAATTTCGACGAAATTTCCTAAAGAAATTCAATTTCGACGAAATTTCCTAAAGAAATTCAATTTCGACGATATTTCCTAAAGAAATTCATTTTCGACGAAATTTCCTAAAGAAATTCAATTTCGACGAAATATCCTGAAGAAATTCAATTTCGACGAAATATCCTGAAGAAATTCAATTTCGACGAAATATCCTGAAGAAATTTCCTAAAGAAATTCAATTTCGACGAAATTTCCTAAGAAATTCAATTTTGACGAAATTTCCTAAAGAAATTCAATTTCGACGAAATTTCCTAAAGAAATTCAATTTCGACGAAATTTCCTAAAGAAATTCAATTTCGACGAAATTTCCTAAAGAAATTCAATTTCGACGAAATTTCCTAAAGAAATTCAATTTCGACGAAATTTCCTAAAGAAATTCAATTTCGACGAAATTTCCTAAAGAAATTCAATTTCGACGAAATTTCCTAAAGAAATTTAATTTCGACGAAATTTCCTAAAGAAATTCAATTTCGACGAAATTTCCTAAAGAAATTCAATTTCGACGAAATTTCCTAAAGAAATTCAATTTCGACGAAATTTCCTAAAGAAATTCAATTTCGACGAAATTTCCTAAAGAAATTCAATTTCGACGAAATTTCCTAAAGAAATTCAATTTCGACGAAATTTCCTAAAGAAATTCAATTTCGACGAAATTTCCTAAAGAAATTCAATTTCGACGAAATTTCCTAAAGAAATTCAATTTCGACGAAATTTCCTAAAGAAATTCAATTTCGACGAAATTTCCTAAAGAAAATTCAATTTCGACGAAATTTCCTAAAGAAATTCAATTTCGACGAAATTTCCTAAAGAAATTCAATTTCGACGAAATTTCCTAAAGAAATTCAATTTCGACGAAATTTCCTAAAGAAATTCAATTTCGACGAAATTTCCTAAAGAAATTCAATTTCGACGAAATTTCCTAAAGAAATTCAATTTCGACGAAATTTCCTAAAGAAATTCATTTTCGACGAAATTTCCTAAAGAAATTCAATTTCGACGAAATATCCTGAAGAAATTCAATTTCGACGAAATATCCTGAAGAAATTCAATTTCGACGAAATATCCTGAAGAAATTTCCTAAAGAAATTCAATTTCGACGAAATTTCCTAAAGAAATTCAATTTCGACGAAATTTCCTAAAGAAATTCAATTTTGACGAAATTTCCTAAAGAAATTCAATTTCGACGAAATTTCCTAAAGAAATTCAATTTCGACGAAATTTCCTAAAGAAATTCAATTTCGACGAAATTTCCTAAAGAAATTCAATTTCGACGAAATTTCCTAAAGAAATTCAATTTCGACGAAATTTCCTAAAGAAATTCAATTTCGACGAAATTTCCTAAAGAAATTCAATTTCGACGAAATTTCCTAAAGAAATTTAATTTCGACGAAATTTCCTAAAGAAATTCAATTTCGACGAAATTTCCTAAAGAAATTCAATTTCGACGAAATTTCCTAAAGAAATTCAATTTCGACGAAATTTCCTAAAGAAATTCAATTTCGACGAAATTTCCTAAAGAAATTCAATTTCGACGAAATTTCCTAAAGAAATTCAATTTCGACGAAATATCCTGAAGAAATTCAATTTCGACGAAATATCCTGAAGAAATTCAATTTCGACGAAATATCCTGAAGAAATTTCCTAAAGAAATTCAATTTCGACGAAATTTCCTAAAGAAATTCAATTTTGACGAAATTTCCTAAAGAAATTCAATTTCGACGAAATTTCCTAAAGAAATTCAATTTCGACGAAATTTCCTAAAGAAATTCAATTTCGACGAAATTTCCTAAAGAAATTCAATTTCGACGAAATTTCCTAAAGAAATTCAATTTCGACGAAATTTCCTAAAGAAATTCAATTTCGACGAAATTTCCTAAAGAAATTCAATTTCGACGAAATTTCCTAAAGAAATTCAATTTCGACGAAATTTCCTAAAGAAATTCAATTTCGACGAAATTTCCTAAAGAAATTCAATTTCGACGAAATATCCTTAAGAAATTCAATTTCGACGAAATTTGCTAAAGAAATTCAATTTCGACGAAATTTGTTAAAGAAATTCAATTTCGACGAAATTTGTTAAAGAAATTCAATTTCGACGAAATTTCCTAAAGAAATTCAATTTCGACGAAATTTCCTAAAGAAATTCAATTTCGACGAAATTTCCTAAAGAAATTCAATTTCGACGAAATTTCCAAAAGAAATTCAATTTCGACGAAATTTCCTAAAGAAATTCAATTTCGACGAAATTTCCTAAAGAAATTCAATTTCGACGAAATTTCCTAACGAAATTCAATTTCGACGAAATTTCCTAAAGAAATTCAATTTCGACGAAATTTCCTAAAGAAATTCAATTTCGACGAAATTTCCTAAAGAAATTTAATTTCGACGAAATTTCCTAAAGAAATTTAATTTCGACGAAATTTCCTAAAGAAATTCAATTTCGACGAAATTTCCTAAAGAAATTCAATTTCGACGAAATTCCTAAAGAAATTCAATTTCGACGAAATTTCCTAAAGAAATTCAATTTCGACGAAATTTCCTAAAGAAATTCAATTTCGACGAAATTTCCTAAAGAAATTCAATTTCGACGAAATTTCCTAAAGAAATTCAATTTCGACGAAATTTCCTAAAGAAATTCAATTTCGACGAAATTTCCTAAAGAAATTCAATTTCGACGAAATTTCCTAAAGAAATTCAATTTCGACGAAATATCCTTAAGAAATTCAATTTCGACGAAATATCCTTAAGAAATTCAATTTCGACGAAATTTGCTAAAGAAATTCAATTTCGACGAAATTTCCTAAAGAAATTCAATTTCGACGAAATTTCCTAAAGAAATTCAATTTCGACGAAATTTCCTAAAGAAATTCAATTTCGACGAAATTTCCTAAAGAAATTCAATTTCGACGAAATTTCCTAAAGAAATTCAATTTCGACGAAATTTCCTAAAGAAATTCAATTTCGACGAAATTTCCTAAAGAAATTCAATTTCGACGAAATTTCCTAAAGAAATTCAATTTCGACGAAATTTCCTAAAGAAATTCAATTTCGACGAAATTTCCTAAAGAAATTCAATTTCGACGAAATTTCCTAAAGAAATTCAATTTCGACGAAATTTCCTAAAGAAATTCAATTTCGAAGAAATTTCCTAAAGAAATTCAATTTCGACGAAATTTCCTAAAGAAATTCAATTTCGACGAAATTTCCTAAAGAAATTCAATTTCGACGAAATTTCCTAAAGAAATTCAATTTCGACGAAATTTCCTAAAGAAATTCAATTTCGACGAAATTTCCTAAAGAAATTCAATTTCGACGAAATTTCCTAAAGAAATTCAATTTCGACGAAATATCCTTAAGAAATTCAATTTCGACGAAATTTGCTAAAGAAATTCAATTTCGACGAAATTTGTTAAAGAAATTCAATTTCGACGAAATTTGTTAAAGAAATTCAATTTCGACGAAATTTCCTAAAGAAATTCAATTTCGACGAAATTTCCTAAAGAAATTCAATTTCGACGAAATTTCCTAAAGAAATTCAATTTCGACGAAATTTCCAAAAGAAATTCAATTTCGACGAAATTTCCTAAAGAAATTCAATTTCGACGAAATTTCCTAAAGAAATTCAATTTCGACGAAATTTCCTAACGAAATTCAATTTCGACGAAATTTCCTAAAGAAATTCAATTTCGACGAAATTTCCTAAAGAAATTCAATTTCGACGAAATTTCCTAAAGAAATTTAATTTCGACGAAATTTCCTAAAGAAATTTAATTTCGACGAAATTTCCTAAAGAAATTCAATTTCGACGAAATTTCCTAAAGAAATTCAATTTCGACGAAATTCCTAAAGAAATTCAATTTCGACGAAATTTCCTAAAGAAATTCAATTTCGACGAAATTTCCTAAAGAAATTCAATTTCGACGAAATTTCCTAAAGAAATTCAATTTCGACGAAATTTCCTAAAGAAATTCAATTTCGACGAAATTTCCTAAAGAAATTCAATTTCGACGAAATTTCCTAAAGAAATTCAATTTCGACGAAATTTCCTAAAGAAATTCAATTTCGACGAAATTTCCTAAAGAAATTCAATTTCGACGAAATTTCCTAAAGAAATTCAATTTCGACGAAATTTCCTAAAGAAATTCAATTTAGACGAAATTTCCTAAAGAAATTCAATTTCGACGAAATTTCCTAAAGAAATTCAATTTCGACGAAATTTCCTAAAGAAATTCAATTTCGACGAAATTTCCTAAAGAAATTCAATTTCGACGAAATTTCCTAAAGAAATTCAATTTCGACGAAATTTCCTAAAGAAATTCAATTTCGACGAAATTTCCTAAAGAAATTCAATTTCGACGAAATTTCCTAAAGAAATTCAATTTCGACGAAATTTCCTAAAGAAATTCAATTTCGAAGAAATTTCCTAAAGAAATTCAATTTCGACGAAATTTCCTAAAGAAATTCAATTTTGACGAAATTTCCTAAAGAAATTCAATTTCGACGAAATTTCCTAAAGAAATTCAGTTTCGAAGAAATTTCCTACAAAAAAATCTGTTTCGAAGAAATTTCCTATAAATAAGTCAACTTCGACGAAATTTCCTATAAAAAAGTCAATTTGGTCCAAATTTCCTAAAAGAAATCACCTATAAAAAATCACGAAATTTTCTATAAAAAATCAATTTCGACGAAATTTTCTTTAAAAATTAAATTTTTCATATAAAAGTTAAAAATATAATTTCGAGCGACGAAATTTTCTATGGAAATTTAATTTCGACAAATTTTTTTCTGAAAATTTAATTTGGACGAAACTTTCTCTGAAAATTCCATTTCGACGAAATATCCTGAAGAAATTCAATTTCGACGAAATTTCCTAAAGAAATTCAATTTCGACGAAATTTCCTAAAGAAATTCAATTTCGACGAAATTTCCTAAAGAAATTCAATTTCGACGAAATTTCCTAAAGAAATTCAATTTCGACGAAATTTCCTAAAGAAATTCAATTTCGACGAAATTTCCTAAAGAAATTCAATTTCGACGAAATTTCCTAAAGAAATTCAATTTCGACGAAATTTCCTAAAGAAATTCAATTTCGACGAAATTTCCTAAATTCTAAATAATCTGAATTACATATTCACTCAAAATATGCTTCCCCAGAAAAACTGCGTGTTTCGACTTACTTAGCATACTATGGTACCAACATCTTTCAACTAGTTGTAATATAACTGATTTGTTTAAAGAATTTGTTGTGATCACAATGATTTGATTTTTATATGTTACATTGAATTGCTCTAGCTCAGTGATGGTAGAAGATATAGACAACATATATTGGGAACATTCATAAATGTAAAGTACAAATTGTTCACACAGAAACGAAAAGTTTTTATTTCCACTTTAGGAATCCTTCGTGTGTAGTCGTATCACGTGTAGTATTTACATTATAAAATTAAGAAGAACGACGATTATTAAAGATGTGACCATATTCTTTCCTTTGTGTTTTGGTTCCAGCAGTTGTGTCACCCACCATATGGTGCGAAATACCTTCTAACCGATTTTATGCACCCAAATATTCCCATCGAGCATTCACATCACTCTATTCCACCCTTAATGTCCTGTGAAAATGTTGCGTTACGATTTTCCTGTAACACGTGTAGCTGCAGCCGTTGCTGCTCCTTCCGCAATTGCTGCAATAATTTGCCATATGGCCAACACAAGGAATTAGCCGACAGGTAACATCACTTGCCGCCGCTGTCTGCCCACTCAGCTAGCACACACACACCTGCCTCCACAGTACACGGAAGTGAATGCGAGTGTCAGCACTGAGGGCACTGCCGAACGATGTTACCAGTTGCCCATTTACTGTTGGACAAATTTGTTCTCAAAGAGGGGTGAGGGAATGAGAGAGTGTTTAAGGGACTTTTTGTAAATACTGCATAATTACATTGGAATTGTTTTCTAAATGATGGATCATGCGGGGGTAGGGGTTGATCGTTTTTTTTTTTTTGTGGACACGAAGTCGGGATGAGTGAGTTTTTTTGTTTAGCAATTTTGAGTTTAACTTGTTTTCCCCTATTTAAAGAAGTCGTGTATTTTATCTTTTGCTCTTCTTTTATTGTGTGATCGTGAGAACTTTTCTCGGTTACGTATCACCAGTAGTAATGGCCAGTTTGTCATTTGGCAATTATGTTCCTGGTGGAAGAGGGTTTTAACACTTACAACATTTGAATATTACGATAAAGCATTAGGAATTCCCAGGGGAACAGGTATCGGTTGGGAATTTTTACAAATATAATGTAGTTCCTTTCTAAACTGCAATTTGGGCAGAAAAAAAGTCAATTCAGAAACGAATTTGAAGTGAAAAACTTTTGAATACACTCAACATGAAGGAAAAAATGCCGTATGACAAAAAATTTGTATCAAATTTCGTGTGAAAAATTTAATTAAGTGCTCAAAAGCACTTGAAATGTTGAGAGTGGCATATGGTGATTGTACTCTGAGCCAGAAAAGTGTTTACAAGTGGTACAAGCTTTTCAAAGAAGGTCGAGAATGACGACGCTCGTAATCATTCCACAATCATCGTATTCAACAGATATGGCCCCCTGCGACTTTTTCCTGTTCCCAAAATTGAAGAGACCCATGAAAGGACGGCATTTTGCGACGATTGAGGAGATAGAAACCGAATCTCCGAACAAGCAAAACATGTCTAACTGTTATGTCTCTCAAAAACAAACTAAACTAAACACAGCTAAGACCATATGATCGAGACAAGTGTGCCAACATAAAAAAACGCTAATCGAATACAAGTAGCCCGAAAATTTTCAAAATTCACCTTTTCTATTGTGCAGATTCGTATAGAGCTACCGCAGCATTTTTTGCTTTGAATTGATTTGAAGTTTAACAGCCTGTCTAGTAAAATACCTAAGTATTTTGCGCTTCCAGAGAAGGGAATTTCAATAACCGCCGAGGAGACTGGTGCAACAGTTGGTACCTTGTATTTCCTGCTGAAAATAACTATTTCAGTCTTGGTCGGGTTCACACCAATACCATTATCGGAAGCCGATCTTGCGCAACTGTCAGCGGTCATGGAGCACAAAAAGCTTTTTCACTTATTTATCTTTTTTTAATTATTTCTCACTCCAAATCTGTTCTTTCCCCAAAAGTTAGATATTAGAGTTCGAACGAAGGCGATTTTTTGGCCAACGAATATCGCCCAAAAATTGAGAGAAGCCAAGGGCCGAATGTTTGTAAAAACAATATAAAAACCCCTGAAACCCATTGATGCCTCTGTATAGTGTTAAACATGCAAACAAAACTGGAGTAGCCTACTATTTATGCTATTTAGATAATTATTCTAGTTTTATCGCATTCCTTAAATTAATAGGCGTGGAAAAAATACAACGAAATAAAAACGGCCTGTAAATAAATCCTTAAATTTTTAAGTTCGGCCATGTCGAATCTTATATACTAGACCGGGTCACCAAAAAAAGTTATCAAATGCGAGGCGGAATATTAAAGCATACCTCGAGACAATTGCAAAAACATTTTTTAAATTTTTTCCGAGCCCGCGGAATCGACCCAAAATTGTTTTTTATCGTATCGAGTCACCAAAAAAAATTTATCAAATGCGCGGAGGAATATTAAAGCTTACCTCGAGACAATTGCAAAAACATCTTTTTAAATATTTTATAGCCCGCGGAATCGGCCCAAAATAATTAGTTTATCGTAATTTTTTGTTCGTAGCCGATTGCCACATGCGATACACCAATGTGTTGGTACCGATGAGTAGTACATTGCTGCATAGATTTCGCTGATGAACAATGTCATTTTCTAATGAAGACTTAACTTTTTTGTTTTTGAATAAAAGTGCGTGCATCCAAAGCAAAATAAATGTTCATGGTTTTAAAAGCGCTTTAATCCTATAGAAAATATTTTTAAATTTTAGGGGTACAAATTGCAGTAAGTGAAGTTTTCATTATAAACTGACTTTGTACATCAGCGACGTCTATGTTACGATAAAAAAAAACGATTTTGGGCCGATTCCGCGCTCCGTAAAAATTGAAAAAAAATGTTTTTGCGATTGTCTTGAAGTTAGTTTTTATATTCCGCCTCGCATCCGGGAACTTTTTTTTTACATGGAGGCCAACCCGGAGGCATACCCTCCACCATGGATCGCATGTGAATTGTTTCGGATACAAATAAACTCTTTAAACAAAATTGCAGCCCAAGTCCCAATTTTAGGTTTTTGTGGCGTTACGAAGTCAAATCTAGAAGGACCTTTGTATGGGCTATATCTTTGTGGGCTATATCAAAACATGGACCTATGCTGCCGTTTTTCGTGTGAATGATTGCAGGTACAAATAAACCTCAGCTACAAATTTTCAGCCCGATCAGTTGAAACTAGTGGTCTCTGCGACGTTAAGAAGTCAAATCGGAGAGATGTCATATATGGGGGCTATATCAAGAAATGGACCGATACTGCCCATTTTCAATTCCAAAATACATGCAGACATGGCTAAATCGTCTTAGAATTTTACGACGATTAATAATATATATAAATACTTTATTGGGTTTCAGATCAATATTTAGTGGTGTCACAAATGATGTGAAGGGTATACACTAGGGCGGGTCGATTTGTGGGGAGGCAAAAAAAGTTGCCATCGCTCAGTGAAAATCGTATTCTAGGGATCAAAATAAGAAACTTTGCCGAAGGAACCATTCCTCTAAAACGAATTCTGATGTCCCGGAATTTGGGTCGGCAAATTTTGAAAAATCCCACTTTGACCCATTTAGAGTGCTCCAATCGAGTCCAAATGTATGACCGACCCCCACTAACTTTGGAGGCCGGACCCACCCATGCCAGTGGCACACCCCCTGGAACCCCCATTTCGCTGATTTTGTCAAAGTGCCAAAAATGGTGATATTTTTTTTAATGTTTGTATGGGGAACCACCCCAGGTGAGTTCCAGGGGGTGTGCCACTGGCATGGGTGGATCGGCCCTCCAAAGTTAGTGAGGGTCGGTCATACATTTGGACTCGATTGGCGCCCTCTAAATGGGTCAAAGTGGAAATTTCTCCCTACGGGTCAAAAGTGGGGACATCAGAATTCGTTTTAGAGGTATGGTTCCAGAGTACTGCTCAACCACATAAAACACAGAAAAACTTCATATCTCGGGCATATAATGCGAAATCCCAAATACCGAATACTTCAGACAATTCTTCAAGCCAATATAGAAGGAAATGAGATATCCTGGCTTATAAATATTCAAAACTGGACAGAATTCTGAAAAGAGGATAATCTTATAAGTGTTGCGAGAAACAGAGAGTTATTTTCCTATTTTGATAACAATCTATAAAAGAAAAAATTGTAATATAATTGTTAAAAAAATAATAATGTTATTTGTAATATGGTCGCTTACATTCGAAAGTCGAATATGCAATAAAGAAGAAGAAACTAAATTTCGTTGAGATTAATTTATGGATATTTACAAAATATGCATTTCTGTAAGACAACCTCAAAAATTTTCAATTTTGAGTTAAAACAGTATTGAAGTAAGTGAGTGATATGTTGATGAAATTTCAGAATATCGTTTCAAGGGGTATTTATAACTTTTTTATATAATAATAATAAGTTAAAAAAAGATTGCTAATTACTCTCTTCATGACGTCGAAATTTCTGATTACGAATCGAATGGATGTGGGAATTAGGCACCAGGGGCCAAATCACGGTATTCGATATCAAATAAATTGTTTCTATAAACTCTTATGAGACATATCTGCAAAGTTTTTAATTAGTTCCAGTATTCACTTTTTCTTATTAACCAAAATTAAATTGGCTTTTCGATCGAGAAGTTCTCGATAGCGAAGTCGTGATTTGACCCTCAGATGCTATCTATAAATTCAGGTTAATTGAATGCGCAATTCCCTTAGGGGAAGGAAACATTTTCTGAATCAGCTAAGAGATCTTTTTCCCCAATGGGCGAATGTGGATGATTACAAGTTTTTTAAAGCTGAGGCCCGGTCGCTGTAAAAAGCCACTATTGCATCTTTAGACCCATCAGAGATGCTATCTGTGTAAATATATATATCCCAAGAAAATTTGTTCTGCCGAAACCAACTCAAGTCCCGCTTTTTCATGGACCTTGTACGGCATTATTTGACAGATAAGTTCAATAATACAAATATTTTAAGATTTTATTTTTTATTATTATGTATGTATGTATATTAATTAATTCAATATGAAAATTTCATACATTTTAATATTATTACTGGGGTTTTTGTTTTTTTTTCTTATAAAATATTGGACTAGAATAGATTTCTTTGAGTTCATAAATTAGTATTAAATATTGAGCTATTGCTACACGACAATATTAAGATTGAGAGTACAAATTTTTGAGTATTTAGTTGTATGTTTTGAGCAAAATACACTATTGAAAGGCACTTTATAAATATGTATGTATACTCGTTTATGTATAAGTATATTCATTTATTGCACTTAAGGCCACCAAAAAAAGGGATCGAAATGCGGAGTTTAGTTAATTTGAATCAAAGTTATTTTTTAATAGCGGAATATTCTCATAAACATCATTTTTTACATTTTACTTTTCGAATAAAAAGAAATACTAAAATTAAGTTTGAAATTTGTTGAATTGTCGGAATAATAAAAGCTGCTCGATTTAACTGAGCAGACAAATTTGACTTTTTTCTTTTAATTAGCCTTCACTGTTTTTTGAGATTTTGTTCTATTTTTAGTTCATGAAAATTTTGAAATAACCCCCAATTTCACAACCTCCGGTTAGAGCTAACTCACTGTCAGAAATTAAAAATTTCATACAATTTGACATCTATAACTGTAGGTTAACTCTAACTGTAGGATAACCGGAGACTGTGGAATTGGCGGTAAATGTTAGATTTTTTAAACAAAAATTTTATACTTATTTTCCTCAGCTTTGGTTTCACAATTTATTATTTTTTCAACTTCTATATTTGTAAAAATCTCAATTACTTTTTTGTTTCGAATACACTTTGATTCGCTACTTCCACGTTTCGATCCCTGCTATTACTAACTTTCCATATTCTTTTCTAGTTCTAATAAACATATTAAAATATAAGTATATGTATATTGCTTTCCAAGGATTGATAATCCACAATAGAGTCGATATGTTTGTGTTTCCTCTTTAAACGTATTATGCACGTCGCAGGATGCACAGAAAAAATATCAAAAATATATTTTTAATGTTATGAAACGTAGTTGTGTGGATTTTTGGGAATCTTCTGTCTGGAGTCCATAGTTTCTCCTCGGAGAAATATTGCTTTTTTTCTCACTCTGAAATCAATCAGCACATCATCTTCTTATGTTCATTCACTTTAATTATGTTTCATTCTTTTAGCTTCCGGTTCTGAGTGCATTGACGATGTATCGGCCCCCGTTATAAATTCCAACTGATAGTCCAGTTCAAAATTTACATTTTTCTCATTGCGATCACAGATCACTGCAATGGTAGTCTTCTGCTGAGCTTGGGCAATTTTATGCTCCACCAAATAGAACATATACTCATCGTAGAGCAGTCGAATCAAATGGAAACTACCAAAACTGGGAGCCGAACGTAAAGTTAAATCACGAATAACCATTGAACTGTAGAGACACCATTTGAGTAGAAATTGTCGTGCCGCCTTGGGATATGAAGGTTTACCGCGATACTCTTGCAGGGCTGTATCAACGACCAACTGCAACCAGGAAGCCCATTGTTCAAGAGAACTCTTCTGCTGTAAAGTAGTCTTAAAGTCATTCTCGAATTGTTGCACTATGCTGGGATCACATTGGCAAACCCAGGCTGCCTGCTCCTGGACATTGTGGAAATCGACACGTGAGAGATCTTTGAGCATTTGAGAAATTTGAGTGCTATTCTGCAGAACGGCCTTAGCGGCCTGGGCCAGATGATTGAGTGAAGTGTAACGTCTTAGGGTTTGGCAAAATGCTGACACGGTTGAGGTCTTGATCTGTACCATCTGCTCGGGTACTCCAGACATACAGTCGCACAACCATATCTCCATGTTGGAGGCAAAATTACGTATGGCCTGAGTCAAGGCATTGGGCATGGAGCGCAGAACATCGGGTATAATGACATCTACCATATTTTGAAAGAACTGATAGTCAATGTCCTGCACGAATTTCTGTATGGTGGGCGAGAGACAGAGTAAATCCCATTTTCGTTTGGTGAGATATTTATCCAAATGATGCTGTTCGTTAGCCTGCAGCCAAAAGTCACGCCATAGATATTCAATAGTATTGAATTCCAAATTCAAAATGGCCTCCAGGAATTTCTCGCAATGTTCTTGATAACGCAAACGAAACAGCTCCACATCTTGACTGCCGATTTCCGGTGGAA
This sequence comes from Eudasyphora cyanicolor, assembly GCA_963930755.1. Taxonomy (NCBI): domain Eukaryota; kingdom Metazoa; phylum Arthropoda; class Insecta; order Diptera; family Muscidae; genus Eudasyphora; species Eudasyphora cyanicolor. Next base: position 335,354,187 of record OZ005734.1, read on the forward strand.
AAGTATGATCCAATTCAAGTAGGGGAAAGCAAGGGACCGCTCCATTACCATCCCCCAAAAGCTGAGAACAAGTGGCAAAGGTTTCGGGTTTGAAGATGATTTTCTTTGACAGCTTTTTACTCGAATTGTGCGAGGAAGTGGGAGACGAGTCATTGGAGTGAACTCCCGATTGGATTTTATTATGGGATTGTGAGCTGTTGTTTATGGAGTTGGGAGCTGCTGCATGTTTGTTGTGGTGCAACATTTTCTGGGAATTTGGTGATTTCTCCTCGTCATGATTCTTAAGCAGAGAATCCGACTTGATGCGTATGCCATAGTAATGATATTTGGAGTTGCCCCGGGTGCCCAGACGGCGTGTTCTCAGCCCCGCAAAGACGGAGCGTATAAGTTTGCCAAAACTGGCAGCATTCACCGGCTCTATATTGCTCTCATTACAATGTTGCATGTAATGCGCATATAAAGTAGAACGTGGCAGACTGACTCCTTCGGCGGTCTCATAGTTCTGCGACAGCCACTTTACCGTGGCCGAAGCTATCTTATTGGAACTGCCCAGCAAGTGATTGTGGTCGTTTTCCATGGAATTCTCATCGTGGTCATGGTCCGTTATGAGATTAAGGCACTGCGAACCCATGGCCGAGGTGGAAGTGGAGTTTGGGGTTTGTGGAGAACTGTGAATATCCTCGGAGGAGGTGTTGAGCAACATACTTTCCTCCACCGGCACCAGATAGGGCATAATGGAGGCTGCTGCATGTTCGCCATTCACGGATAAATCGGCTATACCCGCCGTATTAAAATCCGCTGTGGTTGTGGTGTAAAAGGTCGACTGCTGTGTTTGATATTCCTGCAGAGGACAAAATGGATACGAGATTTGGGTCTGCGTGGAATTGGCCTGATACAGCTGTTCGGCATCCACATACTGCACTTGATAGTTTTGACCGGCATCCTGAGCCGACACGGTCACTGTTATGAACTGGGGACAACCTTCGTCGGGATCACTGTGATGGTGATGATGATGATGGGATGCCAAATCGACCACTCCCTCTTTGATGGCAGCCAAGGTATCCATTGTGGCTTGATGAGCTTCGTTGCTGGAGCCGTCCGTATTATCCATGGGCACCACCACATTAATGACGGCCACTTCGTCCTGCGGGTGTCCCGTATGCAAGACTGTCGAGGATGTTGTGGACGATGAGGAGGAGGTCGTTACGGGGACGTGTTGTTGCGGATCCGCCGCCGCCACCAGTGCTTTGCTCTGCGTCATAATGTCCTGCAATTGTTCGGTGGTAATAAACTGATACTCCTCGCCATTGAAGCACAGCGAAGAAGAGTCCCTAGTTACCAGGGTTTCTATCGGCACTGTTATGTCGTTTGTTGTGGCATTAATAATGGGTAAAACATTGTTCGATTCGGTTGTTATAGTATCCGTCGCCGCCGTTGTTTCTGTTGATACCACCGTCAGTGTAGGAGACGACGTATCTATGATTCCCGTTGCGGCCGTCGTCGTATTAGCAGTCAATACAAAATTTCTAGGTGCTGCTAATCTCGTGGTCATGTTCGCAATCCTTGATTTAATCCTGTGCTACTTTCCCAACCGTATGGACGAGAAATAATGGTTATCCAAAAAAGAAAAGAAATAACCCTCTGAACTGAAGGAAGATTTCCCAGTAAGTCCGTTTTTCCAAATAAAAATATAGGAGCTTCTTTGATGGATGGATGGATGAATGATGATTCTTTGGCTGGTCTTTGGGTATGAATTTTTGTGAAAATTTTGAAATATCCTTTGACTGGGACAAAAAAAGTATGACGTTATTCCTTTGGTGTTCTGTATACGTTTACAAATCGTTTTTAAGGATACGTTTTTTCGATAGGATATATGTATGTGAGTTTGGAGTTTTTCCACCGTCAGCGTTTCACCCGCCTCTGCCGTCACCGTCGTTGTTTCCCTAAAAGTGGGTGCTACCAAGGTAACCAACTCAAATACTCGCCGCGTAGTTGTTGCTATATACTAGATATGCGATATATATTCTCGATAGACTCCCGAGTGTTAGTACAGGCCAAGCAAATCGATTGAAGTCGTCGGGGGTTGTTTGTTATGCTCGGTTAACTTGGCTCATTCACTTGGCTCAGTCTCGGCTCGGTGTATGGGAACCGACTAATGTAACGGCAACAACACTAGCAAATGCACTTGTCCTATGGCAGTTGTCAGTTTTGAAAAAGGATCAAACGCAGACAGACGGACCGAACGAACGTATAGCGAACGACAAGTGTGTGTCTCTGTTCGAAGTTTCCGTGTCGGAGTGTGTGTGTGTGTGTCTCCCTCCCTCTCTTTATTTATTTGAGTGACTGTTTATTTTTCCCCTCTCCACCATAGCTGTGGTTGTTGTTTTCATTGTCGTTTTATAATAATTCAAAAACTAATTTTCATTTTCATTTGTCGGCGGTTTTTAGCAGTTGTTTATTTCTTTCATTGTTCGTATATCATCATTCACTTGTACGAGTATATGTATCCCTTTCGGCTCTGTGTTATGGCCTATTGCGTGTTGCAGTTGGCGATTTCATTTAACTGTTTTTTTTTATTGGCAGTACGATTAAAGGTGGTGATGTGGTGGCGGTGATGGTGGTGGTGGTGGTGTTTTTGTTTTTCCCAAATTTTCACCACTCATTTGAATACTTAGGTGAATACGAGGGCAGTTGGAAATAGTGAAGTCAAAGGAATATATTTATAGACTTTTTGAGAAAATTAGGCTCACGGTGGATTATTTCATCAAAATTCACAAAGGATTAATTCTTATATCAATGTTGAATTGCATTGATCTTCTTCCAATTAAGATCGACATACATATTCGACAGCGTTGCATTTTCGTAGGATTATTCTATAATCTTTAGCAATAAATTTGCCCAGTGTTTACAACGCAGTGCGACACGATTTTTGGGTCTGACTTTTAAATGTCCAATTTTGATTTCATTTCTGTTACTTAAAAACCTCTAAATTTTTTCAATATCACGGTTTATCGCAAGAACTAGAGTCAGTTCAAAGCAACCAACCTTTAGGCTAAGAAAAAATACAAGGTTGAACCACAAATATTTTGGCATATCTAGAGAACAATTTATCCTAATTGGTTAGGAAGGATTAAAAAACTAAAAATTAAGTAGCCTTCAACTTCTTGAAATATATACGATTTTCCATTCGTTCAGCGGTTTCGACGATATATTACAAAATATTGCAAAAATAACAATTTTTTTGCGGAAATTTTAAAAATTAAACTAGTAAGGAAAGGCTAAAGTCGGGCGGTGCCGACTATATAATACCCTACATCACTCTCGTAATATTGAATAACTCTGATATATAAATTTTGTAATTCATGTATAAATTGTTTACATAAATTTACTTTTGGGACATTTTATACTTAAATAATACCCTGTACCACAGTGTGGTGTAGGGTATAAAAACGATTGGATCTAAAGAGCCAAATCGGATGAAACATATATATGGGAGCTATAGCTAAATCTTAACCGATTTTCTTCAAATTCGGTAGTGTTGGTTCATGGATCAAGAAACTCTACCATTCTAAATTTCAAAACGATTGGATGTAAAATACAGCTTTTATAGGACTAAAGGGCTGTTGGTGTTGGTTCATGAATCAAGAAACTCTACCATTCTAAATTTCAAAACGATTGGATGTAAAATATAGCTTCTATAGAACTAAAGGGCCAAATCGGACGAAACATATATATGGGAGCTATAGCTAAATCTTAACCGATTTTCTTCAAATTCGGTAGTGTTGTTTCATGGATCAAGAAACTCTACCATTCTAAATTTAAAACGATTGGATGTAAAATACAGCTTTTATAGGACTAAATGGCCAAATCGGACGAAACATATATATGGGAGCTATAGCTAAATCTTAACCGATTTTCTTCAAATTCGGCAATGTTGGTTCATGGATCAAGAAACTCTACCATTCTAAATTTCAAAACGATTGGATGTAAAATAGAGCTTTTATAGGACTAAAGGGCCAAATCGGACGAAAGATATATATGGGAGCTATAGCTAAATCTTAACCGATTTTCTTCAAATTCGGTTGTTGTTGGTTCATGGATCAAGAAACTCTACCATTCTAAATTTCAAAACGATTGGATGTAAAATACAGCTTTTATAGGACTAAAGGGCTGTTGGTGTTGGTTCATGAATCAAGAAACTCTACCATTCTAAATTTCAAAACGATTGGATGTAAAATACAGCTTCTTCAGGACTAAAGAGCAAAATCGGACGAAACATATATATGGGAGCTATAGCTAAATCTTAACCGATTTTCTTCAAATTCGGCAATGTTGGTTCATGGATCAAGAAACTCTACCATTCTAAATTTAAAACGATTGGATGTAAAATACAGCTTTTATAGGACTAAATGGCCAAATCGGACGAAACATATATATGGGAGCTATAGCTAAATCTTAACCGATTTTCTTCAAATTCGGCAATGTTGGTTCATGGATCAAGAAACTCTACCATTCTAAATTTCAAAACGATTGGATGTAAAATAGAGCTTTTATAGGACTAAAGGGCCAAATCGGACGAAAGATATATATGGGAGCTATAGCTAAATCTTAACCGATTTTCTTCAAATTCGGTTGTTGTTGGTTCATGGATCAAGAAACTCTACCATTATAAATTTCAAAATGATTGGATGTAAAATACAGCTTCTTCAGGACTAAAGAGCAAAATCGGACGAAACATATATATGGGAGCTATAGCTAAATCTTAACCGATTTTCTTCAAATTCGACAATGTTGGTTCATGGATCAAGAAACTCTACCATTCTAAATTTAAAACGATTGGATGTAAAATACTGCTTTTATAGGACTAAATGGCCAAATCGGACGAAACATATATATGGGAGCTATAGCTAAATCTTAACCGATTTTCTTCAAATTCGGCAATGTTGGTTCATGGATCAAGAAACTCTACCATTCTAAATTTCAAAACGATTGGATGTAAAATAGAGCTTTTATAGGACTAAAGGGCCAAATCGGACGAAAGATATATATGGGAGCTTTATCTAAATCTGAACCGATTTCAACCAAATTCAATAGCGATCTTAACAGCCGCGAAATACTCTAAACTGCAAAATTTCAGAACGATCGGAGTGAAATTGCGACCAGCAGTCGACGAACAACTTTGGACAGACGGACGGACGGACGGACGGACATCGTTAAATCGACTCAGCTAGTGATTCTGAGTCGATCGGTGGGTCTAGCTGTGTTATTTTCAGGTGTTACAAACATCTGCCGTGAAACAAACTTATAATACCCTGTACCACAGTGTGGTGTAGGGTATAAAAAGCCTCAAAAAACGTCTAAAAATTCATGATTTTAACACTTTTATCGATGTAAAACTGATAAAAGAAAACTTTAATAGCTAAACATGGATATATTGACGTTTTTTTATGTCCAGCATCAAAACCGATGCAGTAAAACAGAAACCCAAGGAAAAATTGGTGTTTGTCCATCGGTGTAAGGAAATAAAAACGATATTTTTGTGATCAAATATTTGTACAAAAGAAATATTGTTTTCTTTATTAACGTCTCTCAAGGTGGTAATAGCATAACATCACTCTTTAAGCAAACGGACACAAACGAGTTCAAGAACCGTCTTAAAAGGCCATTTTGACATAAGTGTTTTTATTAAAAAAATTTACTACTTTGGAAATTTCCGACTGCTTCGTGTGATCTCAATTTGCTTATAATTATTAACATGAGGTATCCGGGTTCGAGTCCCGGAGCGCCTTGGTTCCTGCAATTACATTTTCGACTAAAGACTTTTGGGTTACTTTTTCAAAATAATAGAATTTTGCTCATATTGGCATTTTTCCACTGCTTATGCCTTTTGTGGTGAAGAGTTATAATGGCCAAAAATTGGTAATTATTTTATTCCACCCTGTTAGCAAGACAATTTTAAATGTACTTAATAGCTATTTCCTTAAGCTTTCCTATATTATAAATTTGTCCATTTGTTACTCTCTTTTGGGCCAAGGACAATCAATACTGAATATGATTAAAATCGGTTCGGATTACATATAGCTCCCATATATCCATATATATCCCGATTTGGCATATATGCACTGTATAAGCAAATTTTTTAAAACGCATATATAAATATAAAAATTGACAGAGAGTAATCTCGTTAATTTCCAATCACTATGTTGTGTCCTGTACCTAGAAAATACGCAGTTGACCATGAGCTGAGTAATAATTTATCGTTCTTTTACAGTCTAACACATTTCTGGATTTGCCCTTTTCTGATGTAATTGCTTTGATACACTTAGAGACAATACTAAATTTGAGGAAAATCGGTTCAGATTTAAATATAACCACAATATATGTTGCCCCCGATACTGTAGAAGCTGTATTTTATATCCAATCACTACGAAATTCCGCAGAAAGAGGTTTCTTATTACATGAATTAACACTGCAAAATTCGGGGAAAATCGGTTCAGATAAAGCACATTAAAAGTTGTACTTCCTATCAGGGATGCCAACTTAGTGCTTTTCGCACCAGATTTAGTGCTTTTCAGACCACTCAATACGCGAAAAGTTTTCAGTTAGTGCCAAATGAAAAAAAGCACTAACTGTACGCTTTTCACATTTTTCGTTAGTGCTTTTGACGCTTTTCGTACATTTTTCAGAACAAATCTAGTAACATAAAGAAATTAGGCTATTTTGCTACACCATATGTAGGTATATCAAGATTTGGCATCTTTTACGCCACAGTTTGCATCGAATCTTTACGAAATTTGGCATAGAAAAGTTGTTGGAGTCAATAATAAACTGTGGCAAATTTTATGAAATTTGTTGCAGGTTTAGATATATCCGTCATATATACTGATATACCAATTTAGGTATTTTTATCATCATATCTACATACAATTTAGTATATAACGATTCCTTCTACCAGAAATGGACACTATCTAATTTAAAGAAAATTAGTTCAGACTCCATAACATATATTTCCCAATGTTGAATGTAGACGCTTTAAAATTCTTAATTTTTAACAAAAAACAGTTTCTTGAAATAAAAACGAACGTTGAAAATTTTTACAAAAATAGGTTCAGATTTAGGTACATATGTCGCCTGTGTACTTCTATATCCTGATTTTGAATGTAAGTGCCATAAAATAAACATTTTTGGACATATTATTCTCATTAAGAAAACAACTGTGATTAAATTGAAACATATTTCTTTTTATTCTGCTCTGATGGGGCGAATATAATGTTGTCGTCCCCTCCCGACGAAAGCAATATTATAGTGTAGTGCTTTTTACGCTTTTTTGTCTGGAATTTACGCCTTTTATCATTACATAATTTGGCAGAAAGAAGTTTCTTAATGTAGGAACGAATACTGCATAATTTGGGACAATCGGTTCAGATTTAGATATGGCCTATTAAAACTGTATTTTACCTCCGATCTTTATATAATTTGGCAAAAACGAGGTTCTTGATCCAAGTTGATGAAAATCTGTTTAGATTATGTATTAGGCCGGGTCGATTTGTGGGGAGGCAAAAAAAGTCGCCATTGCTCAGTGAAAATCTTATTCTAGGCATCAAAATAAGAAACTTTGCCTAAGGAACCATACCTCTAAAACGAATTCTGATGTCCCGGAATTTGGGTCGAACTTTTGGGTAGGGGCAAATTTTGCAAAAACCCACTTTGACACATTTAGAGTGCTCCAATCGAGTCCAAATGTATGACCGACCCCCACTAACTTTGGAGGCCCGACCCACCCATGCCAGTGGCACACCCCTTGGAACCCCCTGGGGGTTCCATACATTTGGACTCGATTGGAGCACTCTAAATTGGTCAAAGTGGGATTTTTTCCGGGACATCAGATTTCGTTTTAGAGGTATGGTTCCTTCGGCAAAGTTTCTTATTTTGATCCCTAGAATACGATTTTCACTGAGCACTTCACTGCGTGGGGGTCGGTCATACATTTGGACTCGATTGGAGCACTCTAAATGGGTCAAAGTGGGATTTTTTCCGGGACATCAGACTTCGTTTTAGAGGTATGGTTCCTTCGGCACAGTTTCTTATTTTGATCCCTAGAATACGATTTTCACTGAGCAATGGGCTATTTTTAAATCGACCCGCCCTATTATGTATAGTCTTATCTATTTGTTCCTTCCGATTCTTGGTATATGAAAGAATACTGCACATTTTAAGATTATCGTTTAAGATCTAGTTTATTATAATCAACAAATTCAACTCCTTCTTGCAATAAGTCATAATGACGAGGTGGAGCTACATAAGTACTTTGTTAACTCAAACGAAAGCAATTATTGCAAATTATTATCGCAATGCCCCCTTTCGCATTGTTAGGGAGGTCTAACAAAGCGAAAGGGGGCCCCGCCCGAATTTATGTCTTTCCTTACTGATTTCTTGTGTTTTACTAAAAAAAATAAACAAAACTTTAACATAACATATGTTTGTTTCCCTAAAAAAAGTAAAAAAACACTTCTTGGCGCAATCTGTTTTCTGGTTAATAACTAGGGTGTCCAAAACCGGGACCGGTTATCCGGTTAACCGGTTCTGCCAACCAAACCCGTAACCGGTTTCTTAAAAAATGTCATTTTCGGTTAACCGAGAAAGCCGGGTTTTTCATGTCGGTTAACCGGTTTTTTTATTTATTGTTTAAAACAAAAATTAAAGTATTGATCTATTTTTTCTACTTGTTATCCCCCACAATTTATACAAATGCAACAAATAACAACAATTATGTGGATAACTCTGACAGTTGTTCGGAATATTCTGAAAGTGAATATGAATTCACTGATCTTGAAAATGATTTTGGCTTTATTATTGATACCCATGATGTAATAAATAAAGTCAAGAAGTACGGCAAAGCATTCAATAAGTCGTCCATGAAGCACAGAACACTTCATGTTGTAGTTGTTTTTTGTTTTTTACAATAAACATTTAATGGAATTTTAATCACTTTCGTATATTATTTAAAAACCGGCCTAAAAACCGGTTAACCGGTTTCGACAAAAAATAATAACCGAAAACCGGGTTTTAAAAAAGTAATATTTCGGTTAAACCGAAAACCGCTTTTTGGAAATAACCGGTTTTTTGGACACCCTATTAATAATCGACGGAATTATTTCTCTTTTTTGTTAATTTCGTCACAGTGCGAAGACCGATTATGATATATTTTCACAATGGTATCAAAAACCGGACCAATTTTAATTTTGTTAATAACAACTGCAGCTATTTTGGATAAATGTTTACATTTTCTTTAAACGAGAACCCAGATTTTTGAAATAAATCCATAATTTCTCTAAAAACCCAGATTTTTGAAATAAATCCATAATTTCTCTAAAAACAAAAGGCTCTATTGTATTTCACATCTTATTAAAACATAATTAAAACATGTCAATAGGACGTCCATCACATACATGGAAACGCAAAATTGAGCTGGAAGCAGCAGCTGTCAATCTCAGTTGAAACGAATTAAAAAGTAGAGCATCAAATAGAAATGAATGGAATTTAGTTGCCCTATGCTCCTCATAGGAGTAAGAGGAATAAATATCGCAACTGTTCAACAAAAAGGCAAATCAAAATATAACAAATTTCATTAGAGGCCAAAAACTGTTTCCGTTAATATTAATGATATATAGAGCCCGACCGAATGTTCGGCTTCGGCTACGGCTACGGCCAAAACTCGACATTCGGCCAATATTCGGCATTCGACCACAAAATCAGCCGAAGTTGGCCGAAGGCCGATTTTTTGTTTAAAAAGTGCAAACAAATAGAATTATATGACTTTTTAAAGAAAATTCTATGGTGGCAGAAAAGTACTTGTGTGCTAGAGAGCAGTTGTTTATGCTGCTGGGCAGCTGTATTCAAATTAAGGAAATAGTATACAAGGTCTTAATGCAGAAAAAAAAATATCTTTGTCTTTATAGCATTAAGTTTTTTAATTTTATGTGCTTAGTAAATAAATACGTAAGCAGTAGACATAAACTGATTAAAACCCCAATTTTTTGGTGCAAATTAAACAATTCTTTAACATATATAAAACATTCGGCTTCGGCTACGGCTTCGGCCGAAGGTTGTAAATTTAGCCGCAGTTCGGCTACGGCTTCGGCCTTAAAATCCGACTTCGGTCGGTGGAATGATATATTACAAATAAAGAATATGTCATTGCAAGAAAATATCAACTTTAGTGATACGAGGGTATATATCATTTGCTACGGTCCAAAAGTGTAACACATTGAAGGAGCGTCTAAGACCCTAAGTATGTTTGGCGAATATTCGTTTTGGATCATTTTAAGTCGAATGCGAAATGTCCGTCTGTCTGTCTGTCTGCTGGCTGGTGCACACGATAACTCTCGAAAGTAGTAACCGATTGACTTCAAATTTGATATACGGTAATATATTTTTCTATCTCCGGCTAAGTTCGAAGATGGATCATATTGGTCCACTCCTTCTGGTACCTCCCACACAAAGGGTTAACATTTAGCGAAATATTGATTCTTTAATAACTTCTATACAACTTATTAGAATCTTCTGAAATTCCAAACATTGTATTATTTTATTTGTCGCGGTCACCTCGAGAAAAATGGGCGAAGTTATCACTCCCCTTTTGGTACCTCCCACACAAATGGACCATTTTTCATCAAAATTGAACTGCTTATAACTTTAATAAAAGTGGACAAAAATACTCGAAATTTTTTACAGTATAATGTTTTTGTAGTCCGGTAAAAAATGGGCATTGTTGTTAACGGCTTATAACTTTAATAAAGTGCATACAAATACTTGAAATTTTAACTTTTAAGTTGAATCTAAAGATGTTATTCTGAAAACAGAGAGGGATTAAAATCTGGTCATTTTTTGCAGTGGTTAGAGAAGGTCACTGTACATTGTTTTTTTTTTTGGCAAACAAGCTAAATTTAGAAATATTGAGTTGCTACCCTTTCGCTGAAAAGGAGCGATATATATATAGTAGATAGTCTCGATTTGTATGGAGCCAAAAAAAGTTGCAAATGTACCCCCTCAGAAATGAAGATTGTTGTGTTTTAGAGTGATTCTCAAAATATTTCCATTTGTGAGCTGGACCAGTTGCAAAACACCTCCAAAAACAGGGGGTTTCGTCAGTAACATAACCGATATTATACTTATATTAAAATAAACGACCAAATTTAGTGGAAAAATGGTAGAGCTTGTATTTTGCATTTAAAAAAATTTTAAATTTGTTTTTACACTCCAGATATTAACGTTATTGTGCGATTTTTTTACGTTTTTCCATATGATTTTCATGAAATTTTAAATATCTCGCATGTTTTCCATCGTAATTTAGATTTTAGGGTACCGTTGGAAAGGTCTTTTCCGATTCTATCAATTTTTGAGTCTACCTAAAACATTCTGAATATAAATATTAACTTTCTGTATCTGGTCCATAATTGGTTAACTTTACCGATTTTTAGATAAAATGCATATGTTTGCTAATTTCATGGTCACAAATTAATGTATTTATCAATTAAATGAAAATGGTTGTAAAAACGTGTTACAAGGAGTAAAATTACTTTATATTTAATAAATCTTTTCGGGAATTCATTTTATGATATTCCTTACGTGACACAATTTTGCTGATTATGTGAGCGGGTCGGTTTTTATCAATGACTTCTAAGCAGGATTGGCTCTTAAGAGGACATCTGCAGCTGGTTACACAAAATAGTTCATTCCATTGCTTCTCTATATAATGCGATGGATTCTTTATGTACGCGAAACCTTCCTACAAGCTTTACCAGCTTTTTACGAATTTTTATCTCTCAAAAACAGTAAATGTTGTATTACATCGCAACATCCTTGGCAATTTTTTTATTAATTCGCATGAAACAAACAACATTTTAACGTTTTCGTTTTGAGGCTAATGGAGCAACTTTTTTGGAAACGAGAATAATTTATGAAATTATGTGTAAAATTGTTAAGCTCTTTTGAATGCAATTGTAATGCTATACTCGTGTTGATGTTTTTCGATATCATAACAAAGTATTTATTTAACAAAGTATTTATTTAAATCAACCTGTTTGTTATTAGCCTTGGTACAATATTTCTTAACAGAAATGATTGATAAGATACAGGAGTGGAAAGAATTGGAAAAAACCTTTCCGACGGTACCCTAACATCGAAATTACACCCTTATACGAAATTACGAAAATCGTATGAAAAAGCGTAAAAAATCGCACAAAAATCTTAATATCTGGTGCGTAAAAACAAATTTCAAAAATGTTTAAATGCAGAACACAAGCGCTGTCGTTTTTCCATTATATTTCATTTCATTTCATTTATTTCGTACAAACTTGTAATTCAAAGCGGTCTGGCCAATTAAACATTAATTACAATATGCATTTAACTAAGCTTTTTAACCAAGGGTAAAAAACTACTCTGTGGTATATGATTTGTTTAAACCTAAGTAAAATAATAAGGAATAAATAATATGAGTACAGATTGGGTATACGGAAAAGTATTTAGGATAATTAAATAACTACTCATATATGGAAATAATCAAAATAGAACAAAATTTATAAGAAATTTATTGAAGATGTTGAAGAAGCCGATTAGAGTAAGATGTAATTGATAAACTAAAGTTTTTTAATTCAGCAGGTAAAGCATTGTATAATCGTGCTACTCTTTGGTCGTTTATTTTAATATAAGTATAATATCGGTTATGTTACTGACGAAAAACCCTAATTTTGGAGGCGTTTTGCAACTGGTCCAGCTCACAAATGGAAATAGCTAGAACCAAAATATTTTGGGAATCACTCTAAAACATATCAATCTTCATTTCTGAGGGGGTACATTTGCAACTTTTTTTTTTGAGGCACTCTAATATATAAGTCTAATTTAATTTTTGATTTAAATCTCTAGTTTTAATAAACTGCATTCACAGCTGAAGGACGGTAATGCAAGAACAACTTTACTTTGATCACCTGATTTTAGACATTTCCCAGAGGAGGAAACAGGAAGACCAGCAGTGTAAGAAAACTGTTTTTTTATTCCCAAAGGCATGGACGTTATGATAAATTATTAATTTATTATGAATTTTTTTGGCAATTTTTCTTTCCGCCACATTTCACAAACTCTTTCTTTTGGGCAATTTAGACAATCAATTTTAAGTTACATTTTTAATTTTAAGGGCTGTTAAAATTGTTTATAATAACACTGTGGAACAAATGTTGTGTCATCAAACCTTTCCCGAACGAGATCAATTGGACATGATAGTACACCACTAGTATATCCTATGGTGACCAGGCCTTAAGATTTGGCGGCCGGAGAGACAAAAAAAAATATTTTTCCAGCGTCTTTTCATTTTAAGAAAAGAAAAAGTTAAAAGAAACTACAGTGTAAGTTCAATATTTCAATAGTGACATTTTTCAATCCAACCTCGTGAATAAATGCAATCATTTGTTGTTAGATGAAAGCCCTAATATATAAATACATATGTATGTATGTGCGTTGTGTGCATTAAGGTGAATATTCGGAAATATTGTTATTTCCGGTGTTTGCACCTTATGCTATCTCCTGGAAGGGGTTGCAGGAATGAGTTTCAAAATAACAGGTATCTAGTACTCACATATACATACACACACACACATCCACCACGTACGTACATACATCCGATGTTTGTAATGTCCTGTGATCACAGCAAAACTACTTACGTTTTGCTTATATTCTCTGTTAGTGGTCTCATTTCTGTTAAAATAGCACGTGTTATTGTTTCGTTTTGGTCGGCCGGTGCATGTGTTTTATTTGTGTAGCTCAGATGTTCCGTTTACGTTATATTGAGGGGTACCAATTACAGTGCATTCGAAGAGAACGCCTCCTGGATTTGCATTTTGACTTTGAACATACATAACTAGATTTCTGTCCGTGTTCAATTTAGACCTCAAGCTGTGCGGGGTATCTTTTCTCTATGCAACTAATTCAAGGAATGTCCCATAGGAGCAAATATTTAAGATCTACAATTCATAAAGACGTTTCCTTAGATTCCTTATTTTAAACATGTCCCTAGGAATAGAAGAAATTCCGCTGCGTATCTGAATTTGGACATTTAAATACAGATAATGCAGAAAGACCTATTTCTGTGTGTGTTACTACAAAATATTCGGGTGAGTTGTGTAGATGTTATAAGAGATTAAATAGTTTACAAAATTGGGTTACACCTTTGGTGTAACAAACATTTTTTTAGCTAAATAAATTTAAAAATTTTACTATCAATCACACTCCTGTGAATGTGACTGTAATGTTTACAAAACAAAAAGAAAACAATTATAATGCAAATAACAAGGGAGTGAGACACAATAAATTAAACAGAAATCATTCTTATTCACGATTTCAGGTACACTAGCTTATAGGTTATAGGGGTGGAAGGATTATTTTCAAAATGGGAACAACAACAGTTTTATTTATGAATTTACAATAAAGTCAATGTGACACTCAATAACGAGTAGGAAAATTTATATTTTTTTAAACAAATCTCACGACGACTCTTTTTTTTTCTTTCAACAACAAAAAAGACTTTTATTCGCCAAATGGCAAATTAAAAGTAAACCAGTAAGGAAGGTCTAAAATCGGGCGCAGGCAGTTATGTGATAACTAGACCTCGGATTATATGCAATTGCATATTTTTTTTGCAGATTGATAGAAAAATTCTGATTGGACCAAAATTCGTTTCAACGAAAAAGGAATCGAAAAACAGGTGAATATTTTTATTTTTTTTGCATATTTGTGATATGCAAAATATGCAAAAAAATTTGCGATACATGAATCAAAAATGCGAAATTTTAGAAGGATATGTCAATACTATTTAAAAAATCATGACACAAAAATGGTTCAACAAGTAAGAAAGTTTCAGTCGGATAAACCGACTAAGGTATACCCTCACTTTGTGAGTAATGTAATATTGAATATTACACAAATTATTCTGTAAATTTTTGTGGGACGTACCAGAAGGGGTTTAAGAAATACACCTATATTTCGCTGAACAGTAGATACGTTAAATACATTGCACTGTGCCGAATTGTAACCGTTTATATGGACTGATGTATTAACGTTGAGATATAAAATAGTGGTATAATTTGGCCATTTTGTGTGGGAGGTACAAAAAGGGGCGTGGTGATAACGCTCATTTTTCACTGGACTATAGGCATTATAAAAGCATTACACTGTACAAAATTTCAAGTAATTGTATACACTGATATTAATGTTATAAGCTGTTAACTTTTGGTGCAAAATGATGCATTTGTGTGGGAGGTACCAAAAGGGGCGCGACAATAACGCCCATTTTTCACTGGATTGTAGGCACTATAAAAGCATTACACTGTACAAAATTTCAAGTACTTCTAAACACTGGTATTATTGTTATAAGCTTTTAACTTTTAGTGCAAAATGGTGCATTTGTGTGGGAGGTACCAAAAGGGGCGTGGCAATTTCGCCCATTTTCCTCGAGTTAATAGCGACTAACAAACTAATACTATGTGTGGAATTTCAGAAGATTCGAATACGTATAATAGCAGTTATTAAAGAATCAATATTTCACAACATTTTAACCCTTTGTGGGGGAGGTACCAGAAGGAGTCGACCAATATGGCCCATCTTCGAACTTAGCCGGAGATAGAAAAAATATTACCACATACGAAATTTGAAGTCAATCGGTTACTCCTTTGGAGAGTTATCGTGCGCACCAGCCAGCAGACAGACAGACAGACAGACAGACGGACGGACATTGCTCATTCGACTTAAAATGACCCAAAACGGATTTCCGCCGAACATACTTGGGGTCTTAGGTCACTCCTTCGATGTGTTACACTTTTTTCCGTAGCAAATGATATATACCCTCGTCACACTAAAGTGAGGGTATAAAAATCATCCATGCCTAAATATATGGAAGTATGGGGAAACCGAACCGCTCTGAATATTTATTAATTTAGATTAGGATGAAATTTTGCACGCGTATACTACAAGACAGTACGGAATTATGACCAATTTCAAAGCAGTTAAATTTTATAGGGTTCCAAATTGGTCATCTAATTTTTTTATACCCTCACTTTAGTGTGACGAGGGTATATATCATTTGCTACGGAAAAAAGTGTAACACGTCGAAGACCTAAGACCCCAAGTATGTTCGGAGGAAATCCGTTTTGGGTCATTTTAAGTCGAATGAGCAATGTCCGTCCGTCTGTCTGTCTGTCTGTCTGTCTGTCTGCTGGCTGGTGCGCACGATAACTCTCGAAAGGAGTAACCGATTGACCTCAAATTTGGTATATGGTAATATTTTTTTCTATCTCCGGCTAAGTTCGAAGATGGGCCATATTGGTCCACTCCTTCTAGTACCTTCCCCACAAAGGGTTAAAATGTTGTGAAATATTGATTCTTTAATAACTGCAATACTACTTATTCGAATCTTTTGAAATTCCACACATAGTATTAGCTTATTAGTCGTTATCAACTCGAGAAAAATGGGCGAAGTCGCCACGTCCCTTTTGGTACCTCCCACACAAATGCACCATTTTGCACCAAAAGTTAACAGCTTATAACATTAATAACAGTGTATAAAAATACTTGAAATTTTGTACAGTATTATGCTTTTATATTGCCTACAGTCCAGGGAAAAAATGGGTGTTGTTGTCACGCCCCTTTTGGTTCCTCCCACACAAAGGTACCTTTTTGCACCAAAAGTTAACAGCTTATAACATTAAAACCAGTGTATAAAAATACTTGAAATTTTGTACAGTGTAATGTTTTTATAGTGCCTATAGCCCTGTGAAAAATGGGCGTTATCGCCACGCCCATTTTTGTACATCCTACACAAAATGGCCAAATCATATCACAATTTAATATCTCATAACGTTTATACCAGTGCACATAAATGCTTATAATTCGGCGCAGTGCAATGAATTTAAAGTATATACTGTTGAGCGAAAAATAGGTGTATTTGTTAAACCCCTTCTGGTAGCTCCCACACAAATTGACAGAATAATTCGAGTAATATTCAATATTACATTACTCACAAAGTGAGGGTATACCTTAGTCGGTTTACCCGACTGAAACTTTCTTACTTGTTTCTTACAAATTTAGCTATTTTGAAGTCGATATAACTTTTAACGGAATATCAGATTTTAATGATATACAATATATGTATATATATAATAAAATATTGGACCCTTTATACTATAAACGGTCTGTAAATCATGGAGGCTGCAATGACATGGTCTGCGGATGCTTTCCGGCAACGTGGTTGGACCCCTCTATACAATAAACGGAATAATGAACAGGTTTATGTACTGCGAAATCTTGGCGAATTCCATGCTTTCCTGGAATGTTGCTCTATTACGGCAATTTCAACACGACAACCACCAGAATAATACCGCGAAATGATTCAACGATTGAGTTAGAAAGGAAGAGGTTTACGGTTATGGAGTGGCCAGCTCAACCGTAGACTTGAATCCCATTGAAAATTACTGGGAAATTCTCAACAAAAAAATAAATTGAGAAAGCGTAGGTGGAGATAAAAATAGGCTATTTCAGGCTATTGCAGATGCTTAGAACTCCATAGATACAAACACAACAAGAAATCTTATTGATTCCATGCAATAAGAAGCAACGCCGTCTTTGATAATAAATGATTTTCCACAAAATCTTAGTAGAAATGCATAGTCCAATATGTTTTGTCGTGCAAATTTTAGACGTTTTTGTTTTTTTGTGAAATAAATTTTTAATTTCAAATAATTTAAGCAGCCAAATAGTTTTGTTAAATTGATGCAATTTCTTAGATAATAGGTAAAATTTTTGGAATATATCATTGATAGTTTTCAGATTTTGGCGATTGAACAGAAGTATGAAGTTAGTCCAAGATCCGATACTGAAATATTTTAACATCCTCCCTAAGAATTATAAATCAAGTAACGAATTTTTGTGTATTAAGGACATCAATAGGACGAAAATGTCCGTAATCCTGGATTATCCTGAAAAGTGCTAACGATAACCCTGGAAAGGAGTGACCGAATGACTTAAAATTTCGTACGTGGTAATATTTTATTCAAACCCAGTTTATGTTTGATGGACAACCGTACCTTTTGATACCCCCCACACAATGTGACCAATTGGTACAAAAATTAACAGCTTATAACATTATTAACAGTGCATACAAATACTTGGAATTTTGTGCAGTGTAATGTTTTTATAGAACCTACAGTCCAATACAATGTGGGCGTTATTGTCATGCCCCTTCTAGTACCTCTCACACAAATGGTAACAATTTTGGGAAATGTTAAAAATGAAAGACACATTGAAGTAAATATATAAATAACAAGTAAGAAAGTTTCACTCGGGTAAACCGACTAAGGTATACCCTCACTTTGTGAGTAATGTAATATTGAATATTACACGAATTATTCTGTCAATTTGTGTCACTTTGTGAGTAATGTAATATAGAATATTACACGAATTATTCTGTCAATTTGTGTGGGAGCTACCAGAAGGGGTTTAACAAATACACCTATTTTTCGCTGAACAGTAGATACTTTAAATGCATTGCACTGCGCCGAATTATAAGCGTTTATGTGCACTGGTATAAACGTTATGAGATATTAAATTGTGGTATGATTTGGCCATTTTGTGTGGGAGGTACAAAAAGGGGCGTGGCGATAACGCCCATTTTTCACAGGACTATAGGCACTATAAAAACATTACACTGTACAAAATTTCAAGTATTATTATACACTTGTATTAATGTTATAAGCTGTTAACTTTTGGTGCAAAATGATACCTTTGTATGGGAGGTACCAAAAGGAGCGTGGCAACAACGCCCATTTTTCTCTGGACTGTAGGCAATATAAAAGCATAACACTGTGCAAAATTTCAAGTATTTTTATACACCGTTATTAATGTTATAAGCTGTTAATATTTGGTGCAAAACGGTGCATTTGTGTGGGAGGTACCTAAAGGGACGTGACAACTTCGCCCATTTTTCTCGAGTTGATAGCGACAAATAAACTAATACTATGTGTGGAATTTCAGAAGATTAGAATAAGTAGTATAGTAGTTATTAAAGAATCAATATTTCACAACATTTTAACCCTTTGTGGGGGAGGTACTAGAAGGAATGGACCAATATGGCCCATCTTCGAACTTAGCCGGAGATAGAAAAAAAAAACCACATACCAAATTTGAAGTCAATCGGTTACTCCTTTCGAGAGTTATCGTGCGCACCAGCCAGCAGACAGACAGACAGACAGACGGACGGACGGACATTGCTCATTCGACTTAAAATGACCCAAAACGAATTTCCTCCGAACATACTTAGGGTCTTAGATCACTCCTTCGATGTGTTACACTTTTTTCCGTAGCAAATGATATATACCCTCGTCACACTAAAGTGAGGGTATAAAGAGTTTTAACATTTGACAAAATTTTTACCATTTGTGTGAGAGGTACTAGAAGGGGCGTGGCAATAACGCCCACTTTGTACTAAAAGTACTACAACAACATTACACTGCACAAAATTTCAAGTATTTGTATGTACTGATATTAATGGGTCGTGCACGCCCTGCGAAGACCTCATGCTGACCCTATGTTCATTATAGCAACCAAAAAGGAATCTAAATATGGGTAGTTCTTTCTCAAGTGTCACTGGTCAAAAATTCAATCTTTCTCAAATTCTCAGAAAATGTTGCTCTAGTATGTGGGAGTAATGACCCACACTATTAAAAAAATTAAATGAAAATTGGAGGCAGGATTTTTTCATCTGTAATGGTTTTTTGAAGTTAATTTTAATTCTACAAAGCATACGAATTTAAAAAGAGAATATATATTTTATGGAAGCTTTTTTTCGCGTACTTTTGAAAAAGATACTAATTTTACATAGTTTTGTTTTTGACTATTGAGTTCGAGATCGTTGTTTTTGTTTTCTGTTAAACTAATTTTATATAAAACAGTTTATTTCGGTCACTTTTCACGGAAATTAAAAATATAAATTGAGATATCTCTGAATCGATTTATTTTTTCATTTAATTTTTTTAAATAGTGTGGGTCATTGCTCCCGCATACTAGGGAAACATTTTCTGAGAATTTAAGAATGATCTAGTTTTTGAACTGTGGCACTTGAGAAAGAACTACCCATATACGTACGGAATTTTACGTCATTGGTCACTCTTTTCCAGAGTTATCGTTAGCACCATTCAGTCGAACTGACAGACGGACGGACATTAATTAATTCATATTTTTTTTAACCCATGGAGACCAATGCTGAAATGTTTAAATTTTTTGGAAAAATATGTGGGTAACTTTGAATAATATGACAAAAAACAAGTAAGAAAGTTTCAGTCGGGTAAACCGACTAAGGTATACCCTCACTTTGTGAGTAATATAATATTGAATATTACTCGAATTATTCTGTCAATTTGTGTGGGAGGTACCAGAAGGGGTTTATCAAATACACCTTTTTTGCTGAACATTAGATACTTTAAATTCATTGCACTGTGCCGACTTATAAGCATTTATGTGCACTGGTATAAACGTTATGAGACATTAAATTGTGGTATGATTTGGGCATTTTGTGTGGGAGGTAAAAAGAGGGGCGTGGCAATAACGCCCATTTTTCACAGGGCTATAGACACTATAAAAACATTACACTGTACAAAATTTCAAGTATTTTTATACACTGGTTTTAATGTTATAAGCTGTTAATTTTTGGTGAAAAAAGGTACCTTTGTGTGGGAGGTACCAAAAGGGGCGTGACAACAACACCCATTTTTCCCTGGACTGTAGGCAATATAAAAGCATAACACTGTACAAAATTTCAAGTATTTTTATACACTGTTATTAATGTTATAAGCTGTTAACTTTTGGTGCAAAATGGTGCATTTGTGTGGGAGGTACCAAAAGGGACGTGTCGACTTCGCCCATTTTTCTCGAGTTGATAACGACTAATAAGCTAATACTATGTGTGGAATTTCAAAAGATTCGAATAAGTAGTATAGCAGTTATTAAAGAATCAATATTTCACAACATTTTAACCCTTTGTGGGGGAGGTACTAGAAGGAGTGGACCAATATGGCCCATCTTCGAACTTAGCCGGAGATAGAAAAAAATATTACCACATACCAAATTTGAGGTCATTTGGTTACTCCTTTCGAGAGTTATCGTGCGCACCAGCCAGCAGACACACAGACAGACAGACAGACAGACAGACAGACGGACGGACATTGCTCATTCGACTTAAAATGACCCAAAACGGATTTCCTCACTCCTTCGATGTGTTACACTTTTTTCCGTAGCAAATGATATATACCCTCGTCACACTAAAGTGAGGGTATAAAAATTTAAGATACGCTTTTTTGGATCAAGGTTTTAGGATATTTTCGTGCTTTTGAGTCCTTAATACACAATAATGTGTAACTTAATTTATAATTCTTAGAGAGGATTTTAAAATCTTTTAATTGGTACTCATATCATTAACATCTGATATTCCTTTCAAAAGTTATGTCGACTTCAAAATAGCTAAATTTGTAAAAAAAATTGTAGATAACCAACTTTGGCTCCCTATAAAATCTAAACCACTATGAAATTGGTCAAACGGTAAAAGGCTTTAATTCCGCATTGCCTTTAAATATATGGGTGCAAAATTGCATCCAAATCTACATATATAAATATTCAGAGTGGGTCGGTTTCATTTGGAATTACCCCATACTTTACATATATTTAGGCATTTTTTTTTTGGATGATTTTTGAAATCACCCATTTTTAATTTTTGTAAAACGATTTTTTAAATAGTATTGACATATCCTTCTGATATTTTGCATTTTTGATTCGTATATCGCCAAAAATTTTAGCATATTTTGCATATTTTTGAAACGTCTAGATACAAATTTTGGTTCAAATCGAATGAAAATTTAAAGATATGCAAAAATTCGAGGACTAGTGATAACCTACGGCACACAGTGGGGATGAAACTTGGCACGAACACTTTCTTAACGCTATTAAGAAAAATATAAATTAAAATGATTTTTTTTTTTCATACGAAATTTTTTCTTCTGGTCCGAATGTGTTAAAATTTAGCACAGACATTACAATTAACAAAATGAAAAAGTTCTGAAAGTTTCATTAAAATCGGCCACGCCCTTCACATAGCGCCCATATAGCTAAAAACGAATACTCGTATATCAATTAAAATGTAATATGAGAGAATGTATTAATAGTGATTTCCAACTCTAGGCAATTTCTGAAAGTTTCGTTAAAATCGGCCACGCCCATCACATAGCGCCCATATAGCCCAAAACGAAATATATCAAATATAACTTTTAGTGAGAAGGAGCACCTGGTGGCACTTTAATTAAATTGATAACAAATGTAAAAACAGATACATCGGTCCATGTTTTGGTATGGCGCCCATATAAAGGTCCCCAGAGATATCACTTCTTAACGCTCTACAGAACACATTTTTCAATTGATCTGGCTGAAATTTAAGAATTTATACTTTATAGCCCCCATATACATTTCCCCACCGATATCACTTCTTGACGCTCTACAGAACACATTTTTCAATTTATCTGGCTAAAATTTAAGAAATTATACTTTATATTTTTAAGTTAAGTTTTGGGCTTTGGTGTGTTTTGACACATATGGTAAACTGTTATGGCCAAGACTTTTGTAGAACATTTTATACCCGCTCTTCCCATTTTAAGGGGTGGTTTTTGCAATTTGTTAAAATGGGGCCAAAAATGCAGTTATGTGGGGGAGCTAGAGGGCTAATATGTTCCACAAAAATATTGGGCTTAATATTTTCTATAAAGTTGCTGAACATACCGTACACCAAAAAATATTTTTTTTACAAAATAGTGGAATTCAAACATTTTGAGGTACAATGTGGCATTTTTGAGCTTTTTAGGGTGCCTAGGCACGTTAAGATTCTATGATATGTTAACAAAAGTTGTTCAGATATACCGTGGCTACAATGTTGCCAAATATTGTTAAAATTACGAGAGTTTTGGGCGTTGGTGTTTTCTGACACAAATAGTAACATTTTATGGCCAACATTTTTGTAGAACTTTTCATCCCCGCCCTCCCCATTTTTGGGGGGAGCTAGAAAGTTAATATGTTCCACAAAAATATAGGCCTTTATATTTTCTATAAAGTAGCTGTATAAAATATTTTTGTTTCAAAAAAGAGAAATGCTAAAATTTTGAGGAACAATGTGGTCTTGAGCTATTTAGGGTGCCTATACACATTCAGATGGTATTGACATGTTCACAAAAGTTGTTCAGATTTACCGTGGCTACAATTTTGCCAAATATTGTTAGTGAAAAATTACGAGTCCCTGTAAGTTATGCTGAAAAAGTGAAAAAATATTTTTTTTCTTAACTTCTTCAAAAAAAATGCAGAAAAATTATTTTTTTCGCATAAAATGTTAACAGCATATTCTTATTTACATTATTGCCAAATATAGATAAGCGGTATCACCAAGTCTGAATTAGTTGTTGGGCAAAAGCTGATTTTCACAAACTTTTGACGCCCATAAAATAAAATTGGTCACTAATTTCGCCAAACCGAGTATAGGGTTATACTACCCTTTGGTAGTAGAATAGAACCTGTACTGTCCAGTCCGTGTATTTTTTTTTCACTGTTGCACAGTGTTATTTGCACTTTATGTAGCTTTTGAGCAATTGCGAAGAAATGAAAGAAAATGTCAAGTGTTATAAAAATATTTAGGTTAATACTGATATTATGAGAAATAGAAGTATACAAAATTATGTTCTTTATATTATGGAAATTACGAAGCAAACAACTCCAATAGTTTTAAACGAAGAACATTATTAGAGTGCGAGAAAATTCGTAACTCGTGAGGCAATCCATTCCAGCTTCGTGCTATTCTGACACAAATATTTGTCCAGTTCCTAGGAATAAAAAATGGTGGGTTTCTAGTAGAACGCGAAAAATTAAACCTTCTGGTCAATTGTAAGGGCATTTCATTTAAAAAAAAAACATTTCATTTATTTATAATAGTAATATAAACAAGCCAATAATCTTATATTAACTTTATACAAATTTCGATTAATTAATAAGATCTACACTTAAGTAAACCACCTTTAAAGCATTCAGATATAACAGAAGTTAAAACTATAATAACATAGCTACACAATAAACGATATATTTACATACTTGATATGATTTACTTTTATTTACTCGTATGTTATAAAACAGGAACAAAACACGGAAATGCACAAAATTTTCAAAAGTGCAACCCAAAAAGCGTTTAATGTAGTCAGCAATATGATATATTTGACGAATACTATACACTAAAGAAAAGCAAACTAATAGTTCCAGAAACAGCCTCAAGGCCATACAACACCTGAGATATCAAAAGGACATGAACTAGCCTTACCTTGATACGGAATGGAAGGAATAAATTAGATGTCTAAAGCCTACGCAAACAATCCCAAACATTGCCCCATAATGCGCCAATGTGAATTTTAAAAGAAAGTTCGCAATCAATAACGACAGCATCTATGAGGATTTACAAATTCAATTTGATTGTGAGATAAAAATATGTTCAAATTCGGCAAATCGCGGTTTGTAGGACCAAACATTATAGTTTTTGATTTTAACGGAGAAGGATGAACTCATATCATGAAATGGGTAAATCAAATCAGCAGCAGTAGCATTTACAAAAAAGTCGTTTATGCTATCTACGTCAATATCGATACCAGCATCCTCATTTCCGACACGCCCAGAGCTTCTTTAAACTTTCCATATTTATATCATTTGCTACGGGCCAAAAGTGTAACACATCGAAGAAGCTATCTAACCCCCAAGTATGTCGGCGGAAATCCGTTTTGGGCCATTTTAAGTCGAATGAGTCGGATTGACATCAAATTTGGTATGTGATAATATTTTTTTCTATCTCAGGCTAAGTTCAATGATGGGCCATATTGGTCCACTCCTTCTAGTACCTCCCTCACAAAGGGTTAACATTTATTTTTTTTATTTTTATTTATTATTATTCAATATAAAACCGAGCCGTTGGCCATATATGGTTATAAATACTACAAAAACGAAGAAATATTAAAGCGTATGTATAAAGTAACTAAAAGTTAAAAAAATAATATGAGGCTACTACCTTAATGTAACTAACAATAAACCTATAAATTAAAAATGTAAACGGAATATAAACAACTAACATCACATGGGATAAACAAACATTCTGGGATAAAAAAACGTACTCTAAACATTTAATAATATGGATTTGAAGACTACTCTGTTGTATTAAATAACATGAAATGATGAGAATTTGAATTTTGAATTTTTAATTATGAATTTATGACTACTCTGATGAAATGAAATATTGATTATCCAATAACTTCTATCCTACATATTCCAATCGTCTCATATTCCACACATAAGATTAGTTTATTGGTCGCAACCACCTTCAGAAAAATTAACAAATTTGCCACGCCCCTTTTGGTAACTCCCACACAAATGGACCATTTTGCACCAAAAGTTAACAGCTTGTAGCGTGAGTGCCAATGCACGAAAATACAAAAAATAGGTGTATTTGTTAAACATCTTCTGGTAGCTCCCACACAAATTGACAGATTTATTCGTGTAATATTCCATATTATACTAGCTGACCCCAGCAGACGCTATCCTGCCCGTCCTGTTTGGGATGTATTGGTTTGTTATTCATTAACAAATATTTCATTCAAAAATTCATACATCATCAACAAATTTATATTGACCATATGTCCACTACAGCGCCATCTACCGGTTAGAATCATACATCCAAACTTTTATCAAGACAAATCACGCATACATTTTAAATTTCAGTCAAATCGCTCTGGAAATGCGAATTTCGCAAATAACTTGAATACTCCGCAATTTACTGAATATATTGTTCAATTTCCAGCCCATTCGCTTTTATGGTTTCGGAGAACATGCGTTACTAACAAACGTACAAAGGATTTTATATATAAAGATTACTCACAAATTGACGGTTTACCCGACTGAAACAACACATCGAAAAAGTGGCCTAGGAAATTTTGAAACGTAAAAAACTAATAGCTAAACAACGAAGGCTGGGCTGTTTGCCAAAAATTAGTAGCTAAAAAACAATAGCTGGGCTGAATGGTGAAAAGGAGTAGTAATCATTAGCGTAAGTAGCTAATAAAATCTAAAGAAAGCTAATAGTTAGCTAATGTCTAATTTGAAACCCTATCTGTAGATATTTGTGTCCTTAATTGATTTGTATATAATTTGTATGTTCTCTAAATAATCCACAAATTTTCAATTTGTGTTTGTATAATTTAATTGTTTACACTTACCGTATACGCCTTCAAACATTCCCGTTGTATCCATGCGTGTTGTTACCATTATGAATTTCTCTTCCCGATCAACTTGAGCAATTCGCTGGGTATCCTCCTCAATCTCGACAATTTTACGAGGAAACAATGTGGCATAGACATTTTTACCCGCCAACGGGTCACAATATCTCGTTTGAGCTAAATTATTGATGAAATTTGAACGTCTCCAACACACCTCTGTACTAACGGCAGCGCTCATAAAGCTCTTAATCTCGACAGCACAAAGACTTCGCAGGTGTTGGGACTCGTAATCGTAACTGTTGAATTTCTTGAAGCAATCGATGAGCTTGACCACCGTTTCATTGTCTGGTATTAGAATGATGGGAAAGGGGAAATCCTCATGCAAAAGACCAGAACCCCAAGGATTCCAAGTGTCTTCGGGACGTAAAGCTGAGCAGGTGGCAGTTTCTAAAGTGTTGGGCTTAAGAATGCCACTATATTGATTGGGACACGTCAACTCGTGGGAGAATCCGGTTGTGTCTTCGGTGAAATTGTTGAAGGCATTTAAAACTATTACGGCGGTAATGTTACGTCCACCCTCATGTTTGAGGCGCATCATATTTTGGCGTGTAAAGAAGTCCGATTTCAAAATGGCAGCATAGGGAGGAGCAGGTGGTGAGTCCAAAAGGAATTCTAACTGATTATTATCGTCTACATAGTGTAAAGCTCCCACAGAACCAGCTTCGGCGGCTACAAATAAAAAAGGGACATGCTATAATGGCATAATACATACAATACAAGTTTTTAACATTTACTTACAGGAGCATCCTGTTTGGTGTGTACCATTGAGGCGACGGAAACAAGAGCCTCCAAAGAAGGACTCATAAATCTTCTCGTGAAGGCGTTTACCATAAACTAAAGATTGCCAAAAAGAAAAAAATAACAACAACAAAAGCGGTGATATGCAAATCGATTAAAGGTCAACTATTGCAACTGTAAACAAAAAGAAAAAAAATTTCCAAAAGTAGGAACCATGAGTCACTCAAGACCCATTGTATTCTTCAGAGCCCCGTTTTAACTGTATTAACAATTGTTTAAGATGACAAACAACTTTATATGTGTCAATAAACAATTATCACTTTAGTATTTGCACAATTATTGTTTTTGTTGTTTGCCAACAGTAGACGAAAGAGGAGCGTAGACAAAACAAATCCTCCCACTTACCTTCGCTTGACTGAAATTGCAGCAAAATGTAAACGAACAAAGCATAATTTACAACCTGAGTCCAATGTAGTAGCGCCATGGCTACTCCACAATGAAATCGCTGTAGAATAATATGATCTTCAGCACTTTCTTCTTATAATTTGGACGAAAACAAATCCGCAAAAAATTAACTAAAAATAGACAACAACACAACAACGACGACGACTACAAGCTGGCACTTAGATATATTTTATCGATTATTATCGATGTATCATATTCACGGTAGAATCAAAACAATAGAATTACTTCCATTCACGGTGAAATGAAATTGACAGCTGTCAAAAAAATCTGACGCTCCGATATATTTTATCGATTATTCGAGGTGTAAAATAACGCAATGTTGTATTGGCAGCAATGTTGGTTTTTTTTCTCTTGCAAAAATTTTCTATTGCTATGAAAAACTTACAAATGTCGACACGATTTTTGGGTCTGACTTTTATGTGTCTATTTTTGGTTTCTTTTCTGTTACTAATAAAGCGAAAAACATTGTTTTGTAGAAATGAGAAGTGGCGGTTTTTTTCGCTACAGCTTTTTAGCGATTTTTTCTGCTTTTAATTCATGACCGCTCAGACTTTGGCGATAAAATCATAAAAACATAACAATTGTACAAGTTGCTTTACAGGAAGAAGTGAACAATTCGAAATCAACTCAGGAGTAAGGCAAGGGGACAGTTTGTCCTCAGTTCTGTTTAACCTATTCCTGCACTATGCTATTAGAAATCACATAGGATCTGGAAGGGTGTTCACCGGTCAGCGATAACAATCGAATAACGCTGATGACTGCTATTTTAGCTCCAAACAGGCTATATTTGGAAGAGATATTTACAAATATACAAGCAGATGCAAAAGAGGTAGGGCTCATGAACTGTCCATTACTGATAAAAGAACTATAAAGGAGTAAGCAAGACAACAGGGCAAGAAACAATATACAAGATCGAATGGTATCAGCAATCAAAACTTATTTTGCGCATAATAAAATATTTACAGCCTGTGTCTCTATGTCGAACAACAGCGATGCGAACGAAAAGCGGTTGACTTTAGACCTACAAACTGGCATCAGGCAGTATGTTTGCATTCGCTTTGTCGTTCTGATACCTTTCAGTAGGTCTAAAATCAGCTGTTTTTCGTTCGAATCGCTTTTGTTCGACATGGCTGTTAAATCGAAACTTTTATTAAGAACCTGCAAGCTAAGAATATATAATACTACTAGCTGACCCCAGCAGACGTGGTCATGCCCGTTCTTTTCGGGATGTATCGGTTTGTTATTCATTAATATATCATTCAAAAATGCATATATTCTGAGTTTCGGGAAAAAATTTCATAAAAATTAATTTTGGACATAAGTCCACTACAGCGCATCTACTTGTTAGAATCATACATACAAACTATTATCAAGACAAACCACACATACATTTTAAATTTCAGTTCAATTTCTCTGCGAAATTGCGGATCTAACAAATAAGTTGACCACTCCGGCATTTATCGCGGATTAAATAATTGTGAACCTAATGTGAAATTTTTAGCCCATTCGCTCTTATAGCTTCGGAGATCAAGCGTTACTAACAAACGTACAAAGGATTATATATATAAAGATTATAAGGACCATAGTTACTTAGAAGACTCGCTCAGAATCCTCGAAAGAAATATTTTTAGACGAATATGATTACATCCTGAGGAGCAATGCAGAACTGCTAAAGATCAGTCATGTCGAGCTGAATGATGAATTGGGCATTTTTAGATGTCTTTAAATAGCTCGTAGCTAATTATATACATATACCCTCATCTGCAAGGCGATAGAATAATTACGATAACCGTTACTGTTGAAAATGGTATATTTTCAGAGATATATCAAAAAGTAGTGCGTTTTAGGGTTTATTTTTTGCTTAATATTTTTTTAAATCTAATTTTTTTAAATCGAAAACAGCAATAACAAGTACCGATACCTGGTGGTTCCATAGCGTAATCAATCAGTCCAATTTAGGATTGCGTTGGGGGTATTATGTTTTTTCCATTTGACAGCATTTCATAAGTTTTACAATATAAAAATATAACTTGTATTGTTTTAATTTAGAATTTTAGACAATTTATTCCGAAATATGGGCTGTAAAAGATATACAAAACGGTCCGTGTTACGCAAACAGAACAGGCCAAATAGTTCTTTATTGTTCTCACGTACCTAATAGTTACAAGGTGGCTAATGCCAGAGTCGGTCATCCCCGTTTGAAATTATTAACCGTTGTATGATCTACACCCAGACCACTCCGGCGTTGCAATTTAGGGCACAAATTCCAAATGCAGTTTTATAAAAATTACTGACCAGCTATGGCATTAAATAACGTACATATCGGCAACTTAAATGCCAGACAGCGTAAAATATATATTGTGGTAAACATAAGATGGACCAAGTAAATAGAGAAATATATTGTAATTTTTTGTGGCTTATTTTTACCGATTTGTATAAAATACATGAATACAAAAATATTTGATTTGAAAATCTTCCATTTACGAGTACATCTTAGGCTTATTAATCTAAGACAAATTAAAATCAAAAAATAAAATTTTTCTATTTTGTTCTCAAACTGTCTTGCATTTATGCTCATGGTATACATATCGTACACTATTAATGGCACCAATTAACTACATGTTTCAGAATTATCAGTATAAATCTTAACTTACTTTATTTTCACATAAAAAATACACACTAAATGATGATAAGTTCATTTCATCTAAAACAAAGTATCTTCAGATCGAATATATTCTCCAATATCCGACTGATGGAAACACACCGTTGCTATGGGATCCGCCGTCTTGCATTCCGTTGTTGATCGTGCCAAAACACCAAAGCCCAAGGGTAAATCATTCATATTGTATACCATAACACCCTGATATTGGCCGGCATTTTCTGTAATACGTCCCAAACCAGACTTGGGAATATGATTGCCATACAAGAATTGTTGTTCAAATGATTGTTTCACCCACACTTTGTACTGGGCGTAGGGAGCCAAGTAGTACAGGGCAGTGATGTGGAATTTCAGCTTATTCGTTTTGGAGAATTTGCCAAAGCAGGTACCGACACAAATCAATTTTTTGTGACCAAAGCATTCGGAAAGTTTCAAGATTTTCTCGGAGACATAGTAAACACGATCCAAGTGTTCACGGAAGCAGTAGGTGCCATCGGGACGATCAATCAACTGCTTGACATTGGTGCCAACGCTGGAAGTGGAAGAAAAACAACAATGAATGAGAACAACTGTTGCCAGAAATGTGGATGCAAAAAACTTACTATTTCGACAGCTTCTCGAACAAAATTTTGGCTCTTTCATCACTTAAACGTTTCATTGTGTCTAGTTTGTTTTATTAAATGCACAGAAAAGTGCAATGTTATTTAAAATTCAGGGAATCTGAAGAATATTAAGATTTTACACGTTCAAGCGGCTAAAAAAATATGTTGTAGTGAGTGCTGCTCCCCACGTGTGTTTGTTTGTATTTTTTGTTTTTGACGTTTTGTTTCAGTGTTGCAAAATTTGGTACTACACTTTTTTGTACGTTTTTGTTGCAAGACTCGTACTATTTTGAAGGACATTCCGTACCGTCGGAACCAATTTCTCACAGAAGTCCCCGTGATAGTTTTTGGTCGGTGATTGACGTTATTCACTTAACAACTGTATAATAATAACGTTATTAATAATAAAATATTTTTACAATACAGAAAGTGTTCATATCTATCGAGAAACATACAGCTGTTTATCGGCGATGCCAGATTTTTTATCGGGCTGTATCTGCTGGAAAATTTTTTTATGGTAATTATATTTTTTAAATTGTAGACCCGATAGAGTCGTTGTAGCCTTTAAATTAAAGAAACTTAAGCGGACAAAAAATGTTGGGAATATCACTTTCACGTAGAGACAGTTGTTTGGTAAGTTAAAGTGTTTATATGCACAGGAATCGAATTTATAAGCCGTTAACTTTTTGTGCAAAATGCTCCATTTGTATGGGAGGTGCCAAAGGGGCGTGGTAATAACGCCCACTTTTCACGGGACTGTAGGTACTGTAAAAGCATTACACTCCACAAAAGTTTTTGTATGGACTGGAATCATAGTTATAAGCCGGTAACATTTTCTGCAAAATTTTCCATTTGTATGGAAGGTAGCAAAAGGGGCGATGCAATAACGCCCATATTTCTTAAGGTGAAGAAACTAATACCATGTGTGGAATCGTGAAAGATTCTAAAGCTATGTACACACGGTGGTCAGATCTCACAATATTGTCAGCAAAATTAAAAAAAAAACAACCCTGTAAACTTGCAGCTGTGTGAACTTACAATTTTTATCTTGCAAGTCCAGATTCACACGCGGCAACTTTTCCGAGCAAGTGTCAAAGTTTGTTGGAGAGAGAGGCAGAGAGCACTTTCCGCCCGCCTCTCTCTCCATCAAACTTTGACACTTGCTTGGAAAAAGTTGCCGAGTGTGAATCTGCACTAACATTGACGACGACTTTTCGTCAATAAATTGTAAGACATTGTAAGATGAGCGAATGGTGCCATAAAAAATATAAATAAATTTATTGGCAATCCTGCATAAAAATATTTACAAAATATAAGGTACATATATGAAATTGTAAGGTTTTCTTACAATCGTCTAAACTATCAATTCACCTTTGCCTAACAATTTATCATTATCAGTACATTGGCAGCACTTTAAAAGGGTTGTTAATATTCTAACACACGGTGTTCAGATCTCACAATATTGTCAATCAAAAAAATTTAAAAGAGTTGATAACATTGTAAGATCTGTCAGTTATTTGTACTTGGCTTTACTTCTACCTATAATTTATAATTTCTACGTTTATCCATAGATTTTTCCAAATAGGCACACATAGAATACAGTTTGGTTGCCTCAACCGAATTATTTGCCAACCGAATTTTTGTAGTTCTGTCTACTATCATGCGATTCCATCAGGACAACCAATATTTTGGCTGTGGTATACTTCTGATTTCATGTTGACAACAATCACAGTTGGTTGCTCCAACTACGAAAATGGTGGCTTAAATTATCTGTTGTAGTTGCCACAACCAACTGTTTTAAAAAATTGATTGTTCTGACAATTTGTCAGACTACCGACAATTAATTAAAAAACTGTTTTCATTAATTTTTATTTTATTTATTTAACAAAAAACAAAACAATTCATAACAAAATTAAAAATCCCATATTACAAATGCATCACTATTATGAGATGTGGAAATATGTCACACACATTTTAGTACACAAGAGTACAATACATAACAATACTTTTATGCAAATATCGCTTAACCTTGTGCTTTCATGATTGTTGCTTTTATTTTTTATTTATGTAAAACATTATTATCTACACGAGATTATTTTTGATTACCTATACCGTTCTTGAACAAAATGTTGAAGATTTTTTTATGTCGAGTAATTTTATTTTTTGTTTGTCATGTATCAGCAAAAGAACAGCAACCAATCTTTCGGTTGTATTTCCTAAAATGCATTTAATTATTCTAAATTTGGGAAATGATTGAGATAACCAATAAACGATTATTTATTAATATTTTTTCTGTTGTAGTAACCAATTATTCGTTGCAATAATAATCTTTGGTCTATTGATTCAATTTCTGTTGTTAAAAATAAAACATTGGTTGTCACAAGCAAAAATCGATATATCTATAATGAAAATTTAAAATTGGTTACCACAACTAACCGAGTGTCAATGAAAAAAAAACAATCTTAATTCGATTTAGTTGCAAGCATTTTCATTTTATAGTAGGCGTGTTTTCGTTACACCATAAGTGCTTAATTTGTATGGGAAGCTAAGCACTTTTAAGCACTATTAGTTCCCGATGAAGTTTGGTGCTTATGTTCCTGTCTTAAACGAGTATGATGTTGCCAGATTGGGCACCCTATATTTAGCAATATGGCATCCCATTTTTGGAGAGATTTTATAAATTATTGTGAATTAACGGGAAGAAGAAGAACAAAAATGGGAAATTATTTTAATATTTGCAAAAAGAGTGTAAACAATTGAACATAGAAAAGTAAATATATGTTTTATAAATACTTTTCACGAATTTGTTGTCTGTTTCGCACTGTTCTTTCTTCGCAACTCATGACACCATTGCTACCAGATAGTGAAAATCCGCCACTTATTGCTTATGTGCCAGTTAGTGGAAGTCAGTTGTTTTCGTTGCAAAGTGCTAAACTAAAATTGCTAGCTTGTAACGAAAACATGCCTAGTATCCATGTTATTATTGTTGTTTCAACTAATTATATATAAACACAACCGACAGACGGTGTGGGCAATATACATTTTGTTGCTAGAACTACGTTTTTTTATTGTTACAATCGAATTCCAACCAATTATTTTCCTGGGTGCAATGTTTTCTTCCTTGGGATGCTAGCTTTAAAAAATTGGCACAAATAATTTTATTGCGATAGCAAAAAACGATTTTTTGAAAAAAATTTAATTGTTTTATCGACAGTTACTAAATTTTTGTTTCTACTTGAAAGTAATATTTTTGAAAATTGTAGGCCTCATAATTCAAAGGGTATCCCCGCTTTATCGAGCTTTTACTTCAAAAAATATGGTCCTAATAAATACTGAAGGAAAGTATTTGAAAATCAGAATTTTACAGATTTTTTTTATGGATTTACCTTAAACATTGTTTTTGTGTTTAAGACACCTATTACACCAGAAATGTTATGACAAACATTTTGTAATCTAGCGTAATCTTCATTAAGATTAAAAGAGCAGCATTGTTGACTGAACAATAAAATTATTTTAATTAAATTATAAATTTAACAATATTATGTTTTAATTAATATGTACCATGAAATTAGTCTGGGAGTTCTGACATTGGGAAAGGGAGTTTAAACCAAAGGCCTTTGGGACGTCAAAGACAATTTACAGAGATAAGATAAATTATGTTTGGTTTTGAGAAATGTGCGACTGTACGCATCAAATTCTTTAATATACTCTGCGAACTGCATTATCATCAATAGCTCAGTTGTTCTGGTAACACTGTTCAGTAATGCCGTGAGAGAGATGGTAACTGATGTTATCCGATAATGCGGTTTATTGACCGTTAAATTACAAATAATTCATTCATATGTAAAATGTTGAATCAGCGTGCGAATTGGTGATTTCTTGGGACCCAGTAAGTCTGATGCCGTACTCAAAATTATTTATTTAGTTCCCTCGAAAATTGCATCCCTTTCGATTTATTACTATTAATAGCAGAAAATGTGTATTCAGATTTTTTTAAATAACAAAATCTGCGAAATTGTGAAGCCCGTCGAATTTTTAAATATATTGTGTATATTTATATATTCTGCCCTAGGAATATTTTTGTCTAAAATACCTATTTCAATGATTTTTGCATGACTGTTAACAAATACGAGCTTCTCGGGTAATCCGAAGTCTATTCTGCAGGTACCAAATCGAAACATAGCTGTATGGGCGTACGCTCCACCTCTTGGCTTAAAGTCGAGGACTACCTAAAACCTCTGCTATTCTAAAGTCATAGGACCCACTATTTTGGTTTCAAACCACAGACACCACGGAACGCCCCGAAGTTCGACCATAGACGTTCTCAATGACGGCTCTGGTCGAAATTGGTAGACAAAACTATTATTAGAAAATGTATGTGTCCGTTTAAAGGCCGGGTTAGGCAAACTTAACCGTAATTTAACTTTAGCGCCGCCGTAACGTTGCCCGCTGGAGCAATTTCCCGAAACATCAAAAACGTGCCATATTACTCAAACATTCACAACAAAAATAGCAACAAATTAATTTTATTTTATATTTATTTTGCTACTAATTTATCATTTTATTACTTATTCATCATTACTTTTCAAAATCATCGCATAATTTTTTTCTTTTTACTGATTTTGTTTGCAAATGCACGTAAACGTACCGTTCAAATCAAATTTCAGCAGATTCAGCCGTCCGTTTACGTTGGCTAATCGTTTACACTGATTTCCATATGACCAGATTCACACTCGGCAACTTTTCCAAGCAAGTGTCAACGTTTGTAGGAGAGAGAGGCAGAGAGCTTATTCCGCCTGCCTCTCTCTCCTACAAACTTTGACACTTGCTTGGAAAAAGTTGACGAGTGTGAATCTGGACTATGTCTGATTGAATCAGCTGATCCGTTACGCAACGGGGGCGTTACGATTATGTTTGCCTAAGGTTGGGTTAGTCTAATCACCACGTATAAAGATTAATCTTTCTCCCCATGGAAATCGAGGTCGATCTTTACCTCTCACATTCAAAACAGGTGAACAGCAACCATGTGTTAATTCTAGGTCCGAGTTGCAGTGGAGAAATATACCGCCCTGAGAACTGTGACCGGGCGCCTCCTCATGTCTTTAATGATAATGAAGTGGCGGATCGTGTCATACGACTTGACAGGTCGAGAGTAAAGAGAACAATCCGCTCACAGGGTCTTCTTCAGTTTAGACCGTTGGTTATGTGCTCTGTTACGGCGACGAGAGTTGTGGTGGTGTTTGTATCTTGCCGAACCCATGTTGATGCTCTACGGCTGGAAGTTGGTTATTCCACCATTATATATTGAACTGGGGATAGCAGGGATATTGGTCTGTACGACTCATCCTCGTTTGCAAGCTTCCTAGGCTTGAGCTTAGTGCTCACCACACTACCCTTTTCCAAATCTCTGTTATGGTTAGAGAGGCAATGCACAAATTGAGGGTGATTGTTAGGTACTCGACACCTGTATCGCAACCTTAATAGGCTTGAACTCAGTCCTCAATACCCTATCCTGTTTCCAAATCTCAGTTATGGTTAGAGAGGCAATACACAAATTGAGGGTGCTCGTTAGGTACTCGACATCTGTATCGTTAACGTGATTCAGCATCAGATGGGTTGTCCGTTCTGTTGACCTCTATAAATTGCCGACCGAATTGGGACACGCACCTATTGGGTTGCAATAGAACGAAATCTTTGACGAATATCGCTGCTCATTTTCTTTCCTCGTGGCATTCAAGAGAAATGTTGATCATAAGTTGATAGGCCGAGATTGCAGTAATCCAGGTGATCCAGTCATTTATTTCGCTAGTACCCGCGAACCCTCTTGCTGCTCTCCTTACTCAGATAACTGATCCTGAGATCGCTGATGCTTCTGCCGGAAAGTTTAGTCTTATTGCGGGTTTTATACCGTATGGAATGAAACGAGCTGAAATGAGACATGGCTTCATTCTTCCTTATAAGTCCCCCATGTTGATTCGCCTGCCGCTCTCTTCGTCAAGCTTGCAGAGTTATTAGGACCAGCACTGAGACATACGGGTCTGTTCTGTAGCAAGGTGATTTGAAATCACGGTGATTTTAAAATCACCGGCGACTTACCTTCACTGCTGGAGTTCGAAATCTCCCGGTTTATTATTCATAGCATCCCAAAAAAGATTGTTCAAATTATTTTCGGGTGATTTCGAACTCCAAAAGTGATGTAAAGTCGCCGGTGATTTTAAAATCGCCGTGATTACAGAACAGACCCGATTGTCTAGAAGAAATCCTCAACCTATTAAAGCCAATAATAAATCGACGAAATCTCATAGACAAAATAATATGACCACTTTTAAGTAGGTCTAAATGGCAAAGATGCTCCTTCCAAATTTCAATAAAATACAACCATATTCAATTCGTAACATTTTATTGCTCTCTTTCGTTTTATGCTTTGTTTAAACTTAGAAAAAAAACTACAATT
This sequence comes from Eudasyphora cyanicolor, assembly GCA_963930755.1. Lineage (NCBI taxonomy): Eukaryota > Metazoa > Arthropoda > Insecta > Diptera > Muscidae > Eudasyphora > Eudasyphora cyanicolor. The sequence continues at coordinate 335,391,537 of OZ005734.1, forward strand.
AACAAGAAATATACTCACTAATATTGTCTTTTGGCTTATAACTAATAATACTAACTATAATTACAAACTACTAGTATATACTTTATACATTTGTGTAATACTTATAAAATATTTTAGTTCGAATCAAGAAACGATATTATTTTTCAAAAAACAAAATTATTCATATATCACTAAAATAGCTTCTTGGATAATGTTGTCGTGGCGGACCGCATTCGTTTAAAATTACATTACATATTAAGTGTAGGGGGTGGTATGTAACCTGAGTTATCACTAATACAATACAATTGGATATCGACAAATTGTGTGTGTGTGTGATTCTTTAAGAAATCCTAGAAATACTTAAAAAACGAATCCTGACATTGGTTGCGTTGCTAGTCGCTCGTTTAACGCTAATAACCGGAAAGGATAAGAACGTTTTGCTTAGGAATAGGAATGAAAGATCCGTTTACATTGAATCTTACAAGTTGGTGAGGTTATTTTTACGTTGATGTTCTCATCGGCTCGAAATTATCATGCAGTTATCAAAAATATAATGCAGAAGGATCGTCATATGCTCTAAAATGTGTTGCTACTCCGTTTTCTGACTGAACAGCTGATTTGAAGCTTAACTAAATGACAGCGTCAAAACAAAAAGTCTTCCGAGTTTGGGATATATAAAAAAGGCGAAAATTGTTTTTTAGCTCGAAATTTCCTGTCTACATGCCGCTTAGTTCAGCCAACTCGTAAGGATAATGTAAACTCCCTTTACGGGTTTGGTTATCTATCTTCTTGTGGCATTTTCTACTTATACTCGAGTGTTTAACACTTAAGTCTAAAAACTATTATCACTTAAACTCCCACTGACTCCAGTTTGTCCTGAGTGTAGTCCCTTTCCTTCAGCAGTTCATCCAACTGTTGCTCCTGGTAATAAACCACAAACTCTGCCGGCGACAGACTTTCGAAAAGCGCACAAATACTGGGTTTGAGGTTATAAAAGAATATCAGCTGTTGACGTGTAGCGAAATCTCGCAGTAACGAATCAATAACAGTGGCAGCCGTGAAATCAGCACCATAAATGTGAGAAGCATCAATGACCACCGGGATATTATTGCGCATCGATTGTTTATTCACCAAATTGCGAACATAATCGACCGAGGGAAATATGATGCAGCGATCGGGTGTAATCATAAGATATTCGGTGCCACCGGGACTGGTCAAAATGTCAGTGGATAGTTTTGGACGAGCAGCACTATACAGAATGAAGATAACATTTAGGCCCACACCAATCAATATGCCCATTTCCAAGGGCAACACCAAACAGGCAATGAAGGTAACCAAACCGGGAAGAAGATCGCTTTCTGTAAAATACAAAATAAAACAAATATGAGCAAAATATTATAGAGGACAAAAAAGTGATTCGAACTTACTTTTCGCTCTCCACATGGGCTTGACCACTTTCACCTCCACCATAAACACAACGGCCGCAATGATAATAGCAGCTAATGTGGCATTAGGAATATAATAGAAATAGGGTGTAAAGAAGATCAATGAAATGATAACCAAAGCCCCGGAATAGATATTGCTTAAAGGAGTTCTGACACCACTGGCATTATTAACAGCACCACGACTCAAGGCACCTGTACCGGGGAAACCCTGGACAAAGGAATTGGCAATGTTGGCGGCACCAATAGCTATTAGTTCCTGCGAAGCATCCACTGGTTTGCCATTAGCTGTAAAAGAAAACATTACAAATTAGTTTACTGAAAATTTACGGTTCCCTTCCCCAAACTTACCAAATGCTTTGCATATAGCTATATTCTCCATCAGAGATATCAAAGGTATCACAATCAAACCCGAACCCATACTGCGCACCATATCAACAAATGATTCTTCCTTACCGCTCAATGTTTCGTTGACATTCAAGTGAGTGGGTGGCAAAGCAAAAGTCGGCAAACCTTGGGGTATATATCCGATAACCTTAAAGGGTGTTCCCTCATGGTAGGAATGCAACAGAACGCCCATAACACAGCACAGTATCACCAAAATGGCATTGCGAGAGGTGCCAACAATCCAAATGATTTTATTGATTACATTCTGTACCTTGGAACGGAGATGAGGTTCTTTGGGACCAATTTTACAATTGGGCAAAAGCTGTGGGGTAGAAAGAAATGAAAAGGAAAAAACGTTAGTCAATAAATAAAAGTGGAAGACTATATAAAAATATATATGTATTTCGGATAATATCATCCAACCGCAAAACAATGAGTAAGATATTATATTAACAAATCGAGCAATAGATTAAAACTCTTTTATACTACACGCAAAGAAAAAAATATTTCTCTGGAACGAAACTTTAGTTAACTGCAATATGTATTTCTGGCAATAGGAATTTCTTTGCTAAAAACCAAAATTTGTTTGTGGAAAATTCATTTCAGATTCATCAAATTTTTTTCCTTTCCATGTATTTATTATTATTAAGACCCAATTTACACCGAGTGACTTTTCAATTATCTTGTGGAGTCCGTTGTTTCAGCCATTCTTAAAGTTTCGTTTCGTGTAACTTTTTCTGACCCGTAAAATTGCCTAAGCTCTTTGTCCCACGGACAAGTCGCACCATATAAATTGAGTCTAATTCGTTGCAAAACTATCATAAATAAAAAATATTCCTTCTTCTGCTCACCCTCATTATCAGCAGCACCACAATGCACGTAATGCCCAATATTGTATCTGATGCTCGGACATCTTTTATGTTGTGTATAATTTCCGTCCATATTTCCACAAATGTTGTACCCTTGGCTGCTATGCCTAAAATATTTTTGACTTGCGATGTCAAGATGATCAAGGAGACAGCCGATGTAAATCCAGATGAGACGGGTCCCGAGACAAAATCAATAAGAAATCCTAAACCAAATAAACCCATCAGCAATTCCACCACTCCGCTTAGTAAACATAGTAGAACCGATTTTTGCCATGAACCCTGAGCAACTTGAAACGTGAGCAGGGCCACAATGGCTGAGGGACCGACGGGTACATCTTTGCAACTGCCGAGGAATATGTACACGAAACATCCCAAAAAGGAGCCATAGAGACCGTACTGCAAAGAAAAATTGAGAAAATATACATTATTACACTGAATGAAATTATGGATTTTTAATGCGAGTTATATACTGATACTTAAATAAAGACAAGTAAACTGTGGTGTACCACACAAATTTTAAATTAATTTTTAAATTATAGTTTCACTATTTTATCTAAAGTTTGGATAAGAAACATCTGATCAAGGACGGATTTTGGATACTTACAAAGTGATTCAATACAATTTCAATACAATGCATATATTAAATGAAGGGTCTAGATTTTCTCTTTTAAGGCCTTACACAAATAAAAATCCTTTCTTTAGATCAGATTTTTTCAGAAGTTTTGGCTTTGCTTCTAGGCAGAGTTTCCCCACAAGGAGGATTACTGTCTCCACTAATTTGTAACTTGGCAGTGAATGAAATCCTGCTAGACCTATGTAGAACGTTGTGGCGGCAAGGTAGTGTCATATGCGGACGACGTAGCAATCGCAGTATCTGGCAAATTCGAAAATGTCCTCATAGACATCATACAGGCGGCTCTGAACAAATTGGCTGAGTCTCCGAACATATTAACCAACACTGGCTTTGTCATTTACTCAGACAACCAGGAGGCCATCAATTCTCTGGAGGCCTAAACCTGCAGTGTCTATCATGCCGAAATAATGGCAATATGGGAAGTCGCGAAGTGTCTGAGCCGCAACTTTCTAGGTAGTTTAACAGATCTTTCCGGTACCGATATTCGTAGTATTGATAACTTTGTGTATCAAAAATGTCATAAATAATAATTTTTCTGCATTTGGGAATTATTGGCTCTGCGACTGCCCCTGAAGTCCTGCGAACGAGGCTAGCCAACATTATCACAAACAAATCTCTAAATGCAAATCCCCTGCATTATAAAATTGTTCTATATTAAACTCTCAGCGGCTACATTGAAGTAGCGAAAGGGCTCCTTACAAAGACGTCTATCCTCATTTGGAGGTTTTGGCTCTGCAGCTCTCCTGAAAACCTGCGAACATGTTAAGCTAAGATTCTCACATAGAAATGCCCTAAATGCTGTATTATAAAACTTTGTCAATACACTGTTGCCCTGGAGTGACGAAAAGGCTCGTTAGAGAACTGTGGCTGATCATAGAAAAGTCCTGAGGGAAGATTAAAAAAATCGCTTGGATCAAAGTACTCGTATTGGAGCTGTGTCTAAAATTCTGCAACTAGAATTATTAACATGAAGCCTCTATCTGACTAATTTAGCTGATATAGGAACGATATCAGAGTTCTAGTGGGATAGAGCTAATCTTTTTATTGTTTTATCATGGACAATAACCTCATCTCGATCTAAATAAAGCTACGACTATAAAAATTCCTGAAAGATGACATGCAAAATATCCGGCCCTATACCACTTCTCATGGGAAATGCGGTTTATAAGAAGTTTTTTTTTATAAATGCGTATAAATTTATCTTGTAAATCACCGCAGATCGAAGACAGGCTGATGTGGACTTTGAATCTTTTCAACTTGAACAATGCTGTTCAGAATGTAAAGCGATATGTGTGAATTTAGAGTCCAAATGGAGATGGAATTACATTTTTGGAAATGAAACAGTTCGCCCGCATTACAAATAATAATTTGGACCAATCTGTCGAAAATATGTAGGTTTTACGGAAGACTTTTTTGTTCAAACACCTCAATTCAAAGATGCCGCTCAGAACATCTAATATTAAAATACTCTCAATTCAAATGTTTTCAGATTTTGAGACGAAATGTAAAAATTGGAGATAAATCACAAATCGTTGGAGTGGACAATTGAAATCGATCGTGACCTTTGTGTCTGGGCTACATAAAACAAGTCAGAACGACTCTGTCGAGTAAACTGGCAAAAGTGGCGTGAGTTCTTCGAGTGTATACATATATTTTGCCTCACTGTTACAATTTGTAAAACTTACCGCTGCTGGTAATCCGGCTATGCCTGAATAGGCCAGAGCTTGTGGAATGACAGTTAGACCCACTGTAATGCCAGCTACTAAATCTCCCAGAGCATCTTCGCTATTGTATTTGGGCAGCCATCGCAGAATGGGTATACGTTTGTGTAGGATTTTCTTTTTGAAGGTTTTTCGCGATCTCTCTTGAAGCCATGATTTGGCACAGGACATAGGTTTGGTGGGAGGTATGATCTTTTTGCCATCGTCAGTCACTAAAAAAGGGAAGAAATAATGGACACATTAGAAAATATTCTTTTTGATTTTATATTCTAGTATAAAAATATATACCCTTATTTTGAAAAACACTATGTTTCATTCTAATTCAATCTCAGTAAAAAAAAAAGTGTGAAGGTTAAAAAATGCAATTGTCTTTGAGAAGGCACTACTATGACCTTCTCCTGTTCACAGTTTGTGTCGAACTAAAAGTTAAGTGTACACTTAGGTGCCAACTCTGAACATCTTAAATTCATATGACACACAGATGTGTGGTGGGTTTCGTTGCATTTGGTGTGAAGTCGACTAAAGCCATGCTCATAACAGGTACCCACACGTGCACCCTAGAATCACAGTAGACATCCTTTTTGGGACACTGCGTGGCCTTTTTCTTTAATGCTTGGTTTTTATGCTCGTCAATACGTCATTTGGACATTTCTAATGATCTTGAAGCAGGTACAAATCTCTTTTCTCTGGGATTAAAAACAACCCTGATTTGTGAAGACGATTCGTAACATATTCGGCCGAAAAGAAATTCGAAAAAAAAAAAACAATGAAGATAACAATTCGGTCTTTTCTAAAAGGCTGAACTGATTTCATGGCAATTAAATAGAGACATAGGTGGATCGAGAGCTTCCAAGTAAATATGAGAGGGCCCAAATGGGGGCCACTATATCTTTATACCTATAGGTATAGGGATATCCCGAGGAACTGCAATGCCGATAAACTTGATAGGAATGCGGCGACATTACAAATTCTCGAAGAATGTGCATATATTGGTGCGCCACTATCCACATACAACTTTGGCTTAGGCAAGCGGCAATCAGGAAGTCCAACGAAAGATGGACAGAAATCGACACATGTAGGTTGGCTAGACAAATCTGGCCAAGATATGCTCTGAGAATGTCAAAATATCTCCTTGCACTAGAAGGGAAAATATTGTCTACGTTAGTATCAGTTCTAACGGGACATTGCCTGATCGGCCAACACGCCAGATAATTGGGTATTGACTCCAATGACATCTGCAGAAGCTGTGGAGATGAGGAAGAAGTGGAGAAGTGGCTTTGAGTAAACGACGTTTGGGAATCCTGGGGTCGGCCTTTCCATGTTGTTTAACAGATCTTTCCGGTACCGATATTCGAACAATCGATAATTTTGAATATCATCGAAATCAATCCGTTTGACAAACTAAGTTATCAATAGTACGAATATAGGAACGGGAAAATCTGTCAGTAGTCCTAGAAAGGTGGACAACAGTATATTCAGACGTGATTTACTTAATGAGGTCAGTAGCAAAGCAGGTGCTCAATGCTCTCCACTTCTTCCTTATCACCACATCACCTACAGAAGTCTTGGGACTCAATACCTAACCTTCTGGCATCTTCGCCGATCACGCAGTGCCCCGCCAGAACTGACGCTAGCGTAGACAGTCTTTTCCTCTCCAGTGCGAGGAGACATTTTGACCTTCTCAGTTCGTATATTCGACAGATTAGTCTAGATACCTTGAAGGTGCCGATTTCTGTGTATCTTTCGTGGGACTGCCTGGTTGCCTCTTATAGGTATATATCAATAACTCCATTCTAAAACATGCTAAGTCGACTTAGCATGTTTTTAGGGAGATTGCATTTTTGATTTCCAAATTATATTCAGTCAAAATTTGGTGTTTATCCGTCAACCCAATCAATAGTTATTCGAAAATCAGTACAGGTCATTCGATTTTCAGTATAAAGGAATTTCACACATATTTAAAAAACTCATCAAAATTTGGTCGTCTCTCCTGAAAAACTACCTTTTTGCACGTAGCATAGTTTAGAATGGAGGTATCGATATGAGGTGTATGTTAAACTGCTCAGCCATACCGTTAAAAGATCTGCGGCAGTCGAGGGTTGTTTGTGAAGTTAGGAATGTGGCCTCCAGAGAATTGATGTCAGCCTGACTGTCCGAGTAAATGACAATGTTGGTCACTACGTTGCGACTCAGCCACTTGGCGACATTCCTTATTCCCATTATTTCGGCTTGATAGACACTACATGTTTCTGGTAGTCTATCTGGTAGCTACATATATCTAGGCTGAGTTTTTTTACAGTTCACTCGGACGCCAACCTTATCATCAAGCTTCGAACCATCTGTGTAGAAGTGGAGATGTTTTATACTTCATGGTGATCTGTCAACTCATTCCTTCCTGGCAGGTATCTTAGCAGTGAAGTTCCTCCCGAAGGTGTACACCGTTTGGTATATAGTCCACTAGATCGGTTGCCATAGCACTACATTGTGCTATCCTCATGTGGCCGTAGATTGTATACCTCCACTTTGGTAGACAGTTCAATCGTAATGCTGATCTGGGGCAATTTCTCTCGCCACATAATCTATGGGCAGTGGATGGAGTAGGGCTTGCAGAGACTCAGTCGCTGTAGTCCTCAACGCTCCGCTTATGAACCTTTGATAACTGGTTTGTAATGGATAGTTTATTAGTTGCCGTTCACCACACCACAGTGCCGTACAGTAGTATTGGGAGTACTACTGCTATATATAGCCAATGTACGCTTTTAGGAGAGAGGCCCAACGCGACCCTACAGCTTTCCTGCGAAATATAATGCGACGTTGCCTTTCCTTACAAGTTTCAGTACATTAAGTCTGAATAATAATTTCCTATCTAGAATTATTCCTAGATATTTTGCACTTTCAGAAAAGAACAGCTCTGTTCCATTTATTTGAGGAGGGTCTTCATGTGGGACCTTATTCTTCCTAGTAAAGATAAACAATTCTGTCTGGTTTGGGTTCACGCCTAAACCTCTGCTTCTGACCCATCTAGGCAATTTGTTCAGAGTCACCTGTATGATGTCTCTGAGGACGTTTTTGAATTTAACAGTTACAGCGATTGCCACATCGTCCGCATATGCCAAGACTATGCAGCCACAACGTTCTAGGTCTAACAGAATTCCATTCACCGCTAGGTTATAAATTATTGGAGACAGTATTCCTCCTTGTGTGGTCCCTCTGTTCACAAATCTTGTTAGAGTTGTGGACCCAAGACTTGCTGTTATGCGTCTTCTATTGAAAAAGCTTTAGATGAGTCTAATCAATCTAGAGTTCGCTCTTAGATGTACCAGCGCCGAAATAACCGCACCTGAGTGAATGTTATTAAAAGCCCCGTCTATGTCAAGAAATACCACCATAGTAAATTCCTTGAAATTTATGGACGATTCGATAGTGTTCACAAGTTCGTGCAGGGCAGATTCTGTACAATTTCCCTGGTTGTAGGCATGTTGGTTTTGTATTCTGGTGTTCTCTAATGTAAGAATCTAAAAGTCTTTCCAGACCTTTAAAAAGGAAGGAGGATAGGCTAATCGGTCTGAAGCCTTTTGGCCTACTGTGCGAAATTTTTCCGGCTTTGGTTATGAATACTACTTGGGGATATATGAAAGTCTGATACAGCCTACATACATTTTCTCTAGCCAGGGGATAATGTACTTCAACATTCTCGGCATTTCTGCTGGGTCATTGCCGTCTAGTCCAGGTGATTTGAGGCGCTCGAAGCTGTTCATCGCAAAGCAAACTCTGGATTCCCCAGTTAACAACCTAGCGACGTTTGCAATCCACTCGGTCTCTTGTTGGTTCTGCTGTTCCTCGAGTTATGTTGCTGAGTTCCCCGGGAAATGTGTGCCGAGCAGTGCTTTAAGTGACTGCTCGCTTTTTTTTCCAGTAGTTGACTTTGTTCTGCAGGTGTAGAATAATAACTTCCTCAGCCTTGCGGCTTCTGAGACCTTTTCAACTTCCCCACAGAAGGTGTACCAAGAACGTATTTGCTCTTTCCTAAGCTCCTTCTTATAGATCTTTAGTTTCACTTTATAGGCATCCCAGTCATAAGTGATGGGAGCACAGCTTGCACAGTTGCAGGTCTTTTTTCTAACATTTAGCTCAGAAGTCCACCATTGTGGTTTAGTTCTGCCCTTGCATCTTGGTTTTGGACAGTCTACTACAAGGTATCTGCTGATTGATGTAGTGAGTTGTTCCGGTTGCAGATTATCCGTGTGAGTTTGAAATCTATGTTTCGGTTTTTGTAATATATCATGATCTGTCATTTGTTTTTCATTGTATTCAGTAGTGTTTGCAATTTCATCATAGAGAGATATACGCAAGAACAACGTTTACAAATTATTCAGTTTTATTAGCAAAATAATCGTTCTCCAATTGCAACTTTTCGTGCGACCTACGACCTTGACACCCATTAACAATATTTTAGCTCTCATTAAGAGCTATCTTTTTGCCATTGACCGATTCCCGATCCGACGTACCGTTAAGGAGCTAGAGCAAAAATAAACATTCCGTTCACATTTGAATATTATGCTGTCAATTTTTTTAAGTCCAAAAAAACGCTTTCTAGTCGACCTACGACCTTGATACCCATGAGCAATATTTTAGCTCTCGTTAAGAGCTATATTTTTGCCATTGACCGATTGTGGCTACAGCAAATGAAACAATTGAATTGTTCCGAGAAAAGTTTGGAGATTCGATTATTTCAAGAAATTGTGATATTGAATGGCCTCCAAGAAGTTGTGATTTAACATCATTAGACTATTTCTTGTGGGGTTATTTGAAGTCATTGGTCTTTCGAAATAAACCAGACTCTCTTCAAGCTTTACAAGTCAATATTGAACGTGCCATTCATGACATACGACTTGATTTAGTGGAAAAAAAGTTCGAAAATTGGGTTCATCGAATTCCTTCTTGCAGAAGAAGTCGTGGAGGCCATTTGAATGACGTCTAATTTAGAACTTAATTAAATACACATTAAATAAAAAACTTTTGAATTTCCTAAACAATAAGTGTGTTTTTTTTTCAAAGAAATATCACTATTATTGGAAAATCAATGTCATGAATATTAAAAAAATTGTCTGTGTTTTATTTCAATTTAAAATTTTCCGCCTCCAAAATAACACCATTTACAAGTGACCTCGATGTTTCTATTAAAATAAAAATATACTTGAAACATGAAAGCTAAAAAACCCTACAAAACAAACTATGTATAAATACCTAAAACAATTGCAGTTGTTGCAAATATATAACTATTTGTGTTTTTTTATATTTTCTCGAAATAATTACTTATAAATAAATTAATAACTCATTTTTTCATATTTTCCCTAAGTATTTCTAATTGTATTTCAAAGCGTTACATGATTGATCAACGACCAAATGTACGCTGTTATAGCAATAACTTTGTATTAATACATTTTCCTGACGTCAAGACTTACTTCGTTTAACAAATATTTCTATTAGAAAACATTTTTTTAGCGTTTAGAGAAAATTCTCATTCCAGTATTAAACAGCTTAAAACAACGCTCATATGCCATTGCTACGAGGTAATGATGTTCGAACTCGTCCCCATCCCACTTACTGCCCCACCATACCTTATGGTATGGGAAACAGAAGATTGTTTGTGGAAATTAGAAAAAGTATTCAACCGTGAAAATAATACCAAAACTTTTGTCTAAAACGTAAGCTAAGTCTAGATATGCGACAGCATATAAGCGGATGCATTTGATTTGCAATAAAAGGTATACCCAGCAAACAAAATGTTTAGAATTCGGTCCGAAATCGGTTCGACAGCCGGATAAATCATGCGGTGATGATACCTCATGTAGTTTTCTAGATATAAGGCAAGATTTATTAGCATATCTCGCTGTACCACTACATTACAAATGGATTATTATATCGATTCAAATCTTTAAAATGCTCTCCTGAAAATTTGTAAAAACAGACATATGCTGTTATGTCTTGTGACCATAAATATATGTATACGGGGGCTATATCTAACTCTGAATCGATTTTTTTACATTCGGCACTCTATTTTCTGTGTTCAAAAAATGTTTTTGTGTCGAAAATTCCATACACATCGTTTGTAAAATGTGGCTTCTGCAGCGCTTAGATATCAAATCGGAGGTATATATAACGGGTGATCCAAGTAGAGATACTTTTTTCAATAGTGTTTTTTGACAGATCACGTGTGAGTCGTGTCATGCTGTCATGTTATTTTTGTTAAGTATTGTTTGGCATTTCATCATGGAAAGACTTACGCCTGAACAACGTTTACAAATCGTTCAACTTTATTACGAAAATTCACGTTCTGTGAGAAATGTGTTTCGTGCACTTCGCTCAACTTATGGTCAACATAATCGGCCTACTGAGCGCACTATTCGCAACACCATCACCCATCTTGACATCCAGCATTCATTATTGGATAACATTCGACCGAATAGACCACGTCCAGCACGCAGTGAAAAAAATGTAGCGGCCGTAGCTGAGAGTGTACACGAAGACCGTGTAGAGTCGATTCGGCGCCGTTCGCAGCAACTCGGACTGACGTATGGAACGACTTGGCGCAGTTTACGTCGAGATCTTAAATTGAAAGAATACAAAATACAGCTTGTGCAAGAACTGAAGCCGCCCGACCTACCCAAGCGACATCGCTTCGCTCTATGGGCTCTTGAAAAGTTCCAAGAAGATCCGACGTTTTCGAGCCAAATTTTGTTCAGCGATGAGGCCCATTTCTGTCTCAATGGGTATGTAAACAAGCAAAATTGCCGCATTTGGGACGAAGAGCAACCTGAAGAGATTCAAGAGCTGCCACTTCATCCAGAAAAAAAAACGGTTTGGTGTGGTTTGTGGGCCGGTGGAATCATCGATCCATATTTCTTCAAAAATGATGCCGGTGAGAACGTAACCGTCAATGCCGACCGTTATCGTGCCATAATAACCGACTATTTGATGCCTGAAATTGAAGCTCGTGATCTCGTCGACATTTGGTTTCAACAAGACGGCGCCACTTTCCACACATCGCATCAATCAATGGATTTATTGAGAGAACACTTCGGTGAGCAGATAATTTAGCGTTTTGTGCCGGTCGATTGCCCACCAAGATCGTGTGATATCACACAGTTAGTCTTTTTCCTGTGGGGATATGTAAAGTCTAAAGTTTATGCGGACAAACCCGCTTCGATTCAGGCCTTGGAGCAAAACATCACGCGTGTCTTTCGCCAGTCGAAATGCTCGAACGAGTCATTGAAATTTGGACTCAACGGATGGACCATCTGAGACGTAGCCGCGGCCAACATTTGAGAGACATAATCTTCAAAAAATAAATGCCAAAGAATGTTCTTTCAAATGGTAATAACCATTCCCCATTCAGTTTCAATTTTCTGCGTTTTTTCTTTAAAAAAGTAGGGAACCTCGAAATGGATCACGATATATATGGGGGTTATATCTAAATTTGAACCGATTTTGACCAAATTCTATAATAATATTTGGCGGAAATCCGTCTTGGGCCATTTAAAATATTTTAGCCAATGTCCGTCCATCAGACCGTCTGTCTGTCCGTCTGGTGCGCACGATAACTTTCGATAGGTGTAACCGATTGACTTCAAATTTGGTAAGTGTCAATATTTTTCCTATCTCAGGCTAGGATCGAAGATGGAGTCCACTCCTTCGAGTACCTGCCCCACAAAGTGTCAACATTTTGTGAAATATTGATTTTTTTAATAACTTCTATACTACTTATGGAAATCTTTCGCAAATTCTTCCCTTAGTCCCTATCAGCATGAGAAAAATAGGCGAAGTAGCCACGCCACTTTAGACAACGTACATACAAAAGGACTATTTTGAACGGCTTATAAATTTGATTTCCGTCAATACAAATACTTACAATTTTGTGCAGTGTAATGCTTTTACCTTACCCATAGTCCGGAGCGTTAATACCTCGCCCTTTTGGTACATCCTATACAGATGGACCATTTTTCACTTCGATTCCTGAGCATACACTTGGAATTTTGTACAGTGTAATGCTTTCATAGTACCCATAGTCTACTGAAAAATTGGCATTATTGCCATGCTCCTTTTGGTACCACCCAAACAAAAATTGTCTGTTCTGTTTTATAATGTTCTGTTCTATACTCGTACGTAACCGTATTTTTCAATATTTTACTGACAGATATTTTATGACTTTGTGCGCATTTTTGCAATTTTTAAGGCATTGGATGTACTTTTTTGGGTAGGTTTGTTCCGCATTTATTTTCTCCTATAATAAAGGGTCCGCCAAATAACTTTTTGTTGTTGAAAACATCGAGTGTAGCTTCGGCTGTGTGGCACGTAGCGCCGTCCTGTTGAAACCAAATGTTGCCAATATCCTTCTCTTCAATTTTTGTAAACAAAAATTCGTTCAACATGGCCCGATAACGATCGCCATTGACTGTAACGGCCACTCCTTGCTCATGGCCCAATTATGCCTCTGGACCAAAATCCGCTCCAAACAGTGACTCGTTTTGGGTGTATAGGCTTTTCAATGTATGCGTGCGGGTTTTCCGTGCCCCAAATGCTACAATTTTGCTTGTTTACATACCCGCCATGATCAAAATGAGCTTCATCTGAAAAGATGATTTTTTTTTTGCAAAATCGGCATCTTCTGTAAGTCGATCGTTCCCAGCGTTGTTCAAGCGTATACACAACCATATTCGTTCAGCGGAAGGATAAAACTAATTATCTGTCAAATCAGACATGAGCTAAGTGTTATCATTCAAGAAATAAGCACTAGTTGAAAAAAAACGTTAGATTGCGGACCCTTTATTACAATATCTACAACTTTGCTTCAGACACTAAAGAGATATTCCGTACGGTATACCGAGAAAAAATATAATAGAAAAAGTGCAAAAAATCCACCTTGAGCAAAAAAATTCGTATGGCCATTAAATTATAAATTGGCCCAACTTGACGAATGATGCAGAAGTTTTTATTTTTGTTTTACTTATGTAGTACATATATATTTTATTGTGGTTAAGTGCGATTAAATATAAATAAATAATATGTATTTATATATGTATGTCAAAGAAACATCAAAGATCTAAAAATAAAGACATATAGATGGCGTCGGTTATTTTTGCTTTACACAAAGAGTTCGTCTATACAACAAAAAGGAACTTGAAGAAAATGATTGTTATTTATATTTCGAACCCTAATCTTAAAGTTGCTTACTGACATCTTTTACAAATGTTTAACAATTAAATGTTCAGTCTTTATAATATTGCCGTCTTTGGAATCAATTCTAACAATTAAGAAAAGTTCAGTCGGAAAAACCGACTAAGGTATGGATACACTTACATTTTAGGCATGTTTTCGTTACAAGCTAACAATTTTAATTTAGCACTTTGCAACGAAAACAACTGACTCTCATTAACTGGCACATAAGAAATAAATGGCGGATTTTCACTATCTGGAAGCAATGGTGTCATGAGTTACGAAGAAAGAACAGTGCGAAACAGACAAAAAACTCGTGAAAAGTATTTATAAAACATATATTTACTATTCTATGTTCAATTGTTTACACTCTTTTTGCAAATATTAAAATAATTTCCCATTTTTGTTCTTCTTCCCGTTAATTCACAATAATTGATAACAATCTCTCCAAAAATGGGATGCCATATTGCTAAATATAGGGTGCCCAATCTGGCAACATCATACTCGATTAAGACAGGAACACAAGCACCAAACGTCATCGGGAACTAATAGTGCTTAAAAGTGCTTATGGTGTAACGAAAACACGCCTTTTGTGAGTAATGTAATATGAACTATTACACGAATTAATCTGCACACTTGTGTGGGAGGTAGCAGAAGGGGTTTAAGAAATATGTACACATATTTTACTCTGAACTGTATATACATACTTTAAATATATTGCCATTTGGCCATTTTATGTGGGAAGTACCAAAAGGGTCGTGACAATAACCCCCAATCACTGGACAGTAGGCACTATAAAAACATTACACTGTACAAAATTTAAGTTTTTTTATTCACTGGTATTTATGTTATAAGCTGCTAACTTTTGGTGGAATATTGTCTATTAGTGTGGGAGGTACCATAAGGGGCGTGGCAACTTTACCCATTTTTCTCGAGTTGATAGCAGCTAATAAACTAATGATATGTGTGGAATTTCACACGATTCGATAGAGTAGTATAGAAGTTATTAAATAATTAATATTTCGCAAAATGTTAACCCTTTGTGGGGGAGGTACTAGAAGGAATGAACCAATATCGGTTAACTCAATATGTTACTCCTTAACGAGCGCACCAGCCAGCAGACAGATACATGTACGGACGTACGAACATTGCTCAATTGACTTAAAATAACCCACAACGGATTTCCGCCGAACATACTTCGGAAAACGTTCATTTTTAAACATCTTCTCATCTATTGATCGTATGGACCAATTTCGTTAATTTTTTTTTACCATTTTATTTGTATTTTAATAATTTCCTTTCTTTCGAATTCATAGTCCGCGATGTTTACTGCTTGACAACTTCTATTTCACAATACACGGCACCAGCGTGCTTGTACAATCACAAAAATATCAAACACCGTTTAATTACAATATTACACCACCATCAGCTGGCGCATTTACACGACAATCCCATACACGATAAATCACCTGATGGCGCATGCATGCTGGCGTCTTTTATGGGCCATATTATATTAGAGAAAAAATGAAACACAAATGCCACCAAGTCAATATGCGCCTAAAAGTCGGCAACATAGTGCAGTGCGGCGAGTTGCAAACAGTAAGCCAAAATTCTAACTGCTTTAATAAAACTATCCCATATTTCTAAAATCTTAGAGGGAACACGTTCATTTTTCAACAAAATTCAAAACATGTATAATTTGTGGTTAGCATATCTTCCTCTTCTAAATTTTTGCAAATATTCTCTGTTCTTCTCACGTGATTAAACCCGAACAGAAATGAATAAAGTCAAAACAATCATAAATTCTTATCTAAAATGATATTTGCATACAAGTTGGTGAATTGGGCAGAAGCACTAACTAATTGTGAAAGAATTCTTCAGGTATAATCACGATTCACGTTATTAAAACTTAATGGAACATGATGAAACAAAGAGCGCATTCAGGAATTTGCATACAGAGTACAATACTCTGCCGCGGTTAGATTTATGAAAATGATTTGAAATAAATAAGACTTAATAAAATTCAATTTTGATCATATTTGAATACAAATAGTGACTTGACCAGACCATCACCAGACGCATTTGAATTATCTTATGTTCTTTCACGTGATTGAAATATTAAGAAATTAAAGATCAAACCAAAATGAAGTCAATAATCCCGAAATCGTCACATTTGAATACGAGTATACAAAATAGAAAACAAATCGCACTGAAGATTTCTAAGTAGAGATTTGAGTTTAATGACATTTCAAGTGGAATAGCCAAACAGTTGGTGATTTATTTGATACTGGAACTTCCGTCATGTGTTTGTCCGTTAAAAAAGTGGTAGTTTTAAGGAAATTGTGATAGATCAAAAGATATATTTTTATTACCTACACCACACCGACAATACGAGTATAATGGTCTACCTAACCCCGCGGGCTTCTAATTTTTGCCGCGTCTTGTGTGAAAATATTCCACTGTGCCCGTACGTATTTATAACTCAGTACCGTATGTAATATGAGAACATCAGACAAATCGGAAGGGACCCTATTTTTTCTCGGAATATTTTAGATGAAATAAAACATAATCTGTTAAAATTTAGACACATCGGATGTAATATGTGTTCTTCTAGACTGAAAAATGGCTAATAGGATGTGTATAATCAAAACATAGACCAGTATTACACCAGAATTGGTATAAAATACAAATAACCAAATTTCAAAACGCATCAAAATTCCGGTTCTGGACAGATTTTAAAATTTATATAAATGTATGGAATCTTTATTTAAGTCGATAGAACGGTCTATATAAATCAATGTTAGGTTAAAATTTAAAATTTAGATAAATGTATGAAGTCTTTATTTAAGTCGAAAGAACGGTCTATATAAATCAATGCTTAAGATGATTTCATGTAAATGTTGACAGCGGCTGCGACTATCTCCAACATATCGACCGGTATCTCACAAATAAATTCTTCAATATTGACTTCCAGTGCGTCAACCGTTGCGGGCTTGTCCCTATAAACACGAGCCTTAACATAGCCCATAGCGCTGTCCGAACTGAACATATTTGACAGTAACATGTTACCAAAGCCAATCAAAGGTATAGACACCCCAGTGTATTCGCAAATGTAAACCAAAATATGGGGGAAAAGTCAATTTCGCGTACGTTTGTATGCGAGTGAGAAGAAAGCTTTGTTGTTAGTTTAAAAGTCAACTCCGATAAGGTGTCTATACCAAAGACAATCGAAGGTATAGACACCTTTATCGCAGTTGACTTTTAAAGAAACAACGAAGCTTTTTGTAGATGGCTAACTAAAAATCTTCTCACTCGCATACAAACGTACGCGAAATTGCCTCCCCCATCTTTTGGTAAAAATGTGCGAATACACTGGGGTGTCTATACCTTCGATTGTCTTTGATGTTACACAAAAACAGCTGAGCTGCCAAAAACAGCGTTGCCAAATCACCCATTATAAGCAGATCACAACCATAATTTGCTTTTAAGCTATTAAAGCAAATGACATAAGCTTTCGTTTGAGCAAAAAAAGAAAATAAAAATTTAAAATACATATAGCTTTTGACAAAAATGCAAAAACTATTTTTAATTTCGCAGAAAAAAAAATTCACAAGAAATTTTTTTTAAAAGACTGAAGAATAAGCTATAGATTTCTAAATACAATAGGTAAATACATAGTTATATAGATGGGAGAACCGAGCCGTTTGGCCAAAATATCAAAATTCAACAACCTCCAACCGATCTCGTTGAAATTTTGTGTCATAACTACTAAACATGGTGCAAGCTTCACCCCGATCAGAAGACATTGTTTTTAAAAATTCACTCACTTGGCATGAAATCCCCCATATATATCTGCTCATAATAATAGATATGAGTATACTAAGCCGGTTACTAAAACTATTCTTCTGTAATGTAAGCAGCGGTTTCCCACTTATTACTTCAATCTAGCAAATGCCTCCCTCCTTTTGATTGGGTAGCTGATATTTTAAGATTTTGTTTCATATATGAACATGATCAAATGTCATCATTGATAGAAGATATTAAGGGTTCATACTGGATTTATACATTTTAGCTATATCCGTCCCTATGTATGGTTGGGATGCGAACTATAAATTTTGCAGGAAGTGACAGACTGACTTCAA
Organism: Eudasyphora cyanicolor; assembly: GCA_963930755.1. Classification (NCBI taxonomy): domain Eukaryota; kingdom Metazoa; phylum Arthropoda; class Insecta; order Diptera; family Muscidae; genus Eudasyphora; species Eudasyphora cyanicolor. The sequence continues at coordinate 335,409,927 of OZ005734.1, forward strand.
ATATCATATCGGGCGACTTCTCCCCTACCAAGAGTTCCAATTTAGTGAAATATGTAATATCTTATATGTACTTTCCCGATTCTTCCGTAATTTCAGACATTTTAATATTATCTTTATCCCTATCAGCTCGGGAAAAGCGGATGAATTTACCACGCCACTGTCAGTACTTCCCATACAAAGGATCATTTTATATGTATTAAACATGGATAGTATATGATTTTAATATCAGTACACAGAAATACTTGAACATTTGTTCAGAACTTTCTCTTTCAGTGCATGTAGTTATCTAAATTTAGCATGGTAGAGTTTCTTGAACCATGGACCAACATTGCCGAATTCGAAAAAATCGGTTCAGATTTAGTTATAGCTCACATACTCATACATATATATTTTCGTCGGATTTGGCTACAGAGGCAGAGTCGTACCAAATGTAAATTGTTTAAACAAATTTTTGTTGAAGTATACATTGAATATTTCACCTTTATGTAATCTTACTAGAATGGTCTAGGGAACGAGTATCATATAGTCGGCATCGCCCGACTCTCAGAAAACGTTAGTTTTTTTTTAACAACTTTTCATCCATTGATCATTTAGATCCATTTCGTTTAGTTTTTCTTTCATTTCATTTGTGTTTTAATTACTTCCCTTCATCGAATTTAAAGCGATGTGTACTGCTTGAGAATTTATGGTGTTTTCTTTTGTGCCAAAAAATGCTGCATTTTTTATGCCTTTCGCCCCAAACATGCCTTTTTGTCTTCGATTGTAAAATAAATGCTGCACTGTGAAAGGGTTTCGTTTTCTTTTGTGAAAAATATCGCACTTGCACGGGGCAAAAATGGAACATTTCAGCCCTGTATTTAATCGAAGGGGTGGACGCTGCCCTACAAAACGGATGTTTTTTCGGCGTCGAGCGAATAGCCTAAATAACCGCGTGTGATCGTGCGTGCTTTTTTATAATGAAGTTTGGTCAAATGCTTTATTTAGGCGGCGCCGTGGAGTATTCTTTGTTTTTAGTTTACTTTAAGTGAGTTAAAATGCTAGTTTTTTTTTCATTTTTGTTATAGATTCGGACCATAAAAAAAGCAGCAGTACAACATGGGGTGTAGGCGACATTACTAAAATGCTGCTCTCTGACATGGCAACATATTTTTTTAGAAAAGAAAACACCATTAGTGAGATAAATATCAATGGGATAAATATAAAACTCTGTTTGATATTGCACCATCAGCTGATGGCGCATGCATGCTGGCGTCATGTATGCGCCATATTAGATTGGTGACAAATGAATCACAAATGCCATCCAGTCAATATGTTTGCGCCTAAAAGTCGGCACCACGGAACAGTGCGGTGAAATGTATACAATAAGCCAAAATTCTAGTTTCTTAAATCAAATTCTCCTATATTTCCACAATCATACATGGAAAGGGTTAATTTTTCAATAATATTCAAAATATGATGTTTTTTATTTAGCATTTCCTTCTTTTCTCGAATTTTGCATATATTGTCTGATCTTCTCACGTGATTAAAACCGAACAGAAATAAATAATGTCAAAACAATCATGAATTCTCATATAAAATGATATTTGCAAACAAGTTGGTGAATTAGGCAGAAGCACTAACTAAGTCTGAAAGAATTCTTCAGGTATAATCACGATTCACGTGATTAAAATTGAATGGAGCATGCTGAAATAAGCGATTCAGGAATTTGCATACAGAGTACAATATACTCTCCCGCGTGTAGATTTATGAAAATGATTTCGAATAAATAAGACTTAATAAAATTCAATTTTGATTATATTTGAATACAAATAGCGACTTGAACCACCACTACCAAACGCATTTGCATTATCTTATGTTCATTCACGTGATTAAAATATTAAGAAAGTAAAGATCAACCCAAAACGGAGTCAATAATCCCGAATAAATAAAATAAAAATAAAAAATAAAACGCACTGTAGATTTCTACGTAGAGATTTGAGGTTAATGACATTTCAAGTGGAATAGCCAAACATTTGGTGATTTATTTGATACTGGAACATCCGTCAAGTGATTGTCCATTAAAAAAGTGGTAGTGTTAAGGAAATTGTGATAGATCAAAAGATATATTTATATTATCTACACCACACCGACAATATAATGGTCTACGTAACCCCATACGTATTTATAACTCCTTACCGTATGTATTATGAGAACATCAGACAAATCGGAAGGGACCTGAAAGGGAATATCCCATTTTATCTCGGAATATTTTAGATGAAATAAAACATAATTTGATAAATTTTAGTCACATCGGATGTAATATGTGGTCTTGTTGATTGAAAAATGGGTAATATCCCGGGAAATCCCGAATCCCGGGATTTTTTAAAATGAATCCCGGGATATTTTAATAATCATAATATATGAAAGATCGATAAAATCCGGTGAAAAAATTAGAAATTTGGAGCCGGTGAAAAAATTAGAAATTTGGAGAAGAATTACAATGGAGTTTGTGTCCCACAAAATGAAGAAAATTTTTTTTCTATTGTTTCAAATTTATGAAAAATCCTAATAATATAATCTGATTTGGATCGACACATCGATTTGGTTCTCATAAAAACTGATTTCTCAAGAATATTGTTCGTGTTTAATGATAGAAAATAATAACGTCAATAATAATTCAGACGACGAACTGTACCAAAGCCATAGCCAAGATGTTGTGAAATATTTTAATAAAAGTAAAAGTTAGTATTTTTCAACAAAATATAGTTTATGCTTTAGCTGTTTTTATACTTATTCAAATTAAATTAAAACTCAACTAAAATGTTTGTATTCCATTTCGAAATATCACATTATTACGAAAGAAAAATCCGATTTATCCCGAAAACCCCGAATATCCGGGGATATCGAAAAATTTCGGGATCCCGAAAAACCCCGAAAAAATCCCGGGATCCCGGGATTTGCATTTTAAAAATCCCGAATCCCGGGATTTGTGAAACCAATACCGTTTGACATCTCCAAGGATGATGTACTATAATCAAAATATAGACAATTATTACACCAAAATCGATATAAAATACAAATAACCAAATTTCAAAACGCATCAGAACGTCGGTTCTGGAATAAATAAAGAGTGATTTTTTAAGAGCTTTCGGATTTGATTTAAAAAAAAACATACAATTTAGATAAATGTATAAAACCTTTGTTTGGGTCAACGGTTTATATAATTCAATATTTAAAGATGATTTCATGTAAATGTTGACCACGGCTGCGCCTCAAATGGTTCATACGCTGGATCCTATTTCGGCATACTCTCTCCAATATATCGGCCGATATCTCTCGAATATATTCTTCAATATGGGCTTCCGAGTACGTCAACCGTTGTGGGCTTGTCCCTATATAAGCATAGGGAGGAACGCTGCCCTACAAAACGGATGTTTTTTCAGCGTCGAGCGAGCCTAAATACACGTTTGGACGGATGCTTGATTTAGGCGGCGCCGTGAAGTATTCTTTGTATTTAGTTTTTCTTATTGAGTTGAAAGGCTAGTTTTTTGCATTTTTATTTTTGATTCTGACCATAAAAAATGCAGCATTACAAGAGGGTGTAGGCGACATTATGATAAGGCAGATTTCTGACAGGGCAACATCTTTTTTTGAAAAGAAAACATCATAAAATTCACCAATTTTCACCACCCATGTTACTCGTATGGGTTGCCAGTTGAACACAGTTGTCCCTACACCAATCGCCAGTAGGTGGCGTGGATTCTGAGATTAGTTGGACGATTAGAAAGGCATGGTATTTTTGTTGAATACCAGACTTTATGTTATTATTTAGAATTCATTAAAACTACTTTTTAAAGATGAAGATTATTTTATTACATTTTTTCAATAATCCAGCATCCTAACGAAGAAAACAATGACAACATGTAACCAGTTAAGTAGGACTAAAATCAGGATGAACGGACATATCGACTTTCTTCAAATTTGGCAACAACACCACTTGTTTCAAAAAAATATTGTCTTCTGAATTTTATAAAGACCTAATATAAATGTGGATTATATAGTCCTTAGATGAAAAATCGGGATATAGCTATGTATGGGGACAATATTGAAATTTGGACAAGATTATTATTGGCGCAAACAAACTGTATGAAATGTCGTAAAGATTTTATGTAAATACTTTAAATTTTGTGCAGTGTTATGCTTTTATAGTACCCATAGTATTTAGAAAAATGTGCGTTATTGCCACGGCCTAAAGGTACCTCCCAAACAAAATAAAAAATATGAAAAAGGATTTGTTTGAATTCCTCATACTTTTACAGTATGGGTCATAATTTATAAATTTAACCATAGAATTTTTCTTCGTACTCATCGTTTCCCCGTTAGGATTCTACCTCTAAAAAAATTGACTCTACGTGAAAAGTCGGAAAATCCCGACCGTCTGGCAACCCTACCTCCAGGGGAGCCGTGAGTACATTTAATAAATATTTAAAATTTTAAATACGTTGAAAAAAGTGTTTTGATTTTACGAAAAACTAATGAATTAACCGATTGTAATGAAAATTCAGTAATTTTTAAGACATCTTTTTAAATTAAAAAAATGTCAAAACAGAAATGTCCTTTTTTCCTTCAGATATGCTACATACATATCGCGACCTAAGAGTGTAAGAGGAAGTCCAATATTTAAAATTGTATAGGAGATATTCCAGTTAGATATGTATATGTTTTTATAACTGGAATATGGACTTAGCTCTTTAACGTTTCTGCGTTTTATGGATGAGAAATCATGATTATTTTGGCTTTTTGTTTCCAAATCAATGGATTCTCAACTTGTCTTGTGTCCCGCTTCAAAGAACACATTTAGGCAAAACGTGGACTTAACGCCTTTTCACTCTTAGGTTGCGATATGTAAATTGTTCAAAAATAAACCTTTTGCTGGGCTATTATAATATTGGCATGCAGATTAAATGATAATGGGAAATAGTATGTTTGAAAGGGTCGGGAAGAGCTGCCTCATTCGGTTTACTTGACTGAAATGTTATTATTTGTTTATTTTTCCAACATCACATAAAATCGAAAAAAGATATTTTGCCCTTTTTTGCTACATTTAAAGAAGTGTGGTTAACTCGCTATAGGATCGTCGTGAACACATTTTGCACTTGTTTTATCTCTTTTTCCAATCGATCTCATGACGACAGACAAATCATTTATCGATCCGTGACGACGACGCCTTTGATGTGGTTTCTATTTTAAACGTATCGCAAAAACAAAATTTTCATTGTAAATTCAAGCTCTAACAAAAAAAAAACAAACAGAAAATAAAACCAAATACCCGCCCAAAGGGGGAGAAATCAGAGCGACGAATATTTGTTTTTTTTTATTCTCTAATAACGGTTTTCAAATATCGCACGTTCGATAATTATTCGATCGTTGTGAATTTAGACACTCGCCGCTATCGCCTTTGCCTCCGACAGCGCACCGCCGCGTCCCTTCCCACCTGTTTCGTCAGCAAGAGCATGAAATTGCAAATTATTGTTTATTGCGGAATTTTTGTTATTTGGCATTTTTTGCTAAAGAGTTTGTTTTTTTGCTTTTCAGTAATACTGTTGAACTCTGTTTCAACAAATAGTTTTAAGTTTATATTAATACATGAATTACTATTTGAATTACCGTTACTAAAATGCACTGAATTGTTACTTCCATAAGAATTCCCTAATTTGTATCGTTCCCTTTTAAAGATATGGCAACCCTTTATCCAATTCCTGCAATGGAGACAAAAGCTTTCACTCAGTTGGATAAAGGGCTGCCATTTTTTCTCTGTTTTCCAATTGTCGCTTCGCTGAATTCATAGATTCTAAGGCTGTCAGATGTTCGCGCTATTCCGCTTATTTCACTTTGGCAGCAACATCCCCAGCGGTAAGCAGCAGCGACTCCTACAAAATAAATCTGTTCATCCTTAAACTATAACACTGTGCCTTTTATTTCTATGTTTCTCTTCCACTTTACAAATTTATTGGAGTTCACCTGGTTATTAATTCTACAGTCCACTCCGCAGCGAAAGAATTCCTGAATTTGTTTATGGTCCTGTCGATCCGTCTAAGGAACTAAGGAGATTTGCTTTTTTTTGGATCACGTCCACCGCTGTTGCGTAATCTCGATACTTATAACAACATAATATGGAAAAAAGGTTAGTGGAATTTATTAAGTGTTGAACAGATTGGTGTTGCAGGGTTTAATTACATAAATACATATATAGATGGTAACTCAGGTTGAGAAAAAGCTTTTTAAATCTTTAGATAAAAGATACAAAGTTTGTTTTTGATTCGAGCGTTAGGACATCGAACTCTGCGTTTCGCGCTAACCGCAAGTTCGCTCAAAGTCAGTATATATTTCTGGTTCCCTCTTTAAAAAAGAAAGAGAACAGCTTTTACAAAGAAAAAAAGCGGTCTGTTACTTCATAAATCCCTCCATTGACTCTGTGATTCTTTGTTTCTCATTTTGTTTGGTTTGTTAACTGCAAGTTTGGTTTCCCCTCTTTGACAAAGAGAAACCCTCTTATTATACCTCTTATTATATTATTACCAAGCACTGAACCCACTTCATCGGGAAAAGGTCTTTAGTGTCTGGGAGAAACGGGTTCTCTGCTCGCATGAGCTCTTTGTTAACAGGTGCTCTGAGTGTCTGGTAAACTCTCCTACACTGTTCTCCGTATACAAACCCTTTAAAATTGAGACGGCGCAGAGCATAGTTTACAATACACACATACTCTGTAAACACACATTTCCCCGCCATTCTACTCGCACTACGCATTGACATTCCACAACATTGGTTCACTATCGTGACGCGCAGAACATACGCCACATCCACGCTCAACCTAGCTGAAGGCTCCCCGCCGTATTTGCGTTGGACACACAGCCGTCGGCTCTCGCGACATCACTAGCACTCTGAATTACACACTATGGCTACATTACACACTCAGTAAATGAATATTTCCCCGCCTGAGCATTACTCGCTCATCTACACATTCATATTTCCCCGCCATATACACGCTCTGTAAGTCATACTTCCCCGCCATTATACTCGCTCTCAGCTCCCACAGCATCACTCACGCTCTGTAAGCGCATATTGCCCCGCCATTATACTTGTGCTGCACTCAACAGTCAGCTCACAAAGCATCACTCGCACTCTATACAATCATATTTCCCCGACGCTGTACTCGTGCAGCACACAATCGACATCAATCACACCACTCTAAACTAAACAACTCTTTCAATCTCAGTCTACTCAGGCTGCGCAGAATTCCAGAGTTTGGTACGGTGGGCATACTCACGCGCTCACAGCACGCGTACGAAATCTCTTAAAACACTCTTAAGTGTTCTTAAGTACGTCATCTACTCTTTCATCTTGTCATTCTTACTTGCGCTGCTGCAGCCGGTTTTTTTGCTCCCTTTGCTGGCACGCATGCATTACGTTTTTGGGCGGACGAGCCATTTGCAAGTGAATTGAAAGTAGTGCGGAGCTCGTGGTCGTGGACTTAAACTAAAGTGCAAAATACATTATATCGTCCGGCACAATAAAAATTACCTTAAGATATAAACTGTGACAAATATTTTACTCCATAAAAAAAAGCTAGTGCGAAAATTTTCGATCCTGCTGGTTGGCTAGCTCCAATTATAGTTGTCGCGAAAGTCCTTATGCAACAGCTTTGGATGGACGGAACTGATTGGGATGAAGAAGTGAAGCCGCATTCGCTTGAAAAATCGAACTTCTTCATCTCAAACTTCACGGATATAGAAAATATTAAAATTCCGCGGTGGATCCAGTATTCTCCAGAAAGCAAGATACAGATACATGGATTTTGTGATGCTTCGGAGAAAGCATACTGTGCCTGTTTGTACATCCGGTCAACGTCATCAGAGAATGCAATTTCGTCGTCCTTACTAGTTTCAAAAAGCAAAGTGGCGCCATTAAAAACTGTTAGCTTGCCTAGATTGGAATTGTGCGGAGCAGCGTTATTGTCAAGGTTAATAAAGTCTGTTTGTCAAAATCTACAATTCCCGGTCACGGAAATTGTTCTTTGGTCGGATTCTACCATAACGCTAGCATGGCTAGACAAACCACCATATCACTGGAAGACATTCGTCGCAAACAAAATATCTGAAATACTGGATAATGTTGGAAATGTCACCTGGAGACATGTCCCAACTAGCGAAAATCCTGCGGATATTGGCACCCGAGGATGTACCGCATCGGAATTGCAATTGAACCCGCTCTGGTGGCATGGACCCAAGTGGCTCGCGCTGACCCCTGAGCACTGGCCGAAGACAGCCACATATAAAGAACCAGAACTGGAGAAGAAAGTTGCTAGCTTTCAGACTCAAACTCAAACTGAAGATGTTCTGAATCGATTCTCATCATTCGGTCGTGCCTTACGGGTGCTCTGTGTGATGTTCCGATTCATTAAGAAATGTAAAAAACAATCTAGCCCTGCCTTGAACGAATGCATTACTGCTCCCGAAATTAGCTTTGTTAAATACCGTTTAATAAAACTCGCACAACTATCCTGCTATCCTGCCGAATATCAAGCTCTTCAGGGTAATCATGCAATATGTTCGAAGAGCAAACTCTTAACGCTGAATCCAGTTCTTGACGAAAATCAGTTACTTCGGGTAAACGAACGCCTAGCCAACTCAGATTTAAGCTACAATGAAAGGCATCCGATAATCTTACCGGAACATTCCCGATTCTGCAAATTGTTTATCGAATTCACGCACAAAACCCTGTTACATGCCGAGCATTTGGTGATGTTACGTGCAATCCGTCAAGAGTTTTACGTTATACGATTAAAAAACGCTGTGAAACAATGTATTCGAAACTGTCGAGACTGTACAATTTACAAACACCGTTTCCGGAACCAAATCATGGCTGCACTACCACCGGAAAGATGCACATTTTCTCTGCCTTTTAACAACACAGGACTGGACTTTGCTGGGCCGTTCGAGTTAAAAACGTCCAGGCTCCGAAATGCGAAACTTCAAAAAGGATACGCCGCTATTTTCGTTTGTCTGTCCACCAGGGCTATTCATTTAGAAGTTTGTTCGGACCTTACAACGGAAGCATTTCTGTCTGCTTTCAACAGGTTCGTAGGGCGAAGAGGTTTTCCGAACAAGATTTTCTCCGACAATGGCACCAACTTTGTCGGAGCTAGTCGATCGCTTGCTCAAGAGTACCGAAAATTTCTCAGATCAGCAGAAAAACACATTGTCGACAAGTATAACCTACATGGTTTCACTTGGCATTACATTCCTCCACATGCTCCCCACATGGGTGGAATGTGGGAAGCTGCTGTAAAGAGCATGAAGACCCACTTACGGAAAGTCGCGTCGAATCTCAAGTTCACATTCGAAGAATTCTCCACTCTGTTAGTGAGAATTGAAAGTATATTGAATTCCAGACCATTATCTCCACTCAGCGAAGATCCCTCTGATCTAATTCCCCTAACACCTGGTCACTTGATAAGAGGAGCTGCCTTGGTTGCTGCCCCAGAGGAGTACTCAGATAATTTATCTTTACAGAACCGTTGGCAGCGACTCAAAACTTTGCAAATACAATTCGCTAAGCGTTGGAAAAACGAATATATATGCGAATTGCAAAGAAGATACAAGTGGAAAACAGCTCAACACAACCTGAAAGAAGATGAGTTTGTCATTATCAAGGAAGATAACCTTCCTCCTAGTGAATGGCATTTAGGTAGGGTCATTAGGGTTTTTAAAGGAACAGACTCGAATGTCCGTGTTGCGGAAATCCGCACACAAAATGGTATTGTAATCCGTCCTCTGGTCAAGCTCTGTGTCCTGCCCAATGCATAACCAATCTGTAGCCAATCTGTTCAGTAGCTTAATAAATTTCACATTCCAGCTCAAGTTCTAGCACACCCAAATGCCGTATTTGCCAGGAGAGGCACTTCTTGCGATCTTGTCCAGAGTTTCAAAACATGACTGTTGCGGAACGGCGAGAGGCCATAAAGGATAAGGGCTTCTGCTTCAACTGTTTGTGCACCGCTCACACTCGGAACTTTTGTCCGTCTCGGAACAAATGTATCGTGTGTGAGCGTAACCATCACACGATGATCCATGTTGATGAACCCGGAAGCAAAATCAAGCCCAAAGCGACCACATCCAGACAACCGTCAAAGCAGCACCGCCCTCGTCGTTCCCCTTCCGTTGTTCCCAATCGGTCTCGCAGCGAGAGACAGGTCTCCCAGTCACCCGACAGGCCAAATTCTTCTAGACGCCGTGGGTCCGCAGCCACAAACTCGACATCTGGCAGCCGTCGGCACAAGTCAACTCTCAGCGAACGCCTGAGCCGTCGATCCAGAACCCACGTTTTTTCGCCCACCGTCCTAGCCAGAGCCATAACCACGGATGGTCCTGAGAAAGTTCGGCTACTGCTCAACTCCGGCGAGGCTCAGACAATCGTTTTGAGGCGACTAGTCGACCGGTTACGCCTTAACACCACCAAACGAAATGGTCAGGAGTACTGCACCGTAAACCTACAATCGTACCATGACCCCTTGGCAAAAATTCAAATAGTTGGCTTGGTGAAGCCGAAGTTTCATACCATCATGCCAACGGAGGCCTCGGAACCAAAGTTGCAGTACATCTACGACCATTTGGATGCTCTGGCGGATCCACACTACTATAAGCCTACTGATGTCGAGGTGTTACTCGCCAACGACCATTTGCCAAAAATTCTGCTGGCCGGACTGATACAAACTTCCTCCACGATGCCCATAGCCCAGAGTACCATTTTCGGTTGGGCTATTTCCGGGGCCTGTTCCTACTAACATTCTGAAGTTGCAATCTCGCAAGGCGGCCGGCATGTTGAACTCTGTTTCAACAACTAGTTTTAAGTTTATATTAATACATGAATTACTATTTGAATTACCGTTACTAAAATGCACTGAATTGTTACTTCCATAAGAATTCCCTAATTTGTATCGTTCCCTTTTAAAGATATGGCAACCCTTTATCCAATTCCTGCAATGGAGACAAAAGCTTTCACTCAGTTGGATAAAGGGCTGCCATTTTTTCTCTGTTTTCCAATTGTCGCTTCGCTGAATTCATAGATTCTAAGGCTGTCAGATGTTCGCGCTATTCCGCTTATTTCACTTTGGCAGCAACATCCCCAGCGGTAAGCAGCAGCGACTCCTACAAAATAAATCTGTTCATCCTTAAACTATAACACTGTGCCTTTTATTTCTATGTTTCTCTTCCACTTTACAAATTTATTGGAGTTCACCTGGTTATTAATTCTACAGTCCACTCCGCAGCGAAAGAATTCCTGAATTTGTTCAAATACGTTTTTGGTTATTGTTTCCTTTGTTAAAGACATCGATCGTAACTACCACAAATAAACTGTGCTTACATACTGAAAATCTGAAGCTAGGTTTTGGAATGAAAGAATGAATGATTCATAAATTGAATAAATAATAATACTCGTAACTAATCGTATATGAATGAGTCTGCATGTTTTATGGTTTAAGTACTTAATTTTGACTAGAATATAAATATGTGTGAGTTGAGGTTTTTGTATTGTTATTATTTTAGATAGAACAGATTCGGCATTTTATGACGTCAGTAAATCTGTTTTAGTTCAGCTCGGTTTTTTTGTTAAACATGTATGTACATACAAATGTGACTATTGCATTTTTATTTTCTTTGTCATTTATTAGAACAATAGATTTGTGTAATTTTTATTTTGGTTTTGGAATGCAGTTGACACATGTTTGTTACAAACTAAAGTACATTTGAATGTAAAATCGTCAACAAATATAATTTTAAATGAACTATCATTGGGTGAAGTAAAATAAAGCAATTCAAATCTTGTTAAGTTTTAAACCTCGGTTTGCGGTATGTTGGAATCGAAATGTTATATATTTAGAGATGATCTTAATAACTCAGAAACACACCTATATTAATTTTATTACGATATATATATAAATAACAAATATATTTTCGAAAAATGTTTGCATCAATATACATATGTATGTATGTATGTTTTCTTCAGTATATAGTAATATAGTACTTCATGTACACACCAAATTGTAAACATCACCATTTCTCAATTTATTTTCGGCAGATATCTGCAATATACAATAGTTCGTCATACTATAGTCTCTCTTTCAAAATGTTTACGCTAAATTTATGGTTTAACCGTTACCCATTCTATGAGTCTCAGAACAAGGGAGTAGGTGCAAACGATAAGTGACGATTGGAACGTTATGTTGAACGTATAGAAATCGTTGACATAACCTAAGCCTAAACTTTGAATAAAAGTTAACATCACAGTTGTTCCCAAAATAGCAAAGTCAGCAGTGTTGCCAGACGATATCAACCCAAATCGTCAGAATCGGCACAAAAATCATCAACAATTTTCATGCAGATGTGGATTATTGTAAAATAAATGTAATGTTTTAGGGACAAATGTGTATTAATAATAACTCTCAGGCCTTTTTGCAGTAGGTATGATACTCCTCATCTGCATAAAAATACTTGAAAATAAAATGATTTGAACCGCTCTAATTATGAAATGCACACATTCGAAAATTTATTAGTTTTAAAGAGATTAGTAAGTGTCGAAACACAATGACATCGAAAGCAGTATGCTAAATAAAATTTGTTTGTGTCCATTTTTTATGGTATATTTTATAATTTTTTTTCATGTAGTGTGCATTTAGTATTTAGAACATTTTGGATGTTATAAAGTATAAACCCGATAGTCTTAATATCCTTTAAATTAAAGAAAATTCTGAGGGCTACACATGTTAGGAATATCGCTTTCACGTAGAAACAGTGGTTTAGTTACTGTCGTTAAAACAATTAGAAAAACATTTTTTATGGTAAATTTTAAATATTTTTTTCATGGATGCTTTTTTTATTATTTGGACCATATTTAGAAGTTAAGAAGTGGATAAAGCCTTGATATCCTTTAAATTAATGAAAATTCTGAGGGCAACACATGTTGTGAATATCGCTTTCACGTAGAGTCAGTGGTTTAGTAACTGTCGTTAAAACACTTAGAAAAATTATTTTTTTCGTAGTTTTAAAGTTCGTAGCTTTTAAATGCCAATCTTCCCTGAGGCAAAAATATACATATGTGCAAAATTTCGTTGAGATCGAACTTATATTGCGCTCTGATCGTTGATTACAAGGTTACATCAGACAGACGGACATTGTTATTTCGAATTGGAAAGTGATTACACTTTTGACCCGTAGCAAATGAGGGTATACAAAAGGCAAACTTTCCAAAAGAAGTTCCAGTTGGCATTTGGCAACTCTAGCATGGCAATAACGCCCATTTTTCGTTGGACTGTAGGCACTATAAAACCATTACACCGGGCAAAATTGCATGTATAAGCTGTTAATATTTGATACAAAATGATATATTTGTGTGAGAGGTACCAAAATGGGGAGAGTCAACTTCGCCCATTTTTCACAAGGTAATAGCGACAAAGTAATATTCGCAATATGTGTGGAATTTCAGAAGGTTTGGATACGTTGTATAGATGTTATTAAATACTCAATATTGCACCAAACCTGAATCTTTTTGCGGGGGAGGTACTACAAGCAGTGTACCAATATGACCCATCCTAGAACTTAGCCGGAGATAGAAAATACTACCACATACCAAATTTGAAATCAATCGGTTACTCTTTTCTAGAGTTCTGGTACGCACCAGCCAGCAGACAGACAGACGGACGGACATCCGTCATTGCTTATCCGAATTAAAATAACTCAAAACGGATATCGGCCGAACATCCATGGGGTCTTGGTCACTCCTTCGCCACACTAAAGTGAAGGTATAAAAAAAGGTCATCCTACACCACCTACAATTCATTTCGTTTTGTGCCTTCTTGGACGTTATGAAAAAAGGCATCGTTTCGTTTCGATAGGACACCAATTGACAACACAGCATCAAAAATTAATTACACTGGTCAACATTTTTTTGCGACACAGGGTTTCGCAGCCTTTTGCATATATGAGATAATACAGTTCTTAGCCTAAAAGGTAGTTTCTTTGAATTAGCTCTAGTTCAGGCGATAAATCGCGATTTGCGAAAATAGAGCGGTTGAAACATATATTATGGCACGACGATAACTTACAAAATAATGCAAAAAAATCGAATTTTTTGAGAAAATTTTAATAATTTTTAAATAAACAAGTAATAATAACATCGGAAAATGCTCAATTATTAATTTTGTATTATTTGATCATAAAGTCTGAATAGTCATAAATAAAATTAAGCCATTCCGAAAGAAATCGATGTACAACTTCAAAATTAGAAAGAAAATAGAAGCGTTTTATGGGATTTTCTGTGACATTTTTGATCGAGATATGTAGTGGCTTCGATACAGGGTTACCATAACCTTTTTTCGGAAAGGAGGATTTTTGTGTCAGAAAAGGAGGACATTTGTAACATTTACAAAGAGAGTTTGAAACTTTCGGAGGACATTTAAAAAATACAATTTCCTATGATAATGCTATGTACAACAATTTGTATTTTGCAGCGCTTAGATGCCAAATCGGAGGACTATGTATATCGAAATCTCAACAAATTTTCTTCAAATTTGGCTAGGTTTGTTCTTGGGTACTACATTTAAATCTGAGCAGATTTACACCAAATTCGACAATTTGGGCCCTTGGATCAAGAAACTCCATCCTGCTTAATTTCAAAGTGATTGGATATGAAAAAGCTTCTGTGGCACTGAAAGGCCATATCGGAAAGAAAATTTATATAGGGCCTATATCTAAATCTGAACCGACTTTGACCAATTTCTTCCCAGGTATGAAATAGCCCTTATTGTCAAATTTCAGCAAGATCGGAATGAAAGTGCGACCTGTACTTAAGGAACAATTTTAAATAGACAGACAGACAATCGGTGTACTTTAAAGTGGGCTCCAGTATTTTTAGGTGTTAATTATAATAAATAAGTGAAGCGGCGTTAAGATCTGACAAGCCGAATTTTGCCTACCCTACACCATAGATTGCATGTCAAATGTTTTTTGGTTCGTTGAAATTTGTTGAGTTTCTTGCGTTAAGAAGTAAAATTTTCAGGTACCTTTGTGTGAGGGCTATACTCGTATCAAAACATGGACCTATGATGATCATTGTTCATCTGAAGAGTTCTGGATATACATACTCCCAAATTACCAATTTCAGTTCGTCCAGTTGAAATTTGCAGTCTCTATGGCGTTAAAAAGTCAAATCGGGCAGAAGATGCTAAAAATTGATCGATATTGGCCATTTTCAATCCTAAGTTACCTGCAGCAATAAGAAGTATCTGTACCAAATTTCAGTCATCGAGCTCAATTATTGTAATACTAACTTTGTACTACAAGTAGTTGCGAGTATAATTCATGTGGAGGTTTTTCTGATTGTGAAACATTTTAATTTGTAACAAAAGGAGGACAAATCCATCATTTTTGAAAAAGGAGAGAGGACACTGGCTAAAAAGGAGGACATGTCCTCCCAAAGGAGGACGTATGGTAACCCTGCTTCAATACCAGTTAAGGTGAAAATAATTTCGGAGTAGATTCGATAATTTCGCTACAACTTATTAAGTTCTGCATTGATTTTCTTCGCATGATCGATCAGATTTTATGATAAAATAATAAAATTTAATAATTAAGCATTTTTCTTTGTTTTTATTACGCGTGTATTTAAAAAATGTTCTCAAAAATATGTTTTTTAAGCACTATATTGTAAGATTTCGTCGAAACCGCTGAACGGATGAAAAAATGGCACGAAATGAAGTTGAAGGCCACTTAATTTTTGATTCTTGGAAATTTTCCCGAACTAATTCAAATAAACTACCCTTTAGGCTAAGAACTGTATTATTTCATACATCCAAATCGGCTGCAAAACTCTGTGCCGCGGCAAAAATAGATTTTTTGTTGAGCTATGTTATAGGAGGAGTAGGGTGACCAACTTTTTTTAAACCTCCATATCATTTTTGTTTGTTAATAAAAATAAAATAGGTTAAGGCAAAAGTTTCGTGGTTTTTATGAGTTTCCATGATTGTAAGGAGAAATAGGCATCATATGGATGCAGGAAACGGAATATAGGTGGACAACAATCAAAATTAACTTCAGAGTGAAAAGTGATCAAAGGGAAAAATGGAGCCATTGACAAACCATCAACAACAGTATGCGATATTGTTTTCGATAGGATACCAAACAACAGCTCTGCAAATAAAACCTATTTGGGCCGTATGTAGGGGGCACGGGTTAAAAACATTTTTGTTGTTCTGAAATTGTCTTTGAATAATAAAGGGTGTCCCAAGAAGAACGCAATTTTTAAATCTCGCAACATTCGAAGTGTCATTGTTTGACATTTGAATAATTGTTATTGTTTGTTAGTAGAAGGTACGAGGTTAGTAAAAATGGAGAAGGACAGCGAAGGGAGTTCGTTAATTGGGTATTGGAGAGACAACATGAAAATGCTGATTTTGCCGATAAAATCATCTTCAGTGACGAGGCCCATTTTCATCTTGATGGCTTCGTCAATAGGCAGAATTGTCGCATTTGGGGTGCGGAAAATCCTCGAGTGATTCACGAGAAGCAAATGCATCCTCAACGTGTCACTGTGTGGTGTGGTTTTTGGGCTGGAGGAATCATTGGACCTTTGAGGCAGGTCAAACGCAAACAGTCAATGGTGTTCGGTATCGTGAAATGATAACCAGTTTTTTCTTGCCTAGAATTGAAGAAATGAATGTGGAGGGCATGTGGTTCCAGAGAAACAATTCAATTGCTGCATCAGTAATTAAAAAATTGCGCTCTTCTTGGGACACCCTTTATTTAAACGTAGGGGTTGTCCTTCTCAACTTTTTTTGTGACTGGGAAACGACTCATTCTAATATCACATAATTCCGCATTGGCGGTAATAACCATGCGTTAGACAAACGTTACCGTAACGTCGCCGTAGTGTAATGAACCATCTGTGCCAACCTGTAGTACAAAAAATCGGTGTTAATGATTAGCAAACAAATCGTAGGGCGGTGGAAAAACTTGCTAAAATTTGATTTGGTCGGTACCATTGCAAACAGATGATTAAACAATGAGTGGTTAATGCTTCGGAATACACACTTTAGACAAAATTACCGTATAAAGCGGACGCATTATGAATTATTTGTCTCAAAACAGTCGACAAACCATTCGCTTAAAAAATGTCCATTAAAATTTCGAAATTTTTAGTTTAAATATTCGACAAAAATATTTCACGCGAGAAACTACGACATGTTTTAAAAAATTAATAGTTTCAATAATTTTGGCTTTGTAATTACCATAGACATTAACTCAAAAACTAGGCTAAAAAAACAATCTGAACAATTATTTTCTGTTATATTTTTTCTTAAATATACCAACTAAAAATTTGGATGATTTTTATGCCTGACTAACAATAGCAAAGGGGTAAGAAGAGGAGTCATCAGTTTTGAGAAAAATAATTCCCCGTATGTCCTCTTTTTTTCGATCTTTTTACTGAAGCTTTTATTCCGAAGCCTTCCACTTAGAATAAAAGCTTCTAAAATAACTAAACATCCTGATTTCCCTGCAAAATTCGTTGCCGTATATAAATATTATCCATATTTAGTTCGGATTCAGAACTGATAACTATTATTTTGAGACACCCTTTTATTGTACTTATAATTCTCTTGCTAAACTTTTCTAATTTCCTGTTTTTTTTCTCTGTGTATCTACTAGGCAGGTGTTGGTAATCATTTCAAATATATGCGATAATTTTTCGCCTATAGTCGAGGAGCTCTACTGGGCTGTAATCGGCTCAGTTATAAATGAAATTTTTATGGAACCCCCAAGTATTTGAGAAAAACCACACAGTCCTCCGCGCCTAATTAAAGCAGTGCTAACTAATTTCTGAATTGTTTTTATTATTCAAGCAAGCTCATTGACAATTAACGTTAACTAGATTAATTATACGAATTTATTGGCCAAACAAACACACACAGTCCGCAAAGCACAACACCTTTCATTTGATCTAATTAATAATATTATAAATATTTATTTGTGCGATTGTACAACAAATGCTACTTAATGATCGAGGAGATCTGATTGATTTTTATTCTTCTTTTTCAGATTTTTTATGGCATTGTTTATTATTGTTGTGAATGTTTTTTTGCAAAAGGTATTGTTTTGAGAATTTGAGGAATAAAAAACAAGACGACAGTCAGACCAGGCCGGCTGTTGGCTAGTGTGACTGGTGAATGGAGGTTAATGGAACAAACCTTGATTTATGGAGGTATTTGTGAGGGATTAGTAATCGTGAAACGATTTAATTGTGGCAAATACCATAGATACTCGAGTTTATTAATGATACTATGAAACAATAATAACTAATGCAGTTTGTGAGTTATTATAACTGCTTTAATACAAAAACAATTTTTGAATTCCAATTTTCAGCATCATTTTAGGCAATTCCAGTTTTTCTGTAAGCTAGTGTTGGTTGTGGAGTGAAAATACATTTCAAAGAAATTTGAAGAAGTCATAGTTTAGATTTTTTGTTAAAAAACAAAACATTTTGCTTTCAACGAAGCGTGTCATAAATATTCCATTGCATATTTTGTTTTGTTTTTATTTTGAATTCCATAAATTTCATCACCACTTTGGAAATTAATTAAACAAGGCAACAATTTATGAGGGCCAGTTTTGAATGCATAATATTATTTCTAGTTTATTTTTTCTTCCATATTTTAGGAAAACTTTAAAGCTGAAAGTAGTTTTAATGGGGCGTAAATTTTTTTGCATAATAAATTAGATTGAAATCTTTCGAATTATCTTTGCAGTACAGTGTGACAGGGCTAAATCGAATTTCGAAACTGAATCTCGTTTATACGGTAATAGGAGTTTAAGTTAGTTTATTAAGTAATAAAATTTATATATTTTATATATTATTATTATCTCTTAAGAATTTAGAAAATAAATATTTATGAATCGTATTATTACTTTAGCGTAAATGGATCGTTTCTCTCAAGAGCGATTAGCCAACTTTGACAAAAACAGTAAACAGTGAAAAAGGCCATTTCAGTCTGTAATTAAACAAAATTTTCTTTTTCCTATGTTTGCTGATATAATTGATATTATAACCTCAAATTCAATCAGCTGATTGCCAATGTCAAGTAAACGTATAATCAAAATCAACAAAAACAAGTAAGTCGGTACCCTCAGTAGTCGGGTCTTTGCCCCGGGATCGACCCAGGATCATTCCTGGCCGCTCTCCACATGAAAGGAATGCCATTTATGTCCACTCTTTATTTTACTATGTCTTTTTTACTGCAGAGCAACCTAATCTGGTAATTATCCAGCAGATGTGGGTTTATCCATTCATTGTGCTACTCTCTTGTCAGACTTGACTGTGAGAAGGGGAAAGGCGGAGGCGTGGGTTTCGCCATCCACAACTCCTCGGCTTGCTTTTATCATCAACAACTAGACTTGAAATTGCAGGATGAACACCTGGAGGTTCTAGGAGTGGCCGTGCAGTTTGATGGAACTGACATTGAACTCCTGAATGTTTGTTTACCAACTCATACAGCTTGCTTTAGGGGTTATGTGGCATACATCACTCCACTCTTGATTGGTAATTCACGTCTTATTTTCGAAAACATCAAAGCTCACCATGAGGACTTGTATTCGAGTCTTGGATCTGATGCCAGAGGCGAAATTAACGATAGCGAGTTTCTCACTCTGATCGAGAACAGTCCCACCCGCCTTGTCGCCGGGTATGAAAGTTCTACGATATTTCCCTGTCAAGCCCTGATCTGCCGTCGCGTACCGGCTGGAGAGTTGACATTGCGCTGGACTCTGATCACCTACCGATAGTTGTGGAGGTGAACGTGGCGACAGAGGTCATATTGAGTGAAGGTCGCACATATGTGAACTTTGCGAAAGCAGACTGTGTGGTATTAAGGACGGTTGGGGAGGAAGAATCTGTACGGGTCGTACACCGGCTTCTGTTGCCGAAGCCGAAGGCACTCTCCGAAATGTCATAGTCCGCACCGCAAATCTATGTATCCCGGCTGGCAGAATACAGAGATTGAGACACAATTTTCCGGCCGAGGTGGCCCTACTGACTGATGAAAGGAATGTATTAAGAGTGGCTAATCCATCGGATCCGTACAAAATTGAAGAGACTATCTGCAGAATATTCTGTATTCTGCAGATAGTCTCTCCATTATTATGATCGACCAGCAAGGGTCTGTCAAACCCTCGTCCTAAAGTTACCGCGCCGATATCTTTTGAGGAATCAGTGCCGATGAATCCTAGGATGTGCGCTATGTCCTTTTGTCGCCAATTCATTCAAAGGCCGGTTGGGCCGGACAAGAATATGAGGAAGGTTAGGGTTATAGAGTCGGCCAAGAAATCCACGTCTATAAGAACGGATAGTCTTGCTACCATTATGTTAAAGCACAGTGGTCCACTTGGCACTGAGTACCTTGCCAGAAACTTCTCGCTGTATCTGAATACATGCTGGATCCCCGACCTTGTGGAAAATTGGCAGAATTGTTCCTATCTTGAAGCCTGGTATCATGAAGGGACTTCCCTACAGACTTTTAACCTTTCTGTCCCCAGTGACGAAGTTGTTTGATGCGATTATCATGCCTCGTCTGAAAGAGCACCTACCACTGGTGTCCCATCAGCATAGTTTCAGACCCGGCCACAGTACCATCATGGCCCTGATGGAGATAACGGGTCACGTGGCTAATGGACTGAACGACGTAAGGCCTAACAAGAGATCCATTGCGGTAGCGCTGTACCTCTCGAAGGCTTTTGATACCGTTCGCCATGCCACTCTGCTTTAGGACATTTTGGAGTTAGACACTCCGTCGTGACTTAAGAGATGGCTACTCAGCTACATGTCGGGAAGACAGACCTATGTCGACTACAGAGGAGAGAAGTCAAGACAAAGAAGGTGTAAAATGGGAGTCCCACAAGGTGGACTCTTGTCCTCACTTCTATTCAATACTTATATATCCAAAATACCTACTTCTCCTCCAGAGGTGAATGATGATTGCACTACTGTGACGTCCTGCGTGAACATTGCAGAACTTGAGGAACGATCAACGGGTATTTACCGGTTATCGAGGGATTCTTCAAGGCTAGGAATCTAGGACTATCGACACCTAAGTCCACGGCTACATTGTTCACAACATGGACGAAGGAGGTCAGCATGGACCTTGAAATCCATCTGAATGGCAACGTGATCTCCACGGAACGAAACCTTAAGATTTTGGGAGTAACGCTTTTGACCTCTGTTTACGTTTGCTAAGTACGGGGAGGCAGTCACCAAAAAGGCGCGTGGTCGGAACAGAATTTTAAAGGCGGTGACAGGATGTTCTTGGGGAAAGGAGAAGAACATTGTAGCGCCGGTCTTGTCCCCGGGATTGAGTGCGTAGCGCATGCTGGTGGTGCAGAATGTAGCTTTGTATACTGTCACTGACTGTAGCAATCTTCGAATCCTATAGTTCCCATCTATTCCCAGTCCCCATGGACAGTGATCCCAGACTGGTCACCGTCCTAGATGTTCTGGACTCTAATTGGTAGTATCTTTGGCTACGCAGTGTGACCAGAACACTTAATCTGGTACCACGGGAGTCAGGAAAGCCCTGAGAACGCATGTCCCGGCCTGACTATTGGTGAGAACCCTATGAGTGCAACATGGTGGCTGTGGTTGAAACTAAAATCGCTGGGAGAGGATATTCTCGGATGTGGAAATGCAAACCAACCGGGTGCTATGACTCATAGAATGGCAAGGAGTTTTAGATGAACTCCGCTCTTAACCAAGGAAACACAGAATTGATAGGAAACTGCTGTTCAGACTAGTGGAACGCGTAAGGAAGACAAATGTCGCCTTATATTCCTGCAGGAAGGCTGTATGGTCGAGCTGGGGTCTCTCTCGCCTAAAATCATCGAATAAATGGGTTGGCAAAGTACCAGGGAATAGAAACCATCTCCATACGGATGGTGCGAAGCTTGGTAATAAGGTTGGCTTTGAAGTACACTAAAAAAGAACCCAGTCTTGAAATAGCTCACAGACTATTAGATACCTGCAGTGTCTTTCAAGCTGAAATAATGGCAAAATGGAAAGTCGCTAAGTGGCTGAGGAGCAACATTGTGACCAACACTGGCGTTGTCATTTACTTTGACAGTCAGGCTGCCACCAATTCTCTGGATGCCATATACCTAAATTCACAAACAGGCCTCGACTGCTGCAGATCGCTTAACGAGATGGCGTATCAGTTCTACATACTTCTCAAATGGGTACCTGGGCGTAGGGATATCCCTGGGAACTGCAAAGCCGATGGATTTGCTAGGAAAGAACGGCATTAGAAATTCTAGAAGAATTTGGATATATTGGTCCGCCAATATGAACGTGCAAGCTATGGCTTAGACAAGAGGTAATCAGGCAGCCCAACGAAAGATGTACAGAAATTGACACCTGTAGGATAACCAGACAAATCTGGCCAAGATATAACCTGAGAAGGTTAAAATATCTCCTCGCACTAGAGAGGAAAATACTCGCCCTTATTCCAGTTGGCGTCGTCGACGTCGTCACATCATTTTCGTCATATCTATGAAGTTCTAGCTTTGTCATCTTTACGCCAAAACGAATGTTTTTGATATCCATGAACTAACAAAAACCCTGTTTATAACTTAAAAATATTTACAAAAATTTCAAAATTTATGAAGTCGTCAATCTAAACAGTGTCGACTAAGAATCGACGTCGACGACGCCAACTGGAATAAGGGCGACTGTCTACGTAAGTGTCAGTTCTGATGGGACACTGCCTGATCGGCTAAAAAACCAGTAGGTTAGGTATTGACTTCAATGACTTCTGCACAGACAATGAAGCCGACCAAAATTGTCGGCGGCGGCGGCGCATTGAAAAATACCGATCGGCGGCGGCGGCTGATCAGCTTAGCCGATCAAATTTCAACAATCGGCTGAGCCGACAAAGTTCCAACAAACGATGGCGCACGCATGTCAATCTCAGGCAAAAATGGCGCTTTAAGATATTTACAATTGATGACAAAACCTAAAATTAACACAAAATTTTAAGGAAGTTTTGATTTAATGTCGAAAATCAGTTCAATAAATGTCTACTTATTAGTCTTTGTTGTGAAAGAAAATTTATTGTGAATGACATACCGCCTGTTGTTTTCTCTCTAGAACGACGTAGACTTTGTAAAAATTGGTTCGGCCACTCAAGAGCTATTGTATTTTCCGTAAAAACCAAAACACGCATTTCTTTAAATAAATGAAAGCGAGATTAATTTAGAAACTTTTTATAAATTTTTATGCAAAAATGAACTTTATTAAAGTTTCTGACCCTATTGTATTACTTAGTAGTCACTTTCTTAATTTTCATGGTTGTATAAAATAAATCGATTTAACTCACTAAATAATGTTCGGCGGCTGAGTTTCAGCCGATGTGAGCCGCGGCCATTTATTTCCAGCGGCGGCGCCGGCTGGAAATAAATGGCCGGCTGCGGCGCGCCGCCGATTTGCGCCGCGTCGGCTTCATACCCTGCTTCTGCAGAAGCTGTGTTGATGAGGAAGAAGTGGAGAGCATTGAGCACTTGATAGATCTTTCCGCTACCGAGGTAACATCACACGGACACCTTCAGTTGCACCAGTTTAGAATTTCATAGGAGAGAGAAGCAGGAGGAATAAAAGCGGGAATGCCTCTCCTATGCACTATCGAATTGCCGCAACTGAAGTTGCTTCGTGTGAATCGGAACCGACGAAGCATTCAATGCCTCACATTCCTATGAACTATCAAATTGCCGCAAAAGAAGTTGCTTCGTGTGAATCGGAACCGACGAAACATTCACTAAGTCCATATTCACACTTGCAAATTTCCTCTGCAGAATTGCAAGTGTGAATATGGATTAACGGAACCGAAAAACTGTTGAAACCTCATTGGGGGTAAATTTGCATCTACGCTAACGTTGTGCTTATGGTTACGTGAAACTAATCCCGTCTTTCGGTGCAACAACAACAACGAACTAGGGCAAAAAAGACAAAATTCTCATAGACGAATGACGTCTTAAAACCATAATAACTTTAATGTATGAGGATTGATTGATTATCTTCTATAGTTCTGTATTCATAGCAAAAACTTTTCAACGATTGTTGGCCGTTGATAACAATAACAAATTTCTCACGGATCAGCCAGAGTGGACAAGTTTATTTTTGTTTATAACTGGCTAGACTCAAATGGTTTATTTATTTGACATTTAATTATTTAAATTGTCATTTGGAAATAAAGCGATTATGCACGAATAAATATATTAAACCGAAATTCAAATCCATTTGCAATTTAAGATTAAACAAATTCCAGAAATATTTAAGAACCTCCGTGGAAATGTAGGCAATATATAATTGGTGTGCAAAATTTAATCTGATACCATTTGGGCACAAAAGTGTAGCCAAACAGGAAAAAAAAACATTTTGGGAATCATTTTCGTCTGTAGTATGTATTAAATTCGAAATCGTAATAAACAAGCTCATCTCTTCTTACATAACGTCAAGGTCAAAAATGCAACCAAAAACCTGAAATACATGAGGTATGTACGTATATATGTCGATTTACAAAAAAAAAAAATTCAGCAAAATGCCCGGTTATGATATCTTTGGAATTTTTACTCAATTACTAAATGCCGCAAACAATTGCTTTGTAAATCTGTATAAGTATTGGAATATTTATTGATAGCTTAATAAATTATAAAATTCGAAAATAAAAATGTTAATTAAAACCCTTTTTATTTTATTATCAGGGTTTTTTAAATATATAGCCACAAAATACTCGTACCTATTGTTCAATTTGCTGTTGATGAAATATTTACAATTGTCCTTAATTTATTTAAATTACAACTGTCAACTGTGCTGCAAAGCATTAAAAAGGGGATTTTTTCTAAAAAAAATGGGTCAACAGAAATGTTGAATTAATTTTGTAAAATACATACTTATTAATTTAGTAAACTTAATTAATGTAAAACAATTAAGAAAATCCCACTCGAGTAGACCCCCGACTTGGGGTATAGCCCCACTCTGTGAGTAAAGTAATATGGTACTTTGTGTCGAAGCGAGAAAGGTGGAAACATTTTTAAATAGTTTATAGTCATTGCAAAATGTTGCTTAAAATACAGAATATTTCTTTATTTATATGCTATGATACAGAAGTTATGGGGAAGTTCGAATGAATCTGTCAATTTGTGGGAGCGGTTGTAGGAGAAGCTCTACTTTAGTGTCGGTACTGACGGGGCACTGCCTGATCGGCGAACGCGCTAGAAGGTTCGGAATATAATCCAATGACTTCTGCAGAAGCTGTGGAGTTGAGGAATAAGTGGAGAGCATCGAGCACCTGCTTTGTTACTTACTATCCCGCATTGAGTACACGAAGACAAAGGTTGGCCTTTCTAGGAATTCGACCTTTTTTCGATGCCGATATTCGTATTATTGATAACTTTCTGTATCAAAGTGGTTAGGTTAGGAGGCAGATTTATTCCGTCTCATGACCTTCGACATAGACCTAAAGCAGTAGTCGGTTTGTAGTGCTCTCCGGTTGGTTTCAGTGAGGGGTATCTAAGCATGTGGTAGCACCACATTGTTAATTGGTCTATGTTAGCTGATAACTTCGGCAGCCAACCTAACCTAACCATAAGCAATGGACCTAATATAAGGCATGTCCCAAAGGAGAAAATCAGAAAAGTCTTTCTTTGCATTCCTGATTTTGAATTTTTTCACAGAAGAATGTCGTTAAGCTCGGTAGCTAGTACTCTTTATTTTTCAGGGGTGGAAAGATTGAAGACATACTATTCGGAAAAAATATTCTTTGCAGTGCTGATTTTAGACCTGTTCATAAGATTAAGTTTTTATGAATGACTCCAGACCGGCAATTTTGCATATATGCCGATTTTTTTGGGTCTAATTTAATTTGTGTACCCTTCACCATAGTGAACCGTGAAGGATCGATGTTATGCGAACAACCCATCAACGATTCAGGCTCTTAGGGCGAATTTTCATGTGATAGAGTCAGAAACCGTCACCAAGTTCTTCAAAAATTGGATTGACAGCATGCGCTGCTTCGTAGCTAACCGAGGCAGCCACATGAATGAGATTGTGTTCTATCAAAGATAGGAACGTTCATATAAACCAATAATGAGATTAGGTTAGGGTGGCAGCCGGTTCACATAGACCATTGCAGGTCCCAGTGATACCACGGGCACATATGTCCCTCTTCGACACCAATCTATTTGATAAACAGAGTTATCAATAGTACGCATATCACTAACGGAAAGATCTGTTAGACTTCCTGAAAGGCCGACCTCAGTATATCCAGACGCCGTTCACTTAATGAGGGACTGCAGCTAAGCAGGTGTTCGAGGCTCTCCATTTTTACTCATCATCACATCTCCTACCGAAGCCAGGGGACTCAATACCTAACATTCTGGCATCTTCGCCGATCACGCAGTGCCCCGCCAGAACTGACGCTAACGTAAACAGTATTTTCCTTTCTAATGCGAGGAAACATTTTGGACTTCTCAGTTCAAATTGTTTTTAAAACAATTTGGATATCAAAAGGTCGAATAAAAACAAACTTATGAAAATTCTCAGTTCATATATTGGCCAGATTTGTCTACCTGCTACCCTACATGTGCCGATTTCTGTCCATCTTCCATTGGACTGCTTGTTTGCCTCTTGCCTAAGCCAAAGCTTGCATGGGGTCAGTTTGAGAATTTGTAATGTCGTCCCTTTCCTAGCAAGTTCATCAGGTTAGCAATTCCCCGGTATATCACAATGCTCAGATACCCTTATGAGGTGTATGTTAAACTACTTAGCCATCTCTGCGATCTGCGACAGTTGAGGGTTTTTTGTGAATTTAGGGATGAGGCCTCCAGAGAGATGGCAGCCTGACTGTCCGAGTAAATGAAAACGCTGGTGTTGTTCACTACGTTGCGACTCAGCCACTTGGCGACTTCCCTTATTGCCATTATTTTAGGTTGATAGACACTGCAGGTATCTGGTAGTCTAGTCACAACAAAGCTAGCCTTATCAACAAGCTTCGAACCATGAATGTAGAAGTGGAGATGTTTTCTACTTCCTGGAGTTCTGCCAACCCATTCCTCTCTGACAGGTATCTAAGTGGTGAAGTTCCTCCCGAAGGTGCTCACCGTTGGTATATAGTCCACTCGGTTGGTTAACATAGCACTAAATTGTAATATCCTTATATGAATAATAATTTCCTATCTGCAATTATTCTGAAATATTTTTCACTTTCACAAAAGCCCAGTTCCGTTCAATTTATCCGAGGAGGGTCCACATGAGCGACCTTATTCTTCCTAGTAAAGAGAAACAATTCTGCCTTGTTTGGGTTACCACACAAATCGCAGCTTTTGATCAAAGCCACCTGTAGGATGTCTCTGAGGACGTCGGGGAATTTGCCAGTCACTGCGGTTGCCACGTCATCTGCATATGCCAGAACTTTGCAGCCACAACGTTCTATATCTAACAGGATTGCATCCACCGCTAGGTTCCAAGTTAGTGGAGACAGTACTCCTCCTTATGGGGTTGCTCCGTTCACAAACCTTGACAATGTTGTGGACTCAAAAGTAGCTGTTATGCGTCTAGAGTTCACACTTAACTGTAACAGCGCAGCAGTTAGACTTCAGCCTTTCTTTACTGGTTTTCTATGGATTTGCACAAATATTTCATAAGACATTCTATTTAGATTTAAATGAAGATTTTCAATAAAAACCCAATATTTATAATTTTCGATTCTTATGGTCTAATGTGGTCAGAATTTGTTTTGTAATAACCAAATTGCAGCAGTTCACGGAAACCGCAGAGTCAAAACGGATGAAAAGCTCTGATCCATAGTATGTATTACTTGTAGTTATTGAAACTTATTTTTTTTTTTAAATGGTGTACTTACATATAAATTCATTTGAGCCCTGCGATCCATTGCCGCTATCTGCGCCATTTCCATCGCCAATCGATTCATTGAGATTTGTGGTAATACTAATCGATGAACACTTAAAGCCATCGTTGAAGTAGACGTGATCTGAGGCCGGATTTGATTTCATTGTGGAATTTTTTGAATTTTTTCACTTCACCAGTAGATTTAATAATAAAAAAAAAATTCGCACAAATATTTGGGCTGGGAATATACAATACTTTTTTTGTGTATAATATATGAACGATTAAAAAATACACGTTTTAATTAATTGGAGAAAAAACTGAGACACATATATTATTATCGGTTTCACTGATGTCTGGTTTCTTTTTTAATATTCTGATTATCTTCTTTTTTCCCAAAAATTTCATTTACTGCTGTAATTTAAATAAATACTTTGTTATTCTTTTGTTTTATTTTTTTTTAATTTTTGGGAAGGGGTTTTAATTGTTGTTGATAATAATAAATTTTGTTGTCTTTTTTTGTGGATTTTAATGGTTAACTACGTTGTTTTTCCGCCCGATGTATTGTTTGTTTGAAAATGAGCAGCAAACGATCTTTGTTTGTCGTGTTTTTTTTTCGTTTTAACAGCCGGTCATTAAACTTGAGATTGTTGTAACATAAATTTGAAACTTGTCATAATTTTGGCATCACCGACGGGCCATAAAGAGATGACGTTGACTTTAAGTTGACTAACGTTGTTGTTGGTGTGCTTAAACTTGACCGAACGTTGATCATGCGCAAATTCACTGAACAATCTTCTATCAGATTCGGCTTTAAGTTTTTAAGCTCTATTCAAGCGAAAACTATGTTCAAATCAAGGCGACATCAATTTAATTCTTGATTTTCGTGTACTTAGAGTTAACGTTATTTAACTTACAACAAAAGCTTTTAATTATGCATCTATTTTTACTATTTAATTTTCTGCGTTTTCGCAGTTTTCAAAGTCAAGTTAACCGTGAAATTCTGCTAATTAACTAAAACTTAGCATTGAAGGGGCCGTCGTCGTCGCCGTCGTTGTGGGGCTTTGTTTTAAATAAATTTCCCAAGCAACCGCAAAAAAAGAACCGCACTTAATAGTTTTGTTTATTGTAATAATTAAAAACACAACAACAATATTATTAATAAATTAAATACTGTGTTATTTACATTAACAATCACCCAGAGATTCTTTAAATTCTTTGTCGACTAATTGTTTTATTCCATTTCATTTCAGTTATTTTTGTTTTTTTTTTTCAATTTGTTTTAATAACCGTTTTACTTTTTTGTATTGCTATTATTATTATTGATTTGTTTAGCTGTTGGTATTGTTGTTGTTTTCTGTACTATTTTTTTCTGTTATTTCCAATTTTCACTTGTTACTCGTCAAAGTTTGAGATACAACTGTTTTCGTTTATGGCTCAAACCTTGTCTTTTATAAAATCAAAGCAAAATTTCATTCCCAACACAAATTAAAATGAGTAGTCCAGTTGTGTTTTCTGTTGTCGTTGCGCTGTGGATTTTGTTTGAAATAAAAACAACAACAAAAAACGGTTCAACTCCCGCCTCTGGAGGTACTCAATCAAGTCAGCAGCACTCGCAACCCGCTCAGCTGTTCGTACTCGTACTCATATCGCAGATATACCTACGACTATCTAGATACCAACCGACCGACCGTCCACTCTACGTCGTGTACGTATATGCCCCCGAGTGTCGAGTGTTTGTTTGTTATTGTTAACAGACATAATGACGACGGCGTGCTTCTCTTTTTTTCCCGTTGATCGGTAAGTCTATTTTTTAACCGGGCTTACGCGCTCTCGTTATTGTGTTGCCAGATTAGCGGATTTTTATCTGATCGTAGGATAAAAAATAACGGAAAAGTCCGGTGATGTTGGTAATATTACTCAGTGCTTATATCAGCCGAGTTAAACCGACTGGAGCATACCCCCACACCCACCCAAGTTCGCTTGCAATGGTTTAACATTGACATTTTGAAAGATGGATCATGTGGTATACAGCAGGGTGGTTCTTATATGTTTTTGGGGGCATTTTCTAAGGACCCACCCATAGAAAATGTTCTCACAGAAAAGTTATCTTAGTCATATACCAAAATAAATATAAGGGTTTTTAAGTGTGGGATTGAACAACGAGAACCATTTAGTTTAGGTTGAAGAGAGGAGACCTTTAAACGTCTCATGTCCTTGGACATACACTGAAGCCAGTGGTTCGGCCTGTTGTGCGCTCCTTATTTATGATATTTTTATATCTCACGAGTTACAGAATATCGGTACTAGACACGAATTTTCTCAGAATCTTTCAGTCATGTCATCTGAGATGAGTCAAGTCTGGCAATATGTCGGACCCGAAATATCGGCATCTTGCATGTGTGAAAGCTGGGCAGTGACACAGAAAATGTTCCATCGTTTCGATGTTTTCTCTGTATGCCCTGTATTCATCGTTTCCTGCTAGTCCTATGCGATGAAGATGTGCTTATAAGCTTGAGTGTCCCGTTAGAACACTCATCATCTTACTAATCTCGATCTTCTTTAGATTCAGAAAACTACTTGTTTTCTTCTCATTTGGGTCACCCCATAGTATCTTTGCAGTTGCTCCTACAGTTGCTCTATTCCACACAGTTTTGTGAGCCATCACTGCCCAGTGCTTCAACTCCATTTGGCTATCTGGGAAGATGTAGGCATATTTAGGCTTTGTGGTATTACTGAGCCAGTTCACACACTCCGTGATTGCTCGAACTTCTGCTTGAAATACCGTGTAATGGTGTGCGACTTCTGCTTCAATAAAAAGACCCAGGCCCGTCCTTCATCCTAGCTTGGACCCATCAGTGTAGCAGCTGGTTCCCACTTGAACATGAGCTAGTGTTCTGTCTGGCACGAACGAATCACAGGTAGCTTTAAGCGGGACTTCAGAAACGCGGTCGGAGATTTCCGTGAATGTACAGTGATTGTAATATCTTCTGATGGCACGATTTGTGGTCTCGATTTTTGCATTCGCCCATCACTTGTAGACGTCTTGCTGTGAGGGATGCCTCATACTTTAAACGGATATCTATTGGTTGGATGTGCAGTATAGTCTCCAACGCTCTTGTTGGTGCGGTTCTAATTGCACCGCTTATGCCCAGACAGCACATACGTTGCTCTTTTTGCAATGGTATTACGTTGTACTTCTTTGCCATTGATGCCCACCATACTACAGAGGCGTAGGTTAAAGGGTCCGCCATCTAACGTTTTTTTTTTTCAACTAGTGCTTATGTCGTGAATGGTAACACTTAGCTCATGCCTGATTTGACAGATAATTAGTTTTATTCTTCCGCTGAACCAATATGTGTACATATGTATATTGCGACATTACTTTGAAAATCATGGTAATGTTGCAGAATGTGTGCGAAAATTGCGTACGGATTTTGGAAGAAGAGAAGCACCGTCAGCTCCGTATGTTCGTTATCTTGTGAAAAAAGTGAAAGAAACTGGCATCCTCATCGAAAACCAAAGCGTGAAAAGCCAAAAACCGAGAACATTGCTGCTGTGGCAGAAAGTGTGCGTGAAGCGCCATCAACATCAATTCACCGTCGTTCTCAACAATTGAACATTTCGTAGACATCATTGAGACGAATTTTGCATAAAGACCTTGGTATGATGTCATACAAAGTCCAATTGGTTCAGGAGTTGAAGCCAACTGACCATCCAATGCGTTTCCAGTAGTTTTTTTTATAGCATTTTCAAAAAAAAAGTTATTTGGCGGACCCTTTATTATTGGACTAATCACGCTCATGTAAAGCCAGTGTGCCATATTTAGACGTAGTCCCCATTTTGAACCTATAGATCTTCTGC
The DNA here is from genome assembly GCA_963930755.1 of Eudasyphora cyanicolor. Lineage (NCBI taxonomy): Eukaryota > Metazoa > Arthropoda > Insecta > Diptera > Muscidae > Eudasyphora > Eudasyphora cyanicolor. The sequence continues at coordinate 335,441,760 of OZ005734.1, forward strand.
ACAACCATCAACATCTGTGGGCCGTGGTAACTCTTTCTTCAATATGATCTTTTGAAATCAGTTTCTGATCCAAGATTACTCCCAAGTATTTCACCTTTTTAGACATGGCAATATTCTTATCCAGGAAACGAGGCACGGTAAAAGGATTGATTTTCGTTTTCCTTGTAAATAGACATAGTTCTGTTTTGTCTGGGTTAACATTTAATCCATTTGTTTGTGCCCATTATTTTTAATTTTTAACAGGAAAGAAGTTAGGCTACTAGGTCGATAAGACTTTGGCATCGTATAACTCGGCTTGCCAGGCTTGGGTATGAAGACCACCCTTGATTCCTGCCAATTTTGAGTTAGGCAAGCAGTGAAAACTCCAGCCAGATGAGTTGATACCAGATCCACCTCATCCTAAAGAAGCGCTGGAAATATTCCGTCCGGCAGCCTTGCTTTTTTAACCATAGAATCTGTTATATCCGTAATATCGGGTCCGTCAATAAGAGCGCTATAAAAGTTTTTTTAAATAAAACAAAAACGGTTTTGGATATCAATGAAATTCTTTATTCCTGTGAAAGTACGTTCGATGCCATTATGTATGGAACTCGATTTCTATTGCATGGCCACCACGGGCACGCTTGCAGAAGTCCAGACGGTTTTCAAGCATAAATCGGCCGATACTGCTGCAATTTCACGTTCGATATTCGTACGAAGTTCATCAATCGTCGTTGGCTTGTTGACATATACCATAGACTTGACGTAGCCCCACAGGAAATAGTCTAACGGCGTCAAATCGCACGACCGAGGCGGCCAATCGACTGGACCATTTCGTGAGATAACACGTTCTCCGAACTTGGTTTCCAATAAATTGATTGTGGCATTCGCTGTGTGGCTTGTGGCGCCGTCCTGTTGGAACCACATGTCCTCCAAGTCCATATCATCCAATTGGGGACAAACATATTCGCTTATCATTGAACGGAAGCGATTCCCATTCACAGTAACGTGCCGGTCTTGGTCATCACGGAAGAAGTACGGCCCAATGACGCCGCCGGCCCATAAACCGCACCAAACCGTATTTTTTCGGGATGCAATGATGACTCATGCAGTACGTGTGGATTGCTGTCTGACCGATAACGCATATTTTGTTTATTGACGAAGCCATTCAGCCAGAAATGAGCCTCATCGCTGAAGATGATTTTTCGATTTTTCGCGCTCTTAACGTTGAGGCCACTGACTCCGAATTTCGGTAGTAAATTTTAATAATTTCGTCTCGTTGTTGGCTCGTATATCTTTCCATCATGAAATGGCAACCCTTACTGAAGAGAAATGTCAAAAGAGGGGCAAAAAAATATGACGTCGTTTGCTGTCCCTGTCGGTCTACTTTTGTAGCGTCCCTGTTGAAAAAAACTTTAGGTACTTGATGCATCACATTCTCGTTCTGTAACTGTTCCTCCGTTGGTCCAGCATTACCAGAATAAGTATTCATCAAGAGTCTTACGGTATCCTCTATAGTTTCCATTCTTTTAACCATGTCATCCACCATAGTTTCGGTTTGGATATGAGTTTTTGAAAGGAACTTTTTATACCCTACACCACACTGTGGTACAGGGTATTATAACTTTGTGCATTTGTTTGTAACACCCAAAAGGAGAAGAAATAGACCCATCGTTTATTATACCGATCGACTTAGAATCACTTTCTGAGTTGATTTAGCTGTGTCCGTCTGTCTGTGCATGTATTCTTGTAATCAAAGTACAGGTCGCAATTATAGTCCGATCTCGACGAAACTTTACACATACCTTTTTTTTGGCCCAAGGACGAACCCTATTGAATTTGGTTAAAATCGGTTCAGATTTAGATATAGCCCCCATATATATGTTAGCCCCGATTTGACATGTAAGCGCTGTAAAAACTTTATTTTATATCCGATCAGTATGAAATTCGGCAGAAAGAGGTTTCTTATTACATGAAGGAAGACTGTTAAATTTGGAAGAAATCGGTTCAGATTTAGATATAGCCCCCATATATACGTTACCCCCGATTTGACATGTAAGCGCTGTAAAAATGTTATTTTATATCCGATCAGTGCGAAATTCGGCAAAGAGAGGTTTTTTATTACATGAAGGAATACTGCTAAATTCGGAGAAAATCGGCTCAGATTTAGATATAGCCCCCATATATATGTTACCCCCGATTTGACATGAAAGCGCTGTAAAAACTGTATTTTATATCCGATCAGTGCGAAATTCGGCAGAAAGATGTTTCTTATTACATGAAGGAATACTGCCAAATTCGGAGCAAATCGGTTCGGATTTAGATATAGCCACCATATATATGTTACCCCCGATTTGACATGTAAGCGCTGTAAAAACTGTATTTTATATCCGATCAGTGCGAAATTCGGCAGAAAGATGTTTCTTATTACATGAAGGAAGACTGCCAAATTCGGAGAAAATCGGTTAGGATTTTGATATAGCCCCATATATATGTTACCCCCGATTTGACATGTAAGCGCTGTAAAAACTGTATTTTATATCCGATCAGTGCGAAATTCGGCAGAAAGATGTTTCTTATTACATGAAGGAATACTGCCAAATTCGGAGAAAATCGGTTCGGATTTAGATATAGCCCCCATATATATGTTACCCCCGATTTGACATGTAAGCGCTGTAAAAACTGTATTTTATATCCGATCAGTGCGAAATTCGGCAGAAAGAGGTTTCTTATTACATGAAGGAATACTGCCAAATTCGGAGAAAATCGGTTCAGATTTAGATATAGCTCCCATATATATGTTACCCCCGATTTGATATGTAAGCGCTGTAGATACTGTATTTTATATCCGATCAGTGCGAAATTCGGCAGAAAGATGTTTCTTATTACATGAAGGAAGACTGCCAAATTCGGAGAATATCGGTTAGGATTTAGATATAGCCCCCATATATATGTTACCCCCGATTTGACATGTAAGCGCTGTAAAAACTGTATTTTATATCCGATCAGTGCGAAATTCGGCAGAAAGAGGTTTCTTATTACATGAAGGAATACTGCCAAATTCGGAGAAAATCGGTTCAGATTTAGATATAGCTCCCATATATATGTTACCCCCGATTTGATATGTAAGCGCTGTAGATACTGTATTTTATATCCGATCAGTGCGAAATTCGGCAGAAAGATGTTTCTTATTACATGAAGGAAGACTGCCAAATTCGGAGAAAATCGGTTAGGATTTAGATATAGCCCCCATATATATGTTACCCCCGATTTGACATGTAAGCGCTGTAAAAACTGTATTTTATATCCGATCAGTGCGAAATTCGGCAGAAAGATGTTTCTTATTACATGAAGGAATACTGCCAAATTCGGAGAAAATCGGTTCGGATTTAGATATAGCCCCCATATATATATTACCCCCGATTTGACATGTAAGCGCTGTAGAGACTGTATTTTATATCCGATCAGTACGAAATTCGACAGAAGGCGGTCTTTTTACATGAATAAGTATTCAGGGAAGATCGGTTCAGATTTATATTAAAGCTCCATATATATGTTCCTCCTGATTTGGTATCAAACAAAATTTTCCAGAAAGATGTTTCTCACTTTAGGAACGCATATTGCTTAATTTAGCGATTATCGTTTCAGAATTAGATAATATGTTTCTACCCATTTAACAATTATTCCAAATTATTATGGCAATGAATGACCCTTATCGCATTGTTAGGGAGGTGTAGGGTATTAGATAGTCGGCCCCGCCCGACTTTCTGCCTTTCCTTACTGGTTTTATTTTAGACATGCTGTTAACGCTGTCTATCTTCTCACAAGAACCATTTAATAACTTTATGCTCTAATTAGCTAATTCACGCAGACGTTGTCCTGTCCGTCTCACATGGGATGCAGTCATAAGGATAAATACTTGCATCCATAGTTCTAGTGTTTTAATACACGGCTTTGCTCGGGTTACATTTTATTGCCGTGTAGAAACTTCTTAACCTGTAAAATATTCCGATGAAAAACTCAGATTAAGAAAATCTTACCATATTGAAATCCTCTAAACGAAGGAAACTGAATATAGAAAATCTTATTACAAAAACGGATTTGTAGGCAAATGTGTACTTCCGATCATTTTAGTTTAAGCAAAATATTTGATGGGTTTATCAAAGAAGATTTTGTTTACTTATAAATTTGAAGACTCATAAAGTAAAATTTCATCTTTCTAGCTCTTATGGTCATTAGGTCAAGTGGTCAAAAATCACTCGAAATGAAATTGCATCAATTAAAGTTTAGAACATATATCATAATTTGAAGACTCATAGCTCTTTTTGAGTACTGAAGGGGTGAAAATGGCTTTTTTTCGCCGCTACACTGACCACGGGCTCAGAATTTAAATTGACTACGATAGATAAGTTACAAGTGGTGAACATAGTTACAAGTGGTACACATATTTTAAAAATTTAAAACGCGGTTTTTCACATCTCCTTTGAGGTCGGTGTGTACTAGCATTCGCATATGCGAACGCGAATTATTCGCAACATTTTAACATTAGCTTTCGCATTCGCTTTCGCAAAATCTATCTGTCATCATCTATTCGCTTCCATTTGTGAAAAGTGTTATATCTTCTTATTCGCTTCACACATTTTGAAGATATTAATACCGATGAAAACCTCTTCCACTTCTCTTCGAAACAGTTGAAAAATATGTTTGTCCTTGTGTGTACATATACATTTTTATATTCTTAGCTCTTAAAAAACTTTTTAAATCTGTAAAATAGTAAAAAACTTTTTGGTCACTGCTACACTGACCAGAGAATTCAAAATTATTTTTCGCGCATATATTTAACGTTTATAGTACTTAATATTTAAAAAGTTTTAACTTTGTATCGTATAAGAGGCTTTTAAAAGGACAAAAACAATACTCAAGTTTTTGATAGCGCTAGAATGACGACATGCTGAAAAATTGCTAAGCGAGTTGCCAGTGGTTTATACAACACTCATGTCTATCACAGTACAACACATGATTTTAGGACTCAATTCTGAGAGTTGGACGTGAAAGTAGCCCCAAAAATAAGAACTTCTGCATCATTCGTTTAGTCAAGTTGGCTTAGTTAATAATTTAATGGTCATACGATTTTTTTTGCTCAAGGTGAATTTTTAGCACTTTTTCTATATTTTAAGACGATAATATCTGGAAGCAAAGTTGAAGATATTGAATAGGACAAAAAATGTAGAACTAACCTACCCCAAAAAAGTGCAAAATACCAATTTCTACCATTTCCCCCCCCCCCATTTTTCAAATTTTTTTCTCAATAACTGGATTACAAATCCACAAATATGCTGTTTACTATTTATTATAACTATAATTTTAAATTTAAAAGTTTTACTTTACGTGTTCGTCGCCACTGGTTGAATGACAAAAATCGATAAATTTTCGATTTATCAATATTTTACTGACAGGAACTATTCATCACGAGCCGTTTTTTAATTGTATCAGCAAATTTCAAATCATTGTTTAGCAATAATGCGTTGTTACATTGGTTGCTATTCGCATTATCTTCGTTTTCTTGATATTGATCAAATGATACATACAAATTATTCCCACCGCAAACCGAATATACATTTCAAATCTTAGTCGAATCACTCTACAAATATAAATTTTACAAATAAGAAATTATTCCCACCGCAAGACGAATATGCATTTAAAATTTTAGTCGAATCACTCCAAAAATAGAAATTTTGCAAATAACTTGACCACTCCGCCATCAATCGGGATTACACCTCTTAAGGTGTTCGGAGATCATGCGTTGCAAACGTACAAATAATTTTATATACATATAAAGAAAATTAATTTTGGAAAATATATTTAGTGCGGATATATTTTTAAAATTAAGAGCATTTCGTCGCCACCGTTTTTGTCCGCTTTCACTGGAGCTATTTCCTTTTTACTATTGTATCACAAATTATTTGATAGGTTAGGTTAAGAGTGGCAGCCTGTAAAACAGACTCACTTCGACTATACATTCCATTGTGTTAGCACAGGGACGTTAACGAAAACATAACATATCCCTAGCCCCTCCCGTTGAACCAGTTTGATTGCTGTAAAAAGCTCCAAAGTTGGCGCATTGCAATATTAGCCAGATTAGCTAATTCCTCATAGAAATAAGAGCCTAATGTTGTATGCCGAGAGCGGTGCACAGACACAGTAGGTGTTCTATTGATTCTCCTTTGGACTAAACAAGATATATTGTACGAATACCACGCACATATTATTGTGATCAGACAATAATTTCGATATGTATGATTGATGAAGGATACATGGAAAGACAGACGGAGAGACACAGTCAAATCGATGTACAAATGCACAAAGTCAGGTGTAGGGTATAAAGATATTAATATGTTATGGGACAGCCAGGCTTCACGGTTCCAGAAGAATGTCTGATATCGTCCCTACTAAGATCTTCTTTTTTTGCCGCTGTTTTGTAGCAATATAACGGTATCTTATGCCCGATTTGCAGAATTTCTGTATTATACGTTATATAGACCAGCCAATATAATTTTCTTTGAATGCTCGTCTTTCTTCTTCAATTCTCATCAATGTAAATATCATAACGGTTATTAAAATATAATATTCAATTCGACCTAATTTTCTATGCATATAATTTTAATTAAATATTCAAGGTCAAGGCCCACATTTTATGTGATTAATTTGCTTTTTTACATATTAGTTATTCTTAACAATACGTTCTTGATTTGACAAATAACAAATTTACAAATTCCGATGCCTATTTCATTGCTTCATCTATAAGAAATCACAACAATATAGCCTAGCCCATTTCGTTAAGAACAACATGTGTATTTAGAAGAAGCTACCAATAAAGCAAATCAATGAAGCAAACAATAAATTATACAAAAACTAGGCCTTGGTGTTGAATGTGTAATTTAACACGAAAAGATAACTGAATATATTTACACGAAAATGTAAAATAGTGTAAGAAATTAACATATATTTTACAGTTATTGATCGTATAAAATAGTTTGAATTAAATTAGAAACATAATTTTTTTAATAACTCGTACATAATTCTGTAAATGGTTCTGATTGATATATATTTTTGATTATAGTTTACAGATTAACATTCAGGTTAATATTAAAATTGATATTTATTTATAAAAATACGAAAATCGTAAATTTTGCGACACACTTTATTATGATCCTACACTGAAAAAATTATGTTCTTTAAATTGAAAATTAATAAACAGAGATCGACTCTTTTATAGAGAACGGTCTGCGGTTGCCGACTCTAGATTGGTAGAAAAACTCAGTGTTCCACTCTAGTATAGATAAAATTAAAAATTCTTTATACCTTGTGGTTCTAGAGAAGTATTTACATACACCGATTGAGATTTAAAAATACTATTTTCGCTTATTGTCAATGACGTATTAGCCGCAAGAAGAACAAACTGGAATTAATTAAAATCTCTTTCTGAAATTGGCAATCCGGATTTTTGTGGTTTATATTGGCCGAACATGGAGATTTATTTTTGAAATTTTATTATTTATTTTTATTTTTTATCTTGGGGTCTTTAGAAGTGATTATAAAGGGTCCGCCATCTAACGTTTTTTTCAACTAGTGCTTATTTCGTGAATGGTAACACTTAGCTCATGTCTGATTTGACAGATAATTAGTTTTATCCTTCCGCTGAACGAATATGGTTGTGTAATGTCCAATGTCCAATGCGTTTTCGCTTCGCTAAGTGGGCCTGCGATCGACTTACAGAAGGTGCCGATTTTGCCAAAAACATCTTCTTTTCAGATGAAGCTCATTTTGATCTTGGCGGGTATGTAAACAAGCAAAATTGTCGCATTTGGGGCACAGAAACCCCGCACGCATACATTGAAAAGCCGATATCGGGCCACGTTGAACCAATTTTTGTTCACAGAAATTGAAGAGGAGGATATTGGCAACATTTGGTTTCAACAGGACGGCGCTACGTGCCACACAGCCGAAGCTACACTCGATGTTTTGCGCCCTGTTTTTGAAGATCGCATTATCAGCCGCAGAGCCGATGTCTTTTGGCCACCTCGGAGCTGCGATTTTACACCGTTGGACTATTATTTGCGGGGTGCCCTCAAAGATAAGTGTTACGCCGACAAGCCAGAGACAATTGACGCTTTAAAGGACAATATTCGTGATGCCATTGGTGAAATACAGCTGCACACAATCGATAATGTGCTTAAAAATTGGACCGATCGTGTAGGCTACTGCATGGCCAGCCGAGGCAGCCATTTGAATGAAATTATTTTCCATTATTAACCGGAAGGATTGTACTTTCAAATAAAAAAAGAAATTTGAGAAAATATTCTGTAGATTTTTTATAGCATTTTGAAAAAAAAAATTATTTGGCGGACCCTTTACTTATCAGGTCAGAGTGGAAGGAATCCATTATAATCAAAATCCCAAAAGAAGGAGACCTCTCTAATTGCAACAATTGGAGGGGGATAGCGCTTCTATCTGATGCAAGCAAGGTGTTAAATAAAATCATTTTTAACCGCATTGTCTGTCCCCTCAACCAACTTCTGAGAAAACAACAGGCCGGATTTAGAGCAAACCAATCGTGCATTTACAACATTAAAACTATGCGAATTATACTAGAGCGATGCATCGAGTACAACCATACGCTGTATGCAGTTTTTATTGATTACGAAAAGGCCTTTGACTCAATAAAAAGAGAACATATCTGGATCGTATTGGAAAATATGGGAATACCGCGGAAAATTATAAACATAATTTTCAACAGCTACGACGGTGCTAAATGCAGAGTTCTGCACAATGGCAAACTTAGCGAACCATTTGACTCCACCTCCGGTGTAAGACAGGGTTGCCTGCTATCGCCGCTGCTTTTCATAACAGTACTGGACGGTATACTTGAGATTTTTGACAACACTACCAATAAACGGGGCATCACTTGGCGTCTAAATGAATGTCTTGAAGATCTTGAGTATGCCGACGACATAGTTTTGCTCTCTCACTCGCATCAGCACATGCAATCGAAGCTAGACGACTTACGTCAGGAGTCGTTAAAAGTTGGCCTCAAAATCAACACCAAGAAAACTGAATCGCTACGAATTAAAACATCCAATGATACACCATTCACTATTAACGGCCAAAACATAGCAGACGTCAACAGCTTCACATATTTGGGCAGTGTTCTCTCGACCAACGGAGGAGCTAAGCAGGACATCCTGAGTCGCATACAGAAGGCACGTACGGCGTTTGCCAAGCGAAACGTATGGCGTGCAAGCAACATAAGCACTGCAACTAAATGCCGTATTTTTTATGCCTGTGTGAAGTCTGTTCTTCTCTACGGCTCAGAGATATGGTTAGTTACCGAAGAAATGAAAGCAAAATTGCAAAGCTTTATAAACCGTTGCCTCCGAAATATTCTCCAAATATGGGGGCCCAGAACCATATCTAATGAATACCTATGGAGAGCTACACATCAACAGAACATCAACGCCGAAATAAGGAAGAGAAAATATAGATGGATTGGGCACACATTGCGAAAACCTTATGATGATCCTCCACATGCTGCGCTGGCCTGGAACCCGCAAGGTGTGCGGCGTCGTGGAATACCCCAAACAACATGGCGGCGAACTGTTCTTAGCGATACCAGCAAATCGTTTAACGAACTAAGATTACTAGCACTTAACAGAAATAACTGGAAATCTTTTGTAGAAACCTTAAGCTCCTAAACATGGAGTATGGATTTAATAATAATACTTATCAGGTCTATAAAGACGGTCAGGTCAATGGTCGACTCTAACATATAGGCAGATCTTAGAGGTCTACTCTAAAATAGAGAAAGATCTGAGTAATCGACTTTAAATAGTGGAAGATCTCAGTGATCGACTCTAGAATAGAGGAATATTTCAGTGATCGACTCTAGAATAGAGCAAGATCTCAGTGATCGACTCTAGAATAGTGGAAGCCGTTTTGTGGTCGGGTCTAGAGTAGAGGAAATCTCAGTAGTCGACTATAGAAATAGAAGAAGTTCTATGTGGTTGACTCTACAATATAACATATCTGCCGTACACTCTAGAATATATGATCTCTATGGTCGGATCTAGAGTAGGAAGATGTCAGTCGTTGGTTACAGAATAGAGCATGATCTCAGTGGACAACTCTCAAATAAATGAAGATCTCAATAGTTGACTCTAATAAAAGTATAGATCGGATCTAGAATAGAGGAAAATCTCAATGGTCGACTACAGAATTGAGGAAGATATCAGTGGTCAAGTCTAGAATATATTAAGATTTTAGTTATCTACTATAGAATAGAGGGAGATCTATGTGGCCGACTTTAGAATCGAGAATTAAAAAGATCTCATGTCGACTCCAGTATAGGTAAAGATATCTGTGGTCTACTATAGAATAGAAAAACATATACGAGTATGTGAATAGAGAATAGAGAAAAAACTGAGTGAGTGACTCTAGGACAGAGTGGTCGACTCAAGATTAGAGGAAGATATCAATGGCCGACTCTAGAATAGAAGAATACCTCTGTGACCGATTATAAAATAGCTGAATATCATAATTAGGGTGTCCAAAAAACCGGTTATTTCGAAAAAGCGGTTTCCGGTTTAACCGAAATATTACTTTTTTTAAAACCCGGTTTTCGGTTATTATTTTTTGTCGAAACCGGTTAACCGGTTTTTAGGCCGGTTTTTAAATCATATACGAAAATGGTTATTGTAAAACAAAAAACAACTAACAATCATTTGTAGTAAAAATTAGTAAACAAAAATAGATTATTATTTCGTTTATTACAGGTTTAATTTTTTTTACTTTAAATAGAAAATATTATATTTCTGAAATTACCTTAAAAAAAAATAATAAATAATTTAGATTGTTTTTTTATAATAATATCTTAAAAATAGAATACAATTTAAATGATTATTTTTAAATGATTTTTCTTTTTTTATGTAACTTGACGTTGAAAAAGCTCACAAACGTTGATGTAGTCAATATTAGTCCGATAGTCATTAAAGCATTGTATAAGTAACACAGCTTCTCCGTTTTCTTCTTAAACTTTTCAAAAAAGCAAAGTCATCATACAATGTTGCTTGCCTTTCGTTTTTCGATTATGTGTGTGACATAAATCCAAAATTACATTATTTGATTCATCAATATAACAACTTATATATCAAACCGAATCAGAGGTATCTGGCTGTTCTGTCGGGATTTAACAGCTCAAAAAAGTCGAAGCTATTTGTCTTTCCGTCCTTGAACGTATGTGTTCTGTGCTTCATGGACGACTTATTGAATGCTTTGCTGTACTTCCTGACTTATTTATTACATCATGGATATCAGTAATAAAGCCAATATCGTTTTCAAGATCAGTGAATTCATATTCACTTTCAGAATATTCAGAACAACTGTCAGAATTATCCACCTCATCGTTGTTATTTGTTGCATCTTGTATAAATGTATCCACAACAAGTAGAAAAATGGATCAATACTTTTGACTATAGAATAAAATAAGTTATCAGTGGTCCGATCTAGAATAGAGGAAGTTATCAGTGGTCGAATCTGTAATAGATAAAGATCTGAGTGGACGACTCAAGAAAAGAGGAAGACTTCAGTGATCGACTCTAGCTTCAGTGATCGAATGTAGTATAGATGGAAATATCACTGATCGACTGTTGTATAGATGAAGATTTCACAGATCGACTTTAGTATAGGGGAAGTATCAGTGATCGACTTTAGTGTACATGAAGATAGCAATGATCGATTCTATAACAGAGGAAGACATCAGTGATCGGCTCTGGCTTCAGTGATCGACATCATTATAGATGAAGATATCGGTAAGCGACTCTAGTACATAAAAATGTCTCAGTGGTCGACTCTGGTATAAAAGAAATACTTTAGTGATCGACTCTAATAATGAAGAATATAAGTGATCGACTCTAGTATTGAGGAAGACTTCTGTGATCGAATGTAGTATAGATAAAGATATCTGTGATCGACTCTAGTATATAGGAAGACTTCAGTGATCGACTCTAGCATAGAGGAAGATATCAGTAATCGACTCTAGTACCGAGTGAGGCTCCAGTGATCTACCTTAGTATGGATGAAGATATCAGGGATCGACCCTAGTACATAGGAAGACCTCAGTGGAGAATCTAGCATAGAAAAAGTTATCATAGATAAACTCTGGTATATAAGCAATACCTAAGTTTTCGACTCTAACATAGATTAAGATATAGAGGAATATAGCAATGATTGACTATATTATAGAGAAAGACTTCAGTGATCGACTGTAGTATAAGGGTATATATCAGTGATCGACTCTAGCTCCTGGGATCGACTCTAGCATAAAGGAAGACACGACTATATTGGGTAAGAACCAGTGATCTTCTTTAGTACAGATGAATATATCAGTGATCGACTCTAGTACAAAGGAAGACCTCAGTGGGGGAACTCTAGCTGGAGAAAGTTCTCAGTGGTCGACTCAGGTATACCTTAGATTAATATATAGAGGAAGATATCGGCGATAGACTCTGGTATAGAGGAAGACTTCAATGATCGACTCTAGTGATATACTTTAGTATAGAGGAACATATCAGTTATCGACTTGAGTACAGAGAAAGACCTCAGTTGTTAACTCTAGCATAGAGAAAGTTCTCAGTGGTCGACTCTGATATAAAATAAATACCTTAGTAATAGACTATAATAAAGATTAAGGTATCAGTGATCGACTCTTATATAGATTAAGATATCAATAATCGACTCTAGTATTGAGTAAGATATCAGTAATCGACTCTAGACATAGGAAGATCTCAAACTCTTCAGACTCCTGACATATAATAATTGCTTTAGTGATCGACTCTAATATAGATTAAGACATCATTGGTCGAATCTTGTATAGAGGAATATATCAGTAATCTGTTCTAATATAGATTAAGATATCAATGATTGAATTTAGTATAAAGGAAGATATCTGTGATTGACTCTAGCAAAGAGGACGATATCAGTAATCGACCTTAGCATAGAGGAAGACTTAATTGATCGAATCTAGTATAGAGGAAGATATTAGTGATCGACTCTAGTATAGAGTAAGACTCCAATGATATAGTTTACTATATATGAAGATATCTGTGATCGACTCTAGTGGAGAGGAAAACCTCAGTGGTGAATTCTAGCTTAAGAGTATAAAATAAACACCTTAATGGTCGACTGTAGGGCAGAGGAAGACATCAGATATCAGCTCTAGGATAAAGGAAGATCTCAGAAATCGATTCTAGTATATAGGAAGGATTCAGTGGTGTAGAAAATTCAATTTTTGTCGTATAGTATTTCTAGAATAGAGTAAGAGTTCTGTGATCGACTCTAAAACATAGGAAGGTCTCACCGATCGACTCTACAAAGAGGTAGGCTTCAGTGATCTACTATTAAGGACTCTAATATAATGTAGAAAAACACTTCAGTCATTGATTCTGGGATGGAGGAAGATCTCAGAAATTGTCTCTAGGATACAGGAATACCTCAAAGATTGTCTATAGGGTAGAAGACGTAACTCTGTGATCGACGAAGATCTCATTGGTCGACTCTAGTCAAAGGTAGGCCTCAGTAATCGACTGTGGTATAAACATATAACTTAGCGGCCAACTCTAGTATAGAGGAAGTGACCGATCCTAAAACAGATTATCTTACCGATCGATTCTACAATAGATATGTTCGTCAGTTGGTATACTCTAGTATTAGTCGAATCTAAAGGATAATGAGGAGGACCTTGATGATAGACTGTAAAACCAATGAAGAACTCTGTGAACGACCTTAGCATAGAGGAAGACTTCATTGATCGACTCTAGGATATACGAAGATCTTAGAAATCTACTCTAGGTTAGAGGAAGACCCCAGAGATCTACTATAGTTTAGAAAAGTAAATTTATGATTAACTCTAGAATAGAAAAAGATCTCTGCAGTCAACGCTTACAGAGAGGAAGAGCTCCGCGGTCTACTCTAGTGTAGAGAAAGACTCAGTGATCGACTCGAAAACAAATAAAGTTTTAACCAAACGACTCTTGTATGTACAGAAGGACCTCGTTGTGGAGTGAAGGATAACAGAACACTTCCGATGAAGACCTCAGTAGTCCAATGTAGTAGAATCTAGTGTAAGTGTATACCTCAGTAAAATAATCTAGTATGGATGAAGGCCTATGTTGTCTAATTTAGTATACATGGATGAAAATTTCAGTAGCCGAATGTAGTATAGAGAAAGACTTCGGAGGTCGATTCTAGTATAGAGGAAGAGCTCGGAAATCGACTCTGTTATAGAGGATAGTACTCGGTGTACAGGAAGACTTCGTTGTTGGACTCCAGCATTGAGGGAGATCTCAATGGTCGGCTCTAGTATAGAGGAAAACCTCGGTGATACGAGTCTAGCATAGAAGAAGAACTCGGCGATCAACCCTAGTATAGATAAAGAACTCGGTGAGCGATTATACTATAGGAAGACTTCAGCGTTCGACTAGCATTGAAGAAGATCTTAATGGTATACTCTATAATAAAGGAAACCCTGATCGACTGATCGTATAGACCTTAGCGCTCGAGTGAAGTATAGATAATCTCCTCAGTTGTGAACTCAAGAATAGATTACGCACGTAGTATTAGACTCTGGTATGTATGGGCTCCTATGTGATCGATTCTCGACCTCGTGGTTGACTCTAGGATAGAGGTGATAGGCTCTGCAACAGACTCAGAGCTGAGTGATAGATATTGGAACAGGGGAACCTATTGTGGTCTACTCTAGCCATGGTGGTTGATTCTGGTATAGAAGATGACTTCAATGGTCGACTCATAATACAGAGGAGTTACCATATTTTTGATTAGAATGAAAAGCAATAAAATGATATTGGGAAATAAAAAGGGTGATCAATGTCTGTTTATTTTAATTCGTTGTTTAACTTTTCGATACTTTTACCTATCAGTTGTTTTACTTTCCCTTCAAAATAATACAATCGCAGACATCTGGCAACAAAGTTGTATACAGAGAGCTATGATTTGCATATAAACTAATAGAATAAATAGATAGTACTCGAAAACACTCGCGAGTATTTCCGGAGTCATATTGCCCCGACCGAATTGTTGAGATTTTTTCAATAGCGTTCTCAGGCTTACACTTTCATTTCCAGTAGTGCTCGAACATTGTATACGACGGACGTTCTAAAATTTCGTTTTATTTGCGTGTTTCTCTCTTTTTGTTTTTTTTTTGTGTTTGGGAAACAGCTCTGGTTTCGCTTCAATTAAGCTGAGGTTTTAGAATTTAATTCCTTTCTTCTTGGCATTTGGCGTAGAGGGAAATAGTTTTTGCGGCCACTTTGCGGTTTTGGGTTTCGTGGGTTTTTACGTCTAAACCAATTTACTTTTTCTTAAGCCACCGAATTTGGTGGCGGCGAAATTCTATTCGCCAAAAAACGTGTTTCGCATGACAGTCGATATTCCATCGGCAATCAATCCCCCCAAAGGCAGATTTATGGCGTTCTGTCGGTCAGTGGCAGGCCGGCGGCCGGTTGGTAGTATTGTCTTACGATCAGATTAAAATTAAAAATTCTTTACAGCTTTTATTGTGGTTCTAGAGAAGTATTTACATACACCGATTGAGATTTAAAAATACTATTTTTGGTTTTTGTCAATGACGTATAAGCCGCAAGAAGAACAGACTGGAATTAATTAAAATCTTTTCTTGAAATTCGCAATCCGGATTTTGGTGGTTTAAATTGGTTGAACATGGAGATTTATTTTTTGTAAATTTTATTATTTATCTTGTGGTCGAGTTTGTGGAGATGCAAGTTTTATTACTTCTTTAGAAGTGATTATTTCAGGTCTGTGGTGTCGAGCTTTTATGCCATACGTGATCAAATCGAGAAAAAAGGTAGACTATATAATATATGCTAATCTAATATGGCTGAAGCTGTCAATTGTCGACTCTAAAATATAGGCAGATCTTAGTTGTCGACTCTAAAATAGAGAAAGATCTCATTGATCGACTTTGAATAGTGGAAGATCTCAGTGATCGACCCTTGAATAGAGGAAGATCTCAGTGATCGACTCTAGAAGAGAGGAAGATCTCAGTGATCGACTCTAGAATAGAGGAAGCCATTTGTGGTCGGATCTAGAGTAGAGGAAGATTCCAGTGGTCGACTATAGAATAGATGACGAGATCAGTGATATATTCTAGAATAGAGGAAGTTCTATGTGGTTGACTCTACAATATAGGATCTCTGCCGTTGACTCTAGAATATAAGATCCCTGTGGTTAGATCTAGAGCAAAGGAAGATCTCAGTGGTTGATTACAGAATAGAGCATGATCTTAGTGGACGACTCTGGAATAAATGAAGATCTCAATGGTTGACTCTAGTACAAGTATAGATCGGATGTAGAATAGAGAAAAATCTCAGTAGCCGACTACAGAATTGAGGAAGATATAAGTGGTCGAGTCTAGAATAGATTAAGATTTCAGTTATCTACTCTAGAATAGAGGGAGATCTCTGTGGCCGACATTAGAATAGAGGAAGATCTCATTGATCTACTCTAGAATTGAAAAAGATCTCATGGGCGACTCCAGTATGGATGAAGATTTCTGTGGTCGATTATAGAATAGAGAAATCTGATCTGAGTGATTGACTCTAGAATAGAGAAAAATCTGAGTGATTGACTGTAGAATAGATAAAGATCTGAGTGGATAACTCTGGAATAAATAAAGATCTCAATGGCTGACTCTAGTATAGTGTAAGATATCAATGGTCGACTGCAGAATATAGGAAGATCTACCATAGGGCATGGTCTCAGTTGGCACCTACACGCAGAGGAAGACTTCAGTGTTCCTCAAATCTATATATTCTATCTACTCAGTCAGTCTTCCTTCGCTCTTGAATAGAGGAATATCTCTGTGCTGGACTACATAATAGAGGAAGATATCAGTGGTAGTCTATAGGAGATCTCAGTAATCCAATTTAGAAAACGGGGAAGATCTCTTTGGTCGAAGATATCATCGGGCGACTCCAGTACCGAGGAAGACTTCAGTGCTACTCGATACTAGAATACAAAATAGCTTAGAATAGAGGCATATCTCAGTGGCCTACTCCAAAACATAGATTTGGGGGGTCATATTGAAGGATCTCCACTGGTAGACTATAAAATAGAGGGAGATATCAATGATTGACTGTAGAACAGAAGAAGTCCTCAGTTGTAGACAATAATGTAGAAGAAGACCACTCTATTATAGAGGAAAATATCAGTGGTCGATTCGAGTATAGAGAACGATCTCAGTAATCGACTCTAGAATATAGGTAGAAATCAGTGATCGACTCCAGAACAGGGAAAGATCGCAGTGTTTTACTCCAGTGTTATATCCGTGATCTTCCCAAGAATAGAGGAAGATATCTTTGGATGATTCTAATATATCCATGATCTATTACGGAATAGAGGAATATCTCAGTATTCGACCACTGCATAGAGGAATAACTTAGTTGTCGATTCTTGTATAGAGGAATATATAGAATATAGGAAGATCTAAAATAGGGTAATGTCTCAGTGGGCGGCTCCATTACAGAGGACCACTTCAATGTTTCTCTAGAATGAAAAGATCTGATAGTCAGTCCTCCTCAACTCTTGAATAGAGGAAGATATCTGTGCTCGACTATATGATAGAGTAAAATATTAGTGGTAGTCTATAGAAGATCTCAGTAATCGACTTTAGAAAAGGTGAAGTTCTCATTGGTCGACTCTGATCTGGAGATCTGGAAGATCTATGTGAACGACTTTAGAACACAAAAGATCTTAGAATAGGGGAAGATCTCATTGGACGATTTTAGTACCGAGGAAGACTTCAGTGTTACTCGATGCTAGAATAGAAAATATCTTAGAATAGAGGCATATCTCAGTGGGCTACTCCCAAACATAGAAATACTTCAGTGGTCATCGACTCTAGGATATAGAAGGATCTCCCCGGATCGACTATAGTATAAAGGAAGATATCAATGATTGACTCTAGAACAGGGGAAGACCTCAGTGGTCGACTCTAGTATATAGGAAGACCTCTCTATTAAAGAGGAAGATCTCAGTGGTCGACTCGAGTATAGAGAACGATCTCAGTAATCGACTCTAGAAAACATGTAGATATTAGTGATCCACTCCAGAACAGGAAAAGATCGCAGTGTTTTACCCTAGAATATGAGAACATCTCCGTGATCTATCACAAAATAGAGGCAGATATCTTTGGACGATTCTAGAATATTGAAAGATATCAAAGTGCGACTTCAGCATGGAGAATATATCCATGATCTACTATGGAATAGAGGAATATCTCAGTGTTCGACCACAGCATGGAGGACAATCTCAGTAGTTGACTACATAATAGAGGGAGATCTCGGTGATCAACTCTAGAATTGAGGAATATCTCAGTGTTCGACTACAGAATAGAGGAATATCTTAATGGTTGACTCTTGTATAGAGGAATATATCAGTGATCGACTGTAGAATATAGGAAGATCTAAAATAGAGGAAGAATTCAGTGTTTCTCAGCTCTAGAATAGAAAATCCTCCTGGACTCTTGAACAGAGGAAGATCTCAGTAATCGACTCGACTATATAATAGACGAAAATATCAGTGGAAGTCTGTAGAAGATCGACTTTAGAAATGATGAAGATCTCATTGGTCGACTCTATAATAGTGGAAGATCTCTGTGAACGACTTTAGAACAGAAAAGATAGAATAGGGGAAGATATCATTGAGCGATTCCATACAGAGGATGGAAGAGTACAAAGGATGACTTGAGTGTTACTCGATTGTTGAATAGAAAATACCTTAGAATAGGGGCATATGTCAGTGGGCTATACCAAAACATAGAAATACTTCAGTGTTCATCGTCTCTATCATGTAGAAGGATCTCTACTAGTCGACTATAAAATAAAGCGAGATATCAATGATTGACAGTAGAACAGAAGAAGACTCAGTGGTCGACACTAATGTAGGAGAAGACCTCTCTATTATAGAGGAAGATCTCAGTGGTCGACTCGAGCATAGAGAACGATCTCAGTGATCGACTCTAGAATATAGGTAGATATCAGTGATCGACTCCAGAACAGGGAAAGATTGCAGTGTTAAACTCTAAAGTAGGGGAAGATCTCAGTGATCTACTCTAAAATACGAGCATAGGAAGATATCTTTGGACGATGCTAGAATATTAGAAGATATCAATGTGCGACTATGGCATAGAGGATTATCTCACTGTTCGACCTCAGCATAGAGGAAGATCTCAGTAGTTGACTACATAATGGAGGAAGATCTCGGTGGTCGAGAATAGAGGAATATCTCAGTGTTCGACTACAGAATAGAGGAATATCTTAGTCGTCGACTCTACAATAGAGAAAGAACTCAGTGGTCAACTACGTATAGAGGGATCTAGAATAGAGGAAGATCTCATTGATCTACTCTAGGATAGGGAAGATCTCAGTGATCTACTCTCGAATAGGGGAAGATCTCAGTTGTCGACTTCAGGATAGGGAAAAATCTGAATGAACTCATTGGTTGATCATATAATAGAGGAAGATCTCTGTGGTTGACTCTAGAATAGAGGAATACTCAGTGGTCGGCTGCAAAATGGTGGTCGACTCTAGTATAGAGGAATATATCAGTGGTCGACTGTAGAATATAGGAAGACCTAAAATAGGGGAAGGTCTCAGTGTGCGACTCCATTACAGAGGAAGACTTCAGTGTTTCTCAACTCTAGAATAGAAGAATAGGAAGTTCTCTGTGCTCGACTATATAATAGTGGATGATATTAGTGGAAATATATAGTATAGAGGAAGATCTCAGAAATAGACCCTCAATGATCGACTACAGTATAAGGGAAGAACTCAGTTATTGACTCTAGAATAAGGGGAAGATCCCATTGGGCGATTCCAGTACAGAGGAAGACTTCAGTGTTCCTCGACTCTGTAATAGAAAATAATTCCAGTACCGAGAAAAACTTCAGTGTTCCGGCTATAGAATAAAAAAGGGGAAGATATCAGTGGTCTACTCCGGTACATGGGAATACTTCAGTGTTCCTGGTCTCTAGGATAGAGAAGGATCTCCGTACTCGTCCATAGAATAGAGGAAGATGTCATTGACTCTAGAACAGAGGAAGATCTCAGTGGTTGATTCTAGTATATGTAGATGAAGACCTTTCTATTATAGAGGAAGAATTCAGTGGTGGACTCTGGTATTGAAAAAGGGTACCGTGACATACCTTCCAAATTAAATAAGTCCCAACAAAAAGGAAATAATTCCCAATTTTTTAAAAGTGAAATAACTCCCAAAGGGACAAATGAAATAAGTCCCAATAATTGAAAGTTATTACATACTGAACTTAAAAAAGTGAAATAACTCCCAACAAAAATTGAATCCGAACAGCAAATGTAATGTAAAGGGATATTACGTGGCCGATTTTCGGCTAGATTACAGATTTTCTCCATTGGGGTATGTCCATAGGATATCTTACGGACCAAAGTTTGATTGTGTTTCCCCTCAGGGTATGCCCAAAGACGGCTACGCGGACCAAAGTTTATTTTCCTTTCAAAATCTTCCACCTCAATCACTGTGTGAATTCCCGAAAGTGGAAAGTTGTTATGGGATTGTTATTATTGATGTGTACAACTCTCATCTGTGTGTGTTCTTGAGGAATGTATTCGAATGATGTATACACTGCATGTAGGTAATTCGAGGCGTATACTCCTCCAATGGAATGCATTTACTACACCATTCCAACTCGATTACATTTGAATTCTCATAAGTATATCTAAGAATGCAAAATACCTCCACACTTAATTGCTTGTAATTAATCACCGGCTTCTGCGGGTGTTGAATGAAACCGTTTATGGTTTATGATAATTAATTATTTGTATTTGCCAAATATACACATGTAGGCCAAAGACAAACGTGCGATCAATTGATCGATCGAAACCCGTCGTAGGCCGACCCCATAAATCCGGAAATGATCGCAGTAGAAATAAATAGTGTCAGTCAATATAGACGAGACATTCAACGGATGATTAATTATTGCATTTTTAATAGATCTATGAGTGAATGAATGAATGAATTTGTCTTTGGACTTTATGACAAATCAAAATGAATAAATACGACAATTTATGTAAATTCCAAATTAAGTTAATAATTTATAAGTAAGAATTTGGAAAATTTTTATTAAAATCTCCAAATAATCCTGATTAATCGCTCTAACGTGGAGGGAATACATATACTCGTAACAATAATGCGAAGCGTTGGCGTAACTGGTTATCATCACTGGTTGAATGACAACTGAATCCATTTCATTTGGATACTGACCTCCTGCCTTAGTTAAAATGTCATCTACAAGATATAGCGGGTAGCTGAAAAGTAAACGTGCGATACGAGGATTGCTATTTAAGTTTTGCGAGATGGCAGCATTGCAGAACATTCGTCAAGTTTTATGTGGGAATAAGACATTTTTAGATTTTATTGGTAGTATTTAATTCCGGCTATGCGGACCAAAGTTCCTTTGCGTTTGGCATTGCCTTTATCGTTTGACATCGCCATGTTAAATTAGTTTATTTCCAATGTAGAGGGTTTTTGGTGTTCTAATCTGGCAACCCTAACTGAGAATAATATACCCATTTAAGTCTAGATTCACACGAGACAATTTTTTACAAGCAAGTGTCAAAGTGAGAGAGAGAGGCAGAGAAAGAGAGGTATAGAGCTCTTTCCGAATGCTCCTCTCTCCTACAAACTTTGACACTTTGAAATTGCCTCGTGTGAATCAGGACTAACCACAAATGTATCTTATCTAATATTACCTAACTTAACATTACGGAAATAAAAGCAGTTTAATTAGGAAATTTCCTTATACTATTAAAGATTAAGAAGTATTATTCAAAAATTACAATAATATTTTTTGCCAGTGTTGTCTAAGTTCGAATACGATATTTCCCACGTAACTGCTTCAAGTTCTGCGTAATCTTATAATTGGAATATCACTAAACCGAATGAGAAGGGGACCATAACAGAACAGATCAAAAATGTATAGATCTGAGAATTTGTGTGTATTTTTTGTAATATTTAAGACATTAAAAATTAAATACATTTTAATTGTCTTCACAAGTTTCAAAACATTGTGAATCCCGCTTCACTTGGAATAATTGTGATCCGCAAACATGTCAGTTCGTTGTAAGTCGTCATTGTAAATCGTAAAACCAATTTCGAAACCGGTGCTATCACGCTTAACCCAATTCACAAGTGCAGAAATCACGTGGTAGAGTTCACTCAAATTTTACCAAAAACCAATACATACATATTTAATGCGACATATTTATTATGGCTAATAAATGGGCAATGCAAGATTTACGATTTGAGGTTAATAAACTTCTATATACGAGTATGCATTGTTTAAATATTCTGGCTCTAAGAACTTTCACTTTCAAGCTATGCCAATGAATGCACTTCTGTTTATCGGTCGTGCAATTTTTGGTGGGCAAAGTATAGATATGTTAATGAGTCATGGAAAGAATTTTGAAAAAAAAAAACACAAGTGGTAATATCAATTAATGAGAGCGCGTGTTATGGGAAGATAATAATTTTGTAATAAATAATTTTCAGAGCAGACGAAATAATTTATTCCCGTAACATAATCTTTTGGAATAAACATATCATTTAACCTGGACGTATGTAGTGGATACAAATGAGAGTATATGTCGGTTTTACGAAAATATTGCAGGGCTGGAACGGATCTGCATTCATTCTTTGTTGGGTCTTAATATTAGTTGTTGATGCAGTAGCATTACAAGTCTTTTCAGGTTCAGGAAACTACCAACTTGTTTACAATGTGTTCTTAGGGACAGTTCTAAAGGTGTAGCGTAGAATAGGTTCCATGTTTACACGAGGGTGAGGTTTTTCAAGTATTGACATCTATCCGTGACGGAATTGAGACTGTTACACCAGCTTGATCTCATTTGGGGCAATACTACTCTCCATCGTCGTGCCAAACTCTCTCCATCCTACGCCAGATCTAGATATTATACCTTTGCATCTTTCGTTCTAATCACAATAATGAAGATCATAACATATAGTCGTCCTTCAGATGGTCCTCCGACGTCGTTTATAAATGTCCACTGCTTCTCGCCCACATTTCGTGGCCACACTGTCGCATCATAGTTGGCCACAGACCTGCTTCACTTTGTATGAGACCAACAAGGTTTCTTTGTCGGTTCCCCAATTGCTCCCGCCGAACTGTTTGAGGATCTTGTTCCTACTTCTTAATTTATAATTATTTCTTGTATCTATCGCTTACGGGCGGTCCCAAAATATGCCGACATGACATATAGATGGCGGTAGTAGTTTAAAATAAATAATTTCGTGAAAAGTGGCAACCTTCTAAACATATGCTTTATGTTTCAAGGCGCCGCGTTGTTTAGTTATTTGGGGACTCAAAAGGAAATGATCCCAGTGAATTTGTAAACACGTAAAAAATGGTCACCGATGTGTAATACAATACATTCATTTGAAAGGTCTCAGACCGAGCTAGATTCTTCTTTGGGTGACTCTGCTCCTTAATTTACAATTTTAAATATTGCGTGGCAGAGTTTAAACGGGCTCGTACGAGCTGCCAAGACGAACATCCTCAAAATGGTATTGGAGGACCGTCAGTTGAAGGTTCGTGAGGTAGCTGAATTCACAGGCATTTAAAAAATGCAATTCATACCATATTGACGCATATTGGATGGGTGCCGCGTATGCCCACAATCAAGACAATATACCAGTTCACACATCCACTATTTCTATGACCAAAATCAATGAATTAAAGTTGTAAGGGCTTCTTTATTCGCCAGATTTAGCTCACTGGGATTATTTTTGGTCTCCAAAATAGCTATCGCTATTTATTGAGCTAAAAGGAGATTATGTAGAGAAATAAAAAAAATGTTCCAATTTTTTTGGTTTACTTTGTTATGCCGGTAATTTTGGGCCAGCCTCATAGATCGTGATGACCACTCTACGACGATGACACTTCTACATGTTGCTTGGACAACTCATAGTTTCGTCGACGTACCGGCAGGATCTTCGGCTTCGATCAAGATGTAGATGATCCTCAGAGGGCTTGTACACTTCGAAAACATCATCACAGAGTGGCATATCGATTTGTTAGAGATCAACAAATCATATCGGTTGCCTAATTGCACCTATCGACTTAAAGATCTTGTTCCTAATTCTCTATTTATTTATAATTATTTCTTGTACCATTCGCACTGACAAGATTATGGTACTCTGAGGACATGTACATATATTTCTCCACCGCGTCTCGATTACTTTCGTGACAACACTTTCGCTTTGTAAGAGATCAATAAAGATGTCAGCAAAGCTATGTAAGATGTCAATAAAATTTGTTCGGTTCTGCAAGTGTAGCAGGCAGATAGCTATGGCGAAGATTTAAAAAGACTGTCCAATAAAGCTAAATTGATCAGTCGTCGTCTGTTGTTCGTTGTTGTCCGAAGGGATCCATTAGTGTTGAACATAGGGTGAATGCCATTGCTGACGATTTACCCATTGATATTGAGTACGAATCTCATGTAACATGTCAATAATATTGTTCGCCGGGTCTGCAAGTGCATCCGGCTAGCGCAGATAGGTGTGCAGAATATTTAAGAAGGATGTGGAATGTAACACCAATAAATTTTTTTTGATGATCTGAATTGTTGGTGTGTCGTCTCCACTCTTAATGTTCTTCGTGGGTGTCCGCATTAGTGTTGAATGTAAGCTGAATGCATCCGCTGACGATTTAATCATTGTGATGGAGTCCCAACCTCGTGATGGACATTGTCACAACATTAGATGCTAGAGTAGGTATAGACATAGCAAGGGAAACGTCTGTGATAATGCTGCTTCAGAAATCCACGTCCATGTACCCATAGAGTGTATTAATTATGTTGTTTTTGTTGTAGCAGTATACGTGTTTTGTTGTCATTTAGGTGTTGTTTGATTCGCCTTGTGTTGTGGGTTCTGCCGGTTTTCGAGGCAAGAAAGTTGGCTGTTTCCACTGGATGGGTCCTCAGAGACCTGCGAATAAGTTGAGTAGGTTTGGCAGAGCAGTTGAAATGGTGTCGTGTGGTCCCTGTTTGCATGCGAGACATGTGTTCGACGTGTTCCCATCATTTTTCGCCCTATAAGAATGGGCTAAAACTACTTTTTTCGGTCGCGGTAATTCCGCTTCCTCCGAAGCCACTGATGGAGGGTGATCTCCTAGCATGACATTAATTCTGTAATCGTTCACGGCTTCAGCGACTGCGTCAGAGTGTATGTCAGTAACACCCGCCTGTTATTCTCTTTGAACTAGAGGTTCCTCCTTGTAGCGTTGGACCTCGTGCTCCAAATCATAAAATTCTTTCCTGATCTGCCTGGGAGGGGGTATTCTATCAGCAAGGTGGTGTTTGGGATGGCTATCCAAGCAGTTACTGCTTCGACATCATAAAATTGTGTCGTCGCACGGGTATAATCTTCGTCTCCTCAGGAAGGTGGTCCACAGAAGACATGAGTAGTCACCGGGTCGCAGTTCTTAGGGCGGTATTTTGGCAGGTTTGCAGGTTCTTCGCTCACATTCAGTGACCACAGACCGACCTATCGCTTTGCAAGAGGTCAACAAAGTTTATTTGTCGGTTCCCAATTTCCGCGAGTTGTGGATCTTGTTCTAAAGATAAATTGGTGGTCTGAATTATTAATCCAATGACTATCACATTGAGTTGCTGCAATTTGGTGGATATTTTCAGGTTCCTCGCAGCGAAGAAATTGGATATCTCAGCCAGATATATACTCAGCCTTTCACATATGTCATCGATCAAGGGGTCCGACGCCAGAATCGTACAGTTATCAGCATTTGATACTATTTAACGCCGTCAGGTGGTGGTGAATTTGCAGAAAGGTAGAGGTTAAACAATGTCGGAGATTTCGCCCCACCTTGGGGAACTGCCTGTTTCACTATAATGGGTTTGGAGGTCTTGTTTCGTAATTAATAGACCTCGGATTTTTGCATATTTTGTACTTTTCAGCCGATTGGAACCAAGCTTTGCATTTAGACATTTTATCTTTCTTTATATAGAAAATTGTAGTACATATTAAATAAATATGCAAAAAATATATTCAACAATAAAACGTCTAAATGCAAAAATTGATTCCAATCAGATGAAAAATATGTAAAACTGTTTCATGTTCGGGAGGGACGTGTTGGCGATTTCCTCAAAAAGCGTGGCGTGACTGACAGTAGCGAAGGCTTTCGATGGGTCAAGCGCCACAAGTACTATCCTGTCCACGGGGATTGTTCTGGTTAAGACAAGCACTAGTCGTGGTATGCTGCTTTCGGAAACCATGCTGATGATCAGCAATTGAAAAATGTCCAATCAGGTTCGAGAGGATTAAAGTCTCAAGTGTCTTTGCTACTGGTGACTGAAGGGAAATAAGCCTGTACGATGCCCCTTTACTCTCATCATTTCCCATATTCAGTAGCGGAACCACCCTGACCATTTTCCAGACTTCGGGTATTATTAGAGAGGTCAGTGACAGGTTGAGAACATTAGTACTCGACTCCGGGTATGACCAACTGATTCAGTATGAGCAGCTTTGGATGACTCTGCGCTACCGATGGTATCTGCAACATCTCCAACTGTAAATTGTGGTGGTAGTTCTTCTGCTCGGAGAAGATGAATATGACGCATGATTTTCCTTTTCGTTCTATATAAATTAAATATTAATTACATATGTCACAAAAGTTGCCGTAACGTGCCTTGGGTGACTGGTCCAGCGCGGTACGCAACAAAACTGGTAGCAATATTATCTTCGAACTCTGACCAGACACTTGATCTGATTCAGGAGTCACCAAAATCCAGGTTGTAACTTTGGTTATAACCTATAGCTAACGCATGATCATTGGGAACGGCACTTGGGGGAGTTTTGTGGTAGTTTATATCCAAAATCGTGGAGTTGTCTAAGAACCACTCATTCAGCAAAGCTTCGAATTGGAACCTGCTTGATAGATCTCGGATTTCCTGCAGGCAACTGTCACTTCCTAAGTGATTTCCTTGAAAATTCAAAGGTCGCCGTACAATTGGGATCACTTTGGGATGGCGTACCACGGTTTAAGCCAACGAGGCTTTCAGTTTATTCTCACCTTAACATTAAGCCATACTTCTGATGTCCATGTGGCTGACACCTCTGCACATAATGTGGATATCTTCAGGTTCCTTAGAAAAGAAAATGGCAAGTTCGGTATGAACTTTCACAGATGTCATCGATCTTCAGACCGATGTCAGTCGTCGAGAAAGGTTGATATTAACTCTATGGGATATTCTACTTCCTTTTTCTGAATTCTAGGAGGGCTTGGCGAATTGGCGATGCCAGGGACGGGGAGGGCGCGCATTAGTTGGGGTATTCATACTTTTCAGCGATTGGTCGGAATATCCCGGTGCGGATGACGAGGACAGTCGCTGACGAGAGTTGCAGTATAGACGTTGAGATGTATATACGTGAGACGTGTATACACGCTGGAAAAAATCGCTTCTGTAGTATATTGTCCCGAACATATTCGGCTTGAAACATATATATATTCAGGGTACACTCTAAACATATAGTATTTGGTATATACAAAAATTATATACTTGGGAAGATGTCGTTCTAAACAAATCTTTGTTTACATCCCAATATGTTATTATTTGGGACTATTATTTCCGAAACAAATATTTATTTGCATTTAAGTATTCGGAAAATACATAAATTGTGTTAAATTTTTCAGTAATTCAAAGTAAATTTTTTAGAAATGTTAAATGTTCGTAAAATAATAATAATTGAAATCGTATAATCTTGCATTAAAATAAATTACTTAGAGGATTGACAACTAATGATGGCTTGGAATACTCAGAAAATTTAAATGATTGATTTATGGTATCATAACTGGGAGGTCTAATTCGAAAACAAGGAAAAATTAAAACTGAATTTCGAAAAAGTCAGTAAATGTTTTGAAAATGTTTTTAAATAAAATATATTTGGAAAAATTCTTAAACAATAATTTTATTTGTATTTAAACACATATTTTATTTGAGAAATTTAGTTTGCAAATAAATTTTGTTGTAATATATTAATATATGCGTTCCAAATACATTTTATTGATTTTCAAATAAAATGTATTTGCTCAGAAATATATAATATTTAAAAACTTGTGTTCCAAATATATTTTCATTCGATTCAAACATATCAAAAAAGGTGATTTTGCCCCGTGTATATAATGACTACAGGTAATGGTATTGCAGAAAGGTTGATGTTAACTCTATGGGATATTCGACTTCCTTTTTCTGAGTTCTATATACATATTGTTGATGATCCAACGTTTCAAACAAGGAGGGCTTGGCGAATTGGCGATGCCAGGGACTGGGAGGGCGCGCATTGCTTGGGGTATTCATACTTTTCAGCGGTTGGTCGGAATATCCCGGTGAGGATGACAAAGGACAGATGACGAGGACAGTCGCTGACGAGAGTTGCAGTATAGACGTTGAGAGACGTCTATACCGAGAGACGGGGTAAGATGATCGGAATATAAGTTTATTTTGAATTCAATACTAAGTTTAGTTTAACTTAATTAGTGTATTAGTATTTTTTCTTTAGATTAATATCAAATCAATAAATGTATGAAACATTGAGTGAAGTCATTTTAATCACATAGCAGTGGAAAGTAAATACTACAATTTGTGGCTCGACCGGGATAAAAACAAAGAGGATTCTTAAATGTATATTCAGTATTGGGAAGTAATTTGATACTAGTGAGGGAAGGGATCTTTACCTGGCGAAGGGATCACTCTGCCCATTTCCAGCCTACGGATACTAATAGTGAAGCTCGGGCCAAGCTCAGGCTACATAGGTACATATATGCTGCACACCATTAGTATACCATAAAGCAATATGTCCATTGTCTCGGTCGTTCTGAAGCACGACATGTTATCATTTGGACCTGCTGCTTAATCGTGTAACTGTAGACTAAGTAACCTGTTTGAATGACGTCAACAAAAACAAAGTGGCTACCAGAGACAGTCAACGGCGAGTCGGCTTTATAGGAAAAGTCTTATACTTTTGGTTTGTAGCCTATTTCACAGACGTCATTCATTCTGTAGATATAGGACAAACAAGAGTTGGGATTTCCTTAGAAAAACAGAGTTGTACGATTGTCACCGACCATGAAAGAATATTATCCATTTGTTTCCTTATAGCTGTGTTCTATAAGTCAAGATAAAAAAACTAGATCACGAGCACCAGTCGCCACCTCTCACCGCTGGTCAATGTACGACATTTAAAATAAAATGCATTATGATTTAATTTGTTATTTTATCGTATGTATTTTTAGTAGGGTATAGTTCACTCCGCAGCGGCATTGGAACTTCCCCATTTGACGATGACATATTTAACGCCCACATCCAAAGCAACTCAAGGTGTTCAATATCTTATCACTGCCTGATTTATGGATTCCGATACTAGAAAATATTCCACATCTGCATCAAGGTTTTCGTCTTTTCGCCAAATTTTCGCCTGCGGCTAGTGTTTGTTCTAGGCGTCTATACAATTTGGTCACGTAGTACACATCTCCTCAGATTTTTTTTTGTGGATTTTCATTTTTTACGGTTTTGATATTCTTTATGTATTTTTTCACATACCACCTAGCGATATAATTAATATTTACCATTTTAACTTTAAACGGAATTTTGAATTATGAATGGGGGGAAAATTAGCATTAGAATAACCATAGATATTTCACATAAAAACGTGTAGCTATTTCTGGCAGTTTGATAAAATGTTTTAATTATGTAGATATATATAGTATTTCAGCGTATAAAAACAGACAATAAATTTTGATAACAAAAAAAAACATAATTTTATTTGCATGGAATAATAATGCAAATATTTCGCATTTTTCTATTTATGCGTAGATTCTTAGATTTTTTCAGCATATCTTAATTATGTATATTATGTAGAAAAAAACAAGTAAGGGAATGATGATTTTGAATATGAATTATGGAAGTTTTTAAATTTAATAATTACTACTTCGTTTGGGAAAACGCTTTCACGCGGTTGCATTTTTAATGCGTATAGATCTTAGTTAATTACTGAACGAGGATATCGTTTGCTACGGACCGACCGAGTGAACTTTTTACCAACGGTGTACACCTTCGAAAGGAACTTCACCTCTTTGCCCGAGGGGAATGGGTTGGCAGAACTCTCAGAAATAGAAAACATCCCCATTTCTACACATATATGTAGTTCGATGCTTGATGATATGGTTGGCTTCGGAGTGCACTTAAAAGAATTCAGTCTTGATATAGCTTACATCTCATGGGTACCTAGGCATGGGGATATCCCGGGGAACTACAAAGCTGATGAACTTGTCAGGAAAGGGACGACATTACAAATTCTCGAAGAAGTTTCATATATTGGTGTGCCCATGTTCACAAGCAAACTTTGGCTTAGACAAGAGGCAATCAGGCAGTCCAATGAAGATTGGACAGAAATCGGCACATGTAGGGTAGCTAGACAAATCTGGCCATGATAAGGACTGAGAAGATCAAAATGTCTCCTCGCACTAGAGAGGAAAAGACTGTCTGTCGATACTGGGGTCGGCCTTTATAGGTAGTCTGACAGTTTTTGCCGGTACCGATATTCGTACCGGAAAGGCTGGAAAGTACCCATAGGTTATTAACAAATGGGTGTTATTGTCATAACCCTTTTGGTAACTCCTGAACAAAATTGCCAAAATAAAAAAATATGAAAAATTATTTTATTGAATTTACCTTTTTTATAATAGGCATGTTTTCGTTACAAGCTAGCGATTTTAGGCAGTTTGCAACGGAAACAACTTACTTCCACTTACTTGCGGATAAGCAGAAAGTGGCGGATTTCCACTATCTGGTAGCAATGGTGTCATAAGTTGCGAAGAAAAAACTGTGCGAAGCAGACAAAAAATTCGTAAAATGTTTTTATAAAACATAAAATTAATATTCTATGCTCAATTGTTTACTCTCTTTTTGCAAATACAGGGTGGCTGATGAATATCGCACATTTAGAAACTCAAATAAATCTTGTTCTATTTAATGAATCTGGTAAATTTTTTTTTATTTTGCAGATTGATTTTTAAATTTAGCTTAAAATTAATAACTGGGACACTGAAACAAGAATTTGGATTGTACGCCGTTATCACGCACTGGAGTTCGTAGTTTCGGTTCAAAGAGAGTATAGGCGCACGTTATGCGGCAATCCTCCGAGAAGATGGACCATAATGAGACTTGTTAACAATTTTGCCGAGCATGGGACAGTCAACAGAAGACCTTACCATCGAAACCCTTTAGTTCGGACGGAGGAAACAATCGCTGCTGTAGCTGCTGCCATACAAAATAATCCAAGAGTTTCGACAAAAAGGTTATCTGCTCAAATGGATCATTGCAGTCAATTATGCACTAAGATTTGGAGTTATTCCCATATAAAATTCAAATGACCAACAAACTGAACGCAGCAGACATACCGATTCTCTTGGAATTTTGCCAGAAGATGCTTCAAAAGGTGGAAGAGGACGGAAACATCTTGAACTGTCTTTTCACGTCTTAAGAGGCCCATTTCGATTTAAGGGACAACATGAACAAACAAAATTGTCAAATATGGAGTGCTTCCAACCCACAGATACTCCATGAGGCGGAATTGCATCCATTTCGTGCCACAGTGTGGTGTGCAGATTCATCACGCTGCATTGTCGGGCCGTACTTCTTCGAAGAACACGGTCACACAGTTACGGTTACTGGAGACAAGTAAGTTAATTGAGCATGTTGAGAGAGTTTTTCCATCCAGAATTACGCCGAATGATAATTTCTTTCAACTCTGTGTGGTTTCAGCATGATGGTGCAACTCCTCACATAGCCCGGCCTGTTATGACAGAATGGCGACGAGAATTTCACAATAAGCTGATATTCAAAAAGTCCACATTTCGTTGGCCCCCCAGGTCGCCAGACCTTACTGCACCTGACTTTTTCTTGTGGGGTTATTGCTAACAGGAAGTCTACAAAGCAAAACCAACACATTTGAATGAACTTAAGCAATCCATTCGAGAAACAATTGCGGCTATTCCTGTCTCAACTTTCCAAGCAGCGATGAACAACTTTTTGGTAAGATGCCGCACATGCATCAACAAGCAGGGTGCCATTTAAATTATATTACTTTTAAAACTAATTAAGCTAGAGTTAATAAAATTGAATGAGCTTTAACATGAATAAAAGAAAAATTAGTTCTATACACTAAAAAAAGTTATTTGAGTTTCTTTCGTAAAAAATATGACAACGACAGCATTTATGGGGAAGCGTCTTGAAAAAAGTCGAACTGCGGTGCCCCTCATAACTCGATTCCGGATCGTCAGAAATTAAAAAAATAAATTTATTTAGTTAGATAATCGTTATAGCCAGGTAACGCTATCGTGTTACCTGTTTTTTCGAAATTTAAATTTTTAAATTTTTGGGAACACTTTGAAGTGAAATATGCGATTTTTGCGAAAAAAATCGACTAATTGGTTATTGTTAAATATAATAAATTAACAAATTTCGACAGAGTTAGCTCGTAAATTATGTAAAGAAATAGTGTTAAAAATTTCAAAAGGATCGTTTTAGTAGTTTTTGAATTATGAGGGGCGCCGTCTTTGAATACATGGGTTGTGGGAAAAACGCTTAAACGTTTTTCTGATGTACTGAGTCACAAATGACGCGAGGTTGCTTAGGCTGCTTTATCTTCCTTAGTTTTGCTCCGATTCACCTCAAATTTTCACACAATTTTCTTAAAAAGTTCTCTATTCAGAAAAAAATTAAAAAAAGGTTTATAAACTTAATGTGCGATATTCATCAGCCACCCTGTATTAAAATAATGTTCCATATAATTCACAATAATTGACAACAATCTCTCCAAAAATTAGATGCCATACTGCGAAATATAGGATTCCCAATCTGGCAACACCATACTCGATTAAGACATGGAACTAAACTTCATCGCGATTTAATAATGCTTAAAAGTGCTGAGCTCCCCATAAAAATTAAGCTCCTATGGTGTAACAAAATTTTTTTCAAATAGGCACTGCTTCCTTCTTTATGATGCTTGCTTTAAAAAAATGGAATTCAAAATTTTTGGGCGCATTTTTTTCTATTTTTTTATGGGTTTTTCGTGCCAGCAAAAACGATTTTTTTGAAAAAAAAATCGATTTTTTTCTAATTGTTTCAACGACAGTTACAAAACTTCAGTTTCTACATGTTTCCTTTAATTTAAATGGTATCTCGGCTTTATCGAGCTTATACTAACAAAAATATGGTTCAAATACTAAAGTTACCTTCCATAAAAATTGGAAATCTACAAAAAAAATTTAAAAAATTTGGCTTTGGATTCATAAAATAGTATGCCTCAATCTATATAAAAAATAATGGGTGATCCTAGTATAGATACTTTTTTCAATAGCCTTTGACCGGTTCCCGATCCGACGTACCGGAATCATCGGTCCATATTTCTTCAAAAATGATGCCGGTGAGAACGTAAGCGTCAATGGCGACCGTTATCGTGCCATGATAACCGACTATTTGATGCCTGAAATTGAAGCTCGTGATCTCGGCGACATTTGGTTTAAACAAGACGGTGCCACTTTCCACACATCGCATCAATCAATGGATTTATTGAGAGAACACTTGGGTGAGCATATAATTTCACGGTCGGTCGATTGGCCACCAAGATCGTGTGATATCACACCGTTAGTCTTTTTTAATGTGGGGATATGTAAAGTCTAAAGTTTATGCGGACAAACCCGCTTCGATTCAGGCCTTGGAGCAAAACATCACGCGTGTCATTCGTCAGTTACCAGTCGAAATGCTCGAAC
The DNA here is from genome assembly GCA_963930755.1 of Eudasyphora cyanicolor. Taxonomy (NCBI): domain Eukaryota; kingdom Metazoa; phylum Arthropoda; class Insecta; order Diptera; family Muscidae; genus Eudasyphora; species Eudasyphora cyanicolor. The sequence goes on from OZ005734.1 coordinate 335,475,724, forward strand.
GAGTCATCGAAAATTGGACTCAACGGATGGACCATCTGAGACGTAGCCGCGGCCAACATTTGATAAACATAATCTTCAAAAAATAAATGCCAAAGAATTTTCTTTCAAATGATAATAAACATTCCCCATTCAATTTGAATTGTCTGTGCTTTTTTCTTTAAAAAAGTAGGGAACCTCGAAATGGATCACCCTATAGTTTTTAGGTCTCGTACACAAACAAAAAATTTTGTTTCATAGTGTTACTCGTATTAGACGTTCAGTTGGTTTAACTGCTCCTTAGTAGATGACCAGTTATACTTAATAAAATACTACTTGGTTACTCCAGTTGGGTTATCAACTCTTTAGTAAACGACGAGCTGGTTCTTTATTTTAGGTATTATTTAGTAGATGACTAGTTGGGTCACCTTAGTAAATTACCAGTTGGTTCATCTATTCCTTAGTATGTGGCCAGTTGTATTAATTACTTCTTGTTGACGAGCTGTTGAGCTACCTATTCATTAGTAGACGACTAGTTGATTTATATACTCCTTGGTACAGAACCTGTTGGGACCAGTTTTTAAAGATCCAATGTAGCTTATTCTAATATTGAATGATCTGGTACTGTATGTATTCTTTTAGACAAGTACTTGTTTTCCGAGTCTCTGTGGACCTATCATGCGTTTGGATTTGTGCCGGTTTAATTTCCCATAACGGTAATGAAAAAAACATTTTTTTAAAGGCTTTCGACGCTGAGTTTTTTCATTTGTCAAAATTAACAATACTTTCATATGATATATTTTGATAAATGGCAGAAAAAACGCAGTATCGCAAAAGAAGCGATACAAATCTTAAAACAAAAAAATCGTTCTTTACACAAATATCATCATATGTTTCATGAATCCATGGAAATTGCTACAATATTTTATCTCCATTAAACACATATGATATGATGACCCTCAAAGACATGCATTGCCATTTTAGGCGATATCAATATATTTGTTTTTATATTCCATATATGATACCTTGGTATTACTTGAGATTCATATTTAGCTTTATGATAAGATGTTTTGTCAAAATGTAACGGCATTTTTATGTAAAATACAAAAATAAAACGGTTAAATTATTATACAAATTTTAAATGCCATAAAGCCTGAACAGAGGTTATCTGCAGTGCCAAAATGTTAACTACGCTGAATTTAAGCTTAACTTGGAAAAGACCACCCTTCTTTGTTATTTCTACATTGAAACTGGACATAATCCAAATTAGGATAATATGCCACAACAATTAAGATCTTGACATTCACAGAAGATAAGAGCAGATAAATACTTCAAAACAGATCTGCAACACCTACCCATTTGGCCAAAATGTTAGTCCATTCAATAATTTTCATAAAATCATATTCTCCTCACAATTTTGACGGTGTGTGTGTATGGGACAACCAACCATCAGCGCTCACGGGGGCCTCAAATAAAACAAAAACTTGTCAAAACAACCGCAAAGTATAATTGATAATAAGGCCGAATTTATGGCAACATTTTTGAAATAATTTTTTAAAGCAAAGCATCATGAGATCCATCAGTTGTCGATAGTTTTATAGCAGGGCAACCACCCAACCAACATTAGCAGCTGCAGTGTTATAAATAACAAACACACTAATGTATTTAAATTTGAATTGATTGAGAATTAGTTAACAAAACCACAGCTACTCTAGTGAGTAGTAAGTAGTATCTTGGCTTTAGTTCAGTCAGCCGCCGCACAGTGGGCAAATATTCATTTCTTGTGATCATAATTTTGAGTAGACTTTTTCAGATAAATGACAGCGGCGGCGTACAAAAAAAATCGTATAGAAATAACGACTGTTTTTTTAAAATGCTGCTTTAAGGCGTAAATCGGAGAAAAAAACGGTTAAATAATATAGATATAATAATAAAAGTTTTAAATATGGTACAGTGTTTCAAAGATGGTTTAAATATGGAATTGGTTTGAGAGTAGCCCTTTGGTACGAAGTATTTTTAGGAGATTAAATATAAAATCATGGGACAAAACGGGATAAATATGGTACCACCTCCGAACTAGATGACTAGCCCATTGAACGTAATAATTTTATCATACCAGCGCAAACTCGAAATGACAAGAGTTGGAAGAAATGTTGGAAAATGAGGAATAAATTTGTTTCCACCGGCTATTCCGCCCTACTGGAAAGCATAGCAGAGAGCTACCGGTCGCGTCCACGGGTAGCGAAAAACCTTATCTACTAGGTGTTTCGCAATCCGCAACCCGTGGGAGCGACCAGTAGCTCTCTTGACACCTGAGTAATATTGTCTGAAGTCTTTTGACCAAGCGTGCGATGTCTTTCCCGCTTTGGGTATGAATATCGCTTTGGTATCCCTCGATCGATACCGGGATGCATGAAAGCCTGATACAGCCTACATAAATTTTCTCCAGCCAGGTGATAATGTACTTCTACATTTTCTGCATATCTGCAGGAGTGAAGCCGTCTGGTCCAGCTGATTTAAAGGGCTCAAAGCTGTTATTAGGCCAGGTAATTCTGGATTTATCAGTCAACAAGCTAGGTAGGCTAGCAGTCCACTTGATCTTTTGTTGGTCCTGCTGATCCTCTGGTTCTGTTGGTGAGTTCCCCGGGAATTGTGTGTCGAGCAGTACATTTAGCGACTGTTCGGTGTTTTTTTGTTCAGTTATTTGCCTCGTCCTGCAAATTACCCACTGTACAGGGTGCAGTGGATAATATCTTTTGCAGCCTTGCGGCATCCGATTTTCTTATAGATTTTGAGTTGCTCTTTATAGGCGTTCCAATCATTAGTGACCCCAGTATATTTGGCCTTATTGAATAGATTGTTGCGGGTCTTTTTTTCTAGACTTTAACTTAGAAGTCCACCATTGTGGTTTCGTTTTACCCTTGTACCTTGGATTTGGATAGGCTTCTTCAGGGGGAACTATTGAATGATGTGGTGATATGCTCGACCATACAGAAGTTGATGACTTTTTTGAAATTATTCTCATACAGGTGTCACTTTGACTTCCTCACATTTCTGTGGACGGCAGGTTTAGGCGCTTTTCCAGAGAGTTTGAACTATATAATGGTGATTTAAGAATGAGTATTTGTCCAGTACATTCCACCCAATAATTTTATATGACAGCCGGTCAGTAGCAAACGTTACGTCGAGTACTTCTTGTCTGTCTTTAATTGTAAAGGTCGGTTTAAAGCCTATGTTACAAATACATAGTTATAGTTATAGTAGTTAGAATAAAGTAAAGAAGTGACTCAACCCTACTGCTTACTCCCGTACAACCGCATAGAGTATGATGAGCGTTTGTGTCGGCGTCAATAACCAGGTGTCGCTCGTCGGACTTTGTTTCTTCTACTAATTCCCTGAAGAGCTTCATAAGGAAAGTAACTGGAGACCACCCAATACATGCGATTACCGATCTTTGGTTTTTACCACTGAAATTTGTCAGGAGAAAGATGCTTAGATCCTTCCTGGCCAAAATGCAGGTTCTTGAAGTGCCTTCACAGTTGCCAAAGCAGTTTAAAATTAGGTTCCTGATAACGCACATCCTTCCTCCCACTATGTAGGGCTTCTGTATCAGAACGATGTCTATGGCGCAGCAATAGACAATATGAGGTTGCCTTAGCGTGTAAGTATTCTTACCATCATTGGTAATCGACAGATTAATCTCCACCCCGACAATGGTGTTGTCGAACTCTTCGTCCGTATCATCGAGGAGCATGTCCCTGCCAGATGCGTCAAAGAGTCAGGAGACTAATGGGCGTGGGCACCTCTGCACTTCCAGAAAGCCGTGATCAAATCACTGTGGACGACTCGCCTTCCACAGCGGGAGCTATATCCTGATTGTGTACCTTTAAGACTACAGTCTCGAAATCATATTGCAGGGTTACACTTGCACGTTGTATATGGGAGGTGGATTCAGCGTTAAGGATCAAAGTGACCTGCCGTTTTTTTCCAATCGGCCCACCTTGCCTATTCTCCAATTATGGGTCGGCAGACCAGGATTGGAATCTCTTATTATTACTAATATGTCAGCCGGGTTGGAGGCCTCTTCTGTAACCCAGGAGATGGCTCTAGGGATGTTGTTTTTTCGACAACATCCAACTGGGCGCCCGGCCACACCTCGCCCGACTCAGATCAGTCTCCTAAATGATATGGCATCACCGAAAGCTAAGAGCTTTACTCTCCCTGATGCCATCGTTCATCTTGCAGATTGGTGGTTTGCCCTGCATTTCACTACGCACATGGCTCAATTTGTCCTTGAGGATGGAGCCATCCTCACCACTTCTGTCTATAACAGCCATCACTAAACTCTCCTTCGCCACTTCAGTGAAGGACTAGGTGAGTGTCACGTTGATTGTGAGAATAGGGCATCTTGCCTTTGTCGAAGGCAGGGGTTCATCAGGTGATCTGATTCTTTAAACTTTATTAGCCGTTAACACAGCTGAATTTGTCACTCTTTCAGTAGACTCATTGGCTTAAGAAGCATATATGACGTCTTTAGCCCGGGTAAGTGACTCTTTTTATTTTTCGGTAAGAGCCGAAACCTCAACAGCCTCCAACTTCGACAAAACTCTGAAAAAACTTTTACCCTCGACGTACCACCTGTTGTGAATACTGGGGGAAAATGTTCATCATTTTTGGTGTGGTAGGCTTTGGCCAAAACCAACGGACGGACCGTCGAAAGATTGGGGAACCCCGCTACATTGGAACATGAAGTTATCCCCATCAAGCGGTGGGGTAAATAGGCTTTTGTTTTTGTATTTTTTTTGTCTGTATTATCCCTTAATATGTTCTACAGTGTAGACCTTCTGGACTTCGTACAGATTTTTTTTGCGATTCATAATAGGTACTGCCTAATAGGTTAAAACTATAAGAAATAAGAGCTATTTGAGAAAACTTAGTTGAAAATTTGAATTTTCGGTACATTCTAATACACGTTAAAATCTTGGTACTTCAAAAATAAAGGTCGTCATATATTTACCAAACCGTACTCTTAGTTTTCCCAGTAATCGCCCATGTAGTAATGAATTAAATTTAAAGAAGTTTTGAGTAATTGCCACAGATTCCTAAGATCTAAGATAATAAACAAGTAATACCCCCCAAAAAACTAGTAGTTTGTCAAAAAGCCCTATTTTATCAAATTAAAATACATATTTCTTTTTTTAGTATTTCGGGGTGGAGGATTTTGCAACAAGTTCATGGCTTGTCATTGATATTTTCACACCTTGTGACGGCGTCAGTCGGCGATTCGAATAAAGTAGATTTTCATTCTTCCCAAACAAAGACAAGATTAGACGATAAAACTAACTACATAAACTACTCGTACTACCAGTCCGACACTACTACCATATCCATATACAGGCATACAAAAATACATACGGTCACAGCATACGTTCCAAATGTTCAAAAACTGGTCATGGGACAGACGGGGCGGGACACCGATCATTTTGTTGCACCCAAGCCAAAAGCTGGCAACAACAAAACCGACAGTCGCCAATGAGTTCGTTATGAATGAATAAACGACAAACGACGAAGACTTTAACGAAAAAAACCCGGCAACTCTCAACGATCGCCACAATCTACGATCTCTTAGCCATTTGAATTGAAATTTGATCGTCGTTTGTCGTGCATATTTCACGCTTCACTCACATGTCATATGATCATTGATCTCTGGGGCGGGCGGCATCGACGTCATCGCATTGCCGGTTTCCCCCAGAAGAGCGGCGCAGCAATAAATATGAACAACAATCGATTTCATGCCTCAATTTGGGCGTTTGAGGTGACAAATTATGATCAAATTATGTTAAGTGGCAAATAAAAATAATAAATAATAAAAAAACAAAACTCCGTTTACCGGTTGTACGACAACATTTAAATAATTTTCTAGTTTTTTAGCAGACATTTCCCCGATATATATGCGATATTCGCAACTATAGTTTATTCCTCGAACCGGGGGCGTTATCCCCGAGGCAAGACAATACAATTGTGGAAATTTTAATATTTCACACACACGAGCAAATTTTAATAGCGTCTTAGAATATTTATTAATTAATTCCAAACTATTAGAATATTAACATTTTTTAGAAAACAAAAAATACCAAATTCAAATGAATTTATTTGTATAACAAAATTCAAACCAAGAATGTGTTCGAAATGGAATCTTTGAAAATGCAACGGAATGGAGTATATAAGTATATGAATAAACCTATTCCGTGTATTCTGAAGTCTTTCAAATTCTCTTCCGAGATAATAACCTTTCTGATTTGCCAGCAAACTTTGTGGACGAATCTCTCGAAAAAAGGTTTAGTCATGAGGTATCCTTTCTGTTATATTTTTGGACTAGTTTAGTGTTATTCAACAAATGATTGCTACACAAGTTATGTGGCAATTGTATTCAAATGAATGCGTCAATTTGTGTGAGGAGTTCGGGAATGGGCTTGAAATATACGGTGTATAAAAAAATTCCGAGTACATCAGTAACTTTCAAACAAAAAACTTGATATTTTTTTCTAAATGAAAATACTTATGGACACAAAATAATTTTACACCAATATTCATAAAATACCTCAGACACAAAACCATGAAAAAATTAATAAAAATAATAATTCATATTGAAAATTAGATCAAAATGTTAAGAAGACTGCGAAAACTGCATCAGAAAATTGTACTTAACCTGTCAAGGTGATAGCGACAGATAAACTATTACAATGAGTGGAATTAGAGAAGATACGAATAGGTAGTATAGATGTTATTGGAGCACTAGTATGTCATATTATCACATTCGAAATTTGAAGTCAGTCTGTTACTCCTTTCGAGAGTTGTCGTGCGCTCCAGACAGACACACCGACGGACGGACATAGATCAAATGACATAAAATGTCCTAAAACGGTTTCCGTTTCTTGTTTTAGGTCTCTCCTTCGATGCGTTACACTACGGTGATGGTTACAAATTTGTTCAAATTTATATTATTTTTTTGTATAAAAAACCAGTCAAAATTCCAAAAAAAATAACCGCATTTATATTGAATTTTTTTAAAATTTATATTGAATCTTATTTTATTTATATCGAAATTTTGTTCAAAAATTTTAATAAATTTATATTGAAAATTTAGAAAAATTTATATCGAAAATTACATCAAATTTATTTTGAACATTCAGTCAAATTACTATTGTAGTCAAATTTATATTCAAAAATTGTGCAAAATTTTATAGAAAATGTGCTAAAATTTGTACATAAATTTTTGTAGAAAATCGAATTATTTTTATTTCGAATAACATATATATTGTAGTTCATACAGAAAATCTTATCAAATTTATATTAAAAATTTGTTCAAACTCATATAAAAAAAATTGTTCAAATTTATATGAAAATTTGGTCAAATATAAAGGGTGGTTCAACCATTATGCACGATGTTTACTGTGAGCCCCGTGTGGCGAGCATTTGGCCGATATTTTGTTTCACACATAATTGTCATAGATCCTTCTATCATAATAAAAAAATCTCTGAAAACTTTATTTAATTTTTAAATTTAAAATTAACATTGTGCGTTTAATATGGACCAGCCTGTATATTGAAAGTTTTGTAAAATTTATATTGAAAATTTTATCAAATTTATATAGAATATTTTTTTTTAAATTTATATAGAATTTATTTCCAAAATAAGTTGAAATTCATTTTGAAAATTTGGTAAAATTTATATTGAACGTTTGTCAAATTCATATTGAAAATTTAATAAAAATTTATATTGAAAATTTAATAAAAATTTTTATTGAACATTTTTTTAAATTTATATAGATTTATGTTCAAATTTCTATTGAAAATGTTTACAAATTTATATTGAAAATTTGTTCAAATGTTGTGTGTATGTATCGTTGGCCTTTTTTGTTAGTTGTTTGTTTGTATCGTTTGGCTTAAGGCTTGAGTTAAAAAACTGGTGTTGTTGTTAAAAAATTAAATAAATAAAATAAAAACAACAACACCAGTTTTTTAACTCAAGCCTTAAGCCAAACGATACAAACAAAGAATTTGTTCAAATTTATATAGAATTTTTTTTTTGAAAAAAAATTTTTATAGGAAATTGTATTGAAATTGTAAAATTTATGTAGAAAATTTGTTCAAATTTCTTTTGAATATTTGTTAAAATTCTTAAAAAAAACTGATCATATTTATATTGGAAATTTGTTCAAATTTATATTGAAAATATAATCAAAATTATTCTGAAAATTTTATAAAATTTATATGGGAAATTGGTTAAAATTTATGTAGAAAATTTGTTTAAATTTATTTTGAATATTTGTTAAAATTCTTATAAATTTATATTGGAAATTTGTTCAAATTTATATAACAAATGTAATCAAAATTATTTTGAAAATTTGTTAAAATTTCAAAATGATGTAGAAATTAGAGAATATTTCTTAAAATTTTATAGAATTTTTTTTCATATTTATATCGAAAATTTGGTTAAATTTATTCTGAAAATGTTCTATACGAAGGAAATGTAATCATATTTATACTGAAAATTTTTACAATCTTATATAGAAAATTTGTTAAAATTTATATTGAATATTTGTTAAAATTCATATAGAAAATCAAATTATATTTATATAGAAAATTTGTTCAAATTTATATAGCATTTTTCAAATTTTATTAAAAAATTGTCAAATTTATATTGAAAATTTTTCAAATTTATACTCAACTTGTTTTTTTAATTTATATAAAAAATTGGTTCAAATTGATATTGCAAATTTGTTAAAATTTTATTGAAAATTTTTCACATTTACATTGAACTTTTTTAAATTTATATAGAAAATTTGTTCAAATTTATATCGAAAATATTAGAAAATTTTTTGAAACTTATTTTGAAAAATTTTCAAATTTATATTGACCTTTTTTATACCCTACACCACTCTGTGGTACAGGGTATTATAAGTTTGTTTCACGGCAGATGTTTGTAACACCTTAAAATAACACAGCTAGACCCACCTTAAAGTATACCGATCGACTCAGAATCACTAGCTGAGTCGATTTAACGATGTCCGTCCGTCCGTCCGTCCGTCCGTCCGTCCGTCCATGTAAAGTTGTTCGTCGACTACAGGTCGCAATTTCACTCCGATCGTTCTGAAATTTTGCAGTTTAGAGTATTTCGCGGCTGTTAAGATCGCTATTGAATTTGGTTGAAATCGGTTCAGATTTAGATATAGCTCCCATATATATCTTTCGTCCGATTTGGCCCTTTAGTCCTATAGAAGCTGTATTTTACATCCGATCGTTTTGAAATTTAGAATGGTAGAGTTTCTTGATCCATGAACCAACATTGCTGAATTTGAAGAAAATCGGTTAAGATTTAGCTATAGCTCCCATATATATGTTTCGTCCGATTTGGCCCTTTAGTCCTATAGAAGCTGTATTTTACATCCGATCGTTTTGAAATTTAGAATGGTAGAGTTTCTTGATCCATGAACCAACATTGCCGAGCTTGGAGAAAATCGGTTCAGATTTAGATATAGCTCCCATATATATCTTTCGTCCGATTTTGGTCCTTTAGTCCTATAGAAGCTGTATTTTATATCCGATCGTTTTGAAATTTAGAATGGTAGAGTTTCTTGATCCATGAAACAACATAGCCGAATTTGATGAAAATCGGTTAAGATTTAGCTATAGCTCCCATATATATGTTTCGTCCGATTTGGCCCTTTAGTCCAATAGAAGCTGTATTTTACATCCGATCGTTTTGAAATTTAGAATGGTAGAGTTTCTTGATCCATGAACCAACATTGCCGAATTTGAAGAAAATCGGTGCAGATTTAGATATAGCTCCCATATATATCTTTCGTCCGATTTGGTCCTTTATTCCTATAGAAGCTGTATTTGACATCCGATCGTTTTGAAATTTAGAATGGTTGAGTTTCTTGATCCATGAACCAACATTGCTAAATTTGAAGAAAATCCGTTAAGATTTAGCTATAGCTCCCATATATATGTTTCGTCCGATTTGGCCCTTTAGTCCTATAGAAGCTGTATTTTACATCCGATCGTTTTGAAATTTAGAATGATAGAGTTTCTTGATCCATGAACCAACATTGCCGAATTTAAAGAAAATCGGTTAAGATTTAGCTATAGCTCCCATATATATGTTTCGTCCGATTTGGCCCTTTAGTCCTATAAAAGCTGTATTTTACACCCAATCGTGTTGAAATTTAGAATGGTAGAGTTTCTTGATCCATGAACCAACACTACCGAATTTGAAGAAAATCGGTTAAGATTTAGCTATAGCTCCCATATATATGTTTCATCCGATTTGGCTCTTTAGATCCAATCGTTTTTATACCCTACATCACACTGTGATACAGGGTATTATTTAAGTATAAAATGTCCTAAAAGTAAATTTATGTAAACAATTTATACATGAATTACAAAATTTATATATCAGAGTTATTCAAAATTACGAGAGTGGTGTAGGGTATTATATAGTCGGCACCGCCCGACTTTAGCCTTTCCTTACTGGTTTTAATTTATATTGAAATTTTGTTCAAATTTATATTGCAAATTTGTTCAAATTTATTTGGAAAATTTGTTCAAATTTATTTGGAAAATTTGTTCAAAATTTATTTGGAAAATTTGTTCAAATTTATCTAGAAAATTTGTTAAAATTTGTATAGAAAAATTTTTCAAATTTATATAGAAAATTTGTTAAAATTTATATATAAAATTTGTTAAAATTTATATAGAAAATTTGTTTAAAATTATATAGAATATTTGTTCAAATTTATATAGAATTTTTTTCAAATTTATTAGAAAATTTGTTAAAAGTTGTAAAGAAAATTTTTAAAATTTATATAGAAAATTTGTTAAAATTTATATAGAAAATTTGTTAAAATTTATATAGAAAATTTGTTATTATTTATATAAAAAAATAATTTGTTCAAATTTATATAAAAAATTTGTTCAAAAAAATTTAAATTATATTAAAAATTTGTTCCAATTTATATATAATATTGGATCAAAATTATATAGAAGATTTGTTCCAATCTATATTAAAAATTTGTTTAAATTTATATCGATTTTTTTTCCCAAATTTACATAGAAAATTTATTCAATTATATAGAAAGTTTTTTTGAATTTATATAGACAATTTTTTAAATTTACAAGAAAATGCAAGTTTATACTGAAAATTTGCTCAAATTTATATTGAAAGTTTTGTCAAATTAATATAGAAAATTTGGTCAAACTTATATACAAAATTTGTTAAAATTTATTTAGAAAATTTGGTAACATTTATTTAGAAAATTTGTTCAAATTTATTTAGAAAATTTGTTCAAATTTATTTAGAAAATTTGTTCAAATTCATATTGAAAATTTGGAAAGTTTTGTCAAATTTGTATAGATTTTTTTTTCAAATTTAATTTTAAATTTGATCGAATTCATATAAAATTTATATCGATAATATGTTTGAATTCATATTGAGAATTTGGTAAAATTTATCTTGAACATTTTTTCAAATTTATATTGAAAATATTTTCAAACTTATATAGATTTTGGCTCAAATTTATATTGAAAATTTGTTAAAATTTATACAGAATTTTTTTTTTTCAAATTTATATTCAAAATGTGGTCTTATTCATATTGTAAGTTTGTTCAAAATTATATCGGAAATTTATGTAGAAACTTTGTTCAAATTTATTTTGAAAATTTGTTAATTTCGTACAAAAAATCTAATCATATGTATTTTGCAAATTTGTTAAAATTTATATAGAACATTTTTTCCAAATTTGTATAGCAAATTTTTCCAAATTTATATAGAAAATTTTGTCGGATTTATTTTGAAAATATTTTCAATATTTTTTAGAAAATTTGTTGGAATTAATAGAAAACATTTCCTTACATTTATATATAGGTATAATATTTTTTTTTTAAATTTATATCGAAAATTTTATCAAATTTATTTAGAAAATTTGTTCAAATTTATATTGAAAATTTATAGTGAAAGTTTTGTGAAATTTATATTTTACATGTAGTCGTATTTATATTGAAAATTAAAAATGAATTGAAAATTTTTTCAAATTTAATAGAAAAGTTCAAATTTATATTGAAAATTTTTTTCAAATTTTATTTAAATTTATATTAAAAATTTGTTCAAATTAATATATATGTATAAAATTTAAAATTGTTAGATATACACTTGAGCAATGAACACTCTACACATACAAATTTAATATTAACAAGTAGGCTGTTTATTTTTCGTACACAGCAATCAATACAATGTATGTATGTTAGATTTTAATTTCATTTTCGTTTTTAAGTCTGTAAATAAAATTCATTGACTTCTGTCACAAATATCGGAAAACACATTTTTTGTTTTTACAAGAGGTTATGGACCCAGGCAAGCTATAAGCTGGGAACAAAATTGGAAAATTCGTGTTGTTAGTATTAATAGAAACAAAGAATGAATTCCATGTTCAACATAGATAAATTGGATGAGTCCAATTACGACACATGGACTGTGCAAATGAAGAATGTGATGATTTTCCAGGATATGTGGACTGTTGTGACAAAGGAAAGAGAGTCAACTGATGATGAAGCCAGATGGAAGGTCAAGGAAGAAAAGGCCCTAGCAACCATGGTCTTAAGTGTATCGACAATGTAGTTGCAACACATAAAAAGATGTACATCGCCCAACCTGCATGGGATAAGTTGAAGGAAGTTCATCGTCCCAAAGGTCCTGCTCGCAAGGTATCTTTATTCAAAAAGCTACTGTCAATGAGGATGGATAAGACTGAGAGTATGCAGACATACATATGTCAGTTTAGTGCGCACGTGGAGCAGCTGGCAGAAATAGGGGTAGAACTCCAGGAAGAGTTGTTCGTAATTATGCTTCTAGCCAGTCTACCCAGTTGTTATGAAAATCTGGTCGTCGCTCTGGAGGCACGTGACAGTCTTCCTTCATTATCTTCGCTGAAGATAAAGTTGCTGGAAGAAAGCGAGAGAAGAAATGGTCAACAGAATGGAAACCAAAATGAACATGCTTTTGCATCCCGTAAAGGCAATCCTAGGAACCAATGGAGACCACGGAATGAACCAAATGAACAAACCAGTGGAGCTCAACAGCAAAATCAAGATCAGAAGAAAGGAATTAAGTGCTTTAAATGCAAGAAAATTGGTCATTACGCTTCACTATGCAAGACAGCAATATTGCAGAAAAATAACCAAGGTAATAAAGGCTCATTATTTTCGGCAGCGGGCGGTCACAAGTTTCTAAATGAAAGTAGCTGGTGCCTAGACAGCGGTGCATCGTCCCACATGTGCTGCAATCAAGATTTATTTAAAGAATTCAAGCAATATCGAGAGAAAATTATTTTGTCTGGTGAGAATAGCATACAGGCCGAGGGTATCGGTACAATTTCTCTAAAATTCAAGGATATTGAGATAACACTAGTCAACGTATTGTTTGTGCCTGGCCTACAATGCAATTTTTTGTCAGTTTCAAAAGCAATTGAGCATCACCATACAGTACTCTTCAGCCAAGACGGAGCCAAAATATGTAACAAGGATGGTGAGTTAGTTTTACAAGCCCAGAAACGAGGAGATTTGTTTATATGTAGACAAAGTAACGCAACACTATTTTCATCGAGAAAATCTGCTGAAGAAGCAATGAAGCGGCACTGTCGCTATGGACACATCAATTTTGGAAGCCTGAAAGAGTTGAAGACAAAACAACTTGTACTTGGAATGGAAGTCGAAGTTCCTGATGACATGAAGTGCACGGTTTGTATGACCAGCAAGTGCGTTCAAAGGCCATTTGGAGATGCTGAAAGTCGTGCCAAGGAAATTGGAGAGATTTTCCACACGGACCTTTGTGGCCCAATGAAGAAACCGTCCATTGGTGGAGCACGCCATATACTCACTTTCATTGATGATAAATCAAGGTACGTTTTTGTATATTTCGTTAAGAGTAAACACGAAGTCTTCAGTAAGTTTCAAGAATTCCATCCAATGATTGAGAGGCAGACAGGCAAAAACCTAAAAATTTTGAGAAGCGATAACGGCACCGAGTTCGTCGACAAAGCATTCGATTCGTATCTGCAGAAACATGGGATAATTCGTCAACTTACCGTACCCTATACACCACAGCAGAACGGTGTAGCAGAACGCTTCAATCGAACGTTGGTCGAAATGGCAAGATGCATGTTGAACGGAGCAAAATTGGATGAAAGTCTATGGGCAGAAGCTGTTTATACAGCAGCATACTTACGAAATAGGTCACCTACAAAGGCATTAAACAGCAGTACACCGTTTGAAGAGTTTCATGGCATCAAACCAAAAGTATCACATTTCAAAGTGTTTGGATCAAAACCCGTTGCGTTGAATAAACGTCAGGAGACCAAGTTCGCTCCCCGAGTAAAGGAATATGTAATGGTAGGACACTCAGACACTTCAAAGGCGTATCGCTTGTTTGATAAGGAAAAACGTCAACTCATCGTGAGTAGAGATGTGTATTTCATCGAGGAAATAGCTGAAACGGATAAAGACAATAACTGTAATGGCAATATCGCTATTCCTTTGATGATGGATTCCACACCTAATGAGGAAGATTTGGATATTTCAAGACAAGAATCGACTGCAAGTGACAATGAAATTACAATTCGTGAAGACCAAGAAAATCCGAGTGAAAGTGACTACGATTCTTTTAGTGAAGATGGCGAAGAAACTGCAAACCCCGATGAAACCCCACAAAATCCAGTAGTATCAGCTAGAGGTCGAGGAAGACCACGAATCAAACGAACAGAAACACCAGGAAGACCGAAGAAAGTCTATACCACCTTGAATATGATATGTTCAAATGAAGTTCAGATTCCAGAGACTGTTGATGAGGCGTTAAATAGTAAATACGCAGGTGAGTGGTGGTCTGCAATGCAAGCCGAATATTCTTCATTATTGGCAAACGATACTTGGGAATTTGTCGAAAAACCGCCGAATCAAAAAGTTGTGGCAAATAAATGGGTATTCACATTAAAAAAGGAAAAAGATAATAAGATCGAACGTTTCAAGGCCAGACTGGTAGCAAAGGGTTGTTCCCAGAAATACGGAGTCAACTACACGGAAACATTTTCTCCAGTGGTTAGGAGTGAAACAATACGAACTATATTTGCCATAGCCGTGGAATACGGGCTATACCTTCATCAAATGGACGTGTCCTCCGCGTATGTAAATAGCGATTTGAGCGATGAAGTGTATATGAAGCAGCCGGAGAAATTTATTAATAGAGAATTTCCGAATCATGTGCTTAAGTTAAAGAAAGCTTTATACGGCTTAAAGCAGTCTGGAAGAGAATGGAATTTCAAGCTGGACAGTATTTTAAAAGGCATTGGATTTGAGCAATGTGCAAGTGAGCCTTGTGTTTATACGATGTACAGGGGTAGCAGGATTAACATCATTGCAGTATACGTGGATGACCTGCTAATTGCAACCTCGTCTAAGGCTGACATGCAGAAAATCAAAGATGGCATTGCAAAACAAGTAAAAGTAGTCGACAAGGGAGAAGCTAAATACTTCCTGAGTCTCGAAATCGAGCGTCAAGGTGAATTGGGTGAAATAGCAATAAACCAAAAATCCCAAATTGGTAAACTATTGAAAAATCACTGCATGGAAGGTTGTCGACCCAAAGTATCAGGTGAAGTGTGAGAACAATGAATGTAAATTAGCGGATCAAGCTCAGTACCAGTCCTTGATAGGATCGCTTATGTACATCGCAATAAACACTGCATTCGGTGAGTAAGTTATCACAACGAAATAATAATCCTCACAGTGAGCATATGAATGCAGCGAAGCGAGTTCGCAGATGCAGATTGGGTGGAGACGCCAGTGATCGGAAATCGTATACAGGATACGCATTTATAATGGCAGGGGCAGTAGTTTCATATGAGTCCAAGAAACAAACAACAGTTGCTCTCAGCAGCACGGAAGCTGAATATATGGCTATGTCATCAGCGTGCAAGGAGGCAACGTATTTAAAAAAGCTCTTTAATGATATGAAGCTTCAGTGTCCAGATGCAATAACCATAAATGCAGACAATATGAGCGCAATGAATTTAGTCAAAAACCCAGTGTACCACAGCAGGAGCAAACATATTGACATAAAATATCACCACATTCGTGATGTTTATCAACGAGGAGAAATCGATCTCAATTATTGCGCAAGTACAAATAATATTGCTGACATATTAACCAAAAATCTTTCCAAGATATCCCACAGCAAATGTATGCAGATGTTGGGAGTATATTAGATTAAGTAATTTATGAACTAATGATTTTAATTTTGAATGAATTTAATTTTCCTGTTATATGTAGAAATGTTCATTGAGGGGTAGTGTTAGATATACATAATTCACTTGAGCAACCCTGTAGGAAATGCCATTAGTAAAATTGTAGTGATTTACTTGTGACATTGTCAGTAGTACTACAGACAAAATGTGCCCCTGTCCATGTAATCTCCTATAGACATTTAACATTAGCTGTCATTGAAAAACCACCAGTAGACATTTGAACCAAAGATTCAGCAGTAAATGTTAAATGTCAAAGTAAACCATATGTAGACATTTGCACCAAAGATTCACTAGTAAATGTTAAATGTCAAAGTTAACCGTATGTTGACATTTGGAACAAAGATTCACTAGTACATGTTAAATGTCAAAGTAATTCATATAGAGACATTTGAACCAAAGATTCAGTAGTAAACTTTAGTGACCCTGGTCTACATCTTTATAAAGGTGGGCGCAGTACACTTAAACATATATATTTATATGCTCACTTTCTTCGAGGCTGGCTAAACCTTTTAGTCATTTAATTAACAAAAAATAATAAATGCTGGAATGTACATAAAATTAAATGCATTTAATTTTGACAATAGTTTCTGCAACACTTCCTAGAAGGAGTTGTTTCTATGTACCACTGCTTTAACTTCTCCCGCAACGTCAATTTCGGAACGCCAAAATCTTCCAAATTCTCCACAAAATCTTCACTTTCGCCCACAATATGCATTTCGCTGTTTTCTTGCTGACATTGCTATCTTCTATTTTTATATGATTGTTTGTTTTTCTACAAGTCTTTTATAATTTCTTTTACTCATTTTTTTATTTTTATAAAATAATTGTTATCATCTTTTTAACACACAAAAATTATTTTCACAAAACGAACGTAAAGTATTTCTACTCGCGCATGAAAGTAAAGTTGTAGACTTTTTACCTTGTTCAATTGTCACTATAGAACAAGTGGTGACATAGAGACATATGGTGCCTGGCTGACTGCAGGGAATGAACACTCTACACATACAAATTTAATATTATCAAGTAGGCTGTTTATTTTTCCTACACAGCAATCAATACATTGTATGTATTTTAGTTTTTTAATTTTTTTCGTTTTTGAGTCTGTAAATAAAATTCATTGACTTCTGTCACAAATATCGGAAAACACATTTTTGTTTTTACAAGAAATTATTTAGAAAATTTGTTTGAATTTATATAGAGAATTTTTAAATTTACAAGAAAATGCAAGTTTATATTGAAAATTTGCTCAAATTTATATTGAAAGTGTTGTCAAATTAATATAGAAATTTGTTAAAATTTATTTAGAAAATTTGTTCAAATTTATTTAGAAAATGTGCTCAAATTTTTTTAGAAAATTTGTTCAAATTCATATTGAAAATTTGGAAAGTTTTGTCAAATTTGTATAGAATTTTTTTTTTAATTTAACTTTAAATTTGATCGAATTCATATAAAATTTATATTGAAAATATTTTTAAATTCATATTGAGAATTTGGTATACAGTATTTTTTTTTTTCAAATTTATATTCAAAATGTGGTCAAATTCATATTGTAAATTTGTTCAAAATTGTATTTTAAATTTATGTAGAAAATTTCTTCAAATTTATTTTGAAAATTTGTTAATTTCATACAAAAAATCTAATCATATGTATTTTGCAAATTTGTTAAAATTTATATAGAACATTTTTCCAAATTTGTATAGCAAATTTTTCCAAATTTATATAGAAAACTTTGTCGCATTTATTTTGAAAATATTTACAATATTTTATAGAAAATTTGTTGGAATTAATAGAAACAATTTCTTTAAATTTATATATAAGTATAATATTTTTTTTCAATTTAAATCGAAAATTTTATCAATTTTATTTAGAAAATTTGTTCAAATTTATATTGAAAATTTATAGTGAAAGGTTTGTGAAATTTATATTTTACATGTAGTCGTATTTATTTTGAAAATTAAAAATGAATTAAAAATTTGTTCAAATTTAATAGAAAAGTTCTTCAAATTTATATTGAAGATTTTTTTAAATTTTATTTAAATTTATATTAAAATTTATATAGAAAATTTAAAATTTATATTGACAATTATTTAAAATTTTTATTTAGAAAATTTGTTCAAAATTATATTGTAAATTTGTTCAAATTTATATTGAAAATATTTTCAAATTTACATTGAAAAATTCAAATATATTTAGAAAATTTGTTGAAATTTATATAGAAAATTTGTTCAAATTTATATTGAAAAAGTTTTAAAATATATATTGAACATTTTTTCAAATTTATTTAGAAAATTTGTTCAAATTTATATCGAAAATTTGTTAAAATTTATGTAGAAAATTTTTTCCAATTTATATAAAAAAATTGTTCGAAGAAAGTTCAAATTTGTATTGAAAATTTGTTCCAATTTATATAGAATATTGGATCAAAAAATTTGTTTAAATTTATATCGAAGTTTTTTTTTAATTTTACATAGAAAATTTATTCAATTTTATACAGAAAATTTGTTAAAATTTATATAGACAATTTTTTAAAGTTTATATAAAAAATTTGCTGAAATTTATATAGAAAAATTATATAGAAACTTATATATAAAAAAATATAATTTATCTAAAAATTTGTTCAAATTTATATGAATTTTTTTTTCAAATTTATATAGAAGATTTGTTTAAATTTATATAAAAAATTTGTTTAAATTTATATAAAAAATTTGTTTATACATAAAATTTGTTTAAATTTACATGGAAAATGTGTTTAAATTTATATTCAACATGATGGAAAGAACATTTCAGGGACAAAACTATACCAGGGCCACCATAGGTAATTAATTTTATTTTGTTTTTGAGGGTATTCGAGATATTTGTTTCGAAAGTTCGGATAAAAAAATATGTGCTTGAACTCGGTTTTGTGAATCGATCCTTACAAAAATTACAAAAAAGTTTATAATATACATTTTCAAACTGAAAATATATATTGTGTTTATTTTGAAAATTTTTAAATTTTTAGAGTTGAAATTATCTATTTTAAAGTACAAAATGTACATATTTTAACGACTCGGGACGTATTTGGAGCCTTTCTTTAATTTTAAAACGAATTTTTTTCTCTTTATGAATTAAACGTTTAAAATTAGGACAATATTTATTTCAGTGCAGTAACAAATCGATGTAATATCTTTAAACGTGTTACATTTGCAAAACACATTATCTTAAATGTGTAGAAATGTCGTTAGTTTAGTATCAGTTACTTTTCGATTTATGGCGGCTTTTATGGAAAACCCGGATTTGCAAAACGTAAATGGAAGACTCGTGCCACATTTTGTCCGAATCGGTTAATAAAAACCGGTTAGACGTAGCAGGTTCCAAAATTAGCCGAACTAACATATGGATGGCGGTAGTAGTTAAAAAAAATACCTTTGTGAAAAGTGGCAACCTTCTAAAACATGTTTTAAGTTTCAAGGCGCCACTTTGAGCACTCAAAAGTAAACGGTGTCAGTGAATTTGTAAACATGGAAAACATTGGTCATCGATATGTAATACAATAATTTAATTTGAAAGGTCTCAGTCCAACCAATATTAAAACCAAGCTAGATTATACTATAGAGGAGTCTGATTCTATTATAGGCAGTCGTGAGCTACCTGAAGTCATAGGCATTTCAAAAAGTGCTATTAATCGCACATTGACGAAAAATTTTGTGAGCAAACGCGGCAAGATGGGTGCCGCGTTTGCTCACAAACAAGACAAAGCACCAGTTTACGCATCCACTATTGCGATGGCCAAAATCAATGAAACAAAGTTCTAATTGTATCAGCACGCAACTTATTCGCAAGATTTGGCTCCCTCGGATTATGTTTTGTTTCCAAACTTGAATAAATGGCTCGGCGGAAAAAGAATAGTCGCTATGAAGAGGTGGAGATTGCGGTTGATGGCTATTTTCAGGAGCTAGACACTTCTTTCTAAATATAAACAGGATATCGAAGCTATTAAAAATCGCAGGAAAAAAGTGTATCGAGCTAAAAGGAGATCATGTTGAGAAATAATGAAAAATTTTCCCAAATTTGTTGTGTTTTTTATTAGGACGGTGTTATAGTTCGATAACAGAATGAAAAATGACGAGACGTCTAAATCAAAACTGAAAAATTTAAAAATATATTTTCCAAATTGACAGATGGATTTTGTCAAAGCCTGCTTCAACAGACGGCTAATTTTAGACCGACCCTCGACAGTTATATACATTCGGAAAATCAGTTCCTACAAAAATGTTCTTGGCCAATTAATGAAGTGGTTGTAGGCTAGATTTAAGCTTGTAGTTCTGGAAGGACGGTTTCACATACCAAAGGGTGTGTGAGAACGTTAATGCCATAAAACCAACATTCAATTTCATGGAAATTAAAAAAAATATATATATTTTATTTTAATTTATGTAATTACCCTATAGTCTAGCCTCGTCAATTCCAAAAATTTAGATCCACCAAACCACAGTGCCTGTATCTCAGCATTTTCGGTATGCAGCTTGGAATGTTTTGAATTTAAATATAAACTTCCTCCTCTTCTTTGATTTAATTAATCGTGTCATTTTTGTATGATCACATTTGTTATGGACATTTATAAAATTAAAAAAAAAACACTAATAATAAAAATAATAAAATAAACAAAGGGAGAAAGAAAAACGTGGCAGTATTTGTGGCGTACTTTTAGTTATGAGTCTTATAAATGTTTGAAAAGTAACCGAGTGCAGACGGACGGACATCAAACCTCATATACTCGTATATGTATGTCTTTTTCGAAAGCTATTTAGAGACCCGTGTCAGTAGTAAATCGTTGATTTTTGTCGCACTTCAACACTTCTGTGCCGTCAGTGGTACTTTTGTACATTTATGAGACCATATGTGAGCTGTGAATTGCAAATTAGTAGAATAAATTAATCACAAATCTTTTTAGTTTTTTTTCATTCATTCATTCAATATTCATTGGAAAGGGTACGTACTACGATGGGGGAGGGAGAGCGCGCGCTCCTATCCGATAATACGGACCTACACCTATAATGATTTATTATAAACTATCGCGCTAATGCACAGACAGACGAGTGACTGCTTATCCGTGACCAATCACGATTCAGATTTTTTAATTTATTACATCATTTTGAGATTTATGTCAAGACAGCTGAACGCTGCTGGCGGCACTAGGCCGACAGAGTGGCCAACTGACGACCGGCGCGCCGGCTGATTGTTACGGTTCCATTTGACATTTCAAATACGAGTACAGATTACAAAATGTAATGTAACGTATCGTGAAAGTTTAGTGACCATTAAATAATATGCATATAACGTATAATAAATAACAGATCAATTACGAGAAGTTCGTGTAGAAGAGAGAGCGGGAAGCGACACATGTCACTGTCACTTTTTACAAAATGTATTCGTTTGATTGAGCGTGCGGTGGGGTGCTGTGTCGTGCGCTGGAATTTACCTCAAGACCCATTTTGTAATTTGTAATTAAGAAACTCTCATGATTTATTGATATATAATTATGGATTATTGTGTTCGGCATCTCAACATCTGTTTAGAATTTCGATTGGGATAAGAGAATGGTTATTTTCTACACGTGTGTCATAAGAAAGTGTTTTTTGGATTTTTCCAAGTCACAATAATTAGTTTTATTACTTCGAAATGTTGTTGTCGTTATTGTTAAATCCATCGGCTTTCTAATCTGCGTCATATCGTTTATTTATTTTTCTGTTGGTTATAACGTATTTCCTCTTTTTTACAGATCAAATTGCTTTCAAAAACAAGTAAGAAAATCCCAGTCGAGATCTGGCATCTCTCAGAATGAGTGAGGGAAACGTTATTAATCAGTTGTCAGATTACATTATATGCAAAAGTATTATAAATTACCGAATTTGGAGATATTACGATGATTGCTGCATAAGGGAGAGTTAATTCCTTTTGAAAATTTCGTCTAAATTTAATTTTTATAAAAAAATATTTATTCAAAATCAAAACTATGAAACATTTATAATTTTTTTTAAATGATTTTTTTTAGAAAATATAATTGCATAGCATTTTTTGCAAAATTTAGTTTAATTTAAAACTAAATTGTTCCACATCAACATCAACGAAACTTAATTTTAACAATATTTTTTCGACATCTAATTTTTCTGGAAAATGTCGTCACAAATTGAATTTTTATTGTAAAGTCTCATCCATATTTCATTATTTCAGCAAATGTCGTCAAAGTATGTTTTTAGAAAATAGTTTAAAATGTCATTAATCTAGAAAATTTTGTTCAACTTTTAATTTTTCTAAAAATCTCCGTTGAAATTAATTTAATTTTTTCCATTTCGTCGCAATTACATTTTCTACAAAATGTAATTGTAATTCTTCCATAGAATTGAACGATACTGATATTTTCTAGTAAGTCGTTGAAATTTTAACTTTCTACAAAATGTTGTCAAAATTATATTTTTCTAAAAAATTTTGTTGAAAATATATTTTTTCTACAAAATTTCGCAATTTAGTTTTTCTAAAAAAAAACATTTGTTTTTATGGATAATTTCTTCAAAATTTTATTTTTTCTAGAAAATTGCTCCGAATTTGATTTTTTCGTCGAAATTGTATTTTCTACAAAATTTTGCCAAAATTGTATTCCTCCAGAAAATTTAACGAAACTAAGTATAGAAATTGATTTTTTATTAACCTACAAAAGTTTGTCGAATTTTTTTTTTTTTAAATATCGCAAATTTTGTATTTCCAGAAAAAAAAATATTTTTTACAATGAATGTCGTCAAAATTAGTTTTTATAGAAAATTTCTTAAAATTAATTTTTTTTGGCTAATAATTGCATCAATATGATTTTGTTTTAGAAAATTTTGTTAAAATGAACTCTAGAAAATTCCATATTCTAGAAAATATCGTAAACTGAAATTTTTTAAAAAAATTCGTCAAAAGTTATATTTGTAAAAAAATTGTTGAAATTTCATTTATTACAAAAAAAATCATCAAAATTCGTTTTTACAGAAAATTTATTCAAAATAAAATTTTTAGCTATTTTCTACAAAATTGTATTCCTCCAGAAAATTTAACGAAACTAAGTATAGAAATTGATTTTTTATTAATCTACAAAATTTTGTCGATTTTTTTTTTTTTTTTAAATATCGCAAATTTTGTATTTCCAGAAAAAAAAATATTTTTTACAATGAATGTCGTCAAAATTAGTTTTTATAGGAAATTTGTTAAAATTAATTATTTTTGGCTAATAATTGCATCAATATGATTTTGTTTTAGACAATTTTGTTAAAATGAACTCTAGAAAATTCCATATTCTAGAAAATATCGCCAACTGAAATTTTTTAAAAAAAATCGTCAAAAGTTATATTTGTAAAAAAATTGTTGAAATTTCATTTATTACAAAAAAAAACATCAAAATTCGTTTTTACAGAAAATTTTTTCAAAATTACATTTTTAGCTAGAAAATTGCACGAAATTTTATTTTTTCGTCGCAATTGTATTTTCTACAAAATGTAGTCAAAACTGCGTTTTTCTACAAACTCTTGGCGAAAATTTTTTTTTTTTTAGAAAATCTCGTCAAAAATTTCTTTTTCAACAAAAATCTACAAAATTTAGTCAAAACTGTGGTTTTCTCGTTACAGAAAATTTATTCAAAATTGCAATTTTTGTCCAGAAAATTGCACCGAGTTTGATTTTTTCGTCGCAATTGTATTTTCTTAAAAATTTTAATTTTTTTTTTTTAGAAAATTTCGTCATTATTGCTTTTTCTACAAAAATTTTATTTTCTTCCCAAAAATTAGTTTTCAAGAAAATTTCTTAAAAATGGATTTTTCAAAAAATTATTGCATCGATATTGATTTTTTCTAGAAAGAGTTTACAAAATTTAAAATGTATTAATTCTACTCAAAAAATCATGGAAATAGTTTTTATTTTAAGCATTTCGTTGAAGTAACAAAATATTGCTAAAGCTATTTTGTTTTTGTAGAAAATTTCTTGAAAATAGTTTTTTTTTTCTAGAAAAGTATTGCATCGATATTTACATTTTTCTAGAAAATATGGTCAAAATTAATTCTTCTTTACAATTTTCTATAAAAAACATATATTTCATAAATTTTATTTGAGTGACAAAATTTTGTTAAAATTATTCTTCTTTAAATTCTTCAAATTTTTAGATTTCTACGAAATTTCTTTGAAATTTAAGTTTTCTAAAAAATGTTATCAAAATTGAGTTTTTTTGCAGAATTTTGTCGAAATATCATTTTTATAGAAAATTTCGTCAAAATTTAATATCTTTAAAAAATTTCACATTTTTTAGAAAATATCGTAACATTGAATTTTGCTGAAAATTTACTGGATTACAGGTCGTACTCCAGATTAACGATGACAATGACTATTATTAATATTATTAATATTAAATGCTGACGAAATTTTCTATGCTAATTAAAAGTTTACGAAATTTTTCTATAAAAATGCAACATCGACAGAATTGTCTGCTAATTAAATTTCGACGAAATTAAAAAAATGATTTTAAACAACATTTTCCGGAAATCTCAATTTTGAAGAAATTTTCTAGATAAACTAATTTCGCAATATTTTTCTATAAAGCAGCAAAATCGACAAAATTTCCCATAAAAGAACATTTTTAGCAAAATTTCCTGGAAATCAAATTTTGAAGAAATTTTCTAAAAAAAATAAATTTAAGAAATTTTGGTAGATTTTAATTTCAACGAAATGAAATTTAGATCGAAATTTCCTAAACATTTAAAGATTTTAAATTTTACAGAATGAATTTTTGACGAAATTTCTTAAAAAAACTAAATTTTTAATAAAAGCGTTTTGATGATATTTAATAAAAAAATTTAATTTTTC
The DNA here is from genome assembly GCA_963930755.1 of Eudasyphora cyanicolor. Taxonomy (NCBI): domain Eukaryota; kingdom Metazoa; phylum Arthropoda; class Insecta; order Diptera; family Muscidae; genus Eudasyphora; species Eudasyphora cyanicolor. Next base: position 335,500,923 of record OZ005734.1, read on the forward strand.
AATTTCGACGAAATTTTCTTGGGGAATGGAATTTTGACGAAACTTCTTAGAAAATTAAATTTTCTAAGTGAAATGTGACTGAAGATATTTAAAAAAAAATCAATTACAAGTATGACGAAATTTTCTAGAAAAATTCATTTTCGACGCAATTTTTTAGAAAATGTTTCATTTCGACGATTTTTCCTAGAAAAATTTTATAAACGAAATTTAAAAAAAAATAGTATTTCTGCCACATTTGCAATAAAAAAATAAATTTTGACAAAATTTTAAATAAAGTGAATTAATTTTAATGAGAAATGCAAAATTAGGACATTCTCTAGTAAAATTCATTTCTACGAAATATTGGAGAACAATTTAACTTGACGAACTTTTCTAGAGAAATTCAATTTTGACCAAATTTTCTAAAATAAATACAATTTCGACGAAGTTTTCTAGAAAAATGGCATTTTCTACAGAAACTAATTTTTAACGAAATATTCTAAAAAAAATCTATACGGCGAAATTTTTTAGAAAAATTACTTAAGAAATTTTCTTGAAAAATAAATTTCAACAAAATCTTCTAGAAAAATTAAATTTCAACGAAATTTTGTAAAAAAAAAAACTTTCAGTGAAATTTTGAATAAAAATAGAATTCGGTGAAATTTAAAAAAAGATAAATTCAATTTTGTTGCAATTTTCATTAGTAATTGAGAAACTTGTAACATTGAGAAACTTGTAAAATGCATATTTTGACGAAATAATCCAGAAAAATTAAATATCGGCGAAATTTTCTAGAAAAGTTAATTTTCATATGAAATTTTCAAAATAATGCGAAATCGACGGAATTTTCTAGAAAATAATTTCGATTAAATTATCCAGAAAAAAATGAATTTTTGACGAAGTTTTCTAAATATGTATATATAAGTAAATGCATTTTCAATGGTATTTCCTAAAAAAATAATTTTGACGAAATATTAAAAAATGCGACAAAATTTTTTTGAAAAAAATATAGACGAAAAATTAGAAGAAATATTTTAGGAAAATTGAATTTTGTCGAAATGTTCCAGACAAAATTTAATTTCGAGGAAATTTTCTAGGAAAATACAATTTCAATTTCCGAGAAAAAAATAATTTTGAGAAAAATTTGTAGAAGAAAAGACAGACTTTTCTAAAAAAGAACAATTTGCACGAAGTTTTTTAGAATAATGTAATTTCTTCTAAGTTTTTTAAAAAAACTATAACTTGACGAAATATTCTAGGAAAGTGAAATTTAAATTACATTTTCTATATAAACACATTTGTGCAAATATGTTCTTCAAACTCTTTTTCGACTAAATGTTTTAGAGACTTTGCAATTTCGATGAAATTTTCTAGAAAAGTTAATATATAAACACATTTGTGGAAATATTTTCTAACACTTTCGACGAAAACTTTAGAAATTTTCAAGAAAACTACAAGTTTGACGACATTTCCTAAACAATAGATATTGATAAAATTAACAAAAAAATCAATTTCGGAAAAAATTTCTATTTAAATACAATTCAACGAAATTTTTTAAAAATGGAATTTTGTTTGACATTTTATAAAAAACGTAGGTTCTACGAAATTTTCACAAAACTGTTTAATTTCGAAGAAGTTTCCTAGAAAAAATTTTGAATGAAATTTTCAAATAAAAAATAGATTTTGGAGAATTTTGAAATCAAAATGTAATTTTGACAAGATTTGAAACAAAAAGAAATTAAATTTCGATACAATTTTTTGAGTAATTCAATATTGTGACTTTTTCTAGTAAAGTGCATTTCGATGAAATTTGTCGGAAACATTTCTTTATTAACCTTATATTACAGAAGAAATTTTCTAATAAAATTTAAAATTTCTGCAAAGTTTTCTGGAAAACTCATAATTATACGATTTTAATAAAATTTTCTAGAGAAATAAATAATATTCCAGAAAAATTCAATTATGATTATATTTTTTATACAAAAATAAATTTCTGTCAATATTTTCTAAGAAAAATCGTTTTCGAGGATATTTTTTGGAGAAGTGATGAAATTTTCTAAAAAAAAATGCAATTTCAACGAAATTGTCTAAACAATAGATACAATAAAATTATCAAAAAGAAATCAGTTTCGAAAAAATGTCTAGTAAATAAAATTCGACAAAATTTGGTAAAGAGGAATTTTGAAATTTTTTAAGAAATTTTCATAATTTTCACTAAAAATGCAAATGCTTAATGTCGACGAAGTACAATACGATTTCGGAAAATGAAATTAAAAATGGAGTTTGACAAAAAATACAATTTCAACAAAGTTTTCTAGAAAAACTTAAATTTTAGGAAAAACGATATTAATGAAATTTGCTCGAGAAATTTAATTTTGACCAATTATTCCAGAAATATTCAATTTCAATTAAATTTTCTGTACAAAAACATTTGTAAAAATATTTTCCTACAAAACTCATTTTCGACGATATTTTCTAGAGATGTGCATTGTTGATGGAATTTTCTAGAAAAAATACGATAAGTTGACGAAATTTTCTAAACAATATAGACAAAATTATCAAAAAAATCAGTTTCAATAAAATGTCCAGATAAATAATATTCCACGATCTTTTTTTTATGGATTTTTGACATTTTATAAAAAAAAAATAGTTTCTATGAAATTTTCGCTAAAAATGAAAAATTACATTGAACGAAATGTAATTGAGCGATTGGAAATTTAACTGAACGAAACGAAATAAAATATGATTTTGACATCATTTTAAACAAAGATAAACTCAATTTCGATGGAATTTTCATAAGTAATTAAATTTTGCGACATTTTCTAGAGAAATGCAATATAGACGAAATTTTCTAGAAAAAATATAATTTCGGCGAAGTTTTCTATAAAAATCATATTTTCTAGAGAAATTCGGTGTTGACAAAATATTAAAAAAAAAATAAATTTCGACGAAGTTTTCTAGAAAAATAAAATTTTGACATAATTTTGTTTTGTAGGGGAATTTAATTTTGACGAAAAAATTTATTTCGTAGAAATTTTGTAGAAAAATAACTCGAAGAAAAATGCAAAGTAGATGAAATTTTCCAGGAAAATATAATCTTAACGAAATTTTAGAGAAAATTTTAATTCTGATGAAATTTTCTAGAAAAAAATCTATTTAGAAAAAATGTTCTAGAAAATTTAATTTAGACAAAAATTTCTAGAAACATTTTGTCGAAATTTTGAAAAATAATAGAATCTCGGCGAATTTGTAAACAAAGAGAAATTCACTCTCGTTGCAATTTTCCTAAGTAATGCAATATTATGAAACTTGTAAAATAAATTTCGACGAAATTTTCTAGAAAATTCGATTATGCCAAATCATTTTTCGAAATTTTCTAGAAAAATTAATTTCCTACGAAATTTCCTCGAAAAATATAATTTCGACGAAGTTTTCTAGAAAAATGCAGTTTCAATGTCATTTTGACGAAATATTCCAAAAAATGTAATTCCGATGAATTTTTTAAAAAAGTTATAAACGAAATTTTCCAAAAAAAAAAGTAAATTCAAAGAAATTTTTTATTGATTAAATTTTCCTACTTTTTTGGAAATATTTTCCAAAAATAATTTTCAACGAAATTTTCTACAGAAGTTGCAATTGCATTCAAAACAAACCAATTTCGAGAAAATTGTCTAGAAATTTCGACGATTTTTTTAAGTAGAATTTTGGCATTTTACGAAATGTTCACTAAAAATGCCAATGTCTAATTTCGACGAAGTTTCCTAGAAAAATTTACACTGAACGAAATTTTCAAATAAAAATACACTACCGTCGATATTTCAACTTAAATTGTAATTATGACAAAATTTTAAAGAAAGAGGAATTCAATGTCGATAAAATTTTCATGAGTAGTGCAATATTACATTGAGTAATGCAAGTTTGCATTTCGAAAATTTTTTTTAGGGAAATTATTTTCGACGATTTTTATTGAGAAATACAATATAGACGAAATTTAAAAATAAAATTAATTTCGGCGATGTTTCGGGAAAGTCAATTTTGACGAAATATTCCGAAAAAATATATTTTCTTGAAAAATTTATTTTCGACGAAATTTTCTACAGTGATGCATAGACAAAATTTTCTAGAAAACATGTTATTTCTACGAAGTTTTTTATAAAAATATAATTTCGACAGTTTTCTATAAAAAAGCAAATTCGACGAAATTTTCTAGGATGACATGACATTTTTTAGAAAAATTGAATTGTAACAAAGTGAACTAGAAAAATTGATTGTAGACGAAATTTTATAAAAAAATTCGACAACATTTTTAGGAAAATTTAATTTTGACGAAATTCTCTAAAGAACTCAATTTTTTTTCTAGAGCAATTCAATTTCGATAAAATTTTTTTAGAAAAAATGCAAAGTTTTTTAGAAATATGGCATTTTGTGGATATATTCAAATTTGACAAAATACTCCAAAAAATAATAATAATTTTCGACGAAATTTTCTAGAGAAATGCTATATTGACGACAGTTTTCTAGAAAAATGCAAATTCGACGGAATTTGCTTCAAAGGCATTTTCTGGAGAAGTTAAAATTTTCTAGAAAAATGATTTTAGACGAAGTTTTATAAAAAATACGATTTCAACGAAATTTGTAGAAAAATTCAATTTCGACGAAATTCTCAAGAAAAAATCAAATTTTTTGCTAAAGAGATTCAATTTCGATATTTTTTTTAGAAAAAATGCAGTTTGACTAAGTTTTCTAGAAAAATAGCATTATGTGGATATATTCAAATTTGACAAAGTACTCCAAAAATGCGATTTCGACGAAATTGTTTAGAAAACAATTTTCGACGAAATTTTCTAGAGAAAAGCTATATAGACAACATTTTCTAGGAAAATTTAAATTTGGACGATGTTTTCTAGAAAAATAAAATATTGATGAAGTTTTCTAGAAAAATGCAAATTCGACGACATTTTCTAGGAAAATACAGTTTCAATGACATTTTCTAGAAAAATTGATTGTAGAGGAAATGTTATAAACAAAAAGCGATTTAAACAAAATTTGTAGAAAAATGCAATTTCGACGAAGTTCTTTAGAAAAACTCAAATTTCTTGCTAAAGAGTTTCAACTTCGATATTTTTATTTAGAAAAAATGCAGTTCGCCTAAGTTTTCTAGAAAAATGGCATTTTGTCGATATATTCAAATCTGACAAAATACTCCAAAAATGCGATTTCGACGAAATTGTTTAGAAAATAATTTTCGACGAAATTTTCTAGAGAAATGCTATATTCTAGGGAAATTTTAATTTGGACGGTTTTGTAGAAAAATAAAATATTGATGAAGTTTTTTAGAAAAATGCAAATTCGACGAAATTTTCTAGGAAAATACAGTTTCAATGACAGTTTCTAGAGAAATTCAAATTTTCTAGAAAAATAGTTTGTCAACTAAATTTTCTACAGAAATGTAGAATAATTTCTAAAAAAAAACAATTCCGACGAGTTTTTTTAAAAAATGCAATTTCAACAAAAGTTTCCAGAAAAATGTAAATTTTCCGAAATTTTTTTAATCAAAATAGACAAAATCATTAAAAAATAAACAATTTAATTTTAAATAAATACAATTGGACGAATTTTGTTATAATAGAATTTTTGACATTTTATTAAAGAATGTTGTTTCTACGGAAAAAAAACGAAAAAAACAATTCCGACGAGTTTTTTTTTTAAAAAATGCAATTTCGATGAAGTTCTCTAGAAAAAGTCAAATTCTTGGAAAATACAATTTCAACGAAATTTTCTAGAGAAATTCAATTTTGACGAAATATTCCAGGAAAATGCAAATTTGATTAAATTTTCTATATAAACACATTTGTGGAAACATTTTCTAAAAAAACTTTTTCGTCAACATTTTTTAGAAAAGTTGCAATGTCGATTACATTTTTCTAGAAAAAATGCAATTTCTTCGAAATTTCCTAGAAAAAATGCAAATTTGCTGACATTTTTTAATCAATATAGACAAAGTCATCAAAAAATAAACAATTTTAAGGAAAAAATTTAAATAAATACAATTGGGCGAATTTTGTGAAAATAGAATTTTTGACATTTTATTAAAGAATGTTGTTTCTACGAAATTTGCACTAAAGATATTATTTGGATACAATTTTCAAAAACATTTTTTGAACTGGGATGATACTGTCCAAGCTCTATAATTACCTGTATCTATACAATGATAGAAAGTATTTTCGAGAAAAATTGAAAATACAATTTTTAAGAAATTTTAGAGAATGTCGGTTGCCGTTTTATTCGGTCACTACCGTTATAATTTGAACTGGAATATTATTCTGGCTCAAGACCAACCTGTTCTATGTAATGATAGAAAAACGAGTATTTTTAAATGGAAAAATGTGTTGCAAGTTATTTCATTGCTAGCCCAAAGATTATTATTATATCATAAATTCTGGGGCGTGATCCCCTTCCTCTGTAATCTATATGGCAGGCTTTAAAAAGAAGTAAATAGAAAATGTAAATTTTTTATGCAAATTTTGACTATATTTTCTAAGAAAATTTAATTTTAATAAAATTAATTTTTGGCTATATTTTCTATGACGAAGATATCAGATCGACAGCTGTGGATAGTTTCAATGACTTATTTATATTTATTTGTTTAGTTTTGCTGTTTAAACGGAATTTTTCTTCAAACTTATATTTAAAAGACAAAAATATCATAAAATTGATGCGTTAAAAAAAATATGTATAGTTTAGTGCGAACACACCATTTCGATCAAAAGCTCTGTTTCGAGGTTTTTGATGGTTTGCAATTTTGGAATTAAGGTTATGATAAAAAAATTGTTTAGCAACTCTTTGTGACCCTCTGTAAATTTCCACTTCTGCCCAATTTAGCAAAAAGACATTTAATAATTTTCGGACATTCAACTATTTAAGACAGAGAAAACAATGAAATTCTCTCATATTTATCTTTAATTTTGGCAAATATGAGTTTCATACATTTTCATAGAAATACCGTAAATGCGATTCTTTTTTCGTTTGCGAGGGCTCTCAATTAAAATGGAATTAGCCGAGATTTCAAGACTAACGTATTTTTTTGTTTGTCAAATAACGACAGCCAAAAAATGTTAATGGCATTAAATTACAATTTAATGACTGCGCACGTTGCGACGACGCGCTCGTCCACAATCCAGCCAAAATCAACAGCAAGCTAACCGGCTTTGTAATCTTAAAGAACACGTCGTGTCACTTTCGGAGGGCAGAAATCCACAAATAAAGATTTGCGATTTGGAATGTGCTCTCGTCGAGTGTCAAAGCATTGTTTTTTGGGGGTAAAACCAACCGCACAATCAAATCACCTCCAATAAAGCCATTAAAGTCATAAAATGTCTTTGGAAACGACAGAGAGAGAGAGGACAAACAAACCCAAACACTGTCAAAATCACAGAAAAAGATTTTCTGTTTAAATAATTTTTATATTTTTTTTTATTATTTTATTTTAAATATATGTAATTATAAGCAATGGTTTTTTAATGATGTCCACGTCCGTCCACTACTCCTCGTACAAGTAGAGACATCACCAACAATCTGAATCATCCGTCGTCATGATCTTGATCGTCAATCATTTAGAAAAAAATCACTCTGCTGCAGATAGTAATGATGTGGCAAAAAAATAATAATTCGAATAATGACAATTGATTGTCATCCTCAAAATTATGAAATATGTACTCGTATATTAGTATCTACAGATGTTTGGTACTCTCGTAAACTTTCATTACAGTGCATACTCGTATGAGTGTTTTAAAACGGAAACAGGAAATGTAATTTAAATTAGATTTTGTGTAGTCACCCACTTTTAATATTCTCATATTTAATGGAGAATTTTTTCTCAATGATCGCATTAATTTATGTAAGGAGGTGCATTTCAAAAGAAGTAAATTTGAGGAACATTTTTTTTTTCAATTTTTTCGAAATGAATAAAATTTGAAAAAATGTTCCATTTGTAGACATTTTCGACAAATTTTTTTAAAGAAATGTAAAATCTAATATACCATTTTTTATAAAGAATTTCTTCGAAATGTTGTTTTTTTAGAAAATGTAATTTCAAAGCAATTTTTACAGAAATGTAATTTTGATAAAATTTTCAGAAAAAATTAATTTTGCTGTAGTTTTCTATAAAACTTAAATTTGTTTATAGATATGCATTTTTGACGACATTTTCAGGTAAATAGCTATTATTAGAAAAATTATATTAATCGACGACATTTTTGGTTAATATTCTCAATTTAATGTAGAAATTTTTCTTAATGATCGCAATAATTTTTGGAAGAACTGCATTTCAATAAAAAGAGGCAAATTTCAGGAAAAATGTTTTTTTTTAATTTTCTGCAAAAATTTTATGTTGACAAAAATTTAAATCGTCTATTATGTATACAATTTTGATGATTTTTCGAAAAGTATTTTCGATAAACTTTTCTAGATATGTAGAATTTTGACGAAATTTTAGATAAAAGTGAAAATACATATAATACATTTTCTTGAGAAATGTAAAAAATCACTAAATATTCTAGAAATGAATTTTCGACAAAATGTTTTAGACAAATTCAACCTCCATAAAATTCTCTAGTAATATGCAATTTAATGAAAATTTTCTAGAAAAGTGCAACTTAAATCGACGAAATTGATAAGTAATATGCAAGTTTGATGAATTTTTAGGTATTACACAATTTTCACGAAATTTTTTAGAGAAATCTAGTTTTGATAACATTTTCTAGAAATGTACAATTTTAACAAATTTCGAATTTCATTTTCTAGAGAAAAGTGATACAAATTCTGTAGAAACTTTTTTCGCGGGATATTCTGGAAAATTTGAATTTTGTCGCATTCTAGAGATATGTATTTTCGACGAAATGTTCTAGACAAATGTAATTTTTCTAAAAAATAAAATTTTTGACAATATTTTCTAGAAAAATTATATTTCGACATTTTTTTTTAGATAATGCAATTTCAAATACATTTATTAGAAAAATTATTTTTTTTTTAGATATGCTTTTTCAACGAAATTTCCTAGTAAACAGCTATTTCGAAGAAATTTTCTAGAGAAATGTAATTTCGATAAAACCTTCTAGCAAAATGCAATAACGAAATTTTCCTAGAATAATTCAATTTTGACAAAACATTTCAGAAAAATTTTATTTCGGCGAAATCGATAAAATTTCTAGAAAAAACAATGTTGACTAAATTTTCTAGAGAGAAATTTTAGTAATACTCAATTTCGACGATTTATTTTAGAGAAATACAAATTTTGTTTTTGCACTTAGGCTCAAGAAAGTTTTTGTTGTTTTCAGTATATGAAATGGTTAAATCATTCCAAAATTTAATAGTTCATAAAGTTAACATACCATTGCTCATAAACGCTTATAATTCGGCCCAGTGCAATGTATTTAAAGTATCTACTGTTCAGCGAAAAATATGTGTATTTGTTCAGCTCCTACTGGTAACTCCCACACAAATTGACAGATTTATTCGTATTATAGTCCATATTACATTACTCACAAAGTGAGGTATAGGTCGGATTACCCGACTGAAACTTTCTTATTTGTTTAATGTTACTTGGCTGTATATATTCTAATGATCGACTGAAGTAATCGTTGTAATAAGGATATTGAGAATGGGAGTTTGGTGGCTCCCGAAACAGATCTGTCTATCCAACCATTACAACCACCCCAATACATGTCACTTACTTCCTCTTTAATTTTTAACAAAGTTGAGCCTAAGTGCAAAAACAAAGTGTGTTCTGTGAAAACTAAAAAACAAAAACAAGAAATACAAATTCGATAAATTTTTCTAGAAATGTGCAATTTTGATCGAATTATAGAGAAATGTGGAATTTCAAATAAATTTTCTACGCATATTCGATAAAAATCTCTTGAAAACAAAAATTGTCCCGAAATATTCTGAAATAACACAATTTCGACAACTTTTTCTACAAAAATTTAATTTCGTCGATATTTTCCAGAGACATATAAATTTGCTGAAATTTTCTAGAGATATGAATTTTCGACGAAATGTTTTAGCGAAATTCAATTTCTGAATATGTTTTGTAAATAATCGACCTTTTATTCTATATTATTTTTTTATTTAAATGACAAGCTCGAGGTCAGGTGTTGTTATTGTTTATTTATTGCAATCCAATATTTCGTTCTTCTTTGAAGAACATCTTCAGGGATAAGAGTATAAAAACGAAATAACACAAAACATAAAGCGACATACGCCTTGCTTTGCCGTTGTCTGTTTTCTTACTCATGAAGATGTTCTTCAAAGAAAAACGAAATATTGGGTTGGAAATGTAATTTTGATGAAATTTACTGGAAAAACTAATTTTTTATAGATATGCATTTTCGACGAATAGTCTAGTAAATAGCTATTTCGACAACATTTTGTAGAGAAATGTAATTTCGATAAAAATTTTAGCAAAATGTAATTTTTATGGACATTTTCTAGAAAAGTTTATTTTTGAGAAAAAAAAGGACAAAATTGTGCAGTAATATGCAATTTTGATGAATTTTTTAGTAATATGTAATTTCGATAAAATTTTCTAGAAATTTACGAGAAAAGTGGAATTTCGAGAAATGTAATACAAATTTAATAGAACATTTTTTTCGCGGAATATTCTGGAAAATTTGAATTTCGTCCCATTTGCTAGAGACATACAAATGTTTTAGACAAGTGCAATTTCGATCAAATTTTCTATACAAAATCAATTTTGACAAAATTAAAAAAAAAACGAAATTTCATCGATTTTTAGAAAATACAATTTCAAAGAAATTTTCGAGAAAAATTCAATTTTTATAAAAATGTATTTTCGACAAAATTTTCTAGTAAATAGCTATTTCGACGAAATTATCTAGAAAAATGTAATCTCGATAAAAATCGCAATTTTAAGGAAATTTTTCTAGAAAAATTAAATTTTGACGAACATTTTCTGGAAAATTTAGTTTAGTTTGACGAATTTTGTGAGAAAAGTAAATTCTTTTAAATTTTCTACAAATGTGTAATTTTGACGAAATTTTCGATAAACATTTCAGTTCCAATAAATTTCTAGAGAAATGTAATACAAATACTTTAGATACAATTTTTCGCGAAATATTAATTGAATTTCTTGTATTGTTGTTTGTGACCAATGTTGATTTCTTTACCACAAAAAAAATTTAATTTCGTCGCATTTTCTAGAGACATACAAAATTGATGCAATTTTCTGGAGACATGCATTTTTCTAGACAATTGCAATTTCGATCAAATTTTCTATAAAAATTTAATTTTGACAAAATTTTCTTTTAGCAAAATTCAATTTTTACAAACATTTTCTAGAAAAATGCAATTTTGACGAGAAATGTAATACAAATTTAATAGAACATTTTTTTCGCGGAATATTCTGGAAAATTTAAATTTCGTCCCATTTGCTAGAGACATACAAATGTTTTAGACAAGTGCATTTCGATCAAATTTTCTATACAAAATCAATTTTGACAATATTAAAAAAAAAACGAAATTTCATCGATTTTTAGAAAATACAATTTCAAAGAAATTTTCGAGAAAAATTCAATTTTTATAAAAATATATTTTCGACAAAATTTTCTAGTAAATAGCTATTTCGACGAAATTATCTAGAAAAATGTAATCTCGATAAAAATCGCAATTTTAAGGAAATTTTTCTAGAAAAATTAAATTTTGTCGAACATTTTCTGGAAAATTTAGTTGTTTAGTTTAGTTTGACAATTTTTTTGAGAAAAGTAAATTCTTTAAAATTTTCTAGAAATGTGTAATTTTGACGAAATTTCGCGAAATATTAATTTAATTTCGTCGCATTTTCTAGAGACATATAAAATTTATGCAATTTTCTGAAGACATGCATTTTTCTAGACAATTGCAAGTTCGATCAAATTTTCTTAAAAAAAATTAATTTTGACAAAATTTTCTTTTAGCAAAATTCAATTTTTACAAACATTTTCTAGAAAAATGCAATTTTGACGATTTTTTTAGAAAAACTCAATACTCAGCCGTGACACTCGTTATCAACAGTTCGGCTGCAATTGTATGGGAGATACGGAGCTCTATATGGTTGACTTCTACACACAAGCGAATGAGAAATCTTTGTGAAACGACACTTCTCCAAAATCTTCCAAAAACAATTGACAACAATAATCAGTTGAAATTTTCTGTCTTAATGACGATAAGAATTCAAATCGGCCAAAGGGGCTATATTAAAAAATGGACCGATATTGCTCATTTTCAATCCAAAGCTAAAGAAAGTATCTGTACCAAATTTCAGTCATCTATCTCATTTGTATTGTAAATTGTAGCGTGATTACAAAAGACGGACGGACATGGCTAAATCGCCTTAGGATTTTACGACGATTAAGAATATGTACTCTAGGCCGGGTCGATTTGTGGGGAGGCAAAATCCCGGAATTTGGGTCGAACTTTTGGGTAGGGGCAAATTTTGAAAAATCCCACTTTGACCCATTTAGAGTGCTCCAATCGAGTCCAAATGTATGACCGACCCCCACTAACTTTGGAGGCCCGACCCACCCATGCCATTGGCACACCCCCTGGGGGTTCCATACATTTGGACTCGATTGGAGCACTCTAAATGGGTCAAAGTGGGATTTTTCAAAATTTGCCCCTACCCAAAAGTTCGACCCAAATTCCGGGATTTTGCCTCCCCACAAATCGACCGGATTTTTTCCGGGACATCAGAATTCGTTTTAGAGGTATGGTTCCTTCGGCAAAGTTTCTTATTTTGATCCCTAGAATACGATTTTCACTGAGCAATGGGCGATTTTTAAATCGACCCGCCCTAATGTACTCGTATGTATATATACTCGTACTTTATCTCTGATCAATATTTCGAGGTGTTACAAACGGAGTGACAAAATGAATATACCATCCTCCACAGGATGGGGAAAATCGAAAAACAAGCAAAAAATTTTTCACTTTTGGTAATTTGGTACAATCGTGGTACAGTTGGTACAATTTCTTGATCATAATGGTACAATTAGAAAATTTTCCAATCCCATCACTGGTTTCTATAATAATATAGAAACAAAATCCTATAAAGAGCAACTCAAGATCTATAAGAAGGAGCTTAGAAAGGCGCAAAGGCGCTCTTGGTATACCTTCTGTGGTGAAGTGGAAAAGGTCTCCGACGCCGCTAGGCTGAGGAAGATATTATCTGCTTCACCCTGTACAGTGGGATATTTACAGGATGAGGCAAATAACTGGACCAAAAACAGCGAGCAGTCGCTCAATGTACTGCTCGACACACATTTCCCGGGGAACTCTATAACAGAACCCGAGGATCAGCAGGACCAACAAGAGTGCGAGTGGACTGCGAGCGTCGCTAGCTTCTTGACTGAGAGATCCAGAATAAGCTGGGCTATTAACAGCTTTGAGCCCTTCAAGTCACCTGGACCAGATGGCATCACTCCAGCAGAAATGCAGAAAATGTTAAAGTACATTATCCCCTGGCTGGAGAAAATTTATGTAGGCTGTATCAGGCTTTCATACGTCCCGAATCGATGGAGGGATACCAAAGTGGTATTCATACCTAAAGCGGGAAAGATATCACACACTAGGCCAAAAGACTTCAGACCAATTAGCCTATCCTCGTTCTTATTGAAAGGTCTGGAAAGACTTTTAGATCATTTCATTAGGGAAAACCTGGATACAAAACTCCTGTCGGGGAACCAACATGCTTACAACAAGGGCAAGTCTACTGAATCAGCCCTGCACGAACTTGTGAGCACTATCGAATCGTCCCTGCATTTCAAGGAATTCACCATGGTGGCATTTCTTGACATAGAAGGGGCTTTTAACAACATTCATTCCGATGCGGTAATTGCGGCACTCTCACATCTAAAAGTTAACACTAGTTTGATTAGACTAATTCAAAGTCTGCTCACCAGAAGACGCATAACAGCATGTCTAGGGTCCACAACTCTAACAAGGTATGTAAACAGAGGGACCCCGCAAGGAGGAGTATTGTCTCCACTAATTTGGAACCTAGCGGTGAATGAAATCCTGCTAGATCTAGAACGTTGTGGCTGCAAGGTCGTGGCATATGCGGACGACGTGGCAATCGCAGTGAGTGGCAAATTCGTAAACGTCGTCAGAGACATCCTACAGGTGGCTCTGAACAAGTTGGCTAGATGGGCCAGAAGCAGCGGTTTGGGCGTTAACCCCAACAAGACAGAATTGGTTCTCTTTACTAGGATGAATAATGTCCCACATGTGGACCCTCCACCTCGGATAAATGGAACAGATCTAGTCTTTTCTGAAAGTGCAAAATTTTTAGGAATAATTCTAGATAGGAAAATGTTATTTAGACTTAACGTATTGGAACGTGTAAGGAAGGCCAACGTCGCCTTATATTCCTGCAAAAAGGCTGTAGGGTCGCGGTGGGGACTCTCTCCTAAAATCGTCCACTGGATATATATAGCAGTAGTTCGTCCAATACTGTTATACGGTATTGTGGTATGGTGGACGGCAACTGACAAACTAACCATTACCAACCTACTAACAAAGGTTCAGAGGACTGCCTGCCTGAGCATAAGCGGAGCCTTAAGGACTACAGCGACCGAGTCTCTACAAGCCCTACTCCATATACTGCCGATTAATATTGTGGCGAGAGAAGTTGCAACCAAAGCGGCAATAAGATTAAACTGCCTATCAATGTGGAGGTACAAGAACTATGGTCACATGAGGATATCAAAGTGTAGTGCTATGGTAACCGACCGAGTGGACTATATACCAACAGTGTACACCTTCGAGAGAAATTACATCACTATGATTCCCGCCAGAGATGAATGGGTCGGCAGAATACCAGGTAATATAAACCATCTCCACTTTTACACGGATGGTTCGAAGCTTGATGAAAAGGTTGGCTTCGGAGTACACTGTGAAGAACTTAGTCTGGATATAGCTCACAGACTACCAGATACCTGCAGTGTCTATCAAGCCGAAATAATGGCAATATGGGAAGTCGCCAAGTGGCTGAGTCGCAACATAGTAACCAACACTGGCGTTGTAATTTACTCGGACAGCCAGGCTGCCATCAATTCTCTGGAGGCAACATCCCTAAATTCACAAACAGCCCTCGACTGCCGCAGATCTCTTAACGAGATGGCTGAGCAGTTTAATATACACCTCATATGGGTGCCTGGGCATAGGGATATCCCGGGGAACTGCAAAGCCGATGAACTTGCTAGGAAAGGGACGACATTACAAATTCTCGAAGAATTTGCATATATTGGTGCGCCACTATCCACGTGCAAGCTTTGGCTTAGGCAAGAGGCAATCAGGCAGTCCAACGATAGATGGACAGAAATCGGCACCTGCAGGGTAGCTAGACAAATCTGGCCAAGGTATGACCTGAGAAGGTCAAAATATCTCCTCGCACTAGAGAGGAAACGATTGTCTACGTTAGTACAGGTTCTGACGGGACACTGCTTGATCGGCGAACACGCCAAAAGATTGGGTATTGACTCCAATGACTTCTGCCGAAGCTGTGGAGATGAGGAAGAAGTGGAGAGCATTGAGCACTTGCTTTGCGACTGTCCCGCTTTGAGTAAACGACGACTGGATATACTGGGGTCGGCCTTTTTAGGCAGCCTAACAGATCTTTCCAGTACTGATATTCGTACTATCGATAAATTTATATATCAAACAGGTTGGTTTAGATGAGGGGCATTTCAGCCCGTGGTAACACTAGGGACCTAAACTGGTCTATGTGAGCTTGTAAAAAAATACGGCTGCCACCCTAACCTAAACCTAAACCTAGAAACAAAATGGTCTTGAAGCCGGGAGAGTATCCTAGTTAGAATCACAAAGATTTGCAGACCGAATAAAAGCAAGCAAGCAAGCAAGCAACATAACAAATTAAATTTCTATAAAATGTTCTAGAAATATGCAATTTTTATAGAAAAATTAAATTTCGACGAATTCTTCTTTAACAAAATGCAGTTTTAAAGAAACATACAAAGATGCAATTTCGATAAAAATGTGTATTTAAAAGCCAATAAGAAAAGGTTAAAGACGGACGGTGTCGACTATATGATACCCTACACCACTAAAATTAGTTTACACAATTTCCATTTGGAACGTCTTTGCCTCTGTAGCCAAATAGCAAGAAACCTATATATGGGAACTATAACTATATCTGAACCGATTTTTTTAAAATTCGGCAATCTTGGTCTATTGACTAAAACTCTACCATGCTAAATTTCAAAACAATTGGATTTAAAAGACAGTTTCTACAGGGCTAAAGTGCCAAATCGGACGAAACATATATATGGGAGCGATATCTAAATCTGAACCGATTTCAACTAATTTCAGTAGGCTTCTTTCCAGGTGCGAAAGACTCCTAACTGCAAAATTTCTGCACGATCGGAGTGAAATTGCGACATGTACTCAACGGGCAACTGTAGATGGACAGACGGACGGACGGACAGGCATAGTTAAATTGACTCAGCTAGTGATTCTGAGTCGATCGGTATACTCGTACTTAAGGTGGGTTCAGCTTTAGTATTTCTAGGTGTTACAAACATCTGCCATGAAACAATCTTATAATACCCTGTACACAGTGTGGTTCCTGGAAAATTAAATTTTGCAAAATTTTATAGAAAAATCAATTTTGACGAAATTTTCTGAAAATACAATTTTGGCGAAATTGTAGAGAAAGTTCTCTAAAAAAAACAATTTAAACGAAATTTTCTAGAATACAATTTCGACAATATTTTATATAAGAAAATTACATTTTGGCGAGATTTTATAAAAAAATGTGATTTTTGGTGAAATTTTTAAGAGAAATGTAAAGTTGACGAAATTTCTAGAGATATGAATTTTTGGTGAAATTTTCCAGTAAAATGTGTGTTTCTATGAAGTTATTTAGAGAATTGTAATTCTTTCTAGAAAAATTAAATAAAAAATAAATTTAAAACAGTTAAATTTCTGGAAAAATGCAATTTCTACGAAAATTTCGAAAGAAACTAAATTTGAAAAAATTAAAGACAGGAATTTTTTTAAGATATTTTCTAAATAAATGTAAAATCTATCGATAACATTTTCTAGAAAATTTTAATTTTGTTTAAATTTTCGAGAAAATTTTAATTTTGAAGAATTTTCTTAAAAATTTTTAAATTTTGCCGAAATTTATTAGAGATAGTAATAATAAGAAAATACTATTTTGATGAAATTTTCTAGAAAAAATATATTAGTTATATAAATAATTTTAGAACCACTTCAAAGCTTAAATGTTAGAGAATTAATAGAAGTTTAAAAAGAAAAAATCGCAAAAATCTGAGAGTACAAACAATTGAAAAAATTACATTTTAATATTTTCTTTAATTTTTTCCCGAAAAGTGCCGAATAATACCAACATTTCAAAAAAAGATTTTTCAAATCAGACCATAACATAGAGGTATGACCAACAACTCCATACACAGAGTGATATCTTAACGATTTTATAAATATTGATAACTTTTGGATGAGTTATCGGAAAAATCTCAAAAAATTCCATAAAGGGTTTCTTCAGGTGTACTAAAAAATATACGACGATATTTCGTGGAATTCCCCATATATTATATATATTTTTGACAAACATTTTTGAAATAATTTTGCCGAAAGACTCCTAGTGTTAAATTTCGTACTAATTTTTTAGAAAAGTTAAATTTCGACGAAATTTTTTCCTGAAAATTTTCTAGAAAAATTAAATTTTGACTACATTTTCTAGAAAAATTCTATTATTTTAAAGAAATTACAATGAAACTAAATTCCCGCATCCTAGGATAATTATGGTCCAAATTTTTAATACAAATAAAATGCTTTGAAAAAATAAAAAAAAACATTAGATTTTCTTTTATAAGGGACCAAACTAGCCCTGACAAATCTATTTGAAGGTCCTAGTATAAATATAAAAAATGATAGCGACGAAGAAACTATTAATATTTATGAAATTACAGAAAATTCGTATAAGTTACAAGGAATTCAATATTTTAATATTTAATTTTGTGGAGGATGTTCGGACGTTGGGTGGGAGAAAATATTAGTTGTTCTTCAAATGACAAAAACCTCTCAACATCAGAAATTGGACATATAGTAACTGTCATTTATATGTAGTTTTCTTATTTTATTTTCTTTCAAAAATTTGTTTCAATATTAATTTTTTTCGTTCTACAATAAGTCGCTCCCTGAATTTTTGTAAATTAATAACGGAACACAATAAAACATTGTTGTAGCAACATTAAATGAAAACAGATTAACGAATAATCATGTATTGTTGTCTCACAAATAATTGCGAATTTTATACGTCCCCAAACACACAATGTACAAACACATTGTGTTTTATTTTTGAAAATCGTCGTAGTTCCCACAGTGAAATCATACAGATTTATTGGCTTTGTTGGAAGTTATAGTTTTAGTTTTTTGTTTTCAGCAATAAATAATTTCATTACAAAGTTGAATCACGCGCCCAATTTTGCCATTTTATGCGGAATCGTCGATATTTGTTTACATACAAAATGTAATTTCTATTCGGATATTGGATATACTCGTACATACGAGTATGTAGGTGACGGCGAATGTGGTAGCCGGTGCCACCCATTTGACTGGCCACTGCTGCTGTTGTTGTTGTTTTTGCTCTTTCTTTATGGTCAAATTCAAATATTTGGGTTTTTGTTACAAATATTTTTGTTGCTTTTATTATTATTTGGTTGGTTGGGACATATGTATGAATGACATGGACAACACACGTGATGTGGTTTGACAGACAGGCGGCTACACGGACGGACGGATAGTGTTGGGCAGTCGGGAGTCGAAATTTCTAAGAAATACTTAGTCGTTATTGTATTTTGCGAAAATCGCTACAGTTGGACACGCACTATATGTAAAATAGATTAATTTGAGTGGCGTTGTTATTGTTTTTTCATGTATCGCTAATAGCTCTATAATAGGTCAGATATTTTGATAGTCCAACTTGCCAACGTGACAGAGACCTTACACATACTTAACAAAAATAATCGCAAACGTTTTATTTGATTATACGACTTAGGAACGAAATATAAAATAATTTTCTATTACAAGTATATGAAACCTACGGTATGCAATGCAGTGTTACTGGTCCACAAAACTCGCTAAAATTCGCCAATATGTTTTTTACTTTACCCAGAACCAGTTCCAGTCTCCAAATTGATATAGTCTCGCACAAAGAACCCACGCGATTTCACTTCTTGGTGTAAATTCCTATTGTATAGTAGACTAGCTGGACCCGGTCCACTTCGTTGCCCCAGATTGAGATTTCCGATCCCGTCCATTTTTGAACCAATTACGTAGACTGCCATCAAATGCATATTTACTAAATTACAACACTCTCGCTAACAAATTGTTCAAGGTATTTCAATTTCAGAAATTTGCTTATAAGGGTGGGGTCACGCTCATTGGTCCGATCCCAACCCTTTTGGGCCATTCACGTAGACTATCACCAGATATATATACACCAAATTACAGCACTCTCGGTAAAAAATTGTGCAAGATATGACTCTCAATTTCAAAATTTGACTTATACTCGCATAGGCAGGGCAACGTCCATTGTTCTGATCCCCAATCGAATCGCTAATCGCTAAGAATTTTGCTAAAAATTTGCTTAGCTAATCGCTAAGAATTTTGGGCGAATCGCTAAGACAGTCATCAGATACATATGTCCAAAACTGCAGCACTCTCGATAATAAATTGTGCAAGATATTTTAATTTCAAAATTTGGCTTATATGGACGTGGCCACACCCATTGGTTCGATGCCGCTCATTTTTGGACCAATCACGTAGACTATCACCAGATATTTATACACGAAATTACAGCACTCTCGGTACAAAATTGTACAATATATCTCAATTTCAAAATTTGGCTTATATGGGGGGGGTGGGCACGCCCATTGTTCTGATCCCGCCCATTTTTGGACCAATCACGTAGACTGCCACTATATACACATACACAAAATTGCAGCACTCTCGCTATCAAATTGTGCAAAATATCTCAATTTCAAAATTTGGCTTATATGGGCGGGGCCACGCCTATTGGTCCGAACCCGCCCATTTTTGGACCAATCATGTAGGTCGCCAACGGATATATATATGTACAAAATTCCAGGTCTCTCGGTAACAAATTGTGCAAGATATCACATTTTTTAAATTTGGCTTATATGAGCGGTGCCACTCCCATTGGTCCGATCCCGCACATTTTTGAAAAAATCACGTGGACTGCTACCAGATACATACGAACAACATTGCAGCACTCTAGCTAACAAATTCTGCAAGATATCTCAATTTAAAAATTTGGCTTGTATGGGCGGGGCCACGCCTATTGGTCCGATCCCGCCCATTTTTTGACCAATTACGTAGAATGCCACCAGATACATATACGCAACATTGCAGCACTCCCGCTAGCAAATGGTTCAAGATATCAAATTTTCAAAATTTGGTCTATGTGGGCGGTGCCACGCCCATTGGGTCGATCCCGCCCATTTTTGGACCAATCACGTAGACTGCCACCATATACATATACATAAAATTTCAGCACTCTCGCTAACAAATTGTGCAACATATCTCAATTTCAAAATTTGGCTTATATGGGCGGGGCCACGCCCATTGGTCCGATTCCGCCCATTTTTGGAAAATTCACATAATATGCCACTAAATGCATACACACAAAATTTCAGCACTCTAGCTAAAATTTTTTCTCAATATCAAAATTGGACCCATATGGGCGGGTCCACGCCCACATGATATATCGAAAATTCAAGTACCCTATTTTCAGCACCCCCTACACATGTACATTCTGTGAAAATTTCAAGACGATCGGTCTAACCGTTTAGACGTCTATACGGAACAAACAAACAAACCCACAAACAAACGATTTGCCACGCCCACATTTTCCCCGCCCACTATTTGCTAAATTTTTTTTCCCAAAACCATCTCAGACCAAATAGCTTTCAAACAAAAGAAAAAATTTTAAAATCGGTCCAGTGGTTTAAGCGTCTATAAAACACATACATACATACATACATACATACAAACATTTTTCCATTTTTATATATATAGATTATGTGGGTTAAGATGTTTGCTGGAATTACTTCCCAAATGAATCACATCAAAATTTCACAAAATTTGCAACTTTTAAAAATTTTTTATATCCCCGACAATTTGAAATGAGTACTATCGTACTATTAAATGCATATCAATTATTTTTTTCTAAATTACCTAAAACATGCAATAAATCTTAGATAAATTGTCAATATTTATGATAAGAAAAAATAAAAGCAATAATTATAAAAACAAAATTTTTAAGTTAAATTAAAACATTTCATTGGTGCGCGCACACTTTTTGGGCTCTAATGACAAGGCCACTAAAATCGAGGTATAAAATCCAAAACATTTAATTGCTAAGTTAAAATTTGAAAAATATGCCCAACGAGCAATACTACAGGTGTCAGATAATCGCATATCATTTTTTGCGTTATTATTTGAAATGAACGCAAATGAAATATGAGTTAACTTAATTTATTGTCGCGTGTTTTAAAATTATTTTCAAAATTCCAGGCAAAAAATATGATTTACACAAAATGAAAAAAAAACTTCAAAATTCATAAAAATTCCAATCAAAAAACGTAAAAACATTTAACGCAAACGAAAGCGAAAAATTCATCAGCATTTTATTGGTTTGCTTACTGTAGCTAATTAACGCGTTTTAATTTACAATATCGCAAAAAAACATAACACCAAATGACGTTTTTGAATTTCTATCCAAAACACAACACTATCGCCAACATGGGCGGCAAACTAACCGTTGAACGGATGGACGGACGAGTAGGTCCGTCAATCGGCCCCAGCGATTGAATATCTTGCATATATTATTATTTAACTAAATTGTTTAATGAAATCATAAACATTTCTATATAAACATATTTTCTCAATCAATTTACATAATGGACGAGACGATGGTTGAGCTGAGTGGAGTCGAGTGTAGGCGAGGCAGGTGGCAAAAAGCAAAAACAATATAAAAAGCGAAGTGCCAAAGGTTCCAACTACGTCAATGTGAAGCAACAACGGCTGCAAAGATTTCGCACAGTGGTCCAATAGGCGAGTCTAACTCACAAAAAATTACTTAACAAGTAAGAAAATTGCAGTCGAGTAAATTAAGTAAGAGAAAAGAGGTGCTCGATGTCATCCTTGTCTCCCAGAATTTTAGCGAAAGGATTTATGATGGGAAACTTTTAGACGCTTACAGCTTTTCCGGCCATAGATTACATTTTGAATGAATGCTATAATTCGTTATTCCCACAAAATATTAGAAAGGCAGATTTGGGAAAATTTAGAGACATTCAAGAAGGTCTCTTCCAAAACACCTGAAATTAAGATGAAAACTATCGGGGATGTAGAAAAGGCAGTGGAACGAGTCACTGCAACCCTTCAATCTCACGTCGGCCGGTTATACGTACCGCATTTTCCCGAAGCAGCAACTCTTCGGCCAGGGGCTACGTGTTTTATGTTTGTCCATTTTTTCGCCTTGGGAGAGGAGTGTCTGCTCCTGAACATCCCATCCCCGCAGATGTCCGGGTAGCTGAGGAGAAATTTCGAGACATCATCAACGCAGCAGCTGCTCTCTTTATTCCAGCTGGTCGAGTACTCGAGATACGAATTTCCTAGCAGATGCAGTGGGACTCACAGACAAGCGTGATGAAATTCGTCCTCCTAACCCTACTGATCCAAGAAACAAGAAACTGAATCTAGAAATAAGTAGGAAAGTCGACGAATATTAGCGGAACAAATGGTTGGATCGCCGGAAGCAATGCAACTTATGTTCCGGTATCGGTAAATTGTCGTCAAAGGTCAATTTACTCCCGAATCCTGGCAGGAGTGACGACTGGACGGCAGCCACATTTGGTGCTACCGCTGTGACTGACCCAAAGTGGCGCCCGTGTTATTTTAACCGGCAATTCATTGAGCACCCCGAGAGTGATAGGGCGAAAAGTAAAGTCATGCGTCATTCATGATCTCCGAGCCGAAGAAGTACCAACACAATTTACAGATGGAAAATTTCCATATGTCGTCTGTTAATGAATCCATATCCAATCCATAGGCCACTGGTTCAAATCCGGTTCGAAGGACCATGTACAATTGTGTGGGGTTTTCCTGTAAGTGGACTGTAATGGATTCAGTTTCGGGACCTCTCAATTGTAAATCAACCGTCAGACTCCAAGTGAGTTGAAGGCAGAAAGCGGGTTCGTGCCGACAAGTAAAAAAGGGCTTATTCAGCTAATTTTGTTGGAATGTATTTTAAAGATGGACATTTCAAATACTTAGATAAATAGGGTTTCCAACATTGAAGATTATGACTAATACTAAGGAATTAATTTTCTTATAACTAGTACTAAAACGTAATTTGTTTAACGGAGTTAAACATGCCGGCCTCTGAGATGTCAAAGATTATACGAGCAGGTTTAATCCAAACCTGCTCCAGTATGCCAGTAGCGCTAAGTACAGCATTCGGTTGGGTAATCTCTGGCGCATGTCATTATTAATGATGTTACCTAGCAACAGAGGCCGGCATGTTTAACTCCGTTATACAAATTACGTTTTAGTCCTAGTTATAAGAAAATTTATTCCTTAATATTAGTCATAATCTTCTATCTATGTATTTGAAATGCGACAGAAAAGCTTTTACTCAAGCTCTAAGGGTTTCCATCTTAAAAATACATTCCAACAAATTAGTACACCATCCGTAGCGCTAAGTCGTCTAAAGCGCTGGCCCCGACGGAATATCTATACTGATGCTGAAGCAGTTGGACATACCGGGAGTTTAGTACCTGACTAATGACCTCAACCTGTCTCTAACCACTCTTATAACATGGGCAGAGTGGTCCCGCTACTGAAACCGGACAAAGATGCGAGTATGTGTGAATCATACAGGCCTATTTCTCTTCTCTCGCCAGTAGAACAGGCACTTGAGGCTTTAATCCTCCCGAGCCTGATTGGACATTTTCCTATTGCTGATCATCAGCACGGATTCCGAAAGCAGCGTACGACTGCTGCGACACGCCATAACCAGGCATATAAGCCGCCGTCTTAACCAGAACATGCCCGGTGATAGGACAGTCCTCGTGGCGCTGGACCTGTTGAAGGCCTTCGATACTGTCAGCCATGCACGCTTATTTAAGACATCGCCAACACTTCGCTCCCGAACAGTTTGAAACGTTGGAACGTTAATTACATGTGTGGGCATCAGTCATATGTGGAATTTAGAAACAAGAAGTCCAAACCCCGTAGAGTGAATCGCGAAGTTCCGCAATGTGGGGTGATATCTCCGGCACTATTTAACCACTACTTTCCTGCAATTCCCCAACCACCTGGCGGCGTTGAAATCGTATCATATGCTGATGACTGTACGATTCCGGCGTCGGCCACCCTGATCGATGAGATAAGTGAAATGCAGAAAGTCTACCTGGCTAAGGTTGTCCATTTCTTCGCTGCAGGGAGCCTGAACATAACCGCCATTAAATCATCTGCCACACTGCGTGGAAGGAACAACTCAAGGAATAGTCGATGGTACCATAATTCCGTCCACCGATTACCTTAAGATTATAGGTGTCAGCTTTGATAGCAACTTCAGATATTACAATAAAATGAGAAGCATTTTAAAATGAGAAAGACAGAACTTGGCGAACCGACAAAGAAACCTTATTGAACCCTTACAAAGCGATAAGTCGGTCTGTGGTTAACTATGCAGAACCGGTGTGGTCACCGAATGTGAGCGAGACGCAGTAAAGGAACCTGCACCAGCCAAAATTCTTCCCTATGAACTGTGGCAGGGTGCCTCCTCATGTCTTCTGTGGACTGTAGGTGGTAGGTGAGGGACGAAGGTCATACCTGTGCAACGACACAATTTGTTGATGTCGAAGCAGTATCAGCTTGATTGCAACCGTCCTACCACCACCTAGTGGATAGGCTCACGCGAGGCCCAAGGCTATACGAGAGAACCTCTAGATCAAAGAGCATACCAGGCACGCCTTGCTGGTATACACCCTGACGCAGTCGCTGAATCCGTGTACAATTAGGGAGTGAATGTCGTGCTAAGAGATCACCCTCCATCAGTGGCTTCGAAGAAAGCTGAATTACCACGGCAGACAAGAGTAGTTTCTGTCCAATTGAGATCAGGCTGGTTTATCCGTATTGGACAAAGATTGATCACAAGACAAAGATTGTCAACTGTCCTGCCAAACCAACTCAACTTGTTCCCTAGTCTCTTTTGGACCCATCCAATGGAAGCAGCCACCTTCCTGGACCTGGAAAACAAAACTAAAGCCAAGGAGCAAATAACGACCGCCATGGTAGTCGTCTCAATTAGTTATTCTAAGAAAGTGCTGCGGAAACTCAAGTTTAATAAGTCAAAGGCCACAAGAGCCCCACAGTACTGGCACACATATATGATAGAAGTCAAGCAGCATTACAAGTGTTGAGAAAGACTAAAAATAAATCCTTGATACATTTCTACATTGGCGTAGAAAGCTCATCCAAAGCCTCAAGCTTACGGAAAATTTTAGCCTCAATGGACAATGTCCTCTGACTAATTTTTGGGAGTGCTCCCGTATACAGATTTCCCGGGCAACCCTGAAGAGGCATTAAATACTTAAATTGGGGATTTCTTTGATGTGCAGCCATCAGAGGTCACCAGCGAGATTGTAAACGAATCTTGAATTCTTTGGGCTACCAAAAGCTATACCTTTTAAGGCGCTAGAACCTAATATTGTCTCGCCGGGGGAGCTACAGGCAATGGCTGATAAAATAGCTTACTGGCTCAAAGAACGCTCAACGTATTAGGCAGGCCAATATATGAACAAAATGAAGAGAATCCAAGGTGCTACGGATTTCCTGCCAATTATTCTATCGTTATTTCTACTACAAACCCTGGAGAAATTAATAGACGTTACATTAGGACTAGTAATGGTTTGGCAGAATACCAGGTTATATAAGTAGAAACCATCTCCAATTCTATACGGATGGTTCGAAGCTTGATGATAAGGATGGCTTCGGAGAACATGGTCTACCAAGCCGAAATAATGGGAATAAGGGAAGTAGCCAAGTGGCTGAGTCGCAACATAGTGGCCAACACTGGCGTTGTCATTCACTCGGACAGCCATTATGTCATTAATTCTCTGGAGACCAGCATGGATAGCATTGAGTACCGTGCTTTGTTACTGTCCCGCATTTTGTAAACGAAGTCTGGTTATATTGAGGTCGGCCTTTCTAAGAAGTCTGGCAGATCTTTCCGGTTACGATATTCTTACTATTGATAACTTTGTTTATCAAACTGGTTGGTTTTGATGAGGGGCATCTGATCCCGTGGTAGCACTAGGAACCTACATTGGTCTATGTGAGTTGACAAACCCGGCTGCCACCGTAACCTTAACCTAGTTGGTATGTTCGACAGAAATATTCCTCACGCAATATTACTATGGGTCACTTTTCAATATATTTAAGAAAAATCCTCAGGTTTCATAATTTTTCAGCATCTGTCAGTTAATTTTGTAATTTCCATAGACACGAAAAATAATGTAAATTTTTTATTGTCGTAAGTGGGTGACTACGAATGGGTATCAATTAATTCTACAACTTTTATATGCAAGTACCACTGTGGGTGTAGCTTTGGCGTACGATAGCCAAACAAGGTGTTAAACGCTCCGTGCTAATTACGAGTATTAATGGGCTTTCATTGGTCGGTCAAGTATAATGACGTTCCTTTGCGGTATTGTTTGGCATTTGGCAAATATGAATGTTTTGTCAATGACTTCGAAGAAATGTTATAGACCTTTTAGCGAATTTGTGTTAATACAACACTCATTTCAATGGCGGGAAGAATGACGACTTTTTGGGGGAAAGAATTCAAAGAAATCGAAAATTTTATCAATGAAATTCTTTGAATTAAAGCATTTCCTGTTGGTAATTATGATCTGTTTAATAAATACTTATGAGTCATTTAATATTAAGATAAATTATCAAAGGAAAAATACAGATGGTGATCCCGTAGAGTGTTTTATTTGATGTCTTAACAGTTTTAGCGTATCTTTTGTATGGGGTATTTTATTATCAACGCTTAGCTAATCCACATTTCAAACCCCAACTAGTTTCCTTGATTATGATGCCAGTGTTGCCATATACGTATTTCATAATTGCAGCAAACGAGTACTTGTGACAGATTTGTTACCAAAAGTAAATGGTTATTTCCACGCTGACACAAAGAACAACAAACAAACATTTGCTATAACAGCAGATTTTATGCAGATAAAGGAAAGCAGAAAATGCTTATTTAAAAAACAATAATAACAAAATAACGATAATTACACAGACTGTGCGCCAAAATGCATCAACAATGAATCCAATTTCCCACGGAAAGATTCCATAGCAGAGGAGAGGTATGTTAACTTTAGCTATCTGAAATCCGCCTCTTGACGAGAAGTTCCTGAATATCAATCCCTAGGGTTGTCAGAACCGTAGCTGCTGCGGTAGGATATAATTATTGAAAGCTCCATCTGCGTCTAAGAAAACAATGAATCTCGGACATGCAATCTCTCCATGAACAGTATTCTGCTTTCTCCAAAGAAGATACGAGTAGGTGTTAAGGTTATTTCCAAGTAATATCGAGTTTTCTAATAGGGACATAACAATTTCGTATCTTTATATCAACGCACCCTCAAACATGTTTAATGATCTTTCAATGTCAAAACGTTAGTCGAAGTCAACATTTTCATCATGGTAAAGTTCACTTACGTGCAACGTTTGGAAATCATTAAAAAATACGGTGGTCGCAACTTTAAGAGCGCTTACTCCAATTTTCGGACGTAATAATAACTTCTCCGATTGGGCTCTGGCAAAGTTAATGTTATGTCCTTAATGGAAAACCCTCCGTTAGAAACATCCTACAACAGCGGAGAAGGTGAGCCATGCATCTAAGCTCTGAATTGGTACCACAAAATTCAAATTGAATGGGGATTGTGTATTATCATTTGAAAGAACATTCTTTGACATTTATTTTTTGAAGATCAAATGTTGGCCGTGGCTACGTCTCAGATGGTCCATCCGTGAGTCCTATTTACGATGACTCGTTCGAGCATTTTGACTGTTAACTGGCGAATGACACGCGTGATGTTTTGCTCCAAGGCCTGAATCGAAGCGGGTTTGTCCGCATAAACTTTAGACTTTACATATACCCAAAGGAAAAAGGTGTGATATCACACGATCTTGGTGGCTAATCGGCCGGCCGAAAACGTGAAATTATCTGCTCACTGAATTGTTTTCTCAATAAATCCATTGATTGATGCGATGTGTGGGAAGTGGCGCCGTCTTGTTGAAACCAAATGTCGCCGAGATCGCGAGCTTCAATTTCAGGCATCAAATAGTCGGTTATCATGGCACGATAACGGTCGCCATTGACGGTTACGCTCTCACCGGCATCATTTTGATAAAACCACACCAAACCGTTGTTTTTTCTGGATGAAGTGGCAGCTCTTGAATCTCTTCAGGTTGCTCTTCGTCTCAAATGCGGCAATTTTGCTTGTTTACATACCCATTGAGCCAGAAATGGGCCTCATCGCTGAACAAAATTTGGCTCGAAAACGTCGGATCTTCTTGGAAAGAGCCCATAGAGCGAAGCGATGTTTCTTGGGAAGGTCGGGCGGCTTCAGTTCTTGCACAAGCTGTATTTTGTATGCTTTCAATTTGGGATCTCGACGTAAAATGCGCCAAGTAGTTCCATACGTCAGTCCGAGTTGCTGCGAACGGCGCCGAATCGACTCTCCACGGTCTTCGTGTACACTCTCAGCTACGGCCGCTACATTTTCTTCACTGCGTGCTGGACATGGTCTATTCGGTCGAATATTATCCAATAATGAATGCTGGGTCTCAAGATGGGTGATGGTGTTGCGAATAGTACGCTCAGTAGGCCGATTATGTTGACCATAAGTTGAGCGAAGTGCACGAAACACATTCCTCACAGAACGTGAACTTTCGTAATAAAGTTGAACGATTTGTAAACGTAAGTCTTTCCATGAAATGAAATGCCAAACAATACATAACAAAAACAACATGTCAGCATGCCACGACTCACACGTGATCTGTCAAAAAAAGGCTATTGAAAAAAGTAGCTAGTCACCGCCTAAAGTAGAAAATCATGAAGGCCCTGCTGTCGTCAAGAATAGACTTCTCGCGTATCACGTCTGTGATGTCGGGTCACTGTTTTATTGGACGACATGCAGAGAGATAGAATGTCTTGAGAAAGGACTTCACAGCTTCTGGATGGTGGAGTACAGTCACAACTACTTCTGTGACTGTACTCCGCTCTCTGCAGAAAGCGGCAGTCTACTCTAAGCTCTTATCTTCTTAGAAGTTATCTAACTTAACTGATGTTAGTTTCCGACATCTCTTGAGTTTTTCATGGCAAACGAATTGGCTCAACGAAAGGAGATTTAATCACAATAGACTACATAGGTTAGGTTATGTTAAGAGTGGGAGTTAGGTTAAGAGTGACAGCCTGTATAACAAACTCACTTAGACCATACAGTCCATTGTTTTACCACAGGAACGTAAGGGAAAGCATAAGTAATCCCTAGATCATCCCTTTAAACCAATGTGATTGCTTCAAAAAGTTTAAAAGTTGGCGGATTCCAACATCAGCCAAGTTGATAACCCCCAAAGAAATGAGATCTTACAGACACAGAAGGGTTCTATTGAGTCCTCTTGCTCTTCGTCTCCACAGCTTCTTCAAAAGACATTATGCAACATTATGCAATAACTCCCAAAGAAATGAGATCCTACAGACACAGAAGGGTTCTAATGAGACCTCCTCCTCGTCGTCTCCACAGCTTCTTCAAAAGACATTATGCAGGACCTTCAATCTCTCTGCATGCCGTCCAATAAGGTAAGGTAAATCCGGTCTCGACAACGACGGCAGTGCGATGTGGTGCGTTTTAAGTTTACGCTGGGCCATACCAACCTGGAATGTATGCAGTTCCTGGCTAGCGACATTTGACATTGTCATTTTTCCGCAAGGACACTATCTTCAAGAAGAGCTTGCAGGTCGCTAGAGGCATGCCCACATATTCCAGATCCTTCGGAGCGTGTTAGGTAGTTCCTAGTCTTGTAAGTTAATCTGCCTTGCAGTTCCCTGGAATGTCCCTATGGACCGGGATCCCATACTCGTATCAGGTAAATATTGAACTGTTCAGCCATTTCGTTAAGAGATCAACGACAGTCGAGGGTAGTTTTTGAATTCAGCAACATAGTTTCCAGGGACTTGATATAAGTCTGACTGACCAGAGAAAATATTGATACCGACTTTGGTCAGAACATTAATTTTCAGAAATTCCGCTACCGCTAAACTCTACTATTCATACCGACTTTGGTCAGAACATTAATTTTCAGCCATTCCGCAACCGCTAAACACTACAGTGATCAGGCAGTGTTTTTGCAATTGATAGCTCAAGTTCCTCCTAAAGGCACCAAAGCCCACTTGTTTCTTGAGTTTGGAACGGTCTGTATGGAAGTTAACGAATCTCCTATGTACTGGGATACGGCCATTCCATTTTGATCTATCAGGCTTAAGCGTGAGATTTGTCAAGGAGTGGTTCAGTCATACTGTAATTAACAGTGAACGGAAAGTCAGGCATTACATCTAGAATGACACTATGTCCCTAGCTATTACCTGACAATAGTGACAGTTCCCTACGTCCAACCACAGTACATGCGGTATATTGCACGGCTATACTGTCTAGAGGCAACGTTTACATAGTGTCTCAGTTGGTGTCGTTCTCAGCTCACCAGTTATACATTCGCAGCAGCTAATCGCAACATTGTACAGATGGTGGATTTCTGCAGAGCTGTCCACCAGACTGCAATGAAGTACAGCAGGTTTAACTACTGCCGTATACAACAAAAAACTATAAGCGAATTCAGGCAACAGCGTTTTCCTATTGCTCGTTTACAGGTGTATGTATACTCGTAGCGCTACCAAAGCCTTAAACTTCCTGTCTAGTAAAATACCGAAGTATTTTGCGCTTTCAGAGAACGGAACTAGCGGCGCGATGCTGCATCAGCATCGGCAGTACAAAAGACATGTGACATGGTTGTTTTCAATTGCACAAGAAATTTTGTCACATTGAGAATAATTTTATGCGCCAATGCGGGCGGAGAAGTTGTAGAAGCCGCATTCCACTTACATTTGCCCTTCACCATTATTTCTCCTGGTGTAATGATCGGACTAGATACAAGGACATAGTCTACGTGAGCCTGACATAGGCGCTGCCATTCAAACCTAACCTAAGTTTATTTTCTTAAGGTTGTAATTTAACTCCTCATCTACAAATGTATACTACATTTAGAGTTGGGTCGTTCCGGAACGAACTCGTTCAATTGAACGATTCCCTTGAAGGAACGATTGGAACTGGTTCCTGCTATGTTGTTCTTTTAGTTCCATCGTCCACTTCGGATCTTTGCTGTTATTCATTTTTCGTTCATTTTACCATTCTTTTCTTTTGAGCAGCTGTTTAATTGTTGCCAAATTTACCGATGATTTTGATTTCATGATTTCACTAGTCCTTGTCTGGCAAAATTGTTTTTATCACGTTCATAAAAGAAGACTGAATGAGTAAACAAACAGCTGTTGTGATGTTTGACTGAATGAATGTCATTTGAACGAAGGAGCCAAAATGAACGATGGAACGAAAAGACTGAACGAGTTCCTTTACCGGAACGGAACGAAAAGGACCGGTCCGTTCAGTGAACGATAATGCCCAACACTAACTACATTACAAAAAGATCTGCACTAAAATATTTAAGTTCTGCTTACGCTTGGCACCAATGTCAGAGATGGCGATGTCAGATAATTGACTGTAATAACAGACAAATCGACAGAGGTTGATGCTGCGGACAATGTCTGCTGCTGATATCAAACAATATTTTTTCTTGGTGTAATAAAAACGTATTTTTGTCCTAAAACTTATCTAGATTATAGACTAAATAAAGTAATGTTAAAATAATAATAAACGTTAGCTGTGTTCCTTTAATTACTGCAAATTACTAACTTTTACCATTTTTACAACAATACAGAAAAATGGTAACAATTTTTGATATAGGAATATGTAGTAGGTAAAGGAACAAACATATATATTATATATGGGCCCACGATGAGTAATAACATTTGTTAGTCCCGATTATATTAAATTAAATTAAAAAAAACAAACAATTTATTTTTTACTGTCGTAACAAAAATGTGATTTAAAAAAATTTCCACCTAGTCTAAATTTTGCAATTCAAATATCTAATATTTACAATTTAAATTTTCCTACACTCCAGATGTGATATGCATTCCTATTCTAGGTACGAGTAAGGGACGATTTCAGCTGTGAATTTGAAACCAGATAATAATTTGATTTCACTTCGAATTTGCTTCTCTACTACATATTTGTTGTACTTGTACAATAAAATAAAATTGTTCGTCTATATTTTATGTTGCATGATATGATAATACTTTAGTGTGCTTTTTATTGTTGTCCCTATTAATTTATGCAATTATTTTTCTAGCAGTTGTTCATTAAATAGCGGTAAGTGTTGGCGGCGGTTGCAACAATACCAAAGTTCCCATAAATCCGTTAAAAAAAATTAAATTCACTTTATTACGTTTCAAACAAATAAATTCCAGTGAATAACATTTTGAAAAAGTGAAGCACATTGTGTAATTGCACTGAGAAAAAATTCGATATTTTCTTTCCCCAAAAAAAAAACATTTCGAACAAATTTTCTATCTTGAGATTTTAGACACAAATATTTTAGACAATTTTTGCCAGGTTGGTAGGGAGTGATGCAGATACGACTTGAGGCCCATCATGACCAAAATAATCTTGGCTAATGCATGCCAATATCACTTACATACATTACCTTGTAATGCCAACTCATTACCTCAGCATAACTTTCAGCTATTAAATTCTTAATTACTATAAAAGATTTAGGTTAAAAGTGTCAGCCTGTGTCAGGTACTCTTAGACTATGTAGCACTTTTGTACTGCAACAGGTACGTAAGGAACAATATAAGTTTTTCCTAGCTCCTCTCGTTGAACCATTTTGTTTGCTTTAGAAAGATCATGAGTTGGTGTATTTTCACCAAATATTCCAACTCCTCAAAGAAATTAGAGCCTATTGTAGCCTGCCGCCTCCTAAAGAGATCGCAGCACAGACACATAAGGTGTTCCATTGATCCCCCTCCTCTTCGTCACGTCAGCTTCGGCAAAAATCATTTAGTAAAATCTTCAAGCTCCAATAAGGCAGTGATTTCACATGACAGACACAATAAGTAAGACGTTCGGGCGTTAGGTTAGGTCAGGACGACAATAAACATCGCCAGCTCACATATACCAATGTAGGTCCCTAGTTATACCACGTGCGCAGATGCCCCTCTTCGAATCCAACCTGTTAGATAAACAAAGTTATTAATAGTACAAATTTCGGTACCGGAAATATCTACCAGACTTCTTAGAAAACCCGACCCCAGAATATCCAGACATCGTTTACTTAATTCTCCACGTCTTCCTCATCATTACAGTTCATGCAGAAGTCATTGGACTCAATACCTTACCATCTGGCGAGTTCGCATATCAGGCAGTGTCCAGTCAGAACCCTCACTAACATAGACAGTTTTTTCCTCTCTAGTGCTTGGCCAGATTTGTTTAGCTACCCTACAGGTGCCGATTTCTACCCATCAATCCTTGAATTGCCTAAGCCAAGATTGCATGTGGAGAGTGGCGCACCAAAATATGGAAATTCTTCGAGAATTTGTAATATTTGTTAAACTGCTTAGCCATCTCGTTAAGAGATCTTCGGAATTTGAGGGCTGTTTGTGAATTCAACGAGAATTGAATAAATGACAACGCCAGTGTTGGTCATCATTTTGCGACTCAGCCACTTGGCGACTTCCCTTATTGTCATTATTTCGGCGTAACAGACACAGCAGGTATCTGGTAGTCTGTGAGTTAAATCAAGACGGAATTCTTTACAGTGTATTCCGAAGCCAACCTTATAATCAAGCTTGGAACCATCTGTGAGCCACGTCCGGGCGTTGGTGCTTTTGGAGTTCCACATCGGACTGGAATATAAGTAGGTCCTAACTAGTGACCAGACTTTAGATAACCCTGCATGTCGTCCACAAAGACAGTGACCCGTCATGACAGACTCAATATGTGAGACATCCCGTCTCGTTGGTGCATTTCGAGTTTAGGCAGGGTCACATCTGCTTGGAATCTATACAATTCCTTACTAGTGACCAGCTGTCATTTCCTGCAACAAGGGCACTATTTCTGAAAGAGATCTTGCAGGTTGGTAAAGGCATGTCCACTTATTATTTGAGTTCCTGTGGAGCATCAGGTTGGTATGTAGTCTGTTCTTGACTAGTGACCACCTGCCATTTGTTGTAATAACGATAAGAGCCAGTTCCCCTGGAGCATGCAAGGTAGTTCCTAGTTCCAAGTAAGCTCAACTGCAATACAGTTCCCGGGAAGATCCCAGTGGATCGGTAGCCATATTAGCTACAATTTGAACTGATCGGTTAAAATTTCTGATCTTGTTAAAATTTCTGCGGCAGTTAAGGGATGTTCTTCAATTCTGAAATACAGAATCTAGAAAGTTAATGGTAGCATCGACTACCCGAATGATCCTCTACTAAGGTGTAGATAACACAACTGGTCGTCTACTAAGGAGTATATAATCTAATTGATATTTTACTAAGTAATAGGTAACACAACTGGTCCTCTACTAAAAACTATATACAACTGAACTTGTTCTCCACTAGTGATTAGATAACCTCACCGATCGTCAGCTAAGAAGTAGATAATTCAACTGGTCGTCTACTAAGGAGTAGATTTCTCTGATTCAGTCGTATGAAGACATACCACATCCGGCAATATTGTTTGTTCTATTTAACGAGATCAGATCGGTTATAGGTCCCAATTTAACCTGTACTCCAGTAAATAGCTACTTCAAATCCCGTAGGGTCTTTTAAGTATAGGACCGGTTTAATATGACTACAACTTTAACAAGGTACCTTAAATGTCAGTCAAGAAATATGTCATGTCAAAAAGTAAATTTTTACCATTGTCAACAACCAATTTTTCTTTTAACTATTTCAAGCTCGAGGTCTTGAAATAATTAAAAGAAAAATTAATAATGAAAAAGGTCAAATAAAACAAAAAACATTAATTGTCAACAATATATCCGAAGGGCATGAGATTATGGATCTGTTCTGATGTCTGACATGAAATAATCTGGAATTGTTTAGTATGGCATAGACCAACACCTGTATTAACTAGATCTTTATGGTCGTGCAAACGTTGTTCTGCCCTCTCCGTTAGGTATAACCTACTTGTAAATAACTACCCTTCGAGAAATGAAGTGTCAATTTACTTGAGTCTACTGATCCCAGTACTGGGTAAATTGGCACTTATCACAGTTGGGTTATCTACTCCATAGTATACAACATTTGATTTATATACTCCCTAATAGAAGACCAGTTCGGTTATCTAATCCTAATTATAAGAGATGTTTGATTATCTACACCTTATTAGAGGTTCAGTTGGATTATCTACTCCTTCGTTGACGACAAATTGGATTATCTACTCCTTTTTAAACAACGAGTTGGGCTATCTACTCTTTACCTACATATGTGAAACGAAGTGCCAATTTACTTCAGCCTACTGATCCCTGTAGTAGCCACTGGATTTTGGAATGTATGAGATCTTGACATATCACAGTTCGGTTATCTATTTTTTAGTATCAATACGTTGGGTTACCTACCCTCTAGTAGAACACCAGTTCCGTTAGCTAAACCTTATTACACGACATGTTAGATTAGCTACACCTTAGTAGAGGTTCAGTTGGATTATCTACTCTTTATTAAACAATGAGTTGAGTTATCTACATCTTAGTATGTATATACATTTGGATTATTAACTCCTTATTATATATACATTTAGGTTATTTCCTCCTTTGTATACTAACGTTGGATTATCTACTCCATAGTAGTTGAGTTTTCTACTCCCTAGTAGAATACCATTTCGGTTATCTACTCCTTATCAGACGACATGTTGGTTATCTACACCTTAGTAGAGGTCCAGTTGGATTATCTACTCCTTTGTTGACGACAATTGGATTACCTACTACTTATTAATCGACGAGTTGCGTTATCCACTCCTATCCTACGGGAAATTAAGTGCCAATTTACTTTGAGTATACTGATCCCAGTACAGATTAAATTGTACGTTTCACAGTTGGGTTATCGACTCCTTAGTATACAACAAGTTTTGTTAGCTAATCGACACCTTAGTAGATTACCTAGTCCTTCGTAAACGACAAATAGGGTTATCTACTCCTTATTAAACAAGCTGTTGGCTTATCTATTCCTTATTAAACGATGAGTTGGGTTATCTACTCCTTAGTAGATGGACATTTGGGTTATCTACATCTTAATATATATTCATTTGGGTTATCAACTCCTTATTATAGATATATACAGTTAGGATATTTACTCCTACTCCATAGTATACAATAAGTTCAGTTACATACTCCCTAGTATACCAGTTTGGTTATCTACTCCTTATTAGACGACATGTTGGTTATCTACACATTAGTTAAGGTCCAGTTGGATTATCTACTCCTTCGTTGAGGACAATTGGGTTACGTACTACATATTAATCGACGAGTTGGGTTATCTACTCCTTAACTACGATAAACTACGTGCCAATTTCCTTTGAGTCTACTGATCCCAGTACAGGTTAAATTGTACGTTTCACATTTGGGTTATCAACTCCTTAGTATACAAGAAGTTGTGTTAACTTATCCCATTTGGATTATATACACCTTAATAGAGGTCCAGTTGAATTATCTACTCCTTCTTTGACGACAAATAGGGTTATCTACTCCTTATTAAACAAGCAGTTGCCTTATCTACTCCTTATTAAACGATGAGATGGGTTATCTACACCTTAGTAGAGGGACAGTTTGGTTATCTACAGCTTAATATATACACATTTGGGTTATCAACTCATTATATATACCGTTAGGTTATTTACCGCTACTCCAAAGTATACAATAAGTTCAGTTACGTACTCCCTAGTAGAATACCAGTTATCTACACCTTAGTAGAGGTCCAGTTGAATTATCTACTTCTTCGTTGAGGACAATTGGGTTACGTACTACTTATTA
Source organism: Eudasyphora cyanicolor (assembly GCA_963930755.1). Classification (NCBI taxonomy): domain Eukaryota; kingdom Metazoa; phylum Arthropoda; class Insecta; order Diptera; family Muscidae; genus Eudasyphora; species Eudasyphora cyanicolor. The sequence goes on from OZ005734.1 coordinate 335,538,234, forward strand.
ATCGATGAGTTGGGTTATCTACTTAACTATGGTAAATTAACTATGGTAAATTAAGTGCCAATTTACTTCAGTCTACTGATCCAATAACTGGTTAAATTGGGACATATCACAGTTCCGCTATATATTCCTATAGTTGAGTTACTTACTCCCTAGTGGAACACTAGTTCCATTGGGACATATCACAGTTCCGCTATATATTCCAATAGTTGAGTTACTTACTCCCTAGTGGAACACTAGTTCGGTTATCTACTCCTTATTAGAAGACTTGTTGGATTAGCTACACCTTAGTAGAAGTTCAGTTGGATTATCTACTCCTTCGTTGCCGACAAATAGGGTTATCTACTCCTTATTAAACAACCAGTTGGAATATCTACTCCTTATTAAACGATGAGTTGGGTTATCTACTCCTTAGTAGGCCATCGTAGGGTTATCTACTACATAGTATACAAGAAGTTCAGTTATATATTCCCTAGTAGAATATCAGTTCGGTTATCTACCCGTTATTAGACGACATATTAGTAATCTACACCTTAGTAGAGGTCCTGTTGGATTATATATTCCTTCCTTGACGACAATTGGGTTACCTACAACTAATTAATCGGCGAGTTGGGTTATCTATCCCTTACCTACGGGAAATTATGTGCCAATTTACTTTGAGTCTACTTATCCCAGTTCAGGTTAAATTGTACATATCACAGTTGGGTTACTACTCCTTAGTATACAACAAGTTGTGTTACCTAATCCCTAGTAAAAGAAGATAACCGAACCGAATTCTTATTAGACGGCATGTTGGTTTATCTAGCTAGTAGAGATTCAGTTGAATCATCTACTCTATCGTTGATGACAAATAGGTTTATCTACTCCATGATAAATGGTGAGTTGAGTTATCTACTCCTTAAATAGTAAACATTTAATTGGTCCTGCGAAGGTATATCCGACATTGAAGGGTTAGGTACTGTAGGTATTCTTTTAGAGCAGAGCAGGAACAATCTGCGTACCGAACCATGTCCTCCTTAACGGACCTATCATGCATTTGATATTCTACTGGTTCAATCCCCCGTATATGTATAAACATATATTAATTTTAATTTACTGTACTATGAATGGTTCATTCTTATCTAACTCAATTTTTCTTGGTGTACACGTGCCCAGATTGGTAGTTTTTTTCGCTGTGAAAAAATTTAAAATATTTACGTCAATTTCAGCACATTTCCAGCAGCAATTGTAAACAAAAATTCATTTTCATAATTTATGGATTTTGCGCTTTTTCGTTGTGTCGTTTTTGACACTTGCAAAAAAAACGGTTGCAACGAAACGTGATTTTAGGTAGACGTGTTTTCAAAGCTAAACCCCTAACCCGAACAATTGTAAGTAATAGAAAATAACAATCATTTCAGTAATTTAATTTGTATATTTTAGAAAATGCATTTTTGCATGCAAATGTCGCTAACACATCCCATCCCATTCCATTTCATCCCAGTCGATTACAGCGCTCACAACACAAGTCTTGCGCAAGTAAAAGGCGCCCTTCTGGATCACATTTTGCCGAAGGCGTCGCCTTCGTTCCTCTGACAGCAGTGAACGTCAATCACCGGAAAACGTCTGAGAAATTTACAATATAACAAATTTGAAGTTGACATCTCGAAGTCGTCGTCGGAATTTGAATTGTCTATGTAAAAGGGAAATAGTCAATTAATTACAGGTGATTGCTTCCTATTAAATGTTTGTTGCACTCGTACTTAGTTTATTTAAATTCGGAAAAAAAAATTTCGAAAAGTTCACAAAATTAAAATGCGAATTCGCAAACGAATAATAAATAATCGCTTGTAAATATGTATTGCAATTGTGTTCAGTTAATTACTGCATTCGAAAATAATTTCCAGTGAATACGAGATTTTATTTCATAATATTTGTAAAAAAAACGGGTGAGATGGGCGGGCGTATGCTTATGACATGCACTCAAATGCATATTTAAAGAATAAGGGCCTGTTTCTGTAACTTATTTTCGTTCGTCTACGGCAAACGATCAAAAATCACTCAATTATTCTGAGAAATCTATAAGTCACAGCAGTTTATAATTCGTTATGTCTATAGGAAATCACGTAAAAAGCTCGTACCTAAAATATTTCTAATCTGCGTTTTATAGAATTCAAGTAATAGTTGAGTGATTTTTAATCGTTCGCCGTAGACGAACGAAAATAAGTTACAGAAACAGGCCCTTAGTCATACTGTGCGAGAGGAGAGAGAGAGAAATAGTCTTCCTGCTTTAAAAATATAACGTGATTTTATCGAGAAAGATAATCTCATTAGATTAATTGCAATTACGGGGAATCACTTTTACTTAGAATGCATAATTCCCTAAAGATGTTGATCTGTAATCGATATTATATTTATGAAAGTTTTTATTCAACTTAGGTTAGGTTGAAAAACGCCTCATATCCATGGACATCCATGTACACCTAAGCCAATGGCTTTAAAACTCATTTTATTTTACTCTATTTACCGCCGTTTTCAGAGAAGTTTGTGTGGAGTTTTACATCTGTAAGAGCCCGTTAACGTTGACGGATCTTCCTGAAAACGAGAGTTTTTGTTATGTGGAACAGATTAATCTCTACAATAGGTCTTTGAGATAAAAATACTTCTTTCTCTACGCAAAGACTCGCTCGTCTTGTTTTGGCGGACACAACCACATAGATTTAAAGTAGGTGTGGTAGGATCATGATACAATTAAGAAGGTATAGTAAAGTGATCATCTGCATTACAATTTCCCTTATCAGAGCTCACACTTTCACTCGGGACGATTAAATGCTGTATAAAGTACAAATATTTAAATTTTAGCACGATCGGTTCAAATACCCGTTTTCTAGAACTTCAGTGACGGATGAGTCCCATTTTCATCTTAGCGAACTGCCTATGTTACTTCTTTATGCTTAAATATGTACACATATGTATACAATTTTATTATATACCTAATAATTTTTGCTTTTAACAACGTTTTTTGTCATTGTTTCTATAAGTCGACAAATAAAATAAAGTGACTCGATCTGACATTTGTGTTCGCCCAGATGACAGCAAAAAGAGATAGAGAAGCCAAAAATTACACTGAAATGATTACGTTTTCGCGCGAGTTCATTTTCGTGCGACTTGTCGTTGTGACGGTTGTTAGTGAAACCCAAATCAGCTGTTTTTCGTCTGGCAGGCGAACGAAAGCAAATTTTTAAGTTACAGAAACAGGCTGTAAGTTACAAAAACAATATGCAGAATCTTATGGACCAAACAGCTAAACGGCTATCTTCCTGAAAATGAGGTGGAAATTCTTCCTAAGAAACTGACATTGATCACTGATGGATCATCCGGACAAAGTGTTTATATGCAAAGGATATCTTCCGATGCTACAATATCGGATGTTTATGGGATCTGTTGTTCTTTTGCGGCTAATATCTGATGTTTCCCTAAACTGGAAAAATCCACGGCCTTCATCAGTGCATTATTGCCGACCAATATTGTTTCAGTTTGCAAAGGAATCGGCAGAACTCATAAGTACCACGGTGAAGGACATTGAAGAACAAATAAGCAAGATTAAGCCCACAGCGCTGCAAATAGGAAAAGGAAAATATATTGAATGTAGTTACGAGTTCCATCTGACCATGGTTGACGGAAAAGTCATAAACGAAATGACAGGAACAACCTCAACATTGTCATGCCCAATTTGCAAACAGAGTCAGAAGAACTTCGGCATTTTGAACGATTCTACAAACGAGGAGAATTACAAATATGGAATGTCACCATTGTACGCAAGGATAAGGTATATGGAGTTCTTGCTAAAATAGGCGTATACCCTACCACAAGAGGAGGAAAACTTCGATGAAAATACATCAACTAAGGGTAAGGAAAGATCAGAAAGAAGCATATACAGGATGCTTTTTTTAAACAACTTGGACAAAAAGTAGAATGTCCCAAGCACAGATACGGAAACCCAAACGATGGAAACACTTCTAGGAAATTTTTTGATAATGATGAGACAGTAACCGGAATCACTGGAATTGACTATCAAATCGTTAAAAAGATTAGGAACGATCTTGAATGTTTTAAAACCCTTAATTCTACAAAATATGCATCGAAAACTGCATAACTTTTAGCGGAACAGTATCCCCAGAAGATGTTGACCCCAACAGTCCATAAAATATTGGCACATGACAAGGATATAATTGAATACCAGTCTTTGCTAATTAAAGAGCTTTCTGAAGAAGCATAGGAGTCTCTTAACAAATTCTATAAATACAGATTGCAGAACACGAAGATGTTGACCCCAACAGTCCATAAAATATTAGCGCATGGCAAGGATATAATTGAATACCAGCCTTTGCCAAGTGGAGAGCTTTCTGAAGATGCATAGGAGTCTCTTAACAAAAATTGCAGAACACGTTTAAAGCATCACGGGTGAGTTAAAATGGGGACCTCTTCAACATATTTGCAGCATCTTCCCATCCACTTATTTAATTCCTGCGGCATGTGAAGTCACGAAAGTAAAACTAAACCACAATGGTAGACTTCTGAGTTAAAGGCTAGGAAAAGACCTGCAACAAGCTATTCAATAAGGATAAATATACTGGGATCACCAATTACTGGGATGCCTATAAAGATCAACGCAAATATAAGAATCTATAAAAAGGAGCTTAGAAAAACGCATAGACGTTCTTGGCACACCTTCTGTCGAGAATTGGAAAAGCTTTCGGATGCCGCAAGGCTGTGTAAGGCATTATCCACTGCACCCTGCACAAAGGGTTTTTTGCAGAATGATAACTGGACATTTCCCGAAGAACTCACCATAATTCACAATAAGCTGGTCGATTAACAGCTTTGAACCCTTCAAATCACCTGGACCAGACCAATTAATTTATCATCCTTCCTACTGAAAGGTCTCTAAAGACTTTTAGATTTTACATTTGGGAAACCCTAAATACAAAACTCCTGTCGGAAGTCTACAGAATCTGACCTGCAAGAATATGTGAGCACAATCGAATCGTCCCTACCTTTCAAGGAATTCACTATGGTGGCATTTCTTGGCGTAGAAGGGGCTTTTAACGACATATACGCAGATTGGGTAATTGCGGCGCTTACACACCTAAGGTGAACATTAGCTTGTATATACTTATCCAATGCCTGCTCAACAGACGACGCATAGCAGCAAGTCTTAGGTTCACAACTATAACAAGGTTTGTAGACGGAGGGACCCCGCAAGGAGTAGTGCTGCCTCCACTAATTTAGAGCATAGTGGTGAATGGAATCCTGTTAGATCTAGACCGTTTTGGCTACAAAGTCGTGGTGGCATAGGCGGATGGCGGGCCAATCGCAGTAACTGGCAAATTCCTCGACATCGTCAGCGACATCTAACAGGTGCCTCTACACTAGGAAGAATAAGGTCCTATATAACCCTAAATACAAAACTCCTGTCGGAAGTCTACAGAATCTGACCTGCAAGAATATGTGAGCACAATCGAATCGTCCCTACCTTTCAAGGAATTCACTATGGTGGCATTTCTTGGCGTAGAAGGGGCTTTTAACAACATATACTCAGATTGGGTAATTGCGGCGCTTTCACACCTAAGGTGAACATTAGCTTGTATATACTTATCCAATGCCTGCTCAACAGAAGACGCATAGCAGCAAGTCTTAGGTTCACAACTATAACAAGGTTTGTAGACGGAGGGACCTCGCAAGGAGTAGTGCTGCCTCCACTAATTTAGAGCATAGCGGTGAATGGAATCCTGTTAGATCTAGACCGTTTTGGCTACAAAGTCGTGGTGGCATAGGCGGATGGCGGGCCAATCGCAGTAACTGGCAAATTCCTCGACATCGTCAGCGACATCTAACAGGTGCCTCTACACTAGGAAGAATAAGGTCCAATATTTGGACCCTCGTCGGATAAATGGAACAGAGCTGGTCTTTTCTAAAAGTCCAAAATATGTAGGAATAATTTTAGATAAGAAATTGTTATTCAGACTTAATGTACTGTAACGTGTAAGGAAACCCAACGTCACATTATATTCCTGCTGGAAGGATGTAGATACACCTTTGGGGAGAACTTCACCACTAGGATTCCTGCCAGACAGGAATGTGTTGGCAGAACACCAGCAAATTGAATACATCTCCAAACCTGCACAGATGGTTCGAAACTTGAGAATAAGGTTGGCGTCGGAGTGCTCTGTAAAGAACTCAGTCTTGATATAGATCATAGACTACCAGATACCTGTTGTGTCTATCAAGCAGAAATAATGGCAGTAAGGGAAGTCGCCAAGTAGCTGAGTCGCAACGATTCTCAGGGGGCGAAATTCCTAAATTCACAAACAGCCCTCGGCTACCGCAGATCTCTTAGCGAAATTGCTGAGCAGTTTAACCTACACCTCATATGGGTACCAAGACAAAGGGATATCCCGGGGAACTTCAAAGCTGATGAGCTTGATAGGACGTTACGAAGAATTTACAAATTCTCGAAGAATTTGCATATATTGGTGCGCCACTGTACACATGCAAGCTTTGGCTTAGGCAAGAGGCAATCAAGCAGTCCAATGAAAGATGGACAGAAATCGGCATCTGTAGGATAGCTAGACAAATGTGGTCCAGACACGAGGTTAAAATATCTCCTCGCATACTAGAGGAAAATACTGTCTACGTTCTTGTCATTTCTGACGAGACACTGCCTGGTCAGCTAACATGCCAGAAAGTTAGGTATTGAGTCAAATGACTTCTGTAGGAGCTGTGGTGATGATGATGAAATGGAAAGCTTTGAGCACCTACCTTTCTACGTCTCTCATTAAGTAAACGACGTCTGGATTTACTGGGGTCGGCCTTCCTAGGAATTCAGACAGATCTTTCCAGTGCCGATATGCGATCTATATATAACTTTGTTTATCAAATAGGTTGGTTTCGATGAGGGGCATCTGTGCCCGTGGTATCACTATGGACCTACATTGGTCTATGTGAGCAGGCACAGCTGGCTGGCATCCTAACCTAAACTTATATTCCATACATAATGGCATCGATTTGACTTCCAAACGAAACAAATAAATTTCGAGGATATCTCACACACTCAATTTAAAGACAGGAAGCGATAAATGAAGGACCCTTAGCAGGGTCAACCTTTGAGGTTCTCCTCCTGTACTAAAGTCGACCTCTGTACGAGATCACTGAGATCGTCCACTCTGCTAGAGTCGACCACTATACTAGATGCACCCACTGAGTTTCATTCATTCTATATTAGTGTAGGCCACTAAAGTCTTCCTTTATTCTAAGAGTCAACAACTGAGGATTTCTTCTATACTAAGAGACGACCTCTGACGACCTATTTATACTAGAGCAGACCACTGAAGTACTCACCTACAGTAGAGTCGACCTGAGGGTTCCTTATATGTGTATTAGAACCGTCTACAGAAGTCTTCCTTTAGAGTTGACCACTGATGTATGAGTAGAGTCCACCACTGAGGTGTTCAGTTGAGTCGACCACTGAGGTTTTCCTCTATACTAAGAGTCGACCGCTGAGGTCTTCTTCTATACTAGAGTGGACCAAAAAGTCCTCCTCTCTAATAAGAGTAGGCCACTTAGGCCTAGACTCTAGACAAAGGAGGGCTTTCACTATGCTACAGTAGACCAATGAGGTCTTTATCTAATCGCTGGGGCCTTTATTTATACTTCAGTTGATCATTGAGATCTTCTTTATAATAGAGTAGACGACTTAGAACTTCCTCTTTATTAGAGCAGAACACTTAAGTCATTTTTTATATTAGAGTAGACCGCTAAGGTCTTCCTTTATATTGATACCTCCTCTCTAAACTATGCTAAGTGCAAAAAGGTAGTTTCTCAGAAGAGGCGATCAAATTTTGATGATTTTCTTAAATTTGTGTGGAATTCCTTTGCAATGGAAATCGAATGAGACAAAGTAGACAACTTTTATCTTCTTATATAGAGTAAATCACTGATGTCTCCATCCATGCTATAGTTGATAACTGAGATATTCTTTCTCTATCCTGCAGTCAACTAATAAAGTAGGACGACCTCAGTGGTCGACTCTTATAGAGGACGACTTCAGTGGTCGACTCTTATAGAGGACGACTTTAGTGGTCGGCTCTTATATGTAGAGGACGACCTCAGTGGTCGACTCTTATAGAGGACGAGCTCAGTGGCCGACTCTTATAGAGGACGACCTCAGTGGTCGACTCTTATATAAAGGACAACCTAATTGGTAGACTCTTATAGAGGACGACCTCAGTGGTATACCACTTACGTCTTCCTCTATATTCTAAGATACCACTTATGTCTTCCTTTATATTGTAGTAGACCACTTAGATCTACCTCTATATCAGGGTAGTCTTAGGTCTTCCTCTATAATAGAGTAGACAACTTTTGTCTTCTTATATAGAGTAAATCACTGATGTCTCCATCCATGCTATAGTTGATAACTGAGATATTCTTTCTCTATTCTGCAGTCAACTACTGAAGTAGGACGGCCTCAGTGGTCGACTCTTATAGATGACGACTTCAGTGGTCGACTCTTATATGTGGAGGACGACCTCAGTGGCCGACTCTTATAGAGGACGACCTCAGTGGTCGACTCTTATTTAAAGGGGATCAATAAAAGGTTTCACTTATAATATACGCTGTTGATTTAGTCACTGTGCTAGATTTAGCCAGCGTATTATGGTCTGGGAGGCTGAAGTAAAGTTCAGCCTTAGGTTCCTTAATGAAAAGTCCCAGTCCAGATCTTCCAGTTTGAAGTAATCTTAACCCTCACAGAAAACTTATTCTTCGATTATTTCACATCGCATTTTTTACCCGAATGATTTTTTCAAGATTATTGTCTTTCCATGCATACATTATTAGTTCCTTTAGCTATCTCAAAGTGAGTAAAATAAAACTATTCGGCCTACTGCACATAAAATAAGTACTGTAGTTTTCAACAATAATTTACAAATCTAAACTGGTTATCGGGCGCCACCAGCCTTAGCCAATGAAACGGTTGTTAATAGGAAATACAAGAATAGGCGAATTATGAATAATTATCTGGCGCTTACTAGTTATGACATAATATTCAGCCTCAAAATTAAACACAATGAACTAAATAACGTCATACGACATTAGACAATGCCTGTGTCTCCGGTTAACCTGGCAACCCTGTTATAGACAAAACAATCTGACAACGGTTATTTGCTGGCGCTGAAGTGCAGTTACTGCGGTGGTGCAACCAACAACTCGACCGACATTCAAACAACTACCAATCTACTACCAACAACCAACCAATCAATTGGAATTCGCAAACACAGATTGTTTCAATATTTATCTCATTACAACTATAGCTGTTTTGTTACAACAAATGACTACATTTTCATTTAGTAGTCCGACAAGTGCGAGTAATTTCATTTGACAGTACGACTAGAGGCAGCAGCCACCTATGTACGTATGTATATACAAACAGATAACATGCTACAATTTGATGATTGTTGTATTTTTCTTTTCGATCTACAGTAGTGTACATTAAAAGAGCGGTTTTCTAAAATCCGAACACAAAAGGAGAGTTTTTTTTTGTTGGCTCTTATATAATGGGCAACCTCAGTGGTCGACTCTTATACAGAGGTCAAGCTCACTGGTCGACTCTTATAGTGAACGAACTCAATGGACAACTTATATATAGAGGACGACCTCAGCAATCGACTGAGGTCGATTGCTATACGATTTGACCTCAGCGGTCAAATAGTATAGATAACACGAGCTCAGTAGTCGACTCTTTTAGAAACGACGACCTTAGTGGTCTACTCTTATAGAGGACGACTTCAGTGGTCCACGCTTATAGAAAGAAAGAACTCAGTGATTGAATTTTATGTAGAGGACAACCTCAGTGGTTGAATCTTATATAGAGGACGACCTCAGAGGTCGGCTCTTATATAGAGGATGATGTCATAGGTCGACTCTCATATGCAGGACGAACTCAATGATCGCCTATTATATAGAGAACGACTTCAGTGGTCGAAACTTTTATAGAGGACGATCTGAGCGGTCGACTATTATACAGAGCACGACCTCAGTTGTCGACATTTTTATACAAAGGACGATCTCAGCGGTCGAACTTATATAGAGGACGACCTCAACAGTCCACTCTTATAAGAACACGACCTCAGCAGTCGACTCTTATATAGAACACGACCTCAGTGGCCGACACTTATACAAAAAATTACCTAAGCGGTTAACTCTTATACAAAACACGACCTCAGGGTTCGACTCTTATAAAGAACACGACCTTAGTGTTCGACTCTTATAAAGAACACGACCTCAGTGTTCGACTCTTGTAGAGAATTACATCAGTGATCGACTCTTTAATAGAGAACGACCTCAGTGGTCGACTCTTTAATAGAGAACGACCTCAGTGGTCGACTCTTTAATAGAGAACGACCTCAGTGGTCGACTCTTATATAAAAGATAACGACCTCAGTGGTCGACTCTTATATAAAAGATAACGACCTCAGTGGTCGACTCTTATATAAAAGATAACGACCTCAGTGGTCGACTCTTATAATAGAGAAAGACCTCAGTGGTCGACTCTTATATAAAAGATAACGACCTCAGTGGTCGACTCTTATATAAAAGATAACGACCTCAGTGGTCGACTCTAATAATAGAGAAAGACCTCAGTGGTCGACTCTTATAATAGAGAAAGACCTCAGTGGCCGACTCTTATATAAAAGATAACGACCTCAGTGGTCGACTCTTATATAAAAGATAACGACCTCAGTGGTCGACTCTTATATAAAAGATAACGACCTCAGTGGTCGACTCTTATATAAAAGATAACGACCTCAGTGGTCGACTCTTATATAAAAGATAACGACCTCAGTGGTCGACTCTTATATAAAAGATAACGACCTCAGTGGTCGACTCTTATATAAAAGATAACGACCTCAGTGGTCGACTCTTATATAAAAGATAACGACCTCAGTGGTCGACTCTTATATTAAAGATAACGACCTCAGTGGTCGACTCTTATATAAAAGATAACGACCTCAGTGGTCGACTCTTATATAAAAGATAACGACCTCAGTGGTCGACTCTTATATAAAAGATAACGACCTCAGTGGTCGACTCTTATATAAAAGATAACGACCTCAGTGGTCGACTCTTATATAAAAGATAACGACCTCAGTGGTCGACTCTTATATAAAAGATAACGACCTCAGTGGTCGACTCTTATATAAAAGATAACGACCTCAGTGGTCGACTCTTATATAAAAGATAACGACCTCAGTGGTCGACTCTTATATAAAAGATAACGACCTCAGTGGTCGACTCTTATATAAAAGATAACGACCTCAGTGGTCGACTCTTATATAAAAGATAACGACCTCAGTGGTCGACTCTTATATAAAAGATAACGACCTCAGTGGTCGACTCTTATATAAAAGATAACGACCTCAGTGGTCGACTCTTATATAAAAGATAACGACCTCAGTGGTCGACTCTTATATAAAAGATAACGACCTCAGTGGTCGACTCTTATATAAAAGATAACGACCTCAGTGGTCGACTCTTATATAAAAGATAACGACCTCAGTGGTCGACTCTTATATAAAAGATAACGACCTCAGTGGTCGACTCTTATATAAAAGATAACGACCTCAGTGGTCGACTCTTATATAAAAGATAACGACCTCAGTGGTCGACTCTTATATAAAAGATAACGACCTCAGTGGTCGACTATTATATAAAAGATAACGACCTCTGTGTTCGACTTTTGTATAAAAGATAACGACCTCTGTGGTCGACTTTTATATAAAAGATAACGACCTCTGTGGTCGACTTTTATATAAAAGATAACGACCTCTGAGGTAGACTTTTATATACAAGAGACGACCACTGTGGTCGACTCTTGTATAAAAGATAACGACCTCAGTGGTCGACTCTTATATAAAAGATAACGACCTCAGTGGTCGACTCTTATATAAAAGATAACGACCTCAGTGGTCGACTATTATATAAAAGATAACGACCTCAGTGGTCGACTTTTGTATAAAAGATAACGACCTCTGTGGTCGACTTTTATATAAAAGATAACGACCTCTGTGGTCGACTTTTATATAAAAGATAACGACCTCTGTGGTCGACTCTTATATAAAAGATAACGACCTCTATGGTCGACTCTTATATAAAAGATAACGACCTCTGTGGTCGACTCGTATATAAAAGATAACGACCTCTGTGGTCGACTTTTACATAATAGATAACGACCTCTGTGGTCGACTTTTATATAAATGATAACGACCTCTGTGGTCGACTCTTATATAAAAGATAACGACCTCTGTGGTCGACTCTTATATAAAAGATAATGACCTCTGTGGTCGACTCTTATATAAAAGATAATGACCTCTGTGGTCGACTCTTATATAATAGATAACAACCTCAGTGGTCGACTCTTATATAACAGATAATGACCTCAGTGGTTGACTCTTATATAATAGATAACAACCTAGGTGGTCGAATCTTATATAATATAAGGGCCTCAGTGGTCGACTCGTATGTTATAGATAACGACCTTAGTGGTCGACTCTTATATAATAGTAAAACGACCTCAGTGGTCCACTATTATATAATAGATAACGACCTCAGTGGTCCACTATTATATAATAGATAACGACCTCCGTGATCCACTAGTATATAATAGATAACGACCTCAGTGGTCGACTCTTATATAATAGATAACGACCTCAGTGGTCGACTCTTATGTAATAGATAACGACCTCAGTGGTCGACTCTTACATAATAGATAACGACCTCTGTGGTCGACTCCTGTGTTATAGATAACGACCTCAGTGGTCGACTTTTATATAATAGATAACGACTTCATTGGTCGACTCTATAACAGAGAATTACCTTAGTGGTCGACTCTATAATAGGGAACGACCTCAGTGATCGACTCTTATATAATAGATAACGACCTCAGTGGTCGACTCTTATAAAGCGTGATCCATTTCGAGGTTCCCTACTTTTATAAAGAAAAAACACAGAAAATTCAAATTGAATGGGGAATGTTTATTATAATTTGAAAGAACATTCTTTGGCATTTATTTTTTGAAGATTATGTCTATCAAATGTTGGCCGCGGCTACGTCTCAGATGTCCAATTTTCGATGACTCGTTCGAGCATTTCGACTGGTAACTTGCGAATGACACGCGTGATGTTTTGCTCCAAGGCCTGAATCGAAGCGGGTTTGTCCGCATAAACTTTAGACTTTACATATGCTCACCGAAGTGTTCTCTCAATAAATCCATTGATTGATGCGATGTGTGGAAAGTGGCGCCGTCTTGTTGAAACCAAATGTCGCCGAGATCACGAGCTTCAATTTCAGGCATCAAATAGTCGGTTATCATGGCACGATAACGGTCGCCAGTGACGGTTACGTTCTCACCGGCATCATTTTTGAAGAAATATGGACTGATGATTCCACCGGCCAACAAACCACACCAAACCATTGTTTTTTCTGGATGAAGTGGCAGCTCTTGAATCGTTTCAGGCCAGAAATGGGCCTCATCGCGGAACAAAATTTGGCTCAAAAACGTCGGATCTTCTTGGAACTTTTCAAGAGCCCATAGAGCGGACTGAAGTCGCTTGGGAAGGTCGTGCGGCTTCAGTTCTTGCACAAGCTGTATTTTGTATTCTTTCAATTTAAGATCTCGACGTAAAATGGGCCAAGTCGTTCCATACGTCAGTCCGAGTTGCTGCGAACGGCGCCGAATCGACTCTCCACGGTCTTCGTGTACACTCTCAGCTACGGCCGCTACATTTTCTTCACTGCGTGCTGGACGTGGTCTATTCGGTCGAATATTATCCAATAATGAATGCTGGGTCTCAAGATGGGTGATGATGTTGCGAATAGTACGCTCAGTAGGCCGATTATGTTGACCATAAGTTGAGAGAAGTGCACGAAACACATTCCTTACAGAACGTGAATTTTCGTAATAAAGTTGAACGATTTGTAAACGTTGTTCAGGCGTAAGTCTTTTCATGATGAAATGCCAAACAATACTTAACAAAAATAATATGACACGACTCACACGTGATCTATCAAAAAAAAGCTATTGAAAAAAGTATATCTACTTGGATCACCCGTTATATTAGAGAACAACCTCAGCGGTCATATGTAGAATACTCGGTGTTCGAATCTCATATTGAGATCAAACTCAGTGGTCGACTTTTGTTTAGAGATCGAAATCAACCAACTCTGCTATTTCTTGAACCACAGGCGTACCATTGCATGTTACCGCTTTTGAATGTCATGGTTTTAGTTTGTATTTCTCTGGAGAATGACACCGTAATTGAAAAAGGCGTAAACGAAACGCAGCTGATAGTCGAAACATTTGTGACACCGAATCGAGCGATTTGAGCGCCCGACTCGGCGCTGTTGTACAGCCGCCATCACTAGTCTAGTCACCCAACCACCAGTTGGGGTTTGTTTCCGCTGGACACTGTGTCCCCAACGTTTGAATAAAACCAACAACAACAACAAGAGAAACAACTGCTAACGTAATACGGCACAATGGACACCAATTGATTGTTTTCGATTTTTTAATGTAATCTTGTTCATACACTGAAAGATAGACGGACAAATGAATGGATGGACGGACGGACTTTATACTTACTTTTACGCTAAACATCAGCTCATGCGAGCATTGTATTTTGTATTTATTTATCTGAAATATTCGCACTGATCTTTATCGATTGTATTCAATTAATTTTTTTTCGTAGCATTGTTTTAGTGGGAATTGCGTTTTTTTAATTTATTTGTTTTATTTATATATTTTTTTTGTAAAAGACTTTTTTATTGATTTAAAATAAAAGTCGAGTTTGTTTAATATACGTAAGTTGTATTTATCATACACTGAGAGAAGTATATTATTTTGAAATATGTATTTATGATTTTGTCATAACCACAGGAAAGTGTGATTTTTAGTTTTAAATATTTAAAAAAAGTTCACAAAATAACTAAGCTCGGGTTTATTTGCCTACAATACATCTTTAACTTATCCATCCATTTTTTTCGGAGAATATTTTTTATATCCTACGTTTTTTTATTAACCCGTTAGCTTCCCACTTTAGCTCCCCCCTTTAACCGAAATTTTTGGCTCTATTTTAATTAATCGTTAAAATTGCGCCTAGAAATGGGGAGGGAGGGGATTAAAAGTTATACAGAAATGTTGGACATACAATTTTACTATATATGAACACACCAACGCCCAAAACTTAACACAAACACCCAAAAATAGTCAAATTTCAATCAAGCCCCTCCTTACTCTTATCGTTATTGCCTTCACCACTCGATCGTATGAATTAATGTTATTCACACAATCACTAGGTCATTGCTGCACGAACAGGCCAAAGAGGGTTCCAGGCACTGTTATTTGGTGTTTTGGGCTTTGGTGTGTTCTGAGTCAGAACTTCATTTCATCATTTGATACGTCATTTCATTACGTAATTTTTTTTTTTTTGATACGAGGGAGATCTCGAAATTTGCCGATCTGACAAAGAAAACGCAAAAAATTGGGAATTTTTTGTATTCCTCAACATATTCTCGTTTTAGCTCGATACACTTTTTCCAAAGATTTTCAATAGCTTCGATACTGTTTATAGTAAGAACTGTTTAGCTCCTGAAAATAGTCATTAACCGCAACCTCCACACCTTCATTGCTGGCAAATCTTTTGATTTTGCAAACCAATGTGAACTTTAATTCATTGATTTTGGCCATCGCCATAATGGATGTGTGAACTGGTGCATTGTCTTGATTGTGAGCAAACGCGGCACCCATCTTGCGCACAGCTTTCTCATCATAAAATTTTCCGTCAGTATGCGATGTATAGCACTTTTTGAAATGTCTATGACTAGCTCACGAACCTTGAACCGACCGTCCTCCAATAGCATTTTGTGGATTTTTAACAATTTCTGGTGGGGACACCTAACTTGGTCGGACACTATGGTGTTCGCCTTGGCAGCTTGGCACTAATCGGTAATAATAAGTAGATAACCCAACTAGTCGTCTACTAAAGTGTAGATAACCCAACTGGTCGTGATCTAAGGAGTTGATAGCAAAAATTTACGCCTACTATGGAGTAGATAAACCAACTGCCTTTTTACTAAGTAGTAGGTTAGGTTAGGGTGACAGCCGTATTTTGTATACAAGCTCACATAGACCATTTTAGGTCCCTAAGTAGTAGATAACCTGTCCGCAACTAAGGATGAGATAATAAAACAGGTTCTCTACTATGAAGTTGATAGCCCGACTTTTCGTTTTGTAAGGAGTAGATAACCCAAATGGCTGCATACTAAGACATAGATAAAGCCTCAGGTCTTCTGACAATCAATCCCAATGGGGGATAGGTCCCAATTTACTGAAAACATTGTTTTGTTTTTATAAAATAGTATGCCTCAAGCTATACAAAAAAAGTTGTCAGGTCTGGGACACAAAAAAAATGTTTTTGGTGCATAGTGTTACCATTAATTTTCTTCAGAATGGTCTCAATATATTTATGACCGATTAGACTTTACTATAAAATAATAAAAATATAATAATTGTGAATTTCTTTAAATGTTTTTTTCAATTAAAAAATTATCTCAAAAAAATTATATTGGAAGAAGATTAATGCTTCTTAGATTAGGATTCTTTAAAGCTTTCCTAAACCAATTAGGAAAAATGGTTCTCGAGTTATGCTAAAATATGGGGCTGTCAATTTGTTTACGGGTTTATCTTTATTTTGGTATATAAACAAACCCCATCCCACTGAAAATCCAAAGGAAATTACCTAAGCTTTCTTATGAAAAATATCAAATAAAAATATGTTTTTTGACATTACATTTCAAACAAGTTTAAATTTCACAAAAAAAAAACACAAAAAATATTTTTGTTAATTTTTTTATTTTTCTCAAAAAGATTGAAGAAAAAATTATGGAAAACACTTTGGGCAAATTTCTAAATACAATAGCTAATTAGTTGTATGGATGATCCTTAACGGATCTCTCTAAAATATTGTGTCATAACTACTATCCAACAGGGCAATAGGACTTGGTACAAGTTTTATCTCTATCGAAAGATATCGCTTTTAAAAATTTTCTCACTTGACATGAAATTTTCCATATTCTTAATTGTCGTTAAATTCTAAGACGATTTGATGTCTGTACGTCTGTTGCAATCACGCTACAATCTACAATAATTAAGCTAGATGACTGTAATTTTGTTACAGACACTTCTTATAGCTACAGATAGCTGTGGGTTGAAAATTGGCTATTTCGGCCAATTTTTTATGTAGCCACCCCGTTTTAACATCTCATGTTCGTGAACATACGAGTACACTTAAGTCAGTGGATCGTCCTGTTATTTCTTTCCTTTTTATGATCTTTTTAAAGCTCAAGAGTTGTAGAAAATCGGTACTGGACACGAATTCCCTTAGTATCTTCCTGTCATGCCATCTGACATGAGTCAGATCTGGTAATGTTTGGGGCACAGAAAATGTTCCATCAAAAACGTCAACTGATCCGGCTCTGGGTCTCTTTATAAAGGGTGATCTAAGTAGAGATACTTTTTTCAATAGCCTTTTTTTGACAGATCACGTGTGAGTCGTGTCATGCTGTCATGTTATTTTGTTAAGTATTGTTTGGCATTTCATCATGGAAAGACCTTACGCCTGACGTTTAAAAATTATTCAGTTTTATTATCAAAATTATTTTTCGCCAATTGCGCTAAGTCCGTTTTTTTAAAATCCAAAAAAAACACTTTCCAGTCGACCCACGACCTTGACACCCATGAGCAATATTTTAGCTCTCGTTAAAAGCTATCTTTTTGCCATTGACCGATTCCTGATCCGAAGTACCGGAATCATCGGTCCATATTTCTTCAAGAATGATGCCGGTGAGAACGTAACCGTTAATGGCGACCGTTATCGTGCCATGATAATCGACTATTTGATGCCTGAAATTGAAGCTCGTGATCTCGGCGACATTTGGTTTCAACAAGTCGTCGCCACTTCCCACACATCGCATCAATCAATGGATTTATTGAGAGAACACTTCGGTGAGCAGATAATCCACGTTTTGGGCCGGTCGATTGGCCACCAAGATCGTGTGATATCACACCGTTAGACTTTTTCCTGTGGGGATATTTAAAGTCTAAAGTTTATGCGGACAAACCCGCTTCGATTCGGGCCTTGAAGCAAAACATCACGCATGTCATTCGCCAGTTACCAGTCGAAATGCTCGAACGAGTCATCGAAAATTGTACTCAACGGATGGACCATCTGAGACGTAGCCGCGGCCAACATTTGATAGACGTAATCTTCAAAAAATAAATGCCAAAGAATGTTCTTTCAAATGATAATAAACATTTCCCATTCAATTTGAATTTTCTGTGTTTTTTTCTTTAAAAAAGTAGGGAGCCTCGAAATGGATCACCCTATACTTGGAACTCTTTACAAGAACAACGGTCGTCAGACGACCATAGCTCAGATGAATAAAAAGTCCTAAAAAAGGTTTTAGTACATCACTAAAGTGAGGATCTAAAATTTTTTTACTAAATCTCTTCATAAATGAATCACAAGGATAATTCTCTCTGTGTAGTTGAGTACATATGTACGTGTGTTTTTTTCAGTTTTTCAATTTATTTGAACAGTGTGACATCGAGAACGGGAGCGTACATGGATATACAATGCGAAACCGGAAGTACGTACGTATTGCAGCCGTTGATGATGATCTGTGATCCGTCGTGATCTGCGAGAGCTGTTGTGTGGCTACTACAACTACTACTGCTGCTGCTCGTTTGGCGTAAAAAGCAAATATTTGGAAAGCTTAAAGTTCCAAACGCAAATTGTTTGAGATCATTCTTTTTAATAATAGTACACAGCGGCCATATACATTATAGCACGTCTTCAAAGATAATAAACAATAATTATTATGGAAAAAAGGTATGTCGTCTCGTACATGTACTCGAACTTGTATAATCAACTAACTTTTAACTTAAAGCAAATGCTGCGTATGAACGACGAACCGCGAAATTAATTATTATTTTTATTTTATTAAACTGGAATTGTTCTTTCGAATATTTTTTATTACTCCATTTTTTATTTACTTCAATTAAGAAGTTGGCATTTTTGTATTATTGTTAAAAATGTACAATTTTATTCATTTCTGCGAACTTTAATTATTCTTTGTATTTCAGATAAGTAAATAAACGAATGATTTAATCGATAACATATTTATGTTATTTAAAATTTAATGTAGATAATTTATATTATTTAATTGTTAATAACGGAAATTTAATAAACTTGTTTTTTTTTTGAATCCTTTTAAACAGCTGTTTAACATTTGTTTATTTGATTTATTTATTTATTTTAATTTTTCCAAAAATATTTGAACGTTTATTGACACTTTATTAAGTCGCCTTTAAATGATTTATCACACAAATATTTTCACATTTCTTTTGTCATTATACTTTTTTGTTATACACTTTATTTTACATTTTTTTCATTTGTTTAAGCACTGGAATTTAATACAAGTCTTTAACCCTTTAAAACACAGTTGTTTAATGTTGGTTTCCTATTTAATTTATCCTTTTTAATTGTTTATAAATATTTATGTTTATATATTTATTTTTTCATTTGTTTAGCATAATACTTTGTTGATATTTTTATAATATATTTATATGTTTTCTTTGATTTTTTTAGATAATTTCTTTTGTTTTTATTTTCTGTTTTTGTAACATTACGTCGTTATTCGTTTAAACACCGGAACCTAATAACTGTTAATTTTTTGTCGTTAAGTTTTTTTCGAGTTTACGCTTTTCCACCATCAACAGCTGTTTTTTTGCCACTGAACTGTTGTTTGTTCAAAAAAACTATGTTAGCGATTTATAGTATCTTTGTTCCCGCAACTTTTTGGAATTAACAAATGAAATAACAAATGCTTGTCGTTTTTTATCCCCTCACCTTAGAGAGGAGGGTATATATCATTTGCTACGAGCCAAAAGTGTAACACATCGAAGGACCCTAAGTATGTTCGGCGGATATCCGTTTTGGGTCATTTTAAGTCTTCTGTCTGCTGGCTGGTGCGCACGATAACTCTCGAAAGGAGTAGCCGATTGACTTTAAATTTGTTATGTGGTAATATTTTCTTCTATCTCCGGCTAAGTTCGAAGATGGGCCACCCATTCTAGTACCTCCCCCACAAGGGGTTACGATTTAGTGAAATATTGATTATTTAATAACTTATTTGAATCCTCTGAAATTCTATACATAGTATTAGTATATTAGTCACTATTACCTCGAGAAAAATAGGCGAAGTTTCCACGCCCGTTTTGATACCTCCCACAAAAATGGACAATTTTGAACCAAAAGTTACCAGCTTATAACTTTAATACTAGTGCATTAAAAGACTTGAAATTTTGAACAGTGTGCTGGTTTAATAGTACCTAAAATACAGTGAAAAATGGGCACTATTGCACACAAATGGACAATTCTGTACCAAAAGTTACCAGCTTTAATACCAGTGCATACAAATACTTGAAATTGTGTACAGTGTAATGATTTTATAGTACCTAGAATTAAGAGGAAAATGGACGTTATTGGCGCGTCCCTTTTGGTACCTCCCACACAAATTGACCTTTTTGTACAAAAAGTTAACAGCTTTGAACCTTAATACTAGTACATACAAATACTTGAAATTTCGTACAGTGCAATGCTTTTATAGTACCTAGAGTCTAGAGAAAAGTGGCCGTAATTAGCACGCCCCTTTTGTTACCTCCCTCACAAATGTACCATTTTACACCAAAAGTTAGCAGCTTACAACTTTAATACCAGTGCATAAATAATTGAAATTTTGTACAGTGTAATGCTTTTATAGTACCAAGAGTCCAGATAAAATGGGCGTTATTGGCACGCCAATTTTGGTAACTCCCAGACAAGTGGACCATTTTTCACCAAATGTTAACTGCGTATAACTTTAATACCATTTCCGGTTTATCCGAAATATTACTCTTTTTAAAACCCGGTTTTCGGTTATAATTTTTTGTCGAAACCGGTTAACCGGTTTTAAGGCCGGTTTTTAAATAATATACGAAAGTGATTAAAATTTCATTAAATGTTTATTGTAAAACAAAAAACAACTTACAATCGTTTGTAGTAAAAATTAGTAAACAAAAATAGATTATTATTTCCTTTATTACAGGTTTAATTTTTTGTTTACTTTAAATAGAAAGTATTATATTTCTGAAATTTCCTTAAAAAAATAATAAATCATTTAGAATGTTTTTTATAATAATATTGTTAACGCCACTGTCGTTTATGAAGTTATCGATTTATTAATTTGTGTCGTATTTATCGATTAGTAGTATTTTTTTGTTTTTCGTCAAGTAATGTAATGTCAAAAAATAAAAGTCAACTCAAGCGAATGCAAGGGCCTTTTCTGCAGAAATAAGAAAAGTTGATTTGTGGTTACAACTTTTATATCTTTGTTTCAAAAAAATTATATACAGATCTTGTAATTTTAATTTCGAATATTTAAATAATTTGCTCTTTGTTTTCATACCAAAAAGTTAGCATAAGTATAATAAGACATTGTGTATTCCTTTATAAACGCATATTTAGGAATTTTAATACTTAAATACCTTTGCTTCGAAATCTTGAGTTTTGTATTTGGTGTTCAAAATTCCGTGGAAACTTTGCGCTCAGGCAATTCCCGTAAGAAATGTCTTAAAAATAGAATACAATTTAAATGATTATTTTTAAATGATTTTTCTTTTTTTATGTAACTTGACGTTGAAAAAGCTCACAAACGTTGATGTAGTCAATATTAGTCCGATAGTCATTAAAGCATTATATAAGTAACACAGCTTCTCCGTTTTCTTCTTAAACTTTTCAAAAAAAAAGCAAAGTCATCATACAATGTTGCTTGCATTTCGTTTTCCGATTCTGTGTGTGACATAAATCCAAATTTAAATTATTTGACTCATCAATATAACAACTTATATATCAAACCGAATTAGAGGTATCTGGCTGTTCTGTCGGGATTTAACATCGCAAAAAAGTCGAAGCTATTTGTCTTTCCGTTCTTGAACGTATGCTTGAAGTGTTCTGTGCTTCATGGACGACTTATTAAATGCTTTGCTGTACTTCCTGACTTTATTTATTACATCATGATATCAGGAATAAAGCCAAAATCATTTTCAAGATCAGTGAATTCATATTCACTTTCAAAATATTCAGAACAACTGTCAGAATTATCCACCTCATCGTTGTTATTTAAGTATTAAGTAGGTTATATAAGTAGAAAAAATATATCAATACTTTAACTTTTGTTTTAAACAATAAATAAAAAACCGGTTAACCGACATGGAAAAATATAATAATTTAATGGCCATACGATTTTTTGCTCATGGTGGATTTTTTGCATTTTGTCTATATTTTTTTCTCTGTACGGAATATCTCTTGGCGTATTTGTCAAGCCACTTCTGGTACCCCCCAACAAATAGACAGATTCATTCGAAAGCAACATTTCCATAACTTCTGCAGCAATCATCTAAATGTTTTCTTATTTGGTAGTTTAGATAACATTTCCAATGAGTATAGACTGACAAAGAATTAACAATTATTTCCAACGTTCTGACATTTCCCATCCGAAGTAACATATTACATTACTCAAATGTGAGGTTATGCATAAGTCGGTTCACCCGACTGACATTTTCTTAGTTGTTCTAATTTGCTGAGTCTACTAAAAAGGAATACGGAAAACTATTTTATCTTAATTATTTGTTCTTTGTTCCTAAACCACAATTTTACGAGGGTTGCTATATATATTTCTGGCCTTGGCAACAATAGGTGTTGCCTGGCGCCATCTGGCATTTCCATTGGAAAGTTTGACACTTTTTAGCATAAACGTACTTAGAACGTTTTGACGTACGACCATCATTTGTTTTGTTTACAGCGACTTGAAAAAATCAATTTGGCAAAAAATGGAATTAACTCGTGAACATTTTCTACACACAAATTATATATTTGTAATATTTGTAGCCAGCGTAATTCTACCGATATTATGGTTAAAGAAATATAATAAATACACAATACATATATTTCGTTTCTGTGATCGCGAAATTAGGGGCTATTTTCGTTTTAAATAACGAATTGAAGTTAAAATAATGCGCGTAGGATAATTTTTATGGCAATTAATTTAATTTAAAATATATTAAAAAAATTGAATTTTGGAACCTAAATTTGTTACCGCCTGACCCACGATATCGAACGTTAACTTTTACATGACTTCTTTGCGAAAAACAGCTGATTCATGCAAACGCATAGAAGTCATGCGAACGTTAACGTTCGACATCGTGGGTCAGTCGGTTAAAGTCTGAAAAATAAGGCTTGAATGTTTTGCAGGATATTACAAATAAATAAAAATGGCATTTTTCCAGATATTTCGGATTTTGAGTATTAGCGCGATTTGGAAAACTAGAAGAAAATCAAAATTTTTTTGATATATCTTCGTTGGGGTTAGTCACTTTTTTGCGGCAAATGCTCATCCCACTACGATTTCGGGGATAATGAACTAATTACTAATAAATATTTTTTTTTTACTTTGCGATCAAAAACCTTCCGCGCCGAATGCAATTGCTGATGCTCGAAACCGAATTTGTTGGTTTTGATTTTTTCCTGATTTTCAAATTTGAGAAAAAATAAATTTTTATAGTAAGTCTGCTAAGTCGCAGATCTTAGTTCACTTTGATGTTGTGATCACGAATCTGCTTTTGGATTTAAAATTGGTCATACAGTTTTTGCCAAACGGCGGTTTTAAAATTTGCAAAATATTTTTATACCCTCACTTTAGTGTGACGAGGGTATATATCATTTGCTACGGAAAAAAGTGTAACACATCGAAGGAGTGACCTAAGACCCCAAGTATGTTCGGCGGAAATCCGTTTTGGGTCATTTTAAGTCGAATGAGCAATGTCCGTCCGTCTGTCTGTCTGTCTGTCTGCTGGCTGGTGCGCACGATAACTCTCGAAAGGAGTAACCGATTGACTTCAAATTTCGTATGTGGTAATATTTTTTTCTATCTCCGGCTAAGTTCGAAGATGGGCCATATTGGTCCACTCCTTCTGGTAGCTCCCCCATAAAGGGTTAAAATGTTGTGAAATATTGATTCTTTAATAACTGCTATTATACGTATTCGAATCTTCTGAAATTCCACACATAGTATTAGTTTGTTAGTCGCTATCAACTCGAGGAAAATGGGCGAAATTGCCACGCCCCTTTTGGTACCTCCCACACAAATGCACCATTTTGCACCAAAAGTTAACAGCTTATAACATTAATACCAGTGTTTAGAAATACTTGAAATTTTGTACAGCGTAATGTTTTTATAGTGCCTACAGTCAAATGGGCGTTATTGTCACGCCCCTTTTGGTACCTCTCCCACAAAGGTACAATTTTGCACCAATAGTTAACAGTTTATAACATTAATATCAGTGTATACAATTACTTGAAATTTTGTACAGTGTAATGCTTTTATAATGCCTATAGTCCAGTGAAAAATAAGCGTTATCACCACGCCCCTTTTTGTATCTCCCACACAAAATGGCCAAATTATACCACAATTTAATATCTCAACGTTAATATACCAGTCCATATAAACGGTTACAATTCGGAACAGTGCAATGTATTTAAAGTATCTACTGTTCAGCGAAATATAGGTGTATTTCTTAAACCCCTTCTGGTACCTCCCACAAAAATTGACAGAATAATTTGTGTAATATTCAATATTACATTACTCACAAAGTGAGGGTATACCTTAGTCGGTTTACCCGACTGAAACTTTCTTACTTGTTTTTAATCTGCAAACCCCCTATATCTCCAGAACTATTTGACAGATTCTAGATCAAAGAGCAGATTCGAGATCACCACACAACAAACTATTAAATGGCGGTATTTGGAAGACTGTTTGTGCCAATTTTTTGTTGTTAAATTTCTATATCAGAACATTCTATACAGCGTGCCTCAAGCGGAAGTTGGCCTTGATTGACGCCAAAAATGGCAAATGAAGTTTTGTTTATAATCATCCTCTCCATTCGACTATGAGGAGATAAAAATCGGATCTGCTTCCTTTCGGAGAGTTATCGCGAAAACAGTATCTTTACCCAAGGAGACAAGTTTAATGAGTAAAATCGCAGAAATTTAGTACTGTAATTTTCTAAGACGTTTTGTTGTGTCCGCGATATTTGCAATATTAGTACATTGCGAATTTTTTGGAATCCATAAATCCGATTTTTACCGTCAAAAATATTATAGCGAATTTAATAAAGTAGATTTGCATTCTATGATCTCTGAGGAATATGTCATTATCAATAATTTCGCGATTCGCTATAAATAATTTTAGAACAAAAAACATTTAATTTCAGAATTATTTTACTATATAATGCAATTATCACGCGTACGGTCAGCCCTTAGGAAAAGGTCATCAAAGAAGTATGGAATGTAATAATATTGCTAATATCGCGAACACAACAAAACATCCTAGAAATGCTCATATTTAAAGGAAATTATGTTACATTTCTAAATCTCTGCGATTTTCTTTACAAAAACAAAGTAATTATGAATCTGCTATTTTATCTAGAATTTGTCATATAGTCTTGGAGATATAGGGGTTTTACTCATTTAAAAAATATATATATTTTGCGAATTTTAAAACCGCCATATCTCAAAAACTATGTATATGTCCAATTTTAGATTAAAAAGCAGATTCGTGGTCACGGTATCAAAGTGAATTAAAATCCGTAATTGCAATCGGTGCGGAAGTTTTTTGTGCAATTTTAAAATAATAAAAGCGCAGTTCTTCATATTTTTAGAATATCATTTATTTGATATTCTAAAAAAGTTAAAAAAGCTATTTGATATTCTAAAAAAGTTAAAAAAGTGACTACCCCTAATGTTCATAAAATTTTCTATCAGCCAACATTTCAGAATTATTTAATGAAATAAAATAGAAAATAATCGAAAACTGACAAAAAAGACAGATTTAGAACGTTAATCGTAGTGAGGTTTTTTATAACTACATTATTAATGCGGGAACGCAACTATTATATTTTCTTGACACAGAAGCACGCACAGTTCAAACGTGCACCACATACGATTAGTTGTAGTGTTGCCATTAGTTGAAAATTTTTGGGGAAAAATTAAATGCAGGTTTTGTAAATAAAATTGTTACTACTTATACATGAAGAGACAATTGCTTTCCACGTGTACGAAATTTTTCACTTGAGACATTTTTCTGGATTTTAAGACGCTTTTGGTTTGACCGTTTTTTTAATACATAAAGATCCATTGTTTGATATGACGAGAGATTTTTGAAGAGCTTTTATTAAAAAAATACATACAATTTAGGGAAATGAACGGTCTCTAAAATTCAATGTTTAAAGATGATTTCATGTAAATGTTTACCGCGGCTGCGCCTCAAATGGTTGGGTCCAATTTTGGCATAATATCTCCAAGATATCAGCCGGTATCTCACGATAAATTCGTTAATATTGGCTTCCAGTGCGTCAACCGTTGCGGGCTTGTGCCTATAGACAAGAGCCTTAACATAGCCCCACAAAAAATAATATAAATGCTTTAAATTGCACGATCTAGGCGTCCAATTGATCGGTCCCACCTTAGCCCTAGCCATTCACAGTAATGTTCCTGCCTTCGTCGTCTTTGAAAAAGTAATGATTCTATCGGCGAAATTTTCCTCTGTCCGCCTTGGTGTTGCTGGTTTAATGTCCAATAATGTAAATTTGGTGCGAAATTTAGTCACAAGATTCCGAATAGCCGCCTCAGTCTGTCGCCTAAACTGTCCATAAAATGGAAGAACTTTACCGAGCATGAATTTTGATAATAAAATTCAATAATCTGCTAGCGTTGTTCGTTTGTAAGTCGATTCATGGTTAAATTATAGACCAAACTATGTTTGACAGTAACATCCCAGCGGTAAAATGGTCCAGGCCTTCCAGGCATCAGGCCTGATAGAAGGGCTTCCAACACCTCCTATTGGAAGGCGCGAATGCCTTCTTTATGAAGGCCTGAAAAATGTGCAATCTCTCACTTCTAAAAAAGTAACCGTGCCTCCTGCTCCCGTCTTTTTTCAAACATGTCTAGCGCCTTCTAAAAGATGTCAGAGAAAAGTCGTTCTTCATGGTCAGCAGTCAAATTTAATTATTTACAACCACCGCCGGTATATGGTGCGTTATATTGATGCGTTTCGTTCTCCCTCTCTCTCGAGTTTTTGCATATAGAAAAATGTACACTCTGCCTTCATTCTCCCGTCTTTTATCAGGCATGATTCTGTCCTTCTAAAAATATATCATATCGAAGGTGTTTAGCACACAACATTTAAATTTTGTGTGGACATAATGATGCATGATAAAAGACGGGAGAAGGAAGGCAGAGCGTACACGAATTCGTTCTCCCTCCCTCAAGTTTCTCATGTATGAACTTTGTTGCTACTGCGAGAGTTCAAAACCAGTTTTATGCAAAAAAACAAAGAAATACCGCTACACAAATTGAAAAGTGAAGTTGAAGACGATTAAAATTAACAAACAATTAGTCGTTGCAAAGGTTTTGTAGAGTTCAGTTGCTTTGTGTTTTTGATAGATTAAGATAGATTCTTATCAAAATTATTCTATATTATCTTTGCGAACTCCTATATTATGCATTTGAAGTGCTGAATGTGACATTCATTTAAAATACATTATTTGATCTGAATTTTGATTTACTGTAGGACTTTCCTTCGAAGCTGTACATCAGACCTAGATCAGACCTTAATTTCGAAGCTCGAAATCATACCTTCATTTCGAAGCCCTTCTTAAGACCTTCATTTCGA
The DNA here is from genome assembly GCA_963930755.1 of Eudasyphora cyanicolor. NCBI lineage: Eukaryota > Metazoa > Arthropoda > Insecta > Diptera > Muscidae > Eudasyphora > Eudasyphora cyanicolor. Next base: position 335,566,156 of record OZ005734.1, read on the forward strand.
AGTCCTATATCAGACCTTCATTCGACAATCCTTTGTTAGGTATGATTTTTACCGCGAGATGCAAGGCCTGGCCTCGCAATGTCACTTCATGTAAAAAAGAAATAAAGATTGAATGCGGCGGCCAGGTCTCGTGGCTCTTAAATCAGGCCTGATAGCTTGCCGCCTAAGACCTGATTTTTACCGCTGGGATGTCACATGAAAACAGCTGAGCTGCCAAAAAGAAAGTTGCAAAAATCGTCCAGTAGTTGCCATATAGAGGTCGCTCTTACATTTTCGTATCTTACATTACCATATTTTTGTGTTACAATTTCGTATTTTTATTCTATTATTACTAAAATTCTGCACAACGACTATTTATCATATAGGTCTACGGCCTACACGAAATGAGGTACACATTTACATGTGTCTACTGTTCACAGTACTGGTTTAATTGGTACCTATCCCCGATCTGATGACGTATGTGGGTATGGATTATAACAATTAACAATGTTGCTGTAGGATTATTTACTCTTTAGTAGAGTTCCAATTGGGTTATATAATACTTAATAAAATGCCAGATGGATTGGTTATCTACACGCTGAAAAAAAATAGCTTCTGTAGTATATTGTCCCAAACATATTCGGCTTGAAACATATATATGTTTAGGGTACACTCTAAACATATAATATTTGGTACACACAAAGGTAATATATTTGGGAAGATTTTGTTCTAAACAAATCTTTGTTTACTCCTAATTTGTTTTATTTATTATTATTTCCGAAGCAACCAACAAATTTGCATTTAAGTATTCAGAAAATACCTAAATTGTTTTATATTGTTTAGTAATTCAAAGTATTTTTTAGACATTTTTAATGTTCGTAAAAATAAGAAATAATAATTGAAATCCTATAATCTAGGATCAAAATAAATTTTATGGTGGATTGACAACTAATGATGGCTTGGAATATTCAGAAAATTGAAATGATTGATTTGAAACAGAAATCAATACTGCTTATGGTACCATAAATGGGAGGTACAATTGGTAACCAAGAAAAAATAAAAATGAAATTCGAAAAGTGAGCAAAAGATTTGAAAACCTTTTTTAAATAAAATATATTTGGAGAAATTCCTAAACAATAATTTTATTTGTACTTAAACACATACTTTATTTGAGAAATTTAGTTTGCAAATATAATTTGTTGTAATATATTAATATATGCGTTCCAAATATATTTTATTGATTTTCAAATAAAATTTATTTGCTCAGAAATATATAATATTTAAAAATTTGTGTTCCAAATATATTTTCTTTCGATTCAAGCATATCAAAAAAGGCGATTTTGCCCCGTGTACTTCTTGGGTTAACTACTCCTTAGTAGCGGACTACTTGGGTTATCTATTCCTTAGTCGACGACCAGTTGGGTTGTTATCCTTAGTAGGCGGTCTGGTGGGTTCTTCTTACGAGAAAACAACTTTATTTATCTTACCTTAATTGAGTTATTTATTTCCTAGTAGGAGACCAGATGTGTTATCTTCACCTTAGTTGACTTATAAAGTACAGTACTCTCTTGTAAAGTACAGTTTTCGAAGTTCAACCATTAAATAGTAGAGAAAATGTAAGTTATTCTGTGTCGGACATTGAAGGTTACGGTGCTGTAGGTATATATGGGAGCTATATGTAGATCTGAACCGATTTTAACCAAATTCAATATGGATCATCCTTGGGCCAAAACATATGTGTAAAGTTTCGTCGAGATTGGACCATAATTGCGACTTGTACTTTAAATTCAAGACGACATAGCTAAATCAACTCAGAAAGTGATTCTAAGTCGATCGGTATAATAAACTATGCGTCTATTTCTTCTCCTTTTGGGTGTTACAAACAAATGCACAAAGTTGAAATTCCCTGTACCACAGTGTGGTGTAGGGTATAATAATTAATAAAATTTTATTAATTATTGAAAGAGGAATTAAATATTTTATAATGAACATAAAAAATAGCTGAATGGAACAAAATATAATAAAAATAAAAAAATAATAATTCTACTCTTTGAAAAAATAAGAATATCACAAACAATTTTACTACTTCGTTTTCGATATTTAAAATTGTCAAATTTTAAAATAGGTCATGGTTCATTGTACAGGGTTTTCCAACAAGAGGTGTTATTTTGAATCACCCGGTATTTCGGTAGCTGTCACTTTTGAAGCTTTTATTCTTTGACATTTGACAAGTAGAAACTACGCCATTACTAAAAGTGGAACGATACACGATTCAACAACGCATTGAAATTATTAAAATTAACTACAAAAATGGTGAAAATCTTGCAGTTACAGATCGCGAAACTAAAGCATTTTTGGGTCGTCGTGAAGCATCTTGTCGGACCGCAATACAGAAATTGGTGGAAAAATTCGAGCTGTTGGGACAAGTTAGTGATGTGAAGAATAAAACCCGTGCACGTCGCTCAAGAACAACTGATAATATTGCTGGTGTAGCCCAAAGTGTTGAAGAAAACCCTGGTTTGTCCATTCCTCGTCGTTCTTTGGAATTGGGCATTCCACAAACGTTATTACACCGTATCTTGCATAAAGACTTGAGTCTTAAGGCTTATAAAGTTCAGTTAACACAAGAACTCAAGCCGGCCGATCATCAACAACGTCGTGTCTTTGCTGATTGGGTCCTTAAAATGCATGACAATGATCCGGAATTCCATCGAAAAATCATTTTGACTGATGAGGCCCTTTCCACCTCGGTGGCTACGTCAACAAGCAAAATTGTCGCATCTGGGGCCCGGAAAACCCCAAGAGTTATAGTTGAGACTATTTGGTGCGGTTTATGGTCCGGCGGGGTCATTGGACCTTACTTTTTCGAAAATGAGGTTGGATCAACAGTTACGGTGAATGGATTGCGCTATCGAGAGATGATTAATGATTTTTTATGGTCGGAGTTGGATGGTATTGATCTGGACAACGTTTACTTTCAACAAGACGGCGCGACGTGCCACACAAGCAACGAAACCATTGCTCTGTTACGGGAAAAGTTTCCGGACCGTGTTATCTCTTGAAGAGGTGATCACAATCTTGTGATTTAAGACCTTGCGAATTCTTCCTTTGGGGCCACGTGAAAGATAAGGTCTACGCCAACAGCCCAGCGTCAATTCAAGACCTCAAAGATAGAATTCGTGAGGCTATTGAGGACATAGGGCAGCCTCTTTGCGTTTTGGTTATGGAAAATTTCATGAAAAGGATATGGTCCTGTAAACGTGGTCGTGGTGGCCATTTGGCTGATGTTGTTATTCATAATTAACGAATCATACACGCTGAAAAAAAATCGCTTCTGTAGTATATTGTCCCAAACATATTCGGCTTGAAACATATATATGTTTAGGGTACACTCTAAACATATAGTATTTGGTACACACAAGCAAATTTATATTTGGGAAGATGTTGTTCTAAACAAATCTTTGTTTACATCGCAATATGTGTTTACTTTGGACGATTTTTTTCCGAAGCAAATAATTATTTGCATTTAAGTATTCAGAAAATACCTAAATTGTGTTTAATATTTCAGTAATTCAAACCTAATTTTTTAGAAATTTTCAGTCGTAAAAATTGAAATCGTATAATCTTCGATCGAAACATATTACTTGGAGGATTGACAACTAATGATGGCTTAGAATACTAAGAAATTTTAAATGATTGATTTAAAACAGAAGTTACTGATGCATTTTGTATAATAACTGGTTGTTCAATTCGAAACCAAAAAAAATTAAAACTGAAATTCGAAAAATTCAACAAAAGTTTCGAAAATATTTTTTAAATAAAATATGTTTGGAGAAATTCCTAAACAATAATTTTATTTGTATTCAAACACATATTTTATTTGAGAAACTTAGTTTGCAAATATTATATGTTGTAACATATTAATATATGAGTTCCAAATATATTTTATTGATTTTCAAATAAAATTTATTTGCTCAGAAATACATAATATTTAAAAATTTGTGTTCCAAATATATTTCCTTTCGATTCAAACATATCAAAAAAGGCGATTTTCCCCGTGTAGTTATTATGAAATAAACATCCGATCATTTATCTCAAAAAATGGCATCTTTCTTTGAATACCAAAAAACACTTCTTGTTGGAAAACCGTTTAGATCTTAGTCATGTTTTAATTCGACGCATCGCAACAATGTCATTCAAGCCAGAAAAGTGTGAAAGCCTCATTGCAACTTACAAACCTTTTAAAGTATTTGGAGAAATACCCAAAATGATTTTGTTTTTATTCGATCTTTTTTTGAATCCACATTTTATGTATTTCTATCAAACTTTTCATTCTTTTATTGGCTTTTGTCATATAGAGTCTTGAAGAAAATTTTAGCACTATAGTGTTTACAATTAGCGATTCCTTTTCAATTTGGAGGTTCCATTCAAAGCTTTACCAAATAATCTACTGTTTTAGCTAGTGGAAGACTTAAATCTTTTCTCCAATATTAAAATGCCATCGTATCATCAGGCAAATCTACATACTGGCTTTTAGCTAATGTCGAATTAACCGAAACAAATTTGGTAAGCGTTTTGTTGGCAGCTCAGCTGTTTTCGTGTGAGATGTTACTGTGTAACATGGTCAGTTTGGCCTATAATTTAACCATGAATCGACCGACAAACGAACAATGCTTGCAGATTGTTGAAGTTTATTTCACTTTGGGGCCGGTCAATTGGCCGCATAGATCGTGCGATTTAACCCCTTAAGATTATTTTCTGTGGGGCTATGTTAAGGCTCACGTCTATAGGGACAATCCCGCAATGGTTGACGCACTGGAAGCCAAATTTGAAGAATTTATTCGTGAGATACCGGCCTATATGTTTGAGAGAGTATGCCAAAATTGGACCCAGCGTATGAACCATTGGAAGCGCAGCCGCGGTCAGCATTTACATGAAATCATCTTTAAACATTGAATTATATAGACCGTTCTATCGACTCAAACAAAGATTTCATACATTCTCTAAATTTTATGGGTCTTTTTAAATCAAATCCGAAAGCTCCGTTTAGTATGTCTCTCCGAGCCTTGCATTTTTTGTTTGAAAATATCTGCTTAAATTATTTATGTTTTGCAGAGTAGTGTTAAATACACCCAGCGAAAAACAAAGCACATACGTGCTTAATCTTTGCAAATTCGTTTATGATAATGAACCAACCCCGTATGTTACGAATTCAAGCAAGGCGGTGCATGAATAAAGCATCAAAAATCAACAACGCTTCGTTGCAAAATGAATACCAACTGGGGATAATTTAAATCAAGTGTTGGGGACAACTATAGAACGTGCGGGGGACGACTAAAGCACTTGCTGAGGACGAATAAAGCACGCGCTGGGATAACTTTCCATTCTGAATCCCCCGCCTCCCCTCCCGATTTAAAACTATTTAAACAGCATTGGCGTTTCAATACATTTATTAATGTTAAAAGTAAATAAAACGTGAACACAACAAACATATATTTGCAAATTTGCATATTTATCACTAAGCAAATCACGTCTAAATAAAACACATTCGAATATGCAGCAACACAGTATTACCTCTGTTTTTTCTCGGAATTCAGCTCGTAACCCTAATGGTGGCAGTCTCCTTCGTATCATTCGCCTTTATGTACTGCAAAATTTAATTCCTGTGCTCTATAAAAAACATACTCACCCATTATTGAAATTTTAAAATTGAAATTTTTATAAGCTTAGGTTGTTAAATATTCGTTGGCCGACACCATTTCTATTGATTCTAGAAATTTCTGCAATATGAAGATGTCACTGGATTTTGCAATCACCTTATCCTTCTCATTTCATAGTCCAGAGAATCATTCACAATATCAAACAAGTCATTAAATTCTATTTCTTCGTCATTAATTTTCATTTTTCACGTCTTTATAAATCCTCATGGTTTCTTCTTCTAAGAACAGACAATAACAAATCCAATGAACAACACAAAGCCGAACAAATAATCATCAACCTTACGGCGACAATACATAACGCAGCGCCGGTCAAAAAATCACCCCCGTTTCGATGATAATTAATAAACGAATCGGTGGCGATTTTTCATGCACGTTACGTTTATAAATTGGTACCAAACGGTGTTTATTTTGCAACGTCTTTTTTCCCTCAGTGTACGTGAAGATTCATAACGGATTATGGTTTAGTGATTAGTGGTTTAAAAATCCCAAAGCCTCCACTGCATTTTTGTGTCGTGATGCACTTGCTTCCTAGTCTTAACTATTTTTTGTACCATCATAATTTAAGGCAATTGATCTACAATTTTCGTATCTGCAACTCCATCTAGTTTTACTTTGACTTCGAACTTCCAAATATTTTAGTTGTAGAACATTGCATATTCTTTTGAAATCAATATGATTTCCAGGTTTGGAAATATGTAGAGCATTGAAAAATATTGATACCCCGTTGTACGTTCGAATAGCAGTCAACAATTATGAAATTTAATTTGTATGCCTTGCAGTGAATTAAAACACATTCATTTGCACCATTATAAGATTTCTAATTATTCCAATTATTTGAATATTTTCCATCTTATTTTTCCGAAAAATAAAATAAGTTTATGTAAAGAATTGACATATCTACTTACAAAACAATCTACGAAACCTAAGAATCGTTCTTCTACTTCCAAGTTGATTGCAAACTCATGAGTTTTTAAACTCATTACAGCGTTTGAAAAAAATTATATTATTTCTGGCATTAGTAACTGTAAAATTGATAGATGATTGGAAATGATAAAATTAAAAATGCCCGGCTAAATTATCTGGGGTGGGGTGCTAAAAAAACTTCTGAGGTGGTATTCGACCAACCCAGCAACCCCCTTCGTACGCTTATGGTACTACCGAACAATATTTCTATTATATTTTCCAAAATCTCAGATAAAAATAAATTTGTCCAACTTTGCAGTCTTTTGCGATTATGGTTTGTTTTTTGTCGCTAATTACAACGATTTGGCTGCTTATGTCAAATCACTTGCCGACTGTCTTCAAAAAATCAGAGACAGTGACGAAGTTAATGAGAGACTTGTAGGTGTATTAGTGTAAATGTATTGCTATTGTCTTTGCAAAACTGTCTCGTGTAAATCCCAGGTAACTTAAGAAAAATATCTAGATGTTAAAGAGATTTTGGATACTTTTTTAACCAAAATCGTTTGTTTAGTGTTTGTTTCAACGAATGGCAACAATGCGCCACACACATGCGAAATAAAGCTTCAATATCGTCACACACGAACAAAAAAGCTTTGCATTTAAAGCTTTCCGCTTTTGCTTGTCCACCAGTAACAACAATGTATCTAAACATTCTACCTTGGGATATTGCTAAGCATTATCGCACACATGACCATATGTTATGGATTTTCCACGACACCACCAACAGCCCGGCTAGCTCAGTCGGTAGAGCATGAGACTCTTAATCTCAGGGTCGTGGGTTCGAGCCCCACGTTGGGCGCAGTTAATTTTTTTTTGAACTATAATATTTTTTAATAAATGTAAGAACAAATACCTTACCAATTTATCAATATCTCAACAATTACGTCTTATTCAACCAACGTGCTATCTAAGAGAATGAGGGAAGCAGGGGTTATTTAAAATTCATTTTTATAGAGATTGTATTTTAAAAAAATTTACTTGCGCCCAACGTGGGGCTCGAACCCACGACCCTGAGATTAAGAGTCTCATGCTCTACCGACTGAGCTAGCCGGGCATGTGAGTGTCCGTCTCCATAAGCGGACTTTTCAATTTTTTTAATTTAGTGAATAAAATGATCACTTTTTTGTTAACTTATATTTTCTAAAATATTTATTTGTGGAAGCAGCATTTTACACGTGTTCTGTGGAGTTCTATTAATAGTTTGGAGGCAGTGAAATTTTGTATTTGTACCTACATACCACAGACCCCAATTATGCAGATGTTCCGTCCGGACGAAACGTCAAAATCTATCAGTTACGAACGAATAGGAATGAAGTGTCACTCGCGAAACAACAGCTTTCCGCGAACATAGTTTGAACTTTTTTTGCATTAATTGATTAATTTTAATTTTTTAATTGTGACAATTACAAAAAATTCGGGAAAATCGGTTCGAAATCCGCGGAAAACCTCGCTCTTTGAAGTCCTACTCGTTGAAATTTCTATTCGTTCGTAACTGACAACTTACTCGCTCCGGGATGACATATCTTATTATTTAGTTTCTTTTCTATATACATCTACAGTAAAATTATAAATAATAATCAAATGTATGGAATAAAGTCTGGATCATTTAAAACATGGAGTATTTGAAGACTTCAAAATGTATGAATTTTGTTGGTAAAACTTTGAACTGATATGAAAATAAAGAAGTAAGAAAATTGTAATCGAGTAGACCAAAGCTAAGGTACGAGTAAACCCTCACTTTGTGAGTAATTTAATATGGGATATGCAGCTCTGTGTGGAAGCCAAAGAGCTGGGAACATTTTACTCGGCCTATAGGATATATGTATATATATAAATATATATATACTATATACCCTCCTCCCTGTAAGGCGAAGGGATAAATATGTATATAAAAGACAAAAAAACAGAATGCGCCCAACGTGGGGCTCGAACCCACGACCCTGAGATTAAGAGTCTCATGCTCTACCGACTGAGCTAGCCGGGCATACAACTGTAATTTAGCTTGGTGAGATTTCTCAAAAACTATTGATATTCCTCTCTGCAGTGATCATTAAAATAAAAAATCATCCTTATTAAATATGTTACAAGTCCAATTAAGGAGATTTGATATTTATATAGCCAAATTCTGCATCACTAGTTATTCTATAGGTACATTTATAGCTAAAAATGTAAACTGTAGGTCAGTTTATGTTCTCAAAACTGTGGGTGCAGAGGCGCGAAGGAATTGGCACTAGGGACCTAAATTGGTCTACATATGTATGTGAGGTGGTTAACTCCTTATATTTATTCCCTCACCTTGAAGAGGAGGGTATATATCATTTGCTACGAGCCAAAAGTGTAACACATCGAAGGAGTAACCTAAGACCCCAAATATGTTCGGCGGATATCCGTTTTGGGTAATTTTAACTGGTTTGAGAAGTGTCCGTCTGTCTGCTGGCTGATGCGCACGATAACTCTCGAAAGGAGTAACCGATTGACTTCAAATTTGGTATGTGGTAATTTTTTTTCTATCTGCGGCCATATTAGTCCACTCCTTCTAAAGGGTGTTTTTTTTACAGCTTTGTTTTTCGAATAGAGATAAAACTGGCATTTTGTGGTCAAATCTGGCAACTCTAATGTCATTTATGTTCAGTTTGGTTTGCCATTTCATCATGAACAGGTTGACAAAAGAACAACGCTTGCAAATCGTGCAAATTTATTTCGAAAATAATGGTTCAGTTCGCGAAGTTTACCGCAAGCTCCGTCCATTTTATGGTCGACATAATCGTCCATCAGAGCAATTAATTCGGTTAACCATGGATCGTTTTCGCACTACGTTTACTCTATGTGATAATACGCATCCGCAGAGACGTCGAACAGTGCGCACCGAAGAAACAATTGCCGCTGTAGAGCAAAGTGTTGAAGAGGACCCGAATGAATCGATTCGCCACCGTGCACAGCAATTGGAGCTGTGGAGAGCTAATGGAGACCGGTACAGAGCCATGATAACCGACTATTTTGTTCCCGAATTGGATGGCATGAATGTGGATGAGTTGTGGTTCCAACAAGACGGCGCTACATGCCACACAGCGCACGTCACAATCGATTTATTGAAGGAAACATTCGATGAGCGCATAATTTCGCGGAATGGACCTGTCAATTGGCCACCAAGATCGTGTGATTTGACACCATTGGATTATTTTCTTTGGGGATATGTGAAGTCGCTCGTCTACGCCAACAAACCAGAAACGTTAGGGGAATTGGAAGCCAACATTCGTGGCGTTATTGCCGACATATGGCGGTTGAAAATTGGACCTGTAGAATTGGCTTTATTCGAGCCAGACGCGGCGGCCACATGCCCGAAATCATATTTAAACATTAATGGCATAAAATTATCCTTCCAATAAAGCCAAATTGATGGACCTTAAAACGATTTTCTTGTGTTTTATTTCAATTCGAAGTTCTATACCCCTAAAAAAAACACGCGATAGTACCTCTCCCACAAAGGGTTAACATTTAGTGAACTATTGATTCTTTAATACCATTTATACTACTTACTCGAATTTTCCGAAATTCCTCACATAGTATTAGTTTATTAGTAGCTTACACCTCAAGAAATATGGGCGAAGTTGCCACGCCCATTTTGGTACCTCCAACACAAATGGACCATTTTGCACCAAAATTTAACAGCGTATAACTTTAATACAAGTACATAAAAATACTTGAAATTTTGTACAGTGCAATGTTTTTATAGTGCCTACATTCCGGTAAAATGGTTATTTTGTACGGCCCCTTTTGGTACCTCCCACGCAAATGGACCATTTTGCACAAAAAATTAAAAGCTTATAATGTTAATACCTATACATACAAATACGTAACATTTTTGTACATTGTAATTCTGTTATAGTGCCTACAGATCAATGAAAAATGGGCGTTATTGCCACGCCCCTTTTTGTACCTCCCACACAAATAATACCAGTGCATGCACATACTTGAAATTTCGTACAGAGTATAATGTTTTTATAGTATCTACAGTCCATTGAAAAATGGGCATCATTGACACGCCCCTTCTGATACTTCCCACAAAAATAGATGATATAAAACAATTTAAATTGATAATAATTAAATTGAAACAAAAAAATAAATTAATTTACGAATAATTCTTGGGACTCAAGGTGAGGGGATTCTTAAGTCGGTTTACCCGACTGAACTTTCTTACTTGTTTTTAGTGTGCCTGAAGAAACGATTTTGAGATGTTTTCGATAACTCGTTCAGAAGTTATCGATATTTAAAAAAATCGTTACTATATCACTCTTTTTGGGTTTTTTATGATAACTTCTTAAGTTATGGTCCGATTTTAAAAATCTATTTTTTTGAAATGTTTGTATTTTTGGTACTTTTCAGAAAAAAATTAAAAAAATACAAATAATTTTTGTATGCGATTTTTAAGTTTTGAAATGTCATTTTTAAATTGTTTGTACACTCCGATTTTCGAGATTTTTTATATTTTAAACTTCTACTAATTCTCTAACATATAAGGTTTGCATGGAAGTGGGCTTAAAATTATTTATACTATATATATATAATAATTTTTTTTAATTTAAAAAAAATGCTGCAAACAACTGTGCGTGTGGCTTGACGACTTCGATATAAATGTTCCACGTCAAAGAACAAAATAAAGGAGACACTTCAGGAAGTTTTTCTTCCAAAACAACCGCCACCACGGCTGATCCCCTTACACCTGATAATCTCCCTAGATAAGAGTAGTAGAAATCGTTGGATTTTTTGGGTGATATATTCGACTAAAAGATACCTTGTAAAAAAATACTATAGGTGCCCACAATACACTTTTATGGAAATTCAATGGTTTTTTTTAACATATGGTATTTATTATTTGTTTTTGAAAGGAATTCATAGCCAGCTTTTATGTTAGAGAATTAATAGGAGTTTAAAATATGAACGAGTAAGAAAGTTCAGTCGGGTAAACCGACTTATGAATCCCCCAACCTTGAGTCCCACAAAAATATTCGTAAATTTATTTTTTTTTGTTTAAATTAAATTATTATCAGTTTAAATTGCATTTAATAACTTTGAACTGGTATGAATGAACTGGTATTAAAGTTAAAAACTATTTACATTTGGTACAAAATGGGCCATTTGTGTGGGAGGTATCAAAAAGGGGCGGGCCAATAACGGTCACGTTTTTCTGGACTCTAGATACTATAAAAGCATTACACCGTACAAGATTTCAAGTATTTATATTCACTAGTATTAAAGTTAAAAACTGTTAACTATTGGAGCAAATATGTGTGGGAGGTACCAAAAAGAGAGTGGGCACTTCGCCAATTTTTCTTGACGCGTTAGCGACTAACAAACTAATACTACACACGGAATACAGTTGTTGCCTCAATCAAATTATTTGCCAACCGAATTTTGGTAGTTCTGTCTACTATCATGCGATTCCATCAGGACAGCCAACATTTTGGTTGTGGTATATGCATCACTATTATGTGATGTGGAAACATTTGACACAAATTTTAGCACACGAGTGTACAAAACTTTTATGCAAATATAGCTTAAGCCTGAGCTTTCAATTTCATGATTGTTGCTTTAATTTTTTAATATATGTAAAACATTTTGCACATGATATTTTGAATTACACACATTATTATCCACACGAGATTATATTTGACTACATATACCGTTCTTCAACAACATGTTGAAGATTTATTTATGTTCAGAAAATTTATTTTTTTGTTTGTCATGTATCAGCAAAAGAACAGCATCCAATCTTTCGGCTGTATTTCCCAATACACATTTAATTATTCTAAATTTGGGAAAAGATTGGGATAACCAAAAAACGATTATTTATTAATATTTTTTCTGTTGTAGTAACCAATTATTCGTTGCAATAATAATCTTTGATACACTTTCTGTTGTCAAGAATAAAACATTCGTTGTCACAAACATATATCTATCATATGGTACTATAATGAAAGTTTAAAATTGGCTACCACAACTAACCCAGTTTCAATGAAAAAAACAATCTTAATTCGATTGATACAACCATCGATTTAGTTGCAAGCATTTTCAATTGATCGTATCCATATTATTATTGTTGTTTCAACTATTTATTTATTTATACAACCGGCACACGGTGTATGCAATAAAATTTTTGTTGCTAGTACTATTTTTTATTGCTACTATAGAATTCCAACCAACTATTTTTCTGGGTGAATGTGTGAAATTTCAGAAGATTCGAGTAAAGAATCAATATTTCACTTAAAGTTAACCCGTTGTGGGGGAGGTACCAGAAAAGGTGGACCAATATGGAACTTAGCCGGAGATAGAGAAAAATATTATAGCATACCAAATTTGAAGTCAATCGACTACTACGGACGGACATTACTCATGTTTACGCCACAACGGCCCTGTGTTGGAAGAAAAGAAAACTACTCAAAATATTAACAATAAGAACAATAAGCAATGGCCGTTAGTGAGCGTAAACACATCTTCATATATAAATATCTTACTCTCATTTGATCTCACCTACTCCGCTTATCTCTTTGTCTCTCCACAAATCGTTTTAAACATTATGTATGTACATATGTTGAGAGATTGGTGGTTGTTTTAAAGCAGAGTTTCAGCACAGAGTGATGAGATGTCAAAGTGGAGTAAAAAGAATAATTTCAGATTTTGAAGATTTAATTGTCGAGAAGAAATGGCAGAGAAAAGCACTAGAAAACACTCAGTGGAGTGTATTAATAATTAAGAGCCAAATTACACCAAATAAATAAAGCATCGGTCAATTTTGTAACGTAGTAAATATAAAGTCGTTTCTATTATTTAATCTTGGGCCAATAATAAATAGTTGTCTACAAAGAAAAGCTACATAGTATCGGCAAACCGTATTTGCCTCATCATTTGTCGCAGTACTGATGTTGGAGTTATTGTTGTACAGCAGCCTACGATCGGTGACGTTTCTGAAGGTGTGTTTTTGGTTATTGGCTGCTATATTGCTGTATGCGGTGGTATTTTTGTCCCGTTCCAAGTCTACGGTATTCGTCTGGCGTTTAAGATCGACTTTTGCGTTAGGCAAATCGGTAGTACCATACCCTATACTGAGCTATCAACGAGGTACCAAGAAACGCCGAGGTTTCTGTGGTCTTCCCCGTAAGGAAAGTTAATGCAGTGGCATTAACAACTCAAATGACTTAAAATGACCCAAAACGGATTTCCGCCGATGTGTTCACTCCTTCGATGTATTACACTTTTGGCTCGAAGCAAAAGATATATACCCTCGTCTCTAAGGTGAGTGGATAAAAATCGGAGAGTCAGCACAAAATAGATGGTTTTAGACCAATACTGTCAAAACATATGCAGTTTGAACTTTTTTGCTGCTGGATAGCTTAGCGATATCCAGAACTGATGAAAATGCGGCGTATAAAGATTTCTCAATCAGCCATTGTATATTTTCTTTAAATCTATCATGACCACAATCAACTTAAATACACTTGGCTATCCCAAATTTATATATACTCCTTTGAATTTAAAACAACAAAAAATTTGATCCCCCTAACGTGGGGAACCTGAGATTAAGAGTCTCATGCTCTAGTCGGGCTTATGTAAAATATAAATTAAAAATAAAAAAATATACATGTATGTAAATGCAAATATTAAAATGGAGTAAATTTAGGTCTATAAAGTTTCTAATGACATTACAACGATATAGGAGAATATTCGAAGGACAGTAGTTATTTAAGAGGACTTCATTCAAGATATATTTTCCTGACACCAACATTCTCTGAATATGTACGAGTATTTATTTATGATCAATCAAAAAACGACTGCACCCAAATTGGGGCTCGAACCCACGACCCTGAGATTAAGAGTCTCATGCTCTACCGACTGAGCTAACCGGGCTAATATGTAACTCCAGATATAGGATGTAATTGGGAAATCAGTTTTATTAAAATTAAAAAAATATGTGTTAAAAAAATTGCAAACTTCAAAAAATCCTAATTTTACTACTTATGTATGTATAGGGTAATCTACGTAGAGATACTTTTTTCAATAGCCTTTTTTTGAGAGAGACGTGTGAGTTGTGTCATGCTGTCATGTTATTTTTGTTAAGTATTGTTTGGCATTTCATCATGGAAAGACTTACGCCTGAACAACGTTTGCCAATCCAAAAAACACTTTCCAGTCGACCCACGACCTTGACACCCATGAATCATCGGTCCATATTTCTTCAAAGATGATGCCGGTGAGAACGTAACCGTCAATGGCGACCGTTATCGTGCCATGATAACCGACTTTTTGATGCCTGAAATTGAAGCTCGTGATCTCGGCGACATTTGGTTTCAACAAGACGGCCCCACTTCCCACACATCGCATCAATCAATGGATTTATTGAGAGAACACTTCGGTGAGCAGATAATTCAAGTTTTGGGCCGGACGATTGGCCACCAAGATCGTGTGATATCACACCGTTAGACTTTTCCTGTGGGGATATGTAAAGTCTAAAGTTTATGCGGACACACCCGCTTCGATTCGGGCCTTGGAGCAAAACATCACGCGTGTCATTCGCCAGTTACCAGTCGAAATGCTCGAACGAGTCATCGAAAATTGTACTCAACGGATGGACCATCTGAGACGTAGCCGCGGCCAACTTTTGATAGACGTAATCTTCAAAAAATAAATGCCAAAGAATGTTCTTTCAAATGATAATAAACATTCTCCATTCAATTTGAATTTTCTGTGTTTTTTTCTTTAAAAAAAGTAGGGAACATCGAAATGGATCACGCGTTATATCATTTAACCTTGATTTTGCATACCCCTTTAATATAATTTCTTATTAAATGATCTCCGCAATTTTTTCTTTTTATATAAAATAAACTGGAGTACATTGAGTAACTAGATTAGGATTATTAATTATGGCATTAGAGATATACCAATATAGGATAATATCCGAAGGATAGTTTTTAAAGAGGGCTACATTTCAGACATATTTTCTCTAAACAACGAAATTTTCTGAATATTTATAATCTTGCTGAAATTAATACATTTTACTTTATATATCACTAAATCGTCCCCCAGTGAAAATTGGACACATCGATCCCATGGTTCTATACTTATTAGTCACCATATGAAGGTCACACAAGAATTAGACTTCTTGCTGGTGTAGATCCACGTTTTTTAACCTAATTTAGCCTGTTAATTTAGAAATTTACTCTATTTAACCTGCAACAAATTCATAGTAATAACGGATTGATTGGATGGATATTGGCCTCTAAATTTGTCTCTGTGCTTTGGTTAGCAAACAATGGGGTATTGTATATTATACAGTCAAGTCAGTCCAGCCCGGGTCCCGCCGCGCCCCGCCCTAATGTAGTCTTTTATTATTGAGTTGACAATGTTCAACCAAAAATCGAGTGCGCCCAACGTGGGGCTCGAACCCACGACCCTGAGATTAAGAGTCTCATGCTCTACCGACTGAGCTAGCCGGGCTAATGTTGGCATTATATCACACAAATAAAGGATGTAATAGAAACCAAAAAGTTGGATTAAAACTAAAAAAATGTATTTACAAATATTGCTCAATACTATTTCGAATTTACACTCTTCCCAAAGAGATTCAAAATATAAAGAGATACCATTTCATTCACCACACGGAAAATGTGAATTCCACCTCATGTGCAAAGATGAGTTCATGAAAAATTTAATTAAAAAATCGTGTATTTTTCTTGCACTTTTTCACATGCATGTCAATAAACACACAAAATAAAAAGCTTATACGTTAGTTGAATGAAAGAAAACACAGAAAAAAACTCTATTTTTAAACAATTTAAATTTGATTCTTATTTTTGAATCGCTTTGCTCTTACTAAACCATTGACCCTTAATTGTGAAAACCCCTAATATATGTATATCATCTCATTAAATTATCTCTAAAATTGTATGTATGTATATCTAAATATATTTTTTCTAAATAAACAGGATTAATTACATTAGGTTTATTATGTCATTCGGGGGACCCGTGTAGAAGAATATTCGAGGTAGCGTAATTTTAGAGTTCTTCGAAGAAATAGTTTACCTCCATAGGAGGGGGACATGGTGCAACGACATATACATAGTGGTAATGATTATTGAGTTCAGAGCAATTAACTAAAAATCAAGTGCGCCCAACGTGGGGCTCGAACCCACGACCCTGAGATTAAGAGTCTCATGCTCTACCGACTGAGCTAGCCGGGCTGATAACGCACGACACATATAAACATCATTAGTCAAATTGACAGCGATCATTGAAAGTCGTCATAATCTTTAATACAAGGAAATTTTATGCTTAAAATGAAGACAATTTACTTAATACATATTAAGAAAATTTTCATAATTTTAAATATAACATGCCATTATTTTAAAGATTACGACAATTATTTACGGTGTATGAATGTATATTTTGTTTACATATAAAATCCTTTGTACGTTTGTATAGCTATGTACACACGGTTGTCAGATCTTACAATTTTATCAACTCTGTCAAACTGATGCCAATGTACTGACAATGACAGATTGTTATGCTAAGTACACACGATTGCCAGATCGGACAATAGTGTCAGAAAAATGCAACCCTGTGAACGTACAACCGTGAGAACACACAATTTTTGTCTTGCAAACGTTGGCAAATAAGTCGTTGTGAGAAAATTTGCAGATTGTTAGATATGCGAAGTTTATGCATGTGACAACGGCGCTATGTGAGAAAAACATTTTATTGGCAACACTGTCTATAAAATATTTTTATTGGCCATCCTGCGTATAAATATTTAGAAAAAATATTGTAAATAAATGAAATTGTAAGGTTTTTTTGCAATCGTCTGAACTGTCAATTCACCTTTGCCTAACAATCTGCCATTGTCCGTACATTTGCAGCACTTGAACAGGGTTGATAACGTTGTCCGATCTGGAAATCGTGTGTGCTTAGCTTTAGTAATAGGTAAATTGTGGCTATATTAAAAAACCCAATTTTTCAGGGGAGCAGAGAAACTGAAGAATTTTATTATTTCGTGATAATTTGTATATGATATGAATTATGTATTCGAACTTATATAATATATACCTTCGAATTCCTAGTTCATATCATATACAAATTATCGCGAAATAATAAAATTCAACAGTTTTTTGCTCTTCTGAAAAAATGGGTTTTTAATATAGCCAATTTGGATATAAGCCATCAATATGCCAAAACATTATTTCAGTTTGACAAAGGGCGACACATACAACTCTTGATTAGCACTATAATTAGTGCTAAAGTTGATTTTGGCCAATTGTTCGTTTTTAAGACATCGTTCTTTTCATGTTCATTTTTTTACTTTTTATGCAACTAGACATCCAAAGGTTTATTATAAATGATTTTTAATATATTCAATATATAGCGTGATCCATTTCGAGATTCCCTACTTTTTTAAAGAAAAACACAGAAAATTCAATTTGAATGGGGAATGTGTATTATCATTTAAAAGAACATTCTTTGGCATTTATTTTTTGAAGATTATCGGCCTGTTTCTGTATTTCTAACGAAAGTGTCTGCGAACGACATCCAGTCACTCACTTTCGTCAGGAATTTGGTTTCTCTAACGTTCTATCGTTCGTTCGCCTGGCCTTACGTCAATGACGTTAGCAATTTACCAATTGGAAAATAATGTAATTGCCAGATCAATAATTTCACAACTTCCGGTCTTAAAAAAACACACATTTTTGTATGATCGACCCAAAGAGTAACAAATAACAAGAGGTATCATGAGACTCACGAGTGAAACTGAAATTTTTTGAGTGAAGTGCTCAGAATGGGATTGCAACATCGAACAAAAAGTTTGAAGTTCGAATTAAATGTTTAGCATTTTGTTATTGTGATATTTGGCGGTTTTGATTTCATCTTATTTATCGTTAATTCAGCCATAGAAGGAGTATACATATTATTTTAAAGTAAAAATTAACATCTAATTCAATTTCCAATTATTATTGATTCAAAAGAATTTTCACTTTTAGATTCATGACGCACAATGGTCAAATGTAAATCCGCGAAATTCTTGCGAATACGAAAATCAGCTCGAAATGTCTACAAGTATTCGAAATGTGGGTAAATCTACCTTGCCTTGCTCGATCAAACGATGTTATGTTGTGCCCCACGAATTAATCCCGGCAAACCCCATTGCATCATCGATATCGTAAAAGTGTGGTAGATATTGAATCATGGCGGATCTCAAGAAGCCCATGGCTCGTTTTTCCTTGCGCAAAATTCATCACAACCGAACTACTTGTTTTTTTTTAAATTTTTTTATCAATTCCTTGTTTTTCCTAATGACATTGTCCTTATTTATCTTGAGTTATATATTCGTAAATATCATCAGGGTTGTAAAAATTGGGTACTTATCATACAACTTTGAGGTTTGCAAGTGTTTGAATCACACAAAAACAAGTTCGTATCACACAAATCTCAGTCGTTAAACAAGTTTTTTGCGTGTTTGAAGTTGCATCTCCATTATGCGCACTTGAGTAACTCACTCAAGAGGGTATGATACCTCTTCTTCTTTGTTTCTCTTTGGATCGACCTTAGCAAATACATCTCTGTACTATTTACACTAGCGGTGGCCAAAAAAGCAACCCTGGGTGGTCAGCTGAGCTGCACCAAGACTCTCATTTCTCTCTCATTGTGCACTGATAATTTTTTTTTCCATCTTAGCGAGCAACCAATATTGACTTCTTTATGCTAAAATATGTACACATATGTACACAATTTTATTATTATTTAATTGTTTTTACCATAATTATATTAATATCTACTTGTTTTTTGCTTTTAATAATGTTTATTTTGTCATTTTTCCTATCAGTCGACAAATAAAATAATGCGACTCGATCTGACATTTGTGTTCGCCGAGATGAAAGAAAAGAGAGATAGAGAAACCAAAATTTGCACTGAAATGATTACGTTTTCGTACGAGTTCATTATCGTACGACTTTTCGTTGTGATGGTAGTTAGTGAAACCCAAATCAGCTGTTTGTCGTCTGGCAGGCGAACGAAAGCAAATTTTTAAGATACAGAAACAGGCTGTATGTCTATCAAATGTTGGCCGCGGCTACGTCTCAGACGAGTCCAATTTTCGATGACTCGATTATGTTGACCATAAGTTGAGCGAAGTGCACGAAACACATTCCTCACAGAACGTGATTTTTCGTAATAAGGTTGATCGATTTGTAAACGTTGTTCAGGCGTAAGTCTTTCCATGATGAAATGCCAAACAATAAAATAACATGACAGCATACCACAACTCATACGTGATCTGTCCAAAAAGGCTATTGAAAAAGTATCTTTACTTCGATCACCCGTTATTTATTTTCACAACAAAAATTATTTTTCTTATATCCCTTAAATATAAATCAAGATTTAAAAGGGAGACCATTAATCAGAACATAACATACAATACAAATGTTTAAAACATAAATTTTGCAATTATTCGAATTTGAACTCAAATATTTTAAAATGTGTTATGAATAAATGAAGTTTTTGGGAAAATTAGTTAAATTTGATAGATTCCCTATAAAAAAATAGTAAAACAACATACTTTTATAGGCTTTCAACTTTTTGGCTGCAGTTGACATCTCGATGGAAATGCCCATATTCAATATATTTATATTCATAGCAAAACTTATTTTTCTTATATTCTTTAAATATAAATGGAGATTTAAAAGAGAAATCATTAATCAAAACATAACATGCATTACAAATGTTTAAAACATAAATTTTGGAATTGTTCGACTTTGCACTCGAATATTTCAAAATGTGTTACGAATAAATGTAATTTTCGGGAAAATTAGTTAAATATGATAGATTTCCTTAAAAAAAAGTGCCAAAACAACATACTTTTATAGACTTTAAATTTTTTGGCTGCGGTTGGCATCTCTTTGGAAATGCCCATATGCAGGATTGCCAATAAAAATATTTTATAGACAGTGTTGCCAATAAAATGTTTCTCTAATAATAGCGTCATTGTCAGATGCATAATCCTACAATTTCTTACAATTTGTTGGCGATGACTGCCAACGTTGCAAGACAAAAATTTTTAGTTCACACTGTTGTAAATTCACAGGGTTGCATTTTTTGACATTTTGCTGACAATATTGCAAGATCTGACCACCGTGTGTACATACACGGGGCAAAATCGCTTTTTTTGATACGTTTGAATCGAAAGAAAATATACTTGGAACACAAATTTTTAAATATTACATATTTTCGAGCAAATTCATTTTATTTGAAAATCAATAAAATGCATTTAAAACGCATATGTTAATATATTAGAATAAAATATATTTGCGAACCAATTTTCTCAAATAAAATATGTGTTTACATACAAATAAAATTATTGTTTATGAATATTTCCAAATATATTTTATTTAAAAAAAAACAGATTTTCAAAACTTTGCTGAATTTTTCGAACTTTAGTTTTAATTTTTTCCATGTTTTCGAATTATGCTTTCCTATTAAAAATGACTTACTTAGCATTGACTTCTATTTTAAAACACGTATTTTTATTTTCTAACTATTCCAAGTCATTATTTTCAATTATAAAGACATTTTACTAACATTAAAAATTACCATTTATTTGCTGAAAACTTAAAACAATTCGATACCTCCATTCTAAAACATGCTAAGTCGAGTTAGCATGTTTTAGGGAGATTGCAAATTTCTAAATATTCCAAATTATATTCAGTCAAAATTTTGTATCTATCCGTCGACCCAATCAAAAGTTATTCTCAAGTCAGTACTGGTCATTCGAAATATTCATCAAACTCTCCTGAAAAACTACCTTTTTGCACTTAGCATAGTTTAGAATGGAGGTATCGAATTAAAGAATAGATATATATTCACGCAAATAGATCTTTGTTTGGAAAATAACATATCCAAATAAAAAATATTAGGATGTATACATAGTTTTGTTTAAAACAACATCCTCCCAAACATATAATATTTGTACAGGGTTGCCCATATTCGACGGACCCATCTGGCCACGCCATAACTTTTGACAGAGATGTCAGATCGCTTAATGACATACCGCGTTTGAAGCGTCAGTCCAAGCAGATTTTTACCATGGAACAATACACGCCACGCGAGCGCTCTGAAATAGTTGAAATTTACATTCAACGAAATGGCCAATGATGACGAGCAATTTTGGAACAAAATTATCATGTCCGATGAAGCCCATTTCACATTGAATGGGACCGTAAATAAGCAAAATTGCCGTATTTACGCCACTGAAAATCCTCAGGAGATTCAAGGATTGCCTCTTCATGACGAAAAAGTCACAGTTTGGTGCGGCGTTAGTGCGAAAACGGTCATTGGGCCGTTTTTCTTCCAAAACGAAAATGGCCATGCTGTTACCATCAACCAGGAGCGTTATCGCGTCATGATGACCAATTTTGTGATGCCAATTATTCGTCGAAAGCGTATGAGGCAGTTCTGGTTTCAACAAGACGGCGCTCCACCGCACACAAGTCGCATAACAATCGATTTTCTGAAGAATTTGTTTCCGGGCCGTTTGATGTCGAAAAGTGGTGATTTTGACTGGCCACCACGTTCGCCCGATTTGACGCCGCCTGACTTCTTCTTGTGGGGATATTTGAAGTCAAAGGATTACGTTAACAAGCCAAGGACCGTAGAAGAGCTCAAGGACAACATTCGTGAAGAAATAGCCGCTATTCCGGCCGAAATGTTGGCGAAAACGATGGAAAATGCTGCAAAAAGGGCACAATATGCCATCAACGCCAGAGGCGGCCATTTGAGAGATATCATATTCAAAAATTGATGTAAACAAATCTACTTGGAACAAATTAAATGATTAAGATTGCCAACCGCCAAATTTTTATTTTTTTCTTTGATTTTTTTTATAAAAACATGGGTCCGTCGAATATGGGCAACCCTGTATGTGTCAAATATTATATATTTGGAGGGGACCCTAAGAATATATATGTTTCAAGCAGAATATGTTTGGGACAATATACTACAGGGGCGATTTTTTTTCAGCGTGTAGCTTAACGCGTGATCTCTAAAACTACAAGATCGAATGGGCAACAAATTGCAAAATATGATCAATTCGGGTCATCTGTAGTTTAGAACTATTTTCACCGCGATAAATAGCGTTGAGGTCAAGTTATTTGCAAGACTAGCATTTCCAGAGCGATTTGACTGAAATATAAAATATATGTATGGATGTGTGGTTTGTATGTATGATTATAACCGGTAGATGGCACTGAAGTAGACTTACGTCAAATATACATTTATATGGTGATTTTTTACTGAAACCGGAAATGTGTGCATTTTTCACAGAAATGTCAATGAATAATAAACTAATTAATCCCAAACAGGACGGGGAGGAAAACGTCTCCTGGGTTCACCTATTGTTTAAAAATTGTCGAACAAAATCTGTAACTTATTTAAGTATTTTCTGATTTTTAAAATAATCTATACCGAAACTCCGAAAAAAATATTGATAATAGGAAAATTCGAATATATTTTTCGGAATGTAAATATAAAATATTTGCACAACAGATATATCATGTTTAAATTTTGCTCTCAAACATATTTTGTTTACTGTTTTTTCTCCGTGCATTTAAGAGCGACCTCTTTAGAAGAGCTATATGCAGAGCCAGACCGAATGTTAGGCTTCGACCTCGGGCAAAACATGTAATTTCAAAATTTTCAAAAAAAGAGAATTACACGACTTTTTAAAAATATAAAACGATTTCTTACAGAAAATTTTTGTCAACTTGTGAATTTTTAAAAAATTTTGATGAAATTTTATTTTTTAAGAAAATCCTTAAAATTTAATTTTTCTATAAAATTTCTTCAAAATTTAAATTTATTATAAAATGTCGTCCAAATTGACGATTTTTCTTCGAATTTATTTTTTCAGAATTTTTCCAGAAAATTTCCTTCAGCGACGTTTAATAAAGTTCTTTAATCCGGGCATTGATTGTCCTTTAAACGAATCATCAATCTTTAATTCGTTCAGTGGCCCTTAATCCGCTAATCGACCTTTAATGAGGTCATCAGCCTTAAGCCCATCGACTTTTAATCACAAATCCGGTCATTGGTCAATGACCTTAAATACGGTCAACGGCCTTAAATCCGGTCATCGAGCGCAGTAAGGTACCAGATTAAATGTTGATGACAGGATTAAAGGTCGATGCCGAATTAATGGTCACTGATCTGATTTAAGATCGATGACCGATGACTGGATTAATGACCACTGATCAGATTAAAGGTCGATGGCAGAGTTGTGTAGTTCGTGAACGTACTAGTTCAATTGAACGAGTCACATTACTCAACGGTACGAACTAGTTCACAAAACTCGAACGAAATTATCTGTTGAACTAAAGTGAGCTAAAGAGCTGGTGAATCAAATAAACGAACTGTTTACTCAAATGAACTGAACTAAAATGGGCGATCACTTAAAAGAACTAAGGTGCACAACTCTTATCGATGTTAGATTTTGTTACAAAAATAAATGATAATGATCTTATTTAACATTTTACCAAAATTTTATAAACAATTATTTTTAGACAATATTTACATCGGACAAAGTATTTGCCAGAAATCGGTATTTATTGAAAAAGTAAAAAGCTCAACAATAACCGGTTTTTTGAAAAAAAAAAACAGGAAAGTCGGGCGGAGTCGGTTGTTTTATACCCTACACCTCCCTACCAATTTACAAGGAGACATTAAAATAATGATTTGGAATACATAATTGGTTTCGTTTCAATTAAGAAAGTACATAGCTCCACCGCCAAATATGTATATTTTAGAGCGACCTTTGTAGAAGAGCTATGTATATCTAGAGCTCGAACGGATATTCGACCTCGACCGAAACGCGATATTCGACCAAAATTCGATATTCGGCTAAGATATTCGCCGAATATTTTTATTCCTCCTAAAAAATGTCAGCAAAATTGATTTTTGAAAATTTTGTCGAACATAAATTTTTGTTGAAAATTTTATTTTTTCCCGAAAAATATGTCAAAATAATTTTTTTTAGAGAATTTCGTTGAAATAATTGCATTTTTCTTTAAAATTTCTTCAAAATTTAATTTTTCCAAAAAATTTCTTTCTTCGACCTTTAATAAAGTCAATGACCTTAATTCGGTCATCGACCGGAGAAATTCATTTCCACGATTTTTTTCAAGAAAAATTTAATTTCTACAAATTTTGCAGAAAAATGTAATTTCGACGGAATTTTCAAGAAAAATGAAATTTCAACGAATTAGAAGCCGTGCCCGATTAATCGGTCGAACTCTAGGCGAAATGCTAAGATAAGTCTAGTTGACATTCTTTTTGAAATTTTTCTTCTGTTACAACACATATGATTTTAAAATCCCTTTAAATTTTACACACAGTGTTTTGCAGAAACAGAAGAAAACTTTCAAAAATTCTCAGACCTATCTTGTGGTGATTTCGATTCTGAAAAATTGTTGCCCTGAAAATTCTCAAAAAAAAGCTATCGAAAACACTTTGGCCAAAAATTTCTAAATGCAATAGATATGTAATTAGAAATTATTATTATAGTAATATGGATGGAAAATAGGGCCGGGCCGTTTGACCAATATTTCAATATTCAACACCCTCCAACTCTGACATCCCTTAACCGATCTCGTTTAAATTTTGTATCATAACTACTGTGTAATAGAAATGAACTTGGTGTAAGTTTTATCCCGAGCAGCAGACACCGCTTTTAAAAGTTCACTCACTAGACATGAATCCCCCATATTTATTTGTTTAATATTTGTTGATATCGGAGTAGTTTTGAATTCCTTCATTTTTAAATTTTAAATACTTTATAAGCTTTTATATTTATTATGTACGAATTTTGTAGTATTTTTAACAACAATATATGCCAATATTGCTTGGTTATACATTAGAATAATAAAAAAAAAATCGAATCCCTTTTTTTTTCAATATAAGCTATTTTTTTATCACCCTACCTATTTATCATGTTCCTCCTGATATCTCCAACTCAAATTGAAAAATTATCCCAAAGTCTTCAATCAACGTTTCATTTATTCAGAAATTTATTTCGCAGTAAACATTTCTGCCAGACACCATACTTAAAATATCTTTCTTCACCACTGAAAATCAAAATTGTCAACGTTTATTTACGAATGTACATTGTTTTATAAACTTTTTGGTTATTAGACCAGCAAATTAGATGGATATTTTCATTTTAAATTTAACGGTTCTACAGCACTTACTCACATTCAATGGCAATGTTGTCAGCACTGTTTTTCGGGTAACCACTCACACACTCGCTCTACACAGCAGCTGTCAAAATGCCAGCTGTTCACTGTTGTTCGTCTGCAGCCAACTTCACCACCAATCAAAGCAACCAATCAATCCAGTAAGAAAAATATAGCAGTAAAAATACAAAGAACGGTCGCTGGATACACGGGATTCTTTTAAAACGACGTAGACGACAACAACAACAAAAACAACCACATATAGACAGTAACTAAAACGACAACCCCAAAACAACTTTTTATAGATTTTATGAAATAATAGTAGCGTTTAGAGCATTTGAAAAGCGAAAGTGTTTTTGTGTAAATCTGGTCTGGTGCTGTGCTGTGCTCCTGTGTTGTCTGTGGCAGACAATTAATATAAAATAAATTGATTAACAACAAAAGAAGAAATTGTTGAAATAAACAAATCAAAGCAAAATATAAAGAGGAAGAAAGAGTAAACGAATAATTGCAAAGATGTGCGGTGGATTTACGTGTTCAAAGAATGCATTAATTGCTTTAAATATTTTATATGTGGTAAGTAGTGAAGAAGAAGAGCAAACGCAAAAACAACTAGACTAGACAACAGACGGACCGGAGCGACCAAACCAACCGACCACAAAAACCAATCTCATTACAAAACAAATTCATATACTGTTATACACAATAAATCAAGCGTATTGCATTATTCTGGAAGTGTCTAATTTTGTTCTTCCTTCCTCTTGTGAACCCTCACATTTAGTCAGCCTGAAGACCAGCAAGCAAGGTTCCTTGTCAATAGAACAATACTGGGGGAAAGACAGACACACATAATATTTCATATTGTGCTGAGATATCGAGCCAGTTCCAATTCCATTTGTGATTTCTTGTTATACATACATTAGAGGAGATACAAACGTTTTGCGAGCAATAACACATCCACATTTTACTCCTAGCTTTTATGTGGTGTGTTCCCATTTTACTCGAAACAAAGGATTCCTCACTCCCCCCCCCCCTCTTCCTTCACTGACTTATTTAGGGTTTTACACTTTATGTCTTTCTTACTTACCTACCTCCATCATTCTTGAGAATCCTTTAAAATATCGATTTCGTTTTAGTGTATTTGTTTTACATTCCCATTCCCATCATCATCATCCCCTCTTGGGCTTTCTTTACACGCATTGTCTTTGCCACTCGTTCGCGCCTTGTAATCATCAGTCAAGCAGCGGCAACCAACAACGTGTTGTTGTTGTTGCTGTTCTTCTTTATTACATTGCCTGCCTTTTCTGCTTCTTGTGGATGGTGGCTGATGGGGCTGGTGGAGCTGGTTCACTTTGTGGCGGCGTAATTGCATTGTTTCCTAGTACGAGGGATGTACAGAACAGTACTTTTGCAGGGATTAGAAGAAAGAAGGAAAGAAAGACCTTCACAGAGTGTTGTAGAGCTTATGACACTGTTGTCACGTATTTGCTTGAAAAGCAAATAAACAAACAATCAGAGATTTCCAGATTCGTGATAATTTTGTTTTTCTGGACAAAACCTTGAATCTTCTTGTGTTTTTCTACGTCATTTAAAAGTTAGTCATCTCTTACAAAGCCGAAAGCAAACGAAGCTGATTTGTTAGACAAACTTGTCATTAGCAAGTTTTTTTCGTTGGTTAGTCGGCGGACCATATGTTTGACCTTAAATGGTGCGGTGCGTACGAACGTTGATTGACTTCAAAATAAATTTCCAGCAAGAATGGTAAACATTCTTACACATTCATACATAAATAGGTAATTGATGTCTTGTTTAGGCCGCTCTAGCTTCCATTTTGCTTTGGCGTCACACATTAATCGATAGTTTAGTTTCAAAATAAATGTGCCAAATTTTAATTCCGGTAATGAATTGAAATAGTTTACCATGTTACTATAAACATGGTAGGGTACATCGATTCGCTGAGTTTTCTAGATATTGCCTTGAGTTATCAAATTCATTATTTACAATAGCAAAAGATTTTCAGATGTTAGTATGAATGTACATACAAAACGGTAGCCTACACCCCACTGTGGTACATGGTAATATAATTTTATGCATTTGTTTTTTTTAACACCAAAAAAAGTGATGAGATAGACAAATCGTTTATTATATCTATCGAAATGGAATAACTTTCCGAGTCAATTTAGTTATGTCCGTCTATCTGTCCATGTATATTTGTAATCAAAGTATAGGTCGCAATTATTGTCAGATCGCCATAAAATTTGGTACGTATGTATATTTTTTGGCCTAAGGACGAACCCTGTTGAATTTAGGGAAGATCGGTTCAGACTTAGATATAGGCCCCATATATACGATCTACCCGATTTGTTATCAAAGCGCTATAGAAGTTGTACATTACTTCCGATCATTACAAAATTTGGCAGAAACTAGTTTTTTAATTTAGGAATGAATCTCCAAAACTTGGGTAAAATCGGTTCAGATTTAAATATATCCGCCGTTTATCTTAATTCCATATCAAAGCGAACGATTTTTGGAACAAAATCTGGTCGACATTGTCGATTGTCTTGAAAATTTGTATATAATGGAAATGAATCATCTTGTAGTTGGCGAGAAAAAAAAAACAATTTTTTTCCAGATGTTATATCTGAAAATGTGTATTTTGAAGTTATCTATTATGTAAACGCGTAGATGGAATTCGTAAGGTCTTGACTTGTACTTTAAAGTACATATATAGGGTTTTCCAATAAGAATGATATGATTTCTTTGAAATAAAACGCGCTTATTGTTAAGGAATTCAAAAGTTTTTTATTTAATGTGAAGTACAATCGATACAATTAAGTTCTAAATAAAACGTTATTCAAATGTCCTCCACGACTTCTTCTGCAGGAACGAATTCGATAAACCCAATTTTCGAGCACTGTTTCCACTAAATCAAGTCGTATGTCATGAATGGTACGTTCAATATTGTCTTTTAAAGCTTGAAGAGAGTCTAGTTTATTTCTAAAGACCAATGACTTCAAATAAAACCACAAGAAATAGTCTAATGGTGTTAAATCACAACTTCTTGGAGGCCATTCAATACCACAATTTCTTGAAATAATCGAATCTCCAACCTTTTCTCGCAACAATTCAATTGTATCATTTGCTGTGTGGCACGTAGCCACAATCGGTCATTGGCAAAAAGATAGCTCTTAACGAGAACTAAAGTATTGCTCATGATTGTCAAGATCGTAGGACGACTGGAAAGTGTTTTCTTTGGATTTAAAAAAAATGTACAGCATAATTTTCAAATGTGAACGGAAAGTTTATTTTTGCTCTAGCTCCTTAACGTTACGTCGGATCGGTAATCGGCCATTGGCAAAAAGATAGCTCTTAACGAGAGCTAAAATATTGCTCATGGGTGACAATATCATAGGTCGTTTTTTTTGGATTTTTAAAAAATTCACTTAGCGCACGAAAAGTTTTATTGCAGAACGATTATTTTGATAACGAAACTAAATAATTTGTAAAAGTTGTTCTTGCGTATATCTCTCCATGATGAAATTGTAAACACTACTGAATACAATGAAAAACAAATGACAGATCATGACATATTACAAATGGCCGAAACGTCACTTCAAAATCATATCATCCCTATTGGAAAACCCGTTATTAATGCTGGTTAATTCAAAGTTTTTAAATGTATCAGTTGCATATGCAACTTTATGTTGCACATTGCACCTCAATGACGCCAGCATAAAAAAATATAGTCATGTGCCTCAGTTGTCCTTAACTGATGTTCCAAATTTCAAGATGGTGCTCGTTTTTAAAACAACATTTACAAAAAATGCCAATGATTTTCCTTTATAAACTATGATAAATATTGAAATTGCAAAATATACAGAATCATTTCAATAAAAAATAATTTCCATTTCTGATATTTTTAAGTAATAACGCTATTTGTGAAACTGATGAAAACACCAGATTAAATTTTACAGGATCAGCTCAGATTACATAGTGCTCCATGCCTTTATATATTTCACATATCTATGTTAGTGTTTTCCTGGTCCAGTACGCAAATTAAAATTTAAGAATAAAAATAATCTAATTTGCTCTAATTTGTATAAATCTACAATCTCGTTTTTAATATATAACAAATGCAATTTTCACATATCAGGAATTTCTTAATAAATTTTTTTTAAAAAAGAACGGTGCTGAACAACGTCTTCAAATGTTCAGCGTTTATTTAGAATATATGGGACTATAGAATATACGGGGCATAACTATAATTTTCACAGAGTTTTAAGTTGGTGTCATTGATGTGTAAAATGCAAATTAAATTTGCAAATGCATCGGATGCTCTCAAAAACGTTAACGACGCGAACATAAATCCCTGCTATGAAATATAGAGCTTACGACCTTTAAAATGAGCCATCTTTTGTAAAAATCCGTCCACGCATTCCGAAAATACAACTCGAAACGTACGCCCTTTGAGAATATTATCCTATTTTCTCAGATTTCAGATGCTAATAACATCTGGAATTTTTTTTTGTAATTTATAAAATTCTATCTTTATATAATTTGGCAGAAATGAATATTTTTTTGAAAATCTGTTCAGATTAGGTATATGAAATTTATGACGGTTCCACGAAAAAAGCGTTGTGAAAGCACTGTTTTGGGACGCTTGCCTAAAATGTAATAGAAGTGCTATTTGGTGATGGATTTACAATGCTTTGAGAATAAATTATTTGAGAAAAATTAATCGTGTTTGGAAAGTGGTATCTAAGTTAGTCTTTAAATCGATACCTCCATTCCAAAACAGTCTAAATAGCTAGGTTTTTAGTGTACGGTGTATTAAAAAAAGCTAACTTAATAACATTTTTAAGTAACGTCACCAGCATACAATAAAACATTTGAATTGTGTGGCTTTCCAATTATTTAAGTCTAATAAATTAAACGATTTTCTATGAAATTAATTACACCTTTTCTTGCAAAAAGTTAGGCATAATTCCGAAATAAACGAAAACGATTTTTTTAATTAACATGTAAAGTAATTCCGCAAAATCGTAATTTTTGACGAAATGCATATCGTCAAAAATTACGATTTTATCAAAATTTAGAAGTTTCTATAAGATCTACTTTCTTGTTGTTAAAGTGGGAATTGTCTTTTCTGTAAAAGACTGCAGGATTCGCTTTTACAGAGCATCTTTGACATGCGAAAACCCAGTGCGACCTTTACAACATCTAAAGATTGAACAAGCTGGCATGTTGGAGGAAAAATTCAATATTATGAATTCAAAATCTCATTTAAAGGAAATACCTTAAAAATAATATATTTCTTTTGATTCATTGATTTCGAAATACGAACATTTTTTGGGAATTATTACCTTCAAACAATCGAAGAAGCGTCATGAATTTTGTTCTTACAATGTTTTAACAGCGTTGTAAAATACCACCGTCACACCGTATATCGGTGTTATCATTTTGACGCTTTTACAACGCTTTATCCCACCGTGTGATGACAGTTCACAGTGCTTTCACAACGCTTTGAGGATGGTATTTTTCTGGCTGGGTATATATTTGTTCCTTCTGATTCTTGATCAATGAAAGAATACTTCTCTTTTTAATGTTATCGTTTCACATCTAGTTAATTATGAATAAGCCTTAATGAGGAGGAGCAGCTTAGTACTTTTTTAACTGTAACGAAACCAATTATTTCAAATTGGTTTCGCCCGACATTCTGACATTCCTTACAGGTTTTTTTTGTTAAAGTTACTTTAAATTAAAATGAAACAAGGAAACATATCGCACCTGTTCCACAAAAGGGTAACAACTCAAAATTTAAAAAATTTCAGTAGAGGCCAAAAACTGATTCCGTTAATATTAATGATATATTACATTTCGTTGCAAGAAAATATCATAGAAAAATAATTAAGCTATTTCCTTTTTTCAGAAGACATTCCTTCAGGCCGAAACGCCAAAATCTATCAGTTACGAACGAATAGAAATAAATTGTAAAACGCGAAGAAACAGTTTTCCGCGAACATTGATTGAACTTTTTTTGCACTTATCGATTAATATAAATTTTTTAATTGTGACAATTACAAAAAATTCGGGAAAAACGGTCTGAAAATCCACGAAAAACCTCACTCGTTGGAATCAAATTCCTATTCGTTCGTAACTGACAATTATTCGCTACAGGAAGGAACGTCTTCTTAAATTATTTTTTGTTTTTTTATGATTATAGAAAAATAACAACTTTTCTGAGTTGTTACTCTTTTCCTGAAAAAACTGTGTATAAATAGTGGTATTATTTTGAGTTGTACCTTTTTAACTGAAGAATTACTCCGATTATGAAAAGGGCACAACTAAAAATATTGCTCTTTAAATGATAAATCGACGGTCCGATATGCTTAAACACGTGGAGACAAATAAAACTGTAACTCTTTAGTTGAATCTGACGTTGACGTTATTCTGAAAACATGGAGAGAGTCATAACGGTTTTTTATTATGAAAAAGGAGAAAAATCAATGGTAATTTTTTGCTGTGGGTATAGATTGCCATTTTAAAATTTAAAAATCTTGAGTTGTTATCCTTTTGTGGAACAGGTGCATATATTGCCAGATGACGTAAATTTTGTACAGCTCGCTTGGGATGTAAAATGGGCAATATCGGATAAAGCTCCCATACAGAGAACTATACCGAGTTTACATTTTAAAGCCATACAAACCAAAAATTTTAACTGACTGTGCGGAATTTTGAAAAATTCTTCCATACAAAGTTATCTTCCAAATGACCTCCATGACGCTATATTACTCGTAGAAGGATTGGACCAATGTGGCCTATCTTCGAACCTGAGATAGAAAAAATATTATCACATACCATATATGAAGTCGATCCGTTACTCCTTTCGAGAGTTATCGCGCGCTCCAGCCGGACGGACATTGCTCAAATGACATAAAATATCCTAAAACTGATTCCCGATGTACATATTTCGGGTCTTGGTCACTCCTTGGATGTGCTACACTTTTGGTCCGTAGCAAGTACTCCACTAAAGTGAGGGTATTAAAACTAGGGATGTAACGAAAGTGATTTTAGCGAATGTGAATGATAGTTTGGCCCTTTAGTACCAACAAATTTAAGGAACTGAATTGATACTTTTCCAGGATATTCAAGTATTAAGAATGTTTTCCATATTTATACCTCCTGTTACCATAAGGACAAACATATTTTTTGTCCGATGTCAACCTCGACGCACATTTTTCAACTGATCTGGCTGAAATTTAAGCATTTAGGGCCTGTTTCTGTAACTATTTTTCGTTCGTCTACTGCGAACGATCAAAAATCACTCAATTATTCCGAGAAATCTATAAATCACAGAAGTTTATAATTCGTTGTGTCTGCAGAAAATCATGTAAAAAGCTTGTTCCTAAAATAGTTCTAACCTGCGTTTTATAGAATTCAAGTAATAGCTGAGAGAATTTTGATCGTTCGCCGTAGACGAACGAAAATAAGTTACAGAAACAGGCCCTTATACATTATATTGCACTTATTCATCCCTAGTGAGCATGTGGTATATAGGTCAATGTTTTGATGTAGTCCATCATATAAAAGTCATTTCCGATTTGACTCTTGACGCATTTCTGAAGTTTAGGCATTTGTACTTTATATGAAGTAATGTGCGTGGAATAGATGTTTACTCTATATAACCTACAATAAATCGTAGTAATACAAGTAATGGTTAGATATATCCTCCACATATTTCTCAACTTGGATCAAAAACCTAATTTCTGCCAAATTCTATAAAGATCAATCGTGAAATACAGTTTCAATATCGCTTAAATACTCAATAGGCAGAAACATATATATGTGGCTATATCTAAATCTGATCCGATGGCCAAATTAAGCAGTAATCCTTACTAAATTAAGAAACTTCTTTCTGCCAAATTTTGCAGTGATCGGAAGTAAAGTACAACCTCTATACAGAGTTCGGAAAAAACACTAAGGAACGGTTCCTTAGCGTTCTGTACCGTCCCTTGCCGCGAACAGAACAGTACACTAAACATTTTTTTAGTGTTACCGTTCGCGAACGCTACCACTACGATAACGTACCGTTCTTAGAACACGACGTACGGTATCACTACGACAACGTACGGTTCATAGAACAGTATTACTACGTCGTAGTGATACTGTTCTTTTGAACAGAACACTAACAGTATCACTACGTTTAGAGTTCCGTTCTTTTTTATATTCGACACCACAGGTCGCAAATATGAAGCAATCTTAATGAAAATTGGTACAGAGGCATGTCTTAACCCAGGGATGATCCCTATTTAAAATGGGGCATATCGGTTCGTACTTTGATATAGCCCCCATACGAAGGTCCCTTTCGATAAGACATTTACGCACTAGAAACGCATTTTTTAACCGATCATGCCGTAATTTGAATATTTGTACTGTGTATTATATTCAATCGTGCCTAGTGAAAATTAGGCATATCGGTCCATATTTTAATGTAGCCCCCATGCAGAGGTCCCTTTCGATAAGACATATTTACGCTCTAGAGAGCACATTTTTTAATCGATCATGCTGAAATTTAAATATTATTCGAAATGGGACCTTCGTATGGGCCCTATTTTAAATAGGGATCGTCCCTGGGTTAAGAAATGCCTCTGTACCAATTTCCATTAAGATTGCTTCATATTTGCGACCTGTGGTGTCGAACAGGGATGCAAAAGTTGGTACAATTATACTTTTTTGGTACATTTTGAGCTTCGAAATTACTACCGCCACCAATTTGGTACATTTTTATATTTTTTGTTCATCAAATTAATGTCGATGTTACGTACGGATTGAATGGACAAACGATACCTATAATTGAAATATCACGAGGATTATAAAATCTAAAATTACAGGTCCAAATCCATATTTCCAGGAATTCTTCATGGACAAATTAACTTCAAGAAATTAAATTTAAAAGGAGCAGTCGGTAAACCGGTCCCTATACTGAAGGGACCAACTATACGAGTAAAATGCTTGTAATAAAATTAGTGTAAATTTCTATAAAAACTCATTGGGGCCGGTACTTGTATATATCACATTTGAAGTTGTCTCGGGATATGTGAATTTATATTAATTTCCACCAATTTATCATAGAGTTCATCTAAGAAGCTTCTAATAATACTAGAGGCAAAGCTTCTAAGTATGTATTTACCATTCACTCTAAAAATGCAAACTTTTTAAGATATTTTTAGATTTTTGTTGAATTCCGGACGGCATGTTCCGGACAGCACGAAATGCATATAGAAAATGGGTTATTAAAATATGTTTTTTAATGTCAATATTATACAATATTTCTCAAATATTTTTACGTAGAAAGATCGACAAAGTCTTAAACAACAATTGTATGCCAAGATTGTTAATTTTTTTTATTTACATAATTCGTAAATGTCGCGCAGAAACTTTGACTAAAAAAATACTCAAGAAAGAGATACAAAATTGTAAGTCATTTTTTGGAGTAGCCCAGGAAAATTCCCATATGCAAAAACACTTGTATACTTCTCTTGTTAGAACTTTTCTAGAACATATCGTCGGTGCGCCGACGAAAACTCCTATGTGTTTTTTTACTAGTTTTCAGTAGAGACAAAAAACGTTGCTATTTCGTCAAATCACGATATTTTTAATATCTTAGATTTTTGAATTTTTCTTTTAATTATTTACCACCAACATATCATAAAAAAAATCGTATATGTGAAAAGCCCACGACGTGGTAAATGGTTTTCATGAAAATCGACACATAGGATGTTTTGTTTGGAGCATTTTAAATATTTATAAACAAAAAAATTACACATAGGAGTTTTGGTATTCGAACATTCACAGCATGCCTCAAGTATACGAAAGTTGGGTAGATTGACGGCAAAAACGGCTAATGAGGTTTTGTACAGAATCATCCCCTCTACTCAGATAAGAAGAAATCAAAATCTGATCTGCTTCCTTTCGCGAGTTATCGCGATAAAAACAATTTTTAACCAAAAAACCGAACTTAATTACATTGAATCGCGGAAATTTTAAACTATAACATAATTTCCAATAAATATGAAAATTTGTAAGACTCTTTGTAATGTCCGCGATATTTGCTATATTATTCTATAGCGAAATTTTTGTAATCCAAAAAATCGACTTCCACCGCAAAATTTTTACAAAAATATTATTGCGAATTTATTAAAATTAATATATTTACATTCTATGATTTCTGAGGGATAGATTGGCACTAGCATTTCCACCATAAACATCCCGCGACGAATATATTTCGAACAAAAACATTTAAGTTCAGAATTATTTAACTATATAACGCTATTATTACGCGAACGGTCAGTCCTAGGAAAAAGTGGTCAAAGAAAGTTTGGGAGATATTAAAAACGACTAAAATTCCTTCTTTAACAAAAAAAAAATAAAATAATTTGGTAGGGATTTACAATGTGTCAAATCAAAATATGTCTCATAAAAGGAAAAAGCATACAAAAGTTGTAACACACTGTAAATCCTTACCAAATTACTATAAATTTTGTTTGTAAAAGAAAGAGTTGTAGGCCTTTCGCTTATCTCTCAAACTTCCTTTGACTACTTTTCCCTAGAACTGTTCATTCGCGAGATAATAGCATTATATAGTAAAATAATTCCGAACTAATTTTTTTTGTACAAAATTTACTCGTCGAGGGATATTTTTCGCGAATATGCTGATATTAATCTATTCCTTACAGATTATAGAATGCAAATATATTAATCTTATTAAATTCGGTATAATATTTTTGGAAACATTTGGCGGTGTAAGACACAAAATTCGCAATATAAAAACATGGCAAATGTCGCGGACGTTATAAAGCGTCTCACAAATAATCATATTTAAAGGAAATTGTGTTACAGCTCTAAATTTCCGCGTTTTTCTTTACAAATCAAAGCTATTGTTTGTTTTGAGTAAAGGTACTGTTTTCGCGATAACTCGCGAATGGAAGCAGATCCAATTTTAATCTATTCATTGTCGAATAGAGGGGATGAATCTGAACAAAACCTCATTAGCCGTTGTTTGGCGTGAATCTAAGCCAACCTTCTATTCCTTGGGACAGGCTGTGCCAACAACACATAGGAGTTTTTGTCGGAGCATTACTATAGAGGGATACACATAGGAGTTTTTGGTAACTTCGGAACCGGTCAAGATAGCGCAAAATACTTTGGTGGGTAGTCGTTTGACCGGTAGGACGTTCTAATTCGACAATAAAAAAAATTCGAAAAATTACGCTGTCTGTCTGTTGTGTTGTATCCTCAAGCTCCATTACAATTTACGAAAACATCTACTTGAATTTTGAACTCGATATTAAAAAACACTTCAATCGTAAAGAACTCGATATCGAATGACGTGATTTGGCAACTGTTCTTGAAGTTTTAAAACGATTTCCAACGTTTGGGTCATTTCAAAATCACATAAATCTTTTCCATTTTATGAAAGATCACTTTTCTGAATTCGCAAATTCTACAAGCTTCTTTAAAGCGTTTTCTTTAAATGTTTTTAAGATTTTAAAGCAAATTGTGCGGATTCTAAGTAGAGATCATTAATAATTTATTTCCGATCGACTCATATTAAAACCTGTATCTTGTTCCCCTTAATACAACATATTTCCCGTTTTCGACTCTACGGATAAGTTTATGTTCTTTGAAATCATTTCCGATTTTGTATAACATTTTTCTATTGTTTGGAGACGTTTTCACAATTGACTCCGATTTAACTTCTTCCTGCTGATGTAGAAGTCAAAAATATAAGTTTATAAAATTTATATAGACAGATTTTTAGGGTAGAAAAGCCCAGTTCCATATTCCATAAAATTGACCATAAATTCTTTGTAAAGAAACATATTTGGGTCCAAAGAAAATTCAGAAACTTGATACCGAGTGGAAAATTCCAATACAAGCTACATTCGGAGTACAGAACAGGGCCGTATAGAGCAATCAACTAGACTATTTGAATGTAAACAATTGAAGTCGAAATTTCTGTATTGAAACTCAGACAAATCACGAAGAAAAGGGCAAAAAAATGCTCCGATTTATCTATTACTTTTAACTCCAATAATATTTATAGATATTCGCATGCAAAGCAGCCGGTATTTGTTAATTTAATATGCAATTTAAAACATACGGGTCTGTTATGCAGCAAGGTGATTTGATATCACGGTGATTTTAAAATCACCGGCGACTTACAATCTCTGTTGTAGTTCGAAATCTCCCGGTTTATTATTCATAGCCCCCCCCAAAAAAGATTGTTCGAATTATGTTCGGGTAATTTCGAACTCCAAAAGTGATGTTAAGTCGCCGATGATTTTAAAATCACCGTGATATCAAATCGCCGTGATTACAGAACAGACCCGATAAGCTCCCCAATAGTTCATCTATAAGCCTGACTGGCTGAGAAACGAGAGATTTACGTTTTTTTTCGAAATTCCCCCAATGTGTATCAATATTTTTATATAGTCCTCATATAATGGACTATATAAAATCCTTATACTCTTTATCATTATAGTCTGCCCCGCCAGACTTTAGTTTTTCTTTACTCCTATTGTTATGACTCACACTTCATGGAAGAATTTAAGATTTATTAACAAAAAAATCTCCTGCGGCGGTAAATCTATTTGTATTCGTTTATATTTAAGGTGATTCATGATGTGTTGCTTATTAGCAGGTGTACTCATACGTACGTACCCTGGCTCTTCGTGTAATCTCTATAATAAGGTATACCTCAGGTTTCGTGTATACTTATATGTGTACATGGATTGCATCTTAAATAAACTTACACACTTGCCTATTGTTTTTTTTTGCAATGTTTTTTTTTGCGTTTCTGCCTCATCCTATTGATTATCTTGAACTTTTTTCTTTTTGTATCTTCTAGATGGTGGGCTTCCTCCTGATTGGCGTTGGTGTCTATGCTCGTGCTGCTTCAATTGTTACAAATCTTCCCATTGTTGGAGGCATATTGGCATGTGGTATAATCTTGATACTCATCTCAATATTGGGACTGGCTGGTGCTGTTAAACATCATCAAGTCATGCTGTTCTTCGTATCCTTTTTAAAGAAACCAAAAAAACAAGAGAGAAAAGAAAACAAACTTGAAACAAAGACAAAGACACTTGTGATCGATGATGATGCCCAAGAAGTACTTGTGCTGAATAGACAGTATTGCAAAGTAAATTGTGTTAAACCGTGAGTGGGGAGAGGTCTCTAAGGCATGTTTTTAAAGGTCTAAAATAAGATATAAAATTCATGGGTTTGAATATACAGATATATATTAGAATACAGACAGAAAATGAGGAAAGAGTAGAATTTCCGTCACTTTCATCTTTCCTAACAGAAAGTATATATTAGTTAGAAAGATTTCCCTTGCTCCGTGCGTCCAATGTTTTCCTAGGTATAATTTAAACAATGTTTTGCACTCATATATGTCGCTATCATTAATGAGGTGGAAAAAGGTTCTTGTTAAAAATGTAGGCCTTAGAAATTATATTTAAAAAAAGTTTAGAAGCTCACCTACAAAGAACAAAAACAAACGTTTATAAATATATGAAATGTAATGTTTTTTAAGCGGCATTTTAGTTCTTTCTAAGAAATTCCAACTAAATCGGCTCAAAGGCCTGTCTGTAATTCACAATGTTTTGTTCAAGCAAATAGTAGAAAGTTTGCAAACAAACGCCTAAGAATTTCTTTTGAAATACATTCTCTAGACCCTAGAGAGAAAAACAAAGCATCCAAAAGGCGACTAAATCCTTTAATTTGCCTTTTCCCCAGTCAAATGCACACAGTCACGGAAAATCAAAAACGAATTGAAAAATATAATTACTTTTAATTACGGCTGGTCCACATATTGTGCATTTATATTACGGAGGGGAATTGAGTTCAGTTGCCGATAATTATTATGTCAACACAATTATCTGGACGGACGACGGATGGAACCCCAGAACATAATGTATATATATTGCTACGGTGCTGCTCATTATTATTGAGTTTTCTCACCCTCGCCCAAGACAATTTACTATGTTCATACATGTATGAATAAAACGTGCGTGTATCTCTATCTCTCTCTATTATACACTACGGAAGACAGGCAGGCAGTCAGGCACTACTAGGACGACAACGCAATCATGACAGAAGGCAGAAGGTTATCGCAATTACTTACTATGTGACCCCCCTCAGTGACGTCTGTTGTGTTGTTATTGCTGCTGCTGCTGCTTGCTGCTACTGGAACATAATGAAAACAACGGCAATGGTAAAAAAGCTGAAACTACACACACAACTGCCAAAGACAACCTTATAAAAATTGGACTATTAAAATGTAGAACTATGTGAATATAGCGAATGGAGAGAAGGAGACGAGGAAACATAATCACAAAAAATTAAAATGCAAAAAGTTCCTACAATGAACACAACGACGACATCAACAGCGAATATAAATTTCCATTCTGTGGCAATGATAACAAATGAAAATTGTAGTGTTGTTGAGTTGGGTCGGGTCGCGTCGAAATGAAAAATCCCCTACCCTAGAACTAAACAGTTGTGTCAATAAAATTGTGCAACAATTTTGAGGCAAACGTCTTATGAAATGAAATATGCACCCAATATATATTGCCCGCATTAAACTACTAAAAATATATTGTTATATAGAAAACTATCCAAGAGAACAAATCCAAGTTTTCCAACTTTCCAAAGTTATCGGATTAAAAATCCCTTTTTAATTTGACATGTAATCGTTCACCCGATTTGACATCTAACAAAATTTAACAGAGAGAGTTTTCTTTTTCAGGGAAATTCAGTTCAGATTTAGATATAGCCCCCATATATATGTTTCACCCGATTTGACATGTAAGCGTTGTAGAAACCGTGTGTTATATCCGATCAGTACGAAATTCGGCAGAGGAAATTGTTATTACAAGTATGAACACTGCCAAATTCTTATCCCGCCCGACTTTGGTTTTTCATTTGCCGAAACTAGCTGAAATTGTGCATATTTCTAGTTATACCCTCACTTTAGTGGAGGAGCAAATGATATGCTACGGCGAAGGAGTGACCTAAGTATGTTCGGCAGAAATCCGTTTTAGGTCATTTGAGTAATGTCCGTCCGTCTGCCTGTCTGGCTGGAGCCCACGATAACTTACAAAAGTAGTAACGGTTTGACTTTAAATTTGGTATGTAATAATAATTTTTTGTATCTGACGAAGATGGGCCATATTGGTCTATTCCTACTAGTTCCTTCCTCACAAAGGGTTAAAATTTAGTTAAATATTGATTCTCTAATAATTTCTATACTACCACCTATCCGAATCCTTTGTAATGCCACACATTGTTATAGCTTATCTGTCGCTATCACTTTGAGAATAATGGCGAAGTACCTCGCCAGATTAATTCCGAAACAGGAAAGAGATAACATTTAATCCAAACATTGGGTTCCATTTAAATTCAATGGGTAGTTGTCTACCAATGATAATCCTAGCAAATATTTGATGAGGTACTTATCAAAACTTGACTATTCCAATTTTTGTGTTTTTGCACAATTTGAGAAAATATGCTGAGTTCAATGCTGCCAAATAAAAAAATCAGTTCGACCAAAAGTGAAATAGTCAAGTTTTGAAATCTGCCTCCTCATTTATAATATACTGGGGTAGTGCTTTCATTCCAGTATGATCAAATGTTGCCAGTTTTCAATATATCTTTTTGAAATTTTTGATGTTTTTTATTTTTCCATCAACAATTTCTGGTTTAATAATAAATACACAAATAAACTTTAATTCGTTTAGTGTATCCTCGATTAAAGTGTATCCTCGATGAAACCTACTGATACCGCATAAGGTCAACCACCTACCACCTAAATTGAATGGCATTACCCGTTTTTACCTGTGAAATCACGTTTTCGAGATATTAGCCACAAAGTTTGCTGGTTAGTAAATTCAGGCACAATTTTGGTATAGAAGACTTAGGAATAGATGTTCCACAGCAAAGAACGAAATAAAGTAGACACTTCAAGAAGTATTTCTCTCAAGAAACCCACAGCACCGCTCATCACCTTACCTCAGATATTCTGCCTTCAAAAATAATGTATTCGAAAGACCGATGTCCTAAGAAGGAACCGCGAATGAGTTTCTGATTTTTGTACTAAGCTTATAAAACCCAATTTCAACTGTAAATGACTGAAAAACTTTAAACAAAATTGTCACGTCTACCACTTCGACCGTGTTTTCAAGTCATAAAAGTCTTATCTGCCACTTACTAAGATAAAAAGTCACTTTGACCAAAATTGTATGGTTTTAAGACTTTTTTCCTTTAGTATCTATAATTTTTTTTGGATAGTATGACTTTTTTCTTTTCTGTGTGCATTATTACGCACAAGTTCTTGCAAACACGACAGACCCTAATTTATTATATAAATAAACCAGTAAGGAAAGACAGATAGTAGCGCGATCGGACTGTATAATACCCTACACCTCCCTAACAATGCAAAAAAGGTCATTGGGATAATTGGTTTCGTTTCAGTTATCAAAGTACTTAGCTGTACCTCCTCATCAAAGCATATTCCAAGGAGGAGTTGAAGATTTTGATCATAAGAAAATAGACCTGAAACGCAGTATTCTTTCATAGATCAATAATCGGAAGCGCAAATAGTTGTGATATAAACAGATTTTCTTAAATTTGGATCTAAAACCTCATTTCTGCTAAAAATTATATAAAGATCGGACGTAAACTACAGTTTTAATAGCGCTTAAATATTTATATATATATATATATTTGTTGTACATATATCTAAATCTGAACCGATTATCCCCAAATGAAGCAGTATTCGTTTCTACATTAAGAAACTACTGTCTACCAAATTTTGTAATGATCGGACATTAAGCAGAACTTTGATACCAAATCGGGAGGAACATATGTATCTAAATATAAACCGATTTTCCTCTAACTCCGAGTAGTCTCTATGTGTATCAAGAGATTTCTATCTGTAAATTTTTACAGACATCGGTTATAAAATGTTGATTATACAGTGCATATACACCAAATCGGAGTTAGATACAATATAGTCCTAATTCCCTGTACCACAGTGTGATGTAGGGTATAATAATAACCTGTACTGTGCACCAGCCAGCAGACAGAAACACAGACAGACGGACGTACATTGCTCATTCAACTTAAAATGTCCCAAAACGGATTTCCGCCGAAAATACTAGGGGTCTTAGGTCACTCCTTCGATGTGTTTCACTTTTGTCCGTAGCAAATGATATATACCCTCGACACACTAAAGTGAGGGTATACAAATTATAACATTATTTTTAAGGGACTACATAAAATTGATAATTTTTTAGAGCTTTAGCAAAAAAGTAGGCCCGGTCCCTTCCTCCAAAAATACAAATTGTGAACAAAATAGTTTTCTTCTTTATCACTATTGGTTATTAATTTGGAGGTTTGTTACCCTGAGCGTACACGGAGTAGTAACACGCCGAAGGAGTGGTCTAAATCAGATGAACTTTGTTCATCATTATGACTTGTAGGGACATACAGGGTTTTCCAACAAGAGGTGTTATTTTGAATCACCCGGTATTTCGGTAGCTGTCACTTTTGAAGCTTTTATTCTTTGACATTTGACAAGTAGAAACTACGCCATTACTAACCAGTAAGGAAAGGCTAAAGTCGGGCGGTGCCGACTATATAATACCCTACACCACTCTCGTAATATTGAATAACTCTGATATATAAATTGTTTACATAAATTTACTTTTGGGACATTTTATACTTAAATAATACCCTGTACCACAG
This sequence comes from Eudasyphora cyanicolor, assembly GCA_963930755.1. Classification (NCBI taxonomy): domain Eukaryota; kingdom Metazoa; phylum Arthropoda; class Insecta; order Diptera; family Muscidae; genus Eudasyphora; species Eudasyphora cyanicolor. The sequence goes on from OZ005734.1 coordinate 335,609,891, forward strand.
TGTGGTGTAGGGTATAAAAACGATTGGATCTAAAGAGCCAAATCGGATGAAACATATATATGGGAGCTATAGCTAAATCTTAACCGTTTTTCTTCAAATTCGGTAGTGTTGGTTCATGGATCAAGAAACTCTACCATTCTAAATTTCAACACGATTGGATATAAAATACAGCTTTTATAGGACTAAAGGACCAAATCGGACGAAACATATATATGGGAGCTATAGCTAAATCTTAACCGATTTTCTTCAAATTCGGCAATGTTTGTTCATGGATCAAGAAACTCTACCATTCTAAACTTCAAAACGATCGGATGTAAAATTCAGCTTCTATAGGACTAAAGGGCCAAATCGGACGAAACATATATATGGGAGCTATAGCTAAATCTTGACCGATTTTCTTCAAATTTGGCAATGTTGGTTCATGGATCAAGAAACTCTACCATTCTAAATTTCAAAACGATCGGATGTAAAATACAGCTTCTATAGGAGTAAAGGACCAAATCGGACGAAAGATATCTATGGGAGCTATATCTAAATCTGCACCGATTTTCTTCAAATTCGGCAATGTTGGTTCATGGATCACGAAACTCTACCATTCTAAAATACAAAATGATTGGATGTAAAATACAGCTTCTATAGGACTAAAGGGCCAAATCGGACGAAACATATATATGGGAGCTATAGCTAAATCTTAACCGATTTTCTTCAAATTCAGCAATGTTGGTTCATGGATCAAGAAACTCTACAATTCTAAATTTCAAAACGATCGGATGTAAAATACAGCTTCTATAGGACTAAAGGGCCAAATCGGACGAAAGATATATATGGGAGCTATATCTAAATCTGAACCGATTTCAACCAAATTCAATAGCGATCTTAAGAGCCGCGAAATACTCTAAACTGCAAAATTTCAGAACGATCGGAGTGAAATTGCGACCTGTCGACGAACAACTTTACATGGACAGACGGACGGACGGACAGACATCGTTAAATCGACTCAGCTAGTGATTCTGAGTCGATCGGTATACTTTAAGGTGGGTCTAGCTGTGTTATTTTAAGGTGTTACAAACATCTGCCGTGAAACAAACTTATAATACCCTGTACCACAGGGTGGTGTAGGGTATAAAAATGGAACGATACACGATTCAACAACACATTGAAATTATTAAAATTCGAAAATCATCGACTAATCATCTTGATTGATGAGGCCCATTTCCACATCGGTGGCTACGTCAACAAGCAAAATTGTCGCATCTGGGGCTCGGAAAACTCAAGAGTTATTGTTGAGAAGCCTCTCCATCCTCAACGTGTGACTGTTTGGTGCGGTTTATGGTCCGGCGGGGTCATTGGACCTTACTTTTTCGAAAATGAGGTTGAATCAACAGTTACGGTGAATGGATTGCGCTCTCGAGAGATGATTAATGATTTTTTATGGTCGGTGTTGGAAGATATTGATCTGCACAACGTTTACTTTCAACAAGATGGCGCTACGTGCCACACAATCAACGAAACTATTGCTCTGTTACGGGAAAAGTTTCCAGACCGTGTTATCTCTCGAAGAGGTGATCACAATTGGCCACCGAGATCTTGTGATTTAACACCTTGCGACTTCCTTTGGGGCCACGTGGAAGATAAGGTCTACGCCAACAGCCCAGGGTCGATTCAAGACCACAAAGATAGAATTCGTGAGGCTATCGAGGACATACGGCAGCAACTTTGCGATTTGGTTATGGAAAATTTCATGAAAACCATTGTGTTGCCATCAAAGCGTATTGTGGGGACCTATAATGATTTTTTACAAGGAATTTTTTTTAATAAATCGCCAAAAAAAATTCCTTCGATTTCCACGACTTTAGATATATCATTATTTTTTGAGGGAGATTTCGGGTATTTTGGGAGAAATACTTTTTGAAGTGCCTCCATTATTTGGCCTTTCATACTTAAATTGTGTCTGAAATTGATAACCTGTTTGTTTCCCAGCAAACTTTGTGGCTAAATATATCGAAAACGCGTTGTCACAGGACAATCGGTTAATATCATTAGATTTAAGTTGACATTATGTGCGGTAAGTTGTTTTCATCGAGGATATATGTTAAAAGAGCATATTGGACGCACAGAGTTTTTGATTTGCACAACACGTTCATCTAGTAAAATTCACAGATATGTTAGGATCTCTGGTAGGAGATGGTCAAGGGGATCAACTTATGAATATTCTTCGATTATTACAGATCCAAGTTTCGAGATTTTATATACATAGTTCGACGACAAATTAGATGACAAATTGAAACTGGTGTCGATCACACCGGGTTAAGTTGGAGAGCAATCAAGCATATTGCATCGGACAGGACCGAATGGAAGGGTTTGTGGTGGCTCTTGGTTCCACCTAGGAACCGCAGATAATAATATATGGCAAATGCCGTATCTGTCTATCACCCAGAGATGGTAGTTTCATAACGTAGACAAAACAATCTCGAATACTGATGACTGAAAACAGCAGATGACCTTTATCAGAGAGTCGAATATAGTAATAGCTACAGTTCACGTTTTGAAAGGTTTTACAATTTTCCAAGTACTTATCTGTTAACAATTTTACTATAACGCTGTGTATCTGATTCGATTAAACAATGTCCGCCCTTGTGTCCATGTATGCTTGTGATCAATGCGTAGCGTATAATTATACCCTACACCACACTGTGGTACAGGGTATTATAAGTTTGTTTCACGGCAGATGTTTGTAACACCTGAAAATAACACAGCTAGACCCACCTTAAAGTATACCGATCGACTCAGAATCACTAGCTGAGTCGATTTAACGATGTCTGTCCGTCCGTATGTCCATGTAAAGTTGTTCGTCGACTACAGGTCGCAATTTCACTCCGATCGTTCTGAAATTTTGCAGTTTAGAGTATTTCGCGGCTGTTAAGATCGCTATTGAATTTGGTTGAAATCGGTTCAGATTTAGATATAGCTCCCATATATATCTTTCGTCCGATTTGGCCCTTTAGTCCTATAGAAGCTGTATTTTACATCCAATCGTTTTGAAATTTAGAATGGTAGAGTTTCTTGACCCATGAACCAACATTGCCGAATTTGAAGAAAATCGGTTAAGATTTAGTTATAGCTCCCATATACATATATGTTTCGTCCGATTTGGCCCTTTAGTCCTATAAAAGCTGTATTTTACATCCGATCGTTTTGAAATTTAGAATGGTAGAGTTTCTTGATCCATGAACCAACATTGCCGAATTTGAAGAAAATCGGTTAAGATTTAGCTATAGCTCCCATATATATGTTTCGTCCGATTTTTCTCTTTAGTCCTGAAGAAGCTGTATTTTACATCCAATCATTTTGAAATTTAGAATGGTAGAGTTTCTTGATCCATGAACCAACACTACCGAATTTGAAGAAAATCGGTTAAGATTTAGCTATAGCTCCCATATATATGTTTCGTCCGATTTTGCTCTTTAGATCCAATCGTTTTTATACCCTACACCACACTGTGGTACAGGGTATTATTTAAGTATAAAATGTCCCAAAAGTAAATTTATGTAAACAATTTATACATGAATTACAAAATGTATATATCAGAGTTATTCAATATTACGAGAGTGGTGTAGGGTATTATATAGTCGGCACCGCCCGACTTTAGACTTTCCTTACTGGTTAATTGATATTTTCTAAATGTTAAGGACTATCCCTATTGAAAAATGGCGCAATTGTTGATATAACTTTAACAATAAAAGTCCACTATGATTTGAATTATTTAGGACCTATACATTTTACAATTGAACTCTGAAAAAAGGACGTTGGTTATGAATTTCGATGTTTGGTACCATCACCTTTTATGTTTAGGTTATGGTGGCAGCTAGCTTCGCCAGCTCACATAGACCCCTCATCGAAACCAATCTGTTTGATAAACAAAGTTATAAGTAGTACGAACGTCGGTACCGGAAAGATCTATCAGACTACCTGGAAAGTCCGAACCCAGAATATCCGGACATCGTTTACTTAATGAGGAACAGCAGCAAAACAGGTGCTCAATGTTTTCCACTTCTTCCTTATCACCACAGTTCCTGCGGAAGCCATTGGACTGTCGTCTGGCGTGTTTGCCGATCCGGCAGTGTCCCGTCAGAACTGACACTAACGTAGACAGTTTTTTTTAAACTCTAGTTCGAGTATTCGAGATTTTTACCTTCTATGTTCGTATCTTGGCCAGATTTGTCCAGCTACCCTACAGGTGCCGATATCTGTCTATCTTCTTTTTGGACTACCTCATGCCTAAGCCAATGCTTGCATGTAAACAAACATATTTTGGGAACAAGTGTCTCCTGCTTGATGAACTCCAATTCAATACTATATGCTGTGTCTTCCTGGATTTCTTTCTATGCAACACTGATGACAGAACCGAAACATAGATTGTTATACCTTTTCTGATAATTCAGAAATTACTATAGAGATACATAAACCAATTCTCTCAGGGCCAAGTGTTACAAATCTTATAACACACATAACATTCTCCCCTTATTGTTATGAAGGGAATGCTTGAACGAAGAAAACAAAACAAATTATATATGCAAAAATGAAATTATGACACATTGAACTAAATGAACTTTGAAAATATTATGCAAATTTGGTTTTTCCTTAATTCATTCATTTATATTTCCATCGCCGCCATCCTCGCAGTACATGATCATTTTGTTTTTGCTCTTCCTGATACAATTCTCCATTGCCAGCTCTTGTTTGGCTGTTAATTCGGAACAGCAACAAGAGTTCGCCGAGGAAGGATGGAATACGGTGCCCGCTTCAATGCACAAACAAGTGCAAGACACATTCCTGTGCTGTGGCTTCAATTCGACACAAAATAGCACTGCTGCCTCACCCGAAGCCTCGTGTGATTTGGTCAACAAACAGTGCTGTGTGGGTTCGTACGATACCAATTGCCAGTGTCCTCCATGTCTGCCCAAGCTGGAGGATAAAATCAATTATGCCTTCAAGTTGTGCGGTGGTCTGGGTATTTTCTTCAGTTTTACAGAGGTAAGTTGAAAAATGGAATACATACATACATATGTATGTATATAATATATACAATTGGAATGTCTAAGAATTTGTTAAGGAAATCAATTGACATTTTTTGAAATGATTTCCCACAAATAAAATGTAATGCTTAACATATACTAATAATAATAATACAAATTATGTTTTTCTTTTCTCTAATCCACAACCATTACTAATGCAATTGCTCAGTTCATTGGAGTTTGGTTAACTGTGCGTTATCGCAATCAAAAAGATCCTCGTGGTTTGCCCAGTGCTTTTCTCTAAATTCGAAAACTAAAGCGATTTAATTGAATTGATTTATACGAAGAAACCCCCATTCATTTACAGTCTATTCTATTCTATCCCTTTCTTGTATCTTTTCAAAACAAGCATGTATCTATTCTAGTCAAGTCAAGTCATTGCAGCAATCAGAAATCATGAAATGGAGTGGTTTAAGTTTTAAACACTCATTCACAATAATTCTCTTCAATATATTGTATTTATAAAAAAGCAAAAAAAAAACACTATTTTAGATCTTTTACAAGAATCATAAAAAAGAAAACAATAACAAAAGAAATACGATGTTTATGAAATACATACATACATATAATTAAAATCCAATTTTTATAATATCCCCACAACAAACAATACATAACACAATACAGACAATACAATAACACCACTACTCTTACATACATACATAAATACATAATTAAATACAATAACACCACTACTCTTACATACATACATAAATACATAATTAACCCCCTCCCCCACTTAAATACATAATATACAAGTAAACATACATATTTATTCTTCATGCATAATATATAACATTTATTTAACCAAAAAAAAAACATAATTACAAAACATAACATTAATCATTAACAAACATATATACATACATACTTACTTACATAAGATATTCATTAATACATTATATACAACAAAGAACAACAACTATATATTAAAATAAGTACATATTTAGAGAAACACTTAGCTATGTAAAGACGAAGACAGTCTCTTCCTCTCTGTCGTCAGTCCCTTCGAAAAGAAGTAGTCAGTCAATCATTCAATCAATCCATTTTCAGCCTTCGGTTTTCCTCATTACAAATCCCAAATCAAATTGAGGATTATTCATTTATATTCATTCAACATATCCCAAAGGGTTTCATTGCCAATTACATACAAACTTGTTTTGAAATTTGTTTAAAAAAATCTATATCCGATCTCAATACGCCTTCATATACTCTTATATTGTGGACTATTATTAATCGAAACCAATAGAAAAACTATATACACATAACATACCTGGAGAGTCTAAACAACATTGGGTGAGAATAGTTTACAATTTTCACTGTTTTTTGTAGATTTGTTTAAATTTTCTGTTGTTTTATTTCAAAACTTTTCTGTTTTTCCTTTTTGTTTAATTATATTAAAGCATTTATTTAAAATTTTAAAGAGGTTTATCAAAAAGGGTTTAGATTTCCATTATAAGTTAATATATGGTGGAAATCTCTAAACAAATTGCAAAAATTTTAGCTCTTTTGTCAAACGTTTCTCTTTGTCTTATATAAAGTCAGTGGAGGAAAGACCGAACGTGGGGCGTGGGCGACTATATAATATCCTGCACCTCCTTAACCACGCGAAAAGCGATAATAATTTGAAATGATTGGTTTCGTGTAAGTTAACAAAGTACTTAGCTTCACCAAGGCTTATTCCAAAGAGGAGTTGAAGATGTTGGTTATAATAAACTAAATCTGAAACGATAACCTTAAAATATCAAGTATTATTTCATAGGTCGAGAATCGCAAGGAACAAATAACAGGTGGCGCAAAAGTAATCCTCCTATCAGAAAATGCTATAAATTTTGCGATTGGCCCCTAATGTCAGTTCTGTTTTGACATTTGTGTAGTAAACACATGCGAAATACACGTTAATAAACAATGTTACGCTACACTGCTCCAGAACGCGGAATATTTCTGACTATTTATTTGACCAATAATCGGTCGGTGACTTTGGCACAGATTTCCTGGCCGTCCAACGCCTACTGGTGAAACACTGCGACGTTTAGCCGCTCGCCTCGAAGAGACTGGCACAACACGAGATGCTGCCAGGCGTGGCAGACCCCGGAGTAGCCGTTCTGCAGAGAATATTGCTGCTGTAGCCGAGGATGTCATGGAAGCGCCGTCGACATCGACCAGACGACGTGCCACGCAAATGGGTATCAGTCGACGGTCTCTACAGCGAATTTTGGTACAAGATTTGAAGATGTTTCCGTACAAAGTCCAGACGGTGCATCAGCTGTTAGCTGCTGACCGCCAATCGCGTCTAACATAACATCGAAATGTTACTTTTGCGCCACCTGTTATATGGGACTATACATAATCTAAACAGATTTTCATTCAACTTGGATCAAAAATCTAATTTCTATCAAATTATATAAAGATCGGAAACGGTTTTAATGATGGCTTAAATATTAAATAGGCAGGAACATGTATATGTGGCTATATCTAAATATGAACAGATTATCCCCAATTTAAGCAGTAGTCGTTCCCAAATTAAGAAACTTCTTTCTGCCAAATTTTGTAATGATCGAAAGTAAAGTATAACTTCTATAGCACTTTGATAGCAAAACAGGAGGAACATATATACGGGGGCTATATATAAATTTGAACGGACAGTGTTCATTCATGTAATAAGAAACCTCTTTGAGCCGTACTACAGGGCTTACATATCAAATCGGGGGTAACATATGCTCGTATATAGGGGCTATATGTAAATCTGAACCGATTTTAACCAAGTTCAATAGTGATCGTCTTTAGGCAAAAAAAGATATGTGCAAAGTATCGTTGAGATAATTGCGACATGAACATTGATTACTAGAATACATGAACAGACAGACAGACGGACATAGCTAAGTCGATCGGTATAATAAACGATGGGTCCATTTCTTCTCCTTTTGGATGTTACAAACAAATGCTCCAAGTTATAATACCCTGTACCACAGTGTGGAGTAGGGTATAAACATTATTTGTTGACAAAAGTGACAAAACAAATTTTTATAGGCAAAAAAATTGCAAACATTTTTTTTATTTTGTTAAAAAGTTGAAAAAATACTACATATATAGCTAAATACAATAGGTGAAGGGCCGTTTGACTAAAATGTCAAAATTCAACTCCCAACTCGGACAGTCCTTAACCGATCTCGTTGAAATTTTGTCTCATAGCTACTATCCAATAGGAATAAACTTGATGTAAGTTTCATCCCGATGAGAAGACGTTTGTGTTAAAAATTCAACCACTTGACATGAAATCCCCCATATACGTACATGGGTAATTCTAAATCCCGAACGTTACGAAATTTTGCCATATTTTGCAAGTTATTTTGAAAAATACACAAATACGTCATAAGCTAATTTGTAGATTATAAAGAGATCTATAAAAAAAGCTTTTAAGCGAGCTTGTTTCAATCATTAGTAAGTATTATATAAAGAAATGAAAATAATCAGAGAAGACAACAATATAATAACAAATTGGTACACAAAAGTCACAGCATCAGGACGAATGATAAATTATTACTCAACACAACCGAAAAATATGAAGATAAACACAGCAACAAATCTTATAAACAAAGTTCTATACTTAAGCGACGACAAATTTAAGGACCAAAACATAAGGAAAATAACAGAAATACTAACAAAAACAACTACCCCAAATACCTAATTAACAATATGATAGAAAACTGCCTTAAAACAAAAGAACCAAAACAACAGGAAAAAACTAATTTTTACAGTGTACCATACATCCCAAAGTTAACTGACAGCAGAGTATTGAAGAACATAATTAACGATAACACAACATCAATTGCGTACAAGTCTAACGAAACACTAAAAAGAATATTTACAAGCAGATCAACAATAAAAACCAGATAAACTAAAAGAAAACAATGTGGTGTATGAAATAACCTGTAAGGGGAGAGAAGGGGAAATGTGCAATAGAGTGTATGTGGGGACCACGAAGCGAATGTTGAGTGTCAGGCTAAACGAACACGAAGCCGACATAAACAAAAGCAAAGAAAGCACAGCTTTAGCACAGCATGTAAAAGAGCGTGGTCATATGGCAGATTTTAAAAACGTAAAAATACTTGATAGAGAGAACATAGAGAACAAGAGATACACTCTAGAGAGCCTTCGAATACAAGAGCGAATACACAAATCAATAAACACCAAAGAAGATAAAGACAACACTAAACTGCAATACTCAGTTGCAATACTTTAAAGTGATCGGTTCCTGTGATATTAGTATTAAGTTTTGCTGCAATATTTACCTTTTTATTTATTAATTATTATTATAAATTTTGTGTCGTGATGTCCAGTTTTTTAATAATATTTAATGATGAAAAAATTTAAAACTAATTGTGAGTAATTCTGCAATACTTTTATCAAAATTAAATTAAAAACAATAAATATATAATTTTGTCGCTAGGATTTTCAACAATTACTCCTGATGAAGTTGGAATAAAGCCAACGAAACGTTGAGTCCAGTTTTTTAATAATATTTAATGAGTTGCTTATGAGGATGGAATTCGAAGTTTGTGTAGTTTTTGAAATACAATTCTGGCTTTTGGGAATGAACTTCTATTTAGTCATCCTTTTGTCTAGACAGCAGAAAATTTGCATTAAGGAAAAATGTTGCACTTTTCAGATGACATTTGATAAGTACATGAAATTGGGAGAACAATAAGTTCTTAAATTAACTCCCTCAACTTAAAACTCTACACATATCGATACCTTCATTCCAGGGTATGCTAAAACGACTTTTTAGAAAAAATGTTCAAAAAAAATGTCAAAATGTTGGTGATAATCGGCTAAAAAAGTTATGGACAAATCTGTAGACGCCACACGATTTTCATTATAAAGGAATTACTAACAAATTTAAACATTTGAACGCTTCTCCTGCAAAAAAACACCACTTTCGATTTGCCATACTTGGAAAGGATGTATACAGGGTGGCTGATATGTAATGCAACAAAGTAAAGCGCTATATTTTTTTAATTTTTTTTTTAAATTTTATTGTTCAAAAGCAAAAAATGTCGGAAATAACATACAATTTTAGAAACCGTTTAGATTTGTTCGAATTGGCCACCTTTGGCACATATTATGGCCTTCAAACGGCCGACAAAGCCATCACACGCTGCACGAAAGTGGCTATGCGGTATTTTGGCCCATTCCCGTTACGGCGGCCCACACCATTACCATCGGTGGCGCTTGAGTTCTGGTGTCCAATCGAAGGTGTATATTTTCAGCTGACCTCTTTGGCAAGTAAACCCGATCATTTTGTTTGTTCACAAACTGCTCAATTTGGAATGGCTTCTCATCGGAAAAAACCAAATTCGGTAACTGGCCACTTTCGTGCAAGCGAAGCAACTCCTTGGCTCTTTCCAGTCTAACTTTTTTTGTGCATCGGTGAGCTCTTGCACTTTTTGGAACTTCAATGGCTTTAGTCCAAGCTCATTTTTTAATATGTGTTGTATCCGTTCTCGCGATATGTTCAGCTCACGAGCAATTTTTCTACCACTGCGGCGTGGATTGCGATCAAATCTGGCATTCACTTTTCGGATCATTTCTGGTGTTGTTACCGTTTTTTTTCGTCCACTTTTTGGACGCGATGCAACACTGCCAGTATCACGGTAACGAGCAATGGTGCGAGAAACAAATGATTTATTCACATTTAAATGCTGGAGGGCTCTAACGATAGCCACTTGTGTTTTTCCACCCAAATATAAAGCAATCACACTATCGCGCTTGAATTCCATCACGAATAACTTCTGAATGCAATAGATCAAAATGCTTTTGTAAGCTTGTAAACAATAAAATGAACTGTCACTGAAATAAATCTGTCAGCTATCAGACTAGCGGTTCAGAAACAACAGGGACCTAACACTAGGACCTAAACTGGTCTATGTGAGCTTGTAAAAAATACGGCTGCCACCCTAACCTAAAACCATCAGAACAGATTTTTGTCAAATACGGCAATGTTGGTCCATGCATCAAGAAACTCTATCATGCCAAATTTCAAAGCGATAAGTAAACTACAGCTTCTGAAGGGGTTTCCATTAAGGACATAACAATTTTATATAATAACCAGTAAGGAAAGGCTAAAGTCGGGCGGGGCCGACTATATAATACCCTACACCACTCATGTAATATTAAATAACTCTGAAATATAAATCAGAACGATCGGAGTGAAATTGCGACCGGTAGTCGACGAACATGCACAGACGGACAGACTGACGGACGGACGGACAGACATGGTTAAATCGACTCAGCTAGTGATTCTGAGTCGATGGTATACCTTAAGGTGGGTCTAGCTATAGTATTTTCAGGTGTTACAAACACCTGCCATGAAACAAACTTATAATACCCTGTACCACAGTATGGTGTAGGGTACACAAATGATTATATGTAAAATACAGCTTCTTCAGGACTAAAGAGCCAAATCGGATGAAACATATATATGGGAGCTATAGCTAAATCTTAACCGATTTTCTTCAAATTCGGCAATATTAGTCCATGGGTCAAGAAACTCTACCATTCTAAATATCAAAACGATTGGATTTAAACTACAGCATCTATAGGACTAAAGGGTCAAACCGGACGAAATATATGTATGGGAGCTATATCTAAATATTAACCGATTTTCTTCAAATTCGGCAATGTTGGTTCATGGATCAAGAAACTCTACCATTCTAAAATTCAAAACGATTGGATGTAAAATACAGCTTCTATAGAACTAAAGAGCAAAATCGGACGAAACATATATATGGGAACTATAGCTAAATCTTAACCGATTTTCTTCAAATTCGGCAATGTTGGTTCATGGATCAAGAAACTCTACCATTCTAAAATTCAAAACGATTGAATGTAAAATACAGCTTCTATAGAACTAAAGGGCCAAATCGGACGAAACATATATATGGGAGCTATAGCTAAATCTTAACCGATTTTCTTCAAATTCGGTAGTGTTGGTTCATGGATCAAGAAACTCTACCATTCTAAATTTCAAAATGATTGGATGTAAAATACAGCTTCTACAGGACTAAAGAGCAAAATCGGACGAAACATATATATGGGAACTATAGCTAAATCTTAACCGATTTTCTTCAAATTCGGCAATGTTGATTCATGGATCAAGAAACTCTACCATTCTAAATTTCAAAACGATTGGATGTAAAATACAGCTTCTATAGGACTAAAGGGCCAAATCGGACGAAAGATATATATGGGAGCTATATCTAAATCTGAACCGATTTCAACCAAATTCAATAGGGATCTTTACAGCTGCGAAATACTCTAAACTGCAAAATTTCAGAACGATCGGAGTGGAATTGCGACCTGTAGTCGACGAACAACTTTACATGGACAGACGGACGGACATACATGGTTAAATCGACTCAGCTAGTGATTCTGAGTCCATCGGTATACTTTAAGGTGGGTCTTGCTGTGTTATTTTCAGGTGTTACAAACATCTGCCGTGAAACAAACTTATAATACCCTGTACCATAGTGTGGTGTAGGGTATAATAAAATAAAGAATATCGTGACCTGGAATCCGAAATAACGTAACCCACATGTTCATGATTTTTAGGAGAAGCAAAAAACAAAGTAAAGTAATTTTAAGCTTTTGACCAAATTTAGGGATTTCAGACTGTTAAGGCGAAATCAAATTACAAATCCAGCGCAATTTGTTGTGGCGTACATTCTGAATTAAATAAAATGCAATTTTATGGATCTTTCCGCCTTTTTAATTACCTTGTTTGCTGTAACGTCATTTTGAATATCACTCATAAAATGGTCAATTTTTGATATTGAACTCCAAAATTGTGTAGGAATGTGTAGTTTAGCCTAACAGACTATAACCAATCATAAAATTAATTTTGATTTTTATGATGTTTCGTGATTTTGCATTTCACATGACGATATTTAAGATATAGAGTTCAAATTTATTCCAGGTGTAGTGCAAATCTTACATTTTAAGAATGGGACAGGGATCTATTCTTTGGACCCAATTTTCCAACACTCTTGCACACATTTCGACCGTAACGATGGCAATTTCGCGTTTTGTGTTGTCACCGTTTTTGTATTTCAGTAAATCGATTGTAACGCGTGCTGTGTGGCTAGTGGGACCGTCTTGTTGAAACCACATATCGGCGATGTCATGCTCATCCCATTCTGGCCAAAAGTAATTTTCTAACGTGGTGCGATAGAAAAAAATACGGACCAAACACACCTCCGGCATGAAAACCATACCACACAGTCATTTTTTGCGGATGCAATTGTGTCTCTTGAAGCACATGTGGGTTTGTTGCTGCCCAATAACGCATATTTTGTTTATTGCCAAAACCACTCAGCCAGAAATGAGCTTCGTCACTGAATTTTCGATGAAATTCTGGATTTTCGTGAAACTTTGCCAGAGCCCAATCGAAGAAGTTTCGGCGTTTTAAATGATCAAGTGGCTTTAGCTATTGGGTCAGTTTGATCTTATAAGGTAAAGGCCAAGATCTTTTCGCAAATACGCCACACTGTGGTTTGAGAGATGCCCAATTCTTGAGAACGACGTGGAATCGACTGATTTGGCTCATTTTAAACGGACACACTTACGGCTGCGATATTTTCGTTTCGAGCAATATGGCGTCTCTTTGGCGCCGGAACATCCAAAAGTGAAAATTTGGATTTCAAATTTAGCCACAATAACACGTACAGCCTGTCGGGTGTGACGATTATTACGGCCGAAAATTGGAGTAGGCGCTCTTAAAGTTGCGACCACCGACTCAGAATTTCCGTAGTAATTTTTAATGAATTCAAAATGTTGCTCGTAAGTGAACTTTACCATGATGAAAATGTTGACTTCGACTAACGTTTTGACACTAAAATATCATTAAAAATGTTTGAGGGTGCGTTGACATAAAGATGGAAAACCCGGTATAGAGCTAAAGAGCCAAATCGGACGAAACATATGTATGGGATGGAGCTATATCTAAATCTGAACCGATTTTCTTCAAATTCAATAGGGTTGTTTCCATGTACGAAATAATTAACTGCACAATTTCAGCACGATCGCAGTGAAATTGCGACCTGTACTCGACGAACAACATAAGATGGACAGACATGGTTAAATCGACTCAGCTAGTGATTCTGAGTCGATCGGTATGGTGGGTCTAGCTGTGGTATTTCTAGGTTGTTTATAACATCTACCATGAAACAAGCTTACAATACCTTTTACAACAGTGTGGTGTAGGTGTTTAAATGTAATACAATAACAATATTCGACTTTTTCAAAAAATACTTTCGAATTCAAATGAACGGTGACCGCCCTCGATTTCAAAAACAAAATTCGCTATTTATGTGTCATGTCGATTTTTTCAATCAAAAATTAATGTATGCAATTATCATCAAGACGTCACGATGAGGAGGCCAAAATCAGCATTTAATAGCACAATAAACAAAAAAATAATTTAAAAAATCTCATGACAAAAACTTTTGCTATGAACCAAAATCTTCCAGAAATCAAAGTTCTTTCAACGATGTCAATATCAAAAATAATAAATAATAAGATATGTCAGCCCGGAGCGAGTAAGTTGTCAGTTACGAATGAATAGAAATTTCAACGAGTAGGACTTCAAAGAGTGAGTTTTTCTGCGGATTTCGGACCGATTTTCCCGAATTTTTTGTAATTGTCACAAATAAAAAATTAATATCAATCGACTAGTGCAAAAAAAGTCCAAACTATGTTTGCGGAAACCTGTTTTTTCGTGTGTGACATTTCATTCCTATTCGTTCGTAACTGATAGATTTTAACGTTTCGTCCGGACGGAACATCTGTATAATTTAAGGTCTGTGGTCAATATTAGAATGATGAGTAACACGAAAAATGGACATTCCGTTTTTGATGGATTTCGATACACCTGCATCAAAATACACATCCTGACAAAATTTTGCGACCTACTATCAATAATGGCGAATTTATTAACGAAATTCAAAAGGGCCTAACAACAGATAATTTCTTTTTTCACAGTTAGAAATTCCTATTTCACGCAATTTTCATAATGTTTAGGTATTTCCCTGAAAACCGCGTTTTTCTAACGACAGGATTTTTCATTATACCCTACACCACACTGTGGTACAGGGTATTATAACTTTGTGCATTTGTTTGTAACACCCAAAAGGAGAAGAAATAGACCCGATCGACTTAGAAACACTTTCTGAGTTGATTTAGCTATGTCCGTCTGTCTGTGCATGTATTCTTGTAATCAAAGTACAGGTCGCAATTATGGTCCGATCTCGACGAAACTTTACACATATCTTTTTTTTTGGCCCAAGGACGATCCCTATTGAATTTGGTTAAAATCGGATCAGATTTAGATATAGCCCCCATATATACGTTACCCCCGATTTGACATGTAAGCGCTGTAAAATGTTATTTTATATCCGATCAGTGCGAAATTCGGCAAGGAGAGGTTTCTTATTTCATGAAGGAAAACTGCTAAATTCGGAGAAAATCGGTTCAGATTTAGATATAGCCCTCATATATATGTTACCCCCGATTTGACATGTAAGCGCTGTAAAAACTGTATTTTATATCCGATCAGTGCGAAATTCAGCAGAAAGAGGTTTCTTATAACATGAAGGAATACTGCTAAATTCGGAGAAAATCGGTTCGGATTTAGATATAGCCCCCATATATATGTTACCCCCGATTAGACCTGTAAGCGCTGTAGAAATTGTATTTTATATTCGATCAGTGCAAAATTCGGCAGAAAGAGGTTTCTTATTACTAGAAGGAATACTGCCAAATCTGGAGAAAATCGGTTTAGATTTAGATATAACTCCCATATATATGTTAATCCCGATTTGAAATTCAAGCGCTGTAGAAACTGTATTTTATATCCGATCACAGCGAAATTCGGCAGAAAGAGGTTTCTTATTACATGAACGAATACTGCCAAATTCGGAGAAAATCGGTTCAGATTTAGATATAGCCCCCATATATATGTTACCCCCGATTTGACATCTAAGCGCTGTAGAGACTGTATTTTATATCCGATCAGTACGAAATTCGACAGAAAGAGGTTTCTATTTTACATGAATGAGTATTCAGGGAAAATCGATTCAGATTTATATATAACCTCCATATATATGTTCCTCTTGATTTGGTTACAAAGCACTATAGAAGTTGTACTTTACTTCCGATCATTACAAAAGTCTCCAGAAAGATGTTTCTCAATTTAGGAACGAATATTGATTAATTTAGCGCTTATCGGTTCAGAATTAGGTATATCCACATATATATGTTCTTACCCATTTACCAATTGTTCCAAATTATTATCGCAATCACCCTTATCGCATTGTTAGGGAGGTGTAGGGTATTATATAGTCGGCCCCGACCGACTTTCTGCCTTTCCTTACTGGTTTTATTTACTTTTTTGCCTCTCTTGTAAAATTTTCAAATATGATGATAGGCCCTTTCTCGTTTCTGATGACGCTATATAAATTTGTTTCCAAATAGATTTTGTCTTCTCTTTACTCGTCGGTTAACTTAGAAGAAGTCGTATATTTCACTGTTGTACTGTTGCAAATCAATTTCTAAAGTAGTTAGTGAATGTATAGGGTGATCCATTTCGAGGTTCCCTACTTTTTTAAAGAAAAAAAAACACAGAAAATTCAAATTGAGTGGTGAATGTTTATTATCATTTGAAAGAACATTCTTTGGCATTTATTTTTTGAAGATTGTGTCTATCAAATGTTGGCCGCGGCTACGTCTCAGATGGTCCATCCGTTGAGTTCAATTTTCGATGACTCGATTATGTTGACCATAAGTTGAGCGAAGTGCACGAAACACATTCCTCACAGAACGTGAATTTTCGTAATAAAGTTTAATGATTTGTAAACGTTGTTCAGGCGTAAGTCTTTCCATGATGAAATGCCTAACAAAAATAACATGGCAGCATGACACGACTCACACGTGATCTGTCAAAAAAAGGCTATTGAAAAAAGTATCTCTACTTGGATCACCCGTTATAACCTCAAAGTTTTCCAAAATTCAATATTTTCAAAAATTTATAGCACACTCTCAACACACCGCAAAAACTGAAAGTTCTAATGTCATATTTGGATTTTATGGGCGAACATATTTCAAAATTGAGTCTAATAGAGTCAGCATTAAAGAAATTTGACATAAAGAAAATTACAAACAAAATGTTCGAGTTTTTTTAATTATTTTTTTTATTTCTTAGCCACATTAGTGAAATCCCATGATGTTGTTTCCGAATAGGTATGAATAGGCTGAAATATAATTTATGGGCATTTCAGTGGAACAAGTCATTATAATCATTTCTGTTGGCTTTACACGTTTTCGTTCTTTATTTGTTATTGATTATTATTTGTTTTCATTTTATTTTGTTTCTTCATTTTAATTTACATTTCTTTATTTTAACATTACTTATTTGGTTTCATTTAAAGCAAAATCAAATTCAATATTAATAAATTGCATCTCTCCCTTTCAGGTACTTGCTGTATTTTTGGCCCGTCGTTATCGCAATCAAAATGATCCAGATTATCTGCCAGCTCGTGCAGTCTTTCCCCACAACTATATCTATTAAGAGCAAATGGAAACTCGTGAACAAAAAATAATGAATATAGGAAATTAAATTTCCTCCCCATTTCATCCCCAACACAACAACAGAACCAAATCGAACAAATTTCAGGCATCTAATTTTAAATAATGTTTATAACCAACAACACCACAGTCAACAATCATTATGATTACGATTTGTTTACGTTTAATCATTATTTGTTTTGTATTGTTTAAATAGGTGTTGTAATTGTTTATAGATTTTTGTTTTGTTTAATATGTGTGCGTCTTAATTTTATTGATGTACTCCATTCGTTTTAGTCAAAATGGGACGAAGGCTGATTATATTTTTCATATATATTTTTTTTAACTAATTAATGACATCTAAGCATAATCATTAAGAAATTATAGTTTTGTTTTTCGCGCGAACTAAGTTGGCGAAGACAAGATTAACAACCATCTAATTTGTTTTACGTCATAGGATGTTAATCTTAAAAGTTGTGAGAGGTTTATAGAAGTGATTTTCAATGTAAACAGTTTCTATAAATATTCTATAAATTAAGTTTTTGGTATTGTTCGGCTTGTTGTCCTTTTAGTAATTAAATAATTAAAAATGGATAAACTCGTATGTTTAATTACAAAAAGGACCTCCAGCCGAACAATATCAAAAAGTTGACATTCAACAGGTCAACGATCAAAAACATTAATATTCTATAAATTATTATAAACAGGTCTCATAAAGCCTTATTTATAAAATGTTACGGAAGGCTTTAAATATATTTTAAAGTTGAAAATCAGTTCAATAAAACTTCCCTAACCTGTTAATATACAGAAGATTTTTACATTGAAAAAATAGTTCTATACATCTCTTACAACTTTTATATCTTTATTTTAGCCAACAAAATCAAATAGGAATCTAAATTGTTTTGAGATTATTTTTTTTTAAACTAAATTTTTAAGCTACATTTTGTTTATATGTATCATTATTAACAAAATATTTGTTTTTCTTTTGTGTTAGCGAATATTATCTTTCTCATATTTAAATTTGTATTGTAAGTAATGTAATTATTTGCTAATTATTGTTCATTGTATAATATAATAGATTTATGTTAGTTTTAGGGCTGTGTGAGATTATATATAATAAACAAAATACTGAATACAAAATAAGATCTCTATGAATTATACTAAAGAAATTATGGACAGTTTATATTAGCAATCTTTAATGTATTGTAAACTGTATTTTTCTATTGGAAAATTTCTCTTGAGCAAAGAAAAAATCAAATTTTCCCAAATAAAGGATTGAAAGACCTCAGTTGGAGACGAGGAAATAGGTGCCTGGGCTTTATTCCCAAAAACTATTTTGGAGATTATGTCCACAAGACCCTCTTGTGTCTAGCATAGCTTCCGAAATCAATTAGGGTTTATGTCCGCGGACATTACTCCGAAAAATGAAGAAGAAAAAAGCTAAACAATTTATTCTCGGTAGCCAGATTTGGATTCTGTCCAGAAAGGACAGAATTGTAGATTAAATTTTGAATTGAGAAGAATTTTTATAAAAATATTATTTTCCACAAACATTTTGTAATTTCGATACATATTTCTCGAAAATTTCTAAAAAATATCAAAAATTTTTTATAAATTTGCAATTTCTATTAAATTTTCAATGAAAATACAATTTGACAAAATTTACTAAATAAATAAATTTTCTAGAAAAATGTAATTTCAAATAAATTTTTTAGAAATAGTTTTTTCTGGAATTTTTTTTTAGAAATATGCAATTAGAAAGAAATTACCTAGAAATATGAAAAGAAAACAAAATTTTTTATAAAAATGTATTTTCGATAAAATTTTAATTTTAGAAATATGAAAAGAAAACAAAATTTTTTATAAAAATGTATTTTCGATAAAATTTTAAATCTTAAAAAAATGAAAAAAAATTTCATAAAATCACGAGTTTTATTAATATTTTAATTTTCATTTAAAATTTCAAAGTTTTTTATAAAATTGCGATTGCTATTAATTTTGTTTAATGAAATTAAATTTTTGACGAAATTTGCTAAATAAATTTTCAAGAAATATTGAATTTCTAAGAATTTTTTTAGATATATATATGTAGTTTATGACAAAATTTTGTAGAGAAAACAAAATTTCCAATAAAAATGTATATTCTATAAAATTTTTAATTTCGAAGAAATTTTATAGAATAATATTATTTTCTAGAAAATATTATTTTGATAAAATTCTCTGCAAAAAACAGTTTTGACAATTTTTTTTTTATAAAATTTCGATTTCTATTAAACTTTTAATGAAAATGCAATTTTGACGAAATTTACTAAATAAATACATTGTCTGAAAAAGTGGAACTTCGAATAAATTTTGTAGAAAAAATAAATTTCATTGAAATTTTCGAGTAATATGGAATTGTTTACAAACTTTTCTAGAGAAAACGAAATTTTCAATAATTTTTTGTATTTACGAAACACATTTTTTTGACGAAATTTTCTAGAAAAATTTATTCGAACAAAACACAAACTTTTTCTAAAAAAATTTTTTTTAACAAAAATCCGATGTCTTTTATTTTTATTGAAAATTGGATAAGTCTCATAGCATTTTTACAAAACTAATGTACACATTTACAAATATTTGAACGAGAAATATGTAAAAAAATAAGAGCCGAAGAGACATAATCCCCATTGGAAGTTAAGACCAATCAATGCCGTCAAACATAAAGGTCTCACATTTTTGGGGATGGTGTCCTAGAGTCAGTGCGGACATACTTATGCCACAACACCGATCATGGAAAATATTTAAAAATGTAATCAGTATTTTTTGTGCTTATTCCTCCCACACAGCTCTAACAATCTCCCAATAGTTCTCCTATAGCTCATTACAAAGCTACACCATCTCAAACTTACTACAGCTATACCTTCTCGTATCCTGCAAGGTATACAACAGCAAAACAAAACAATCATCGAATCTCACTCTTTAAATAGTTATACATTAAAATGAAAACTTACAGAAATGAAATACATTTTTGTCGTTGAGATTTAACAAAAAACCAAAGTACACAACAATTGCAGAATCATTGCAAGAACATTCATTCAAACACTATAACGAGATATAATAGTAAAAAAACACACATATATTTCAATAAACCACAAAATCAATCTATGTCTACAACAACAAAGAATATCTGTACTCTATATATACAAAAGAAATTACTTACAGAAAAATATGAAAAAGTTTACCAAACAACAACAAATTAATTGATTGTCTTGATGTCCAGAAGAAACCACAAGAAAAAAAAAAACAAACTCCTACCTAACAAAAAATAATCATAAATAAGGAAAAACCCAAAAAAAAAAAACTGTAGTTGAAAATTAATAAGAATGTTGAAAGATTAAAAAAACAAAAATATTTTGTATTTGAACAGTAGCTTGTTAGAATATTTTTCCTTAAAAACACAACAAATGAAAAATCCTATTAAACTAATTTCTTCCTTAGTTTCTTCTCTCATCTATGACTCACTCATCCCATAATGTTTCCTTTTTCATTTAAACTTTCGAATTAACTTCTGTCCTATCCATTTAAGTTCATAACAAAAAGGTTTTATGAAATTGAAATAGATATTCTATATACCCCCGATTAGATTCAAACTTTAATTCATTCATCCATTTCATTTGAATTCATAAAATAATCTCTGTATTCTGTGCTGTGATTGAAATAAAAATAAACATCTTTGAAAAATAAACTGAGGTAATTGTAATTTTATTTTGTATGCTAACGTAGTTTTAAATGGGCATTACTATTAATAATGACAAATAGGAGATGAACTAAAATAAGTAAGAAAATTCAAATCGAGTAAACTCTCTAAAGAATAGCCAGAAAATATTAGCATTTTGTGAGGGAGATATCAGAAAGATTGTAACATCTTCATCTTCGAACTTAGCCTTAGATAGAAGAACATATTACCATATTTTCTCTGCTGCCACTCACGGATGAATGGACATAGATGAAATGACTTAAAGTGTCCTTAAACGGAATTCTGTCATACTTAGATCCCTCTACTCCACTATAGTAAAATTGTAACGCCGCTGTTCTGTATTCCGAATAAGGCACGAATTCTAAAATATTCTTTTGAACAGAGAATCTTTAAAAGCCCTCAAACAGAAAAGCTCTTAAACAAGGTAATGAATAAGAAATTCGGGTTCAATTCGCTCTCGGATTACAGAACAGGGCCGTAATTTGGTTATGAAAGGGCGTAGCAGATTTTTTCAAAATCGAAAGTTTTACATATTCTGAAATTATAAAAAAAAACATTTCGTCGGTTAAGCCCTTTCAGATTTAAAGTAACTAAAAGGTGGTTAAATTGTAAGGGCCGATGTTGAATGTGAACCACACCTAAACGTCAAGTTTTTTCTGCATTTTATTTGACATTTTTCAATTTCAGACTAACTCAATTTGAACCATGGAAAGATACACAATCGAGCAACGCGTTAAAGTTTTTTAAGCCTTTTACGAAAATGGGCGTTCAAATCAAAATGCATTTCGTGCCCTTCGTGATGTTTTTTTGGTGGCGACGTCATCGGGCCATACTTCTTCGAAATGAGGCCGGTCAGGCAGTTACTGTGAATGGTGTTCGATATCGTGAGATGATAACGAACATTTTATGGCCCGAATTGGATGATATGGATGTGGACAATCACCCTTATCGGGAATAAAATTCCACACGGAATTTGTTCCCTGTTCCCTAAATTGCACATTGAAAAGGGAAAAAATTCCGTGTGGAATTTTATTCCCGATAAGGGTGAATATTCAACAGGACGGTGCCACTTGCCACACAGCTAACGAAACATTGGCTCTTTTGCGCAACAAATTGAATGGCCGTGTTATCTCACGTCGTGGCGATGTCAAATGGCCGCCAAGATCATGAGATTTGACACCGTTGGACTTCTTTCTTTGGGTTTATTTGAAAGAAAAGGTGTACGTCGATAAGCCAGCAACAATTCAAGAGCTAAAGGATGAGTTAATTCGGCACATTAACGGCATAAAACCTCAATTATGCCTCAGCGTCATCGTAAATTTGGACCATCGGATGTCCAAATGGCCGATATTTGGTTCCATACATAATTGAACCATACCAATATTACCATAACACAAAGAAATGACAATAATTTCCTAAATAATTTGTGTTTTATTCAAAATCAACATAGGCTCTTAAAATGTAACCACCTTTTATATTCTTAATCGTCGTAAAATTCTAAGACGATTTAGCAATGTCCGTCTGTCCGTCCGTCTGTTGTAATCATGCTACAGTCCGTAATAATAGAGGTAGATTGATCAAATTTGGTAGAAATATTTCTTATAGTTGCAGGTTGTTTGGGATTGCAAATGGGCAATATCGGTGAATGTTTTGATATAGCTCCAAAATGCTGTTTTTGAGCCATATGTACCACATTTTAAAGCAATTAAGCAGAAACTTTGCAGTTTGTATTTTATTTTGAGAAGAATTCATCACAGCAAAAATTTTACAAATCGGTTCATATTTTGTTATAGTCACCCTATAGAGGTCGCTCCAAAATGTACGTAGTTAAGCCATAAATACCATATTTTCTAGGCATTTTAACTGAATCCTTGCAGTTTGTTTTTAATTGAGACAAGAATTCATTGTAGTAAACATTTATTAAATGAGTTCATAAAGGCTATTCGAAGCCAAAAAAAAAACACATTTTCTAAGAAATTTTACTGAAACTTTGCAGTCTCTATTCTCTTTTGGCAAGAATTTATCTCAATCAAATTTATACAAATAATATGTTACTTTGTTGTAGTCCCGTGTAGATGTAGCTATTTTGAACAGTAAATTCCACATTTTTCAGCTGAAGAGTTTGGCTAAAGAATTTGTGGCCTAAAAATTGCAGCGTTCGTTTTATTAATAATTTACTTAAACAAAAAGGATCGTTTCATGATTTGCTCCATATCCAAAGATTTTTTCAGTAATAAAAATTTAATGCCACGGGTTTATAAGATTCGGCATGGGCGAACTTAACGCTTTTACTTGTTTTATTTTATAGCGCCCATATATATAAATCTGAATCGATTTTCCTCAAATTTGGTAACGCTTTCTCTTGGTTCAAAAAATGCTATCTTCTAAATTTTATCAAGACCTCTTCAAAAATGACGATCACATACTGCACTCCTAAGAAAGAAAGTCTCATATCCATTTAGTAGATGGAGCGTGGTAATTTGCTTATTTGGGAATGAAATAAAAAAGTTATGAACCTTTGAAAAATTTATTATATATTTTAATTATTTTGAACAGTAAGGGAATTTTTAAATTACATGGTTTTAAATAGTGTATCTGGCAAATGTCGACATTCGCTATCCACACACTGCTGCATGCGTTTTCTGAAGTTTTCATGAACTCTAACTAGCATGTCGACTAGTATTCTGCCAATTTCTGCCTCAATATTGTTAATTAGGTCTTCCAAGGTGTTGGGACGGTTGATATACACCTTCGACTTCAGGTAACCTCAAAGGAAAAAAAATCGCATGGGTCTAAGTTTGCTGAACGTGCCGGCCAATTCACATCACCCCTCAAAGAGATAAGCCGTCCAGGAAACATTTGCCTCAAACAATTCATGGTAACCCTCGCTGTGTATGCAGTTGCACCATCCTGTTGGAACGAGGTATCCTCTAAAAAGTGTAAAAGGTAAATATCTAAAAAAATGGAGATGTGACTTTCTTTCTGATGAGGTCAGTATAGCCCAACTATCGTTCATATTTGCCAACTATCGTTCTTTTTATAAGAAACTTTTTTCTGCTACATTCTAAAAATGTTTATTCAGAAATGCGGATTCTATAGCCATTATAGGCAAAATCAGGATGTAGGTATATATGGGGACAATATCTAAATCTGAACCGATTTTTCTCAAATTTGCAAAAGTTTATATTGGCGCAAACAACTAGTTATTCTGTATAAAATGTCGTAAAGATTTTATACAGAATAGCGTCTTTTATATCGCGTAGATGCCAATCGGGATTTACATATACTGGGTGATTTTTTGGCAACACTGTTTTTGGCAGCTCAGCTGCTTTTGTGTAACATGTTACTGTCAAACATGTTCAGTTTAGTCTATAATTTAACCATGAATCGACTTACAAACGAACAACGTTTGCAGATTATTGCATTTTTGTTGAATTTTGAGTTCGGTGAACAGTTATTTCACGTATGGGGCCGGTCATTTGGCCGCCTAGATCGTGCGATTTAACGCCTTTATATTATTTTTTGTGGGACTATGTTAAGGCTCATGTCTATAGGGACAAGCCCGCAACGGTTGACGCTGGAGAATTTATCGTAAGATACCGGCCGATATGTTGGAGAGAGTATGCCAAAATTGGACCAGCCGCGGTTAATATTTACATGAAATCATCTTTAAACATTGAATTATACAGACCGTTCTATCGACTCAAATAACGATTCCATGCATTTCTCTAAATTGTACGAGGTATGTTCAAAAAATATAGCGAATTTTGTATTTTTTCAAAAAGTTTTATTTATTCATGAATATCTATTTTGTCCCCTTCATGAATATCTATTTTGTCCCCCCTCGGATATAATACACTTCTGCCAACACTTTTTTCCAATCCTCGAAGCACTTCAAATAATCATTTTTTGTGATCTTGTTCAGCTCCTCCTTCGATGCCGTCTTTATCTCCTCAATCGTGGCGTAGCGTCGTCCTTTCATGGGCCTTTTCAGTTTTGGGAACAAAAAATAGTCACAGGGGGCTAGGTCAGGGGAATACGGTGGCTGCGGCACCATTGCTGTGTTGTTTTTGGCCAAATATTCGCGCACAAGCAACGATGTGTGTGCAGGGGCGTGGTGCAAAAGACAGTTTTTGTTCATCCACAAATCCGGGCGTTTTTGGCGGATTGCTTCCAGCAATTTGCTCATAACTTGCAGGTAATATTCTTTATTGACCGTACTACCCTGTGGCAAGAAATCATAATGCACCACGCACCTGCAATCAAAGAAAACTGCGAGGTTTTCGTCTGCTGTTGACGTGCTCGGGCGTCCGGCACGCTGTTCGTCCGTCGCATCTTCTCGGCCCTCTAAGAACATTTTGTACCACCGATAAACGTTGTTTTGGTCCAAGGTAGCTTCACCATATGCCACAGTCAACATTCGGAATGCGTCAGCGCACTTTGTTTTTCACACAAAATTTGATGCAGAAAAAATTTGATCCATTTTCTGAAATAGATAAAAATCGAAGACAAGTAAAAACACATCCTAGCACAACAGCTGTCAAAAATTAACTAAACATTCAAAATGGCCGACCTTGTCAGCATAAGGACATGAGTACCAACATAACGCTACAAAAATATCAAAAATCAAAATCAAATGGGGGCTATACATATATACAAGGTGGCGCAAAAGTAATCCTATCAGAAAATGCTATAAATTTTGCGATTGGCCCCTAATGTCAGTTCTGTTTTGACATTTGTGTAGTAAACACATGCGAAATACACGTTAATAAACAATGTTACGCTACACTGCTCCAGAACGCGGAATATTGCTGACTATTTATTTGACCAATAATCGGTCGGTGACTTTGGCACAACGTGAATTTCGTCGCAGATTTCCAGGCCGTCCAACGCCTACTGGTGAAACACTGCGACGTTTAGCCGCTCGCCTCGAAGAGACTGGCACAACACGAGATGCTGCCAGGCGTGGCAGACCCCGGAGTAGCCGTTCTGCTGAGAATATTGCTGCTGTAGCCGAGGATGTCATGGAAGCGCCGTCGACATCGACCAGTCGACGTGCCACGCAAATGGGTATCAGTCAACGGTCTCTACAGCGAATTTTGGTACAAGATTTGAAGATGTTTCCGTACAAAGTCCAAACGGTGCATCAGCTGTTAGCTGCTGACCGCCAATCGCGTCTAACATACGCTCAAGCCATCCTTAATCACCTCCAAGAGGAAGATGATTTTTCATCAAAAATAATCATGAGTGATGAGGCCCATTTCCATCTTAGCGGGTACGTAAATAAGCAAAATTTACGACTCTGGGGCACTGAAAATCCGCGTGTAACCCACGAAGAGCCATTACACCCGCTCAAAGTCACTGTATGGTGTGCTGTTTTCGCTGGAGGAGTCATCGGACCTTTTTTCGAGTTATTTTTGCCGCAACTTGATGAATTGGGATTGTAAAACATGTGGTTCCAACAGGACGGTGCAACGGCACACACTGCACGTGCCACAACCGATATGTTGAAGGATGCATTTCCCGGGCGCCTAATCTCCCGTTTTGGCGATTTGCACTGGCCAGCAAGATCGCCTGATTTGACCGCTCCAGACTTCTTTTTGTGGGAGGTTTTTGAAGTCGCGGGTTTATGTCAACAAGCCTCAGACTCTTGCAGCTCTTAAAGACAATATCCGTCAAGAATGTGAGGACCTATCGCCGGAACTTTTGGCCAAAGTGATGGAAAATGCCATAAAAAGGGCTCAACTGACAATCAACTGTGGCGGCGGCCATTTACATGACATCATATTCTCGACATGATGTAAAAAAAATTAAAAGAACAAATAAAAATAATCCATAAGAAGGATCAAAGTTTTTAATTTTTTTTAAATTACAGCCAAAAAACATCGAAAGGTTACTTTTGCGCCACCTTGTAAATCAGAACCGATTTTCGTGAAAATTGGTAGAGGAAATTATTGCCTCATAGAACCGTCGGGTGATAAATTACATAGAGATCTGGGGTCAAATCACGGCATTCGATATCGAGTACTTTACGATCGAAATGTGTAATCGTCCCTGATGCAAGAAAGTTCTCTGTTCCAAATTTCGTCAAGATCGGAGTAAAATTGCGACCTGTACTCTGCCAACAACTTAGGATGGGCAGACATTGTTAAATTGAATCAGCTTGTGATCGAGTCGATCGGCAAACTTTAAGGTTAGTCCAGCTCCAGTATTTTTAGGCGTTACAAAAATCTGGCCAAAAACAAACGTATAATACCCTGTAGCACAAAGTAGTGTAGGGTATAAATAGATGATTGCTATATATGTGATGTTCGAATGAATCTGTCAATCTGTTGTGTGGGTGTACCAGAAGAGTATTCACTAGTAATAATTAATTTTAAATGGATCTTTTGAATTGATTTTTTCCGTTAAAAAAGTTTAGTAGAATTAGTATTGGCGACTTTTTAGAAAACATCTGTGCCTTATTTTCGCCTTTTTAAATATCTCCTCACCTTAAAGAGGAGGGTATATATCATTTGCTACGAGCCAAAAGTGTAACACATCGAAGGAGTGACCTAACCCTAAGTATGTTCGGCGGATATCCGTTTTGTGTCATTTTAAGTCGAATGTCCGTCCGTCTGTCTGCTGGCTGGTGCGCACGATAACTCTCGAAAGGAGCAACCGATTGACTTCAAATTTGGTATGCGGTAATATTTTTCTCTATCTCCGGCAAAGTTCGAAGATGGGCCATATTGGTCCACTCCTTCTGGTACCTCCCTCACAAAGGGTTAACTTTTAGTGAAATGTTGATTCTTTAATAACATCTATACTACTTATTACAGGGTGGCTGATGAATATTGCTACATTGTATGGAATTCAGTTTTCTTTTATTCATGTTTTTAATTTCAAATGGAACTTCTTAATTTCAATTAATTTTTTGAGTATTGAAATTAGTGTATTCGCATTTTTTATTTATGTAACATTTAGGACCATTAACAATAAATAAATAAACTAGGGTAAATATCCAACTACCGGTTATAGCTGTCAAATTTTTTTGGTATAAGACCGAAATTCCGCTATTTCACGATATTTTGATTTTCATTATTTGCACAGCTAACCTACTAGGAGGGATCCAAAAAGCAAGTTTTTTATAATCCTTTTGGAATAGAACGGAACAGTTGCTCCTATACATAAGTTACTTCTGTTCAAAATTTCACCACCCTGGGTTAATGTCTTCTGTTCTGGCAAGGGACGTGAAATTTCAAAAATTTAGTGAAATCAGCAATTTTTTTTTTTGGAAATTTTTTTCAAATGTCACAGCACTTTGCAATTTTGATAAAATTTTTAAATTAATATTAATAACACAAATATTTCATAATTGTAAAAAACCTATTTACAATACCGTAGGGACGTTTCGTCGAAAATGGTATAATGAAAATGCAGAACATAGAAACACAGGTGCATTTTACGATACGAATTTTGGCAAACCCACTTTACATGTACAAAATTGTTTGGAAAAAACGTTTACGTAATTTTTATGATTCTCAGAATTAAAAAAATAAGTAATACACAAATAGTTATTTAATTTTTATGATTGTGGTTGCAGAGTAATATACGCTTCTGAATGTGCGTGGACGCTCTTCGTGTTCCTTTATGACTGCTACTCCGTTCACAGTCAATTAAAGGGAAAAAAGGGAATTACACTTTTTTATTGATGTGTGTTTTCCCGATGGCTACCTGTATCGGATTTTTTACAGAAATTCCCCCCACATTTGTGAGAAAGCGAAAATTACTGTCACAGGCCGAACTAAACGATTGGGTGCGCGATTTTGGTCTCACTAAGGAGAAATCCGAACTTTTTGCGTCTCGGATGGTACAGTGTGGATTTGCGGATTCAGAAGTGAAAGTAACAGCGTACAGGAAGCGTCACCAGCAGTATGCAAAATTTTATACAAAGAAAGACGAAATATGTTTTTGCAGCGACATTTCCGGCTTGTTCCAAGAGCTTCACCAAATTCACAACCCCAATGAATGGAGGTTGTTTATTGACAACAACAAAGAGAGCTTGAAGGCAGTTCTCTTACATAATGGGAATGAAAAGCCATCTCTTCCTATTGCTCATGCGGTTCATTCAAAGGAGAACTATGAAACTATGAACATTTTGCTGAAATGCATAGAGTATAGCAAATATAATTGGAAAATATGCGCCGACCTCAAAGTTGTGGCCATTCTGTGTGGACTCCAAGGAGGCTATACGCGACATTGCTGTTTTCTGTGCCTTTGGAATAGCCGCGCTGATGATCAGCATTATATTAAAAAAAATGGCCGGAACGAACGAAACCTGTATTTGGAGAAGCGAATGTTCAGCGCAAACCACTAATAGAGAACCGTGAAAATATAATACTTCCGCCGCTGCACATAAAATTGGGTTTGATAAAAAATTTTTCCAAAAAATTGGACAAAGAAGGTGAAGCTTTTGCCTATTTACGGTCAATTTTCCCTTACCTTTCGCTGGCAAAAATTAAAGAAGGAGTCTTCGCAGGACCCGAGATAAAAAAAATGTTGAAAGATGAAACATTCCCGAAGCTGTTATCACCCATCGATGCCGCCGCATGGAATTCCTTCAGTCTTGTTGTGGAAAACTTTTTAGGAAACAACAAAAGCGATAATTATAAGGACATAGTTGAGGATCTGGTAAAGAACTATGAAGCAATGGGTAGGTTTTTTTTTTTAAACAAATGTTAATTTAAATAGCGTTTTAATTATCGTCTTTTTTTTCATTTTTGGGTAGGAGTGCACATGTCACTTAAAATACACTTTCTGCATTCTCATTTGGATTTTTTCCCTGAGAATTTAGGAGACGTGAGCGACGAACACGGCGAGCGCTTTCATCAGGAATTGAAAGCTATGGAACGACGCTATCAGGGCATCTATGACACGGCTATGATGGGTGACTACATTTGGACCCTAATACGTGAGACCAATTGCAGCGAATACAAAAAACAAAGAAGAAGTCAGCTGTTTTTCCACATGGCATAAAATGTAAAGTTATATCTTTGTTTCTACTCATTTTTTTGGGCGTTGATTTGGTTAATTTCGTTAGTTTAGCTAACCTGGCACATCCATTTCTAATTGTGCCATACATTGAGTATGTAGTGCTCTAAATAAATTAAAAAATAATATACTAAGACTAATTTGTTTATTTTAAATTAAGTTCAAATGTATTTATTCGTTTGCGTTGGGTAGGTAAGCTGTGCAAATAATGAAAATCAAAATATCGTGAAATGGCGGAATTTCGGTCTTTTACCAAAAAAATTATAAGTCCGCCATTTGTTGTCAGATTTTGTTAAGTAAGTGCTTATTTTCTTTGGAAAAATGCCAGATATACGTAAAAAACCAAAATCGCTGTTAAGATCGCGTTTTATATTTTATATGAATTTTTATATGAATTTTTCTGCCACATTTTTACTAAAAAAACGCAGTTTTTTAACCTTTTTAAGCCGCCAACATCAAAACTACTCACCCGATTTGAAAATTTTCTGAGAATGAGTTGTAGACGGCTCAATTTGCTTTAATTTGAGTAGTAGTAGGATCAAATACGTCAACGAAGACGAAAGATATGCTCAAAATTGTAAGTGTACCTCCAAAAATTAAAAAAAAAAAGTTCAAAAATTTGTATCTCGAAAACCAATCGACAGAAAAAATTTTAAAACTCATTTTCGTGTTTAGTAGGTCAAAATCAATGAGAAAAACTATGCTAGAAACAAATAACAGAGAAAATTTTGTTATTTGTGACCTAGTGTATTTAGAGGTGTTACAAACGGAGTGACAAAATGAATATACTCCCATCCTATGGTGGAGGGTATAAAAAGGTCAACAATAACTACACGCTGAAAAAAAATCGCTTCCTCCAAGTAATTTATTTTGATCCATATTGTCCCAAACATATTCGGCTTGAAACATATATATATTGAGGATACACTCTAAGCATATAATATGTTTAGAGAGTATCCTAAACAAATCTTTGTTTACATTCCAATATGTTTTTATTTGGGACTATTATTTTCGAAACAAATATTTATTTGCGCTTAAGAATTCAGAAAATACGTTAATTGTGTTAAATTTTTTACTAATTCAATGTTATTTTTTAGAAAATTTTTAATGTTCGTAAAAATATTAAATAATATTATTATTTATTATATTTACGAAATTGAAATCGTATACATAATCTTGGATCAAAATAAATTACTTGGAGGATTGACAAGAAATGGTGACTTGATTGATTTAAACAGAAGTTAATGCTGCATATCATCATCATCATCCCTCATAAGTAAAGACTCACGAGAGTGGAAATTGGTGCATGTACGAGGGATGATGATTACTGAATTGTCTTTTTTTGGAGATATGCGCTTTTAGCGAACAGTTCTCGTTTAATGATACTTGGCTGTGCGTATATATTCTAATAATTTCGACTGAAGTAATTGTTGTAATAAGGATATTGATAATGGGAGTTTGGTGGCTCCCGGAACAGATCTGTCTATCCAACCATTACAACCACCCCCAATACATGTAACTTACTTCTTCTTTAATTTTTAACAAAGTTGTTTTCATATACTGAAAACAACAATAACGATCTTGAGCCTAAGTGCCAAAATCAAAATATGTAAAATATATTGTGATAAATTACTAAACAATAATTTTATTTGTATTTAAATACATAAATTTTGAGAAATTTAGTTTGCAAATATAGTTTGTTGTAATTTATTAATATATGCATTCCAAATATATCTTATTATTTTTCAAATAAAATTTTTTTGCTCAGAAATATATATTTAAAAATTTGTGTTACAAATATATTTCCTTCGATTCAAACATATCAAAAAAATATTTCTAAAATTAAAATTTTATTTTATAGAACATTTTTGTCAACAAACATCAAAAAAGTCGATTTTGCCCCGTGTAAAATTAAAATTTTATTTTATAGAACATTTTTGTCAAAAATTTGCATTTTTAAAAATTTTTCCAAAAATTAAATATTTCTAAAAAATCTTTGATAATTTTATTATCGATATGTCATTGATAATTGCATTTTTCTAGAAAATTTTGTCAAAATTGATTTATTTACAATTTTGTCGAAAATATGTTGAAATTGCTTATTTCTATAAAATGTCTACGAAATTATTTTTTTTTAGAAAATTTCGTTGAAATCGCATTTTTTATAAAATGTCGAAATTGAATTTTCCCAGAAAAGTTCCTTTTTATTGGCCTTTAATCAAATAAACTTTAAACAGGGTCATCATCTTTTAAACGACTCATCGATCTTTAATGCATTTAGTGGCCCTTATTCAGCTCATCGACATTCGAAATTTCAACAACATTTTGTAGAATAGAGCTTCTCAAATGGTGGTCGGCGGCCCACTGGGGGTCCGTAGCGATGTATTAGGGGGGCCGTGACGTGACGCCTTGATGCGAATAATGTACATAACATTTTTTGATTGAAAACATCGATATTGAAACAATCGAAAAAAAATAATTGAATTCGGAAAATATTGTTCGAAACAAATGTACGAGTATAAATAGGAATAAAAAATAAATTGTAAATTTTGCCTATATTTTTTAATAATGTGTAATGTTTATTGCTATTATTTTCCAAATTTTTATTTTCTGGGCGTGCACGGAGTCTTCAAAATCATGGAACTGGGCCGTGTCGCAACACTTGGCGAGAAGCTCTGTTCGAGAAAAAAAGAGAGAAGTGCTATTTAACGATTTTTCTAAAAATATAATTTCAGCAATATTTTGGAAAATATGAATTTTCAACGAAATCTTGTAGAAAAATTATATTTCAAAATTTTTTTTAGAATAATAAAAATTTTAAGGAATCTTCTAGAAAAATTCAAATTTAAAGAAATGTTCTAAAAAAAAGCAATTTCAAAAACTTTTGTAGAAAAAAAATAATTAGGATGAAATTTTCTATAAAATCGCATTTTCATTACATTTACTAGAAAAAAGTAATTTCAACGAAGTTTTGTAGAAAACTATTTAGAGAAAATCAATTTCTATAAAATTTTCTTAAAATAAAATGAAATTTAGACAAAAAATTGGCAGAAAAATTGCTGGGGGCATTGAGATTTTTAACGTGGTTGTGGGAGCCGCCCTGTCCAATAGGGATAATTAAATCATCAAAGCTGTAGAACCCGAAAGTTATGACCAAAACTTGGGCAAAGGCCCAAAATTTAGACAATAGTCCCGAACCCGAACATAGTCAATATTCTATTTAAACGAAAGGGAACTTAACTATGAAAAAAATCGAAAATAAAATAAAAAAACCTAATATGAAAATAGGGTTCAATAAAATTGGTATCCGGTTCAAACAATCAATATTATATTCACCTGAAGGGACATTTTTAGAAGAACCCAAATATCGTCAGTTTTATTTTTTTAAAACTATGGTCTTTACGAAAATGTTGTGTATAACCGTTTTGAAAGCGTTAACATAGGTTTTCCAACAATTCCAAGTTTTCTAGCGGGACCTATAGCTCGAAAACCAGGCCTGACCGCTAATTTGATGCAAATCGAAACTGGATTTAAGCATCAACTGCTTAAGATTTAAGCATATGGTTCTATTAAAACTCTAAATTATTGGTGAACGTATCGATGACGAGGAACACATTTCGAGCGAAATAAATAATTTAAAAAAATAGTGTAGGATATAATTAGCGACAAATATAGGAAAAATCTTCTTAATACAAAATCAAACATTTTTGATTTTTTCCCACCAAATTGAGCGTAAATGCACAAAACGGCAACGCTGCTTATAGAATAAGTCTACATGAAAAGCGCTCCGAATAAAGGATCACTATTGATAAAAATCGATAACAAAATGGCCGTTCAACTGTTTTGCAGCCGAAATGACCATAATGATGTTAACAAAAAGTGAAAATAAAGGAACTATTTATAAACCATTAAATTAATTGACAAAAGTAAATAAATAGTGGGCTGTGTTTTATTGTACATCGGTGAAAATTGTGACCGCACCGCCATGAACTTTAGTTATAAAAGGTAAGTAAGTAAAAGGTAAGCTTCGCAAAGGTCTTCTGCATTTCCGTCCACACTAAAGACAGCGGGCGCTTTCGAATTCTGGGTCAAAGGCAGTTATCAGCGATTCAGATGTACACAGTACCCCTTAGTTGACGGTGTGGAAGTTCAGTTGGTAGTTGACTCTGTAGCAAAGGACGATGTTAATCAGTATTTTAATCGTCGCCAGGAGGAAGACTATGTTATTGTACATTGACTTCAACAATTTAAAATCGTTTATAGAATCTGCGTTCTTTTGAATTAGTTGCAAATGTGTCATATCATCTTAGAAAATCGGCTTAAAACACTACTGCTTAAAACACTCTGCTGATATTCAGAAAAAACAATTTAACATAACAACAAGTAAAGAGTGATTAAGTTCGGCCTTGTCGAATCTTTTATACCCTGCATCATGGATCGAATGTTGATGGTTTCGGGTAAACTTTATATACCAAAAGTCAGCCCAATTCTTTGAAATTTAAGACTGTTGTGGTGTTAAGAAGTAAAAGCTAGACCTTTGTATGGGGACTATATCAAAACATGGACCTATGACTACCGTTGTTCGTGTGAAAGATTCCGGGTACAAATAAACCCCAGTTACCAATTTTCAGCATGATCAGTTGACATGTGTGGTCTCCAAGGCGTTATGAAATTAAATCGGGGATATGCTATATGTATATGGGGGCTATATTAAAAATTTACCGATATGGCCCAAATTATACCATATTTCGGTCTTCTGGGTCAATTATTGTAGACTGTAGCGTGATTCGACAGACGGTCATGGCTAAATCGTCTTAGAATTTTAATACGTTTAAGGATATAAATACTCTCTGGGGTCCCAGATCAATATTTAGAGGTGTTACAAACGGAGTGACAAAATAAATATACATCCCATCCTATGGCGGAGGGTATTAAAAAGCTAACCGATAATGTGATAGCTTCCTGCAGAAGCCCTCGGGACATTCACGATTCTTTGAACTACACAAACGTGCAGAAATTAACTCCAATGCATTTCAAAAAGCAAGTAAGAAAGTTTTGTGAGAAATACTAATTGAGTTATATCGGGTCCGTCAATAAGAGCGCTACAAAAGTTTTTTTAAATAAAACAAAAAACGGTTTTGGATATCAATGAAATTCCTTATTCCTGTGAAAATACGTTCGATGCCATTATGTATGGAACTCGATTTCTTTTGCATGGCCACCACGGGCACGCTTGCAGTAGTCCAGACGCTGAACCCAATTTTCCACGGTTTTTAAGCATAAATCGGCCGGTACTGCTGCAATTTCACGTTCGATATTCGTACGAAGTTCATCAATCGTCGCTGGCTTGTTGGCATAGACCATAGACTTGACGTTGCCCCACAGGAAATAGTCTAACAGCGTCAACTCGCACGACCGAGGCGGACAATCGACTGGACCATTTCGTGAGATAACAAGTTCTCCAAACTTGGTTTCCAATAAATTGATTGTGGCATTCGCTGTGTGGCTTGTGGCGCCGTTCTGTTGGAACGGTAGCGATTCCCATTCACAGTAACGTGCCGATCTTGATCAAAACGGAAGAAGAAGAGGTCCAATGACGCCGCCAGCCCATAAACCGCACCAAACAGTAATTTTTTCGGGATGCAATGATGACTCATGGAGTACGTGTGGATTGCTGTCTGACCAATAACGCATATTTTGTTTATTGACGAAGCCATTCAGCCAGAAATGAGCCTCATCGCTGAAGATGATTTTTCGATTTTCCGCGCTGACCACTGACTCCGAATTTCGGTAGTAAATTTTAATAATTTCGTCTCGTTGGTGGCTCGTATATCTTTCCATCATGAAATGGCAAACCTTACTGAAGAGAAATGTCAAAAGAGCGGCAAAAAATATGGCGTCGTTTGCTGTCTCTGTCGGTCTACTTTTGTAGCGTCCCTGTTGAAAAACCCTTTACTAATGTAAAGGGTTTTCCAACAAGAGGTGTTATTTTGGTATTCAAAGAAAAATGTCATTTTTTGAGATAAATGATTTATTATTTCATAATAAAGAGGAAGGTATGCCGTAAATAATGAAAAACAACATCAGCCAAATGGCCCCCACGATCACGCTTACAGGACCATATCCTTTTCATGAATTTTCCATGGCTGCCTCGATAGCCTCACGAATTCTATCTTTGAGGTCTTGAATCGACGCTGGGCTGTTGGCGTAGACCTTATCTTTCACGTGGCCCCAAAGGAAGAAGTCGCAAGGTGTTAAATCACAAGATCTCGGTGGCCGATTGTGATCACCTCTTCGAGAGATAACACTGTTCGGAAACTTTTCCCGTAACAGAGCAATGGTTTCGTTGCTTGTGTGGCACGTAGCGCCGTCTTGTTGAAAGTAAGCGTTGTCCAGATCCCGCTGGACCATAAACCGCACCAAAAAATCACACGTTGAGGATGGATAGGCTTCTCAACAATAACTCTTGGGTTTTCCGAGCCCCAGATGCGACAATTTAGCTTGTTGACGTAGCCTCCGAGGTGGAAATGGGCCTCATCAGTCAAGATGATTTTTTATCGTTCGTATCGTTTTTTTGTTCGATCGTTTTTGTATCGTTCGATGATCGTGTATCGTTCCATTTTTAGTAATGGCGTAGTTTCTACTTGTCAAATGGCATAGAATAAAAGCTTCAAAAGTGACAG
Organism: Eudasyphora cyanicolor; assembly: GCA_963930755.1. Lineage (NCBI taxonomy): Eukaryota > Metazoa > Arthropoda > Insecta > Diptera > Muscidae > Eudasyphora > Eudasyphora cyanicolor. The sequence goes on from OZ005734.1 coordinate 335,647,036, forward strand.
CTACCAAAATACCGGGTGATTCAAAATAACACCTCTTTTTGGAAATCGCGTTACTTGAATATCATGGAAAAGTATCAATACAGTTCCTTAAATTTGTTGGTACTAAAGGGTCAAACTATTCTTCGAATTTGCATTCGCTTTAGCAAAAATGCATATTTTACTAGTCGCTTTCGCATTCGCAAGAAATATTATTTATTTATTTATATGAATTACAATACAAAGTAAATTTATATTCTAATTGTACGGTCCAAGGTAAAGCCGGGTTGCAAAGACCATGTGGCTAGAGTTTGCAGAGACATACCAGAGCCTCTGGTGGGAATCGAACCCACGACCCCCAAACTCATAGGCGAGCACGCTACCAACTCACCTACTGGGGCGCTCCGCAAGAAATATATATCTATATATATCCCTATATATCCCTACTAGACACGTTCAGATTGTATTGATATGTTCACAAAAGTTGTTCATATTAACCCTGGCTACAATTTGGCCAAATATTGTTAGTGAAAAATTACGAGTCCCTGTAAGTAATGCGGAGAAAAGTGAAAAAAAATATATTTTTTTTTAAAATAATTTGTTCACCATATTCTTAGCTCCATTATTGCCAAATATATAAGTAGTTAAGCGGTATCACCAAGTCTGAGTTGGTTGTTGGACAAAAGCAGATGACACCTTTTTCGAGGGGCCCACTGACTTTTAGAAACTTTTGAGGCCCATAAACAAAATTGGTCCCCAATTTCGCCAAACCGAGTATAGGGTTAGTAGAATCGAACCTTTGGTAGTAGAATCGAACCTATACCGTCAAGTCTGTGTATTTTTTACTGTTGCGCAGTGTTACCTGCAATCCTGGGTAATCGAGGTCATTGACTTTTACTATGGGTCATTGACTTTTAATCCGGGGTCGTTGGCCTTTAATCGGAGTCGTTGACCTTTAATCTGGGGTCATTGACCTTTAATCTGGGGTCATTGACCTTTAATCGCTGTTAATGACCTTTAACCGGGCACAATGACCTTTAATCCGGGACGATTGATCTTTAACCATCATTTATTATTATTAGATTAAAATTCAAAGCAATTCCAACTGAGACTATTGTTATGAAACTGGTAATTACATCAAATGTTTATAACGTTAAAGTCCCAAACAAAATGTTATCTTTGATGCAAACTTTTGATCCTACTCTATTGCCAATTATCCTTTAGATTTTGTATTAAATACAAGATGAACCCTTAAAGCATGTCTTTAAATGTTTATATTATTCCTTAAATGTTAATGTTTTCGGTTTTACGTTTATTTATTGTTCAAATCAACTGTTTTAACTTCCCGGTGGATTTTGTATTTGTTTTTGTTGAAAGAAGTCCAAAACGATGGATGGGTCACCCGATGATACGTTATGCTTTCTTCTCGTCCATTTCTTCTGCTATTCCCGGTCCTGTTGCCGGACCATAAATTCATGTTTCATCCTTGTAAGATTTATAGTATACACTTTGGTACTTTTAATGGCCTTCGGGATTCAGTTGGTTTCGTTTTTTATGGTCTGTCGTTATATTATTGTTATTACAATCTTTAGTAGGAGACTTGACTCGGCGTTTATGGCTCGTGGTTATTATTAGCTTTAAACTGTTCGGTTTTATTTATTTTCATCGTTTAAATTTACACAAGGTATTACAGGACTTCTTCCACACACAACAGTTTTATTTCCTTAAAATGGATGAGAGGGAAAAGAAAACAAAAACACTTTGTCGGCAATTCATGTAATGTACCAAAACCCGTATTGCAGCAGTTCTATTCAATGATTTGGCTTCTCTTAGAGTCCTCTGACATTTCGGTCTCCTAAAAGGTCAACGAAGAAAACAAACAAAGAATTGGAAGAACAAATGAATGAACCAACTTTTAATAATAAAATATTAATTAGCCTTTGGGGAATTCGTTTTGTGCTCCATTTTGGAGGAGATGTGTATTTTAATATTCAGAGGGCAACATATTCTTCGAATGTTGAAATGATGCATGACCTCAGTTCGTTCGCAATGGTTAGACTTTCTATTTGTTTAGGGGATAAATGAAAGGCCGTGAATTCGCTTAAGTTTCGCAATGCTGCGTGGTTTTGTATTTAACGTATTAAATTTATACATTTCTGCCTAGAATTAACTAGTAAAATTTTAACACATTGAAATTGTGGGAGAAATCGCCATACATTACTAAAAATCGTATTATCTTATTTTAAAATTAATAAAATTTTCTCAAAAAACAGCATTTTTTCGCATTATCTTATACGATATCTTCGAAACCCCTGAACGGAGGAAAAATTGCATTACTTAGAACAAATTGAAGTCTATTTAATTTAATTCTTTAAAAATGTCCTGAACCAATTCGGATAAAAGGCTCTCGAGGTATGCTCAAATATTTGGTTCAACCATTCTAGTTTTGCACACAACAGTTTATCGCGAGAACTTAAACTCAAGTCAATTCAAAGAAACCAACCATCTTTTAGGTTGAGGACTGTATTATCCCATATATCCGAATCTAATGCAAAATCGTATGCCGCAGAAAAAACATTTTTTTGTTGTGCTGTCTAATTAGAAAAACCATTTTTTTGTTGTGATGTCTAATTAGAAAATAATTATAAATAATAATTACAAAATAATAATAAATAATTATAATAAAAACAAAGTATTATAATATATACAAATTATAATTAAATTTATAAAAATAAACATCAAAAATAAGTATTAAAACTTTATTAAAAATAAATAAATAAATATCAAAAACCTTTTATTAAAATTTTATTATAAACTATTTGATAAAATAAATATTATAAATTTATAAAAATAAATATTATAAATTTATTAGGAATCAGTTAAATAAAATATAATAAAAATGTAATAAAAAAAAATATATAAAAAGATTTATTTAAAATTATAAAAAAACATTTATTACAAATAACTAATTTGCTACGAATAACTAATCTTAAATAAACTGAAATTAAATATTTAATTTTTTCTAAATAAAGATTTAATATATATTAAAAATAAATATAAAAAAATTATTAAATATAAATATTTAGAATACGTTAAAAATAAATCTTAAAATTAATATTAAAAAAGGAATAAAAACTTTATTAAAAATTAGTTGTACATTTTTTTTAAATATGTATTCATTTTTTCCTTACAAATTTATAAAAATAAATATTACAAAGTAATAAAAAAATAATATAACCCATTTATTAAAAATAATTATGTATTAAATTTTTAAAAAATATAATATTAAATTAATAAACAAAAAATACAACAAAAATAATTTTAAACCATTTATTAAAAATAGTACGAAAATTTATTTAATCTGAATACTAAAAAATAAAGTAAACCATTTATTAAAAACAAATATTTGAAATTTATTACAAATAAGTTAAATAAAATACAATAAAAATATAAAATATAATAAAAAATTAAATGTAAGAAAATGTAATTAAAATTATAAAAATAACCATTTGTTATAAATAATTAATTTGTTACGTTTAACTAATTTTTAATAAACTGAAATTAAATATACAATTTTTTGTAAATAAATATAAAAAAATTATGAAATATAAATATTTAAAATACGTTAAAAATAAATTTTAAAATTAATACTAAAAAATGGAATTAAAAATTAATTAAAAATATGTTTTGGAATTTTTGTAAAATACGTAAATATTATTAAAATAGTAAATATTACAAAGTAATAAAGAATAAATAAACCATTTATTAAAAATTAATGTGTATTAAATTTATTAAAAATAAAATATAATAAAAAATAGAATATTAAATAAATATTAAAAATAACATTTTATTGAAAATAATTTATTAAAAATAAAATTTTATTGACATCAATTCATTAAATATAAATTTTTATAAAAAAAAATTAATGAAGTTATTGATGGTTTGGCTTGAGGTCATGTATTATTTAAAAAACGATGGATTTGTTGTTTTAAATAGTTTAAATTTTATTAGTTTCCAATATTTCGACTGTCTTCGACAGTCATCCTCAGGGAAATTTATTTTAAAATACAAATAAATTACAAATTATACAAACATGTTTAAAAGACAAAAATAATATCACAATAATTACATTTAGAACAGAAACTATCGACTACTTCTTTACAGAGTTAACGATTAACTAACAAATTATTTCCTTCGTCCGTATTTTTCTACTAAATTTCTGTAAATCTGTGCACAATGGTCCGTGTCAGTTTTATAGTTCAACTGACACGGACAAAAAAAATAATATTAAAAAAAACATTAAAAATTTATTAAAAATAAATAAAAATAAATATAACCCATTTATTAAAAATAAATGTGTTTTACATTTATTAAAAATAAAATATAATAAAAATTAAATACTAAATTAATAAACAAAAAAATACAATAAAAAATATAAAAATAAATTTAAACCATTTATTAAAAACAGTAATAAAAATTTATTAAAACTGAATACTAAAAAATAAAGTAATAAATATTATAAAAATTATAAATAAATACTAAACAATTATAAACATAAATATTTAAAAATTATAAAAAAAATTATAGAAATAAATAATTAAAAATTATAAAAAAGTACATATTAAATATTATTGAAAATTTATAAAAATTACAAAATATAAAAAAAAAAATTAAACCATTTTTTTAAACAAAATTATATTTTAATTTTATAAAACTACATATTTCAAATTATTAAAACTAAATAATAATAAGAAATTAATAAACAAATAAAATACATATAGTTAAAAATATAAATAATTATATACAAATGTATTAGAAATTCGAAATATTAAAATATTGTAAAAATATAAAAAAAAGGTAAAAAAATGTATTAGGAAAAATACAACTGAATTGACAAAAGTACAGGAAAATGTATTCAATATTAAAATATTTAAAATACAATTTATCAGAAATTAAAATATTTTAAGAATAATTTTTTAAAAATTATAATTTTATTGAAAATAATTTATAAAAAATAAAATTATATTGAAAATAATTTTGTTAAAATAATTTTATTAAAAATATTTTTTTTTGCAAATAATTTATTAAAAATAAAGTTTTATTGAGAACAATTTTTGAAATATAAATCTTTATATAGTAATAAACAAAAAATACAACAAAAATAAATTTAAACAATTTATTAAAAATAGTAATAAAAATTTATTAAAACTGAATACTAAAAAATAAAGTAAAACCCCTTTTTAAAAATAAATGTTTGAAACTTATTACAAATAAGTTAAATAAAATACAATAAAAATATAAAATATAATTAAAAATTAAATGTAAGAAAATGTATTTAAAATTTTAAAAATAAACATTTTTTATAAATAATTAATTTGTTAAGTATACGTTAGGAATAAATTTTAAAATTAATATTAAAACAAGGAATTCAAAATTTATTAAAAATAAGTTTTAGATTTTTTTTAAATACGAATTAATTTTTTTTACAAATTTACAAACCATAAATATTATAAAGTAATAAAAAATAAATATATAAAAATAAATATATATAAAAATAAATATATATAAAAATAAAAATAAATATATATAAAAATAAAATATTAAATTAATAAACAAAAAATATAAAAATAAATATAACCATTTATTAAACTAAGAAATAAAGTAATAAATATTATAAATAAATACTATACAATTATAAACATAAATATTTAAATATTTTAAAAAATTATAGAAATTAATAATAGAAAGTTATAAAAAAGTACATATTAAAATCTTATTGAAAATTTATTAAAACTAAAAAATATATAAAATAAATTTAAACCATTTATTAAACAAAATTATATTTTAATTTTATTAAAACTAAATATTATAAATTTATAAAACTAAATAATAATACATAATTTATTAAAAATAAAATAATAATAAGAAGTTAATAAACAAATAAAATATATTTAAAAATATAAATAATTTTATAAAAATTTATTAAAAATACGAAATATTAAAATATTGTAAAAATATAAAAAAGGTAAAATTGATATAAAAAATCTTTTAAAAAATGATTAGGAAAAATACAATTGAATTGAAAAAGGTACATAAAAATGTATTCAAAATTAAAACATTTTAAATACAATTTATCAGAAATTAAAATATTTTAAGAATAATTTATTTAAAATTATAATTTTATTAATAATTTATTAAAAAAAAATTTTATTGAAAATAATTATATATTATAAATAAATTTTATAATTATAAATAAATATTATTGAAAATAGTTTATTAAAAAATAAATAATTTATATTTTATTTAAAATAAAATTTTATTGAGAACAATTTTTTAAATATAAATCTTTATAATAAATAAAATTCAATTGAATAAAAATATTAAAAATTAAACTTTATTGAAAATAATTTATTAAAAATAAAGCTTTATTACAATATTAAAAAATTGTATATTTATCGAAAAAAATTATTATTAGAAATAAATAATTAATATACATATATTAAAAATAAATATAAAATTATGTAAAAATAAATATTTAAAATATATTAAAAATAATTTTAAAATTAAAATTAAAAATAAAAATTTGTTTTTTTGAAATTAATAAACAAATAAAATATAAAAAAATTTTATAAAAATAAATTTAAACCATTTATTAAAACAAAATATTAAAAGATTATAAAAATAAATATTAATAATTTATAAAAATTTATTGAAAATGTATTCAAAACATTATTTATTAAAGCTTAAAAAATCATAAAAACTAATTTAAAGCATATATTAAAAAAAATATTACTAAAAATTTATTAAAACTAAATATGTATTAAAAAGTTATAAAAATTATTATAATGTATTAAAAATTAAATATAATAAAGAAATGAAATAATAAATAAAATATATAAAAATTATATATAAAATTTATTAAAAATTATAAAAAGGCCTCGAGCTTGATTGAAAACACAAATACAAAAAACGTAAGATAAAAGGTCGAATAACAAAAATTTTGTAAAGTAAAATTTATTAAAAATAAAAAATTTAAAAAAATCCGTAAATTATAAAAAAATAAATTTAAACTACTTGTTACTAAATATTAAAAAATTATAAAAATAAAATATTTTAAAGAATGTGATACAGAAAGAATAAAATAAATAAAAATACAAATGTAATAACAATTTAAAATGAAAATATTTTAAAAATAATTTGTTAAAAATTATTATTTTATCGAAAATAATTTTTTCAAAATATTTTTTTTGAAAATAATTAAAAAAAAATTGTTTTCTGAATAATTTATTAAAAATAACATTTTATTGAAAATAACTTATTAAAAATAAAATTTTATTGGCAACAATTTATTAAATATAAATTTTTATAAAAAAAAATTTAATGGAAAAATATTAAAAATAAAATTTTAATGAAAATAATTTATTAAAAAATTAAATATTTATTTTTAATAAATTGGGTATGTATTATATTTTAAATCTGTGAAAAATAAATATTTAAAATTTGTAATTTTAAAAATAATTTTTGTTAATAAATTATTTTAAATAAAATTATATTTTAAATATATCATTTTCAATAAAATTGCATTTTTAATAAATTATTTTCAAAAAAATATTTTTTTAATAAATTATTTAGTTTTTATTTAATTTTTAATGAACCTTTTTAAAAGGTTTATCTTTTTAATAAATTATTTTTATAATACATTTTTAGTTTTAATAAATTTTTTATATCTATACCAGACACCACACTGTGTTACAGGGTATTATGACTTTGTGCATTTGTCTCTAACGCCCAAAAAGATAAGAGATAGACCCATAGGTGAATCTATTCCGATCGGCATAGAATCACCTTTTGAGTTGAGCCTTTAGTCTTTTCTTACAGATTTTCTTTAATTTATTTTTTATTATATTTTATTTACTATTTTTTTATTTTTGAGTTTTAAAAAAATATATTTATTAAAAATAAATATAAAAAATTTATTAAAAATAACTTTTATTCCATGTATACCCCTCTACTCGCAATACATTTTCCGTTTAATTAACACCTTTTAGATAAAAATTTAAATTTTCTTACTTAAGCCAATTATTTTTCCTTTTTTCCCGTACAAAGTCATTCTCTCATGGGTAAAAGCACTCCCCTTCAAAGTAGTAACAGTTTTCGTGTGTGAAATTCTATAAAATCCTTAACGAAATACAAAATCTCGTTTATTTTCATTATGAAAATTAAAAAAAGTTTATGCTAAACGAATTGTGTAGCCATGACTCTGGCGATGAAACAACTTTCGTATCAAATCTTAAAAATTTCGGCGTCCTCTTTCAAAGTCACCATCTTCTTCCAAGATGCATACGCGGAAAAATCATCGAAGAGTATAGTTATTCATGATATGCTTCATGTCGTATGCATTTCGCGTCACTTTGGCGGGGTGTCTCGCCATATGAAAGTAATGAAAATTTACACTTTTGTAATGAGCATAAAACAAATGAAATGACATTGTCTATTTCGCAGGAACAGAGAACAAACTCATCTTCTCATCTGATTTATGATGATTGTGCGAAATTACCTGTGCAGCTGTGACAAATATCAAATCTTGCATTAGTAAATTGTAAAAATCGTCCATGTGGCAGAAGTATTTAATCGGAAGTTATCAACGCAATTGTCCTTTGTCTCCTGGCTATGTTTAAAATTTATAAAATGAGTTAACACAAAATTTCGTTGTATTAACGAAATATTTGTTATATTAGCAAAACTGCAAAGGAACATAGTAGTAAATAGTAGCATTTGAGAAACATGTCTTCTTGGTAAAAATAATATAAGCTTCAGTCTGCGGTACAAACTTGCACCAGCAAACATTTGTCGATACTTCCACCTTTCAGTTTAAATCTGCTCGTAACTCCAAATTAGCATTCCTTAAGCTTTCTGTAAGATTTTATTTTAAAAAATTGAGTTTATCATCGGGAAATAGTTAAACTGGCATTTTTGAGATTTAAGTGAATTAACACTTTTTAAAGCAATTTTGTTATTAAACATTTCATTGTATTTTTTCATAAATAATTTGTTAGTTTTAATAATATATGCAAAATTATTAAACTAGTCAGAATTTTTTTAAAATGTATTTGTTATCTAGACGCCAGAAATATTCCATTCCAATAATACTTTACCAGGCGGATATCTTGGCTATTGGAAATGTAGCTGAATAACTGAGAATTAATGTTCTGACTAAAGTCAGTAATCAATATTGATAATTTGTTAAAAGTAAATATTAAAAAATAAAATATAATAAAAAATATGAAATTAATAAGCAAATAAAATATAGTAGATAAATATGAAGGTATAAACAAACAAAAAAATTAAAAATTTTTATAAAAATGTATATATAAAAATAATAACAAATAATTTATTAAACATAAGAAATAAATTTAAACCATTTATTTAAATATTATTTTTTTTTAATTTAAATATTAAATACTTATAAAAGTAAATATTTATAATTCATTAAAAATCTATATTTATAATTTATTAAAATTTTAAAATATATGTATTTTAAAAAATGTATAATAAAGTAAATAAAAAATTATTAAAAATAAAAATGTATTAAAACATGAAGACATTTTGACAATAAATTAATTTTAAATTATCTCCTCACCTTACAGTGAGGAGTTTATATAGGCGGCAGGAAGTTGGATCCCAAGAAAATGCACCCCAAATTGAAAATTAAAGTGCGCCCCAAATTTGGGGCCTATTTTCGTTACAAAAACTGATTTAGGAAATTACACCTATGGGCAGGATCCAAAATTGGCTACGCGAAAAAAATGGCGGAATGAAATTGGGCCCCAGGAAAATACACCCCACTATTTTTATGAATTTGGGGCCCAAAAAATAACATATCAAACAACAACAATTTTATTTGGGGCTTAATTTCATTTTTGGACTGCTTTTTGGGGCTTATTTTCATCTATTAATTTAGAAACAGGAGAGGCTACGCATAAAAGATTTGCTCCATGTTGCCAACTTTGGATCCTGTCCATAGGAGAAAGGTTTAAACAGAGGCCGAAGGCCGCAGGCCGTAGGCCGACCGCACAAGGAATAGATTTATAATTAGAAAATATGTTTGTATACGTGTAGTAATGCGTACTCCCCAGATTTAGGAAGAGAAAATTTCTTAGTTTTTTGGGGTTTATTGTCATTTCATGCTGTTTTCTTGATTGGGGTGTAATTTCCTAAATCAGTTTTTGTAACGAAAATGGGCCCCAAATTTGGGGCGCACTTTCATTTTCAATTTGGGGTGCATTTTTCTTGCGGACCAACTTCCGGCCGCCGAAAAAAATCTTGTATGCTTAGCATCTCCTGTTTCTAAATATATAGATGAAAATAAGTCCCAAAAAGCGGACAAGAAATGAAATTAAACACCAAAATGCAGACAAAAAATGAAATGAAGCCCCAAATAAAATTGTTGTTGTTTGATATGTTATTTTTTGGGTTCCCATATTCATAAAAATATTGGGGTGTATTTTCCTGGTGCCCAATTTCATTCCGCCGTTTATATACATACAACCAGGAAAATAATTTGTAGGAATTCGATTGTAACAATAAAAGAAATAGTACTAGCAACAAAATGAATATTGCCTACACCGTGTGTCGGTTGTATTTATAAGTAGTTGAAACAACTACTTAAATAGTTGTTTCAACTACTAAAATAGTTGAAGCAACAATAATAACATGGATACGATCAAATAAAAATGCTTGCAACTACATCGATGGTTGTACCTATTTGTTAAGATTGTTTTTTCATTGACACTCGGTTAGTTATGGTAACCAATTTAAAACTTTCATTGTAGTACCATATGATCGATTTTTGGTTGTGACAACCAATGTTTTATTCATGACAACATAAATTGTTTCAATAGACCAAAGATTATTATTGCAACGAATAACTGGTTACTACAACAGCAATAATATTAATAAATAATCGTTTTTTGGTTATCCCAATAATTTCCCAAATTTAGAATAATTAAGTGTGTTTTGGGAAATACAACCAAAAGATTGGTTGCTGATCGTTTGCTGATACATGACAAACAAAAAATAAAATTACTCGACATAAATAAATCTTCAACATTTTGTTCAAGAGCGGTATATGTAGTCAAAAATAATCTCGTGTGGATAATAATGCGTGGAATGCAGAATATGTTGTGCAAAATCTTTTACATAAATAAAAAATAAAAGTAACAATCATGAAATTGAAAGCACAGGGTTAAGCGATATTTGCATAAAAGTTTTGTTGTTTTTTTCGTGTACTAAAATTTGTCTCAAATATTTCCAGATCTCATAATATTTATTAATTAATTTTGTTATGAATTGTTTGGTTTTTTGTTTAATAAATAAAATAAAAATTAATGAAAACTGTTTTTAATTAATTGTCGGTAGTATATGACTGACAAATTGTCAGAACAACAAATTTTTTAAAACAGTTGGTTGTGGCAACATACAACAGATAATTTTAGCCACCATTTTCGTAGTTGGCGCAACCAAATACGATTGTTGTCAACATGGAAGCAGAAGTATACCACAACCAAAATGTTGGTTGTCCTGATGGAATCGCATGATAGTAGACAGAACTACCAAAATTCGGTTGGCAACCAAACTGTGTTCTGTGTATATCATTTTCAACGAAACAAAAGTAAAACACATCGAAGAAGTTACCTAAGTATTTTTGGTGCAAATTAGCTTTGGGTAATTTTAAGTCATTTGGGCAATGTCCGTCCTTCTGTCTGTGTGGTTGGACCACCTTTTATTTAATACCAGTACATACAAATACTTGACATTTTGTATAGTGTAATGATTTTATAGCACCGTATAGTATTGTACAGTCCAGTGAAAAATGGGCGTCATTGACAAGCCCCTTTTGGTATCTCCCACACAAAATTACCATAACACCGTGCGACACCAATTTTAGGGCTATCTAAATAATATTTTTCTTTTTAGAAAGTGGAACTAATAAGTTGCAAAAATGGACTTGCAAATTTAAGTCCTTTCAGTATTTTGCGGATCTCACTGTTCTGCTATTCATATCTAAATTTTAGCATTCTAAACACAGAATACAGTTTGGTTGCCTCAACCGAATTATTTGCCAACTGATTTTTGTTATTTCTGTCTACTATCATGCGAGTCCACCATGACAACCAACATTTTGGTAGTGGTATACTTCTGCTTCCATGTTGACAACTATCATATTTGGTTGCGCCAACTACGAAAATGGTGTTGTATCTGTTGTATGTTGCCACAACTGTTTTAAAAAAATTGGTTGTTCTGACAATTTGTCAGTCATATACTACCGACAATTAATTAAAAACAGTTTTCATTAATTTTTATTTTATTTATTGAACAAAAAACCAAACAATTCATAACAAAATTAAAAATCCCATACAAAAAATTCATCAATATTATGAGATGTGGAAATATTTGACACAAATTTTAGTACAAAAAAAAAAAAAACAAAACTTTTATGCTAATCGTGCTTAACCCTGTGCTTTCAATTTCATGATTGTTGTTTTTATTTTTTATTTATGTAAAACATTTTGCACAACATATTCTGCATTCCACACATTATTTATTATCCACACGAGATTATTTTTGGCTATATAGTATAAGTAATTTTATTTTTTGTTTGTCCTGTATCAGCAAAAGAACACCAACCAATCTTTCGGCTGTATTTCCCAAAATACATTTAATTATTCTAAATTGGAAAATAATTATTTATTAATGTTTTTTCTGTTGTAGTAACCAATTATTCGTTGCAATAATAATCTTTGGTCTATTGATACAATTTCTGTTGTCAAGAATAAAACATTGGTTGTCAGAACCAAAAATCCATCACATGGTACTATAATGAAAGTTTAAAATTGGTTAACACAACTTACCGAGTGTCAATGAAAAAAACAATCTTAATTCGATTGATACAACCATCGATTTAGTTGCAAGCATTTTCCTTTGATCGTATCCATGATATTATTGTTGTTTCAACTATATATAAATACAACCGACACACGGTGTAGGCAATATACTTTTTGTTGCTAGTACTATTTATACCCTACACCACACTGTGGTACAGGGTATTATAACTTTGTGCATTTGTTTGTAACACCCAAAAGGAGAAGAGATAGATCCATTGTTTATTATACCGATCGACTTGTAATCACTTTCTGAGTCGATTTAGCTATGTCCGACTGTCTGTCTGTCTGACCGTCTGTCTGTCTGTAGATGTATTCTTGTAATCAAAGTACAGGTCGCAATTATGGTCCCATCTCAACGAAACTTTGCACATATCTTTTTTTTAGGCCCAAGGACGATCCCTATTGAATTTGATTAAAATCGGTTCAGATTTACATATAGCTCCCATATATATGTACCTCCGATTTGGCATATATGCACTGTATAAGCAACATTTTTGAACCGATTTGTACAAAAATTGACAGAGAGTAGTCTAGTAATACACTCTCTGTCAATTTGAATTAAATATTGAATTAAATATTGAATTTGGTTAAAATCGGTTCAGATTTCGATATAGCCCCCATATATATGTTAGCTCCGATTTGACCTGTAAGCGCTGTAGAAACTGTATTTAATATCCGATCAGTACGAAATTCGGCAGAAAGAGGTTTCTTATTACATCAAGAAATACTGCCAAATTCGGAGAAAATCGGTTCAGATTTAGATATAGCCCCCATATATATGTTACCCCCGATTTGAAATTCAAGCGCTGTAGAAACTGTATTTTATATCCGATCACAGCGAAATTCGGCAGAAAGAGGTTTTTATTTTACATGAGTATTTAGGGAAAGTCGATTCAGATTTATATATAACCTCCATATATATGTTCCTCCTGATTTGGTATCAAAGCGCTATAGAAGTTGTACTTTACTTCCGATCATTACAAAATTCTACAGAAAGATGTTTCACAATTTATGAAAGAATATAGCTTAATTTAGCGATTATCGGTTCAGAATTAGATATATCCACATATATATGTTCTTACCCATTTACCAATTATTCCAAATTATTATCGCAATGACCCTTATCGCATTGTTAGGGAGGTGTAGGGTATTATATAGTCGGCCCCGCCCGACTTTCTGCCTTTCCTTACTGGTTTTTTATTGTTACAATCGAATTCCAACCAATTATTTTCCTGGGGGTATAGGTCCCCACTATACACTTTAATGGCAACCCAGTGGGTTTTTATAGTATTTATCCACAAAGTTTGCTGGGCAAAAAAAGGGGTTAGTAAAATCAGACACAATTTTAGAATAACACTTCGGAGGATAGATAGATGTTCCATGCCAAGAAAAAAAGTTAAGGGGACACTTCAAGAAGTATATCTCCCAAAATACACAACACACCCCCGCTCATTCCTTTACCCTTAAAAATCCATGAAAATCTCCCTCGAATAATAATGATATATCAAAAGTCGTAGAAATCGTTGGATTTTTTGGGTGAAGTATTCGACAAAAATATTCAATACAAAGAATCGCTGTAGGTCCCCACAATTCACTTTAATGGCAGCCCTGCGTTTTTTTGTTTATATTGTATTTATCCACAAAGTTTGCTGGGTAAACAAAGGGGTTAATGAATGCAGGCACAGTTTTAGTATATAAGACATCGGAATAGATGTTCCATGTCAAGGAAAAAATTAAAGGGGACACTCCAAGAAGTATTTCTCCCATAACATCGGATACCCCTACTCATCCCCTTACCCTTGAAAATCCCCCTCCAAAAATAATGATATATCAAAAGTCGTAGAAATGATCGATAAAACAAGTAAGAAAGTTCAGTCGGGTAAACCGACTTATAAATCCCCTCACCTTGAGTCCGAAAAAAATATTCGTAAATTTATTTTTTTGGTGTGGGAGGAACAAAAAGAGGCCTGGCAATAAAAGCATTACACCGTACGAAATTTCAAGTATTTGTATGCACCGGTATTAAATTTAAAAGCGGTTAACTTTTGGTACCAAAAGGTCCATTTGTGTGGGAGGTACCAAAAGAGGCATGCCAATGACGCCCATTTTTCTCTGGACTCTAGGTACTATAAAAGCATTATACTGTACAAAATTTGAAGTATTTTTATGAACTGATATTAAAGCCATTGGCAGTTAACTTTTGGTGCAAAATGGGTAGTGGCCACTTCGCCCATTTTTCTTGACTAACAAACTAAAACTATGTGTGAAATTTCAGAATATTCGAGTAAGTAGTATAGAAGGTATTAAAGAATCAATATTTCACTAAAAGTTAGCCCTTTGTGGGGGAGGTTCTAGAAGGAGTGGACCAATATGGCCCATCTTCGAACTTAGCCGGAGATAGAGAAAAATATTACCGCATACCAAATTTGAAGGCAGACAGACACACAGACGGACGGACATTGCTCAAATGACTTAAAATGACCCAAAACGGATTTCCGCCAAACATACTTAGGGTCTTAGATCACTCCTTCGATGTGTTACACTTTTGGCTCGTAGCAAATGATATATACCCTCCTTTCTAAGGTGAGGGGATAAAGATTCCTCCTGAAAGTTGAGATATAATAATAAACAAGACTGTTTTTAGCACCAACTGTATTCAAGGGCGAATATTGACTGGAAATATATCAAGTCAAACAAAAAACAATATTTAAAAGCAATACAAAGAAAGTATTTATTTAGTTTGACTCAAACAAACTGTATCTATCGGCAATAGATTAGAGTTATTCCGCAGCAATTTTAAATGTTAAATAATTTAACAATAAAATGTTCAAAGGAAAGCAGTACTATTTAATACAAGTGAGAGAGACTATGCATCAGAGTTAACTATAAGATTTTGAGTAAAGGAATTATTTCAATTAAAAACACTCAAGAATATGACTCAAGATAAAAGCTCACAAGAAGAGAAAGAGAGATAGAAACTCATTGAGATGATTAGCAGAGAGAAGGTAAACAGAGATAAAGTTCAAAGGATACATAACAAACTATTACAGCTTTTTTTCTTTTCTCTCTATCGTTTTCCATCTCTCTTTCTCTCTGACTCTCTCAGAATGTTAACTTTTGACAAATACTACAACCTTTACAACCATGCATAAATGCGCGTACAGTGAGTGAGTGAGTGGTGCACGAATAAGTGGTTGTGTATCTGTTCAGGCCAATTTCCGCAACAAGAAATTATATAATCGAACATTGACGTGACGTGAAGCTGCCGCGGCTAAGGACAATGCGATGCAGCCAGACATCAGCAGAGAGACTCACAGAAACACATGCACATACAAGTTCTCATATGCAAACCCAGTGCACGAGTCCTTGCCGACAAAGCAGTGTAGTCTTCACAATGCATTTGAGTAATTGAGAACAGGTTTATTCGATATTATTGCAGTAAAAACCAGTTTTAAAAGATAAGGGTTTACGAACTCATTCGTCATTCCTTCACATAGCATTATGATGACCTACCTTCGTTACGAACCAATCAGCCGCCACACAAAAAACATATCCTTTGTTGTCCTGTTGAAGTTGCACATCGACAAAGGGTCAAAGGGTGTGGTGGTGGTACGACGATGACGGTGGCATTGAGAGAATGTGCTTTGTTTGCATTTCTAAATATTTGTAAAATTTGCAATAACAATTCACATATACAGTGTTGCCAACGACGGACAAACGATTTGGCAACAGACGTGTTTTATTACTTCTGTGTCCTTCGAATGGTTTTTGTGCAAGCAAAAGTATAATGTATTGCCGGAATTTACTCTACATGTCAATTTCTTGTGCTGTGAAAGTATGTACAACAATTGGACAATTTTTAAAATTAATAACATTCTTGCACACACAAAAGTTGTGTTCATTAAAAGAAAGAAAAATTGTTTTTTTTTCAAAACAAAGACCTTTTAGACAAATGAAGTTTTTTATCAAAGAAAACTTTCTTCATTATTTTCTATTCTAAAGAAAATGTTTTTAGTTCCAATGAAAACTTTGTTTATTGCAAAATTTTTTTTTTATTTCAAAGAAAACTTTTTTTATTCCATAAAAACTTTTCTTTATGCGTCAGAATTTTTAGTATTAACCTATGAATTTTATTTTTAACTAAAAAGTTGCTAACTGGTAGAAAAATATCTCGCTATCATTTATTATTTGAAAAATTTATTTTTTTTTAAATAATTAATTAATCACTAGGATTTTAAAATTGCATGGGGATTTGAAATTTAAAAATAATGAATTTTTGGGGTTTACGAAATTTTGTCTGTCTGCGGTAACTCTCGAAAGGAGTAACAGATTGACTTCAAATTTGGTACATGATAATATTTTTATCTATCTCAGGTTAAGTTCGAAGATGGGCCATATTGGTCCACTCCTTCTAGTACCTCCCTCACAAAGTTTTACAATTTCGTAAAATATTCATTCTTTAATAACTTCTATACTATTTATTCGAATGATCTGTAATTCGACACATAGTAATAGTTTATATGTAGTAACGAATTTTGTTAAAATTACATTTCTCTACAAAATATCTTGAAATAAAATGTATTCGTTTTAGTGAGGATGACAACCGACAGATTGAAAAATCAATTTTGAATAAATTCAAAATTAAATTTCGAAAAAAATCTAGAAATAAGCCATTTCAACGAAATTTTATAGAAATAATGAATTTTGACATAATTTTGTAAAAAAAACGTAAATCTTCATCAAAATTTTCAAAAAAAAATATTATTTGGAAAAAATTAAATTTTGAAGAAAATTTTAACGATTTCTGTAGTAAAAAACTTTGATGCATTTTTGACAAAATATCATTTTTGGTAAAATTTTCTATAAAAATTTTATTTCTAATAAATTTTTTCAAAAAGTATTTGTTTCTGAAATTTTTTACAAAACGTAATTTCCACGAAAAAAACAAAATTTTCCATTAAAATATATTTTCGAAAAAATTTTTAAAAATATACATTTTCAACGAAATTTTGTAGAAAAGTGCAATTTTGAAGAAGGTTTTATAGAAAAATGCATTTTTTTTAGAAAAAAATAATTTTGAGGAAATTTTACAAAAAAAAAAAATCAATTTTAACAATATTTTTCATAAATATTCGGTTTCTGTTGATTTTCTTTATAAGAATCAAATTTTGAATAAATTTGCAAGAAATATTAAATTTTGGAAGACAATTTTAAAATGCAATTTCTATTTTTTTTAACAGTTTATCGCAATCGCAAATTTTGTTAAAAATTTATTCAAGACCTTTTTTTTGAAATTCCAAAGGTCGATGAGCGGAGAGTGCATTTTAGGGCCGCTGAAGGGATTAATATCGATGAGTCGTTTAAGTGACGATGACCCCAGATTAAAGGCTAACGAAGGAAAATTTCTGAAAAATTTAAATTTTCAAGAAATTTTTAAGAAAAATTTGACAATTTTCTAGAAGAAATAAAATTTGATTTAATTTTCTAGAAAAAACAAAATTTCCAACAAAAATCTACTTCAAATTAAAATTTTCCAAAAAAAAATTTTGGAACAAAAATATTTTTAAGAAAATTTTAACAATTTTTGAAATAAAATTAAATTTTGATGCATTTTATAAAAATACAATCTTTGTCAAAATTTTCTATAACGATTTGATGACTACTTTTTTTCTAAAAATTATTTTTTTTTTTAAATTTTCTAAAAAATTAAAAAAATTTGAAAAATATACTTTTTCGACGAAATTTTGTAGAAAAGTGCAATTTTGAGGAAGGTTTTATAGAAAAATGCAATTTTCAACGATTTTTTTTTTAAAAAATTCATTTCAATTTTCAACGAATTTTTTTTAGAAAAATTCAATTTTGAAGATTTTTTTTTTAAAAAAGACCAATTTTGTCAACATATTCCATAAATATTCGAATAAAACTGCATTTTTCTATAAAACTTCTTCAATATTTCACTTTTCTAAAAAATGTTGTCGAAAATGTTTTTTTTAAATGTTTCTGTTAATTTTTTTTATAAAAATTAAATTTTGAATAAATTTGCAAGAAATATTAATGTAGGCAAGTTTATCTAGAAAAATAAAATTTCATCATTTTTGGAAGACAATTTCTCAATTTTTCAATAAAATTCCATTTTCTATGAAAATTTTGAATAAAATTTCAATTTGTAAGAAAAATCGTCAAACTTTTGTGGAGAAGGACTTGTCCGAAAAATGTAAACTAATGAAATTAAATAGAACATCTGAATCGCAAATCCATGTAAAAATAAAGAAGTTAACACTTGTTTTGAAATTAAAAAAAGAAAATATTGAAAAATGTTTAAAAACTTTCATAAAATAATCCCTTATATTGTCTAGAAGATCTCTACGCCCACTGCATTTTTTCTACGTTCCGGATTTTTATTATTGACTTCAGATTTCTTATACTCAGATTTTCTTGAAAAAAAAGGCAAGATTATCTAGAAAAATAAAATTTCATCAATTTTGGAAGACAATTTTAAAATGCAATTTCTATAATTTTTTTTTTCAATAGTTTATGCGCCGTTATTCTAGATCATTTTTTGAAATTTCAAAGGTCGATGAGCGGAGAGTTATATTTAGGGACTCTGAAGGTATTAAAGATCGATGAGTCGTTTAAATGACGATGACCCCAGATTAAAGGCTGACGAAGGAACATTTCTGGAAAAATTAAATTTGAAAAAATTTTAAAGAAAGATTAAAAAAACAATTTAATTTCGAAAAAAAATTCTAGAAGTAAGCCATTTCAATGTAATTTTCTAAATTTTGACATAATTTTCTAGAAAAAATGAAATCTGCAACAAAATTCTATCATCAAAATTTAAAAAAAAAAAAATTTAAGAAATTTTTAACGATTTTTGTAGAAAATTAAATTTTAATCCTTTTTTAAAAAATATCATTTTTGGGAAAATTTTCTATAAAAATTTAATTTTTTATAAAAATAATGTTTTTCTGAAATTTTTTATAAAAATTTCCCATGAAGATGGACAGTATTGTTTCACCCCTTCTAGTATCTCCATCACAAAGGGTTAAAATTTATTGATATACTAATTCTCTAATAACTTCTATAATATTTATTCGAATGATCTATAATTCGACACATAGTAATAGTTTATTTGTCGTTATCACAAATTTTGTTAAAATTACATTTCTCTAAAAAAAATATCTTGAAATAAAATTTATTATAGAACATTTTTGGAAATTTCAAAGGTCGATGAGCGGAGAATGAGATTTAGGGCCACTGAAGGGATTAAAGATCGATGAGTCGTTTAAATGACGATTTTATAGGAAAATTAATTTTTTTTAGGATAATTAAATTTTGACGAAACGTTTTTAAATACCAATTTTGACAACATTTTCCATAATTATTCGATTTCTTTTTTTAAAATTACTCTTCTCTGCAAATATCTTGAAATAGAACATAGAACATTTTTTGAAATGTCAAAGGTCGATGAGCGTAGAATGAGATTTAGGGACACTGATGGGATTAAAGATCGATGAGTCATTTAAGTGACGATGACCCCAGATTAATTAAAAAATCAATTTTGAAGAAAAATTTAGAAATTTTCTAGAAAAAATTAATTTTCACAATTTTCTAAAAAAAAAAACGAAATTTGCAACAAAAATCTATTTTCAACAACATTTAAAAAAAAAGTTATTTTGCAGACATTTTTAACGATTTTTGTAGTAAAGTTAAATTTTGATGGATTTTTTAAACATGCAATTTTTGACAAAATTTTCTATAAAAATTTGATTTCTAATAAATTTTTTCTAAAAAGGTTTTTTCTGAAATTTTCTATAAAAATGCAATTTCCACGAAAAAAACTAAATGTTCAGAAAAATTGTATTTTTGACTAAATTTTTAAAAATATATTTTCGACGAAATTTTGTTGAATAGTTCAATTTGGAAGAGCTTTTATAGAAAAAAGCAATTAGAAAATATAAATTGTAACGATTTTTTTTAAATACCAATTTTGACAACATTTTCAATAAAATTTAAATTTCTGTTAACTTTGTTTATAAAAATTAAATTTTGCATAAATTTGCAAGGAAATATTAATATAGGCAAGTTTATCTAGAAAAATTAAATTTCATCAATTGTTGAAGACAATTTATAAGAGAATTTCTATGAATTTTTCAATAAAATTGAACTTTCTATGACAATTTTGAATAAAATTTCAATTTGTAAGAATTTGTCGAACTTTTGTTGAGCAGGACAAGCCCGGCAAAATGTGAGGCCAAGAAGTCAAATTAAATAGCACATCTGAAGGGCAAATAAATGGAAAAATTAAGAAGGTAAAGCTTGTTGTGAAATTTAAAAATATTACTTAAAAAAATATTGAAAAATGATTAAAAACATACTTCTTCTTCATACATAATCCTTTTTAATGACTAAAATTGTATAAATTTCATTAGAATACTTTTTCTTAATTTTCGAAATTTTCAAAAGTAAAAATTCTTATAAAAATTATCGATTAACATATTTTAAATATAACACTCAAATAGTAATATATTTATTTTATGTACTCTCGTCTCCCTTAGAAGATCTCTACGCCCACTGGGAAGCCGCCTATTTTGTGTTTAAAACAGCATTTCTACTTTGTGTTTAAAACAACATTTCTGATCTCTTTAGACTGAAAAAGATGAATTTTTTCTACGTTCCGGATTTGTAATAATTACTTCAGATTTTTTTTTAGATAGTTTATTTGCCGTTATTCTAGAATATTGTTTGAAGTTTCACAGGTCGATGACCGGAGAATGAAATATAGGGCCGCGGAAGGGATTACAGATCGATGAGTCGTTTAAAAGACGATGACACCATATTAACGACTGACAAAGGAAAATTTCTGAAAAAATTAAATTTTTAAGAAATTTAAAAAACTTGAATAATTTCTAAAAACAATTAAATTTTTAAGAAATTTTAAAAAAGTTGTATAATTTCAAAAAAAAATAAATTTCGAAAAAAATCCGAAATAAGCCATTTCCACGAAAATTTCCAGAAAAAAAATAATTTTGACATAATTTTCTAGAAAAAAAAGAAATTTGCAACAAAAATCTATTTTTATCAAAATTTTTAAAAGAAATATTTTTTTTGAAAAAAAATGATTTTGAAGAAATTTTTAATGATTTATGTAGTATAATAAATGTTCATTGTTTTTTTTAAAATACCATTTTTCTATAATACCCTACCAAAATAAAATAAAAATTTGATTTCTAATTAAAAAATACTTGAAAAATGCAATTTTCCACGAATTTTTTTTAGAAAAATTAAATTTTGACGAAAATGTTTTAAAAATAGCAATTTTGACAATACTTTTTCTAAATATTCGATTCCTTTTGTTAAAATTACATTTCTCTACAAAATATCTTGAAATAAAATGTATTCTGGAACATTTTTTGAAATTTCAAAGATCGATGAGTCGTTTAAGTGACGATGACCCTAGATTAATTAAAAATTTCATCAAAATTTTCCAAAAAAAAATATTTTTTTTTTAAATATTTGATTTTGAAGAAATTTTCAATGATTTTTGTAGTAAAATTAAATTTCGATGGATTTTTTTAAAAATATAATTTTTCTATAAATATTTGATTTCTAATAAATTTTTTTTAAAAATAATTTTTTTCTGTAATTTTCTATAAAAATTCAATTTTCACGAAAAAATAAAAATATAAATAAAAATATATTTTTAACAAAAGATATATTTTGTATAAAAGTGCAATTTTTGAAGAAATATTATAGAAAATGCAATTTTTAACGATTTTTTTTGGAAAAAATTTAATTTTGATGATATTTTTTTAAAAATAACAATTTTGAAAACATTTTCCCTGAGTTTCCCTGATTTCTGTTAATTTTTTTTATAAAAATTAAATTTTGAATAAATTTGCAAAAAAATATTAATTTAGGCAAGATTATCTAGAAAAATAAAATTTCATTAATTTTGGAAGACAATTTTAAAAGACAATTTCTATGATTTTTTTAATAGTTTTTTGCCTTTATAACAAAATTTTGTTAAAAATTTATTCTAGAACATTTTTTGAAATTTCAAAGGTCGATGAGCGGAGAGTGAGTTTTAGGGCCACTGATGAGATTTAAGATCGATGAGTCGTTTAAATGACGATGACCCCAGATTAAAAGCTGACGAAGGAACATTTCTGAAAAAATTCAATTTGAAGAAATTTTAACGAAACATTTTAAAATTTAATAAAAACAATAAAATTTTGAAAAAATTTCTAGATTTTAACGAAATTTTATACAAAAAATGAATTTTGACATAATTTTCTAAAAAACGAAATTTGCAACAAATAATCTATTTTTAACAAAATTTTCAAAAATGAAATATTTTTTGGAAAAAAATTATTTTGAAGAAATTTTTAAAGATTTATGTAGTAAAATAAATGTTCAGGGATTTTTTTAAATACCATTTTTCTATAATACCATACCAAAATAAAATAAAAATTTGATTTCTAATTAAAGATTAATTGAAAAAATTTTGAAAAATGTTTAATAACTATCTTAAAATAAACACTTATATTGTCTAAAATTATATAAATTCCATAACAATCGATTAATTCATTATTTTTTTTTTCTTAATTTTCGACATTCTCAAAAGTCAAAATCCCCATCAAAATTACCAATTAACATATTTTAAATATAACATTGAAATAGTGATACTTATGAATATATTTATTAAACGTACTCACGGCACCCCTGGAAGATCGCAACGCCCCCCGGGAGCCACGGCTCCTCTGTTGGGTAGCTCGGATCTAACGGTTTTCATATTTTGTATTTCAGACAATACTTCCAATGTCTATAGACTGACAAAGAAATAAATTTTTTCTACGTTCCGGCATCTCCCAATCGAAATTACCATAATACATTACTCAAAAAGTGAGGATAAACATTAGTCGTATAACTTCAACAGTTTTTGACAATAGAGACAAAAAAACATCCTTATATTCACATCTTTCAGTTTTTCTTATTCAGAAAATGTTAATATCGACTAAACTCACCAAAACCGGGGAAAAAGCTTGTCAGTGCTATTTGGAAAAGTCTATCTATCTGTATCGTTAGCAATTTTGCTCGCATCCGACGCTTTGTTATTTTACATCCACTGAAGGTGAATGAATGGAAGTTACTTGCAGTTCTTTCGGTAGTTTTGTGTTTAACGTACAAATGGCCATTCGTCCATTAGGATAACATGAAATATACATGATATTAGAATGTACGTACGCATGTACATTGGGACCTATAGATGTTTTCACGATTTATTCAGATTCAGATATTTTTAAATTTGAATGTAATAACAGAAAGTCCGTTACAAATGAAAATAAAATACATATTTTGAAACAGGAGTAACAGGAACGATTTTTTTAATTACAATTTACCAACTTTCAAATTTTATTCCATCAACGATGTACTAAAAATCGTAAAACAAAATTTACTATGTATATTTTAATATAGTAATACAAAATAAAATGTTGATGCATTTTGTGAAAAGTTACGTTGCAGATATGAATATCGTACGCAGTTTGATTAATATATAAGCGATCTTAAGCTTCTTCTCCATTTTCAAGATTTTTTCAAAAAAATATAAATGCATTACAGCCCAAAACAATCTAATGTCCACTGTCTTATGGGAATATATAAAGAAGTATGTACGTATATATGTACTCATACGTTTCTTTCTTTTTTGATGATATTGTGAAATGTTTGCCTGACTCTCTGTTGAGCGTTGAATGTGGTCCTTAACATGGACATAAAACGAATTGTCAGCTATTGTTTGGACTTTCTCTTCATCGTTTTTGATATGTGTCCTTTTCAGAGTGAGTGCGTGTGTGAGTGAAATCTACTTAGTTCAGGAAGTCCTTTAAGGATTCTATTTAACTTGTAATACAAACACACACACAAACCGGACAGAGAAATTGACAAGCATCTAATGTGAGTATATTGATTTAGGTCACATACGAGGGTATTTCGGTAATGATTGTCGCTGGAAATAGAAGGAAAGAAAGTTTAATTTATAATCGTTTTTTTTTTGTCTGGTACATTTTTGTTGTGACGAAATAGTCAAACTTTACCACTTCTATGCCCTTATTTAAACGAATTTGGACCAAATTTGTCTGACACTACTGGGTCCAGGTCAAACATTCGATATTTTATAATATTTCTCTTGTAAAGTTTCGATGTAATTGCGTTATATCTCTTTGGGGGAATTTTTAGGTAGATACGAGTATATCCGTCCGTCGTTCAGGTAATATTTTCTTCAGACTTTGTTTAAGGATGGGTCATATGTTTGATTTTACCTATACTTCCCATACAAAGGGATAACAATTTGTGAACTATTGAATATTTTATACAGTTTATCCATATTCTTTTGTATTATCACACATTGTAATATTTCAGTATGAATTTGAGAAAATGTGCCTAGTTGTCACATAAGCAGATAAACATTTGAAATTCGGCAAAAAGACCAAGGGTTGGTTTCGCAGCTACAGACCAGAGTCCCGGTGTCAATCAAACCCACGGGGAAAATTAAACATATTTGGTTACTATCATACAATCTACACAAGATTTACATTCAAACCTTTTTTGCCACTCTATATCATATTTAACACACTGTGCTCCAAATAGTACTAATTAAAAAATAATTATTATCTTTAGTTTGTAAGAGCTGTTCTTGCTCCGTGGGATCATATTTAGTCGTTTTTGCTCCACTACACCATATTTAATGTTATTTTGCACTACCTTACAATATTTAACCAATTTTGCCCCTTTCTACAATACGTAACCGTTTTTTGTCCCATTGTCCCCTTTTAGACCATATTTGACTTATTTTGGTCCACTGTACCATGTTTATACCTTTCTGTCCCATTGTTCCATATTTAAACCTTTTTGCTCCACTTCAACCTAAAACTAGCTTATGTTTCAAGTGCTACTAACTTTGCGATTACAACCATTACCATAGAATTTGGCGGTGATACCATATTTGTCGCTTTTATCCCATTTGACCTTAACATTTTCGAAACATTTTTCCTTAGATTTGACACTTCCCAAGAGTCGTAGCCAGAGTCCAAAGCCGTCGCGCCGAGATGCCGATTTTTAACGCAGCCAAACTTTTTTCACCAGACACAGCCGCCGTCCCATAGGAAAATTCTAAAATATTGATTGATAAAAACAATTTACGATTTTAATAAACCAATAACAATATAGCAAGCGGGAGCCTAACATGTTTTAAAAACAAGTAAGAAAGTTCAGTCGAGTAAACCGACTTATGAATCCCCTCAACTTGAGTCCCAAAAAAATATTAGTAAATGTATTTATTTTTTGTTTTAATTAAATTATTATCAATTTCATTTGCATTTAACAACTTCAAAGTATGTACTGGTATTAAAGTTAAAAGCTGTTAACTTTTGGTACAAAAAGGTCCATTTGTATGGGAGGTACCAAAAGGGGCGTGCCAATACCGCCCATTTTTCTCTGAACTCTAGTTACTATAAAAGCATTGCACTTTACAAAATTTCATGTATTTGTATGCCCTGGTATTAAAGTTACATGCTGGTAACTTTTGGTACAAAATGGTCCATTTGTGTGGGAAGTACCAAAAGGAGCCTGGCAATAATACACATTTTCACTGCATTGTAGGTACTATTAAACCATTACACTGTACCAAACCTCAGGTCTTTGTATGCACTGGTAATAAAGTTATAAGCTATTAACTTTTGGTCCAAAATTGTCCATTTGTGTGGGAGGTAACAAAAGGGGCGTGGCATCTTCGCCCATTTTTCTCGATAGTGACTAATAAACTAATACTACGTGTAGAATAATCAATATTTCACTAAATATTAACCGTTTGTGTGGGAGGTACTAGAAGGAGGGGACCAATATGGCCTATCTTCGAACTTAGCCGGAGATAGAAGAAAATATTACCACATACCAAATTTTGAGTCAATCGGTTACTCCTTTCGAGAGCTATCGTGCGCACCAGCCAGCAGACAGACAGACGGACGGACATTGCTTATTCGACATAAAATGACCCAAAACGAATATCCGCCGAACATACTTGGGGTCTTAGGTCACTCCTTCGATGTGTTACACTTTGGCTCGTAGCAAATGATATATCCCATCCTCTCTAAGGTGAGGGTATAATAACAACTTTGATAGTAATAGAAAAATATTTATCAAAAATTTATTTTTAAAGGAAATAAGATGATTTTTATTTTATTAGATTATTTGATATTTTTGGAATAAGCACCCAAATATTAACCTTTGAAATTTATATTTGCCTAAAAACTTTATATAAAGTTGCGAAATGGAAAGTAGATATCGCTATCCTTAATTTAACAATAATGAAATTTCAGTCTGATAAACCGACAAAGGTATACCCTCACTTTGTGAGCAATGTAAATATGCACTGTAGGCCGGGTCGATTTGTGGGGAGGCAAAAAAACTCGCCATTGCTCAGTGAAAATCGTATTCTAGGGATCAAAATAAGAAACTTTGCCGAAGGAACCATACCTCTAAAACGAATTCTGATGTTCCGGAAAAAAATCCCACTTTGGCAACATATAAGTACTTATTATTGTCATTTTAATAAGGGGTTGAATAACACTTTACCAATAATGATTTTCATATGTGTATATCGATGGCTTAATATAAAAGGTCGTATCTCGAAATTGTTGCAGGGGCACGAAAAACGAATAAAACCCAAACAAATTCTGGACTAGACTTATGAGGGTTTTACAATACCTATAAATAATGATAGGTCAACTATAACCGCCGAAAATTAAAAAAAATATATGGTGCATTTGACAGATTTTGACCATAATAAAAATAAAACTCAACTATGACAAAAATCAAGATACGCCTTTTTGATATTAAGCTATCGATATATAATATATAATTAAATATGACGAGATTTATTTACTCAAAATCGTACTAAGTTTATAAATCAAATCAAGGGTTGTTTAATAAAAATTGGTGTTGTCGCATACTTTACAATACCCGACTTAAAATAACTTACAAATAATTACTTATTTATGTGAATATAAGTAAGTCATTATTTGCTGACTGCATGTACATAATGCAGAGGGTAATGATATGTCATTACCTGGTAATGTAAGTGATAATGACATGTACTTACCAAGTTTTTGCTGGAATGCAGTATAGAAGTTTTTAAAGAATCAATTTTCACTAAATGTTAACCCTTTGTGGAGGAGGTACTAGAAGTAGGGTTGCAGATTCCAATTGCCTCTTAGTTGGACTCACGAAAAAACTAGCTGGATTTTAGAAGAAAAATCTGGACTAATAAAAAACTTGAAATTATTGATGAATTCGGTTAAAAGTATTTATTCAGTAAGGAAAGACTAATGTCAGGTGGAGCCGACGGTATAATACCTTCCACCATTGTTTACCAACAAATTCCTGGAGAACAATTAAATAGAGTAAGTACATTTCTAAATTCCAGGCATATAATTTAAAGAACGTGACCTTAATAAGACGATTATAAAGGGTCCGCTAAATATTTTTTTTTTTTGAAAATGCTATAAAAAAAAACTACTGAATATTTTCTCAAATTTCTTTTCTTATTTGAAAGTACATTCCTTCCGGTTAATAATGGAAAATAATTTCATTCAAATGGCTGCCTCGGCTGGCCATGCAGTAGCGTACACGATCGGTCCAACTTTTAAGCACATTATCGATTGTGTGCAGCTGTATTTCACCAATGGCTTCACGAATATTGTCCTTTAAAGCGTCAATTGTCTCTGGCTTGTCGGCGTAACACTTATCTTTGAGGGCACCCCACAAATAATAGTTCAACGGTGTCAAATCGAGGTGGCCAAACGAAATCAGCTCTGCGGCTGATAATGCGATCTTCAAAAACAGGGCGCAAAACATCGAGTGTAGCTTCGGCTGTGTGGCACGTAGCACCGACCTGTTGAAGCCAAATGTTGCCAATATCCTCCTCTTTTTGTGAACAAAAATTCCTTCAACATGGCCCGATAACGATCGCCATTGACTGTAACGGCCACTCCTTGCTCATTTTCGAAGAAAAATGGCCCAATTATGCCTCTGGACCAAAATCCGCACCAAACAGTGACTCGTTTTGGGTGTATCGGCTTTTCAATGTATGCGTGCGGGTTTTCTGTGCCCCAAATGCGATAATTTTGCTTGTTTACATACCCGCCAAGATCAAAATGAAAAAATCAAATGAAAATCAAAAATGAAAAAAAAATTAAAATCAAAATTTTCAAAGTAATGTCGCAATATTTCCCAGCGTTGTTCAAGCGTATACACAACCATATTCGTTCAGCAGAAGGATAAAACTAATTATCTGTCAAATCAGACATGAGTTAAGTGTTACCATTCACGAAATAAGCACTAGTTGAAAAAAAACGTTAGATGGCGGACCCTTTATTTATCAAAACGTGGATCATTTTCACTAGCGACAATTTTGTGCAGTATGAAGTACAATCATAATACCCTGTACCACAGTGTGGTGTAGGGTATAAAAACTTAAATTTCCGCATGATGGGTTAAAAAAACATCCACTACTACAAGTGCAATATAAAGTATACATTTTTAAATTACAGCCAGATATATTGAAAAATGTGTTATCTAGAGGGCCAAGAAGTGATATCGGTGGGTACCTTTACATAGGGGCTATATCAAAACATGGACCGAGGGCTTATATTCAAAAGTTGCTATGAGCCATTATAATATAATAATATAAAATTTTTTACTTTTGGAAACATATTATGAACTCTGTTCCTTCAGGTGAGAGAAAAAGTATTGAAAATTATTAGTTTTCTTCAAATCAGTCTTATTAAAAGTTTGAGCTTATAAGGTCCAAAGACGAATATTTGGTTTAAAACACTAATTTGCTTGTACATTTTCTTTTTTAGAGGGTCCAGCTTCCTCATTGTTCTCCATGTTTGTAATAAAATATACAGGGTTTTCCAACAAGCGTTTATTCTTTGACAAGTAGAAACTACGCCATTACTAAAAATGGAACGATACACGATTCAACAACGCATTGAAATTATTAAAATTCAAAAAATCGAACATCATCTTGACTGATGAGGCCCATTTCCACCTCGGTGGCTACGTCAACAAGCGAAATTGTCGCATCTGGGGCTCGGAAAACCCAAGAGTTATTGTTGAGAAGCCTCTCTATCCTCAACGAGTGACTGTTTTGAGCGGCTTACGTCCGGCGGGGTCATTGGTCAACATTCAACAGTTACGGTGAATGGATTGCGCTATCGAGAGATGATTAATGATTTGTTATGGTCGGAGTTGGATGGTATTGATCTGGACAACTTTTACTTTCAACAAGACGGCGCTACGTGCCACACAAGCAACGAAACCAATGCTCTGTTACTGGAAAAGTTTCCGGACCGTGTTATCTCTCGAAGAGGTGATCACAATTGGCCACCGAGATCTTGTGATTTAAGACCTTGTGACTTCTTCCTTTGGGGCCACGTGAAAGATAAGGTCTACGCCAACAGCCCAGCGTCGATTCAAGACTTCAAAGATAGAATTCGTGAGGCTATCGAGGACATAGGGCAGCCACTTTGCGATTTGGTTATGGAAAATTTCATGAAAAGGATATGGTCCTGTAAGCGTGGTCGTGGTGGCCATTTGGCTGATGTTCTTTTTATACCCTACACCACACTGTGGTACAGGGTATTATGACTTTGTGCATTTGTTTGTAACACCCAAAAGGAGAAGAGATAGATCCATTGTTTATTATACCGATCGACTTGTAATCACTTTCTGAGTCGATTTAGCTATGTCCGTCTGTCTGTCCGTCTGTCTGTCTGTAGATGTATACTTGTAATCAAAGTACAGGTCGCAATTATGGCCCGATCTTGACGAAACTTTACACATATATTTTTTTTGGCCCAAGGACTATCCCTATTTAATTTGGTTAAAATCGGTTCAGATTTGGATATAGCCCCCATATATATGTTAGCCCCGATTTGACATGTAAGCGCTGTAAAAACTTTATTTTATATCCGATCAGTATGAAATTCAGCAGAAATAGGTCTCTTATTATATGAATGAACACTGTTAAATTTGGAAGAAATCGGTTCCGATTTAGATATAGTCCCCATATATACGTTACCCCCGATTTCACATGTAAGCGCCGTAAAAAATTTATTTTATAACCGATCAGTGTGAAATTCGGCAGAAAGAGGTTTCTTATTACATGAAGGAATACTGCCAAATTCGGAGAAAATCGTTTTAGATTTAGATATAGCCCCCATATATATGTTACCCCCGATTTTACATGTAAGCCCTGTAAAAAGTGTATTTTTAATCCGATCAGTACGAAATTCGGCAGAAAGAGGTCTTTTGACATGAATGAGTATTCAGGGAAAATCGGTTCAGATTTATATATAACATCCGTATATATGTTCCCCCTGATTTGGTATCAAAGCGCTGTAGAAGTTGTACTTTACTTCCGATCATTAAAATTTTCCAGAAATACGTTTCTCAATTTAGGAACGAATATTGCTTAATTTAGCGATTATCGGTTCAGAATTAGATAATATGTTCCTACCCATTTACCAATTATTCCAAATTATTATCGCAATGACCCTTATCGCATTGTTAGGGAGGTGTAGGGTATTATATAGTCGGCCCGCTCGACTTTCTGCCTTTCCTTACTGGTTCATTATTAACGGCATACCTTCGTCTTTATTATGAAATCAACATCCGATCATTTGTCTCAAAAAATTACATTTTGCTTTGAATACCAAAATAACACCTCTTGTTGGAAAACCCATTAGTATAGTTGACGAACTATTTCCTATTTTCCTGTAAACTAGTAAGAAAATACATCGAACTATTAATTTCTTCATTTGGTAGTTTCTTCATTTACAAGTTAAAATTTTCGATTCAGCTGGAAAAATGTTTCAGTATCTTGTAACTGGACTTGGTTTGAAAAATCTGGAAAATCCAACTCATTCCAGCCCGTCTGGCAACCCTAACTAGAAGTAGTGGACCAAAACGGCCCATCTTCGAACTTAGATGGAGATAGAGAAAAATATTGCCGCATACCAAATTTGAAGTCAATCGGTTCCACCTTCGAGAGTTATCGTGCGCACCAGCAAGCAGACAGACAGATACACAAACGGACGGACGGACGAACATTGCTCAAATGACTTAAAATTACCCAAAACGGATTTCCGCCGAACATTCTTAGGGTCTTAGGACACTCCTTGCTCGTATCAAATAATATATACTTTCCTCTCTAAGGTAAGGGGATACAAATGGGCGTTATTGCATCTACCCTTTTTGTATCTCCCAAACAAAATGGCCAAAAGAATAAAAATGAAAAATTATACTTTTGAATTGACCTTACTTTTACAATATGGGTCATAATTTAAACATCTATCTATCTATCTATATAGTCATTTATATTTTTTAAATTCCGATTTTCTTGTAAGCTGCCTTTAGTATTTGGACCATATTGGATACAACTGGGATAGACTTTAAATGAAAATAAATTATGAGGTATACAAATGTTGAAAGTATCACTTTCACGTAGAAACAAGTTTAATAACTATCGTTAAAACAAAAAATTATAGCAATTTTTTGAAGTAAGAACATTTCAACAAAATCCTGTTTTTATACCCCCATTATTGTGAACGGGTGTCTACATATATCTGTTGCTGCGGGCCAAAAGTGTACCACATTGAAGAAGTGAGATAAGTGATGCAAAGAATATTTGGCAGCAATCCGTTTGGGACCATCTTAAGTGATTTCAGCAATGTTCGTCCGTCCGTCTGTCGGGATGATGCGTACGATAACTTTCAATAGGAGTAACCGATTGACTTCAAATTTGGTATGTGTTAATATTTTTTCTATCTCTGGCTATGATCAAAGATGGACCATGCTGGATAACTTCTGCGAGTACCTCCCCCACAAAGGGCCAACATTTAAATAAATGTTGATTCTTTAATAACATCTCTACTACTTATCAGAATTATTCACAATTCCACGCATGGTATTACTTTCTTGTTCGCTATCACTTTGAGAAAAATGGACAAATAAATAGACCATTTCCCACAAAAAGTTATAACTTTGATTACAGTCAATGCAAATACGTGAAATTTTGTGCAGTGCAATGATTTTACAGCACCTCCCTTTGGTACCTCCCCTACAAATGGACCATTTTAAAATTTTATTTTCTAAGAAAATTTTTTTTTTCGCTAAAATGTACTTTTTCTTATTACTGATTAAATATTGAAAAATATAAAAAAAATTCTGACCCCAAGTCATCCCTGAATTAATCTCCATTATTCGGGATTTTGCCCCACTGTGCTTCGCATAAAATTTCTGGTATTTTTGGAAAGGTTAACTATATCATTCATATAACTACCTCGACAGGCTCGGCAGTCAAGCCGATCAACCTAATTTTTATACCCTACACCACACAGTGGAACAGTGTGCTGTTCGTAACACTGAAAATAACACAGCTAGACCCACCTTAAAGTATACCGATCGACTCTGAATCACTAGCTGGGTCGATTTAACGATGTCCGTCCGTCTGTCCATGTAAAGTTGTTTGTCGACTACAGGTCGCAATTTCACTCCGATCGTTCTGAAATTTTGCAGTTTAGAGTATTTCGCGGCTATTGAATTTGGTTGAAATCGGTTCAGATTTAGCTATAGCTCCCATATATATCTTTCGTCCGATTTGGCCCTTTAGTCCTATAGAAGCTGTATTTTACATCCAATCGTTTTGAAATTTAGAATGGTAGAGTTTCTTGATCCATGAACCAACATTGCCGAATTTGAAGAAAATCGGTTAAGATTTAGCTATAGCTCCCATATATATGTTTCGTCCGATTTGGCCCTTTAGTCCTATAGAAGCTGTATTTTACATCCGATCGTTTTGAAATTTAGAATGGTAGAGTTTCTTGATCCATGAACCAACACTACCGAATTTGAAGAAAATCGGGTAAGATTTAGCTATAGCTCCCATATATATGTTTCGTCCGATTTGGCCCTTTAGTTCTATAGAAGCTATATTTTACATCCAATCGTTTTGAAATTTAGAATGGTAGAGTTTCTTGATTCATGAACCAACATTGCCGAATTTGAAGAAAATCGGTAAAGATTTAGCTATAGCTCCCATATATATGTTTCGTCCGATTTGGCCCTTTAGTCCTATAGAAGCTGTATTTTACATCCGATCGTTTTGAAATTTAGAATGGTAGAGTTTCTTGATCCATGAACCAACACTACCGAATTTGAAGAAAATCGGTTAAGATTTAGCTATAGCTCCCATATACATGTTTCGTCCGATTTGGCCCTTTAGTCCTGTAGAAGCTGTATTTTACATCCAATCATTTTGAAATTTAGAATGGTAGAGTTTCTTGATTCATGAACCAACATTGCCGAATTTGAAGAAAATCGGTAAAGATCTAGCTATAGCTCCCATATATATGTTTCATCCGATTTGGCTCTTTAGTCCTGTAGAAGCTGTATTTTACATTCAATCATTTTGAAATTTAGAATGGCAGAGTTTCTTGATCCATGAACCAACACTACCGAATTTGAAGAAAATCGGTTAAGATTTAGCTGTAGCTCCCATATATATGTTTCGTCCGATTTGGCCATTTAGTCCTATAAAATATGTATTTTACATCCAATCATTTTGAAATTTAGAATGGTAGAGTTTCTTGATTCATGAACCAACATTGCCGAATTTGAAGAAAATCGGTAAAGATCTAGCTATAGCTCCCATATATATGTTTCATCCGATTTGGCTCTTTAGATCCAATCGTTTTTATACCCTACACCACACTGTGGTACAGGGTATTATTTAAGTATAAAATGTCCCAAAAGTAAATTTATGTAAACAATTTATACATGAATTACAAAATTTATATATCAGAGTTATTCAATATTACGAGAGTGGTGTAGGGTATTATATAGTCGGCACCGCTCGACTTTAGCCTTTCCTTGCTGGTTCAGTACATTTTCGACTGTTTCGGGTCGAATCTCTTCAATAGCAACTTCGATTTCATGTTTCAACGCTTCAATTGTCTCTGGATGCATTGCGTAGCATTTATCCTTAATGGCTCGCCACAGAAAATAATCCAAAGGCTCAAATCAAGCTAGGGCTCCCAAATTTAAAACGTAACTTATCTAAAACCTCTTCTATAAACATGCCAAGTTATGTCGCAAACGGTTGGTTGTCTGATTAAGAAACGCTAGAATTATTTCCGTTTTTAATTCTTCCCACTGTGCGGTTCTGGTATCTCCCACACAAAATATCAAATTCGATATTCTACTACTCTGAGAGAGAGGGTAATTCAATTTTCATGATATGAATAAAAAAAATAATTTTTCAAAATTGATCCATAAAAATTTCGTTATGAAGTTCCGATTTAGTCAACTTAGGACTTAGACTCAAGGACTTAGAAAATAAACATACCATATTCATTTCCGATAAATTGTGGTTGATATCATATATTATCTTTCTATTCGAATTGAAATTTCTATTACAAATACGAGTATTTATCGAAATGGAAGACTTGGTCAGTTTATGCAATACACCCTCGATATGGCAACGTGTGTGTGTGTTTCTCTTTTTTTCTCATAGAACACATTCCTCAACTCTTTGCAATGGTTGAACAAAAATATCACAGAAATACCACAAAAATGACTTGAATTGAACTTCTCACACGAAATGTCAAATCGACTTGACCTTTTGTCCATGACCCAATTAAAATCATAAATCCCTCAGCCATACACACTCCCACACACACACACACATTCTCAACCAACGAAATGCATAAAACGAAACTCGAAACGGACATGAAAAGCCACACATAAAACCCAAAAAAATCCTTAACCTCAAATTCCCTCCAGGGAAAAAGAGGTAGAAAAGCATTTTATGGGATTAAAAGGTTTAAAAGCTGTACTAAAATACTTTGTGTTCCTTTCTGCCTTCGCTAGTAAAACAAACTTTGTTATGTTTCACGCGTCCAAAATTTTGCGGTAAAAATCAAGCAAGGTCATCGTTTTGCTAGGGAATAATGGTGAATGGCGGTGAATGAGAGGAGTGTAAAAAGGTTTTAAATCCCGAAATGTATGAAATGCCTGAATACACTTTCATTTTTATTTAATTACGCGTGATAAGTAAATGTATGTGTGTGTCTGTATGTGAGGAGAGGGACTTTTACTTTTACACAAATTTCTTAATGATTTCCTTTTCAAGTGTCACCACTGCTGCCGCCGCTTCATTTCACCACAACAGCAACAACAACACTGTCGCTACAGCCGTTATTGCTGCTCGTATTACAACGCATTACTTTAGTTGTGGAATGCAAAACGCCATCTCAACATCGTCTCATCATTAACAACAGCTGTTCGCTTTGACGCTTCTTCTCTGTTGTGATTTTTTAATTACTCTCGACTCCTCTCTGCTACCACACTCTGTGCTCATAAGTAAGTATTGCTCTCCTTTGGGTGGTAGACCGTATGGTTCTGTTAGCTATTTTGTTTCACCATCTCCCATTTCCCATTTGCAGTGTCGGTGTGAGATGTGACGTTCTTCCTTCCTCTGCTGTGTATGTGTGTGTGTGCTTCCATTTTAATCAGGATCCCCGTACATGTGTTAGTTGAATGTATTAAATGGGGCTGTGTCGTTGTTTTGCTGCCACGTGAATAGGAATTGCTTTAAATTTATTATTTGTGCAAAGGTGTGTGTATGTATGCAGTATGTATTATTATTTTCCAATGCTTGCACACTCATATATATGCGGACATTTTTTCTATCACCATCTATACGAGATACGAGGACAATTAAACATTCTTTCACACATTCGACTAGATCTAGATTAGATTTACAGCATTAGGTCCATGCATTGTAGAGGCAAACTGTAATCCCATTTCACTAGCAATATCCATCAACAAGAGAGCATTTACAAGAGGTGGCAAAATGTTAATAAATTGTGGCCATATATTGTTCAAAATTGGTAGAGCTCTAATGTATTCAACATGTATCATTGGACTATCTTCTGTGGGGCCATTTCAAATATTCACGGGGCAAAAATCCCCTTTTATACCCTACACCCACTGTGGTACAGGGTATTATAAGTTTGTTTCACGGCAGATGTTTGTAACACCTGAAAATAACACAGCTAGACCCACCTTAAAGTATACCGATCGATTCAGAATCACTAGCTGAGTCGATTTAAGCATGTCTGTCCGTCCGTCCGTCCGTCTGTCCATGTAAAGTTGTTCGTCGACTACAGGTCGCAATTGCACTCCGATCGTTCTGAAATTTTGCAGTTTAGAGTATTTCGTAGCTGTTAAGATCGCTATTAAATTTGGTTGAAATCGGTTCAGATTTAGATATAGCTCCCATATATATATTTCGTCCGATTTGGCCCTTTAGTCCTATAGAAGCTGTATTTTACACCCAATCCTTTTGAAATTTAGAATGGTGGGGTTTCTTGATCCATGAACCAACATTGCCGAATTTGAAGAAAATCGGTTAAGATTTAGCTATAGCTCCCATATAAATGTTTCGTCCGATTTTGCTCTTTAGTCCTGAAGAAGCTGTATTTTACATCCAATCATTATGAAATTTAGAATGGTAGAGTTTCTTGATCCATAAACCAACAATACCAAAGTTGAAGAAAATCGCTTAAGGTTTAGCTATAGCTCCCATATATATGTTTCGTCCGATTTGGCCCTTTAGTTCTATAGAAGCTGTATTTTACATCCAATCGTTTTGAAATTTAGAATGGTAGAGTTTCTTGATCCATGAACCAACATTGCCGAATTTGAAGAAAATCGGTTAAGATTTAGCTATAGCTCACATATTTATGTTTCGTCCGATTTGGCCCTTTAGTTCTATAGAAGCTATATTTTACATCCAATCGTTTTGAAATTTAGAATGGTAGAGTTTCTTGATCCACGAACCAACATTGCCGAATTTGAAGAAAATCGGTTAAGATTTAGCTATAACTCCCATATTTATGTTTTGTCCGATTTTGCTCTTTAGTCCTGAAGAAGCTGTATTTTACATCCAATCATTATGAAATTTAGAATGGTAGAGTTTCTTGATCCATGAACCAACACTACCGAAGTTGAATAAAATCGGTAAAGATTTAGCTATAGCTCCCATATATATGTTTCATCCGATTTGGCTCTTTAGATCCAATCGTTTTTATACCCTACACCACACTGTGGTACAGGGTATTATTTAAGTATAAAATGTCCCAAAAGTAAATTTATGTAAACAATTTATACATGAATTACTAAATTTATATATCAGAGTTATTCAATATTACGAGAGTGGTGTAGGGTATTATATAGTCGGCCCCGCCCGACTTTAGCCTTTCCTTACTGGTTTTGATATGTCTTTAAAGAAAATATAAAGTTTTGAACAAATAAATGTTATTTGAAAATCAATAAAAATTTATTTGGAACGCATATTTTAATATATTAAAATAATATATATTTGCGAGCTAATTTTCCCAAATAAAATATGTGTTTAAATACAAATAGAATTATTGTTTACGAGTATATACAAATATATTTTATTTAAAAAAGTTTTTCAAAACGTTGCTGATTTTTCCGATTTAACTTTTTTATACCAATTAAATGTCTTTCAAATTGCATTTTTTCTGTAAAATGTTCTTGAAATTGAATTTTTTAAAAAATTCTGGGACTTGAATTTTTCTGGAAAATTTGTGTTAAACTTAAACTAATTTTAATAAAAAATTATTTTTATTAAAATTTTCGTAAAATTAAATTTTGACGAAATTTTGTATAAATATATGAATTTTTGTCATAATAATTTAAATAATAATTTATTTTCGACCAAATTTTTATAAAATTAAATTTGGAAGAAATTTTATAGGAAAATGTAATTTTCAACGAAATTTTTTAGAAAAATAAAAACAAATTTCGATGATTTGTTCTAAAAATGTAAAATTTCAACGAAATTTTTAATTTAGACATAATTTTCTAGAAATAAACGAAATTTTAAATATATCGCCTTAAGTTTCTAGAGCGGGACTTAGCAATATGCAACAATATCAATGAGAAAAAAAATCATTTTGTCATAATTGCAAATTTTCTTTAAACTATAAAAATTAAATTTTGAAGAAGTCAGAAGAAATCCTACGCAATTTTTTGATTCCACTAAAAGCATTCGACCATTTTTTTAATTTTTCGAGCAGTAGCTCAGATAAGTAGAATAAGTTGGTATTTTTTACAATCCTTATTTAAGGCCGTCAAAGGGTTAAAAAATCTTTTACAATTTTGACAAAATTAAATTTATTTCATTTATTTGCAAGAAAATATTAATTTAGGAAACATTTTCTAGAAAAAAAACGTTTTCGTCAATTTTGAAGAAGAATTATAAAAGTTAAATTGGATGTAATTTTTCTATAAAATTGCAATTTATACGAAATTGTGACAAAATAAAATTTATGTAATTTTGCTGAAATTTGCTAGAAAATTTTCAATAAAGAAGTATTTTCGACAAAATTTTCATAAAATTTAATTTGAAAGAAATTACATAGAAAAATATAATTTTCAACGAAATTGTTTAGAATTCTAAAAATGTGCAATTTCAAAGAAATTTTCTAGAAAATTATAATTTTGACATAAATTTTTAGAAATAAACGAAATTTTACAAAATGTTTTACAATTTGTCCAAAGTTAAGTTTATGCAAATTTGATGAAATTTACAAGAAATTAATATTTTTAGGAAATATTTTTTAGAAAAAATAAAATTTCATCAATTTTGAAGGAGAATTATGGAAGTTAAATTGGATGTAATTTTTCTATATTGCAATTTTAAGGAAATTTTCAATAGAATTACAATTTCTATGAAATTTTCAATAGAATTGCAATTACTATGACATTCTCAATAGAAAAGTTTGATTTTAATTTTTCAATAAAAGTTTGTCTTCTACAAAATTGTAATAAAATGAAATGTTGAAAATTTTTTTTTAAAAAAAATGCAATTTTGAACGATTTTATTTTGAAAATATTAATAAATTTCGAAGGAAAATTAAATTGCATTTTATAGAAAATTTCATTTCATTTAAAAGTTTATCTTCTACAAAATTGTAATAAAATGAAATGTTGAATTTTTTTTTTAAATAATGCAATTTTGAACGATTTTATTTTGAAAATATTAATAAATTTCGAAGGAAAATTAAATTGAATTTTATAGATTTTTTTTTTTCAATTACAACGAAAATTTTTTAAAATATGAATTTTTCTAGAATTTTTTTCAATTACAACGAAATTTTGTAGAAAAAAAGTTTGAAGACATTTTCTAGAAATATGCAATTACAACGAAATGTTCTAGAAAAATTAAATTTTCAATTAAAAA
The DNA here is from genome assembly GCA_963930755.1 of Eudasyphora cyanicolor. Classification (NCBI taxonomy): domain Eukaryota; kingdom Metazoa; phylum Arthropoda; class Insecta; order Diptera; family Muscidae; genus Eudasyphora; species Eudasyphora cyanicolor. The sequence goes on from OZ005734.1 coordinate 335,687,353, forward strand.
ATTTTTTTGAAAACATTTTCATAAAATTTAATTTTGACGAAATTTTATAGAAATATGCAATTTTAATGAAATTTTCTAGAAAAATTTCATTTTGTCATCATTTTCATTAAAAATGCATTTCAACGAAATTTTTTGGGATAATAGAAATAAATTTCGAAAACAATTTAAGTGTATTTTTTTAGAAAATTTCTTCAAATTTGATTTTTTCTAGAAAGAAAAATGTATGAAATTTCTTTGAATTTTTTTGGAAATGTCTAAATAGATTTTTCTTGCAAAATGTTGTTAAAATTGCATTTTTCTAGAAAAATCTTTGAATTGTATTTTTCTAGAAAATGTGTGTTAAATTTGCGTTTCACAAAAAAATCGTTTTCTTATTAATTTTATTAAAGAAAAATACATTTACAATGAATTTTTTTTTGAAAAAAAAAAAAAAAGTTGAAAGAAATTTTCTAAAAATATGCAATTTAGTGAAATTTTTACACAAATTTAATTTCAATAAAAATATTATCGATAAAATTTTCATAAAATTCTGCTTTGACGAAATTTTATAGGCATTTTCGACAAAATTTTCATAAAATTAGATTTTGAAGAAAATTTGTACAAAAAAAAATGCAATCTTCAACGAAATTGTTTAGGAAAATATAAATAAATTCCAAAGAACAATTTAATAAAATAGTTTTTATTATTTGTTATATCAATTTATTATTAATTGTATTAAACAAAAATACAAGTATATATAATGAATTTTTTTTTTTAAAAAGTTGGAAGATATTTTTTAGAAATATTGAATTCAATGAAATTTTCTGGAAAATATTATTTTTTCGTAATTTCAATACGAAATTATTTCGAAAAAATGTTCATAAAATTTAATTTGTAGAAATATGTAATTTTAACAAAAATTTGTAGAAAAATTTAATTTTTGTCATAATTTTGAGAAATTTTATAGAATAATGTAATTTTCAAGGAAATTTCTTAGAAAAATAAAAACAAATTTCGAATATTTTGTCTAAAAATGTGAAATTTCAGCGAAATTTTCTGGAAAATTTTAATTTTGACATAATTTTCTAGAAATAAACGAAATTTTAAATAGTGTTTTACAATTTTGACAAAATTAAATTTATTGCATAAATTTGTGGAATTTTGCAAGAAAATATTAATTTAGGAAATATTTTCTAACATTTTCGTCAATTTTGAATTACATAATTATAAAAGTTAAACTGGATGCTATTTGTCTATAAAATTGCAATTTATTCGAAATTGTGACAAAATAAAATGTATGTAATTTTGGTGAAATTGCCAAGAAATTATTAATTTACAAAATATTTTCTATAAAAAATAAAATTTCGTCAATTTTAAAAATTTAATTTTGGCATAAATATAATAAGAATTTATTTTTGAAAAAAATTTTCATAAAACTCAATTTTGACGAAATTTTGTAGAAATATAAAATTATAAAATAACGAAATTTTCTAGAAAAATTTAATTTTTGTCATAATTTTCGAAAATATTTCCTAAATTAATATTTTCTTGTAAAATTTCACCAATTTATGCAAAAAATTTAATTTTGTCAAAATTGTAAAACATTATTTAAAATTTCGTTTTTTCTATGTCAAAATTAAAATTTTCTAGATAATTTCGCTGAAATTTCACATTTTTAGACAAATATTCGAAATTTGTAATTAGATTTATTTATTGAATGTTTTTACATTCGAATTGTTCAGCTTTTTCGATCAACTCTTCCTTTCGAAAGAGAGGTTTTTGTGGTGTATTGGAAAAGATAAGACACTGCGCTCTGATTGTTTTTATTATTCTAAAAAATGTCCTTGAATATTATTTCGAAAAAATTTCATAAAATTAAATTTGGAAGAAATTTTATAGAAAAATGTGATTCTCAACGAACTTTTTTTACAAAAATAAAAACAAATTTCGAAGAAATTTTCTATAAATATGAAAATTTCAACGAAATTTTCTAGACAATTTTATTTTTGTATAATTTTCTAGAAATAAACGAAGTTTTAAAAATGTTTTACAATTTTGACAAAATTATATTTCTGCAATTTTGGTAATATTTGAAAGAAAATGTTAATAATTATTTAAGTATAAATATTTTCTAGCAAAAAAAAATCGTCAATTTTGAAGGACATAATTGAAGCATAATCGCGAAAAACGTTGTAAACGACAAAAAAATGGTGAAAATTCGTAACAAACATTTTAAAAGTAGCAGACACTTTCAACATTTTCTCTTTTCACTCGTTATAGACATAGGCTGCATTAAAAATCTATTTTATAAAAAATATTTTTTTTTATAGATTTTATGTATTTAATTAATGTATTCAATTAATTTAATTTAATTAATGTATTTAATTAAATTTTATGTATATAATTAATTACAAATTACTTTTGTTCACACGGCGTTAATGGCGCTTACAACGTTATTCGCGATTATGCTTTAATTATAAAAGTTAAATTGGATGCAATTTTTCTATAAAATTTCAATTCTTAGGAAACTTTCAATAGAATTGCAATTTTTAGGAAACTTTCAATAGAATTGCAATTTTTAGGAAATTTTCAATAGAATTGCAATTTCAATGAATTTTTCAATAGAATTGCAATTTCTATGAAATTTTCAATAAAATCACATTCAGTAGCATATCTGAAGGGCAAATCCATGGAAAAATAATAGTTTATCAGTTTTCAAATTAAAAAAAGTACTTAAAATATTTAAGAATATTTTAAAAAATGTTTAAAAGTTATGTCTTAAAATAATCCCGTATGTTGTCTAAAAGTTGCACAATTTCCATAATTCCTTTTACTCCCATGAGGAGCATAGGGCCGTAACAATTTGATTCCAATCTACTCCATTTACAGCACGAACTTTCAATTCATCTAGGCTAAAGTTTAATGTACGAGTATCAGCTTTAATTTAAATTTGACGTTTCCATGTATGAGAAGGTCGTCCTTCTTCTCCTCCTGCCCTGTGGGTTCCATTCGATGGCCTCTGAAGGTTTCCTTAACGTGTGTCCTATACATCCCCATCCCATTTGTACCCTCTGATTTCAAGATGGATTGGTTGTAGTTGTTATTGTTATTGACCATAGACGATTGTTCGTGAAAGTTCTGGGCCAAAATATTCGTAGACTTTTCCGTAGGCACTTGTTTAGGAATATCAGAATCGCGTGGATATCACGTTGAGCGACATTCTACGACTAACAGTTTCCAATAGAAATTAACCCCTTCTCAAGCATTATTTTAGACATTTCAAAAGTTAAAATACAAATAACAAACTAAAATATTTTAAATATAACATTTACAAAAAGTAGTAATATTTTTATTAAATGCACTCACGGCTCCCCTGAAAGATCGCCACGGCTCCCCGGTTTGAAAGGCCTTCTTTAAGGTTTAAAGTCTAGCTCCAGTATTTTTAAGCATTGCAAACATCTGCCTCAACACAATCCGCGTGGGTTCGAAATTATTCTGAGTTTGTATATGGGAGCGTATGATTTATTAAAATTGTATATCAGCGAAATGTACCACACTGCGTATACTTGTTGTACAACGTTTTCAAATATTAGTCCTAAATGTAGTTATTGTTTCCGATATCATAGTCGTTCTGGAATCAAAATCATTTTGCGTCGACGTATACATCAGTTCCGTCTCAAATTTTATAATCCCTAATACTGTTGTAGCGACTTCGGCTGTTTATTGATAATTTCGATAAAAAAAATAAGGCTACGTTTTATTTTATTTGTTTATTTTTTTGGGAAAATGTTTTTTATTCTGATTGAAATTAAGGAAACAAATAAAGTCTAATATTGGAGAAAATGTTAGTCAAGCAGAAAATGGTGTGATGTGTATTCTACTCTGCTTTTCGTAAAATTGCCACATATAGGAGATGCGAAAAGCATGCCTTCACATTGGGATCGATATGAGTCTTTGCCAGTTAAATGATAATTTATTTTCTCAGATTGGATCAGTTGATTCGTTATGCTTCGGCGGCGTTAAGGTGGCGTTTGCCTAACCCAGCCTTAAATTGATGATACTCTCATGTTCTGGGGAGGATAACTGGAAAGAAATGACAGTGTAAATATTATTTTTTTTTTCATTTAGAATTATTTGCACGAAAAAAAATTACAAAATTGTATCCATGATTCTACAGGAATAATGTCGACATGAGTTGCAAATCTATCAGTGTTATTCTTTATATTACTCCTACGAATGACACTTATTTATGTCAAGGCACAAAAACATTTACGGACACAATACAAGTGCAATAATAATAGGAAAATATGTTCGTTCATTCACACTTCTCCCTTTGGCAGATCCTGGCAGGATGACGTGCCTAGTTGTCCGTTGTGTATCTTTATCAATTCAGGCCAAATAGTGTTCCACAAATACGAGTTGTAATTACGCTCACAGTGGGATATTTTTTCTTAAAATACATATACACTCAAAGAAAATACTATTTCTGCAGAAACGAAATTTTAGAGTAGACTACACACCACATTTCCGGTAAACGAAATTTCCTGTGTTGTGCCTGAAAAATATATTTCTTCAACAAAAGTTTATTATAAACAAAAGAAATTTATTTTTTAGAAGTTTTTTTGTTAATGATCGATTTAATTTTTAATTTTATTAGATTTATTGAATGTTTTCACATTCGAATTGTTCAGCTTTTTCGATCAACTCTTCCTTCGAGGTTTTTGTGGTGTATTAGAATTTCTGTTGCTGAAAAAACACAGTGTATTTGTCTAAGATTTCTTTCATGTGGAAAGAATTTTTTTTCTCAGCATGTAGCAAAGCAAATTCTAAATTTGTCGCAGTCTCCCAGTCTCTTATAACGCCCCCTGGTGACATAAAAGTTTATTTTTTTGTAGAAGACCACTCAAATTTATTTCGGTTAATTTTCCTACGTTTTAGAGGAAAAGTTAGGGAAATTCTACCTCTTGGAATTTCACACTGACACTCATTGCTTTAAAATATCCTTTATCACTTTTCTATAATGAGAAAATGAAAACACTCATACATACATCCATACATACTCGTATGTGAACGCATACAAACACCAAAAGGAACACCTACTCATACACAGAGATACACATCTTAAAGTGTCACAAGCAGTTAACGTACGTTCAGTTGTATCCGTGTTTTATGTTGGCAAAACAAATAAACACGCACACACATCCACACACAACACACACACTCCAAGTGAACATTTGAGTATACATACATGACAATCGTCCTTGTCTGAGTGACAGAATGACGAAGAACAAACAGAAATGCCGTTCAAAAGGACATTAAATCTTTTGCAATGAATGCATTTTTTTTTCTTGGTTCGAGACAATCGTGCTTAAGGCCGTTTTTGTGGTTTTCTTATCGAGCAACAATGTTTTTTCAACATTCAGTCATGTGCCAAAGAGTTTCACATACGCTTTTGGAACATTTGTAAAGGATATTTTTGTTGTTGAAGAAATAAGTGATTAACATTAAATTGGCTTCAATGTTACGAAACTTTTCGGGTAACAATAAAATTGTTGTCAAATAAATAATTTTGCCATAATATGGTTACAAGATGAGTAATGTGTGATCCATTTAGGATTTTTTTTTAAATTTTAAATGAAAATGGAATGTGATCCCGAAATCTTTATTGTAAAGTTTTTCCATAATGCATTGTCAAACTATACAGAAGGAAAATAAAGTGACAGTAAAGGAACCATGTTGCGTCTAACCATAATATGGTTAGCTGGAAATATAATAATAATATAATAATAATAATATTTGGCGAAAAGAAATATTAAACGAAATCCTTCTGGTGTGGAAAAATTAGTCATATTTTCAATTTCAATTCAGTTTATTCGTTATAATATTCACAAATTTTTCCTAAGTAGGTATATTACAATAAGTTTAAAGAGTTTAAGGATATTTCCTTTTTCTGCTTAGACAATAATACTCGATTTTTAAAGAAGAAGAGTTTGTAATTAATATAGTAAGTGTAGGAGAAAATTTAAAAAAACTTTATGAATTTTTATACCCTACACCACACTGTGGTACAGGGTATTAAAAGTTTGTTTCACGGCAGATGTTTGTTTTGACTCACCTTAAAGTATACCGATCTACTCAGAATCACTAGCTGAGTCGATTTAATGATGTCTGTCCGTCCGTCTGTCCATGTAAAGTTGTTCGTCGACTACAGGTCGCAATTTCACTCCGATCGTTCTGAAATTTTGCAGTTTAGAGTATTTCGCGGCTGTTAAGATCGCTATTGAATTTGGTTGAAATCGGTTCAGATTTAGATATAGCTCCCATATATATGTTTCGTCCGATTTGGCCCTTTAGTCCTATAGAAGCTGTATTTTACATCCGATCGTTTTGAAATTTAGAATGGTAAAGTTCCTTGATCCATGAACCAACATTGCCGAATTTGAAGAAAATCGGTTAAGATTTAGCTATAGCTCCCATATATATGTTTCGTCCGATTTGGCCCTTTAGTTCTATAGAAGCTGTATTTTACATCCAATCGTTTTGAAATTTAGAATGGTAGAGTTTCTTGATCCATGAACCAACATTGCCGAATTTGAAGAAAATCGGTTAAGATTTAGCTATAGCTCCCATATATATGTTTCGTCCGATTTGGCCATTTAGTCCTATAAAAGCTGTATTTTACATCCAATCGTTTTGAAATTTAGAATGGTAGAGTTTCTTGATACATGAACCAACATTGCCGAGTTTGAAGAAAATCGGTTAAGATTTAGCTATAGCTTCCATATATATGTTTCGTCCGATTTTGTTCTTTAGTCCTGTAGAAGCTGTATTTTACATCCAATCATTTTGAAATTTAGAATGGTAAAGTTTCTTGATCCATGAACCAACACTACTGAATTTGAAGAAAATCGGTTAAGATTTAGCTATAGCTCCCATATATATGTTTCGTCCGATTTGGCCATTTAGTCCTATAAAAGCTGTATTTTACATCCAATCGTTTTGAAATTTAGAATGGTAGAGTTTCTTGATCCATGAACCAACATTGCCGAATTTGAAGAAAATCGGTTAAGATTTAGCTATAGCTCCCATATATATGTTTCGTCCGATTTTGCTCTTTAGTCCTGAAGAAGCTATATTTTACATCCAATCATTTTGAAATTTAGAATGGTAGAGTTTCTTGATCCATGAACCAACACTACCGAATTTGAAGAAAATCGGTTAAGATTTAGCTATAGCTCCCATATATATGTTTCGTCCGATTTGGCCCTTTAGTCCTATAAAAGCTGTATTTTACATCCAATCGTTTTGAAATTTAGAATGGTAGAGTTTCTTGATCCATGAACCAACACTACCGAATTTGAAGAAAATCGGTTAAGATTTAGCTATAGCTCCCATATACATGTTTCGTCCGATTTGGCCCTTTAGTTCTACAGAAGCTGTATTTTACATCCAATCATTTTGAAATTTAGAATGGTAGAGTTTCTTGATCCATGAACCAACACTACCGAATTTGAAGAATATCGGTTAAGATTTAGCTATAGCTCCCATATACATGTTTCGTCCGATTTGGCCCTTTAGTTCTACAGAAGCTGTATTTTACATCCAATCGTTTTGAAATTTAGAATGGTAGAGTTTCTTGATCCATGAACCAACACTACCGAATTTGAAGAATATCGGTTAAGATTTAGCTATAGCTCCCATATATATGTTTCGTCCGATTTGGCCCTTTAGTCCTATAAAAGCTGTATTTTACATCCAATCGTTTTGAAATTTAGAATGGTAGAGTTTCTTGATCCATGAACCAACATTGCCGAATTTGAAGAAAATCGGTTAAGATTTAGCTATAGCTCCCATATATATGTTTCGTCCGATTTTGCTCTTTAGTCCTGAAGAAGCTGTATTTTACATCCAATCATTTTGAAATTTAGAATGGTGGAGTTTCTTGATCCATGAACCAACACTACCGAATTTGAAGAAAATCGGTTAAGATTTAGCTATAGCTCCCATATACATGTTTCGTCCGATTTGGCCATTTAGTCCTGTAGAAGCTGTATTTTACATCCAATCATTTTGAAATTTAGAATGGTAAAGTTTCTTGATCCATGAACCAACACTGCCGAATTTGAAGAAAATCGGTTAAGATTTAGCTATAGCTCCCATATATATGTTTCGTCCGATTTGGCTCTTTAGTTCTATAGAAGCTATATTTTACATCCAATCGTTTTGAAATTTAGAATGGTAGAGTTTCTTGATTCATGAACCAACATTGCCGAATTTGAAGAAAATCGGTAAAGATTTAGCTATAGCTCCCATATATATGTTTCATCCGATTTGGCTCTTTAGATCCAATCGTTTTTATACCCTACACCACACTGTGGTACAGGGTATTATTTAAGTATAAAATGTCCCAAAAGTAAATTTATGTAAACAATTTATACATGAATTACAAAATTTATATATCAGAGTTATTCAATATTACGAGAGTGGTGTAAGGTATTATATAGTCGGCACCGCCCGACTTTAGCCTTTCCTTACTGGTTTTATATACATTTATGATAAAACCCTATTGCACTACTACTAAAAACTAATTTCATATCTTAAGAGACCAGCTCAAAGATATGATTGTATTCGGAATTAGAACACTTGACATTAAAATATTCAATTAACATATCAATCTTGACAGCCACAAGATCGACATTTGCGATCTGGTGGAGTCTTGCCGTAGAATAGTATCTAGGAAGGTTATTAATTAGTTTTAAAATTTTATTTTGCAATATTTGAAGCTTTTTTAAATGGCAGGCGGCAGTTGTCCCCCACACGGGGGCTGCATAAAATATAACAGCTTGAAAAATTACTTTAAATATCAACATTTTATTGCCAATGTTTAACGCCGAAGACCTATTTATGAAAGGATAAAAGGTTCTAATTAGTAAATTATATATATTAAATCGGAATATGTGGATCCAATGTGGACTCTAAAAGTCCTTGAACATAAAAAGCTTTTGACCATCCTTATTATATATGCTGGGAAATTTAAGCGAATTAGTTTAAAAAGCAAACCATCATGCCATACTGAGTCAAATGCAGCTTTGATGTCAAGTAGTACCAATCCAGTGGAAAATTGTCTCTCAAAATTAGATTTCACAATATTTTTTGTTTTAACTAAAGGATGTACAGTGTTGTGCTGCCTACGGAATCCAAACTGTTCTGGAGGTAAAATATGATGATCGTCCAAGAATCCTGTAATTTGGTCCTTAATTACTTTTTCCAATATTTTACTAACAGAGGATAATAGGCTGATTGGGTGGTATGAAGAAGGAGAATCAGCTGGGTTTTTTGGTGTTTTAATAGCGATGACTTTTGCTTCCTTAAACTGATCTGGTAAATAACCAATTATAAGACAACTATTATTAGTCATATTTTTTGCTTTTATAAACCAAATTAGTGAATAACAACATTACATAAATTCGAAAACACGCACTTTCCATTTATGTTTTGTTTAATAGTATAATATTACATCGAATGCATGGAATGGACGCCAAGGCAGACGGACATAAGCTAACAAACACCCCTCGAAAAAAAGAGCAGAATTGAACGATCTTGATAAAAACAACTTAACCCACATAATTTTGACCGCTAAATCAAATGTCATTAACCGTTTTTCCTAGAACATCTCGTTTCCGAGATATTTAGCCACAAAGTTTGCTGGGTAATCAAATATACGGGGCAAAATCGCCTTTTTTGATATGTTTGAATCGAAAGAAAATATATTTGGAACACAAATTTTTAAATATTATATATTTCTTAGCAAATAAATTTTATTTGAAAATCAATAAAATATATTTGGAACGCATATATTAATATATTACAACAAATTATATTTGCAAACTAAATTTCTCAAATAAAATATGTGTTTAAATACAAATAAAATTATTATTTAGGAATTTTTCCAAATATATTTTATTTAAAAAAGATTTTCAAAACTTTTGCTGAGTTTTTCAAATTTCAGTTTCAATTTTTCCCGGGTTTCGAATTGTACCTCCCAGTTATGATACCATATGCAGCATTACCTTCTGTTTTAAATCAATCATTTAAAATTTCTGAGTATTCCAAGCCATCATTAGTTGTCAATTCTCTAAGAACTTTATATTGACCCAAGATTATATGATTTCAATTATTATTTTTTTTACGAACATTAAAAATTTCTAAAAATTTAACTTTGAATTACTGAAAAATTTGAAACAATTTATGTATGTATTGTATGAATATTTAAATGCAAATAAATATTTGTTTCACAAATAGCAGTCACATTGGGATGTAAACAAATATTTGTTTAGAACAACATCTTCCCAAATACACACTTTTTGTATGTACCAAATATTACATGCTTAGAGTCTACCCTAAACATATATATGTTTCAAGCCGAATATGTTTGGGACAATATACTACAGAAGCGATTTCTTTTCAGCGTGTAGGTTACTTAATTCATGCACAATTTTAGCATGGAAGTCTTCGGAATATACGTTCTATGTTTAAGAACGAAATATGGGAGACATTTCACGAAGTATTTCTCCCAAAACATCCGACACCGCCGGTCATTCCCTTAATCCCGATAAAAGAATGATATAACAAAAGTCGTATGAATCGATGGATTTTTTTGGATAATGCATTCGACAAAAAAATTCCCTTTAAAAATCACAATAGGTCGGTTGTTTTGGGAGAAATCCATTGTGAAGGGTCTGCTTTATTTTGTTTTTTTGACATGGAACATCTATTCCGAAGCCTTCTGTACAAAAACAAGCCTGAAATTACTAACTCTGTGTTTACCCAGCAATCTTTGTGGATAAATACGATAAATATATTGGGTGATTCATCGTGAGGTGAAAATAAACTTACATATATTATAATGGGTTAAAAAAACTTTATGGCCTTAACTGTTTGAAAATGATATCATTATAACTACGTCTGATATGGTCAATTAGGAAGGTCCAATTTTGGGCGACTCGTTTGGAGCATAGCGACTGGTATCTCGCGAATAACACGAGTAATGTTGGCTTCCAAAGCTTCAATCGTAGCTGGCCTATTCCTTAAGACCTCAGACTTTACATATCACCAGAGGAAATAGGCCAAAGGTGTGATATCGCACGATCTAGCTGGCCAATTTACCGTATCATATCGTGAATACATAAGTGTTAACCAAAATTATTACACGCTGTATAGATCGTAGCGCCGCCATGTTAAAACCAGAGCTCACCGATACCATACGAATGAATTTCCGTTAACATGGTGCGATAACGGTTACCGTTGACTGTAACATTCTGATTTTTCTCATTTTTGAAGAAATATGCACCAATGATTCCACCAGCCCATAACTACACCATACATTTATTATACCTTCCCTTTAGTGATACGAGGGTATATATCATGTGCTACGGGCCAAAAGTGTAAAACATGGAAGGAGTGATCTAAGACCCTAAGTATGTTCGGCGGATATTCGTTATAGGTCATTTTAAGTCAAATGAGAAAAGTCCGTCCGTCTGTCTGTCTGGCTGGTGGGCACGATAACTCTCGAAAGGAATAACCGATTGACTTCAAATTTGGTATGTGGTAATATTTTCTTCTATATCCGGCTATGTTCGAAGGTGGGCCATATTGGTTCACTCCTTCTAGTACCCCCCCACAAAGGGTTAACATTTTGTAAAACATTGATTATTTAATAACTTATATACTACTTATTTGAATCCTCTGAAATTCTACACATAGTATTAGTTTATTATTCACTATTTCCTCGAGAAAAATGGGCGAAGTTGCCACGCCTGTTTTGGTACCTCCTACACAAATGGACAATTTTGAACCAAATTTTAATAGCTTATAACTTTATTACCAGTGTATACAAAGACTTGCAATTTTGTACAGTGTAATTGTTTAGTAGTACCTACAATACAGCAAAAAATGGGCATTATTGCCACGCTCCTTTTGCTACCTCCCACACAAATGGACCATTTTGTACCAAAAGTTACCAGCTTATAACATTAATACCAGTGCATTCAAATACTTGAAATTTTGTACAGTGTAATGCTTTTATAGTACCTAGAGTCCAGATAAATATGGGCGTTATTGGCCCGCCCCTGTTAATACCTCCCACACAAATGGACCTACTTGTACCTACCAAATGTTAATAGCTTTTAACTTTAATACCAGTGCACACAAATACTTTAAATTTCGTACAGTGCAGTACAATGCTTTTCTTTTCTCTAGAGTATAGAGAAAAGTGGCCTTATTGGCACTCCCCTTTTGGTATCTCCCACGCAAATGGACCATTTTACACTAACAGTTAACTGCTTATAACGTTAATACCAGTAAATACTTTAAAGTTATTAAATGCAATTTAAATTGATCATAATTTATTTAAAACCAAAAAAAAAAAAATTTACTAATATTTTTTTAGTACTCAAGGTGAGGGGATTCATAAGTCGGTTTACCAGACTGAACTTTAAGGGAAGGCAGAAAGTCGGGCGGGCCGACTATATACTACCCTACACCTCCCTAACAATGCGATAATAATTTGGAATAATTTGTAATTGGGTAGGAGCATATTATCTAATTCTGAACCGATAACAGACAAATGAACACTTTTTGAAAAATACACGGACTTGACAGTATAGGTTCGATTATACTATCAAAGGGTAGTATAACCCTATACTCGGTTTGGCGAAATTTGTGACCAATTTTTTTATAGGCCCCCAAAGTTTCTGAAAATCAGTGGGCCACTCGAAAAAGGTGTCATCAGCTTTTGCCCAACAACTAATTCCGACTTGGTGATACCGCTTAACTATGTTTGGCAATAATGTAGCCAAGAATATGCTGAAAAAAGTTTCTTAGCATTTTTTGCGAAAAAAATTGTTTCCGGTACTTTTTTTTGAAAAAGTGAAGGAAACAAATATTTTTTTTCAATTTTTCAGCATAACTTCCGGGGACTCGTAATTTTTTACTAGCAATGCTTGGCAAAATTTTAGCCAACGTAAATCTGAAAATTTTTTGTAAACATATCAATACAATCTGAACGTGTCTAGGCACCCTAAATAGCTCAAAAAACCACATTGTATCCCAAAAATGTAAGTATTTCACTGTTATGTAACAAAAAAATATTTTTTTGGTATAGGGCATGTACAGCAACTTTATAGAAAATATTAAGGCCAATATTTTTGTGGAACATTTTAACCCTCTAGCTCCCCCACATAACTGTAATTTTTGGCCCGATTTTAACAAATCGTAAAAAACACCTCTTGAAAGGGGGAGGGCGGGGATGAAATGTTCTACAAAAATGTTCGCCATAAAATTTTACTATATGAGTCGGAACACACCAAATCCCAAATCTTAACACAAAAACCCCAAAAACGGTCAAATTCCAGTCAACAACGCTCTTTACTGGTATCTTTATTGCTTCGACTACTAGATCGTACGACTAACATTGCTTCACGAACAGGAATTTGACCTTTTTTTTGGTGTTTGTGTTATGTTTTGAGCTTTGGTGTGTTCTGACACATATAGTTAAATTTGAAATTTGTTATGAAACTTTATTCAGCATATTCTTAGCTACATTATTGCCAAACATAGTTAAGCGGTATCACCAAGTCTGTATTACTCGTAGTTGTTGGACAATCGCTGATGACAACTTTTTTGAGGGGCCCACTGATTTTCAGAATCTTTGGAGGCCCATAAAACAAAAGTGGTCACCAATTTCGCCAAACCGAATATAGGTTTTGATAGTAGAATCGAACCTATACTGTCAAGTCCGTGTATTTTTTTCACTGTTGCACAGTGTAATCGCTAAATTAAACAATATTCGTTCCTAAATTGAGAAATATCTTTCTGGAAAATTTTAACTTCTATAGCGCTTTGATACCATATCAGGAGGAACATATGTATGTATGGAGGTTATATATATAAATCTGAACCGATTTTCCCTGAATACTCATTCATGTAAAAATACCTCTTTCTGTCGAATTTCGTACTTATCGGATATAAAATACAGTCTCTACAGTGCTTACATGTCAAATCGGGGGTTACATATATATGGGTGCTATATCTAAATCTAAACCGATTTTCTCCGAATTTGGCAGTATTCTTTCGAGTAATAAAAAATTTTCTTCTGCCGAATTTCGCACTGATCAGATATAAAATACAGTTTCTACAACTCTTACATGTCAAATCGGGGGTTACATATATATGGGGGCTATATCTAACTCTGAACCGATTTTCTCCGAATTTGGCAGTATTCCTTCATGTAATAGGAAACCTCTTTTTGCCGAATTTCGCACTGATCGGATATAAAATAAAATTTGTACAGCGCTTACATGTCAAATCAGGAGTAACGTATACATGGGGGCTATATCTAAATCTGAACCGATTTTCTCCGAATTTGGCAGTATTCCTTCATGTAATAACAAACCTCTTTCTGCCGAATTTCGTACTGATCGGATATAAAATACAGTTTCTATAGCGCTAATTTTGACATGGGCAGCGAGGCGCACCGGGCTCAGCTAGTATAAATATATAATCTAATATAAATCAAAACTTTTATTACCTTTAGACCACAGCATCAAACCGATATAGCACTGTCGGCAGATATGTTTTGGCACCCATGGCTAATCTGGAAAAACTTCCAGTTCAAAATAAATTTAATATATTTCCTCTACTTTGCTCGTGATAAATGAAACCCTACACGCAAAGAAAAAATTCGTTTCTGCGAAACAAAATATTAGACAACTACAATTCTCGTTTACGACCACTGGAATTCATTTGGTCAGAACAAACACTTGTTTACGCGAAATAAGTTTCTGTCACAACAAACGAAATTTCAGTTCCGGCAAACGAGAATTGTAGTTGTCTAATATTTCGTTTCGCAGAAACGAATTTTTTCTTTGCGTGTATGTTCCGTAGGGGTATGCTTTGCCACAGACGTAGCAAAACCAAGTCAAGTTTTCCCAAACAGTCATTCATTATTATTCTTACAAATTCTCTTGTAGAATAATGTAAGAAAATAAAAAGATTAACTGGCTGACCCACGATGTCAAACGTTAACGTTCATAAGTAACGTAACACTCAATAGTTCCGTTATGGTAATTTTGAGTGACAAAAATATAATGGCAGATATAATGAAGAAGAACGAAAGTACTCTTGGTAGTTGTTGAATAACAACCTTCTCTTCAGAGCTGGGAAAACCTACATATGCGAGGAATAACAAATTAACCCTTAACAGGTAATCTTGATTTTGGCCGGTTTTTTGGTGTTTGTGTTAAGTTTTTGGCTTTGGTGTGTTCTGACATATAGTAAAATTTTATGGCCAACATTTTTGTAGAACATTTCAACCCCGCCCCACCCATTTTTAGGGGAGTATTTTACGATTTGTTAAAATATACGCAAAAATCACCGTTATGGGGATAAGCTAGAGGGTTAATATATTCCACAAAAATATAGGCCTTTACATTTGCTACAATGTTGCTGAAGATACCCTACACCTCAGATGAACAGAACACATAGTTTTATATACCGATATTCTGCACGAACAAGCAAAGGGGGGAAAACTTTAACCCCTCCTAAAATAAAATTCCGATGTGATCCTTCTAAACGCCGATACACGTATATATTTTGTTGGTCTCCTCTACCATAATCCATTGACAGAACCCTGTTATTTTTTTTGTGTTGTACTGTGTAATTTAATTATAACAAAAAAATAATTAAATTTACGAATAATTTTTTGGGACTCAAGGTGAGTGGATTCATAAGTCGGTTTACCCGACTGAACTTTCTTACTTGTTTAGCTTATACTAGGTCTTGGCATCACAAATCGAAAGTAATTCGCGAATCATTATATTTGCCAAAGGCAATCCCATAATTCCCAATTATTTTAGAAAATCTCCAAAAATTAAATTTTTTGAATTTTCCGCTATATCTACTATACTAAAATCCGGGCTCCAAATTCACTTTGCATTTCAAAGTACAGCACCTTACCACATATAAAAATAGTAATGGTTTCAATATTCTGGATATGCGATTGAAGAAAATTACTTACTTTTGAAATATGTGTAAAAATCGGTGTAAATTGGAGAAGCTTGGCAACAATACCAGTGAATAATGATGGCTAGTTCTTTCTTCGAAAACATTATATAGAAAGTTTTCTTTAAGATGAATATAAATATGCTATATAGTTTTTAAAAAACCTCTTCTGTATCTCCAAAATAAGACATATATTTTTTCGCAAAAAATTACAAAAATCAAATTTTTTTGAAATTGAGGATTGATTTCTTTTATATCATATATCAAATTTTATTGCCAGTTCAGACGTTTTGACGTGGGAGAAATCTTTGCAACGAATCTCTGCGCCGATATTTACAAAAACTTGCCAACTCTTGAAGCTCGTAGGATGTAAACATACATATCTCTTCAAAAAAGTAAAACAATATTTTTGCTTTTTCTTTAAATTATTTTTATTTATTATACCCTACACCACACTGTGGTACAGGGTATTATACGTTTGTTTCACGGCAGATGTTTGTAACACCTGAAAATAACACAGCTAGACCCACCTTAAAGTATACCGATCGACTCAGAATCACTAGCTGAGTCGATTTAACCATGTCCGTCCGTCTGTCCATGTAAAGTTGTTCGTCGACTACAGGTCGCAATTTCGCTCCGATCGTTCTGAAATTTTGCAGTTTAGAGTATTTCGCAGCTGTTAAGATCGCTATTGAATTTGGTTGAAATCGGTTCAGATTTAGATATAGCTCCCATATATATCTTTCGTCCGATTTGGCCCTTTAGTCCTATAGAAGCTGTATTTTACATCCAATCGTTTTGAAATTTAGAATGGTAGAGTTTCTTGATCCATGAACCAACATTGCCGAATTTGAAAAAAATCGGTTAAGATTTAGCTATAGCTCCCATATATATGTTTCGTCCGATTTGGCCTTTTAGTTCTATAGAAGCTGTATATTACATACAATCGTTTTGAAATTTAGAATGGTAGAGTTTCTTGATCCATGAACCGACATTGCCGAATTTGGAGAAAATCGGTTAAGATTTAGCTATAGCTCCCATATATATGTTTCGTCCGATTTGTACACCACGAAAGTGGTGTAGGGTATTATATAGTCGGCCCCGCCCGACTTTAGCCTCTCCTTACTGGTTTTTTTATACCCTCACTTTAGTGTGACGAGGGTATATATCATTTGCTACGGAAAAAAGTGTAACACATCGAAGGAGTGATCTAAGACCCTAAGTATGTTCGGAGGAAATCCGTTTTGGGTCATTTTAAGTCGAATGAGCAATGTCCGTCCGTCTGTCTGTCTGTGTGTCTGCTGGCTGGTGCGCACGATAACTCTTGAAAGGAGTAACCGATTAACTTCAAATTTGGTATGTGGTAATATTTTGATCTATCTCCGGATGAGTTCGAAGATGGGACATATTGGTCTACTCCTTCTGGTACCTCCCACACAAAGGGTTAAAATTTAGTGAAATATTGATTCTTTAATAACTTCTATACTACTTATTCGAATCTTTTGAAATTCTGCACATAATATTAGTATATTAGTCGCTATTAACTCGTGAAAAATGGGTGAAGTTGGCATGCCCCTTTTGTACCTCCCGCACAAATGGACCATTTTGCATGAAAAATTAAATGCTTATAACTTTAATACAAGTGCATAAAAATGCTTGAAATTTTCTACAGTATAATGTTTTTGTAGCGCCTATAGTCCGGTAAAAAATGGGCATTATTGTACAGCCCCTTTTGGTACCTCCCACACAAATGGACCGTTTCGTACCAAAAGTAAACGGCTTGTAACTTTAATACCAGTGCATACAAATACTTGAAATTTTGTACAGTGTAATGCTGTTATAGTGCCTATAGTCCTGTAAAAAGTGGGCGTTATCACCCCGCCCCTTTTTGTACCTCCCACACAAAATGACCAAATCATACCAAAATTATATAGCTCGTAACTTTAATATACCAGTGCACACAAACGCTTATAGTTCAGCACAATGCAATGTATTTAAGAATGTACTGTTTACCGAAAAATATGTGTATTTGGAAAACCCCTTCTGGTACCTCCCACACAAATTGACAGATTTATTGGTGTAATGTTATATATTACATTACTCACAAAGTGAGGGTATACCTTAGTCGGTTTACCCGACTGAAACTTTCTTACTTGTTTTAATTTTATATTGATGGAAATATTCCCCGAGATTCCAAGATTGAAGAAACAGACTGCTGTTTAATTCGGTCGTTTCGCTATGTGTTCTCCTCCTAAAACGTTGTGTGCAAAGTGTTTTAAATCTTTGCAGAGTGATAAGTTTGTTAAGTGCTGCATTTGCAATTCTAAATTTCATTTGTTTTGCTCTGGCGTTGATGAGCAAACAACTTATGACTTGCTAAAAAAAACAGAAAAACATTGTCTTTAACTGTGATGAATGGATTTTAATATCCAATGATTTGGTTAGTGCTTCAAGCTCTCTTTCAAATGATGTGAAAGAGTTAAAGGCGACCTTGAATGCATTTATAAGAGGAAATCTTTCAAGTAACGAAATCGATTTGAGTGCTAGTACCTCACGAGGTCATTCAACTCGTTCTCTCTCTTGCGTTGCTGCTGCTGTGAATAAAATCAGTTCGATCAAACCAAAGTCTGGTGTTGGGAACAGCGTTGCCGTTTTGGTCATTTCCGACCAAATTTGGTCGGAGGCATTTTAAATTTCTCTTTTTGGTCGGATGGTCGGACCAAATGGATTTTGGTCGGTTTTATCAAATATACCTCGAATATTTAAACTGCATTACAATACAGAATAATTTGAAGATGTTCGATCTTTTTAAAATAATATCAGAGTATATTACATAAAGTTAACCTTTCCCAGGAATACCTTAAAATGTCGATTGCAAATCTCAATCTTTTTCTTAATCGCTGCAAACCGTATCGTTTTGTTTTAAACAAAGCTAAGTGCAGCAAGGTAGTTTTTCGGAAGACGTGATCAAAGTTTGATGATTTTTTAAATCTGTGTTGGAATTCCTTTATAATGCAAATCGAATAACATGTGCTGTTTTGTAAATAACATTTTATTGGGTTGACGGATAAACACCAAATGCTAAGTCGACTTATCATGTTTTAGAATGGATGTATCGATATATATTGCTATAAAAATGTGTATGAAAGTAATAATTTCAGTTTTCACATTTCGTTTCCGGAAATGTGGTTTGTAGCTGTCTAAAATATCGTTCCTGTAAAAATCTCAGCATAATTTTAGTTTGAGGACTTTTAAAGATTCTCTATAAATACAGATCACTTTCATTTTGTAGGAGTGTGATTAAAGAAAAACTCAATACAAATTGCAATAAAATATAGAAATATACTTGAGTCAGCTTGTATTCCGCCACAAATTAATATCGAAAACCAGTAAGGAAAGGCTAAAGTCGGGCGGGGCCGACTATATAATACCCTACACCACTCTCGTAATATTGAATAACTCTGAAATATAAATTTTGTAATTCATGTATAAATTGTTTTACTTTTGGGACATTTTATACTTAAATAATACCGTGTACCACAGTGTGGTGTAGGGTATAAAAACGATTGGATGTAAAATACAGCTTCTACAGGACTAAAGAGCCAAATCGGATGAAACATATATATGGGATCTATAGCTAAATCTTAACCGATTTTCTTCAAATTCGGCAATGTTAGTCCATGGATCAAGAAACTCTACCATTCTAAATATCAAAACGATTGGATGTAAACTGCAGCATCTATAGGACTAAAGGGTCAAATCGGACGAAAGATATGTATGGGAGCTATATCTAAATATTAACCGATTTTCTTCAAATTCGGCAATGTTGGTTCATGGATCAAGAAACTCTACCATTGTAAATTTCAAAATGATTGGATGTAAAATACGGCTTCTATTGAACAAAAGGGCCAAATCGGGCGAAACATATATATGGGAGCAATAGCTAAATCTTAATCGATTTTCTTCAAATTCGGTAGTGTTGGTTCATGGATCAAGAAACTCTACCATTCTAAATTTCAAAATGATTGGATGTAAAATACAGCTTCTACAGGACTAAAGAGCCAAATCGGATGAAACATATATATGGGATCTATAGCTAAATCTTAACCGATTTTCTTCAAATTCGGCAATGTTAGTCCATGGATCAAGAAACTCTACCATTCTAAATATCATAACGATTGGATGTAAACTACAGCATCTATAGGACTAAAGGGTCAAATCGGACGAATGATATGTATGGGAGCTATATCTAAATATTAACCGATTTTCTTCAAATTCGGCAATGTTGGTTCATGGATCAAGAAACTCTACCATTATAAATTTCAAAACGATTGGATGTAAAATACAGCTTCTATAGAACAAAAGGGCCAAATCGGACGAAACATATATATGGGAGCAATAGCTAAATCTTAATCGATTTTCTTCAAATTCGGTAGTGTTGGTTCATGGATCAAGAAACTCTACCATTCTAAATTTCAAAATGATTGGATGTAAAATACAGCTTCTACAGGACTATATATGGGAGCTATAGCTAAATCTTAACCGATTTTCTTCAAATTCGGCAATGTTGGTTCATGGATCAAGAAACTGTACCATTCTAAATTTCAAAACGATTGGATGTAAAATACAGCTTCTATAGGAATAAAGGGCCAAATCGGACGAAAGATATATATGGGAGCTATATCTAAATCTGAACCGATTTCAACCAAATTCATTAGGGATCTTTACAGCTGCGAAATACTCTAAACTGCAAAATTTCAGAACGATCGGAGTGAAATTGCGACCTGTAGTCGACGAACAACTTTACATGGACAGACGGACGGACGGACAGACATGGTTAAATCGACTCAGCTAGTGATTCTGAGTCGATCGGTATACTTTAAGGTGGGTCTAGCTGTGTTATTTTCAGGTGTTACAAACATCTGCCGTGAAACAAACTTATAATACCCTGTACCACAGTGTGGTGTAGGGTATAATTATTGATAACAAAAATGTGGAAACGGTCAGAAATGAAATACACTGAAGATTATTTTTCAATGCAGAAATCCTTTCTTACACATTACATTTTTGGCAATTTATAAATGAAATAAAATAAAAATGATTTTCGCGAAATACTTTAATCTACATTGTAGGAGACAAAGGAACCTATCTTCAAACTTGGGCATAATGAGAAGATTATTATGCTTTTTTATACACTTCCCAACCGTCCCACCGATTTTATTTCTTTGAATTGTAGAGGGCACAAATTTTTGAATCACTCACACCAATAAGGGTCATAGTAGGTTCATGATTGTTATAACCCCCAAACAGCGGTCCCATCCAAATTAACTTCTTGAAGGCTTAGTAACCACAAATATTATTTTTTGGCAATATGGCTAAATTTCGGCAATTGCAATTTCTTTGAGTAATGGATCTCATTTGTTCACATTTTTATATAGCTTCATTTGAATAGTCCACTATTTGACTTATTGTCGCCTTTAAAACCATATATGCCAAGTTATAAGCCAAGTTATTAAGCTAAAATTTGGCGAAGTGTACCCAGAACGGAGCACTTCAGAGATTTTTCCTGTCATATCATTGACTGCGATCTTTACTTAAAGAATATATACATAAATATATAGAATATATATATAAAATTCGAACGGGCCACATTTTTAAAAAATGTTCGCGTGTTCATCAAAAACTTTAAAAATTTGGTCGGCTACAATGGATTTTGGTCGGTTTTAGGAAAAATTTTGGTCGGAAAAATATTTCTTCTGTGGCAACACTGGTTGGGAATAAAGCCGAAGCGAAAACTAATGTTGTTGCTGTTCGTGAGCTGAGTGTTGCTGTTGATGGTGTTCGATCCGAATATACTGTGAATTCTGCTCAGCGTTGCCAGGTATTTTTTGAAAAAAACTTAAAATTTTCAAAGAAAAAATTTATTTTGCAACAAAAAAACTTGTATCTATTTTATGAAAAAAAAAATTGGAAAATAGTTGCAAATCAAATAGTACAACAAATGCAGGGGTTTCCAATAAGAGTAATATGATTTCTTTGAAAAAAACACACTTATTGTTAAGGAAATTCAAAAGTTTTTTATTTAATGTGAAGTACAATCGACACAATTAAGTTCTAAATAAAACGTCATTCAAATGGCCTCCACGACTTCTGCAGGAACGAATTCGATGAACCCAATTTTCCAGCACTTGTTCCACTAAATCAAGTCGTATGTCATGAATGGCATATTGACTTGTAAAGCTTGAAGACAGTCTGGTTTATTTCGAAAGACCAACGACTTCAAATAAACCCACAAGAAATAGTCTAATGGTGTTAAATCACAACTTCTTGGAGGCCATTCAATATTACAATTTCTTGAAATAATCGAATCTCCAAACTTTTCTCGCAACAATTCAATTGTTTCACTTGTTGTGTGGCACGTAGCCACAATCGGTCAATAGCAAAAAGATAGCACTTAACGAGAGCTAAAATATTTCTCATGGATGTCAAGGTCTAAGGTAGACAGGAAAGTGTTTTTTTTTTTGATTTAAAAAAAGGACTTAGCATCATTTTCAAATGTGACTGGAAAGTTTATTTTTGCTCTAGCTCCCTAAAGGTATGTCGGATCGGAAATCGGTCAAAATGATTATGTGTGTCAAGGTCGTAGGTCGACTGGAAAGTGTTTTTTTATTTAAAAAAATGGAATTAGCGCACGAAAAGTTGCAATTGGAGAACGATTATTTTGATAATAAAACTGAATAATTTGTAAACGTTGTTCTCTCGTATATCTCTCCATGATGAAATTGTAAACACTACTAATACAATGAAAAACAAATGACATATTACAAATGGCCGAAACGTCACTTAAAAATCATATCATCCCTATTGGAAAACCCGTTTTAAATTAAATAATTGGCGTTAGGCCATATTTCTCAAATCAGGATAAAATGTAGTCGACAAAGGTATAAATATACAAAACAATTATTGTATAATTTTCAAAATAAAGTGATGATCCAAAATAGAAATTTTTCATGTAACTCCATGGTGCATTCCGCCCTTTACCCCGCTAAATTGCAAGTTTGAAAAACCCAATTGGAAAATGTGATTTCTGAAAATTTTTAAATTTTGTGTTTCTTATTAAGCCCTTTTATTTTCTTGTTCTTTAAAAATTTGCATTTCATTTTACAGTAATTTTTGTCGTAATCTTCCACCTAAGTGATTTATTATATTTTCAAAATTCAATATTAATTTAAAATTAAACCTAAAATTAACTTGTTTGGGAAAGGTTTTGTGTTTTTGTGAGATAATAATATAATATTAAATTTTTACAGAATTTAAAAAAAACTTATTTGTGGAAGAAAAAACTTAAAAGTTATATTTTTTACTCGAAAAAACTTGAAAAATAAGTTTAAACTTATCATCTGGTAACGCTGATTCTGCTGCTGTTGATCATGCAAGTATGTGCTCGGAAGATACAGATACAGATATGCATGATGCTTGTTCTTTTCCCGTCTCACAGGCGGAGAGTAATAACAACCCACCGCACACTTCTGATTGGGTTGATGTAACGCGTCGCAAAAAGAAACAGAAAAGAAAAAAATTGGAAAATAGTTGCAAATCAAATAGTACAACAAATGCAGGGGTTTCCAATAAGAGTAATATGATTTCTTTGAAAAAAACACACTTATTGTTAAGGAAATTCAAAAGTTTTTTATTTAATGTGAAGTACAATCGACACAATTAAGTTCTAAATAAAACGTCATTCAAATGGCCTCCACGACTTCTGCAGGAACGAATTCGATGAACCCAATTTTCCAGCACTTGTTCCACTAAATCAAGTCGTATGTCATGAATGGCATATTGACTTGTAAAGCTTGAAGACAGTCTGGTTTATTTCGAAAGACCAACGACTTCAAATAAACCCACAAGAAATAGTCTAATGGTGTTAAATCACAACTTCTTGGAGGCCATTCAATATTACAATTTCTTGAAATAATCGAATCTCCAAACTTTTCTCGCAACAATTCAATTGTTTCACTTGTTGTGTGGCACGTAGCCACAATCGGTCAATAGCAAAAAGATAGCACTTAACGAGAGCTAAAATATTTCTCATGGATGTCAAGGTCTAAGGTAGACAGGAAAGTGTTTTTTTTTTTGATTTAAAAAAAGGACTTAGCATCATTTTCAAATGTGACTGGAAAGTTTATTTTTGCTCTAGCTCCCTAAAGGTATGTCGGATCGGAAATCGGTCAAAATGATTATGTGTGTCAAGGTCGTAGGTCGACTGGAAAGTGTTTTTTTATTTAAAAAAATGGAATTAGCGCACGAAAAGTTGCAATTGGAGAACGATTATTTTGATAATAAAACTGAATAATTTGTAAACGTTGTTCTCTCGTATATCTCTCCATGATGAAATTGTAAACACTACTAATACAATGAAAAACAAATGACATATTACAAATGGCCGAAACGTCACTTAAAAATCATATCATCCCTATTGGAAAACCCGTTTTAAATTAAATAATTGGCGTTAGGCCATATTTCTCAAATCAGGATAAAATGTAGTCGACAAAGGTATAAATATACAAAACAATTATTGTATAATTTTCAAAATAAAGTGATGATCCAAAATAGAAATTTTTCATGTAACTCCATGGTGCATTCCGCCCTTTACCCCGCTAAATTGCAAGTTTGAAAAACCCAATTGGAAAATGTGATTTCTGAAAATTTTTAAATTTTGTGTTTCTTATTAAGCCCTTTTATTTTCTTGTTCTTTAAAAATTTGCATTTCATTTTACAGTAATTTTTGTCGTAATCTTCCACCTAAGTGATTTATTATATTTTCAAAATTCAATATTAATTTAAAATTAAACCTAAAATTAACTTGTTTGGGAAAGGTTTTGTGTTTTTGTGAGATAATAATATAATATTAAATTTTTACAGAATTTAAAAAAAACTTATTTGTGGAAGAAAAAACTTAAAAGTTATATTTTTTACTCGAAAAAACTTGAAAAATAAGTTTAAACTTATCATCTGGTAACGCTGATTCTGCTGCTGTTGATCATGCAAGTATGTGCTCGGAAGATACAGATACAGATATGCATGATGCTTGTTCTTTTCCCGTCTCACAGGCGGAGAGTAATAACAACCCACCGCACACTTCTGATTGGGTTGATGTAACGCGTCGCAAAAAGAAACAGAATGTGTATGTTATTGGTCAGAATGACAACAAAGAACTGGAAGTTGTTGCTTGCAGAAAATGGGTTCATATTTCTTCGTTTAAACCCACTGTAACGGAGAATCAAATCTTAGCCTATGTCGAAAAATGTGCTGACATTAGCAGGGATCACTTGCTTTGTCGGAAACTGGTGAAGAAAGTTGCGAATATTGATGAAATGACAAGGGTTAGTTTCAAGCTTGGTATCTCTGCCGATTTCTACAATGTCCTATTTAAACCGATGATGTGGCCTGCTGATGTAAAGGTTCGTCCGTTTCAATTTTTTCAAAGGAGCCAAAAGCCGTCCGAGAGAACATGATTCCTGCTGCTTCTTCTAATAATTATTTACGTGTTTATTACCAAAACATGTCTGGAATGCGTAATAAGACCCATCAAGTACATTTAGAAACTAGCCAATCCGCATATGATGTTATTGTCTTTGTTGAAACGTGGCTCAATGCCGATGTTAATGATGAAGAGTTCTTTGATATGAGAATATTTCAAATTTTTCGTAAGGATCGAGATTTTGTTAAATCAAATTGCGCTAGAGGTGGAGGAGGTGTTCTTGTTGCTGTTCGTCGTAATTTCCGAGCTATAAAAATTTATTTGCCTAATTCTGACACAATTCTTGATCAACTATGTGTTCATATTGTTGATCAGTCTTCATTATTAGTCATGGTCGTATACCCCTCCAAATAGCTGTTTTTCAATGTATGATGAGCATATTAACAATGTTTTAAATGTTGCTGCTGACTATGACACAAGTGAGCTGGCAGTCTTTGGGCAAGTTTATATGGACACATTTTCCTGATAGTTCATATATGTGTGCAACAAATGTAAATTCTGATATCGAAATTAATTTAATTGATAGTTTTTTAGCCATAGACTTAGGCCAGATTAATTGATTTTTTAATGCATTAAATCATGTTCTAGATCTAATGTTTATTAGTGAGAACTTAAAATTTAAAATTTTTCCATGTGACCATCCTTTATTCGTAACTGATGAGCATCATGTAGCTTTAGAAGTTGAATTTGAATTTTAGCAATTTCCCCAGCTTAAATCTATTGGCCAAAGTTATTTTGACTTTAAAAACTGTAATTTCAATTTGCTAAACACTTCAATTTTATGTATTGATTGGTCGAATTATTTTTCAGATTTAACTGTAACGGATTGTTATTGTAAATTTGTTAAGACTATAAGTGATCTTACAAGCAATTATATTCATTATAAAGGTGGTAAAATTCATAAGTTACCGTGGTATACATTAGGTTTAAAGAAGTTAAAGAATTTAAGAAACAAATTTTATAAATCATATAAGTCCACAAATGACAGCGAATCCAAACGGTTATACAACTATTATTCTCGTGAATTTTCCTTTCTTAATAAATTCCTCTACAAACAGTACATATTAAGTTTACAAGAAAGAATTAATAGTAACCCGAAATCTTTCTGGGACTTTGTTCAATCAAAGAAATCATCCAGCAATTTCCCTTCTGCTATGCATTTAGGTAATGTATCTGCTAACACCACTTCTGAGATTGTAAATTTATTTGCAGATTTTTTTAAATCGAATTTTGAGGATTCAAAGTTTTTGGATCTGGTAGAGTCTTGTATTGATTTTGCTCTTATTCAGCTTGATATCAAAGACATTTCTTTTGGTATTGCTGATCTGAAAAGTTCTCAGAAATTAGACATAGACGCTTTTTCTGCATCTCTCTTAAAAAAAATTTCTCCTTCCATATGCGAGCCATTACTGACAATTTTCAATAAATCGTTGCTAACTGGATCATTTATTGATCAATGGATAATTGCATTTATCACCCCAGTTTTCAAGTCTGGCGATAAATCCAATGTCTGCCATTACAGGCCTATTGCCAAGTTATCCAATATTTCAAAAGTTTTCGAGCATATAATGTATCGTAAGATGTTCTCAGCCGTTAAACCGTATCTGTCAGAATGCCAGCATGGCTTTATTGAAGGACGTTCAACTACGACTAATTTGTTGATGTTTACAAACTTCTGTCTCTGTAGCTTCGAAAGAGGAAGCCAAGTAGGATCAATTTACTTGGATTTTTCTAAAGCATTTGATAAAGTATCACATTATATTTTGATTTCAAAAATTGACCAAATTTGGTTTGTATTCAAAATCCCTTGATTGGTTACGATCGTACTTAACCAACAGAGTGTATATGGTCCATATCGATGGTTCCAGTTCTTTGCCCTACGTTGCGACTTCTGGTGTACCTCAGGGTAGTGTTTTGGGGCCACTTCTATTTAACTTGTTTATAAATGATATTTCAAAATGTATATCATACTCTCAATGCTTGCTTTATGCAGATGATGTGAAACTGTTTAAACGTATAAATAATTTATTAGATTCTACTTTTTATACCCTACACCACACTGTGGTACAGGGTACTATAAGTTTG
Source organism: Eudasyphora cyanicolor (assembly GCA_963930755.1). NCBI lineage: Eukaryota > Metazoa > Arthropoda > Insecta > Diptera > Muscidae > Eudasyphora > Eudasyphora cyanicolor. The sequence continues at coordinate 335,715,017 of OZ005734.1, forward strand.
TTTCACGGCAGATGTTTGTAACACCTGAAAATAACACAGCTAGACCCACCTTAAAGTATACCGATCAACTTAGAATCACTAGCTGAGTCGATTTAAGCATGTCTGTCCGTCCGTCCGTCTGTCCATGTAAAGTTGTTCGTCGACTACAGGTCGCAATTTCACTCCGATCGTTCTGAAATTTTGCAGTTTAGAGTATTTCGCAGCTGTTAAGATCGCTATTAAATTTGGTTGAAATCGGTTCAGATTTAGATATAGCTCCCATATATATCTTTCGTCCGATTTTACCCTTTAGTCCTATAGAAGCTGTATTTTACATCCAATCGTTTTGAAATTTAGAATGGTAGAGTTCCTTGATCTACGAACCAACACTACAGAATTTGAAGAAAATCGGTTAAGATTTAGCTATAGCTCCCATATATATGTTTCGTCCGATTTGGCCCTTTAGTCCTATAAAAGCTGTATTTTACATCCAATCGTTTTGAAATTTAGAATGGTAGAGTTTCTTCATTCATGAACCAACATTGCCGAATTTGAAGAAAATCGGTTAAGATTTAGCTATAGCTCCCATATATATGTTTCGTCCGATTTTGCTCTTTAGTCCTGTAGAAGCTGTATTTTACATCCAATCATTTTGAAATTTAGAATGGTAGAGTTTCTTGATCCATGAACCAACACTACCGAATTTGAAGAAAATCGGTTAAGATTTAGCTATAGCTCCCATATATATGTTTCGTCCGATTTGGCCATTTAGTCCTATAAAAGCTGTATTTTACATCCAATCGTTTTGAAATTTAGAATGGTAGAGTTTCTTGATCCATGAACCAACATTTCCGAATTTGAAGAAAATCGGTTAAGATTTAGTTATAGCTCCCATATATATGTTTCGTCCGATTTGGCCCTTTAGTTCTATAGAAGCTGTATTTTACATCCAATCGTTTTGAAATTTAGAATGGTAGAGTTTCTTGATCCATGAACCAACATTGAAGAATTTGAAGAAAATCGGTTAAGATTTAGCTATAGCTCCCATATATATGTTTCGCCCCATTTGGCCCTTTAGTCCTATAGAAGCTGTATTTTACATCCGATCGTTTTGAAACTTAGAATGGTAGAGTTTCTTGATCCATGAACCAACATTGCTGAATTTAAAGAAAATCGGTTAAGATTTAGCTATAGCTCCCATATATATGTTTCGTCCGATTTGGCCCTTTAGTTCTATAGAAGCTGTATTTTACATCCAATCGTTTTGAAATTTAGAACGGTAGAGTTTCTTGATCCATGAACCACCATTGCTGAATTTGAAGAAAATCGGTTAAGATTTAGCTATAGCTCCCATATATATGTTTCGTCCGATTTTGCTCTTTAGTCCTATAGAAGTTGTATTTTACATCCAATCATTTTGAAATTTAGAATGGTAGAGTTTCTTGATCCATGAACCAGCACTACCGAATTTGAAGAAAATCGGTTAAGATTTAGCTATAGCTCCCATATATATGTTTCGTCCGATTTGGCCATTTAGTCCTATAAAAGCTGTATTTTACATCCAATCGTTTTGAAATTTAGAATGGTAGAGTTTCTTCATTCATGAACCAACATTGCCGAATTTTAAAGAAAATCGGTTAAGATTTAGCTATAGGTCCTATATATTTGTTTCGTCCGATTTTGCTCTTTAGTCCTGTAGAAGCTGTATTTTACATCCAATCATTTTGAAATTTAGAATGGTAGAGTTTCTTGATCCATGAACCAACACTACCGAATTTGAAGAAAATCGGTTAAGATTTAGCTATAGCTCCCATATATATGTTTCGTCCGATTTGGCCCTTTAGTCCTATAAAAGCTGTATTTTACATCTAATCGTTTTGAAATTTAGAATGGTAGAGTTTCTTCATTCATGAACCAACATTGCTGAATTTGAAGAAAATCGGTTAAGATTTAGCTATAGGTCCTATATATTTGTTTCGTCCGATTTTGCTCTTTAGTCCTGTAGAAGCTGTATTTTACATCCAATCATTTTGAAATTTAGAATGGTAGAGTTTCTTGATCCATGAACCAACACTACCGAATTTGAAGAAAATCGGTTAAGATTTAGCTATAGCTCCCATATATATGTTTCGTCCGATTTGGCCATTTAGTCCTATAAAAGCTGTATTTTACATCCAATCGTTTTGAAATTTAGAATGGTAGAGTTTCTTGATCCATGAACCAACATTGCCGAATTTGAAGAAAATCGGTTAAGATTTAGCTATAGCTCCCATATATATGTTTCGTCCGATTTTGCTCTTTAGTCCTGTAGAAGCAGTATTTTACATCCAATCATTTTGAAATTTAGAATGGTAGAGTTTCTTGATCCATGAACCAACACTACCGAATTTGAAGAAAATCGGTTAAGATTTAGCTATAGCTCCCATATATATGTTTCGTCCGATTTAGCTCTTTAGTCCTGAAGAAGCTGTATTTTACATCCAATCATTTTGAAATTTAGAATGGTAGAGTTTCTTGATCCATGAACCAACACTACCGAATTTGAAGAAAATCGGTTAAGATTTAGCTATAGCTCCCATATATATGTTTCGTCCGATTTGGCCCTTTAGTTCTATAGAAGCTGTATTTTACATCCAATCGTTTTGAAATTTAGAATGGTAGAGTTTCTTGATCCATGAACCAACACTACCGAATTTGAAGAAAATCGGTTAAGATTTAGCTATAGCTCCCATATATATGTTTCGTCCGATTTGGCCCTTTAGTTCTACAGAAGCTGTATTTTACATCCAATCGTTTTGAAATTTAGAATGGTAGAGTTTCTTGATCCATGAACCAACATTGCCGAATTTGAAGAAAATCGGTTAAGATTTAGCTATAGCTCCCATATATATGTTTCGTCCGATTTGGCCCTTTAGTCCTATAGAAGCTGTATTTTACATCCGATCGTTTTGAAATTTAGAATGGTAGAGTTTCTTGATCCATGAACCAACACTACCGAATTTGAAGAAAATCCGATTTGGCTCTTTAGATCCAATCGTTTTTATACCCTACACCACACTGTGGTACAGGGTATTATTTAAGTATAAAATGTCCCAAAAGTAAATTTATGTAAACAATTTATACATGAATTACAAAATTTATTTATCAGAGTTATTCAATATTACGAGAGTGGTGTAGGTTATTATTATAGTCGGCACCGCCCGACTTTAGCCTTTCCTTACTGGTTTACAATGTGATCTTTTATCTGTTACAGATTGGTGTGTTTTTAATAAACTGTCCCTAAATGTTAGAAAAAGCTTTTACGTTTGTTATTCACGCTTACACTGTCCTACAATTATGGAATTTTATGCAAATGGTGAGAGAGTCAAGCAAGTTCATGAAATTCTTGATCTGGGCATTTTGTTTGATTCGAAACTTAGCTTTAATTCTCATATTGACTACATCATTCCAAAAGCATATAAACTTCTTGCATTTATTAAACGCCACAGTTCTAATTTTAGTGACCCATATACTCGAAAAATTGTGTACATGACTTTTGTCCGCTCAACAATAGAATACGCGCTAATTGTTTGGAACCCGTCATCTTCTACACAGGTCAACAGAGTTGAGAGAATACAAAGGAAATTTGTTAAATTTGCCCTGTCTTCACTCAACGTTGTTCATCCATTTCCTTCATATGAATCCAGGTGTAAACTTATTCACCTTCCAATATTATCTAACCGTAGATGTTTACGATCTTTAATGTTTTTATATAAAGTTATTTGTGGACTTATTGGTTGCCCTCATTTATTAAATTTAATTCCTTTTAACGTTCCTTCTAGGAGATTAAGAAACTATGAATTTTTTAAAGTACCACTACATAGAACTAATAATGGTCTTAATGAGCCTATTGTTAGATCCCTTAGGAAATTTAACAAAATTTTTAAATTGTATAATCTGGATTTTTCTATGAAAGTGTCTAAATTTAAAAGTATACTAGAATTAATTTATTATTAAGCAATAGTCTGTAAGGAATTGTATTTCCATAGACGAAATAAATAAATAAATTATTTTTATACAAAATATTTCTTTAATGAAACTAACGTTTTGAGTACATGAAAATAATACATATATGGAATGAAAAATATTCTATGAAAAAAATCTAGAAAATAAAATTCTAATTTCAAAGCATACTTAGCATATTCATGTTCCAAGCAAAATCTTGGTAAGTACATGTTATGCCACTCGCATTACCAGGTAATGATATCTCATTATCGCCAGCATTACTTTCGGTAAATAAATAACGACTAACAAAATAATGGCAAAAATAAGTTATTATAAGTTAAAATAAGTTATTGCTCATCATTTAAAGAAAATTTTATAAATTAAAATTAGATTCTCTAAATTAGATTACTAATAATAACTTATTTTTGTCATTATTTAGTTAGTCCTTATTTATTTACCGAAAGTAATGCTGGTGATAATGAGATATCATAACCTGGTAATGCATGTGGTAATGACATTTACTTACCAAGATTTCGACTGGTTATATTTTATACTTTTTTTAAGCGATTTGTATAGGAATCGCGAGGTAGGCCAGTGGTTATGATGCTAAACTACAAAACCATGAGGTCGCGAGTTCAATCCCACCTCCCGGCAAATGAAATTTTTCGTCATATGACGACAACAAACGATAACTACTCTCTCCCAATTATACGCTCTACCCAATGTTACGCTCTTCCCAATTTTACGCTCTTACACTTTCTCACCACATTCCCCCACTGATGGTGGTGAACAAGCAATAGCAACTCACTAATATCCACTACTACACAAACAAACACACACACTCGTAAAATTATTTCTTTTGTCCACGCTTACTTTTGAATCAATTGTAAGCGTGGGAATAAGTGGTTATTTTTCAGCCACTTATTGACATGTACATGTAAAAATAATTCGAAGGGAGGCCAAATTTTAAGCAGTTACTAGTTTTGAATTTAGCTTACCCGTCAGGTTATTTGGTAATGGGTAATTTTGCTGGGTTGTTATTTGAGAAGGTCGTTTTATCAAAGTAATTTCCAACATATATTTGGGAATTTTTTTATTTAACTATTCAAAGTAAATTTTGTTGGTCTTGCCGTAATGTGAACCTGGGTCTCCTATCGCCGCGTCAGCATAACATCACACCTTACCGCGCACAGCCACAAACTTTTTAGCCAAGTTGTGCAAAATCGAATCCGATTCACTGCTTTGAATGTTCTTTTATCTCAGTATTATTAAAATGTTTAAAATCGTTCGATTTGACCTTGAATGAATGATATTGCCTTCTTTATTAAAGAGAGGCTATAATGCAGAAATTCTTTAAGATTTTTTGAATGGAACACTTTCAGGGCAACATATAAAAAGTCAAATGTTCAAGTACACATTCCATATTTTCCTGAATATCCATTAAGGAATCCTTGACATTTTTCCATTTTTGGAAATCCTATTGATTTAAGCTTGCTCTGATTGCACTGCACGTACGTGTCAATTGTATTTGTTTTCAATTCCTTCCATTCCATAGCATTCAAGATTTGATGAAAACAACTTGTTTTCCAATTTTGATGAGTATGACAACACCAGCCACCAGCACAAATATGAATGTGACCCGAATTTCAGTGATGCTCTGCGTGTGCTGATGTCACTAGTTTTCCCAGTGATAGATGAATGAGGTCCTGCTGAGGCAATGTATTGTCTAAGACAAGTCAGCAAAAATAAAATAATATAGATTCGTGCTTAAATTGCTGATCAATCACAGGTACTCGTATCCAACTGAGTTTTGTTATATCAGGGATATTTACCAAAAAATACTCAGTACCTGGTATGACTTCATATTTTCTCATTCCATTGCGGTGTGACACTTTTTGTTATCCTATAACAATTTATTTATTTTCATATTGTTTATTTGAATGATTTGATATTTTCTCATTTCAGAAGATAGGGAACAATTTATTTATTTATATGCATTGCAATACAAAGTAAATTTATATTATATTTTTTAAGGTCCAGGGAAAGGCCGGGTTACAAAGACCATATGGCTAAATGTTTGCAGCGACAGACCAGAGCCTCTGGTGGGAATCGAACCCACGACCCCCAAACTCATAGGCGAGTATGCTACCAACTCGCCTACTGGCGCGCTCAGGGAACAATTTTGTGTATCCTTTAACAATTTATTTATTTCTAAATAACTTCTCCCAACAACATCCTTCTGGGGAGGAAAAATGGGTCATCAGCTTGTTTTTATACATTGCCTTTCCAAATTAATAGGAAGGGATAGTCGGAGCTTTCGCTGATGTTTATTAATTTTTCATAATTACAAGCCTTTTTACTAAACCCAAGAGAATAAAAAAATCTACATAAATTCGACGACACGCACTTTCCATTAATGTTTAATTTTTTGAATATTACATGGAATGGGTGGACTGGACGACAAGGCGGACGAACCAGCATAAGTCAACAAACTCCCAACGAAACAGCAGTATCAACGCACGCACTCAATCCCACAAATGCTTATCAAATGAGCAGAATGAGCGAACGGACGGACACATGTTAACAAACGCCTTTGAACTTGACATTGAGTTAATCTTTCGTAGATGTTTTTCTGTTTATCAAATAGAGAGTATCTATTTTGATATAAAAATAAAACGAAAATAAAAACAAAGCCCACAACAACAACAAAATGCTGTAACAATTTTCCAAAAAAAAAAATCCAAAGCAAGAAAAAACTAAAATGATAAATTATAGAAAAGCAACAGTGGAAAAAAGCTTAAGCACTTGCCTCAATGTGTTAATCTGTTTCCTTATTGTTTGCTGGGTACTCTACGCCATTTCAAGTAGAATGTTCAGTTACAAGATGTATATAGAACAAGTAAGACCATTTCAGTCACAAGACCGATTGGAATATACCCACACCTTTAGATAAAAGGTTTGATCCCATTGCCGCACACTGGGGTATTTGTTATCAAAACTGTGAAATAATTTAGAAATGCTTCCCATTTGGCATTTTTAAATTTATTTTAATTCAGTTATTCATTAAGATGTATTAGGTAAAAAAGATTTCATTAACAATTTTAGTGACTAAATTTTAATATATTGTTGATTTCATGTTTTTTTAGGTTAGGGTGGCAGCCGTCATTTTTTTTATACAGGCTCACATAGACCAGTTTATGTCCCTAGTGTTACCACGGGCTAAAATGCCCCTCATCGAAAGCAACCTGTTTGATATACAAATTTATCGATAGTACGAATATCGGTACTGGAAAGATTTGTTAGGCTGCCTAGAAAGGCCGTCCCCAGTATGTCCAGCCGTCCTTTACTCAGAGCGGGTCAGTCGCATAGCAAATGCTCAATGCTCTGCACTTCTTCCTCATCTCCACAGCTTCTGCAGAAGTCATTAAAGTCAATACCCAATCTTTTGGCGTGTTCGCTGATCAAGCAGTGTCTCGCCAGAACTGATACTAACGTAGACAATCTTTGCCTCTCTAGTGCGAGGAGGCAAAGATGGGGATGAAACTTGCACCAAGTTCAGCCCTATTGGTTAATAGTTCTGATAAAAAATTGCAACGAGATCGGTAGAGGACTCTTCGAGTTGGAGGGTGTTCAATTTTGACATTTTTTTTAGTAATTTTTATCAAAACCTATATTTTATTTTTTTGCACAAATGATGTCTTTTCCTTTAAGATCGTTCTATTAGTGAAATTGGACTTGTTTATCTATCAAAATAAATATAAACATCTAAAAAAGTGAAGATTGAACCACATATTTTATCATAACTCGAGAGCAATTTATCCGAATTAGTTCAAAAAAGCTTTGGAATATCCAATCTGTAAACAATCCACAAAATAATTGGAAGAAAAAAATTTAAGAACTGTATCTAACTTTCCAATTAACTATATGTCTATCTATTTATTCGAAATAGGCAAATTTGGTGGACTTGGAAAAATTGTTATTTTTGGAAATAGCTAATCACTTCTTTTACTCTAAGTAATTTACCTAAAAGTAACTAAATACATTAAGTTGAAGACTCCATACTCAATTTTTAATATCACTTAACATTTTTTTTCACGAAAAACACTTAAAACAGATTGTGAGTATATTTTACACAGAGCACACAATCCACAATTTTGGTACAAATACCCAACCGTGCGCGGCACAGTGGGAGGAATTAAGAAAAAGAGAAATAATACTGCCGTTTCTAAATCCAGCCCCTATTATTACGCCATTAGAATCCCTGGGGGTTGACATCAGTTTACGTAGGTTCAGTCATAACCTTCTAACTAAGAGACGCATTTCAGCTAGTTTAGGGTCAACTCAACTCAACTTCTCTGGAGATGATGGGTGTCAGAGTTGTTGACTATGCAGGTGACTAGCTATTAGAGGGAAGTTTCTGGATTTTCTCAGAGACATCCTACAGCAGGCCCTTCATACAACCGCAAGATGGGCTTCCGGTAATGAACTTGGTGTTAACTCGATCAAGACGGAAGTTGTTCTTTTCACCAGGAGAAATAAAGTACCACAAGTTACACCTGTCTCCTTGGGGAGTATTGAAGTTGCCTTCTCTGAAAGCGCAAAATACCTAGGTATTTTACTAGAAAGGAAGTTGCACTTTAAACCCAATATTTTGGAAAGAGCAAATAATACTGTTGTAGCACTATATATCTGTAAAAGGGCAATAGGAAAACGTTGGGGGTCTGAACCCGCGTATAGTTTATTGGTTGTATACGGCATTAGTCAGACCGATAAAGCTGTACGGCATTGTCGTCTGGTGAACAGATCTGCAGAAATCTACCATCTGGGCGATACTAAACGAGGTTCAGCGACTGACTGCTATATGTATCACTGGTGCGTTTAGAACGACACTAAATGTTATACTACATGTAATGCCGCTAGATATTATAGCAGTGCAACATGCCGCATGTACTGCGATTAGAGTCAGGGAAATGTCACTATGTTCAGGAAATAGCTGCTGACATAGTGTCATTCTAGACAGAATGTCTTCCGTGCTGACGGAACCACTCATTGGCAAGTAGTATCTCATTCTTATACCTGATAGATCAGAATGGAATGGTCATATTACAGGACAGAGGATATTCATTAATTTCTATACAGACGGTTCCAAATTCGATTACCAAGTGGTGTTTACCAGGCAGAAATCTTAGCTATTAAAGATTTTTTATATCTCTAATAGTCAGGCTGTTATCAAGCCCCGGAAACTATATTCCTGAACTTAAAAGCTGTCCTCGACTGTCGCAGACTTCTTAACGAGATTGCTGAACAGTTCAATATTCACCTGATATGGGGCCGGGCCACAGGGATATACCAGGGAACTACAAGGCAGACGAACTTGCAAGACTGAGAACTACCTTACACGCTCCAGGGGACCTGGGACATGTGGGTATGCCTCTAGCAGCCTGCAAGCTCCTCTTGAGAGATAGTGCACTTACGGTAACAAATGACAGGTGGTCACTTGTCAGGAACTGCAAACATTCCAGGCTGATATGTCCCGGTTTAGACTCAAAACGCATTTAAGCACTGCTCTCGTTGTCGAGAAATGACGTCTCGCTTATCGTGTCTGTCATGACAGGTCACCGTCTTATTGTACGGCACACAGATAGATTGAAGATCTTGCATAATTACTTTTGCAGAAGCTGTGGAGACGAAGAGGAGGAGGAGGTATAAATAGAGCACCTTCTCTAGAAGGCGGCATAAAACCTTGGGCTCTTTAAGGAGTTAGCTAACATGGCTGATGGTGGAATCCGTCAACTTTTTAGCTTTTTAAAGCAATCAAATTGGTTCAACGGGAGGGGATAGGGATTACTAATATTTTCCTTACGTCCCTGTGATAACACAATTGTCTGGATAGTCTAAGTGAGCCTGTTTTACAGGCTTCCACTCTTAACCTAACCTAACCAGACAACTGATTGCGACCAAATTGTCATGGCATGAGGTATTAGAGAAGTTAAGTTTTGATTTTGGACCCCCTGTTGTATACAGCATCGGAGCTGCAGGGCTTACAATTTGGCAGCATCGGGTGAACAAAATGTGTAAGTCTGTGCAACTTTAGCGTTTTTTGTCGGATTCGTAAGATAGAACCGAGGTCTACAAAAGGCTTTTTGCATCTAATAAAAAGTCTTATAGCTTATAAGCAGGGTTACCATAAACATTTTTCGGATAGGAGGACATTTGTGTCAGAAAAGAAGGACATTTGTCATATTTACGAGAGCCCTTGGAACCTTCGGAGGACATTTTTTTAAAGTAAATATTCCAGTAATTGGAGAAATATATGTACATTTTGTCAACAATTAAATTTTTTAAAAAAATTAATTGTTGAATTTTAACAATAATTTTCGCAAATGTAAAAAAAGGAGTAGGTCGACCGCACAAGAAAAGAGTTATAATCAGAATGTGGGTTCGTATATGTGTATTTTATTTATTTTACCTAAACCTGCACCTACTCCCCTTACGAAGATAAATTTTCTTAGTTTTTTGGGGTGTATTTTCATTTTATGATGTTTTCTTAACTGGGGTGTAATTGCCTAAAGCACTTTTTGTAACGAAAATGGGCCCCAAATTTGGGGCGAACTTTCATTTTCAATTTGGGTACATTTCCTTAGGGTCCAACTTCCGGCCGCCAACAAATACTTATAAAATTCTAGAGGAGTATTGCCCTCCTGAAAAAGAAAGTCACATCTCCATTTTAGTAGTTTTGAGATATTTAGCTTTTACGTTTTTTAACTTTCAAGCCTTTTATTATTAGGTTTAGGTTAGGAACCTAAATGGGTCTATGTGAGCTGGTGACACCGGCAGCCACAATAACATACAACTGAAGGCGCGATAGTTAAACAACGTAAAAGCTAAATATCTAAAAACTACTAAAATGTTGACTTTCTTTTTTAGAAGAGCGCTCTAGTTCTTGAAATAACATTTAGTGCAAATTACAGTTTTTGTAGAATCATTTGTAGATTCCTTTCATATGTCAATTGACCGTAAATCACTGCTGTTTGTGCTGGTATAGCCAAAAAACTAACAAATATTCTGTGCTTGAAAGCATACTTAAGCTTGAGGTTCATTATTGTTGGAAAAGTCCACCCAAAACCACGATTGGTGGAACTATAAAAATAGATTTGAAGCAGAAACTAAAGGAGGACAAATCCCACATTTTTCAAAAAGGAGGGAGGACGGGAGGACAATGGTGAAAAAGGAGGACATGTCCTCCGAAAGGAGGACTTATGGTAACCCTGCTTATAAGTCAATAGTTATGGCCACTTGAAATATTTTCCAAAGAATTTAAGTTTTTGTAATTTTTCTGGGAAAAAAGTCTATGTCTTATTTTGGAATTTTAGAAGAAGTAATTTAAAAACAGTTCAACACACTTATGTCCATCTTAAAGTAAACTTCCTAGAGAATGTTCTCGTGGAAAGAATTTGTCAAACATATTGACTGGTGCTGTTGCCAAGCTTCTCCAATTTACATAATTTTTTACACGAATTTCAAAAGTAAGTAAGCCACATTTCCTTCCCTGCAAAATTTGTTGTCTACCCGGCTCAATACCAATGGAAATGCCACCATAGTGAATTCCTTGAATTGTAGGGACGATTCGATACAGCCCACCAGTTCATGCAGGGCAGATTCTAGCCCGGAATGAGTTTTGTATCCAGGTTTTCCCTAACGAAAGAAACTAAAAGTCTTTCCAGACCTTTCAATAGGAAGGGGGATATCCTAATCGGACTGAAGTTCGTTGGCCTAGTGTGCGATAAATTTCCCGCTTTTGGTATGAATACCATTTTGGTATCCCTCCATCGATTTGGGATGTATGATAGCCTGATACAGCCTTTATAAATTTTCTCCAGCGAGGGGATAATGTCGTCTGATACAGGTGATGCGAAAGGCTCAAAGCTGTTAATTGCGGTGCTAGCAGTTCTATTGATGAGTTCTCCGTGAAATGTGTTTCAAGCAGTGCATTTAACGGCTACTCGCTGTTTTTTGCCGAGTTATTTGCCTAATCCTGCAAATAACTCACCATACAGGTTGCAGTGGATACATTTGCAGCATCCGAGACCTTTTTCACTTCATGACAGAAGGTGTGCCAATAACCCATTTGCGTTTTTTTAGATTTATAGATTTTGAGTTGCTCTTTACAGACATCACAGTCATTTTTGACCCCAGTAGATAATACAGGTCTTCTTCCTAGTCTCCAGCTCAGTTCCGTTTTAAACTTGTACCTTGTTTTGGACAGACTTCTTCAAGGGAGCTATGAATGAAGTAGTGATGTGGGAGGACGGGGATGAAATGTTCTACAAAAATATTGGCCATACATTATTACGACAGGATGGGCCATTTAAAATTTTAAATTTGAATTGGCTATAAAAAAGTGCTGATAATTTTTTAAAATTTCTGATTTTATTGGAAAGGTTGAACTTTATCATTTAATAATGGAACATAATATCATTCATATGACTACCACGACTGGCTCGGCAGTACCTCATCCGATCAACCCAATTTTTCAGTAAATTTTCGATTTTTTCGGGTCGAATCTCTTCAATGACAACTTCGATTTCATGTTATAACGCTTCAATTGTCTCAGGATGTTTTGCGTAACATTTATCCTTAATGGCTCCCCACAGAAAATAATCCAAAGGGCTCTAATCACAAGTCAAAGTAATCGGTATACATATACATATATCAGAACATACCAAATCCCAAAACTTAACTCAAACATCAAAAAGCAGTCAAATTCCAGTTAAACGCCTCTTTGCTGATATATTTATTGCTTCGACCGTATGAATAACATTTTTGCACGAATATTCCAAAATGGTGTTTATGACTGGAATTTGACTGTTTTTGCTAAGTTTTGGGCTTTGGTCTAGGTTGACAAATATGAATTTATGTACATTTTATGATCAGCATTTTTATGTTCTGACCATAAATTTCATTACATTCCTCCCCATTTTTAGGCATGTTTTTTTTACGAATTATTAATATAGAGCCAAAAGCTGGAGGGTAATATGTTCCACAAAACTATTGGCCTTAATGTTTTCCACATAGCTTCTGAACATATTTCACAACTCAGATGAAAACAACAGATAGTTTCATATACCGATATGCTGCTCGAACAGGTAAATGGGGGTAACTTTACCCCCTAAAATAAAATTCCGATGTGATCTTTCAAACCGGCGATACATATATATTTTTTTTTGGTTTCCTCTATCAAAATCTATTGTGGGAATTACGTTATTTTGGACAAAGTTCAAAATAGTTGCCCAGTGTAATCAGCTCGCGCCCGTCAGACGTTGCTTCTTCAACTACTTCCCTGCAGAGAGCTGTCCATAAAGCAAGTAACTGGAGACCACCGATTACATGCGATTACCGATCTCCAAACTAGCAGCTGTTTGGTCTTTACCACTGAAAAGGGTTTAGATCTTCCCTGGCCAATATGCATGTTCTTGGAGTACCTTCACAGTTGGCCAGAAGCAGCATAAAGTTTGGTGTCCTAATACCCCACACACTTTTCCTCCGATTTCATAGGTTTCCTGCATCAGGAAACCTGCAACTATGGATAGGCGCAGCAGTAGAGCCGCTGAGGATGCTTTAGCGTACCTCAGTGGCTCTATTCAATAACACCCCAATAAGGGTGTTATCGTATGTCCCCATTAGAAGCGTCAATGAGTCCAGAAACCCTCCTCAGCCCCTCAGAAGTAGTGCTCTCGTCCACGGAAAAAGATATACAGCCTTTGTGTTAGGACCTGAGGCTCCAGAAATTATGGGCGTGGGTAGCTCCGTAATCCCGGAGGGCTGTGTGTTGACCACGGGGATATCTCACCTGCCGCAATGGAAGGTATACCTTGAAAACTATAGACTCGATAGCTTATACTTGGGACTCAATTCTGAGAATTGGATGCGAAAGTAGCCCCAGAAATAAAATCTTCTGCATCATTCGTTTAGTCAAGTTGGCTCAATTAATAATTTAATGGCCATACGATTTTTTTGTTCCAAGTGGACATTTAGCACTTTTTCTATATTTTTTCTCGGTATACCGTACGGAATATCTCTTTCGTGTCTAACCCAAGGTTGTAGATATTGATTAGGAGAAAAAATGCGGAAAAAATACCGAAAAAATGCATTTACAAATTAGTATAAAACAGAACATTTTAAAACAGAACAGAAAATGTTTGTGATTTTTCAGGCACTGGATGCACTTTTTTCGAGTAGGTTTTTCAGTATAGGCTGTTGCTATATACAGGGTGGCTGATATGTAATGCAACAAAGTAAAGCGGTATAGCAGGGCTTCAATACTGTCTTTAGGACATTTTCCCGATAATATTCGGCATTTATTTTGACCCCATGGTCGATGAATACGAGCGGGGAGCGACCATCGGCCGTTACGGCGGCCCACACCATTACCATCGGCGGCGCTTGAGTTCTGGTGGCCAATCAAAGGTGTAAATTTTCAGCTGACCTCTTTGGCAATTAAACCCAATCATTTTGTTTGTTCACAAACTGCTCAATTTGGAATGGCTTCTCATCGGAGAAAACCAAATTCGGTAACTGGCCACTTTCGTGCAAGCGAAGCAACTCCTTGGCTCTATCCAGTCTAACTTTTTTTTGTGCATCGGTGAGCTCTTGCACTTTTTGGAACTTCAATAGCTTTAGTCCAAGCTCATTTTTTAATATGTGTTGTATCCGTTCTCGCGATATGTTCAGCTCACGAGCAATTTTTCTACCACTGCGGCGTGGATTTCGATCAAATCTGGCCTTCACTTTTCGGATAATTTCTGGTGTTGTTACCGTTTTTTTCGTCCACTTTTTGGACGCGATGCAACACTGCCAGTATCACGGTAACGAGCAATGGTACGAGAAACAAAAGATTTATTCACATTTAAATGCTGGTGGGCTCTAACGATAGCCACTTGTGTTTTTCCACCCAAATATAAAGCAATCACACTATCACGCTCGAATTCCATCACGAATAACTTTTTTTCTGAATGCAATAGATCAAAATGCTTTTGTAAGCTTGTAAACAATAAAATGAACTGTCATTGAAATAAATCTGTCAGCTATCAGACTAGCGGTTTAAAAATGATAGCAACCTGAAGTTGGTTGCAATACATATCAGCCACCCTGTATATAGCAACAGCCTATACTGAAAAACCTACTCGAAAAAAGTTCATCCAGTGCCTGAAAAATCGCAAACATTTTCTGTTCTGTTTTAAAATGTTCTGTTTTATACTAATTTTTAAATGCATCCTGTAAAGTTGACGATATATACCCTAATCCAATAAAGTGAGTGTATAATAAAGTAATGTTAAAACAAGAAAGAAAGTTCAGTCGGGTAAACCGACTTATGAATCCCCTCACCTTGAGTCCCAAAAAAATAGTAGTAAATTTAATTATTTTTTGTTTTAATTAAATTATTATCAATTTAAATTGAATTTAATAATTTTAAAGTATGTACTGTCATTAAAGTTATATGATGTTAACTTTTGCTGTAAAATGGTAAATTTTTTGTGGGAGGTACCAAAAGGAGCGTGCAAATAACGGCCACTTTTCTCTATACTCTAGGTACTATAAAAGCACTGCACTGTACGAAATTTCAAGTATTTGTATGCACTGGTATTTATGTTGAAAGCTGTTAACTTTTGGTACAAGAAGGTCCATTTGTGTGGGAGGTACTAAAAGGGGCGTACCAATAACGTCCATTTTTCTCTGGATTCTAGGTACTATAGAGGCATTACACTCCACAGAATTTCAAGTATTTTTATACACTGGTTTTAATGTTATAAGCTGTTAACTTTTGGTGCAAAAAGGTACCTTTGTGTGGGAGGTACCAAAAGGGGCGTGGCAACAACAACCATTTTCCCCTGGACTGTAGGCAATATATAAGCATAATACTGTACAAAATTTCAAGTATTTTTATACACTGTTATTAATGTTAAAAGCTGTTAACTTTTGGTGCAAAATGGTGCATTTGTGTGGGAGGTACCAAAAGGGGACGTGGCGACTTCGCCCATTTTTCTCGAGTTGATAGAGACTAATAAGCTACTACTATGTGTGGAATTTCAAAAGATTCGAATAAGTAGTATAGCAGTTATTAAAGGATCAATATTTCACAACATTTTAACCCTTTGTGGGGGAGGTACTAGAAGGAGTGGACCAAAATGGCCCATCTTCGAACTTAGTCGGAGATAGAAAAAAATATTACCACGTACCAAATTTGAGGTCAATCGGTTACTCCTTTCGAGAGTTATCGTGCGCACCAGCCAGCAGACAGACAGACAGACAGACGGACGGACATTGCTCATTCGACTTAAAATGACCCAAAACGGATTTCCTCCGAACATACTTGGGGTCTTAGGTCACTCCTTCAACGTGTTACACTTTTTTCCGTAGCAAATGATCTATACCCTCGTCACACTAAAGTGAGGGTAAAAAATACTCAGGAAATCAAGTTGAATTCGAACGATTTTCCAGCTGAAGACGCTGACTTCTACTCTAGAATTTCACTAGTGTAGGGAGCATTTAATCAGTCGTGCTTTCGCATTTATTACAATATTTTGTTTTGTTTTCCTAGTCGTATTCTTGGTTCTTGAATTATTTATATATATTTTCGTTATTATTCTCATGTCAAGAGAATTGTTGCTTCCGTCCATGCCTGTCGCACAACAGTTTGCGTTTTCTGGTGGCTACAAAGTGTTGAAGATGGCTAAGATGCTGTGAATGATGATACTGCTGGGGATGATGATGATGTTGTTGTTGCTGGTGCCGTTGAGAATGATAATGAAGATGTTGGCGTTGATTTGGATAATAATGAAGATGTTTTGGCGCCGATGACGTCTTTGGTGGGGAAAAATTCATTCCTTTCGCTCAATGTCAGCAGAAGACAGACAGAGCAGAATTTAGTAACCAGTAGTGGCATGTGCGTTCTACTCATATAGTATATGTTTATGTGAATCGTGTTGTTGCCTTCTAGAATTCGAAACAACAACATCATCATCATCGTCTCTGGGATGGTAGCTGTCGTTGATCTGTATGTCCCCAAAACCCCAAAGATATAGATGCTACATAAAATATACAATAAAACGACAGCGTTGGAGGCCCGCCTATTCCAGGGAGGCCAGGCTGGGCCAGCCACACTTGTTGTCATATTATTACCATCGTTTTTTTAAATTGCTTTACTTTTTCGCTCTGCTTTTTTTTAAAAAAAAGAGACGCAAATTGTCGTGTTTTTGTGGTTTTTTCTCTCTTATTTTCATGTTTGTATATCTTTTGTGGTTGATTATTAATTTTAATTTTTATCGGAAAATATGTCCACAGACACTTGCCGCTTGAATTGGTTCTTTTTTTCGATTGAGTTGTTTTACACAGTCTATCTCTCGTTCGTGTAAACGTCGTTGTTGTTGTTGTTGGCGATGGAACAATTTTTATCATTAAAATGTGACATAACAACCATATCAACAACAAAAACAAATGAACTGAAACAACAAACATTAACGCCGCAATTTCGAAAACAATTTAATAACATCGAAGATAATTAACTGACAATTTGATTGAGTAATAATGTTGAGAAGAAGAAGTCGTATCGCAATTGAAACGCATTTAAACGTGACAATGATGTAAATTAACTTTTGAAAATACGAAATGGATAATTACACTATGCAACAAAAATTGTGTCCAAGGGATGTGGATAACAGTTTCTGGTGTAATTTGGTGTCACAAACACAAAAAAAATATTAAAACAATTTTAGTATGTTGACTTAGTTCGGCAAAATACGGGTTTGGTTAGCAGTTCTTGTTAAATTCAATTTACTGCTTCCATAAGTATTTCAGCTGATTTAAGTTAAAGACTGACTATTGCTACTGAATTCTGAAGATGATAGAGTGGTGTCTATCGAAACTGCAGTCAATTCTACCAAGCAATTAAAACTCTCTACCAATTTTTGTATTTGTTTCTATTACTTTTTAGACAGAAAGTAACTGGAACATATGGTCTCAAACCAAAAATAAATTCTGACTGAATAAAAATTTGTTAAGGTAATTTTTTTTAAATTCCAGCTTTTATGGAAGATACATTAGGTATTTGGACCATAATTTTTCAAATATAAGCTTGAATGAGACGTGTTATGCCATAAATTAAAGGGAATTATGAACTACATATGCTGCAAATATCGCTTTCACGTAGAATCTTTGAATTACACTGTGCAACAGTGAAAATATACACGGACTTGACAGTACATATAGGTTCGATGTTATCAAAGGGTAGTGTAACCCTATACTCGGTTTGGCGAAATTAGTGACCAATTTTTTTATGGGCCTCTAATGTTTCTGAAAATCAGTGGGCGCCTCGAAAAAGGTCTCATCAGCATTTGTCCAAAAACTAATTCAGACTTGGTGATACCGCTTAACTATGTTTGGCATTAATGTAGCCAAGATTATGCTGAATGAAGTTTCTTAACATTTTTTGCGAAAAAATAAATTTTTCCGGTACTTTTTTTTGGCAAAAGTGAAGGAAAAATATTTTTTTTTACTTTTTTCAGCATAACTTCCGGGGACGCTTAATTTTTCACTAACAATGCTTGGCAAAATTGTAGCCAACGTAAATCTGAACAACTTTAGTGAGCACATCAATACAATCTGAACGTGTCTAGGCACCTAAATAGCTCAAAGACCCACATTGTACCCCAAAAATGTAAGTATTTCACTGTTATGTAACAAAAATATATTTTTTTGGTATATGGTATGTTCAGCAACTTTATAGAAAATATTAAGGTCAATTTTTTTTGGAACATTTTAACCCTCTAGCTCCCCCACATAACTGTAATTTTTGGCCCCATTTTAACAAAACGTAAAAAGGGGAGGGCGGGGATGAAATGTTCTACAAAAATGTTCGCCATAATTTTACTATATGTGTCAGAATACACCAAAGCTCAAAACATGACACAAACACCAAAAAAACGGTCAAATTCCTGTTCGTGCAGCAATGTTAGTCGTACGATCTAGTGGTCGAAGCAATAAAGATACCAGTAAAGAGCTTTGTTGACTGAAATTTGACCGTTTTTTTGGGGTTTTTGTGTTAAGATTTGAGCTTTGGTGTGTTCCGACACATATAGTAAAATTTTATGGCGAACATTTTTGTAGAACATTTCATCCCCGATTTGTTAAAATCTGAATTAGTTGTTGGACAAAAGCTGATGATACCTTTTTCGAGTGGCTCACTGATCTTCCGAAACTTTGGGGGCCCACAAAAAAAATTGGTCACCAATTTCGCCAAACCGAGTATAGGGTTATACTACCCTTTGATATTATAATCGAAGCTATACTGTCAAGTCCGTGTATTTTTCAAAAAGTGTTCATTTGTTGCATAGTGTTATTAACAGTCGTCAAAAATATGAGAACAACAATGTATTTAAAAAAAAACACTTTTTCCTGGTACAAAAAAAAAACCATAAAAAATAGAAAAAAAACGAAAAAATTATTTTATCACATTTTTAAAAAGCCAGTATGCTAACAAAGAAAACACTGTATATTTGAAAAAATCTATGGATAGAAGTAAAAGTATGAGCCATTTTGTAAATGTTAGGGAAATTGTAAAAAAATCTTGTTTCATATTTTTTCGTTTTTAAATGATGTTTTTTTGCTTATATAAAAATTTTTTTTTTGTTGTATTAAAGTACAATAACACTGTACTTTAATACTTTTACATAGCAATGAAAATGAGTTCAATAAACACTTCGTAACCTCATTTTAGTGGAGAAGGGTATATATATAATTTCCTATGAACCATTTATGTAACACATCGAATTATGGACATAACTCATTGGTGCCAGAATTAATTTAGGAAAGGTTAACACATTTAGATGGACATTTATAAGCTTAGATTGACGAAAATATATACTATTTAAATTGCAATTGTTCTCCTGGTTTGTCATTTCTAAAAAGTTGATTATAGGTTATAACAACCAACATTACTCGCCTAATTCTCGAAATTCCGGTAGAGATGCTGGAAAGGGTGATCGAAAATTGGACCTTCTAAATGGACCACCTACACTGTTTTCGAGGCCAACATATGAATTAAATTATCTATAAAAAATAAATGTCACAGATTATTCTTTCGGGCCATAATAACGATTTTGACATTATATTCTATTTAAAGTGTTAAATTTAAATTTAACAAGTAAGAAAGTTCCGTCGGATAAACCTACTTATGAATCCCCTAACCTTGAGTCCCAAAAAAAATAATAGTTAATTTATTTATTTTTTTTTGTTTTAATTAAATTATTATCCATTTAAATTGCATTTAGTAACTGGAAAGTATGTACTGGTATTAAGGTTAAAAGCTATTTACTTTTGGTACAAAATGGCCCATTTCTGTGGGAGGTACCAAAAGGGGCGACCCAATAACGGTCACTTTTTGACTCTGGACTCTAGATACTATAAAAGCATTACACTGTACAAAATTTCAAGTATTTATATGCACTGGTATTAAAGTTATAAGCTGTTAGCTTTCGGTGTACAATGGTCCATTTGTGTGAGAGGTACCAAAAGGGACGTGCAAATTACGGCTACTTTTCTCTACACTCCAGGTACTATAAAAGCATTGCACTGTAGGAAATTTCAACTATTTGTATGCACTGGTATTAAAGTTAAAAGCTGATAACTTTAGGTACAAAAAGGTCCCTTTGTGTGGGAGGTAGCAAAGGTGGCGTTCCAATAACGCCCATTTGTTCTGGACTCTATGTACAATAAAAGCATCACACTGTACAAAATGTTAAGTATTTGTATGCACTAGCATTAAAGTTATAAGCTGGTAACTTTTGGTACAAAATGGTCCATTTGTGTGGGAGGTACCAAAAGGAGCGTGGCAATAATGTAAATTTTTCCCTGTATTGTAGGTACTATTAAGCCATTGCACTGTACGAAATTTCAAGTTTTTGTATGTACTGGTAATAAAGGTATAAGCTAATAACTTTTGGTTCAAAATTGTCGATTTGTGTGGGAGGTACCGAATGGGGCTAGGCAATTTCGCCCATTTTTCTCGAGGTAATAGTGACTAATAAACCAATATAATGTGTAGAAATTCAGAAGATTCAAATACGTATAGAAGTTATTAAATAATCAATAATTAACAAAATATTAGCCCTTTGTGGGGGAGGTACTAGAAGGAGTGGACCAATATGGCCCATCTTCGAACTTAGCCGGAGATAGACAAAAATAATCCCGTATACCAAACTTGAAGTCAATCGATTACTCCTTTCGAGAGTTGTCGTGCGCACCAGCCAGCTGACAGACAGACAGACGGACAGACATTTCTCATTCGACTTAAAATGACCCAAAACGAATATCCGCCGAACATATTTATGGTCTTAGATCACTCCTTCGATGTGTTACACTTTTGGCCCGTTGCAAATGATATATGTATACCCTCGTATCACTACATAAAGTGAGGGTATAAAAAATATCGCCAAAAAGTCGTTTGTTCCATATTTTAAAATCTAGCGTGCTAACTAAATAAAACCTGTGAATAAATGAATTTTGGAAGAAATAAGATAATTTCAACATAATCCGGATTTAAAGCTCCGCTGTTGTGAACTAGGGTATATATCAGATGCTGCGAGCCAAAAGTATAACACATCGAAGGAGTGAGATAAGATAACCCCAAGAATATTTGGCGGAAATCCGTTTTGGGCCATTTTAAGTCATTTGAGCAATGTCCTTTAGACTGTCCGTCTGTCTGTCTGGTTTGTGCGCACGAGAACTTTCGACCGATTGACTTCAAATTTGGAATGTGTCAATATTTTTTTTCTCTCTCAGACTAAGGTCAAAGTTGGACTATGTTTTTCCACTCCTACAAGGACCTCCCCCAAGCAGGGTCAACATTTAGTGAAATATTGATTATATCATAACTTCCACACCAATCTTTGACCAATCCACACATAGTATTATTTTCTGGGTCGCTATCATCTTGAGAAAAATGAGCGAAGTTGTCACGCCCCTTTTGGTACCACCTATACAAATGGACCATTTTGCACAACAAGTTAACCGCTTATAACATTGATTCCAGTCCATATAATTACTTGACTTATGTGAAAAGTCCCGTTAAAAATGGTCGTTATTATCACTCCCCTTTTAGTACCTCCCATAAATATGGAAAATTTAAATGGAAATTAACAAAAATCCAACATTTCATAGCAATCTGCCATGCCAAAAGTGAAAGAAACACGATGGCGCACAAACGATCATTAGACGCACTCGATCGAACATTAAAAGTTTTGGGAATCGTCACTTTGGTGGCGTCATGATATTGTTGACGGGCGACTTCCTACAAACGCTGTCTGTGATTCCGAAATCAACAGCGGCGGATGAATTTAACGCATGTCTGAGGTCATCGTATTTGTGGCGATACTTGAAAACAATTTAATTAAGTATGAATATACGAGTATTCCTACAACAGGATAAACCGCAGAAGTTTTTTCTAAAGAACTGATAAGAATTTGATAACACTGATGTGAATGAATAGTATGATTCAAAATCACATTCAGTGAGAATTGTATCCATATAAATCGATCGACAATTACCCCATTGAATTCCTCAACTTTTTGGATTTGCCCTGCATGCCGCCCCCTTTACTTCTTAATGTTGGATCTTTAATCATTATGTTACCAACGTTTCATGCCCCGAAATTGTACAGTGTGATGGCGGCAAGAATTTTGAAACAGCCATTCAAGGGAGAAGAATGCCTAATTCCGCGAATTCCAGTGACTTTTATCGATTTTGCATTTTCGCGTTTAAAAAGTGCACGAAAAAAAAACGGTAACAACACCAGAAATGATCCGAAAAGTGAAGGCCAGATTTGATCGAAATCCACGCCGCAGTGGTAGAACAATTGCTCGTGAGCTGAACATATCGCGAGAACGGATACAACACATATTAAAAAGCCAGTAAGGAAAGGCTAAAGTCGGGCGGGCCCGACTATATAATACCCTACACCACTCTCGTAATATTGAATAACTCTGAAATATAAATTTTGTAATTCATGTATAAATTGTTTACATAAATTTACTTTTGGGACATTTTATACTTAAATAATACCCTGTACAGTGTGGTGTAGGGTATAAAAACGATTGGATGTAAACTACAGCATCTATAGGACTAAAGGGTCAAATCGGACGAAAGATATTAATCGATTTTCTTCAAATTCATTCTAAATTTCAAAACGATTGGATGTAAAATACAGCTTCTATAGAACTAAAGGGCCAAATCGGACGAAACATATATATGGGAGCTATAGCTAAATCTTAACCGATTTTATTCAAATTCGGCAATGTTGGTTCATGGATCAAGAAACTCTACCATTCTAAATTTCAAAACGATTGGATGTAAAATACAGCTTCTATAGGACTAAAGGGCCAAATCGGACGAAACATATATATGGGAGCTATAGCTAAATCTTAACCGATTTTCTTCAAATTCGGTAGTGTTGGTTCATGGATCAAGAAACTCTACCATTCTAAATTTCAAAACGATTGGATGTAAAATACAGCTTCTATAGGACTAAAGGGCCAAATCGGACGAAACATATATATGGGAGCTATATCTAAATTTGAACCGATTTCAACCAAATTCAACAGGGATCTTTACAGCTGCGAAATAGTCTAAACTGATCGGAGTGAAATTGCGACCTGTAGTCGACGAACAGACGGACGGACAGACATGGTTAAATCGACTCAGCTAGTGATTCTGAGTCGATCGGTATACTTTAAGGTGGGTCTAGCTGTGGTATTTTCAGGTGTTACAAACATCTGCCGTAAAACAAACTTTTAATACCCTGTACCACAGTGTGGTGTAGGGTATAATGAGCTTGGACTAAATCCATTGAAGTTCCCAAAAGTGCAAGAGCTCACCGATGCACAAAAAAAGTGCGACTGGAAAGAGCCAAGGAGTTGCTTCGCTTGCACGAAAGTGGCCAGTTACCGAATTTGGTTTTCTCCGATGAGAAACCATTTCAAATTGAGCAGTTTGTGAACAAACAAAACGATCGGGTTTGGCCACCAGAACTCAAGCGCCGCCGATGGTAATGGTGTGTGCCGCCGTAACGGTTGATGGTCGCTCCCCGCTCGTATTCATCGGCCATGGGGTCGATACCAAAGTATCGATCATCTCAAGACGGCGCTTCGCCGGGAATGGGCCAAAATACCGCAGAGCCACTTTCGTGCAGCGTGTGATGGCTTTGTCGGCAGTTTGAAGGCCATAATTCGTGCCAAAGGTGGCCAATTCGAACAAATCTAAACTGTTTCTAAAATTTTATGCTATTTCCGACATTTTTTTATTTTGAACAATAAATTTAAAAAAAAATTAAAAAAATATAGCGCTTTACTTTGTTGCATTACATATCAGCCACCCTGTATAACTAAAAATCGGTTGGAAAATAAGAGTCTAACAAATCGCTTTGTACAAGGAGTAAAAAACCGGTTTTCAAAGCAAAAATGAGATTTTGTGGGTATACTACATTTAAATTATTTTTCGGTTTTATTCAATAGGACCTACAGCCTAAACTATGTTGCATCAGAAGTTATTTTTGACTCTAGCACTGTGTTGTAGTTAAAAATGCCATATGTAACAGGTGGCGCAAAAGTAATCTTTCGAGCGTATGTTAGACGCGATTGGCGGTCAGCAGCTAACAGCTGATGCACCGTCTGGACTTTGTACGGAAACATCTTCAAATCTTGTACCAAAATTCGCTGTAGAGACCGTCGACTGATACCCATTTGCGTGGCACGTCGTCTGGTCGATGTCGACGGCGCTTCCATGACATCCTCGGCTACAACAGCAATATTCTCCGCAGAACGGCTACTCCGGGGTCTGCCACGCCTGGCAGCATCTCGTGTTGTGCCAGTCTCTTCGAGGCGAGCGGCTAAACGTCGCAGTGTTTCACCAGTAGGCGTTGGACGGCCAGGAAATCTGTGCCAAAGTCACCGACCGATTATTGGTCAAATAAATAGTCAGCAATATTCCGCGTTCTGGAGCAGTGTAGCGTAACATTGTTTATTAACGTGTATTTCGCATGTGTTTACTACACAAATGTCAAAACAGAACTGACATTAGGGGCCAATCGCAAAATTTATAGCATTTTCTGATAGGAGGATTACTTTTGCGACACCTGTTATAATTAACTTTTGTTTTATTATTAATTTATATTTTTAATTTATATGTATTTCAAGTCATAATTTGTTGTCAAGCCATCAAGCAATTCATCGTAATGATTTCAGTTGTAAAATAATTTTAGGAAAATTTGAAACTTCTAAAGATTGAGCTTTCAATTACTGAAAATCTTAAAACTTTGCTCACAATTATGGTATCGATACATTTTTCGAATACTTAAACGGAAATAAAATAATATTAGAATGGAAACAAATATTTCGTTAGAGCAACATCTTCCCAAACATATAATATTTGTAATTGCCAAGTATTATATGTTTGGAGTATACTCTATATTTCAGGCCGAATATGTTTGGTACAACGTTTGTCCCACTTTTCCATATTTAAGCATTTGCATAATATTTTTCTTATTTTTCCCCACACAAAAGTACAAATTTTGAACGCTTGTTATATCTTCTTAATGTTGCAAAAGTTACCCTCACACCTTTTGACTGTACTATATTTAAATAGTTCTAACCGTTTTGAAATTGGCGGTGGTACTATATTTTTCATTTTTTGTCCCACTAGTACGTCTACGTCCCAAGAACTGCTGTCCTACCAAATTCCATGGTTCTAGCTTCAGGCGTTTGGCTTGGGCGGTGATAAGTCAGTCATGCAACCATTTTATATCCATAAACTGTAATTTTTTTTATAAATTTTGTTATCGGAATTTAAAACCATAATTCTGTGGTTTTCTGGAATAACAGCACATATCAAAAAATGTTCAGGAGAGCTAATATATTTGTCCTCTCGCAGTACATTTGATACTAAGTGTGCATGGTTGAGTGTTGAAAAAAAGTAAACAACAATTTGACATAGCTATGAGTCTCATATAAGGATCGATAGATAATGATTAGCTGAATACATTAATGTCAAAATAGCGAAATTTTTTCTGACACAGGTTATTACCAACACCGAATTGTAGAGAATTACATTTTTTTTTAAAAATTGGTAAAAAATAAAATTTATACATATTGTTAATTTTAGTTATTGTTGACCTTTTTATACCCTACACCACACTGTGGTACAGGGTATTATAAGTTTGTTTCACGGCAGATGTTTGTAACACCTGAAAATAACACAGCTAGACCCACCTTAAAGTATACCGTTCGACTTAGAATCACTATCTGAGTCGATTTAACGATGTCCGTCCGTCCGTCCGTCTGTCCATGTAAAGTTGTTCGTCGACTACAGGTCGCAATTTCACTCCGATCGTTCTGAAATTTTGCAGTTTAGAGTATTTCGCGGCTGTTAAGATCGCTATTGAATTTGGTTGAAATCGGTTCAGATTTAGATATAGCTCCCATATATATGTTTCGTCCGATTTGGCCCTTTAGTTCTATAGAAGCTATATTTTACATCCAATCGTTTTGAAATTTAGAATGGTAGAGTTTCTTGATTCATGAACCAACATTGCCGAATTTGAAGAAAATCGGGTTAGATTTAGTTATAGCTCCCATATATATGTTTCGTCCGATTTGGCCCTTTAGTCCTGTAGAAGCTGTATTTTACATCCAATAATGTTGAAATTTAGAATGGTAGAGTTTCTTGATCCATGAACCAACACTACCGAATTTGAAGAAAATGGGTTAAGATTTAGCTATAGCTCCCATAAATATGTTTCGTCCGATTTGGCCCTTTAGTTCTATAGAAGCTGTATTTTACATCCAATCGTTTTGAAATTTAGAATGGTAGAGTTTCTTGATCCATGAACCAACATTGCCGAATTTGAAGAAAATCGGTTAAGATTTAGCTATAGCTCCCATATATATGTTTCGTCCGATTTTGCTCTTTAGTCATGTAGAAGCTGTATTTTACATCCAATCATTTTGAAATTTAGAATGGTATAGTTTCTTGACCCATGTACCAACACTACCGAATTTGAAGAAAATCGGTTAAGATTTAGATATAGCTCCCATATATATGTTTCGTCCGATTTGGCCCTTTAGTCCTATAGAAGCTGTATTTTACAACCGATCGTTTTGAAATTTAGAATGTAGAGTTTCTTGATCCATGAACCAACATTGCCGAATTTGAAGAAAATGGGTTAAGATTTAGCTATAGCTCCCATATATATGTTTCGTCCGATTTTCCTCTTTAGTCCTGTAGAAGCTGTATTTTACATCCAATAATGTTGAAATTTAGAATGGTAGAGTTTCTTAATCCATGAACCAACACTACCGAATTTGAAGAAAATGGGTTAAGATTAAGCTATAGCTCCCATATATATGTTTCGTCCGATTTTGCTCTTTAGTCCTGTAGAAGCTGTATTTAACATCCAATCGTTTTGAAATTTAGAATGGTAGAGTTTCTTGATTCATGAACCAACATTGCCGAATTTGAAGAAAATCGGTAAAGATTTAGCTATAGCTCCCATATATATGTTTCATCCGATTTGGCTCTTTAGATCCAATCGTTTTTATACCCTACACCACACTGTGGTACAGGGTATTATTTAAGTATAAAATGTCCCAAAAGTAAATTTATGTAAACAATTTATACATGAATTACAAAATTTATATATCAGAGTTATTCAATATTACGAGAGTGGTGTAGGGTATTATATAGTCGGCACCGCCCGACTTTAGCCTTTCCTTACTGGTTATTTAATGAAGTTCATTTATACATATTTTGATAAACATATGTAAACATTTGTATTGAAATTTCTATAACAAATATTTATCAAAATTTACTTTTTCAGTTTATGCAGTACACCCTCGATAATAGAAATAAGAAGTGAAAGTTTTGCACATTTGTAATGTTTACTTACTGTACGACAACTAAAAACTATAATGGTTGCAGTAATTTTAACAATAATAATTACCGAATGATATTATGACTTAACGGCCCTTTGGCTAATCGTTTTCACAAAGCTTTATTAAATTCGGCCATGATAATCGTACATACATAGCTGTCATCACATGACAATGTCAGCGAAGCAGAGCCGAGCAGAACAGCTGGTCGTTTTCCAAACAATGCCTAAATAATTGGTTTTAATTAACTTTTCCAAAAACACTAAGTATTCATATACAAACATGCGTACATATTTCTATGTTTGTGTGCCTCTGTGCGCTCGTGTGTGTGTGTGTGTTATTAATAACAATAGAAATATAATGCCTAAATGTTGAGCCAATGTCAATGCCATTGTCTGTCTGTCAGTGGTCGTCTCATACCACAAAACATTCAACCCAAATTGTGTTGTGTCCTCTGTCTGAATTTGGGTGAGAGTTTTGTGGCGTATGAGTTATATAGAACAAACCTTAACTGCAAATAACTTATACGCTTCGCAGTTCCTATAAAATAAATATTGTAAATTTCAATTATGGTCATTATGTATACGAGTATATTTGTATAATGATGGCACAGCTAACAACGGAACAACAAAACCTGACAACAATTTTAGTTTAATATTTTTACATTTTACATACAAACAAGCCCATCTGTCAACTCAGACAGAGGCCATTCTTAGAGTACCCTAACGCAATCAGAGAGGGAGGTCGGGAAAGAGCACTAACCACGTTTAGTTGTTACAAAATAGGTTATGTTAAAATAATTAAAAGACACTAACGCACAGACACCCCCACCCCATGGCAAACTTCATAATTGTAGTGTTGCGCTACAAAAGACTCATATGTTTCAGGAGAACTCTAACCTCTCTCGCCCTACATATTTCAAGGGAATGGTAGGGGGAATTGGTAATAAACAAAGAAAAAAAAAATAACTGGAAATTATGTATATGCAGGTCCTTTGACTCAGGAGAGGTGCAGATACACAAGAAAAAAGCTTTTCTTCTCTCTCTCTCTCTCTGTGTGTATTACCAAAAAGCTTTTACTTAATCGAATTGTATTTCTCAGGTTTTGTTGTAATACTCTCAGCATTGCTGGGATAGGAAGTAAACTTTGGATGAGATGTTGTCTTTCATTGTATTTGTTGGTTGTTAAATTCATATGTTGCTATGCCTACCCCCAAGTTATTGTCCGAAATGTATCTATAATTTAATTGTTTATAAGTTGGTTGGTTGAGCAGGGAGGGGCGTCGAGGCGTAGGGGGACATTACAATGTCAGAAAATAGTGAGCGATGTAGGCCTATACATTTGTTGTTGAGTGAGTATTTTTTAGGGGCATGTGAACACTATGATTCGTTCAAATATGTACAGTATGTCATTAAAGTGTCTTTACATTGCCAAAAATATACCTTCTGATACACTTTTTTGGAAAAACAAAATTTTGTATTATTTTTCGAATAATTTTCTTTCAATATTTCTAAAAAAATTGTTATTTTCTATCAATAACTTAGGCAAAGACGACAACAAATATTAATTCAATACAATGAAAAACAACTGACAGATCATGACATATTACAAATGGCCAAAACGTAAAAATCATATCATCCCTATTGGAAAACCCGTTATTTTATATTTAAGATGGAATTTCAATTGACATTTTTCGAATTTCAATTTAATATAATTCAATTAGGATTTTTTTAATTTCAAGTGGAATTTTTGAATTTCAATAGATAGAACTTCAAATGAAATTTTTCATTTCAAATGAAATTTTTCATTTCAAATGAATTCTTTTGAATATGGAAATATTTAATTTTCAGTGGAATAATGGAATAAATGGAATAATTTATTTTTCAATATAAATTTTTAGATGAAATTCATGTCATCAGTCGAAATCAAACTTCGTCAATTGAAATTATAAAAAAATAAAATGTTAAATTATAAACTCCAATGGAATACTTTTAATTTTAAATGGATTTTTTTAAATTAAATTGTATCATGTATTTCAATTTATATCTTATGCATTCCCAATGAAACCCATTTGTATTTAAATTGATATATTTTGAATTTCAATAAACACTTTTTAACTCAATTGAAATTAATTGAATTCAATATGAAATATTGAATAATATGAGGAACAATTTTAATTAATTCTTTATTTGAGTGAATTAATTTTTTGATCACTCTTTTATATCAATTCATATTATTATTGACTCGATAACCTTTTTATAGACCTCTGATCAATGCATATTGTGCATATTTCACTTTTTCATCCGATTGGAACCAATCTTTGCATTTCGACGTTTTATCGTTCAAATATAGAAAAATTGAGTGCATATCGAAAATATGCAAAAATATATTTGAACGATAAAACGTCTAAGTGCAACGTTTGCTTCCAATCGGATGAACAAGAAAAATATGCACAACTCAGAGGTCTAGAAATAAGTTAAATATAAATTGGTTCCAATAGGATGACAAATTAAAAATTTGCAAAAATCTGTGGTCTACTTACATATTTAATAAAGTCTGTCGAACAAACTCGTAAATAAATAATAATATTTTCGACAAAAAAATTTTGTAATTCAATTTAGGTTTTTGATTTTTCTGTGCAAATAATTATCCACAAAAATAAATTGCAAAAATTCCATTCGCAATTCCCAAGGAATGAATTGAAAATCAATTTTTGCCAATTGAAACTCTAATATAATCTAATTTTATTAGGATACATTTTAATTTCAAATGACAGACAATTTATATCTTAAAAATTTCAAATGGAATTTCTTAATTTCAAATCGAATACAGGGTTTTCCAATAAGAGCGATATGATTTCTTTGAAAAAAACACACTTATTGTTAAGGAAATTCAATAGTTTTTTATTTAATGTGAAGTACAAACGATACAATTAAGTTCTAAATAAAACGTCATTCAAATGGCCTCCACTACTTCTTCTGCTGGAACGAATTCGAGAACCCAATTTTCGAGCACTTTTTCCACTAAATCAAGTCCTATGTCATGAATAGCACGTTCAATATTGACTTGTAAAGCTTGAAGAGAGTCTGGTTTATTTCGAAAACCATTGTCTTCAAATACCCCACAAGAAATAGTCTAATGGTGTTAAACCACAACTTCAGAATTTCTTGAAATAATCGAATCTCCAAACTTTTCTGACAACAATTTAATTGTTTCATTTGCTGTGTGGCACGTAGCTACAATCGGTCAATGGCAAAAATATAGTTCTTAACGAGAGCTAAAATATTGCTCATGGGTGTAAAGGTCGTAGGCCAACTGGAAAGTGTTTTTTTCTTTGGATTTTACAAAAATGGACTTATCATAATTTTCAAACTTGAACGGAAAGTTTATTTTTGCTCTAGCTCCTTGACGGTACGGGAATTGGTCAATGGCAAACAGATAGCTCTAACGAGAGCTAAAATCTTGATCAAGGTCGTAGGTCGACTGGAAAGTGTTTTTTTTGATTTAAGAAGGAGTGGACCAATATGGACCATCTTCGAACTTAGCCAGAGATAGAAAAAGATATAACCACATACCAAATTTTAAGTCAATCGGTTACTCCTTTCGAGAGTTATCGTGCGCACCAGCCAGCGGACAGACAGACGGACGGACATTGCTCATTCGACTTAAAATGACTCAAAACGGATATGCGCCGAACATACTTAGGGTCTCAGGTCACTCCTTCGATGTGTTACACTTTTGGTCCGTAGCAAGTGATATATACACTCGTATCACTAAAGTGAGGGTATAAAAATCGAATGTCAAAACACTTTCTTGACATACTGTTTCACCTTTTTGGCAACGAAGAAAATATACACCGCTCATCATCAAATTTGGCAATTTGTATGAAGAATGCCAAAATGGATCTCAAGTTTTTGTTCGTCCTTTTTCAGACTACAGTCATTAATATAATCCAAATATTTAAAGATATCCACAAAATTTAAATCAATAAATTCATAGATGTTGTTACAGAAGTTATTATGAGTCGATTTTCATTTCAATGTGGAGGGTTGTGTGGGTTGAACCACAATAATATGCGAAACAACCGATCTATCGCTAAAATATAGAAAATTGACTAATGTCAATTTATAAGACAATAATACAGTATTAATCGAAGGTGGTGACTGTACTGTAATGGTATTTAAAATGATGCGATTGCATCTCTTTGAGTGGAGATGTAGTCGTTTATATTGTCAATCTTAATATAGTTCATTATTGTCAATCTTAAAGCTGTGCACAAAGATATATTTTAATTGTAAAGTTGATATTGATGTGAGCAGTCCATTTACATTGAGTGTTGGTTGGTTGGTTGAATATTTTTTATTTATTATATTCCGTAAAGACAGGTAAGTATAACACTATACATAATTTCCTAGTTGTAAAATTCGAATTTAGTCGGGCTACATGGGTTGCCCTTTTTATCCCCTCACCTTAGAGAGGAGGGTATATATCATTTGCTACGAGCCAAAAGTGCACCACATCTAGGGAGTGACCTAAGACCCTAAGTATGTTTGGGTAATTTTAAGTCATTTGAACAATGTCCGTCTGGCTGGTGCGCACGATAACTCTCGAAAGGTGTAACCGATTGACTTCTAATATTTTTCTCTACCTCCGGCTAAGTTCGAAGATGTGCCTTATTGTTCCACTCCTTCTATCGACGGACGGGTACTATAAAAGCATTCTACTGTACAAAATTGCAAGTGTTGTAATGTGTAGGAATCGAAGTTAATTTTTAAGGTGATACGTCTATTTTTCTCAAAGTGATACCGACTAATAAACTAATCTATGTGTGGAATTGCGGAAGATTCCGATAGTTAGTATAGAAGTTATTAAAGAATCAATATTTCACTAAATTGTAACCCTCTGTGGGGGAGGTACTCGAAGGATTGGACCAACATAGTCCATCTTTGATCTCGTTGGCAAAATTACCAACCTGGCTTATCAAGAATCGTAGCAACTAAACTATTGAAGAATGAAGTGTTCAGAGCAATGATAAAGAATGACATAAACATTAAGTACAATACGTACAATACTGCACTATAGTGTACCCCAAAAGTGTGTCAATTATTATCACTTTTTTTATATTTTTTAGTACACCTGAAAAAACCCTTCGTTGATTTTATTTTTTAAATTTTTCCAATAACTCGTTCAGAGTTATCTATATCTGAAAACCGTTAAAACTGCGATATATTAAGAACTGTTTTCCATAAAAGTGTATTGTGGGTGATGTTTTATAAGGAGTCTTTTTGTCTAATACATCACCCAAAAATCCATCGTTTCTACGGCTTTTGATATATAGTTATTTTTGTAGGGAAATTATCAGGGTAAGGGAATGAGCGGCGGTGTCGGTTGTTATTTGGGAGAAAAACGTCCTGAAGTGTCGCCTTAATTTTGTCCTTTGACGTGGAACATTTATTCCGAAGCCTTCCAGCTACAAGCAAGGTGGTTTGCAGCAAATATGTCTGGAAACATTTTAAAAAATTAAAAAAAATATATATAAATAATTTTAGCTTCCATCCAAGTCCTATATACTATATAAGAATTAAAACAGTGAAATGAAATATTAAAACTTAAAAATAGCACACAACAATTTTTTAAATATTTTTTCTCAAAGAAACTAACATAAACAAACATTTTAAAAAATGTTCAAATCGGACCATAATTGAAGAAATTATGGCCGAATATCGATAACATCTGAACGAGTTATCGGAAAAATTAAAAAAAAAATCTAAAATTGGAAAAATCAAAACGGCATTTTTTTGAACTGGTCTTTTTTTTTACAATATTTGTTCACTTGCAATCATATATATATATATAAAATAATAAGCAAATTTAATAATAACACTGGTCAACAAAATCGAAATTTTTTCTTGGGTTTCTGTTTTTATGCATAGATTCCCAGCAAAATTACCCATTACCAAATAACCTGACGGGTAAGCTAAATTCAAAACTAGTAACTGCTTATAATTTGGCCTCCCTTCGAATTATTTTTACATGTACATGTCATTGGAGGAAAGTGCTTCCACTCAAGCATACATGCAACTGAAAAATAACCACTTATTTCCACGCTTACAATTGATTCAAAAGTAAGCGTGGACAAAAGAAATGATTTTACGAGTGTGTGTGTTTGTTTGTGTAGTAGTGGATATTAGTGAGTTGCTAATTGCTTGTTCACCACCATCAGTGGTGGAATGTGGTGAGAAAGTGGAAGAGCGCGTAAAATTGGGAAGAGCGTAACATTGGGTAGAGCGTATAATTGGGAGAGAGCAGTTATCGATTGTTGTCGTCATAAGACGAAACATTTCATTTGCCGGGAGGTGGGATTGAACTCGCGACCTCATGGTTTTGTAGTTTAGCATCATAACCACTGGCCTACCTCGCGATTCCTATACAAATCGCATAAAAAAGTACAAAATATAACCAGTCGAAATCTTGGTAAGTAAATGTCGTTATCACATGCATTACCAGGTTATGATATCTCATTATCGCCAGCATTACTTTCAGTAAATAAATAAGGACTAACTAAATAATGACAAAAATAAGTTATTATTAGTAATCTAATTTAGATAATCTAATTCAAATTTATAAAATTTTCTTTAAATGATTTAACTGAATACAAACTACAACGTATATACGGAAATCATCTAAGAAAAAATCATTAATCGTTTAAATCTATATATATAAAAATGGAAAAATGTTTGTATGTATGTATGTATGTATGTATGTATGTATGTATGTATGTGTTTTATAGACGCTTAAACCACTGGACCGATTTTAAAATTTTTTCTTT
This sequence comes from Eudasyphora cyanicolor, assembly GCA_963930755.1. Classification (NCBI taxonomy): domain Eukaryota; kingdom Metazoa; phylum Arthropoda; class Insecta; order Diptera; family Muscidae; genus Eudasyphora; species Eudasyphora cyanicolor. The sequence goes on from OZ005734.1 coordinate 335,749,781, forward strand.
TGTTTGAAAGCTAGATGGTTTGGGAAAAAAAATTTTGCAAATAGTGGGCGGGGAAAATGTGGGCGTGGCAAATCGTTTGTTTGTCTGTTTGTGTGTTTGTTCCACTGCAGTTCTGCTGGCAGTCTACGTCAGTGGTCCAAAAATGAAAGGGATCGGAAATATGGGGCAGCGAAGTGGCCCGGGTCCAGCTAGTCATTTAAAGAAATGTTTATAAATAAAATTAGATTTTTTAACTTAGATTACTAGTAATAACTTATTTTTTGTCATTATTTTGTTAGTCGTTATTTATTTACCGAAAGTAATGCTGGCGATAATGAGATATCATTACCTGGTAATGCGAGTGGCATGACATGTACTTACCAAGATTTTGCTGGGAATGTCAATAACTTCATATAAAGTGTTAAAATCCATGCACATTCTACGAATGGGCTCTGCCGAAGAATAATTTGTACGTTGAAAATCAATATGTAATAATTGGTAATATCTGGAAGGTCTAAAAGGTACATTGAATCCAATCCTAGACAAAATAAAATTAGAAGGAACATCACCATTTATAACTTTCAGCACCATGGTTGTGTTCAGCATAATACGTCTACACGGGGGAAAATCGTCATTTTTGATATGTTTGAATTGAAATAAAATATATTTGGAAACGATTTTTTTAAATATTATATATTTGTTAACAAATAAATTTTATTTGAAAATCAAGAAATTTTGTTTGGAACGCATATATTAATATATTAGAACATAATATATTTGCAAACTGACTTTCACAAGTAAAATATGCGTTTACACACAAACAAAGTTATTGTTTAAGAAGTTTTCCAAATATATTTTATTTAAAAACGATTTTTAAAACTTTGCTGACTTTTTAGAATTTTAGTTAGTTTTTCGTAGTTTTCTTGTTAAACTGTATAATTAAAAATTTCCTTTAATTTATAAATATTCCAGTTCATCACTTTTTGTCGATCCATCAATGCAATTTATACACGCTGAAAAAATATCGCTTCTGTAGTATATTGTCCCAAACATATTCGGCTTGAATTATACATATGTTTAGGGTACACTCCAAATATATAATATTTGACATACACAAATATTATATTGTTCTAAACAAAAATATGTTCCCATTCTAACATTTTTTTATTTGGAACTAGTATTTTGTATTTATGTATTTTGGCAATGTATCAATGCCTTAACTTAAAGACAAGATTTCTGTTTTTCAGATGTTCCAAGAGCATTTTTTATACATTTTATATGTTTATAAAAAATTAAATTAAAACTTAAATCGTATAATCTTTCGTAAATATAAATTGCATTGATGGATTGACAAAATGTGATGAATTGGAATACTTATAAATTAAAATTTATTGATGTAAAACAACAGCTAATGCTGCTAATGTCATTTTTAACTATAATCTAGGAAAAACTAACTCAAATTAGAAAAATTCAGAAAAGTTTAAAAAATCATTTTTAAATATAATATATTTGGTAAACATCTTAAACAATAACTTTGTTTGTGAGTAAATACATATTTTATTTGTGAAAGTCAGTGCGCAAATATATATTGTTCTAATATATTAATATATGCGTTCCAAACAAAGTTTCATGATTTTCAAATAATATTTGTTTGTTAACAAATATATAATATTTAAAAAATTCGTTTCCAAATATATTTTCTTTCAATTCAAACATATCAAAAATGGAGATTTTCCTCCGTGTATTTACGAAAGATTATACGATTTAAGTTTTAATTAAATTTTAAAAACATATACGATTTATACAAAAAATATCTGTATATAACATCTGAAAAACAGAAAACTTGTCTTTAAATTAAGGCATTGATACATTGCCAAAATACATAAATACAAATTAATCTTTGTTTCGGATATACTAGTTCCAAATAAAAAAATATTAGGATGGGAACATATTTTTGTTTGGAACAATATCTTCCCAAACATATAACATTTGTGTGTGCCAAATATTATATATTTGTTGTCTACCGTAAACATATGTATATTTCAAGCCGAATATGTTTGGGACAATATACTTCAGAAGCGATTTTTTTTCAGCGTGTACTCTTGAGAGTAGGCAGTCTTATCAAACTCAACCTGCTAATATAGGGTGGAAGACTAAAATCACTATTCCAATGAAGATGTCTTAAAGCGAATAATAAAAATAGTTTTTGAACCGATTCAATCTTATCAACGTAAGTCCCGTACTGGGGGTCCCACACTACGGACCCATATTCTAGAATAGGTCTAACTAGTGACGTATATAACTGCCTAGTTACATATGGATCTACGAATTCTTTCGCCCATCGCTTTATGAAACCAAGCACGCCATAAGCTTTATTCACCATTGTAATTATGTGATTATTGTAATTATGTGATTATCATTTAAAGAAATGTTTATAAATAAAATTAGATTTTTTAACTTAGATTACTAGTAATAACTTATTTTTGTCATTATTTTGTTAGTCGTTATTTATTTACCGAAAGTAATGCTGGCGATAATGAGATATCATTACCTGGTAATGCGAGTGGCATGACATGTACTTACCAAGATTTTGCTGGGTTCTGATGCTAGACATCAAAAGACGCTAAATAACCAGTAACGCCAGAGAACCATATCTCCGGATTGTTTCAGGAATCTTTTAAAAAAATCAAAGTTAAGTAGCCTTAAACTTCCTTCGAAACAATATCCTCTGTGGTCAGCGGTTTCGACGATATCTTACAAAATATTGCGAAAAAATCCCATTTTTGAGACAAATTTAATAATTTTTAAATAAAAGCCCCATAAAAGCTTATAAAAACGGAAAAATTGTTATATTTTTATTTTTGTATATCGGTCATGAACAAAATGAGGCCATTCTGAAGAAAATCGATGCATAACTTAAAAAGAGGTAGCGATGAAACCAGTCCCTTTGCTTGATATTCGAAAATTTGCTCTAATTTCTACAAAAACAAACTTTGGCAAAAAAATAGTTTTCCCTTTATTAGTAACAACAAGTAAGAAAGTTCAGTTGGGTAAACCGACTTAAGAACCCCTCACCTTCAGTCCCAAAAAATATTCGTTAGTTTATTAATTTTTTTGTTTTAATAAAATTATTATCAATTTAAATTGCATTTAATACATTTAAAGTATGTACTGATTCATTAAAGTTATAAGCTGTTAACTTTTGGTGCTTAATGGTCCATTTGTGAGGAAGGTACCAAAAGAGGCGCGCCAATAACGACCACTTTTCTGATCTCTATGTAGTTACTATACAAGTATTACACTGTACAACATTTCAAGTATTTGTATGCACTGATATTGAATTTATATGCTGTAAACTTTTGATGCAAAGGGGCCCATTTGTGTGAGAGGTACCAAGTGGGGCGTACCAATAACTGTGACTTTTCTCCAGAAATATCTGTGGTCACAAGGCATAACAGCATAACTCGAGTTATGCTCAAACTGAGTTATTAATGCAATAATGTTCCCCATCTTCGATTACATATTGTGACACATTTTGGTGATGATCCCTCGTTTATTTAAATATATAAGGCAACATATCTGACTGTGTCACTACAATACAAATGGATCATTATACCGATTCAAACACTTAAAATGTCTCTCCTGAAATGTTTCAAAAACAGACATATGCTGTTATGCCTTGTGACCACAGATATATTTCTTGCGAATGCGAAAGCGAATAGTGAAATATGCATTTTTGCGAAAGCGAATGCGAATAAAAGTTTGACCCTTTAGTACCAACAAATTTAAGGAATTGAATTGATACTTTTCCAGGATATTCAAGTATTAAGAATGTTTTCCATAGTTTTACCTCCTGTTACCACAATGACAAACTTATTTCTTCAACTATTTTGAAGAGAAGTGGCAGAGGTTTTCATTGGTATTAATATAAGGGGATTTAACACTTTTAACAAATGGAAGCGAATACTGAAATATATTTTTGCGAAAAGAGCGCTCCAGTAGGTGGGTAGGTAGCGTGCTCGCCTATGAGTTTGGGGGTCGTGGGTTCGATTCCCACCAGAGGCTCTGGTCTGTCGCTGCAAAAATTTGCTTTACATGGTCTTTGTAACCCGGCTTTCCCCTGGACCGTAAAATTATAATATAAACTAGGTGGACTAGCTGGTAATAAATAAATAATAAAATAAAAAAATTTTGCGAAAGCGAATAATCCAAAGATGGTTTTTGCGAATGTGAAAGCGAATTTTAAAATGATGCGAATAATTCTCGTTCGCATATGCGAATATTCATTACATCCCTGATACAGATACACAGACGGACGGATATTGCTCAGATGACTTAAAATGACCCAAATCGAATTTCCACAGACATACTTGCGGCCGTAGGTCACTTCTTCGATGTGTTACACTTTTAGCTGTATTTTACATCCAATCGTTTTGAAATTTAGAATGGTAGAGTTTCTTGATCCATGAACCAACACTACCGAATTTGAAGAAAATCGGTTAAGATTTAGCTATAGCTCCCATATATATGTTTCGTCCGATTTTGCTCTTTAGTCCTGTAGAAGCTGTATTTTACATCCAATCATTTTGAAATTTAGAATGGTAGAGTTTCTTCATCCATGAACCAACACTACCGAATTTGAAGAAAATCGGTTAAGATTTAGCTATAGCTCCCATATATATGTTTCATCCGATTTGGCTCTTTAGATCCAATCGTTTTTATACCCTACACCACACTGTGGTACAGGGTATTATTTAAGTATAAAATTTCCCAAAAGTAAACTTATGTAAACAATTTATACATGAATTACAAAATTTATATATCAGAGTTATTCAATATTACGAGAGTGGTGTAGGGTATTATATAGTCGGCCCCGCCCGACGTTAGCCTTTCCTTACTGGTTTAAATTAAGGCAGCTATAGCTACTACATGATGATTTGTAGTTGGTGAGAAAACATTTCCATAGTAACACGCATATACAAATTTTCAAGACAATCGAGAATGTCGACTAGTTTTTTTTCGAAAAGTCGTTCGGTTTGACTTGGAATAAACGATATATCCTCTTTCACAATAGTGGGGGTATAAAAACCTGACTTTGTTAAAATTCTTTTATTTCTACCATAGATTTATCTCAAATAGGCATTGTTTTCTTCCTTAGTATGCTAAAATTCAATAAAAGCAGCAAACTACGATTTTAAGAACGATTTTATTGAAAAAGATTATAATTTTTTTAATGATAGTTAATAAACTTCTGTTTCCATGTAAAAGTTATACGTTTTATATATTTTCAACATATTATTTTTTTTATTTTCAACATTTCGGCTTTATCGGATTAAACTTTAAAAAACATGCCAAATTATGACCAGATCCTTTCAAAAAAACGGAATTAAAAAAATGTCATAAACCAATATCGTATTTATGACACCATATTACACCAGAAAATGTTATACACAACACTTTGACAAACATTTTGTGAACTACACCATTTCCAAATGTAATTCAGAATATATCAATTGAATTACAAATGGATATTCTGAATTTCAGTTGATGAGTTCTGAAATTCAGAGAGTATTTCTGAATGTTTGGAAATGGAATTTCAAATGACTACTTCTGAAATTCAAATTGAATTTCTGAATTTCAATTGACGAGTTCTGAATTTCAAATGAAAAATCTGAATTTCACGTGACGAGTTCTGAATTTCAGAGAGAATTTCTGAATTTTAAGTGATGAGTTTTGAAATTCAAATAGAATTTCTGAATTTCAATTGACGGATTCTGAATTTAAATTGATTTTTTCTGAACTACATTTGGAAATGGTGTATTGTGACTTAAATAGATTTTCTTAATTAGTTTAAATTTTTTAAATTATACATCGATTTTCTCCGGAATGGTCTAATTTTATTCATGACTGATCAGATTTTACAATAAAATTATAATAATTATGCATTTTTCGATGTTTTTAGCTGGGCTTTCGCTTGAGCAAAAAAATCTAAAAAAAAATGATTGAAAAAAATCTCTCCAAGACTCTTTGGGCAAAATGTTCTAAATGAAATTGGTAGTTAGTTATATGGATGGGAAAACAGGGTCGTTTGAAAATATTTAAAAATTCAACACCCTCCAATTTGGACAGTCCATAACCGATCTCATTGAAATTTTGTGCCATAACTACTATCCAATAGGTTTCAAAAATGGACTCACTTGACATGAATGAAATCCCCCACATATTTTCAGTGGTAAATATATGGCGGAGGGTATGCCTTAGTCGGTTTACCTAACTGAAATTATCTTTAACAAAGAAAACTTACATTTCGTTCAATGGCGAAAACTCATTTGTTCACTTATTATGTGGAGGCGAAGGACTGTGCAATGACTAAAACCGCCACTTATTAAGTAATTAACACAAGTATGAGTTAATGCGAAATTAAACAATGCATTTGTCAGAAATTTAGTTACAAAAAAATTAAACAAACTTTATGTAATGTAAATAATTTAACAACGATAATTAACACTGTACTTCCTTACCTCTCCCAAAAGTGTTGTTGATTTCAATGAACGACCATATTCAATTGACTCACAGTATACATCGCGGCACATGTTTGAGCGCGTCTATGTTAAGTTTATTTTGAGTGCTTCTGTTTTTAGGGGTTAAAACGTGTTCAGATACATTTTTATCTGAACAGAAAAAGTTTATTGTTTCGCTTTAGTGTTGTTGTTGTTGTTTTTGGTACTACTATTGCTGCTACAACTGCGGCGGCTGTAATGGTTTCGCATTTTCTTCAACTTTTGCCATCATCGAATACTTTTTTGTTGTACACCGACCGAAGAGAGTTGCTCTGCTTTCCATCCAACCAATTTGTGTATGTTCGTTCAGTGGATTTCGAGTTCAGTCAGTCAGTCAGTGTTGGTCATTCATAACGAGGTGTTGGACATATCCATTATCCATTTCCAAGTGATTCGATCCAAGTGATTCTCGAACAAACAAAACAATAAAATAAAAAAAGAACTAAAGTTGCAAAATAAATTCACATAAAATAAAAGAAAATTACGTTAATAACAAAAAAAAATTCTCACAAGTGTTGAAACATTTATATAATATTATATAAACAATAGAAAATTGTGCTGCAAATAATCTACGCTTTTAATTAAAAATCTTCTAAAAGAGATTTTTTAACAAAATATTTTTAAATTAAATTTGCAAGTCAAAGCATTGTTTACGGATTATTTTATTTTCCTCGAAAAAAGGAATCATTGTTTTTTGGAAAAAATTTTTATTAAGTAAGTATTCTGCCTTAACAAAGTCCCCACCCAACAAATCCTTATGTAAGACCAAACATCCAGACGACAGTTTATTTATTATCCTCGCATTCATTTTTTTCTTGTTCATAAAATATTTATACATTCGAGTGTCTAGCCATCCAAAAAAAAAACTCTTCTGACAGTGAGAGGCTCCGGGTGGTGTGTGTGTGTGCTTGAGTATTCTTCCAAGAAAGTCAGGGGAGAAGAATGTATACACACCCACTTTTCTTCATTTCCACACATCCCCATACAAAAACTTGTCCTTAGCGAAAAATTCTTAAAAATTCTAAGGACTTTTCTTCATTCAAAAAAAAAAAATCAATATTTTCTTATCTCCCAACCTCCATCTCTAGCAAAACAAGTTGAATGTGTTAACAGTTCTTTTGGGGGCCATTTTTTGATCATAGCCCTTGGCCCTACAAGCTACGAACTCTTTGTTTACCATCCAAACATAATATCGTAACACCTGAAACACTTGAGCACCTGCCGAAGAGGCCCAACCATCCATCCTTTGAGTTATTCTAAGAATTTAAGCCTTTTTTTCTTTGTCGGCAAAGAATTTAAGGATGTGGAAAATTATTCCTCAATTAAAATACTTTAAGCTTTTAAGAATTTCCTAAACTCACTGTCAATTTTCTAAGAATTCTACGGCTTATGTTGTTCTACTCTCAGTTAAGGGAGCGTACTTAGACATGTCTGCCTGAGTGGGTGGTTGAGTGAGTAAGTGAACACGTCACATTGACCTAAATATTTTCATCAATTGTGTTGTGTCAAAGGCATACTCTACTGATTGGCCGATAGTACGAGTAGTAATAGGATTGATTAAGAGGGCTAATGTCATTAAATAGTTGGAATTAATGAGTTTACGGCCACAGCAACCCTGAGAGAAAAATGCGGAGCAATAAATTGTTCTTACACTGAAAAAAGCGTACTGAGAAAAAATGAAATTATCCTAACTTTTATGATTTGGGCTCTGATGACAATGATCAACCTGGTGAAAATGTTATATATGATTCTCTAATATCGGATATACAATTTTGTTGAAAAGTCTTCAAAACTATGGGACATATCGCACCTGTTTAACAAAAGGGTAACAACACAAAATAAAAAAAAATCACAGGAGCCCAAAAATTTCAAAAAATTAATATTAACGGAAATATGTCATTGCAAGATATACAATTAAGAAGATATTTTCAAGTTCAGTCGGGTAAACCGATTATTAATTTTATTTATTTTTTTGTTTTAAATAAATTATTATCAATTTAAATTGCATTTAATAACTTTAAAGTAGGTATTGTTATTAAAGTTATACGCTGTAAACTTTTGGTGAAAAATGGTCCATTTGTGTGGGAGGTACCAAAAGGGGCGTGCCAATTACGGACACTTTTCTTGACATTTCAAGTATTTGTATGCACTGGTATTAAAGTTAAAAGCTGTTAACTTTTGGTACAAAAAGGTCCATTTGTGTGGGCCAATAACGCCCTTTTTTCTCTGGACTCTAGGTACTATAAAAGCATTACACTGTACAAAATCTCAAGTATTTGTATGCACTGGTAACAAAGTTATAAGCTATTAAATTTTGGTTCAAAATTGTCCATTTGTGTGGAAGGTACCAAAAGGGGCGTTTTAACTCCGCCCATTTTTCTCGAGGTAATAGTGACTAATAAACTAATACTATGTGTACAATTTCAAAGGATTCAAATAAGTAGTGTATAAGTTATTAAATAATCAATATTTCACCAAATGTTACCCCCTTTGTGGGGGAGGTACTAGAAGGAGTGGACCAATATAGCCCATCTTCGAACTTAGCCGGAGATAGAAGAAAATATTACCACATACCAAATTTGAAGTAAATAAGTTATTCCTTTCGAGAGTTATCGTGCGCATCAGCCAGCAGACAGACAGACGGACGGACGGACATTGCTCATTCAACTTAAAATTACCCAAAACGGATATCCACTGAACATACTTAGGGTCTTAGTAAGATAATAATAATAATCTCCGAGGTACACATTTCTTGGGCAACTCTAAGGAGCAATTGGATACTTCACTTCGAGAATCCGTTAAAGTGCATTAATCAATGATATTGTAACTGAATCTAGAACTCTTTGGGCTATAAAGAGATTTAAATCTTTTAAGTCGCCAGGACCAGACAAAGTCTCGCCAGCGAAGCTACAAGCAGTGGCTGATATAACTGCTCCCTGGCTCAGAGAGATGTACACATGTTGTATCAATCAGGCATACATACCAACAAAATGGAGAGAAACCAAGGTTGTTTTCCTCCCAAAAGCGGGAAAGTCGTCCCACACTGGAGCTAAGAATTTACGACCAATTAGTCTTTCGCCATGTCTCCTTAAAACTCTGGAGAACCTTACCTTGGGACTAAAATTGATCACAGGCTACTGTCCACTCAACAGCATGCCTACAGCAAGGCAAGTCCACCGAAACCACCCTGTATGATCTAATCAGCTTTATTGAAGGATCTCTCTCTGCTAAGGAATATACTATGGTAGCTTTCTTAGATATAGAGGGGGCCAAGTGGGCTTTGGTGTTTTTTCTGAGGAACTTCAGCTATCACTTGCTAAAAGACTGCTTGATCACTGTAGTGTTTACCAGGCAGAAATCTTAACTATTACAGAGCTTGCGGAATGGCTGAAATTCGTATACGTATTTTCTCTGATAGTCGGGTCCTGGAAAACCCTGGAAACTATATTCCTGAATTCAAAAACTGTCCGTGACTGAAATAATAACAGAACCGGAGCTACGAGTAGTGGCTGAAACACTTGTTCGCTTGCTCATGGGAATCTATACAGGTTCTACGAAGAAGGCAGAGGAAAAAGAGAAACTAAGTTTGTCTTCTATAGAACCTAAGAATTTCCGTTCGATTAGTTTATCGTCATTTCTCATTAAAACCTTACAGAGATGGTTCGATAGTTGTCTTAGGTCTCAGATTGATCGCCGGCTACCGCCCAACCAACAGCATGCGTAGAGTGGCTGGCAAAGTTACCAGCTCACATAGATTAATTGAGATCCCTGGTACTATCGCGGGTTCAGTTGCAGCTCATCGGAACCAACCTTTTCGATACACAAAGTTATCAATAGTTCGAATATCGGTACCGACCATATCTGTCAGACGTCGTTTACTCCTCATATCCACAGCTTTTGCAGAACTCATTGGACTCAATTCCGAACCTCCTGGCGTATTCGCCGATCGACAGAGTACCGTTAGAACTGGCACTAATGTAGACAGTTTTTCCTCTATAGTGCAAGCAGATGTTTTGACCTTCTCAGGTCGTATCGTATTAATATTTGCCTATCTTCTTTTGAAATAAACCAGACTCTCTTCTAGCTTTACAAGTCAATATTGAACGTGCCATTCATGACATACGACTTGAAAAGTGCTCGAAAATTGGGTATATCGAATTCGTTCCTGCAGAAGACGTCGTGGAGGCTATTTAAATGTGGTACAAAAGTCCTGTTTTCGGGAATAGGGCAACTAAAATGTTGCACTTTTCGGTAAAACTAAATCGTCATAAGTTATTTATAATGTAATCCGAAGCCAATCTTCCCATCAAGTTTCGAACCATCTCTGGATGGAAGTTCTGGTATTCTGCTAACCCATTCGACACTGGATCTTAGAGGTAAAATTGGTTCTCGAAATTATACATCGTTTGAATATAGTGCATTTCCAATACATAAAGTCTGAAGGACAATTTTCAATCTAGGATTGTACCTAGAAAGCACATTTTAATTAAGCCGTGAAGGATTCAAATGTTGGCCTTAACTTCCTAGTAAAAATAACTAATTATATCTGCGTCTGGCCCATCTAGCTAATTTATTCATTTTCAACTGTAGAATTACTCTAAGGTCGTTGGGGTAATTGTTGCGATTTAATCAACATGCCTATAGCAAGGGTAAATCCACCGAAAGAACCCTATAAGATCTAGTCAGCTTCATTGAAGGTCCATCTGGTAGTTTTCTTAGACAGAGATGGACATTCAACAGCTACGGCCCTGTCATCATTTGGGGGTTGATAGCAATATATGATGGTTCATTCATAACCTTTGGATTAATAGAAGCATTTTAGGTAGCTTAGAATGAACTTACCTCTGTAGCTTTGTTAGTAAAGCAGAATACTGGCCTTCGCTGGAGAAAATTTATGTTAAGATTATTGCCTATGCAGGTGACATGGCAATAGCGGTTAGTGGGAAGTTTCCAAATATTATTCAAGACATTCTACAACAAGCCCTTCATTCCACTGCAAGATAGGCTTCCAACAAAATCCTGGTGTGAATCCGAACAAGACAGATGTACTTCCTTGTGGATAATAGACCGATAATGATGGGTGCCATTGTCACCTGGTTGTCAGGCTCTACAGAAATCCACCCTCTGCGCGATTCTAAATACAGTTGCACGAAGTTCAATGAAGATCCATTCATTTGTTTCCGAACTAGATACACATTACGGACAGCTGCCGTTCGCAAATTTGTAGTCTGAGGAACGTTTTGTCTCCTCGTGTTTGTCCTTCTCTGAGAGCGCAAAATACTCTTGTATTTTACTGGGTAGGTAGCTAAACTTCAACCAAGAAAAAAAATTGTTGTAGAGTTTTGTCCTAGTAAAAAAGACAATAGTTTAATGGTTTTATATGTAGGTAGGTACATATTGTTGTTTTTGAAGATCGTTCCGCAGAAATCCATTTTCTGAGAGATATTACTTAGAGATATGGACCGAGGCTCTAAATCTTTTACCACATTTCGACGGGTTTCAAGCATAAATCGGCCGATACTGCTGCAATTTCACGTTCGATATTCGTACGAAGTTCATCAATCGTCGCTGGCTTGTTGGCATAGACCATAGACTTGACGTAGCTCCACAGGAAATAGTCTAACGGCGTCAAATCGCACGACCGGGGCGGCCAATCGACTGGACCATTTCGTGAGATAACACGTTCTCCAAACTTGGTTTCCAATAATTGATTGTGACATTCGCTGTGTGGCTTGTGGCGCCGTCCTGTTGGAACCACATGTCCTCCAAGTTCCTATCATCCAATTGGGGCCAAAAATATTCAGTTATCATTGAACGGTAGCGATTCCCATTCACAGTAACGTGCCGGTCTTGATCATCACTGTAGAAGTACGGCCCAATGACGCCGCCGGCCCATAAACCGCACCAAACCGTCATTTTTTCGGGATGCAATGATGACTCATGGAGTACGTGTGGATTGCTGTCTGACCAATAACGCATATTTTGTTTATTGACGAAGCCATTCAGCCAGAAATGAGCCTCATCGCTGAAGATGATTTTTCGCGCTCTTAACGTTGAGGCCACTGACTCCGAATTTCGGTAGTAAATTTTAATAATTTCGACTCGTTGTTGGCTCGTATATCTTTCCATCATGAAATGACAAACTTTACTGAAGAGAAATGTCAATAGAGCGGCAAAAAATATGGCGTCGTTTGCTGTCCCTGTCGGTCTACTTTTGTAGCGTCCCTGTTGAAAAACCCTTTACAAGTTAAAGGAGATGGTTTTTGGAATACCACCTAAACAAATTTTTAGACCTAAAGCAAAATTCATTTTTCGAAATTTTGTGCGCAAATAATTTGAACGTATATATTTTATGTTTAAAGAGGGCATATCATTAATACACACAGAATACAGTTTGGTTGCCTCAACCGAATTATTTGCCAACCGAATTTTGGTATTTCTGTCTACTATCATGCGATTCCATCAGGACAACCAATATTTTGGTTGTGGTATACTTCTGCTTATGTTGACAACATATTTGGTTGCGCCAACTACGAAAATGGTGGCTTAAATTATCTGTTGTAGTTGCCACAACCAACTGTTTTAGAAAATAGGTTGTTCTGACAATTTGTCAGTCATATACTACCGACAATTAATTAAAAACAGTTTTTATTAATTTTAATTTTATTTATTGAACAAAAAACAAAAGAATTCATAACAAAACCAGTAAGGAAAGGCTAAAGTCGGGCGGTGCCGTCTATATAATACCCTACATCACTCTCGTAATATTGAATAACTCTGATATATAAATTTTGTAATTCATGTACATATAAATTGTTTACATAAATTTACTTTTGGGACATTTTATACTTAAATAATACCCTGTACCACAGTGTGGTGTAGGGTATAAAAACGATTGGATATAAAGAGGCAAATCGGATGAAACATATATATGGGAGCTATAGCTAAATCTTTACCGATTTTCTTCAAATTCGGCAATGTTGGTTCATGGATCAAGAAACTCTACCATTCTAAATTTCAAAACGATTGGATGTAAAATATAGCTTCTATAGAACTAAAGGGCCAAATCGGACGAAACATATATATGGGAGCTATAGCTCAATCTTAACCGATTTTCTTCAAATTCGGTAGTGTTGGTTCATGGATCAAGAAACTCTACCACTCTAAATTTCAAAACGATTGGATGTAAAATACAGATTTTATAGGACTAAAGGGCTAAATCGGACGAAACATATATATGGGAGCTATAGCTAAATCTTAACCGATTTTCTTCAAATTCGGTAGTGTTGGTTCATGGAACAATAAACTCCACCATTCTAAATTTCAAAACGATTGGATGTAAAATACAGCTTCTATAGAACTAAATGGCCAAATCGGAGGAAACATATATATGGGAGCTATAGCTAAATCTTAACCGATTTTCTACAAATTCGGTAGTGTTGGTTCATGGATCAAGAAACTCTACCATTCTAAATTTCAAAATGATTGGATGTAAAATACAGCTTCTTCAGGACTAAAGAGCAAAATCGGACCGATTTTCTTCAAATTCGGCTATGTTGGTTCATGGATCAAGAAACTCTACCATTCTAAATTTCAAAATTATTGGATGTAAAATACAGCTTATTCAGGACTAAAGAGCAAAATCGGACGAAACATATATATGGGAGCTATAGTCCGTCCGTCTGTCCATGTAAAGTTGTTCGTCGACTACAGGTCGCAGTTTCACTCCGATCGTTCTGAAATTTTGCAGTTTAGAGTATTTCGCGGCTGTTAAGATCGCTATTTGGTTGAAATCGGTTCAGATTTAGATATAGCTCCCATATATATCTTTCGTCCGATTTGGCCCTTTAGTCCTATAGAAGCTGTATTTTACATCCGATTGTTTTGAAATTTAGAATGGTAGAGTTTCTTGATCCATGAACCAACATTGCCGAATTTGAAGAAAATCGGTTAAGATTTAGCTATAGCTTCCATATATATGTTTCGTCCAATTTTGCTCTTTAGTCCTGAAGAAGCTGTATTTTACATCCAATCATTTTGAAATTTAGAATGGTAGAGTTTCTTGATCCATGAACCAACACTACCGAATTTGAAGAAAATCGGTTAAGATTTAGCTATAGCTCCCATATATATGTTTCGTCCGATTTGGCCATTTAGTTCTATAGAAGCTGTATTTTACATCCAATCGTTTTGAAATTTAGAACTGTAGAGTTTATTGTTCCATGAACCAACACTACCGAAATGGAAGAAAATCGGTTTAGATTTAGCTATAGCTCCCATATACATGTTTCGTCCGATTTGGCCCTTTTGTCCTGTAGAAGCTGTATTTTACATCCAATCATTTTGAAATTTAGAATGGTAGAGTTTCTTGATCCATGAACCAACATTGCCGAATTTGAAGAAAATCGGTTAAGATTTAGCTATAGCTTCCATATATATGTTTCGTCCGATTTTGCTCTTTAGTCCTGAAGAAGCTGTATTTTACATCCAATCATTTTGAAATTTAGAATGGTATAGTTTCTTGATCCATGAACCAACACTACCGAATTTGTAGAAAATCGGTTAAGATTTAGCTATAGCTCCCATATATATGTTTCCTCCGATTTGGCCCTTTAGTCCTGTAGAAGCTGTATTTTACATCCAATAATTTTGAAATTTAGAATGGTAGAGTTTCTTGACCCATGAACCAACATTGCCGAATTTTAAGAAAATCGGTTAAGATTTAGCTATAGCTCCCATATATATGTTTCATCCGATTTGGCTCTTTAGATCCAATCGTTTTTATACCCTACACCACACTGTGGTACAGGGTATTATTTAAGTATAAAATGTCCCAAAAGTAAATTTATGTAAACAATTTATACATGAATTACAAAATTTATATATCAGAGTTATTCAATATTACGAGAGTGGTGTAGGGTATTACATAGTCGGCACCGCCCGACTTTAGCCTTTCCTTACTGTTTTTTATTTAAAACTAACGGTACATGTATTGTTTTTGAAGAATACAATTTTAGGGATCTGTTCCAAATTATTTTTCTCATTCCAATTAAACTTGCAAATTATTTTCACTTTAACAAAAAAATACGAATTTTCCAAAACAATTTTGAATAGTACATATGCAATTTTCTGCCGAGTTGGCATTTTTGTATTATTTGGAATTCGATTAGCTATCATATGCAAAAAGTTTGATTTAATTTCCCTAATAAACGAATTTTATACATGTACACTTAAGGTAGTTTATTTTTTGGTCGATTTGCGTAAACAACAATTGACTTTGGCGCCCTCTCGCGGTGTCAAAAAGAGCTAAATAAAAAGACTATTGTTAATATTTATCTTAAGATATGATGAGTGCCAATTTTACCATTATTTCAGTCAGTATACTATAGGGTGATCTAAGTGGAGATACTTTTTTCAATAGCCATTTTTTGACAGATCACGTGTGAGTCGTGTCATGCTGTCATGTTATTTTTGTTAAGTATTATTTGGCATTTCATCATGGAAAGACTTACGCCTGAACAACGTTTACAAGTTATTCAGTTTTATTATCAAAATAACCACCAACGAAACGTCATGCATTGGTTGATGTTGGATTTCAAGGTCGTTTTCTTTTTCACTTGACTATTCGAAAATACCTTCCTTCACTTTGAAGGAATTCTTTGATCTTCAGCTCAACTCCACAGTGAGAAAAACCATAAAATAACATCAACAACAGATCAATCCCGCATAGGCAAACATCAAAATAATCGTTCGCCAATTGCGGTAAGTCAATTTTTTTTAAATCCAAAAAAAACACTTTCCGGTCGACCCACGACCTTGACAGCCATTACCACTATTTTAGGTCTCGTTAAGAGCTATCTTTTTGCCATTGACCGATTCCCGATCCGACGTACCGGAATCATCGGTCCATATTTCTTCAAAAATTATGCCGGTGAGAACGTAACCGTCAATGGCGACCGTTATTGTGCCATGATAACCGACTATTTGATGCCTGAAATTGAAGCTGGTGATCTCGGCGACATTTGGTTTCACCAAGACGGCGCCACTTCCCACACATCGCATCAATCGATGGATTTATTGAGAGAACACTTCGGTGAGCAGATAATTTCACGTTTTGGGCCGGTCGATGGCCACCAAGATCGTGTGATATCACACCGTTAGACTTTTTCCTGTGGGGATATGTAAAATCTAAAGTTTATGCGGACAAACCCGCTTCGATTCAGGCCTTGGAGCATGTGCCATTCGCCAGTTACCAGTCGAAATGCTCGAACGAGTCATCGAAAATTGGACTCAACGGATGGACCATCTGAGACGTAGCGTGGCCAACATTTGATAGACATAATCTTCAAAAAATAAATGCCAAAGAATGTTCTTTCAAATGATAATAAACATTCCCCATTCAATTTGAATTTTCTGTGCTTTTTCTTTAAAAAAGTAGGGAACCTTGAAATGGATCACCCTATATATTACACTGTACAAACTTTTTTCAAAATAACAGGGTTCTGTCAGTGGATTCTGGTGGAGGAGACCGAAAAAATATATACGTGTATCGGCGTTTTGAAAGATCACATCTGAATTTTATTTTAGGAGGGGTTAAAGTTTTAACCCCTTTGCTTATTAGTGCAGAAAATCGGTATATAAAACTATGTGTTCTGTTCATCTGACGTGTAAAGTATCTTCAGCAACTTTGTAGCTAATTTTAAGGCATATATTTTTGTGGAATATAATAACCCTCTAGCTTCCCCCATAACGGTGATTTTTGGCTATATTTTAACAAATCGTAAAAAACTCCGCTAAAAATGGGTGTGGCGGGGTTGGACTGTTCTACAAAAATGTTGGCCATAATGTTTTACTATATATGTCAGAACACACCAAAGCCCAAAACTTAACACAAACACCAAAAAACCGGCCAAATTCAAGATTGCCTGTTAAGGGTTAATTTGTTATTCCTGGCATATGTAGGTTCTCCCATCTCTGACGACACCTATATAGACGCCAGTTGTTAATATATTAATTCATATTCCTTAGCTTGTTCTCCGAAGGTGTTAGTTCCAACAAATAGATACCTTATCGATTTTAATTTATTCATGTATAGTTATTGTTTACTTTTAATTTAAATTTAGTAATTTCTAATTGTATTTACACATATACCGTTCGATACTTTACAAGAGCCCTATAATTTATAACCATTCTTAGAAAAGACAGCAGGTACTAAAAATAAACTAAATTACAGCGCAATAAAGTAGGCCGACATTATCGATTTGTAGTTGACATTGATTTTTATTTATAAGTATAGTAGGAGCGAAATAAAATGAAACTATAATTACTTTATTGATTATTATACTAACCTTTACAATTCGCTGTAATTCGCTACATGACCTTGATGACGGGCGGAACATTTGGCAACTACGTCTTCGTAATACCACATATTTTTATTACTTCCACTTAAAATCAAACAGTCTATGGCAACTTACAAATCGAAGACAAATACATTTCCCTTACAAATACAACATTATCATTCTCACACCCAATCAATATTTTATGGTACAACGACGCACTCCACTTAAATTTAATTGCTTACACCCACAAGCAAAACACTGCGTGTAAATTCTCTTTCAATACCCCTCCCCTCCCTCCTCACCGTGAGAGAAAAGTAAGAGCCAAATTGTTTGCTGCTGCTACTGTCATTATTGTCACAAACCACAACAACCCCAATATCGCTCCCCACCCAGCCCCTCTTCAACACCTGTAATTTGCCGTTGAACGAATACTCGTATCTTTCATTCATAGTCGGTCACCCTGCTTCGGGTAATGGCCACTCAAACACGCATATATGTATGTACATACTCGTACATCCGTATACACACTACACTTACTCTCATGCAACTAATCGATTTCCTTTTGTAATTCACAATTTTTACGATTTGTTGAGAGTGTGTGTACAAATAATGTTCTCAACAATTTGTTGACATATTTTTTCTTGTTGTAAAATATTAAAATGGAGCGTGCATTTGGGCAAGGAGGTAGTAAGGACACGATGCCTTAGGACTTAATTGCTTCAGCAGTGTATGTATAGTGTATGCAGACATTCGTCCTTCCAATAATGAATGAAAGAAATTATACGATTACTGCTGAAGCTATAACCACGCACAGTGGGCGGATTGTAGAAAAAGTGGTTTATACAAGTTTAAAAAAAGAATTGATTTTTTCGATTGAAAAAAATAATTCGCTTAAAAATGACATAAAATGTTTTTTTATATAAAAAATGTGTTTGGTTTTTTTTTAATTCTGGAGAAGCTTTTAAATTTATGGGCTGTATCAAAGGAAAAAATGTATAAGACCGACAGAATACCGCTAATGCTGCAAAACTTTTCAATTGAAACAGTCCACCAACCAAAAACTTTTGAAATTGACCCAGCTTTATATTAATTTTATAAATATATATGGGTGATTTCGACATTACCTTACATTAAATTAGGAAAAATAAAATATATTCTCCTTTGCCATTTACTTTATTACATAGCTTTATAGGTCAAAAGCGGCACTAACATATTAATTTGAAAAAATTATTTTTTATGAAAAAAATTTCCTACCGTAATGCTTTCACTTAATTTGTTAAAATTTGTGACAAATTTTTGACAAGCTGGATCTGGTCCACTTCGTTGCCCCAGAATTCAGGTTTCCGATTCCGCTCATTTTTGGACCAATCACGTAGACTACCATTAGATACATATGCACAAAATTACTGCACTCTGGCTAACAAATTGTGCATGATAAGTCAATTTCAAAATTTGGCTTATATGGACGGTGCCCCGCCCATTGGTCCGTTTCCGTCAATTTTTGGACCAATCACGTAGACTCCCACCAGATACCATGTATGCACAAAATTCAAGCCCTCTCGCTATCAAATTGTTCAAGATATCTCAATGTCAAAATTAGGCTTTTATGGACGGTGCCACGCCCATTGGTCCGATCTCGCCCATTTTTGGACCAATTACGCAGACTGCTACCACACACATATACGCAATATTACAGCACTCTCTGTAACAAATTGTGTAAGATATCTCAATTATTAAATTTGGCGTATATGGGCGGGGCCACGCCCATTGGTCCGATTCCGCCCATTTTTGGAAAATTCACATAATCTGCCACTAAATACATACACACAAAATTTCAGCACTCTAGCTAAACAATTTTCTCAATATCAAAATTTGACCCATATGGGCGGGTCCACACCCACTTGATATATCGAAAATTCAAGTACCCTATTTTCACCACCCCCCACACATGTACATTCTGTGAAAATTTCAAGAAGATCGGTCCAGCCGTTTAGACGCCTCTACGGTACGGTACAAACCAACAAACACACATTCTTCGTAATATATATAAAGGGTCCGCCATCTAGTGCTTATTTCGTGAGTGGTAACGCTTAGCTCATGTCTGACTTGACAGATAATTAGTTTTATCCTTCCGCTGAACGAATATGGTTGTGTATACGCTTGAACAACGCTGGGAAATATTGCGACATTACTTTGAAAATTTTGATTTTCATTTTTTTTTTCATTTTGGATTTTCATTTGATTTTGATTTTTTCATTTTGATCTCGGGTATGTAAACAAGCAAAATTGTCGCATTTGGGGCACAGAAAACCCGCACGCATACATTGAAAAGCCAATACACCCAAAAGGAGTCACTGTTTGGTGCGGATTTGGTCCAGAGACATAATTGGGCCATTTTTCTTCGAAAATGAGCAAGGAGTGGCCGTTACAGTCAATGGCGATCGTTATCGGGCCATGTTGAACGAATTTTTGTTCACAAAAATTGAAGAGGAGGATATTGGCAACATTTGGTTTCAACAGGACGGCGCTACGTGCCACACAACCGAAGCTACACTCGATGTTTTGCGCCCTGTTTTTGAAGATCGCATTATCAGTCGCAGAGCTGATGTCGTTTGGCCACCTCGGAGCTGCGATTTGGCACCGTTGGACTATTATTTGTGGGGTGCCCTCAAAGATAACTGTTACGCCGACAAGCCAGAGACAATTGACGCTTTAAAGGACAATATCGATAATGTGCTTAAAAATTGGACCGATCGTGTAGGCTACTGCATGGACAGCCATTATTAACCGGAAGGATTGTACTTTCAAATAAAAAAAGAAATTTGAGAAAATATTCAGTACTTTTTTTTTATAGCATGTTCAAAAAAAAAGTTATTTGGCGGACCCTTTAGATATTCAGTCAGAATTTATTTGGTTTAAGGCCATATGTTTAAGTTACTTTCTATCTATTGCAAAAAACTAATAGAAACGAATACAAAAATTGGTAGAGAGTTTTAATTGCTTGGTAGAATTGACTGCAGTTTCGATAGAAATAACGAATAACGAATAACGAAAACACAGACTAACAATAATAAACAGCAATAGTTAATATTTATTTAATAAAAAAAGTCAATGTTAAATAAGTATTTTATGATTTATGTTTTCTGTTAATGTTTATAATTTTGTATAAATAACTATTTTTATGGATGATTATTTTTTGTTCCTTGAAGATATGAGTCATTCCCCTGTCATATCTTATATTCCGTAAAATTCAAATTACCAACCCGTTCTGGATTTCCAATAATTCAAATTATAAAGAGTGTTAATAAAATGATGTTAGTCGCGCTTTGTCTTAAGAGACGAGCTTCACACTTACGTTCGTCATTCTCCTGTGCTGCTTCTATTTTAAAAGTTCGATACGTTTTAAAATTTTTTTTTGTGCTTTTTAACTTTATTGTGAAAACCAAGTTCTTGTCCATTCAAATTATTCGAAATGCAAATAGTAAGACCGAAATTATAGAGACTTTTGTAGTCAATCGATAGGGAATGACAATTAAAGGGAGACCTCCGGGATCTTCGATCTGATGACATCTTTGGATAGAACTACTGCAAATAATAACAAAAGTTAACGGACAATTTTTCGATTAATTGCTAAGTTATCGAGTTATCGGACGATAAAGTTTGAAAAAATCGACAAAAAATATTTTTTTTATATGTTAAAAAATCAATAATATTTTTTGCGAACTTTCTAGTTACCGATATATTAAAAAACAAGTAAGAAAGTTCAGTCGGGTAAACCGACTTATGAATCCCCTCAACTTGAGTCCCAAAAAATTTTCGTAAATTTATTTATGTTTTGTTTTAATTAAATTATTATCAATTTAAATTGCATTTTAAAGCTTTAAAGTACGTATTGGTATTAAAGTTATAAGCTGTTAACTTTTGGTGCAAAACGGTCCATTTGTGTGGGAGGTACCAAAAGGGGCGTGGCAACTTTACCCATTTTTCTCGAGGTGATAGCTGCTAATAAACTAATACTATGTTTGGAATTTCAGAAGTTTCGAGTGAGTAGTATAGAAGTTATTAAATAATCAATATTTCACTAAATATTATTAAAGAATCAAAATGTGGGAGGTACTAGAAGGAGTGTACCAATATAGCCCATCTTTGAACTTAGCCGGAGATAGAGAAAAATATTACCGCATACCAAATTTGGAGTTAATCGGTTAATCCTTTCGAGAGTTATCGTGCGCACCAGTCAGCAGACAGACATACACAGCCTGTTTCTGTAACTTAAAAATTTGCTTTCGTTCGCCTGCCAGACGACAAACAGCTGATTTGGGTTTCACTAACTAC
Organism: Eudasyphora cyanicolor; assembly: GCA_963930755.1. NCBI lineage: Eukaryota > Metazoa > Arthropoda > Insecta > Diptera > Muscidae > Eudasyphora > Eudasyphora cyanicolor. Next base: position 335,771,994 of record OZ005734.1, read on the forward strand.
CATCACAACGAGAAGTCGTACGATAATAAACTCTTACGAAAACGTAATAATTTCAGTGCAAATTTTGGTTTCTCTATCTCTCTTTGCTGTCATCTGGGCGAACACAAATGTCAGATGGAGTCACTTTATTTTATTTGTCGACTGATAGGAACAATGACAAAAAAAAAACGGTATTAAAAGCAAAAAATAAGTAGATATTAATATAAAAATGGTAAAAACAATTAAATAGTAATAAAATTATATATATGTATATATATTAAGCATAAAGAAGTCAACATTGGCAGCTCGCTGAGATGGAAAAAATTATCAGTGCACAATGAGAGAGACGTGAGAGAGAGAAAGAAATGAGAGTCTTGGAGCAGCTTAGCTGACCACCCAGGGTTGCTTTTTTGGCCACCGCTAGTGTAAATAGTACAGAGATGTATTTGCTAAGGTCGACCATACAAAAATGTGTGCTTTTTTAGACCGGAAGTTGTGAAATTATTGATCTGGTAATTACATTATTTTCCAATTGGTAAATTGCTAACGTCATTGACGTAAGGCCAGGCGAACGAACGATAGAACGTTAGAGAAACCAAATTCCTGACGAAAGTGAGTGACTGGTTTTCGTTCGCAGAGACTTTCGTTAGAAATACAGAAACAGGCCGACAGACTCACAGACAGACGGACGGACATTGCTAAAACGACTTAAAATTACCCAAAACGGATTTCTGCCGAACATACTTAGGGTCTTAGATCACTCCTTCGATGTGTTACACTTTTGGTTCATAGCAAATGATATATGTATACTAGGCCGGGTCGATTTGTGGGGAGGCAAAAAAGTCGCCATTGCTCAGTGAAAATCGTATTCTAGGGATCAAAATAAGAAACTTTGCCAAAGGAACCATACCTCTAAAACTAATTCTGATGTCCCGGAATTTGGGTCGAACTTTTGGGTAGGGGCAAATTTTGAAAAATCCCACTTTGACCCATTTAGAGTGCTCCAATCGAGTCCAAATGTATGACCGACCCCCACTAACTTTGGAGGCCCGATCCACCCATGCCAGTGGCACACCCCCTGGAACCCCCTGAGGGTTCCATACATTTGAACTCGATTGGAGCACTCTAAATGGGTGAAAGTGGGATTTTTTCCGGGACATCAGAATTCGTTTTAGAGGTATGATTCCTTCGGCAAAATTTCTTATTTTGATCCCTAGAATTCGATTTTCACTGAGCACTTCACTGAGTGGGGGTCGGTCATACATTTGGACTCGATTGGAGCACTCTAAATGGGTCAAAGTGGGATTTTTTCCGGGACATCAGAATTCGTTTTAGAGGTATGGTTCCTTCGGCAAAGTTTCTTATTTTGATCCCTAGTATACGATTTTCACTGAGCAATGGCGACTTTTTTTGCCTCCCCACAAATCGACCCGGCCTAGTATACATATATCATTTGCTACGAACCAAAAGTGTAACACATCGAAGGAGTGATCTAAGACCCCTAGTATTTTCGGCAGAAATCCGTTTTGGGTAATTTTAAGTCGTTTTAGAAATGTCCGTCCGTCTGACTGTTCTCTAAGATTAGGGTTGTAATACAAAATCTAATGCTGTTTTTGTTGTTTTTAGCTATAAAATATAATACGAAATCTAGGAAACATTTAAACTAATATACGTAAAAGCCAGCAAAGTTTTAAAAATCTTTTTTAAATAAAATGTGTTTGGAAAATTTTCTAAATAATAACTTTGTTTGTGAGTAAACACATATTTCATTTGTTCGTAAATATATTTTGTTCCAATATATTAATATTATTATGGCTATGGACTAGTCCCATTTCCTTTCATAATATATCACATTGAAAATTGTCTCGGGATAGGTGCGTTTTACTAATTTTCTGTATAGATGTTAAGTATGTAATTTTTAATTTATTAAAAATGCTACGAAACACTGTGCTTGCATAATACTGCGGGCAAGGTTTTTTTACGTTGAAACAATTCAAGGACAACATTTTTGTTGAATGAGCTTTAGCTAAAGTTTGACATAGAAATACAGACGCTTCTGTTTTTGAAAACTTAATGTATGACAGTTGGGGAATTATTCCGAAAAGAAAGGTAAATCCTACATTGGATTTGTTTTTTAAGACTTCAAGAACGATAGAAGAAAAGTTTTAAACAAAAGAACAATGAAACGCAACATTAAGAGAATCCTAAGCAATATTCGTACTATTCATTATGAACAGAAAAAAAAGGAGGAAACTATAAAGTCCGTCAGGGCCAACGTTCTGTGAGGATTGTGTTTCGTGCACTTCGCTCAACGTATGGTCAACATAATCGAGTCATCGAAAATTGGACTCAACGGATGGACCATCTGAGACGTAGCGTGGCCAACATTTGATAGACACAATCTTCACAAAATAAATGCCAAAGAATGTTTTTTCAAATGGTAATAAACATTACCCATTCAATTTGAATTTTCTGTGTTTTTTTCTTTAAAAAAGTAGGGAACCTCTTTAAAAAAGTAGGGAACCTCATAAATTTCAGTCATATAAGTCATACATAAATGGACCGAAAATTCGGTTAAAGGTAACACGACTCAGAAAGTATGAATCGGTATGAATCATTAAGTAAACTATACCATATATTTCTTCTCATTTTACGCATTACATTTATTTGGAATAGGTTCTGTATTTACACAAACCCTATTCCAATGGAATGTTGTAGAAATATGAACAAATAAAGGTCAAAATATTATACTCTTTAAAATCAACAATCAGTTAATTGCGCTACCATCCGCTGTACTTAAGATTTATGGCAAGCACTTTGAATTTCAATAAAACTTTATTTTAAGTGCGAACATTTGTTGGGAATATTCCTAGTAACAACGATGTCCCAATGACGTTGCAACAAAATGTCTTAGGGCAAACACCATTAAAGTTCAAACCACCTGAGCCTTGAGTCGAACAAATAAAAGGGCAAAATCCGTAATTGTAATTGACATTAAGTTAAGTAATTAATTAAAGTGAATGAGTGAATATTGTGTTTACAAAGTGAACAACTGCGCGCGTTATTTGCGCTTTTTTTTGGAAAGCAAACAGAAGCTCTTTTAGTGGTGGAGCCAGTAATGTGGTTTGTGGTGTGGCGCTGAAGGTACTTACGTGTATGGGCAATTTCGTTGGAAGTCGTGTAAATGCAAATAATAGATTTTTACGCAAACAGAAAAAAGTGTTAACAAAAATTAAGGAAATTGATGATGATTTGAAGCCAAAGGTAGTAATAGTCTTTAAAATAATGTCATTTTGTACTTAAGCTTAAGACCTGCGGAAATTCACTAATGAAACTTTCTTGCTTTTTGAGACAATTTTCCTTAGACTATCCCATTATGTCTTGAGATTTAGTATGGAATATAATTAGGTTAAGGATTAGTTGGCATGTTGTATTTAAATACGTAAGGAAAATAAATAATGACAATTTCTTCAATTGGCGATGATTTAGAGCCAAAGGCAGTAATAGTCTTTAAATTAATGACATTTTGTAGACTTGCGGAAATTCACTAATGAAACTTTCTTGATTTTTGAGACAATTTTCCTTAGCTTATCCCATTATGTCTTGAGATTTAGTATGGAATATAATTAAGTTAAGGATTATTTGGCATGTAGTATTTAAATACGTAAGGAAAATAAATAATGACAATTTCTTCAATTGGCGATGATTTAGAGCCAAAGGCAGTAATAGTCTTTAAAATAATGACATTTTGTACTTTAGCTTAAGACGTGCGGAAATTAACCAGTGAGACTTTCTTGATTTTTGAGACAATTTTCCTTAGCCTATGTCATTATGTCTTGAGATTTAGTATGGAATATACTTAAGTTAAGGATTATTTGGCATTTTGTATTTAAATACGTAAGGAAAATAAATAATGACAATTTCTTCAATTTGCGATGATTTAGAGCCAAAGGCAGTAATAGTCTTTGAATTAATGACATTTTATACTTAAGCTCAAGACTTGCGGAAATTAACCAGTGAGACTTTCTTGATTTTGCGACAATTTTCCTTAGCCTATGTCATTATGTCTTGAGATTTAGTATGGAATATACTCAAGTTAAGGATTATTTGGCATGTTGTATTTAAATACGTAAGGAAAATAAATAATGACAATTTCTTCAATTGGCGATGATTTAGAGCCAAAGGCAGTAATAGTCTTTAAAATAATGACATTTTGTACTTAAGCTCAAGACTTGCGGAAATTAACCAGTGAGACTTTCTTGATTTTTGGGACAATTTTCCTTAGCCTATGCCATTATGTCTTGAGATTTAGTATGGAATATACTTAAGTTAAGGATTATTTGGCATTTTGTATTTAAATTGAAGACGCGAGGAAATAATATAATGACAACTTTTAATTTTTAAACCTGTTCTTATTTTAATAATTATTTCCTAGTATGGAAATTATTAGCAACTAACTATAAAATTATTACAAATATACACACTTGGAAAAAACATTGGCTTTAATAGGTCGCCAAAGACAAGAAAATATTCAAATAAGTCAATTTTGTACTGAAGTTTAAGATGCAATTGTTGAAATGAAGTATATTTTCTTTAGCTTAAGTATGCAATGACCTTGTATTAATATTTTATTGTCTTTAGCATCAAATCAATGCCATTTTCTTTAATATTACGACACTTTGCCAAAAACAGAATTTATTTGCAACTACTGGGAATTTTCTAAAGCAAAAGTGGCAGAATTTGTAATATTACCTATACATTTTATTTTTGTCTAAAAAGTTTATAAAAAGCTGCTAAATAGTCACTATCGTTCATTTAAAAAATTCACAATTTTATGGGTAATTTTAACATTTTATAGAAGAATTCATTTCTTGGTTTTACATAATTTTTGATTGCTCTTGAATGGCTGAACAGATTTTTTAAAGCCATTTTTATGGAGTTTTTTTTTTTAAAAAAAATTGTAGATGCTTGAATATTCACCATACTTTGATAAATCCAAAACAACAGTAATTGGATTTTTGGGGACTCCAAATTTGTAAAACTGATGGGCAGAAACAGAAGAAAAGTGTCAGAAATTGCCAGACGTGCCTTAGTATTTCCTCCATAACTTTTACAACTATTAAGTTCCCAAAAATACAACGACTGTTTAGGATTTGTGAGAGTATATTTTTAAAAATGTTGTTAAAAAATGCTCGTTATGTTCCCTTTCGAACAACGTAAACTTTTTAAAAATCGGTTCATTCGTTCAAGAGCCAACTTTTTTAAATTGAAATTTAAATAAAAAATCGGAAAAAATACAAATTAAAAAAACAATGAACAGTTTCAAACTGTGTATCCTTTTTATAAATCGGTTCAATTGCTCAAGAGCAATTAAAAATTTCGTAAAAACCCAAACTATATTTTTCTCAATTTTTTAAAATTTTAAATCACCAAAAAATCTGAAATTTTTTTTTTAAAAAAAATTAATGAAACCTTTTTCTTATTTTGCCATTACGAAACTTTTTATAAAACTTTTAGATTTAGAGCTGGAGGGCCTCAAAGTTGGCCATATCGGGCGAAGAAACTTTTTACACCTAAGAATTATCTCGTATAGTTACCGACATATCTGCAATTGAAAATTGAATTTTATTAAATGTTTTCCCTTACCGTGTGCTAGTATTTTGTAAATATCGGAGCACAATGTGCACCGATTTCAGCCGTATCAACATGTCTGGATGGGCAGTAAAATTTCTTATACGACAAAAAAAAATTGGTTCGATATACCCAATAGTACACCAATTATGACCACTTGAAGTTATAAAGCGAGTATGTACCACAACAGAAAAACAATTGTTGTTCACAAAAAAAATATTTTTGTTATGTGCAATTGCTCATATTTATATTATGAAAAGGTCTAAATGTGAAAGGTCATGTTGTTTGTCGGGCAGACACGCATTTATTTATATAAACATAGTACATGCTCGTACATATCCAGAATATTTAATACAGCAGTCATTCATGCAGAAGGATGTTGTCCTAAATTTTTATAAATATAAACGATGTGTAATTCCAATGTTTTAAGTACTACTCGTATTCACTCTGGTTGTGCCAACATAAATATTTACTAATGGCAAAATATGTGGTTTATCAGATTGAGTAGTAGTGCATTAAAATTTATTTATTTGGCAACATATTTTTCAGGACGAAATTGAAATTTAAATTAAATTTTACTCTTCTCCCTCTATATATCTCAACAATTGGTGTAATAAATTGTGCTGGTTTTGAGGTGACTGAAAAAGACAGTCACCTCAAAACCAGCATAATTGATTATAAAAATATGCTAATTAAATTTGTTTGGTTAAAATAGAATGGAAAATATTTACATTGATCCTGTATTGGGGTAAAATTTAATATTTAATTAATTAAATATAAACTAACGATGTAAAAGCAATTATATGCGGCAAATTTATTTGAGTCGTTATTGTTACTTTGCAGAAAAGTAGGCTGTAATGGAAGATTTTTCTGTTGATAACACTTTTATTAATATTTTTATTTTTCAAAAAGTTTTTACCTGCACTAATAGACTGTAACAGAGTTGAAAAATTTCGAAACAACAATTCAGTGGTTTCTTTTTTCAATCAGCTGCGATTTAACGCCGTAGACTTTTTGTGGTGGAGTACAGTGAAGGACCGATGTTGTGCAAACAATTCGAAAGTGATTCAGGCCCTTAGGGGAATTTTTTGCCTTTTTGTTTTCGATTCTGACCATAAAAAATTCAGCAGTACAAGAGGCTAGGTGTAGGCGACATTATTAAAATGCTGCTCTCTGACAGAGCAAAATCTTTTTTATTAAAAACACCTTTAATTACATTTTTACAAAAATTCTTGAAATTAATTTTTTCTAGAAAATCCCTTCAAATTTGTATTTTTCTAAAGAATATTATTTAAATCAAAAATTTTTTACAAAATTTCGTTGAAATGTTATTTTTGAAAATTTCTTTGAAATTTTGTTGAACTTGTATTTTTCTAGAAGAATCGTTAAATTGCATTTCTCTAGAAAGTTTTGTTACAATTGCATTTCTCTAAACTATTTCTTGAAATTATATTTCTTCTACAAAAATGTTGACATTTCAAAGGTCCAATGAGCGGATTAAGTGCTCTAAATGGATGAGTCGTTTCAAGTTGACTTTATTAGAGGTCGATAAAGGAAATTTTCTGGAAAAATTTAAATTTCGAAGAAATTTTAAAGAAAACTGCGATTTCAACGGATTTTTTTCATATCGAAGAAATTTTCTCCAAATTTAAACGAAATTTTCAAGAAAAAAAATTTTTCAAAAATTCAATTTTTATGATACTTTCTAGAAAATGTAATTTTCAACGAAATTTTTATAAAACAAAAAATGTTTTATAAAGTTTTTGAATTTTTTTATAAACAATTATTTTTGCGCACATTTTCAACAAAAAACTTTTATAAAGTTTTTGAATTTTTTTATAAACAATTATTTTTGCGCACATTTTCAACAAAAAAGCATCAAAAAACAAATTTTTCATAAAAATTTATTTTTGTAAAATTTTTTAAAAAATCAATTATTTTATAAAAAATAATTTTACCGACATATTCATATAAAATGCACGAAAAAAAATATATTTCAATAAATGTGAATTTTCGACAAAATCTAAATAAAATATTGACGAAATTTTCTAGTAAAATTTAACTTTCAACGAAACTTGTATAAAAAAGGCAAATTTTCAACAATTTTTTTGTAAAAATTATTGCTGGCTAAATTTTCAATAAAAATGCAGGGAAAAAAACTAAATATTCAATAAAAATTTATGTTTGTCAAAATTTTGAAAAAAAAATATTTTGGCATAATTTTCTAGACAAATGAAAATTTTCTATAATAAAAACATTTTTTAAAAAAAATTTCATTGAAAATTCAATTTTTCTAGAAAATTTCGTCAAATCTGAATTTTTGAAAATTTCGTGATATTCAAAATTCAGTTTTTTTCAAAAATTCAGTTTTGACGAAATTTTCTAGAAAAATTTAATTTTCGATGAAATTTTTATAAAAAAGATAAATTTTCAACGATTTTTTTTAAAAAAATAATTATTTTTGCTGACATTTACAATAAAAATGCACGAAAAAAAAACAATTTTTTATTAAATATTTATGTTCGTCAAAATTTTTCAAAATTAAATAATTTTACCCTAATTATCATATAAAATGCATGACAAACACTATAATTTCAATAAAAGTGAATTTTCGACAAAATCTAAATAAAATGTACGAAATATTATCAAAAAATAAATAGATAAGGAAATTTTCTGGAAAAATTAAAGAAATTCAACGTTTTTTTTTAATATCGAAGAAATTTTCTATAAATTTCTACGAAATTTTGAAATAGAAAATAAATAAAATAATTTGGAATAATTTTCTGGAAATACGAAAATTTTTAATAATAACATACATTTAACAAAATTCAGTTCAGTTTTAACGAAATTTTCTAGTAAAATGTAATATTCAACGATGTTTTTATAAAAAAAATATTTGTTTAGATTTTTTTAAGAATTTTTTTTTTGTAAAAATGATTTTTGCGAAATTTTCAATAAAAATGCACGGAAAACTATTTTTTTCAATAAAAGTGAATTTTCGACAAAATTAAAAAAAAAATGACTGAGGGGATGAGTCGTTCCAAGTTGACTTATAAAGGTCGATAAAGGAAATGTTCTGGAAAATTCAATTTCGAAGAAAATTTTAAAGAAAGCTGCTATTCAACGGTTTTTTATATATCGTTGAAATTTTCTATAAATTTCAACTAAATTTTTTGGAGAAAATAATAATTTTTGTATAATTTTCTAGAGGATCGTTGTTTTTGTTTTCTGTTTAACAGAAAACAAAAACAACGATCTCGAACTCAATAGTCAAAAACAAAACTATGGGAATGGAAATTTTCGATAATAACATACATTAAAAAGTTTAAAAGTTAAAATTTGACAATATTTTCTACAAAATGTATTTTTGCTGACATTTTCAATAAAAATGCACGAAAAAAGACCATGTTTTTATTAAAAATTTATTTTCTTCAAAAATTTTAAAAATCATTTTTTTTTTGAAAATAGTTTTACCCACATTTTCATAAAAAATGAACGAAAATTACTACATTTTAAATATATGTGAATTTTCAAAAAATCTAAATAAAATTTACGAAATTTTATTAAAGGTGGATAAGGAAATTTTTCTGGAAAAATTCAATTTCAAAGAAATTTTAAAGAAAAATGTGACTTCAAAGTTTTTTTTAAATAGAAGAAATTTTCTATAAATTTCTACAAAATTTTCAAAAAAAAAATAATTTTGACATAATCTTCTGGATATGAAAATTTTTAATAACACAAAATTTTTAAAAATTCAGTTTTGACGAAATTTTCTAGTAGAATTTAATTTTCAACGAAATTTGTATAAAAAGTACAATTTTCAACAATTTTTTTAAAATTATAATAATAATATATTTTCATGAAAGTGCATGAAAAAAATAAATTATAAATAAAAATTTATTTTCGTCACAATTTTAAAAAATTTATTTTTTTTTAAATTTTTATTAATGTTGACGAAAATTTCTAAAAATTTAAATTTTTATTTTTTTTATAAAAACACATTTTTGGCGACATTTTCAATAAAATTTAACAAAAAAATGAGTTCAAAAAATATTGTTTTCGTAAAAATTGTTTAATAAAAACTTTTTTTATAAATAATAATTTTACACAAATTTTCATATAAAATGCAAGTAAAACCTAAATGTTCAATAAAAGTGAATGTTTGACAAAATCTAAACAAAATTGATGAAATTTTATTAAAGGTTGATAAGTAAATTTTCTGGAGAAATTTAATTTCGAAGAAATTGTAAAGAAAAATGTGGTTTCAACGATTCTTTTTAATATCTAATAAATTTTCTCTAGATTTGCAATTTCAACGAAATTTTCTAGAAAAATAATAATTTTGAAAAATGGAAATTTTCCATACAAATATACTTTCAACAAAATTTTAATGAAATTTTTTAGTGAAAATCAACGATTTCATTATTTTTTTTATACAAAACCAAATTTTTATTAAAATTGTTTTTCTCAAAACTTTTAAAAAATCAATTTTGACAAATTTTTTTTAAACAAATGCAACTTTTAAGAAGTTTTACAGAAAAATGCAATTTTCAACGAAATTTTCTAGAAAAAAATAATTTTGACATAATTTTCTAAAAAATGGAAATTTTCAATACAAATATACTTTCAACAAAATTTTAAATATTTCAATATTGATGCAATTTTTTTTGTGAGATTCAAAGATTTTTTTATAAAAAATAAATTTACCGACATTTTCAATAAAAGTGCACAAAAAAAATAAATTTTTATTAAAATTGTTTTTTGTCAAATATTTTTGAAATACCAATTTTGACGAATTTTTCTAAAAAATTAAATATTTTCAATAAAATGTAACGAAAAAAATAAGTTTTCAATAAAAATTTATTTTCGTCAAAATTTTTAAAAAATCTATTTTTTTATAAATAATAATTTTACCCAAATTTTCATATAAAATGCACGAAAACCCTAAATTTTCAATAAAACAATGTATTTTCGTAAACATTTTTAAAACATAAATTTTTTTATAACAAATAATTTTACCCACATTTTTATATAAAATGCACGAAAAAACTGTATTTTCAATAAAAATGACTGATCAAATTTACGAAATTTTGTTTAAAAGTCGATTAGGAAATTTTTCCGGAAAATTTTTCGAAAAAAATTTAAAGAAAAATGTAATTTCAACGATTTTTTTTTAATATCGAAGAAATTTTCTATAAACTTGAAATTTCAACGAAATTTTCTGGAAAAAAAATATTTTGACATAATTTTCTACAAAAAAGGCAATTTTCAATACAAATATACTTTCAACAAAATTTTCAATTTTGATGCAATTTTTTGTGAATTTCAACGATTTTTTTTTATAAAAAATAAATTAAACGACATTTTCAATAAAAATGCACCAAAAAAAAATTTTAAAAAAATATTTTGACAAATTTTTCTAAAAATTAAAATTTTTATTTTTGTTATAAAAAAATATTTTCAATAAAAATTTATTTTCTAAAAAAATTTTAAAAAATCAATTTTTTTATAAATAATAATTTTAACCAAATTTTCTATAAAATGCACGAAAAACCTAAATTTTCAATAAAAGTGAGTGTTCGACAAAATCTAAATAAATTGACGAAATTTTCTAGAAAAAAAAAATAATTTTGACACATTTCCTAGAAAAATGGAAATTTTCCATACAAATATACTTTCAACAAAATTTTAATTTCAATGACATTTTTTAGAGAAGTTCAACGATTTTTTTTATTTTTTTTATTAAAAATAATTTTACCAGCATTTTCAATAAAAATGCACAAAAAACTAAATTTTTATTAACATTTTGACCAATTTTTTTTAAACAAGTGCAGCTTTTAAGTATTTTTACAGAAAAATACAATTTTCAACGATTTTTTTTAGAAAAATGTTAATTTATTGAAATTTTTATAGAAAAAATAGTGATTTGGCAAAATTTTCTATAAAAATTCGATTTATGTAAAATTTTTTATAAACATAAATTTTGAATAAGTTCTTGCACAAGAATTTAATTTAGGCAAGATTTTCTAGAAAAAAAAATCTCGTCAGATTTAAAGAATATTTAAAAAAAATGAATATGTTAAAAAGCAATAATTTTTCTGTTTTAATTTCCATTTTAAATTCTTCGTCACTGAAAAACCCAATATATATTTATACATGATTTGTAAAACTTAAATTCTTTTTTAATATTATCGCATTATTTTGCAGTATATTTCTGCTTATGACCAGAAAATAAATTGCGTACATAATGCTCTATGTCTACATTTCTCTATTATTTAATTTTTATTCACAATATTTTGAAATATTTTTCTTATCATCATTCTTGTTATCATTGTCCTGCTCATGATGGCACATCATATTGTTTTTTGATTAATGTCCATGGATTACCCCCGGCTTTTATTGCACAAGGCAATGCCACGACGACAATGCCACAAAAGCCTTTAACAAATGATGATGCACCATCGTGACATGACAATGTACCACACCCCCCAAATCACCACTCTTTTTCCACATCCTTCTTCATCGTTCTCATAGAATCATAATAAATGATGATTGTCTTCTGTCAGGCTGCGACAGAAAAACGTAAATCCACCGAGGGCATGTCTTGGAAGAAGGGCTAAACTAAAATCTGGGCGAATGAAAAAAAACTAGCATTTACTAGCAGTGAACGTGTTTTTTGTCCTTCCCTCGCAAAACATTTAAATGGAAAGGAAATGGCAAAGGAAACGGATGTGGAACATGTTCTGGTACACGTAGGGGAGGCTTCAAGTACCAAATCTAATTCTTACAAATCGAAACAATTTTCCGCTCGGAATTGCATGTCCCATATGAATATTTTATTAGATTTTGGGATTTCAACAAGGGTGTGCAACAAAATAATTTTTAGAAAATATAATAATAAATTCATTAAATCTGTAAATTATTTAAAGATAAAAATATTAAATGATAATCGTCTTTTGTCAGGCAGCGGCAGAAAAACGTAAATCCAGCGGTGGCACACGCAAAGAAAAAATTCGTTTCTGCGAAACGAATAATTAGACAACTAAAATTTTCGTTTACCGGAACTGAAATTTCGTTTATTGTGACAGAAACTTATTTCGCGTAAGTAATTGTTTGTTCTGACCAAAAGAATTTTAGTAGTCGTAAACGAGAATTGTAGTTGCCTAATACTTCGTTTCGCAGAAACGAATTGTTTCTTTTTGTGCAGGTCTTCAAGATACTCTAAACTATAATCGGGCCAAAAATCTAGCATTCACGTTCAAAAAATTCATTTTTAGATAATGTAATAAATATATTAAATCCTTATATTATTTAAAGTTAATAAAATGACTGTGTATTTATAAAAGTTTAGTTAGGATAGTTTAGAGTGGCAGCCGGTGTTACCAAGTAATATAGACCAATTGGTCCCTAGTGCTATCAGGGGCTCAGTTGTCCCTAATCGGAACCCACCTGTTTGATACACAAAGTTATCAATAATACGAACTTCGTTACCGGCAAGATCTGTCATACTTCCTAGAAGGAGCGACCCCCCAATATCCAGAAGTCGTTTACTAAATGTTCTCCACATCCTCCCCATCTCCGCAGATTCTGCAGAAGTGTTTGGAATCAATTCCCAACCTCCTGGTGTGTTCTCCTATCTGGAAATGTCCCGTCAGAACCGACACTAACTTAGACAGTATTTTCCTCCCTAGTGCGAGGAGATATTATGACCTTGTTATGTGTTTCTTAGACGGATTTGGGTAGCTACCCTACAGGTGTTGATTTCTGTCCAACTCATATTGGACAACTTGACTGCATCTTGTCTAAGCCAAAGCTTACATGTTGACAGTCCAATATAAGCAAATTCTTCGAGAATTTTTAATGTCGTCCATTTAAACTGCTTTGCAGTTCACCGGGATATTCTCATGTCCAGGTACCCATATGAGGTATTTGTTTAAACTACTCAGCCATGTTGTTAAGAGATCTGCGGCAGTCGAGGATTGTGGCCTCCATAGATTTAATGAAAGCCTGGCTGTTCGAGTAAATAACGACATCAGTTTTCGTACTATGCCTCGAGTCCACCATTTGCCGACTTCCCTTATTTCCATTATTTTGGCATTATAGACAGTACATCTGATAGTCTGTGAGCGATATCAAGACTAAGTTATTTACTGTATAATCCGAAGCCAATCTTCTTATCAATAATTGAACCATACATTATATTTCCTAGTATTCTACCAACCCATTTCACTCTGGCAGTTATCTTATTGGAAAAGTTCCTCTCATTGGTGTTAACCGGTCGGTTACCTTCGCACTACAACGTCCTATCCTTATGTGGCCATAGTTCTTGTACGTCCTCATTAATAGACAGTTTAATCATACTATGTTTTCGTTGGTGCTAAAAAATGCTAAATTTTTTATGTTATTCGCCCTGAAAACTCCTTGGTGTCAAAGTATTTTTTTGTAATGAAGTTTAGACAGATGTTTTATTTAGGTGACGCCGTAAAGTATACTATGTTTAAAGTGAGTCAAAAGGTTGCCTTTTTGCAATTTTGTTTTCGACTCTGACCATTAAAAACGCAACAGTACAGGAGTGTGAAGGCGACATTTTTTAAATGCTGCTCTCTGCCAGGACAACATCTGTTTTTATAAAAGAAAACACCATTAATGCTGCTCAAGTTGCGCCTTATCTAGCTAGCATATCAATTGGTAGTAGGTGGAGTATGAATTGTAGAGACTCTGCTGATGAAGTCCTTAAAAATCCGCTTATGCTTACCCACCAAAAAAAGAACTTCCAAAATAAGTGATTGCGATTGGATCTTATTCACAGCTTTGAATGCTCTCTTTATCCAGGAATAAATACATTGGGGTGTGCAGATTCGAATCCCGCAGCAGTTGTTTAACTTTTTTATTAGAACTTTATTTTTCGAACTTATTGATTTTTAAAAAAATTTATTTTGAATGAAAAATAATAATATTTTATATTTTTCATAAATTATAAATGTATTCAAACTTTTGAAAAATATATTATTTGGAAGCGAAAAAATGAACTAACTTCTTTGAAAATACTTCAAATGTGATTACTTAAGGCTGGGTTAGGCAAACGTAACCGTAACACACCCGTAGCGCAACGAATCAGCTGATTCAACCTGACATATGGAAATCAGTGTAAACGGTTAGCCAACGATATCGAAACATAAACGGACGGCTGAATCTGCTGAAATTTGATTTGGACGGTACGTTTACGTGCATTTGCAAACAAAATCAGCAAAACAACGTTAAAAGAAGACATTTATGCGAAACTTTTGAAATGGAATGAAAAATAAGTAATAAAATGGTTAAAATAAGAGCATGAAAATATAAAATAAAGATGTTATAATTTTTGTTGTGAATGCCTGAGTCGTACGGCACGTTTTTCAAGGTTTGGGTAATTGCCCCAGCGGGCAACGTTATGGCTGCGCTAAAGTTAAGTTAAGGTTTCGTTTATCTATCCCGGCCTTTAGCAAGTACTTCCGCTTTAGCAAGTACTTAGAATAGATTTCCCAACGTATTCCTACAGCTTTCTTACATGAATTTAAAACTATGTTGGCCTTCCTTAACCTTTCCAATACATTGAGTTTGAAGGAAAATTTCCTACCCAGAATTATACCTAGACATTTTGCAATTTCAGAAAAGACTAGCTGTTCAGTTTCAGTTATCCGAGGAGGATCCACATGTGAAACCTTATATGTACTTCAAGTATGTACATATAAGGAGCCAATTCTGTCTTGTTTGGGTTAACGACCAAACCGCTGCTTCTGGTCCGTCAAGCCAACTTGTTCAGAGCTAACTGTAGGATGTCTCTGAAGACGTTTTCGAATTTGCCACATACTGCGATTGCCACGTCGTCCACATGTCCACGACCTTGCAGCACCACTAAGTTCTACATCTATGAAGATTCCATTAGAGCTGTATTTCATATTAGTGTGGACAGAACTCCCCTTGTGGGACCCCTATGTTTAAAAACCCGTGAAACCTTATATGTACTTCATAGTAAGTATAGGGAGCCAATTCTGTCTTGTTTTGGTTAACGTCCAATCCGTTGCTTCTGGTCCATCTAGCCAACTTGTTCAGAGCTAACTGTAGGATGTATCTGAAGACGTTTTCGAGTTTGCCAGTTATCACGATTGCTAGGTCGTCCGCATGTGTCACGAACTTGCAGCCCCACAACGTTCTACATCTATGAAGATTCCATTAAAGTATTAGTGTGGACAGAACTCCCCCTTGTGGGACCCCTATGTTTAAAAACCTCATTAGAGAAGTCGTACCGAGACTTACTGTTATGCATCTTCTATGAAGCAAATGCTGAATCAACCTAATCAATATATATCGCATATCTTCGATGTGAGAACGCCGCAATTGCCGCATCTGAGAAGATGTTGTTGAAGTCCTCTTCTGTATCAAAAAAGGTCACCTTAAAATGTTAGAACGATTCTGTAGTTCAGACCAGTTCATGCAGGGTCGATTCGGTAGACTTACCTTTGTTGTAAACATGTGGTTTTCCCGTCAAGAGTTTTGAATCCAGGTTTTCTCGAAGGGAAGAATCTAACAGCCTTTTCAGATCTTTCAGTAGTAAGGAGGATAGACAATTTGGTCTAAAGAATTTCGGTCTAGTGAGCGATATCTTTCTCGCTTTGGATATGAATACAACTTTAATATCCCTTCATCGGTTTGGGATATATGAGAACCTGATACAGCCTTCAAATCAAATTTTCTCCAGCCAGGGGATAATGTTCTTCAAAATTTTCTTCTGGATTGATGCCGTCTGGTCCAAGAGATTTGAAGGGCTCAAAGCTGTCAATAGCCCAGCATATTCTGGATTTTTCAGTCAACAATCTAGCGACACCAACAGTCCACTCGCTCTCTCGCTGATCCTCAAGCTATGTCTGGGAGTTTCCCGGGAAATGTGTGTCGAGCAGTTGTGGATACTATCTTCATCAGCCTTGCGGCTGCATCTATACCTATTTCCACTTCTCCACAGAAGAAATACCAAGAACGTCTTTGCGCTTCCCTAAGGTCCTTCTGGTTGATTTTGATTTGCTCTTAATAGGTATCTCAGTCATTAGTGACCCCAGTAGATTAATGCATTGTTGAATAACTTGTTGCAGGTTTTTTGCGTAATCTGTAACTCAGAAGTTCGCCACTGCGATTAAGTTTTTTCCATTGTGCGTTAGTTTTGGACATGATACTTCGAGGGAACTATTAAAAGATTAAGTGATGTGGTGGACTAGTTTATCCAGATCGACTTTGTCATTCAGATACACTTGTTCTTCTTCATCTTTCTGTGGGCGACAGATGAAGGTATTTTTTTAGTGAGTTTGTACACTTTATAATCTGAGAACGAGTGGTTGTCCAGTACATTTCACCCAATTAGGTTTAGGTTTACAGACGACACGACAGTGTAGTCAATATATTATCGAATACATTCTCAATATTCCGGTAAATGTGTATAGAGCAAGCAAATATATCGAGCCACTGCCCACTGTTTTGTATCCACATGATATCCCCATCCTGCCGATTACTTAATGCACATGATGTTGTAGATAGTATCATCCTCAGCCTTGCGGCATCTGAGACCTTTTCCACTTCTCCACAGAAGATAGACCAAGAACATCATTGCGCTTCCCTAAGGTACTTCTTGTAGATTTTGAGTTGCTCTTAATGGACATCCCAGTCATTAGTGACCCCATTAGATTAGGCCTTGTTCAATAACGCGTTGCAGGTCGTTTGCGTAATCTGTAGCTCAGAAGTTCGCCACTGCGGTTAAGTGTTTTCCATTGTACGTTGATTTTGGACAAGCTATTTCGATGGAACTATTAAAAGATTTAGTGATGTGGTCGACTAGATTATCCAGATCCAGATCGACTTTGTCATTCAGATACACTTGGTCTTCCTCATCTTTCTGTGGGCGACAGATGAAGGTAATAATCTGAGAACGTGTACATTCCACCCAATTAGGTTTAGGTTCACAGACTACACGACAGTGTAGTTAATATATCTTCGAATACATTCTCAATATTCCGGTAAATGTGTATAGACCAAGCAGTATATCGAGCCACTGTCCGCTGTTTTTTATCCACGTCTTATTCCTATCCTGCCGATAACCTAATGCACATGGTGTTGTAGATAGGATCATTCACAGCCTAGCGGCATCTGAGACATTTTCCAATTCTCCAAAGAAGATAGATCATTGTGCTTTCCTAGGGTTCTTCTTGTAGATTTTGAATTGCTCTTAATAGACATCCCAGTCATTAGTAACTTCTTAGATTTTGCCTTGTTGAATAACTTGTTGCAGATCTTTTGCGTAATCTGTAGCTCAGAAGCTCGCCACTGCGGTTAAGTGTTTTCCATTGTACGTTGATTTTGGACAAGCTATTTCGAGGGAACTATTCATTCATAGATGTAATGATGAGGTCGACTAGATTATCCAGATCGACTCATTCCGTTCGAATAGAAGCTTTGTAATTATGACTCTTTTAAAACTCTTCTCATACAGATAGGTGAAGGTTATTTTTCAGCGAGTTTATACTCAATATAAGGGTGATATTAGAACTAGTAGTCGCACCCTTCATCCGTACCATCGAGAATGATGTCCCCATCAGATGCGTCAAGGAGTCCAGAAAACCTCCTCAACCCCTCGGTATCCGAAGTAGTCCTCAGATAAAGGTGTTAAAGCCTTTCTTTAAGGATCTGAGACTCCAGAAATTACGAACGGAGTATCTCCGAACTTCCAGAGGGTTTGATGTCAACCACGATGGATAATTCATCTTCCGCAATGACAGATATATACTGCTTGTATGTATATCTTCAAAACTATAGTCTCGAAGACATATCGGGGTTATTCGCATAGACCTGCTACTTAAGAAAACTCTTAAAGAAAAAGTCTAACGATATCGGTGGACAGTATGTAGCTTCAACTGCCAAAGTTCGGAAGTCTCTTGGAAGATCCGATAATAGGACGAAATTTGGTCGATATGTTAGGAGATTCATTATCAAAACACCTAGCAAAAGAGGGTGGATTTGGACTAATATCGAAAGTAGATGATTGATGATGATTTATCTTCACAAAAATGTTCAGTATGTTAAAAATTCGTTATTTTAGATAACTTTTGCGTTGATTATAGTCTGTTTGCTCTACACAGACTTATATTATTTATTTTGTTTCTTAATGTTATATTTCTAAACATTTTAATATCCTAATATTTATGATATAATCTAATTAATTTTAAGTTTGTCTAGTAGTCTGAGTTATTAAGACAAAGTGTTCAGAATACCACAAATTCATTTGTCGTGTTGACAAGGAGCTTCGTTTGGGTTTTGTTTATATTCAAAGCAAAAAAAAAGTTTAAAATTTTTGATTGAAGATTAGCCTCGGTTGGATGCTTTGCAAACAACAAAATCGACTAATTCAGGCGAAAGAGTGGCAACCAGCAAAGCATGACAAGGCTAAATTGCCCAAAGTTTGACGTAGAAAAAAATGTAACAAAAGGCAAACTTTAGGACACGCCTCTTGAACATAAAGTAAAAAACAAAATTCTACTCCTCTCACTTTGTCCCTGACATACGCTTACTACTTTCGTCCTGACATACGAATAGACATATGGAGAGAGCGTAAAAAGAAGGTTTACACTACTTCTTAAAGGTACATATACAACAAAATGCATATTGCATATTGTACAAATGAGAACTTGGGATGAAGATGGCGTTGCAGTAGTTTATGCCAAATTTATGCCTTTTATAAAAAGTACTCTCATTCAAAAAAATTAGCATAACATTTCATATAATGTTAAGAAATAAGTGAGGAAAATAAACAAAATTATTGACATTTTTATTTGAAGAGAAAAAAGTTGTCCATCCACATCTTTTGGGTATTTTTAACATTCAGTCTTTATTTTAATTTTTGCTGAATACTTTTTAAGTTCTAAAAAGTTATGAAAATGTAACCAAATTTATATTAATTAAAAGTTATTCCAAATACCTTAAAACAAGAATATGACATGAATGAGAATTTGATATGAAGATGACGTTATGCATTTTATAAATAGCTCTATATCTCATTTATTGCATAGCCCTAAATTTATCATCGGTTCTGCTCCCCAAGATGTTCAAACTAATATTTAGAATTTATAATACAGTATACACTTTCTTTTGACGCTCACTGTGTACTTTCTGCACCTGTGTGTAGTAAAATTAAAATGAAAGCTACGAGTATTATTTCATGGAATCCACTGCAGGTCTTTGGTTTAGGGCTGAAGTGCCGTCTGTGGATTATGAAGGCCGCGCATATGTGTGTGTATTTACTGTCCTTTCTTTACACTTTTTTTAGATTTATGGGACACGTTTTTGTTGTTGCTGTTGTTGTCGTTGCACTTATTGTTGATGGTTTAGGCAAAGTTCAAGGTTATCCCTTCATGCAGTTTTTTCCGGATCCACACGTATATGGCAATAAATGCATGTATTGCTTTACTAGGGGGGCTAATATTGCCGTAGCAATTTTGTAATTTTGGAGTTATGCCTGCGGTGGTATTAAGGCAACCGTTTACATAACACCCCTTCAGTAATTACTGCGGAAATTCTAGGAAACTTTTAATCCTATTTGTTTATAAACTGTTAATCCTATTTGTCAGATGAGAGAATTTTAAATAATGATGTGTATTTATTATTTCGCAGAATTTTTGGTATTATCATTATATAAAAGAGGATTTATTAAATTTGATTACACATAATAATACCGAGAATGAAAATGTCGAGCGACTAAATGACTTAAGTGTACCTTTACTAACAGACAAAAAATCTATTCAGTGGTATTACCTCAACTACTGAATCTAAGATAGACAACCACTTCAATGGTCGACTCTAAAATAGATATAAATCTCAGTAGTCCACTCTAAAATAGAAACCGATCTCAATGGTCGACTCTAGTATAGATAACGGCCTCAATGGTCTACTCTAGTATAGATAACGACCTTAATGGTCGACTCTAGTATAGAAAACGACCTCAATGGTCGACTTTAGTATAGATAAAGACTTCAATGGTCGACTCTAGTATAGATAACGTCGTCAATGGTCGCTCCAATAAAGGGAACGACCTCAATTGTCGACTCTAGTACAGAGAACGACCTCAATAGTCGACTCTAGTACAGAGAACGACCTCAATAGTCGACTCTAGTACAGAGAACGACCTCAATAGTCGACTCTAGTATAGATAACGACCTCAATGGTCGACACTAGTATAGATAACAACCTCAATGGTCGGCTCTAGTATGGATAACGAACTCAACGATTGACTCTAGTATAAATAACGACCTCAATGATTGACTCTAATATAAATAACGATCTCAATGATTGACTCTAGTATAAATAACGACCTCAGTGGTCAACTCTAGCATAGAGAACGACTTCAATGGTCGACTCTAGCATAGATAACGACCTCAATGGTTGACTCCAGTATAGATAACGACCTCAATGGTGGACTCTAGTATAGATAACGACCTCAATGGTTGACTCCAGTATAGATGACGACTTCAATGGTGGACTCTATTATAGATAACTTCCTCAACGATCGACTCTCGTATAGATATCGACCTTAATTTTCGACACTACTATAGATAACAACCTCAATGGTCGACTCTAGTACAGATAACGACCTCAACGATTGACTCTAGTATAAATAACGACCTCTATGGTCGACTCTAGTATAGATATCGACCTCAATGGTCGACTCTAGTATAGACAACGATCTCAATGTTTGACTCTAGTATAAATAACAACCTCCAGGGTCGATTCTAGTATAGATAACGACCTCAATGGTCGACTCTTGTATAGATAACGACCTTAATGCTGGACTCTTGTATAGATAACGACCTCAATGATCGACTCTAGTATAGATAACGATCTCAATGGTCGACTGTAGTATAGATAACTACCTCAAAGGTCGACTCTAATATACAGAACGACCACAATGGTCAACTCTAGTATAGATAACGACTTCAATGGTCGACTGTAGTATAGATATCGACTTCAATGGTCTACTCTAGTATATATAGCGACTTCAATGATCGACTCTAGTATAGATAATGACCTCAATGGTCGACTCTAGTATTGATAACGACATCAATGATCGACTCCAGTATAGAAAACGACCTCTGTGGTCGCCTCCAGTATAGAAAACAACCTCTGTGGTCGTCTCCAGTATAGAGAACGACCTCTGTGGTCGTCTCCAGTATAGAGAACGACCTCTATGATAGTCTCCATTATAGAGAACGACTAGGAGAACGATGGCCAGTTGTGTTTTTTTTAAATATTTCCTGTTATTCTGTGGAATATAATGCAGTTTCCCTTCTTTGTTAAAGAATGTTTTTATTACAAAGCAAAAATATATGTTGTCTGTTTCATTATAAATACTATTGTCGTAAATATTTTCGTTTTCCATAAGTCCTTTTATGCACGTATGAACCAATTCTTTTTAAGTTTGAACTGTTGCAATATTTGCCCTCATTATATAATTACCATCTGTATTTTATTTTTTTTTTTCATTCCAGATAAATAAATTAACGCAAAATGTCTCTTCTATTGGCCAGCAACAGTCACTCCATGTCCGAGGAAGAGATTGACGAGTAAGTACAGAAGCTCCTTTACAAATTCTATGAACAAATAGTTTAAAAAAGTTGATTAAAAAAACAACTTTGTAATAGTTACCTAGGTAACCCAGCAGCCATTAAAAACTTGCAGCTTTACGTTGTTTTTTTTTTCTCTCATAAGATATGTATTTAATTATCTGATAAAGTTGGGGAAATTTAATTTCCCACTGGCTGGCAAAAGTTTGCATAAAAATCTAAAGGATCTGATGAAAAAATGTAATTTTCTGCTTGAAGGCGAAAAAGGTAGAAAATACTTAAAAAAACACTCACATAATTCAGATTAATTGTTTAACAACATTTACAAAGTATTCATCCACAAACCGGACTAAGTTTTGTCCGGAATTTTTAAGTGAATCCTTTGTTTGCAGATACTTTTCATTGTCCAGACAACAGCCTTTGCCATTCCTACATATATGTATATGAAGCAAAAAGGATAATCATGTTACATAGTTACCCTTGAGGCTGTCTTACACTTTGGATATTATATATACAATTTTTGTTTGCTAAGTATACACCTAAGTCATATTAGATCTTTGTTAGAAATATTAATAAATTAATCTGAATGCTACAAATTCTGACATGTGGAAAATAACCACATTAGACATGTTCCTGCTCATCATCATGGACCGCACCCAAATGGGAATTGTAAGTCACTTTTTAAGTGAAAACCAAATTTTGTTTTGTAGCTTTTACACAACTCATGGGAAAAGCAAAAATATATCCAAACTAAAGAAGGGTGGTCTGGGAGATTCATTAGCATTCGCATGAAACCATAAAGCACCCAAAGACGGTCGTGTTCGCATTTGTGGATTACAACACAGCAGAAATGTTTTAATTTTACAAATCAACAGCTTCCGGTTGACGCCTTACAGTGTGAAACCCAAAACCACAACTACGACTGATATCCCCCATTGGCAGCACCCACTCTCCTCTCTCTCTCTTACTATCGGTATAAAGGACCCATGTTACACACACATTTCGCTCATCTTCTTCGCTCCCTTCCGTTCCTTTGGAAAAACAGGAAATTGGTTGGATTGAATGTAACAAAACTTTTCCTTTGCAATTTGCGGGGGTGCGCAGGAGCCAGATAAGGAGGAGGAAGAGCAGAACGAGTACAGGATTAGACTCACGTCTGTCGGTTTTGAAATGAATAATGATGCCTTTCAATTGAAATGAATGAAGGTTTGTGTTGTGTCGGAAACTTGCCTTTTGTGTATTATTTTTGCTTGGAATAGGGCGGTGTGGTGTAGGTGGTTGTATCTGCAACACCCGGTAAAACTTTTGGTTTTGTGTTCAAAAGTTAAATCTCATCAGGGAAAGAAGGAAGAAATGCTTAAAAGGGGAATTTATTTATCTTCTAACTGAAAAAATTAGGTAATTTAATGATATTATAATTTAGACTAACATTTTAAAACAGTTTGAAATTGCGTTCTTTTATAGATATTTTAAGAAAAAACAAGTAAGAAAGTTCTATCGGATTAACCGACTTTTGTCATCTACGGATTAGATAATCCAACTGGTTGTCAACTAAGGATTAGATAATCCAACTGGTCGTCTACTAGTGAGTAGATAAACAAATATCAATGGTCGACTCTAGTATACATAGATAACGGCCTCAATGGTTGACTCTAGCCTATATAACGGCCTTAATGGTTGACTATAGTATAGATCAGTGGTCGACTCTAGTATAGTGAACGACCTCAATGATCACTCTAGTATAGTGATCGACCTCAATGATCACTCTAGTATAGTGAACGACCTCAATGATCACTCTAGTATAGTGAACGACCTCAATGATCACTCTGGTATAGTGAACGACCTCAATGATCACTCTGGTATAGTGAACGACCTCAATGATCGACTCTAGTATAGACAATGACCTCAATGGTCGACTCTAGTATAGATAACGACCTCAATGGTCGACTCTAGTATAGATAACGACCTCAATGGTCGACTCTAGTATGCATAACGACCTCAATGGTCGACTCTAGTATAGATAACGACCTCAATGGTCGACTCTAGTATAGATAACGACCTTAATGGTCGACTCTAGCGTAGATAACGACCTCAATGGTCGACTCTAGTATAGATAATGTCCTGAATGGTCGACTCTAGTATAGATAACGACCTCAATGGTCGACTCTAATAAAAGGAAGGAACTCACTGGTCGACCCTAATAAAGAGAACAACCTCAGTGGTCGATTCTAGTACAGAGAACAACCTCAGTGGTCGATTATAGTACAGACAATGTCCTCAGTGGTCGACTCTAGTATAGATAACTACATCAGTGGTCGACTCTGGTATAGATAACGACCTAAGTGGTCGACTCTAGTATAGATAACGACCTAAGTGGTCGACTCTGGTATAGATAACGACCTCTATCGTCGACTCTAGTATAGATAACTACATCAGTGGTCGACTCTGGTATAGTCAACGACCTCAATGATCGACTCTAGTATAGAAAACGACCTCAATGCTCGACTCTAGTATTGACAACGATATCATTGATCGACTCTAGTATAGATAACGACCTCAATAGTCGACTCTAGTATACATTACGACCTCAATGGTCGACTCTAGTATAGCTAACGACCTCAGTGGTCGACTCTAGTATAGATAACGACCTCAATGCTCGACTCTAGCATAGATAACGAGCTCTGTGGTCGTCTCCAGTATAAAGAACGACCTGGAGAACGATGGCCAGTAGTGTTATTTTTAAAATATTTCTTGATGTTCTG
The DNA here is from genome assembly GCA_963930755.1 of Eudasyphora cyanicolor. Classification (NCBI taxonomy): domain Eukaryota; kingdom Metazoa; phylum Arthropoda; class Insecta; order Diptera; family Muscidae; genus Eudasyphora; species Eudasyphora cyanicolor. Next base: position 335,797,000 of record OZ005734.1, read on the forward strand.
CGATATCCAAGTTATGGTCTAAAAGAATTCCTACAATTTCACAGCATAAGTCACATTTGAAGCCAATTAAATGTTTACTATTTAATGGTTGATCTTCGCGAACTCGTCCCAAATGGTTCTGTACTAAGGAGTAGATAATCCAGAGGGTCGTATATTAAGGAGTAAATAACTCAACGGGTCGTCGACAAAGGAGTGTACAACCCATCTGGCCCCCTACTAAGGAGTAAATAACCAAAATGGCTGTCAACTAAGAATTAGATAATCCAACTAGTCGTCAACTAGTGAGTAGATAAACCAACTGGTATTTTACTAAATAGTATATAATCTTTCCTAGCAATTAGATAGCCAACTGATTGTCAACTAAAGATTAGATGACTTAACTGGTCCTCTATTTGGGAGTAGATAACCCAACTGGTCGTCAGCTAAGGAGTAGATAATCCAACTGATCGTCAACTAATGAGTCTCTATATCAATTAGTATTCTACTAAGCAGTAGATAACCCATCTGGTCCTCTACTAAGAAGTAGATAATCCAACTGATCATCTACTAGGATGTAGGTAACCCTACTGGTTGTCAACTAAGGAGTGGATAATCCAACTGGTCGAAAAATATTGAGTAGATAATCCAACTGGTCGAAAAATATTGAGCAGATAAACCAACTGGTATTTTACTGAGTAGTGGATAATCAAACTGGTTTTCCACCAACGATTAGATAACCCAATTGAGGACGAGTTAAGTCATCGACTCCTTAGTTGACGATGACTTAACTCCTCCTGTGTTAGAGAGTAGATAACCCAACTGGTCGTCATCTAAGAATTAGACAACCAAACTAGTCCTATACTAGTGATTAGATAACCCAACTGATTATCTTATAATGATTAGATAACCGAACAGATCTTCAAGTAATTATTAGATAACCCAAATTGTCGTCAACTAAGGTCCTCTACTAGGGAGTAGATAACACAACTGTTCCTGTACTGGTGATTAAATAACCTAGATCGTCAACTAAAGAGTAGATACAAGCACATCTTCATCGCATAGGACTAGCAGAAAACGACGAGTGCAGGGCATGCAGGGAAAACATCGAAACGATGGAACATTTTCTGTGTCACTGCCCAGGTCAGAGGATATGACTGGAAGATACTGAGAAAATACGTGTCTAGTACCGATTTTCTGTAACCCGAGGGGTATGAAAATCATAAATAAGGAGCGCACAACAGGCCGAACCACTGGCTTAAGTGTATGTCCATGGACATGAGACGTTTAAACGTCTCCTCTATTCAACCTAACCTAACCTAAAGAGTAGATAAGATAAACAATTATTATATGTGGAATTACGGAAGATTTGGATAAGAACTGTAGTAGTTATTAGAAAATCAATGTTTCTGCCATGAAGGCATGTTTCTGAGTTGTAGCTGAAATACTTCCTTACGCTTTCAAAAATTAGGGATTTAATGATTCGGAACCGCAAAAACCAATCGTTTGGTCTGGAATTGGGAATTTTTGGTGCCATTTTCGATATCTTTATTTTAGATTACTTATCCTTACTTTTGTGTTTTTTCCAATGTCTTCAGTCTGACAAATAATAAATTACAAATTGACAAATTCATTTGAAAATCATTTCCACATAGATTTTGGAGCAATCATCTGAATCTTTTCATATGTATTCTTTCTGACAAAAAAATTAGTCCAATTGTTCCATCAATCTGCATATTTAAAATTTCATTAGTCAGAATACTCGACTGATCTGTTCTTTGTTTTAATTTTAAATGTTCATTTATTTACACTATCTCAAGTAAATCCTCCAAATTTTGATTGATTTGTTTGTTAGCTGGGTTATCCTTTATTCTCCTTAACGGGTTGTTATCCATCCGAAATTACTTTCAGACACATTTGTATCGAACCAAATGAGAAAACAACAACAATGGAAATTTAAACATAAATCAAAAATGCCAATTTTCCAGCGCAATATGCGTGATACCCGAAACATATTTGTAATACGAGTATGTCTGTATATGTTGTATGTAGTATCCTTCAATTCCCCTTTGCAATACTCTCTCACACACATATACATTGCCGTAGCGCAGAGTGTTTCCGTCCCGATAAGGATATCAATATTTCGCAGACATTAGACATCCCTTTGCGAGATGTTTGAATTTCAACATTATTGATGCGTTCCATTCACAACAGATGCTCCCTCTCTTCTACCCATCCATTTAAAGTAAATATGTTCATATACACTGGGAAAAAAATTGATAATAATAAAGACATTGGTTGATTTGGGGCTAAATACAACAAATTATCAAGATAATAAACATTCCCCATTCAATTTGAATTTTCTGTGTTTTTTCTTTAAAAAAGTAGGGAACCTCGAAATGGATCACGCTATATTTTATATTTTATACTTGAACTTTTTTATTACGAATAAAATTATCTTAAATTTAAATACAGAATGGGTTTATTTTAATGTTTTATTGTCTTTGGCGCCAAATCAATGGCTTCATTTTCAGTACATTTAATTCCAATTTTTCTTCTTTATTTGCCTATCCGTATTCGCTTCTTCGAATTAAATTATATTAAATTTAAGTAAAAAAATTACTTATTTTAAGATTTTGATGTCATTGACGCTAAATTAAAGCCAAAATCTATAATATATTTTTCAAGGAAAAAATTTCTAATATAAAATAAAGGCATACTATAATTAAGATAAGGACATTTTATTCTTAAACTAAAGAATTTGTACTTCATTCCATTCAAATTACCTTAAATTTAAAAAGCAAGAGGACATATATAAGTTTGTGTTGTCTTTGTATCTAAATTAGAGTCAACGTCATTAATATTTTGTTTTTAAAGACGTTATCATTGATTTTGGCTAAAGACAAAATTTCCTTATATTAATTCTGTGGTTTTCACAAATAACCACTTAAGTCAAAAATTAAAAAAAATGTTCAGGGGAGCGTATACAAATTTTGGGTTGTAGTGCTTTCCTTATGGGAGTGACAAATTTTCATGCGGCATAAAATGCTAAAAAAACGCCTATTTTCGCAAATGGTAGCTATAAGTGGGTAGATCATAGACAAATTAATACATTTATCTAAAAAACTCGAAAATGACTTAACTTGATTAAATGGTTATTTGTGAAAACCACAGAATTATTTTTTGTCTTTGACCCAAATCGTTGTCAACGTCTTCAAATACTCAAATTGAATTATCCTCAAGTTAAGTGAAAATTTACTTTTTTTAATCTATTGTTGTCTTTCAGGCCAAATTAAAGCCAACATCTTTTATATTTGATCCATTAAAAAAACTCCACTTTACGATATTTAAATTGGAATTAAGTACATTAAAGACGTTGACATTGATTTGGGCTAAAGACAAAAAATAATTAATATAAGGACACTTCATACTTGAACTAAAGACAATTTTATTAATACGAATTGAATTATCTTAGATTTAAAAACCGAAAGAATATATTTTAATGCAATACGATTAATGTTTTGTCGACTTAATATCCAAATTAGTGTAAATGTTTTTAATATTTTGATTTTAAAGACGTTGACATTGATTTTGATCAAAGACAAAATTTTCTTATATTATTTTTTGCCTTTGGCCCAAATCAATGCCATCGTCTTTAAAATACTTATATTCAATTTTATTATCTTAAATTTAAGTTACAAATTTACTAATTTTAATGTTTTGTTGTCTTTGAGATCAAATAAAAGCGAACATCTTTAATATTTGTCCTGTTAAATAACTACTTTTTTACTTTACTTTAAGATAATTGAATTTGAATTAAGTATATTAAAGACGTTGACATTGATTTGAGTCAAAGACAAGAAATAATTAAATAGTTGCATTTTATACTTGAACTAAAGAAAATTTGAATACGAATAAAATTATCATAAATTTAAATACGGAATGGACTTATTTAAATGTTTTATTGTCTTTGGCGCCAAATCAATGAAAATTTTTTAAATACCCTTAATTCCTATTAAATTATGTTAAATTTAAGTAAAAAATTACTTATTTAAGGATTTGTTGTCTTTGACGCCAAGTTAATGTCAAAGTCTTTAATACATATTTCAGGAAAAATCCTATTATAAAATAAAGACATAAAATAATCGAGATTAGGAAATTTTATACTTAAACTTAAGAAAATGTACTTAATTCCAATCAAATTATCTTCAATTTTAAAAACAAAAAGGACGTATTCTAATGTTTTGCTGTCTTTGTATCAAAATCAGTGTCAATGTTTTTAATATTTTGTTTTTAAAGACGTTGACATTGATTTTAGCCAAAAAAAAAATTTCCTTATATTAATTATTTTTTGTCCATAAACCAAATCGATGTCGACGTCTTTAAAATACTTAATTCCAAATGAATTATCATAAAGTTGTAAAAATTTACTTATTTTACTGTTTTCTTGTCTTTGATGCCAAATTAAAGCCAACAACTTTAATATATGTTCCAGTGATAATTGAATTGGATTTAAGTATATTAAAGACGTTGACATTGATTAGGGCCAAAGACAAAAAATAATTAATGAAAGGACATTTTATACTTGAACGAAAGAAAATGTACTTAATTCCATGTACTTAAAAACAAAAAGGACATATTTTAATGTTTTGTTGTCTGTGTATCCAAATTAGAGTCTCTATCATTAATTTTTTGTTTTTAAAGACATTGATTTTGGCCAAAGACAAAATTTCCTTATATTAATTATTTTTTGACTTCGACCTAAATCAATGTCAATACTTTAAAACACTTAATTCATTCAATTGAATTATTCTTAAGTTAAGTAAGAAATTGACTTCTTTTAATGTTTTATTGTCTTTGAGGCCAAATTAAAGCCTCAAATTTATATTTGTTCCATTAAAAAAGTAGGAATTAAGTAAATTAAAGACGTTAACATTGATTTGGACTAAAGACAAAAAATAATTAATATAAGGGCATTTCATACTTGAACTAAAGAAATTTCTATTAATACGGATTAAATTATCTTAAATTTAAATACAGAATGGACTTATTTTAACGATTTATTGTCTTAGGCGCCAAATCAATGGCAACGTTTTTAGTACTCTTTATTCCAATTAAATTATCTTAAATTCAAGTACAAAGTTTACTTGTTTTAAGTTTTTGCTATTTTGACGCCAAATCAAAGCTAAAATGCCTTATTCATAAAAATTTAATAAAGGTTTGAGGACCGTTTTAGCAGCGTTAAAACGTTCTTCAAACCTTCATTAACTTTTTATGAATAAGGGCCAAAGTCATTAAAATGTTTTTCAGGAAAAAAAAATCCTAATATAAAATAATTAAGATAAGTACATTTTATACTTAAACTAAAGAAAATTCAGTTAATTCCAATCAAATAACTTTAAATTTAAAAACAAAAAGTACATATTTTAATGTCGTGTTGTCTTTGGATTCAAATCAATATCAATGTTTTAATATTTATTTTTCAGTGTATAAGAAAATAAATTGATTTTTTAATTAAAACAATTTATTTATAGAAAAAGAAAACAAGAAATCCGATGAAGATGATCTAAAGTACTTGTTTATCAATTTCCTGTTAAATTCTCTAGTCTATTAAAATTGATGTGAGAATATTTTCCAGGAGTACTTCCTGCTCTGCTCGGCTCTCCTGTATCACCATCCTCCATTGGCGTTTCTTTGGCATTCTTAAGATATTCTTTCTATATTTATGTATGTGTGTACATAACTCGGTCAGAGTTGGTGGGTTTCAATTTAAAGTTTTAATGGAATATTTTACGGTATACTAGAAGTAGAATCGCAATCAGCTAAGATACAATAGTTGTGAAAACTATTTCATAATGAACAATGTTAGGATAATGGAAACGAGTGGAAGGAAGTCTACGAGTACGTCTGTGATATCCTATCCATTATTTATTCAGTCCAATTTTCAAATCCACCCACTGCGCATTTGGCAAACGAACGAATGAACTAACGACTAATGTCAAATTATATGAAAAATTGCGAAAGTTCCATTTGATTCACTGACAAAATGTGAACAAATATATTTTTTTCTTCGTTTTGTTTGGACAAAAACTGAACTAATTCTGAATCATTTGTTTGAGGATTGTAAAAAAATGCATAGTTTTAATGTATTCTTGGATTGTTGGAAAAGTGTTTGTAAGGTTTTTTTTTTTGTTTTGAACTTTACCAACTTTTCAAAAGGAGATTAAAGCTAATTAGGCAATTTTGTCGGAAATAGTTAATGAGATCATTTTGTTTTAGAAATGAAAAGTTATATAAAACAATTAGCCGACAGGGGATTAAAATATGTAATTGAGTATGCTGTGTGTAAGGTGGCAGAGAGGGTAGGAACAAGTTACATATTCTTCGAGAGTCTATGTTATGTTAGGTTAATATGGTAGAATTTATGTGAAGCTGACTTAGGCCATATAGGCCATATCCTGTGGGAAACGGAACTAGTCATAAATCTATGAACCTTCTAGGAACCGATCCTCAGAGTGACCTTCTGGAATATATACAGATCCTTACTAGAAACATTCGATTTTTAAGGTACTGGATGTACTTTTTTCGGGTAGGTTTATTTCGCATTTTTCTTCTCCTATTTAATATCTACAACTTTGCTTCAGACACAAAAGAGATATTCCGTACGGTATACCGAGAAAAAAATATAGAAAAAGTGCAAAAAAATCAGCTTGAGCAAAAAAAAAATCGTATGGCCATTATATTATTATTAAGCCAACTTGACTAAACGAATGATGCAGAAGTCCCCATTTTCTTTCAGGTCACAACAGTCCATTTAATTTCAAATGTTTTGATGTACCCAGCGTAATTGGTGATGAGGTTATAATTTGCCTTAGTCTATAAGCTTCGGATATTTCTTTAACATTACTGCAGATGTCATATGGCCATATGCTCCACATTGGAACATCGGGAATAAATATGTATACTGCAGATGTCTATCTAGCCCCATTTATTCTTAGCCTTTCTCACTGCAATCTTATATTTTCTAAGTTTCGCTTTATTCTATTCTTTTCCCTATTCTGTGGTGATCTTCGAGAATTAGCCCTGTCTAACAACATATTTTGGCACTTCCTGAGATTAACTCTAATCTCTGAGGAAGTTTTTAGGATTTCCATCGGCATAGCACAATGTTTTTAAGTACCTACTGTTCAGAGAAAAATAGGCCTATTTGGTCACTGTTCAGATAAAAATAGGCCTAAAACGAAAATTGACAGATTCAAACGAACATAATTTCTCCATAACTTCTGTAGCAATCATCTGAATGTCTTCGTATTTTATAGTTTAGAATTTATTCTGAATTTATTCTTCCACAGAAATAAAAAATCCGCATTACTTATAAGTAATGTGGATTTTTTTAGTTTCTGTGTTTAATTTTGTTTCTCGTATAATTATACGAGTAGCAGAAGGTGAGGGCAGATTTAGTCGGATTGCTCTACCAAACATTTCTTATTTGTTACTTTAAAAAAAATTGCATATAATACAAAAATTTAAATATATATATAAGTAGAGCTATTTTATATCAAAAAATGTGACACAACTTAATAACAAATTGTGTTGTATATTTTCCCATCCTTCGTAGTAGCGGTTAAAGAGGAAACCTTATTGTTTTTGTTTACGCTTCCGGTTCCGTTTCCGCATTGCGGTTTCCGTGCATTTAAAATGCCGCACATGCCGCATTATATTCTACGCTGGAAACTGCATAAATGTTTATTTTCCTATTATCGCCAACGTGTGTGGCTCTTAAAGAGTTTCTAGAAAAATTATCCCCACGCCGAGACACAGGGCTTATGCATTTCGCAGAAGAACTTTAAGTAGAGCATTGAGCAGTTAATAAAATGTTTTAGTTTATGACTTGTTGTGGTTGTTATTTTTTTTCTTCTTTTTTTAATGTTTCTGTTTTCTTGTCAGAACATCTGAGACTTTATGTTTTCATAGGTTATAACTTTCTCCATGGTATTATGGGTGCACGTGAAGAAATAATTCTGTCGACATATTTGTTGACATTTCTCAAAATGTAGTATGCTTAAGTAATGCTTTATTCTTAGCAAATGTATTTTCTGTGGCCGGGCATAATACAGGGTTGCCCATATTCGACGGACCCACGGACTCGTTGGGCCCATTCCAATCGACGAGGCTTGTCCGCAGGCAACAATCTTTGCGTCAATTGAATTTTGTACGGGAACAAATGCAAATCAACGCGAATAATCCGTTGTAAAGTGGACCGAGCCATGCCCAACTGCTGAGAACGGCGTTTTTGGGATGTTCTTGGGGACCTCTCAACACTGGCTCGTACGGCAGCGATATTCTCGGCCGATCGCCTTGGTCGACTTTTATTTGGCCTCTTCGGATTAGAAAGAGCCTCACCAGTCGAAAATTTTTCGTATAAACGCTTAATGGTGTTCTTAGAAGGCGCACTTCTCACATTTTTTAATATTTTAAAAGCACGTTGACTTGACTTCTTCTGTTGAATGTAAATTTCAACTATTTCAGAGCGCTCGCGTGGCGTGTATTGTTCCATGGTAAAAATCTGCTTGGACTGACGCTTCAAACGCGGTATGTCATTAAGCGATCTGACATCTCTGTCAAAAGTTATGGCGTTGCCAGATGGGTCCGTCGAATATGGGAGACCCTGTATATGTAGTAAGGAAATGATTTTTCTCTCAGAGCTTACTTTTATTCTGTCTTTATGTTTGTTGTATACAGTTGCCTATAAACTAAGCTCGTATTAGTTCATAAGTTGATAAAGGATAAATAGAAGAATCTTGTTTGTAGCTATTATTTTATTTGCTTTTTTATATATTAAAGTAATTACTTTATATGTATATTTTCATTTGGTCCTAAATTTATGAACTCATTTAGAAGCTGTATATAGATTTACTATATTCGTGTTACTGCATTGTTTTTACTAGATTTTTGTTTAAATTTATTATATTTTTCTTAGAACCATTTCTAAATCGGATCATCAAGAAAAAGATAAAAAAAATTAAATAACCTACTGGAAAAAAATCGGGCATGAAATGTTGAAGTGATAAGTCTCAATCTCCCGAATTGATCCTTTTATAGGAAATTAACCTATAATGTTATCCTCCCTAGGGGAAATTATACCGGTCTGAAACCAATCGTGTTATTAGTCACGTTTGGATTAGTTCACAGATTGTTCCCTTTATATGACAAAAAACGATAACATTAGCATGACTTTCTCATTGGAGGTGGTGTACTGCCACCTTCTGTCATATCCAAGTACTGGTCTAAAAGAATACCTACAGCTGTTGGCCCTTCAATGTCAGACACAGAGTAAGATGCATTCGAAAGCAATTAAATGTTTACTATTTAATGGGTTAATTTCGAAAGTAGGTCTCAACTGGTGCCCATCTAAGGAATATACAACCAAACTGGTCCTCTACTAAGGAGTTGATGACCCAAATGGTTCCCCTAGTCGACTAAGGAGATAACCCAACTAACCCACTGCTAAGGAATGGATAACCCAACTGGTAGTCCACTAAGGAGAATTTAACCCAAGTGTTCCTCTACTAGGGAGTAGATTAACCTTCTAAAGGGTCCGCCAAATAATTTTTTTTTTGAAAATGCTATAAAAAAAACTACTGGAAACGCATTGGATGGTCATTTGGCTTCAACTCCTGAACCAATTGGCCTTAGTATGGCGTCACACCAAGGTCTTTATGCAAAATTCGTCTCAATGATGTCTCCGAAATGTTCAATTGTTGAGAACGACGGTGAATTGATGTTGATGGCGCTTCACGCACACTTTCTGCCACAGCAGCAATATTCTCGGGTGTACGCACTGTTTTTGGCTTTTCACGTTTTGGTTTATCGATGAGGATGCCAGTTTCTCTCAATTTTTTCACAAGATAACGAAGATACGGAGCTGACGGTGCTTCTCTTCTTCCAAAATCCGTACGCAATTTTCGCACACATTCTGCAACATTACCATGATTTTCAAAGTAATGTCGCAATATTCGCAATATACACATATTCGTTCAGCGGAAGGATAAAACTAATTATCTGTCAAATCAGACATGAGGTAAGTGTTACCATTCACGAAATAAGCACTAGTTAAAAAAAAACGTTAGATGGCGGACCCTTTAGTAGTCCACAAAGAAGTAGATAAACGCACTGAACCTCACCTAAGGAATAGATAACACAATTGGTCCTCTATTAAGGAATAGATAACCCACCAGTAGTCCACTAGGGAGTAAATAACCAAGCTGGTAGTCCACTGAGGAGTAGATGAACCAACTGATAAATGTTTACTTATTTATTTAATGGTTTAATTCCGACAACAGGTCGCTAGAGGTCCCCAACAGGTCGCTAGTAGTCCCCTATAACTAATCATTAACAAAGGAGTAGATAGTCCAACTGGTAGTCCACTGAGGATTAGATAATCCAACTGATCCTCTGCGAAAGAATAAATAACCCTATTTGCAGTCCACTAAGGAGTAGATAACCCAACTGATAAATGTTTACCCATATGGTCCTCTACTAAGGAGTAGATAACCCATCTGGTAGTCCACTAAGGAGTGGATAACCCAATTTTTCCTCTACTAAGGAATAGATAACCCAACTTGTAGTCCACCTAGAATAAATGTTTACTATTTACTAATGAGTAGATAACCCAACCTGTAGTCCACTAAGGATACATTTTTACTATTTACTAATGAGTAGATAACCCAAATGGTAATCTTCTAAAGAGTAAATAACCCATCTAGTAGTTCACTAAGGATTAGATAACCCAACTGGTGGTCCACTTAGAATTAGATAACTCAATTTGCAGTCCACTAAGCAATAGATAATCCAACTTTTCCTCTACTAAGGAATAAATAACCCAACTTTTAGTCCACTAAGGATAAATGTTTACTATTTACTAAGGAGTAGATAACCCAAATGGTCCTCTACTAAGGAATAGATAATTATCTGGTAGTACACTAAAGTTTAAATAACCCAACCGGTCGTCTACTTACGATTATTGAACCAAATTCGTAATCCGCTAAGGAGCATGTGGCTGCCGCGGCTGGCTTCAATAAATTCCAGCCGAGAGGCCCGATTTTCTACCTCTTTTTGCAGTATTTGGTGCTGTAGTCAGCAATAACTCGCCGAATATTTTCTTCCAAGGCGTCAATCGTGTCGGGCTTATCTACATAGAGAAGCGACTTCACATAACCCCAGAAAAAATAGTCCAGCTTTGTTATACGCACGATTTTGGGGCAACGCCACAGGCCCGTCTGTTGTAATCACGCTACAGTTTACAATAATTGAGCTAGATGACTGAAATTTGGTACAGATAACTTTTATAGCTGCAGGTAGGTTAGTTTCTCATGTCCATTGACATACTCGTACACTTAAGCCAGTGGTTCGGCCTGTTGTGCGCTCCTTATTTATGATCTTTTTATACCTCACGAGTTACAGAAAATCGAGGGACTTCATCATTTCCACTTAAAAGGTGCAAATATTTTCTAGCATTTCATGTCAACGAGCCAACATTTTTTCCAGAAACGAAATCGCCATTAATTTCTGTTGTTGAGTAAAAACAAGTAAGAAAGTTTCAGTCGGGTAAACCGACTAAGGTATACCCTCACTTTGTGAGTAATGTAATATTGAATATTACTCGAATTATTCTGTCAATTTGTGTGGGAGGTACCAGAAAGGGTTTATCAAATACACCTTTTTTTTTGCTGAACATTAGATACTTTAAATTCATTGCACTGTGTCGACTTATAAGCATTTATGTGCACTGGTATAAACGTAATGAGACATTAAATAGTGGTATGATTTGGGCATTTTGTGTGGGAGGTACAAAGAGCGGCGTGGCAATAACGCCCATTTTTCACAGGGTTATATACACTATAAAAACATTACACTGTACAAAATTTCAAGTATTTTTATACACTGGTTTTAATGTTATAAGCTGTTAACTTTTGGTGCAAAAAGGTACCTTTGTGTGGGAGGTACCAAAAGGGGCGTGACAACAACGCCCATTTTTCCCTGGACTGTAGGCAATATTAAAGCATAATGATGTACAGAATTTCAAGTATTTTTATACACTGTTATTAATGTTATAAGCTGTTAACTTTTGGTGCAAAATGGTGCATTTGTGTGGGAGGTACCAAAAGGGACGTGGCGACTTTGCCCATTTTTCTCGAGTTGATAACGACTAATAAGCTAATACTATGTGTGGAATTTCAAAAGATTCGAATAAGTAGTATAGCAGTTATTAAAGAATCAATATTTCACAACATTTTAACCCTTTGTGGGGGAGGTACTAGAAGGAGTGGACCAATATGGCCCATCTTCGAACTTAGCCGGAGATAGAAAAAAATATTACCACCTACCAAATTTGAGGTCAATCGGTTACTCCTTTCGAGAGTTATCGTGCGCACCAGCCAGCAGACAGACAGACAGACAGACGGACGGACGGACATTGCTCATTCGACTTAAAATGACCCAAAACGGATTTCCTCCGAACATACTTGGGGTCTTAGGTCACTCCTTCGACATGTTACACTTTTTTCCGTAGCAAATGATATATACCCTCGTCACACTAAAGTGAGGGTATAATTAAAGACAAACTTCACTCTTGACTGTAAGGTCATTTGAATGTTTTTCTTTATGGTCAACAAATGGAATATACAAGTCTTACGAACAGGCAATAAACAAAGAATTAATACAAATCGCATACTCCATAAAATTTTGTGAATCATGCCATAAAGTAAGCAAGAAAAAAAGAAGTAATCGACCTGTCAATATCACCGTAGTCTGTGCCACATAACTCACGTACACCTCTTCTCCTTCTTAGGCAACAAAACGCTGAGTGAGAGTTGTGAGTGAGCGGTTCGCGGTTCTCTGCTCAGCTCTTACTCATCGCTAACAAATGTTGAAAATACCAAAAACAAAAAAACACGTCATTGACGTCGTCTTCTTGCTAACGACATTAAGATACCACAGACCCCCTCCCGACCCCACTACAAACATAATGTAATCGTATAAGAGGCCAATATCCAATGCAGCCACACAAACAAATAGCAAGGTACAAGTAAATAATAAATGCAAGAAAACAGAAAAGAAGTAGAAAAAGTAAACAGAAACAAAATATCATCAACAACAGTCATAATAATAAAAACCGAAACAGAAACAACACATTTATTTAGACGTACTCTACCTAGTACAAACACACGCACTCACACACACACACATGTGGTGGGATATGCCTTAGCCAGGCCCCCTTTTTGAAGGTTACCGACGCTTTCGGAAAAGGCACGAAAACGCAAACAAACTTAACTGCGAACGTCAACGTTAACGCATAGCACTGAGAGGCACCGAAAGGAGGACAAGTTCCGTTGAAAACTTTAAGTTGAGTGTGTGTGTGTGAATTGGTTTTCTTTATGGTATGAATGCAATTCTGCAGATATGCAGTTGCGTCGTAGCACAAATATGTTCACCACAACCACAGCCCACCTCATACGTATGTATGTATTTCGGCATGAGTGCCATGAAATAATTTCGTTTGTGTTTGGAGCAGCAGGTGAAGTATCAAATAATGAGAGTGAGTACCTTTATTTCATTTATTTTATTTGTCATTATTACGAGTGTAGTTGGCTCACGTTTTTTATACATTGGGTCGTATCGTATTGTGTAGTGAATTAGTTAGTTCTGCAGTTTTTAATTCCAGTGTGCTTCAAATTCAGAAATTCCATTGTAAATTCAGAACTTGTCACTTGAAATTCAGATTTTTGATTTAAATTTCAGAATGTGTCATTTAAAATTCATAATTTATATTTGAAACTCAGAACTCGACATTTGAAATTCAGAATTTTTCATTTGAAGTTCGGAAATAATTAATTGAAATTCAGAATTTCTGTTTGAAAACAAGATATTATTAATTTCACATTACTTAGATATAGGTACATTTTGAAATGTATTTGATTGAAGTGAATAACGATTCTCAAATTTAATCTGACTCGAGAAAGATTTATTAGTACAATCTGAACGTGTCTAGGCACCCTAAATAGCTAAAAAAAACCCACAGTGTACCTCAAAAATGTTAGTATTTCACTTTTATATAACAAACCTATTTTTTTGGCTTATGGTATGTTCAGACCTTTTTTTGGTGTTTGTGTTAAGTGTTGAGCTTTGGTGTGTTCTGACACATACAGTACAATTTTATGGTCAACATTTTTGTAGTAGGGCCAAAAATTACAGTTATGTGGGGGAGCTAGAGGGTTAATATGTTCCACAAAAATGTGGCCTTAATATTTTCTATAAAGTTGCTGAACATACGAGTATCCTACACCAAAAAATATTTTTGTTACATAATAGTGAAATACTACAATTTTTGAGGTTCAATGTGGTCTTTTTGAACTATTTAGGGTACCTAGCCACGTTAAGATTGTGTTGATATGTTCAGAAAAGTTGATATGTTCAACAATATTTTGACCTTCACTTTTTCAAAAAAAAGGTACGGGAAAAAATTTTTTTCGCATAAAATGTTAAGAAACGTTGTTCTACATATTCTTACCTACATTATTGCCAAATATAGTTAAGCGGTATCACTAAGTCTGAATTAGTTGTTGGACAAAAGCTGATGACATCATTTTCGAGGGGCCCACTGATTTTCAGAAACTTTGGAGGTCCATAAAATAAAATTGGTCACCAATTTCGCCAAATCGAGTATAGGGTTATATTGTTCCTTAAGTACAGTCCAAAATTTATGTCCGTTCCTGCTTAAATTTGGCAATAAGAACTCTTTCACACCAGGGAGGAACCATATTGGAATTGGTCAAAATCGGTCCAGATATAGATTTTGCGCCATATATACTTATATATGTTTCTTCCGGCTTGTAGCGCAATGGAATCTACATATATTTCACATTCAATCATTTTGAAATTTAGCACTGTAGAATCTAGAATATTGCTGAAATTTAAGAAAGGTTTATCATTTAATTTTTATATCAAATATCTGTGTACTCTAACAAGTTTTGAGTCCGCTTTCATTATTATATGATCCTTTTTATCAAAGCGAATTTTGTCTGGTCTGGCAGCCAATATTCCGAATGACTTGCGAAATAACGAATACGAAATATTATCCATTTTTCGAAATAGTATCCAACCCTGAACACTGCAAATATCAATCGCCCATGTAAAAAATGTCCACTACCACTTTTTTGTTCATACGGTCACATAAATCCACACCACCCATAAATGTATTATATTGTGTCACAGGGTGTCATTCCCTCCCAATATAGATAATTTCAATAATATTGTGTACATTATCCTTATTTTAAGTACAAAACGTACTTATTTTAAAGATTAAGGGCGGCTTCGGCGCAAATCTTTAATTTTAAGAAAATTTTTTTCTGTGGAAGGACAGATACAACTGCGTTGTCCAATCATCTCACAGCAAGAAGATCCCACGAGGTTTTTTTTTAGAAAATTGAGCTTTACTTAAAAAATTAATTTCCTTTAAAACCCGACTTTTTCGCAATGTCCCAGTATCTCCTATACCATGCTTCTGCAGTTCTTCTAGCAAGCTTGCGGTTGTGAATAAATTATCAAAGAATAACTGCGTTCCTGCTGCTAGTTAGCTATGAGAGGTGGATTGAATTATGTAGCCGTTGCGATCCGCAATGCAAACCGAATTGACTTACCAAGAATATATTGTTTAGCTCCTTGTCTACCATAGTACGGGATCAAAGTCTCTTCAATGCTGAGAAATGAATTGTGTGCTACTTTTTGGAAATTTGTATTCGAATTTTCAGAAATTGTCGTCATCACTTTCCCAGTACGTGCGCCGTGAAGTCAGTGAATGCACCGTAAAGTCAGTGAATGCACTTAGTCGCTATCACATCGAGAAAAATGGGCGCAGTTGCCACGGCCCTTTTCGTACGTTCCGCTCAATAGGAATATTTTGCACAAAAGTTATCGGCTTATAGCTTTAATATTAGTTCATACAAATATTTACTTGAAAATTATATGCTTTTATAGTACCTACAGTCCAGTGACAAATGGGCGTCATTGGCACTCCCCTTTTGACGATTTTGCACCAAAACTTAACAGCTTATAACTTTAATACCAGTGTATACTTTAAAGTTATTAAATGCAATTTAAATTGATAACAATTTAATTAAAACAAACATAAAAACATAAAAAAATGACGAATAATTCTTGGGATTGAAGGTGAGGGGATATTCGTAAGTTGGTTTACCCGACAGAACTTTATTACTTGTTGTGTTTGAATTTTGTTCCGATATTGCCATATTTTTTGTTTCTCAGAAATTAATTTGACAAAGGCTTATAGTGGAAACTGGGCTTAACATAATATTTTTTCAGCTAAAATGTCATTTTTGCTTTTTTTTGTTTTTATGTACTTACATACACATGTGGTTGATGCAACGGTGTCACATCACCAAATCCCTGAATAAATTCGTTGCACTATTTCCACTTGTGTCTAAAATTACATTCAACTTGTGACATTGATGAGAGAGAGAGTGAGTGACGGGCTCATCAAAAGAGGGGTCTTAGGACAGGGATGATAATTGAGAGTGACAAAAAGGTACAAAAAACATTCAAGAAGGTACTTTTTCGAACTAAAAAGTACCAATTTTAAAATTTGTTGAAATATACATGTAACCAACCAAAATTAAGCATATTTAAATATCAAAGCGGTATTTTTAAGGCATTTATTTATTAAAAATTGCATGTCAATTAAATTAAAAGGATATTCGACTTTATAACCTAACGACATTGTTGGAACAGAATAAGCACACAAACTCGTATTATTATCCAATATCTGAAATGATTTCATTTATAATCGAAGCGTTCGCAACTACTATTTTTGCATTTTGATAATTTGCTTTTTTAACCTCAGATATAAAATGGATCAAGAAATCCCATTTACCAAATTTAAAAATATTGAAATGGACAATGCGATTTCTTCAAAATAGAAGTGTTCATATCGAACACACATACCTATTGTCTTATGTACAATAATTTCCAATGTCTGTCTGTCCATAAATTCATGTGATTAAAGTGCAGATCGCAAATATGAGCCGACCTCTACTCTAATATTGATACAGAATCATTTTTGATCCCTATTGAGGGCATATAGGTCCAAGATTTTATATAGACTCCATATAGAGATACCTTCCGATTAGACGCTCTAGAGAAGGCATTTTAACCGTTTATGATGAAATTTAGGCAAATATACGCAATTTTTCACTTTTGAGTTCGAAAAGTCGCGATTTCAAACACAATAAAACAAAGAGAATTTTGTTGTAATAAAAAGAGCCAAACCATTTCTTGGCGTTGCGCAGCTACGTCGAACCATATCGAAAGAGCATATGTACGACTAATGCATTTTCTTTTGCAAATGTGTACATTACTTTGGTACAAAAGACCTGTTTGATAAAAAAAAGTATCAAATGTGTAACGGGAGCACCACGGTACTTCAAGGGTTTCAAAAGTACCAAAAAAAGTACTAAAGTATCAACTTTATCATCCCTGTCTTAGAATGAAGGAAGCTTTGATGTAATATTTCCTACATACACATACACAATAGGTATGAATGAATGTTGAGTAAATGGAAAATGCTCTCATTTATGAACACTTATGAATGTACATACGAGTACACATCGTACTTCGTCATGTGGTTGCGTTGATGCTGTTGTTGTTGATGCGATCATTTCCATACATTACGTCAAATGTCATTTACATATGCATGTATGCAACCAACGACTCTGGGGGATAAACTCAGTGACAAGTCATTCATAATGCATTGTACCTCCATGTTCCTCTTCCGCTCCCTCTTAAGTGTTTGTGTCATTTGCAAATATCTACCATCTCTCTGTTGTAGTATTTCTTCACAACAAATATTTCACGCATATAAGGATAAATATTTATGCATTTATTGTATGTTTGTAAACCATACATACCTACAACCTACATGCATATGTGTACATAAGTATGTTTGCATGCAATACTACATAATGCTCTCTTACATTGTGATATTTTGTACTTTGATACGTCATTAAATGCAATTTTGACGTGCATGAAAATTTATAAATGGAAATATGTTGATGTAAATATGTAATATTCGTATCTCGAAGACTTGGCTGAATGGTTACAATTCCATTCATTCGTTTACTATGTAAATTACTGATTGCATGACAAAGTAATTCTATTGGATAATGGGACAACATTGATTGAATTTCATTAAAAATAATATAATTTAAAACATTTAAATAACGGTGTACAAAAAGGGGTTCTACATATAAATAGGGTGAGATGGGAAATTATGAAAATCGAGTATAGAAAAAAATACGGGGTATATATTGTAGGGTCGATATATTTAAAAATGTTGAATATTCCAATTTCCACACTGAAGGAGAAAACTTCGTGTCCAAATTAATTTTTTTTGTGGGTTACAGCTACAAATGTGTCACAGCAAGCTAATCACGTGGACGCAACAAAGTAACATTGTTGACGTAGCAATAATAAAAGTAATGGTACACAAATGAAATGCAATCCCATCTGAAAATAAGTATATATTATTCCTAAACTAAACATAAATCAAGACCTGGACATGGGTTGGGCACACTCTTCGAAAACCAGCCGGGAGTACAACAAGAAGCGCGATCCAATGACATCCGCATGACAACCGAAGAAGAGGACGACCTAAAAATACACGGCGAGGAACTATAGATTTTGGACCAAATAAATCGTTCATTTAATGAAATAGTATCTCTATGTAACAATAGAATTAGATTGAAAGAAATTGTAGGGTGTTTTTTATACGTGTGGTTTTTAATCTGGCAATACATTTTTCGCAGTTGGTATTTTTGACAGCTGTCACTTGATTTATGCTCAGTTTGGTTTGCCTCACTTTCGGATGAAGGAGTACGTTAATAAACAAAATTGTCACATTTGCAGTAATGATAATCCACAAGCCATTGTTCAGACGCCGTTACATCCACAAAAAGTCACTATTTGGTGTGCTTTATGGGCAGAGGGAATCATTGGTCCAAATTTCTTCAAAAATGAAGTCGGCCATAATGTTACAGTCAACGCTATAGAGCCATGATTAATGACGTTTTCGTGCCTGAATTGGATGATGTTGATGTGGACGACCTTTAGTTCCAACAAGACGGCGCTACATGCCATACAGCCAACGAAACAATCAATTTATTGAAGGAACATTTTGGTGAGCGCATTATCTCCCATCGTGGGCCTGTGGCGTGCCCTCCAAGATCTTGCGATTTATGTGAAGTCGCTTGTCCACGCCGATAAGCACTACACGATTAACGCCTTGGAAGAGAATATTCGGGGCGTTATTGCTGACATACTAAATTCTTGGCCATAACATTAAATGTTATGCGTTTCCTTTCTTCTTGAAAACCATCCTTCTAAAAAAACACCCTGTAGAAAGCCTATGCTTCCAAGTAGATTAATGGAATTTTTAATATAACCCTATGACTTTTAACTAAAAAGTTGCTAAATAGTAAAATAAGATCACGATATCATAAATTTGTCGCTTGCCCGTTATTATTTCGGTCTGTAATCGTTATGATTTAAACTGAGATACTCTCTCGGCTAAAGACCAACCTGCTTCTATACAGTGTATTTTTACATGGCAAAATATATTGCAAGTATTTCATTGCGTGCCCACAGACTATATCATGATTTCTGGGGCGTGACCCCCGACATCAGTAGTCTACATGGCCGGCTTTTCAAAAGTATCGAAAATAGTGTTAACAAACAGGGACTCAGACTAATGGGGCCTCCTCAGGATCAAAAAATTAAACCGGTTGTAGACATAGTCAATATAATAAACGCTTGTCTTTTTGTAAGATTCAAAAATGTTAAGGGCCTTGATCGTGATTGGCTGGCCAGAGAGATCTAGAGATTCAACAATCAGATTTGCTGGTCCATTTTTGATTTGCTAGATCTTGGCAAAAACTCTCTTACTGAAGAGATCACACAAAGGAGGATTTAGTTACGCGTCGGTGGGGACCCAAAAAGTGGGCCCAACCTCGACAAAGTCAATATTCAACTCGATCGAAAGGAAATGCGGAATATTATTAGGCACATGTCACATTTTGTATGGTCCGAGAGTGTTGTGCTTATTGATCGTGATGTGGTTGGGCAGAGGCATCTAAACATCCTGCAATCAGATATGCTAGACCATTTTTGGTTTCCTAGATCTCTGTAAAAACTCCCGATCTTACTGAATAGTTTACTCTAAAGGAGGGTTTAGTGATTTTTCGGCTCCTGTGGCTTCCATTGCCAATCCAATTCGCCGGAGCTCATCAGCTTCCTCATTTCCAGCAATGTCATGGTGGCCAGGGACCCAACATTGTCTGACAGATCCAGGGTTTCCATGAGTGTTTTGGCCCTTCACCGTGATGTGGCTGGCCAGAATGATCTGGAGATCCAGGAATTAGACCTGCTTGACGAGTGTCTACGTTAGTATCAGTTCTGACGGGACACTGCTTGATCGAACACGAACACGGGCGAACACGCCAAAAGATTGGGTATTGACTCTAATGACTTCTGCAGAAGCTGTGGAGATGAGGAAGAAGTGGAGAGCATTGAGCACTTGCTATGCGACTGCCCCGCTCTGAGTAAACGACGACTGGACATACTGGGGTCGGCCTTTCTAGGCAGCCTAACAGATCTTTCCAGTACCGATATTCGTACTATCGATAAATTTGTATATCAAACAGGTTGGTTTCGATGAGGGGCATTTCAGCCCGTGGTAACACTAGGGACCTAAACTGGTCTATGTGAGCTTGTATAAAAAAATACGTCTGCCACCCTAACCTACCTACCCTGACGAGTTCGCACAAAGGATGTTTCGGCTCTTGTTACTTCTATTGTCTATCACGGTTTAGTGATGATTCCTCTCTTGAAACTTTCATCGCCGATCCCCTTCGCGCGAGCTCATCAGCTTCTTTATTTCCTTTCCTTCATTGTCACACATAGTCTTATACTTTCTGACAGGTCCCCCGCATTTACAATCAACAATAGTTTACTAACGTGGACTTATAACATTCAATATCAGTGCCTTCAGGGCAACTTGACTGTACACATAGAAATTTGTTTGGCTCGAGATCTTGTTGAAGTATTAAGCGCAGGGTTTCCAGTGTAATCCTGTATGACTGACCTGCAAAGATAGTCTCAATTCCACAACGTCCAGAACTTGTTCGTTGAAGGTTTCAATTTTCCGCTTTCGATCGAAGAGTACTTGTTCGCACTAACCTGTGTTAACCAAAAATAATTTACTACGAAGATATTCCTTCAGGCCGAAATGTCAAAATCCGGCAGTTACGAACGAATAGGAATGAATTGTCACAGGCGAAAAAACAGTATTCCGCGAAAATAGCTTAAACTTTTTTTGCACTTATCGATTAATATTATTTTTTTAATTGTGAATGTTACAAAAAATTCGGGATAATCGGTCTAAAAATCCGCGAAAAACCTCACTCGTTGAAATCAATTTCCTATTCGTTCGTAACTGACAATTACTCGCTACAGGAGGAATGTCTTCTTAAATTATATTGTTTTTGGTGTTAACTGCTAAGCCATTGGATTTAGCCCAGGTCGGCATATGTACGAAATATGGGTACGGAATATCACGGTCACCCCATTCTAAACTATGCTAAGTGCAACCAGTAAGGAAAGGCAGAAAGTCGGGCGGGGCCGACTATATAATACCCTACACCTCCCTAACAATGCGATAAGGGTTATTGCGATAATAATTTGAAATAATTTGTAAATGGGTAAGAACATATATATGCGGATATATCTAATTCTGAACAGATAATCGCTAAATTAAGCAATATTCGTTCCTAAATTGAGAAACATCTTTCTGGAGAATTTTGTAATGATCGGAAGTAAAGTACAACTTCTATAGCGCTTTGTAACCAAATCAGGAGGAACATATATATGGAGCTTATATATAAATCTGAATCGATTTTCCCTGAATACTCATTCATGTAAAACAGAAACATCTTTCTGTCGAATTTCGTACTGATCGGATATAAAATACAGTCTCTACAGCGCTTGAATGTCAAATCGGTGCTAACATATATATGGGGGCTATATCTAAATCTGAACCGATTTTCTCCGAATTTGGCAGTATTCCTTCATGTAATAAGAAACCTCTTTCAGCCAAATTTCGAACTGATTGGATATAAAATAGAGTTTCTACAGCGCTTACATGTCAAATCGGGTGCAACATATATATGGGGGCTATATATAAATCTGAACCGATTTCCCCCAAATTTTGTATTGTATCTAAGTGTATCACGAGACTACTCTCTGTCAATTTTTGTACAAATCGGTTACAAAATGTTGCTTATACAGTGCATATATGCCAAATCGGAGGTACATATATATGGGAGCTAAATGTAAATCTGAACCGATTTTAACCAAATTCAATAGGGATCGTCCTTGGGCCTAAAAAAAGATATGTGCAAAGTTTCGTTGAGATCGGACCATAATTGCGACCTGTACTTTGATTACAAGAATTCGTCTACAGACAGACGGACATAGCTAAATCGACTCAGAAAGTGATTACAAGTCGATCGGTATAATAAACAATGGGTCCATCTCTTCTCCTTTTGGATGTTACAAACAAATGCACAAAGTCATAATACCCTGTACCACAGTGTGGTGTAGGGTATAAAAAGGTAGTTTTTCAGGAGAGGCGATCAAAATCTGATGCATTTTTTAAATTTGTGTGGAATTCCTTTATAATGCAAATCGAATGACCTTTACTGTTTTGTAAATAACTTTTAATTGGGATGACGGATAGACACCTAATTGGCTGAATATAATTTGGAATAAGTAGAAATTAAAAATGCAATTTCCCTTAAAACATGCTAAGTCGACTTAGCATGTTTTAGAATGGAGGTATCGATATATTAATAAAAAGTGCAGCATGAAGTGAAAGATAACTAAACCTTCTGATTTCCCAGCAAACTTCGTGGCCGAATATCTCGAAAACAAGGGCTAACCTGGAAAAACGCTCGAAATTGTGCTACCCATATGGTCTCCTTCCAGTTGCATTGTAAGGTGCCAATTTCGAGCACAGTGTAATTTAAGTCACATGCGTCCGGATAAATTACTTTAGTCCGTGCGTTCCTCGCCTACATCTACTCTAAAGGTGACATAACTTAAGAAGTTCTCTATCATCCTATATGTGTTATCACTGAAGCCCTAAGTAAACATCTTTAGCATATTGTGTTCCTTTTTCTGCGTAAAAGGAAATGATGCAGTCATTTCCATTTGGCCGTATGTCGGTTGAAAGCTGTAGTTTTTCCTGAGATTTGAACTGGGGGTTGGGGTATACACCCTGGGGTAGTATTCCAGGTCTCAGGAGATGAGCATCGACAAGCAGATTACCGGTCGGTAGACATTTAAAAGTAACCTCGCAAAACAGAAATTTGGCATTTGAACATGAGGTGGGCTGTAGGTCCACCCTTGAATATTGTACAAGGGCTAAAATTTGAACTCGGCAGTCCCTCTGCTTTCACAAGGTGAAATTTTATGAAATTACCCCACTGTATGAAATTACCCCACTGTGCAGCATTGCTACTATAGCTTGTCAAATTCCGCATTAACAATACGGTTATAGGTATGTACCTTTGTTGTAGTAAGTGCACATATCTAGTACTTCCACTTTCAAGTTCACTTTGGTGAATCCCCATATTTGATTCATTTCATTTTACCGACAATTGCAGTAGTTTCTGCCTCATTTGAATGCACGCGACGTTTTTAACTGTATAACAATGAAGGTTAGTTACATCGACCCTCAGGCTGCATTTACATATGTACCTCTGTTTATCTTCCTCTCCGAAATCAAATGACGACTCTGCATTCGATAATGTATTTCGACAATGACCACGACAACTGTTTATACCTTTGTAGGCATTCCTCTCACTCGTTGCAGTTATTGCATGTGTACGTACATATGTATGTGTTTATGTATTTACATCGCAATGAACGGACACATGCCTATAATTGACAGATTATTTAAAATCTCATGATTAAATGCAAAAACACAAAACAACTGTATTTCTACAAGAAACATCTTAGAATGCAATGAGAGAGAAATGGAGAGAGTAGCGGTTTATTTGTGCAATTGTCACCCACATACGAAGGACGGCACACTAGGGTTCCCAAAGGTTGCAGCAAACCAAAATAGAGTTTTTCGTTTTCCTTTGGTTTTTTATCGTTTGTTGTAAAGAATTTTCAATCATTGTAATATTACGTATATTTCCCCTAAATTGTTACATTTCTAAAAAACCAGGGTTAATCACTTTCTCGAATAAACCCTACCAGCAGATGGAATTGCAAATAGTACACTCAGTACACAAAAAGAGAGGCGAAGAAAACTAATTGAAATGATTGAGAGTCTAAGAAGAGCAGTAACAATACTAATAAGCCACAGCGACGCCAGCTGAACATTTAAACCTGAACTTGTGCTAGTCGGTTATCAATTGACCCTCTTCTTCTTAGATTGCACATGCCCATACATGCCGACCCACACAAAATAAATTCTAACATATACATCTGCACTAAACACAGATCTAAATGAAAGCGAATGCAAAACATACATTAGGCATGTTTTCGTTACAAGCTAGCACTTTTAGTTTAGCACTTTGCAACGAAAACAACTGACTTCCACTAACTGGCACATAAGCAATAAGTGGCGGATTTTCACTATCTGGTAGCAATGGTGTCATGAGTTGCGAAGAAAGAACAGTGCGAAACAGACAAAAAATTCGTGAAAAGTATTTATAAAACATATATTTACTATTCTATGTTCAATTGTTTACACTCTTTTGCAAATATTAAAATAATTTCTCATTTTTGTTCTTCTTCTTCTCGTTAATTCACAATAATTGATAAAATCTCTCCAAAAATGAGATGCCATATTGCTAAATATAGGGTGCCCAATCTGGCAACATCATACTCGATTAAGACATTAACACAAGCACCAAACTTCATCGGGAACTAATAGTGCTTAAAAGTGCTTAGCTCCCCATACAAATTAAGCACTTATGGTGTAACGAAAACACGCCTATTATAACATACAGTGAGGGGCACAAATAAGTGGAGAATATTTATTTGAAGCAAATAAGGCGTACATTAAGATGTATATGTCAATTTTTACTTTAAATTAAGACAACAGAAGAAAAACTGTAAGAAAGTTCTATTCGAATAAGCCGACTAAATTATACCCTTATATATATTATATACATATATATTATGTCCGGTGGTTCCCATGAGGAACAAAGGGCGACAACATGATGATTTTTAATTTCTCTCCAGCATCGACCGCTTTCGTTGACTTCGAGTTTATTTTGTCACCACCATGTGGGTTCCAGTCTATGGTAGTTTTTGCGTTGAGAATACTTTATATTGAACTACTTTGTTACAACATAATTAATTTGAACATGTCACCTTTGGAATATTTGTTTATGAGAGAAAATTATTTTTCAAATTTATGTTACTTCGTATTTTCATTTCAAGAAAGCAATACATATTTATTTCAATTGTGTGAATATATTCTGTCTCAATATTTTGATATGTGGTCTTCGAAGCGTGTGACCAATCCAGCGCAATTTGCGTTCGAGATTATCTATGTGGATTGGCCGTTGGTTTAATAGTCGCCGCAGGTTGATATTCGAGATGGCGTTTGCCCAAAATATTTTTAATATCCTTTGAAGACAGCGATTGATGAATACCTGGCATTGCGTGATGTTGGCATTGCGTGATGTTATATTCCAGGACTCGCAGTCATAGAGGAGGACTTATTTTACGCAGGAGTTGAATATGCTTATCGTAGTCCAATTCGAGATAGCAGTCGACTTCCATGCAGGTCGTCAAATACCGAAAGATTGATTGACTTTGGATATTTGAAACTAAATATCGTCGTGACAGCCACGAGTTATTGTTAGAATGCAGCCAAGGTAGCAGAAATCATTAAACTCTTCTAACTCGATGTTGCGTATTTAGAATTTGGTGTTATTAAGGGTGTTACAGTGAATTACCTTACATTTATTAATAATGAGCCTTATCCCGCTTTTGCAGATTCACGATTAAAGCTATTACTCACTAATGACTAACTTGGCGTTATATATACAAAGATTGTATGAGAGTAATACTTGTTGTGGGCCAAATATACCTTTTTTTTGCAAAAGTATTCTAAAGCTCCGAAAATCAGAAACATAAATTGGATATATGTATGTATTAATCACAATTTATATTCAAGCTCATTATGTACACATTTCGTTTCGATCAGTTGAATTTATATCTTCCTCTGGAGCGTACGTCGTTTGCGAAATTTATATGTTGCCCGAAAATTCGAGATCGTCAATACAACTATCTACCTGCAAATGTTAAGCTTTTGCAGGCGAATTTTATATTTCAGAAGCCGATTCATAAATAATAACTACGCTTCTTATTAAGAAATATGTACATTCGTGAACTCAAATTGATTTATTTAAAATTAAATGCTAAGGCACTGTCACATTACATCTGTTTCTGTTTGTTATTGTTATTATACCCTCCACCATATGCTGAGGTATGGGCTATATCGATCCATGTTTTATTATAGTCTCCGTAAAAGAAAACTATCAGCCAATTTTATTTCTTTATATCATATAAGCCGTAAACTTTAACCGGAATTGGAAAGTATACATTTAATTATACCGCTCACACCTAAAGGGTGTGACCGTAGGTTTCTGATCCGTTTTAATCCTCTCTAAAAAGGTCCCAACAGATTTGATTTCTTGAAACAAAAAAAAAAATTCAATTGTGCTGAAATTTGCGAATTTGTATAAAATTTTAAATAAAATCGTTCACAGGAGTAAAGTAACCCATTGGATAACATTTTTATATAGCCCATATACGTTTTGGACATCTTAGCAGCAAATACTAACTGACTGTGCAAGAGTTGTTAATTTGGATTTTATTTTAACCACAACCAGAAGCGCAGTTCACATCATTTGTCCACATTTGAAAAAGTCGACGTTTTCACGTCTCAGTTAGATCTTTTATGCATTCGCTGGGTATTTTTCGTTATCCTATAAACTTTTATTTAAAAAATGCTCACCTTTCGTTTTTTTCAATATGATATATGGCTTTCAGAATATGCAGCAGACTCTCATAAATCCAAACCCGTAATTGGATTATTGGATACTCAATATTTGTAAAAGTTATGGGCGAAATTCTAAACAAGGCCCGGCAATTTTGGACATTTTTCTTATCGAATTCAGAGACATTTTTAAATTAATGTTTAAAAAAATTATAAATTTCTTTTTTAATTTCAACCGAAAAAATGCCAGTTATGTTATCTTTAAAACGACGTAAACTTTGTAAAAATCGGTTTAGTACTTCAAGAGTAATCACAAATTTTATAAAACCTAAAAATTCACTTTTTAATTTTTTTTTAATTTCAAATCCCCGTAAAATTTTGGAGTTTTTTTAAGTAAATGTCAGCGATGTCTTATTTTACCATTTAGCAACTTTTCATAAAATTTTTGGGCAAAAATAAAATTATAGATTCTGACCTATAAGTAGTATGTTTTCTTTTTTTTTATAATAAAATGTCCTTCTCTTAATTTGTATTGTCATTGGCAACAAATCATTGTAATTTTCTTAAATATTGGGACATCTGTAGGGCCATTTTGTATTGGAAAAACTCATGTTGGGGCTACCAAACCCTTTCAATCATACAGCTCTCTACAACCTTGTAAAAAATTATCATGACCCTTCCGAAAAAAAGTATATTTATTTTTTAATATTATAAAAAATTTAATTTTTTTAGAATTTGCATTGTTCTAGGCGATTTCTTCGAAATTATGTTTTTTAACAAAATTAAGTTAAATTTTAATTTTTTTGTTGATTGCATTTCTCTAAAAAAGTACGTTGGGTTTGCATTTTTAAAAAAAGTTGCGTCAAAAAATTGCAATTTTATAAGAAAAGTCATTATAATTACGCATTCCTACAAAATATTTTTTTTAATGGTGTTTTTGTTTCTGGAAAAAAATGTTGCCCCGTCGCGGTGAAATACTAGAAATTATTTGTCCTTTTAAATCAAAATAATTTAGTATTTAACTTAACTCAAATTTTCAATATTCTAAATGTGTTGGAAAAGTGCAATTTTCGCGTCAAGGGCAAAGAACATGATGCACTTTCTGCAGAAACGAAATCGCCTTCTATTTAAAAAAAAAATTTATTGAAAATGTCATTACATTAAATTTTTATTGAAAATTTCATGGATATTGTATTTTTTAACCCCTTAAGGTTAACTGAAGCAATTGACTTTCCTTAACATAAAAACAAAAGCAACTTTAAACAAAAATGCATTCAACGAAATTTTCTAGAAAAATTATTTTGGAACCAATTTTCTAGAAATATGCAACTTGAACAAAATTTTCTAGAAATGTGAAATTTCGACAAAATTTTTCAGAAAAAGTAAATGTTGACAAAATTTAAAGAAAAAAATTAATATAATCGTATTATCGACAACATTTAAAAGAAGAATGCAGTTTCGACGGAATTTTCTGGAAAAATAACATTTTGCATAAATTTTCAAGATAAATGCAATTTTGAAGATTTTTAATGAAAAATGAATTTTAATGAAAACCTATTTTGACAATATTTTCTATAAAAACGCGATTTCTATCAAACTTTCTAAAAAAAAAAAATCTATTATGTGTAAACATTTAATTTAGCTGACAACAAAAATAATATAGAAAAAAAAAATATTTTGCATAATGATCACTGAAACCTCTATACTAGGACTTCCCGATTTTGTTAATATGGTTTTTTATTGCATTTCTCTAAAAAATTGCGTTAGTAGTGCACTGTTTACAAAATTTCGTCGAAAAATTACAAATTTATAGAAAGTTTCATTATAATTATGCATTCCTACAATTTTATTTTGAAAAATTCTTCAAATAAGCATTCTTCTAGACTTTTTTCAAATTATTTTTTTAATCAATTTCTTTATATATGATTTTTTGTCGAAAAAGTGTCAGAATTGCATTTTTATAGAAAATTGTATCGATATTGCATTTTTTTTAACATTTCCGGTTAACATTCCTTATTCCTGTGGCCATTAATCTTTGGTCATCGACCTTTAAACCGCTCATAGACCTTTTTATCAGGGTCATCAGGGATTGTAGAACATTTAAATATTGCCATAATTCTCTAGAAAAATAAAATTTTCAATAAAAACGTAATTTGGCAAAACTTAAAACAATACAACTGCGAAAAAATTATTTAGAAAAATGTAACTTTGAGGAAATTTTCTAGATAAATGTAATCTTGAGGATTTTTTTAGAAATATGCAATAATATTTTAGAGAAATGTAATTTTGACGATGTTTTAATGAACACGTATGTACATATTTTGACGATAGTGTCTATAAATCAACGATTACTATTACATTTTCTAAAAAAATCAATTTTGTGTCAAAAAATAATTTTGCTGACAACGATACTTAATACAGAAACTGTTTACTAATTTTCGAATCTCACTGTAACAGTAAATTCGCATAATGACCATTGAATTGCATTCATGTAGTTTTATAGATATATACTCGTACAGTGAGGAACAATTTGCTTTTGTTGTTGCTATATTTCGATGAGATACAAATTGAGAAATACTGTTGTCACACACACACATCCAGGCAAACAAATGATTAGTAGCACTATATAATACAAATGAACAGAGAGGAAGACGGACAAACGTTAATTCATTCTCATGTGTAGAGTTAATCAGTCGATAGTGGAGGAGTTTAGTTTTGTTCAATGAACGTAAATGTGAGCGGGTAAAATTGGGAGTTATTTTTTTATTTATAGGGGAAGTTCGACAGAGAGAGAGAGTGTGTATGAAGGTATATAAAAGGAAGTATGTACGCGAGTTAGTGCACCACATTGCTGCAATTGTGGCCGGTATCCAAAATACTCGTGAGTGAGTGTTGACGTGCATCTGCCCTTTTTGTTTGAGAGAGTAGGTATTTACCGTATGGTTTGTTTGCTATACCCATAGGTACGAGTGTGTGTGGCAGTTTGGTTTATAGCTGGTATTGTTTTCTTTTTTGCCTTTTTTGTTTTGTTTTTGCCATTCACATCTATCATCATGTTTGTCAGCCGCCAGCCAGCCAGCCAGGCTGCATACATCTTTCTGTGCATGTATGTAGCTACATACATACATATAACTAGATATTGTGTATATTTAGCAGCCGCTTCTAAAACGTCGTCGTCGCCGTTTTCGACTACTCTGCATCTCTCGCCATCACTTCGGGCATTGTGTTTGCTCGTCGATGGCTGTTTTAGTGTTTACGTTGTTAATAAAAGATCATCAAACAGAGCTGAAAGACATCAGTTGATATTTAGACGTTGACGCGTTCAAACCGTATTTTGGTTATATTTCTGAGTGTTTATTAGCGTTTTTTCGCAAAACAAAACTGTGTGAATCTTGTGAAATTGAATTGGTGTGAATTCGAAAAGTCTTGAAATTTCTGTGCGCAATTTAACAAAAAAGGAAACTAAGCTGAACTGCAAAAATCCTGTGATCTATATTTGTTAATCTTTTAAAAATCTAAAAAACCAACCGCATTATGCCACCCACCGGTATTTCCCTCGATGAAGCTGATCACCATCACTCACACCATGAATACAAAAATCGTTTCGATCCTGCCCACACCAACGGAAATGGCGCTCATATAGCCGCCGATGACGAGGAAGATGATATTTACACAGAAGTTCGTAAACAAACTAGGTAAGCATGCTGATGATGCGAAAATCGTGGTTACATATGGCATTGATGTCCTGCTCAACATTTGAAATATTGTGGTGTGAATATAGAGATGTCATATATAAAATTTCCTGATAGTACAAAATGCCATAGATTTATATATGTTCATCACCAAAAACGACCATATGGTAAAGAGTTCAAGTTGTGATACAAGTTCGATTCGACATCTTTCAAAAGTCTACTTATGATCCGAAGTGGTTGAAATTGTATCTTGCTTTAACCCCTCTGTACACAGATAAAAATGTCATAATATTAATTAAAATGGCTTTGATTTCATACTAAAAGTAAGGACAATTTACTTAACACTAATTATATTTTCTTCAATATAAGTACAAAATGGGCTTATTTCAATGTTTTATTGTCTCTGTCGTCAAATTAAAGTAACGACTTTTTCAGTGTAGTAATAATTGGCAAATTTAGGCTAAAGTTCCTTCCTTCCCTGAAACCCAATATTTGAAATGATCAGTAAACAATTTATAACTTCATTTTTTTTCTAAAATCAATTGCAATAAATTAGATTTTTCTACACAAAAAAAAAATTAAATTAAAGTATGGCTCCAAAGACGTCCTTAGTCTTTAAAATATGTACATTTTTCTCTTAAAATACAGATAATATAATTAATATTAATTAAATTTTCTTAATTTTAAGTACAAAACATACTTATTTCAAAGATTAATGACGTCTTTGAAATTATCTGTAAAAAATTTCATAAATTAATTTTTCTAAAATTGTTTGCAATAAATTAGATTTTTCTACACTGAAAAAAAATTGTTTACGAAATTAAAGAATGGCTCCAAAGACGTTCTTAGTCTTTAAAATAAGTACATTTTGTTCTTAAAATACAGATCATATAATTAATATTAATTCAATTTTCTTAATTTTAAGTACAAAATATACTTATTTCAATGATTAAAGGCGTCTTTAAAATTATCTGTAAAAAATTTCATAAGTTATTATTTTCTAAAATCAATTGCAATAAATTAGATTTTTCAACACTGAAAAAAAATAAAAAAATTTCAAATACGTACATTTTGTTCTTAACATACAGATCATATAATTAATAATAATTACATTTTCTTAATTTTAATCTGTAAAAAATTTCATGTTAATATTTTCTAAAATCAATTGCAATAAATTAGATTTTTCACCACTGAAAAAAAATTGTTTTTAAAATTAAAGAATGGCCCCAAAGACGTCTTTCAAATAAGTACATTTTGTTCTTAAAATACAGATCATATAATTAATATTAGTAAAATTTTCTTAATTTTAAGTACAAAATATTCTTATTTAAAAAATTAATGGCGTCTTTGAAATTATCTGTAAAAAATTTCATAAGATAATTTTTTCTAAAATTATTTGCAATATATTTCTTATTTCAATGATGAATGGCGTCTTTGAAATTATCTGGTAAAAAATTTCCTAAGTTAATTTTTTCTAAAATTATTTGCAATAAATTTGATTTTTCTACACTGAAATTTTTGTTTATAAAATTAAAGAAAGGCTCCAAAGACGTCAGTAGTCTGTGAAATAAGTACGTTTTGTACCTTAAATACAGATAATATAATTAATATTAATTAAATTTTCTTAATTTTAAGTACAAAACATACTTATTTCAAAGATTAATGACGTCTTTGGAGCCTTTTTTATAATAATATAATTAATATTAATTAAATTTTCTTAATTTTGAAATTATCTGGTAAAAAATTTCCTAAGTTCATTTTTTCTAAAATTATTTGCAATAAATTTGATTTTTCTACGCTGAAATTTTTGTTTATAAAATTAAAGAAAGGCTCCAAAGACGTCATTAGTCTGTGAAATAAGTACATTTTGTACCTTAAATACAGATAATATAATTAATAATAATTAAATTTTCTTAATTTTAAGTACAAAACATACTTATTTCAAAGATTAATGACGTCTTTGGAGCCTTTTTTATAATAATATAATTAATATTAATTAAATTTTCTTAATTTTAAGTAAAACACATACTTATTTCAAAGATTAATGGCGTCCTTGGAGTCTTTCTTAAATTTACGACAACATTTTTTTCAGTGTATTATTATAGAGTACATCTGCTATAAGTTAGTAAAGGAAAAAATTAGTAAAAAGTTCGATTAACATGTAAATTTGCAATGTCGATTAAAAAATATTTTTTATAGAAATTCAATTGAAAAAATAACTGTCCTTTCTGCGAATTTAAAAATTTTTCAATTCAAACATTTTTCCTGGGGAAAACCTCCAATTTTGTCATCTCTCTCTAGGTAATTGGTAATACAAACATGAATCCCCTGCATACATTTCGCCCAAGCCTAAAGTGGTTATTTTTGGTGACAGCATCACATTTTGGCCAATTGCCAAATAAATAGAACATGTTGTTGCTTTGGCATTGGCTTTGATTTTTAACCAAAAACTTATTATGTTATTTAGAAAAATGATTCCATTTCATTTTCATTGGAAAATGCGAAAAGCTGCAAAAGGTTTATGAACTATTCACATATAGAATTATTTTTATTTTCTCTGTGCCCCTCAAAAAACAACAGCAACAACTATAATTAATAATTCGCAAATAATCAGGCGATTTTATTTTTTGTTTATAAATAAAACAAAATACGACTATCTTTTTCAATTTCAGTGAAATAAACATAATTTGCGTCACATTTGTTTTCTTTTTATTTTTTATTTTTTAAA
Organism: Eudasyphora cyanicolor; assembly: GCA_963930755.1. Taxonomy (NCBI): domain Eukaryota; kingdom Metazoa; phylum Arthropoda; class Insecta; order Diptera; family Muscidae; genus Eudasyphora; species Eudasyphora cyanicolor. The sequence goes on from OZ005734.1 coordinate 335,830,550, forward strand.
TTCCTGATTCATGCATCTACCATTAGCATGTGAGGCATACTAAGTTTGACATTTAGCTTGGAATACTATATGTCTACTATGAGAAATAAACATGTAGTTTGGTATTTTGTTTATTAAATAGCAAATATTTAATTATAATAAACAAAAATCCCCTAAAGTTGTCTTTCACGTGGTTTTGCTTTATTCCCTCGATTTTATAAATAGTATTTATCGATATTGCAAACGAATAATATGAATAAAAATAATAATAAAACATTATTCTATAGAACTGTAATGCTTATCGATTGTTTATCCATTATATCGTAGATAGAGTGCAGGATAAACCGACTTATTTCATTTCGATAAACATATTTTTTTTAATAAAAATTTCAATATAAATTGAAAATGTTTTTTTTTCTTTTTAAGTTTTTTGAATCTCTTCTATGAATTTAAGATATACACTTTTATGATATGACTCAATTTATCGTGTAAATCATGACTTTAAAAATCCGATATCAAAATATATCGAAAATACTCTAGGTTGGCCTATCCTAAATATCGACAACATCAATAACTCAATATGAATTAATTGTCATCAATAACAAACAATCGATAATTGAACTATTACGGCCAAATTCACAATCTTCGGTTATATTCTACAGTTAGAGCTAACCTACGGTTATAGCTGTCATACCATATGGAATTTAAAATGTTAGCTATTGATTAGCTCTAACCAGAGATGGTTAAAATGTGGGTTAGTAGTTTCCGGAAGTTATCGATATATGTACTGTACTACCGTAACGGAAACTCTGAATAGTTTTTTTATGTTTCACATGTTAGTCACGTTCAGTATCACCTTATTTGCTGTGAATTTCCCGTATATTTCACAAAGTATTCGTTAAGTCCTTATCACCCATCGATGACACACCTTTACATTTTCACAATCAAATTAAATTATGTATGTACAATGAATCCGAATGAAGGTAATTCTATTATCACTGTTTCAGTGTTAATTCAATGACAAAACGTATTTGTTTAAAATAAGGTCATATGGATATTTTCAAATTGCAATGTGAAATAAAACTTTAACTAAGAACATAATTATACAGAAAACACAAACGCTTTTATAAATCGTTTAATCTGCAGTACTTTTTATGAAATAAAAATATTTCGCTGGCCTACAGCAAGACCATTTTCGATATATTTTTTATCGAAATTTAAAACCATGACTTCTACGCATATCAGCCATAATTTTAGCTCGTTTTTCATTTTAATAACGGGCATTCCAATAAGAGTGATACGATTTTTTTGAAAAAAAAAACACACTTATTGTTAAGGAAATTTAAAAGTTTTTTATTTAATGTGAAGTACAATCGATACAATAAAGTTCTAAATAAAAAGTCATACTTGTGCAGGAACGAATTCGATGAACCCAATTTTCGAGCACTTTTTCCACTAAATCAAGTCGTATGCCATGAATGGCACGTTCAATATTGACTTATAAAGCTTGAAGAGAGTCTGGTTTATTTCGAAGGACCAATGACTTGAAGTAACCCCACAAGAAATAGTCTAATAGTGTTAAATCACAACTTCTTGGAGGCCATTCAATATCACAATTTCTTGCAATAATAGAATCTCCAAACTTTTCTCGCAACAATTCAATTGTTTCATTTGATATATGGCACGTAGCCACAATCGGTCAATGGCAAAAATATAGCTCTTAACGAGAGCTAAAATATTGCTCATGGGTGTCAAGGTCGTAGGTCGACTGGAAAGTGTTTTTTTCGATTTAACAAAAAAATTGACTTAGCATCATTTTCAAATGTGAACGGAAAGTTAATTTTTGCTCTAGCTGCTTAACGGTACGTCGGATCGGGAAACGGTCAATGGCAAAAAGATAGCTCTTAACGAGAGCTAAAATATTGCTCATGGATGTCATGTACGTAGGTCGACTAGAAAGTGTTTGTTTGGATTTAAAAAAATGACAGCATAATTTTCAAATGTGAACGGAAAGTTTATTTTTGCTCTAGCTCTTTAATGGCACGTCGAATCGGGAATCGGCCAATGGCGAGCAGATAGCTCTTAACGAGAGCTAAAATATTGCTCATGGGAGTCAAGGTCGTAGGTAGACTGGAAAGTATTTTTTTTTTATTTTTAAAAAATGGACTTAGCGCACGAAAAGTTGCAATTAGAGAACGATAATTTTGATAATAAAACGAAATAATTTGTAAACTTTGTTCTTGCGTATATCTCTTCATGATGAAATTGTAAACACTACTGAATACACTCAAAAACAAATGACAGATCATGATATATCACAAATGGCCGAAACGTCACTTCAAAATCATATCATCCCTATTGGAAACCATAATAACCTCGAAGTACCTCCCACACAAATGGACCATTTTGCACCAAAAGTTAACAGCTTATACAGCTTTAATACCAGTACATACTTTAAAGTTATTAATTGCAATTTAAATTGATAAACAATTGATTAAAACAAAAAATAAATATATTTACGAATATTTTTTGCGTACTGAAGGTGAGTGGATTCTTAAGTCGGTTTATCAGACTGAACTTTCTTTCTTGTTCTATCGACAAAAGTTCATTCATTTTATTTAGTTTTTTGGTTCTCCTGTAAAATGTTCAAAAATTATGATTTGTCCTTTTTCGTTTCTGATGACGATAGTTAACAATTATTTTTTATTTTACAAAATTTGATATTTGTCAAATTATTCTCCCCGTGTATAACATATGGCCTGAGTATTACTCATAACGCTACTACTAATTTTAATGCTGCCAAAAAAATATTCTAAATTCTTTGTTTTTTGATATCTCAAAAGTTTGCAAAACTCAGTTTACTTTTACCTCAAATTACAATAAATGAAAACTGTTGCACTTTTGTTGCAGTTTCATAAAGTAAACTTTTAATTGAATTGTCCCACCAACAAATTACGTGATCTGTTGGGAATTTTTTGCAAACTTAATTGAAAATTATCGCCTTTGTCTGTTGGCTTCGTTCTGTGTTATTCAATATCTAGGTAATTGCTTAAAAATATTTTTTTTAGATTTTACACTTGACAAGCAATAAAATAGCAGTGGTATATAAGAAGGCGTTGCATTTAACAATTAGGTTTAGTTTAAGAGTGGCAGACTATGTAAATCGGCTCACTTAGACTATGTAGTCCATTGTAAGTGGCCGTAGGTTTAAACATAGCACCTCCCGCAGAACCAATTTAATTGCTTCAGAAAGCTCAAAACATGGCGGATTTTAACATCAGCCAAATTTTCTAACTCCCCAGGGAAATTAGAACCTAAGCTAGCCTGTCAGCTTCTAGAGACCGAACAAAGGCACTGAAAGTGTTCTACTCTACCTCTGTAAAATTTATTTCGCAAGACCTCCAATCTCTCTACCTGCCGTTCAGTAAGTTAGTGAGTGACCCGTCATGACAAACACGATAAGTGTTTGTCATGACGGGTCAGAGTGTAGTCTACACTCATGACGGGTCGGACTACACTCATGACGGGTCGGAGTGTAGTCCTGATTCACACGAGCGAATTTTCTCCAAGCTAGTGTCAAAGTTTGTTGGAGAGATGGGCAGGCGGAAAGAGCTCTTTAATTCTCTCTCCTATAAACTGACACTTGCTTGGAAAAATTGCCTCGTGTGAATCAGGACTTAGGCAGTTCCTGACTAGTGACCATCTTTACTTGTTGGACACTATATCGCAGGGGGAGGCATGCCTGTATATTCCAGTTCCAGTGGAAGGGGTAAGCAAGTTTCTAGTCGTGAAAATTCATCTATAGATAGAGTTCAGTTAAATATAGAGTAATACTTCTGCAACATCATAATTGCTTAATTTATACACAGGTCTAAGCGATTTTTAAGCGCTATTAGTTATAATAGATACATTTCCCATTAGCGGTCCAGACTTAATAGAGTGCAGTGTGGCAACTCTTCTTTGTGAAGATTTGTTGTCACTTATTTGTGAATTAAGGGGAAGAAGAATAACAAAATTAGTTATTGACAATTGCAAAAGGATTGCAAACCATTAAACATAGAATAGTTAAACTATTTTTTAATAGATTTCATGAGTTACTAAATTTTTCATCGTATTCTGCATTGGTTTTTCTTTCGACTCACGACGCCATGGTATCAGTTAGCGGAAATACGTCACGTAGTGGAAATACCCCGGTTAGTGGAAGTACGACAGTCAATGAAATTACTCCAGTTAGTGGTAATACGTCATTAAAGCTAAGTCCCTATTTAGACTGGCATTCTCTTTTCAACCTGCCTCTGCGTTTAGACGATGAATTCTGTGTCGGCAAGAACTGTTTTCATCGTTGCTTTTTCTGACATTCTGCCATTTTGAACAGGTGAAAAATGTTGTGTATCGTGTCGTATTTTTTAATGTATGTGTATTCAGAAAAATAAAGAAGAATAAAAAGGAAAAATATGAGTTAAATACCCGAACAGAAATTAACGAATAAAAAATAAAGCGAAATGTCAAAATGTGAAAATAATTTGCAGCTAACTTCACTGCGAATGAAAAACGTAGAACGTTCAGCCGAGTATGGGAGAGTTTTTCTCCCCTCTTGCCGACTGCCTCTCTATCCCACAAAACGCCGATAATCCGCTGAACATTCAGCCAATGTAAATAGGGACTATGTATACACGATTAGAATATGACAGTTAGTGGAAATACGTCCCTTAGCGGAAAAACGCCGGTTAGTGGAAGTACGCCAATTAATGAAATTACACCAGTTAGTGGTAATACGTCAGTAAGTGCAAATACGTTGATTTCGATGCAGACCTTCTAAACTAAAACCATTAGCTCGTAGAGAAATTACGCCCTTTAAGTGCAATATCTTAAGAATCAGTCGATTTAAAAATATATGGTGTAAATTACGACAACACGTATATGACTTTGTCTTCTATTTTTGTAGTAAATTGAGTTATGCTGTTCAGATTATATTCAGATTATTCACAAAGGCTATGAGATAAATATAAAACTGAATTTCAATGGAAAATTTTTTATTACCCTCTCATAATTTATGACGAATAGGGAGGACCCTCAGGGGATATCTCCCGTTAAGTCGTTGTGGGCACTTTAGAAATTAATTGTACTGTGTAAACATGAGCAATTTTCTTTAATGTTATTTTAAATGAATAATTTTAATGATTCAAACTGACTGAAGTCCAATCAAATAAGTGTAGCAAAGTTCGATCACAATCGGAGATTGATAAGAAAAAAAATATAAATATGTACTTCTATATCATCAGAAAACTGAATAAACTGACCAAGTCCATTTATAATAATTTTTGATATCTGACCGTGTTTTTTTTTCAAATTATAGAGGAGGAATATTCTATTAATTAGTAAAAAAATAAATATATTGAAATAATAAATTAAATTTATATAAAAATATTTATCGAAATGGACAAATTATAGAGGAGGAATATTCTATTAATTAGTAAAAAAATAATGAAAATTGCATAAATATATTGAAATAATAAACTAAATTTAAATAAAAAATATTTACCGATATGGACTTGGTCCCAAAATTAGTCGAAGTGACATATAGATGGAGATAGTAGTTTGAAAAAAATACTTTCGTGAAAAGTGGCAACCTTCTAAAAACAAATATTTGAAATTTCAAGCCGCCACGTTGTTTAGTTTTTCATGAGCACTCAAATGCAAACGATCTCTTGAATTTGTAAACGTGGAAAGAAAAATTGGTCACCTATATGTAATACAACACTTTCATTTGTAAGGTCTTAGTCCGACCAATATTAAAACCGAGCTAGATTATTCTTTGGGGGAGTCTGCTCCTTCGTTTATAACTATAAAATATTGGGTGGCAGAATTTAAACGAATGAGGTGTCCACGCCTGAAATTGTTAAAAAAAATCCACAAAATGAAGTTTGTGAACTAGCTGTAGTTATAGGCATTTCTAAAAGTGCTATATATCGCATATTGACGGAAAATTTTATGATGAGAAAGCTGGCAGAATTTAAACGAATGAGGTGTCCACGCCTGAAATTGTTAAAAAAAATCCACAAAATGAAGTTTGTGAACTAGCTGTAGTTATAGGCATTTCTAAAAGTGCTATATATCGCATATTGACGGAAAATTTTATGATGAGAAAGCTGTGCGCAATATAATAATACAATACAATACAATATATTACATTTAGCTGCTTTTTAGATAAAATCGTCTCTTTGTGGTTTTTCGTGATAAAAATTCAGGGGGAACTTTGTAAAAGTAGGAGTCGGGGGTGGACAATAGTATTTGTTTTTGGTATGTCCCAAGTAAAAGTTACAAAAAAACTAATATCACATTTAATTGTTTTGATCTTGTTATGAACAAATCTAATGTAGAATCAGCATCAGTGTTGCCACAGCAGAAATATTTTTCCGACCAAAATTTTTCCAAAAACCGACCAAAACCCATTGTAGCCGACCAATTTTATAAAATCAAAGTTTTCGATATTTTGTAAATTTTGTAACAAAATTTTCCGATTCGCATTCAATGATATAACAGAAAAAATATCTAGAATTGTTCGATTAATTGATTCTGGGTAAAATTCGCCAAATTTTATAGGTATTTCAGCCGATTTAAGTTAAAGACATACACTATTGCTACTGAATTCTGAAGATGATAGAGTGGTGTCTATCGAAACTGCAGTCAATTCTACCAAGCAATTAAAACTCTCTACCAAATTTTGTATTTGTTTCTATTACACAATAGTACGAAATTTCGTTAATTGTAGTATTTAAAAAGTTGAAAAATTCAGTGATGGTCGTAAATTTACAAAATTTCAGCAAAATACCAGATGTAGACAAAACTGTAAAGTCATAATTCATGCAGAAGGTCGAATCTGCTTGAATAATTTATGAGGGCACTCTATACATATAAGCAAAGTTTATAAATTTGTTTCTTTGAACACAAATGGCGAAATTCCGCAATTATGCTGAGATTTATGAACCAGAATTTCGGCATCAATCTACTCACGGCCTACAGAACAGGACTGAAAGAAATAATTGCTTTCCTCAGAAACGATAATTTAGACAACTACAAACCCCATTTCCGCTAAATGTAACTTCCCTTGTCGAGCCTGAAATTTTTATTTTCAAACAAAATTGTATTACAATGTAGTTGTCCACAATTTCGATCAACATGTCGATACTGCTTGCAGCGATTAAGAAAAAATATGGGGTTTGACAATCGACATTTCGAGGTATTTCCAGCAGTGTAAAGGTTTAACTTTCAGTAATTTACTTTGATATTATTATACCCTACACCACACTGTGGTACACGGTATTATAAGTTTGTTTCACGGCAGATGTTTGTAACACCTGAAAATAACACAGCTAGACCCACCTTAAAGTATACCGATCGACTCAGTATCACTAGCTGAGTCGATTTAACGATGTCTGTCCGTCCGTCCGTCCGTCCGTCTGTCCATGTAAAGTTGTTCGTCGACTACAGGTCGCAATTTCACTCCGATCGTTCTGAAATTTTGCAGTTTAGAGTATTTCGCGGCTGTTAAAATCGCTATTGAATTTGGTTGAAATCGGTTCAGATTTAGATATAGCTCACATATATATCTTTCGTCCGATTTGGCCCTTTAGTCCTATAGAACTTGTATTTTACATCCAATCGTTTTGAAATTTAGAATGGTAGAGTTTCTTGATCCATGAACCAACATTGCCGAATTTGAAGAAAATCGGTTAAGATTTAGCTATAGCTCCCATATATATGTTTCGTCCGATTTGGCCCTTTAGTCCTATAGAAGCTGTATTTTACATCCGATCGTTTTGAAATTTAGAATGGTAGAGTTTCTTGATCCATGAACCAACATTGCCGAATTTGAAGAAAATCGGTTAAGATTTAGCTATAGCTCCCATATATATATGTTTCGTCCGGTTTTTTCTCTTTAGTCCTGTAGAAGCTGTATTTTACATCCAATAATTTTGAAGTTTAGAATGGTAGAGTTTCTTGATCCATGAACCAACACTACCGAATTTGAAGAAAATCGGTTAAGATTTAGCTATAGCTCCCATATATATGTTTCATCCGATTTGGCTCTTTAGATCCAATCGTTTTTATACCCTACACCACACTGTGGTACAGGGTATTATTTAAGTATAAAATGTCCCAAAAGAAAAGTTATGTAAACAATTTATACATGAATTACAAAATTTATATATCAGAGTTATTCAATATTACGAGAGTGGTGTAGGGTATTATATAGTCGGCACCGCCCGACTTTAGCCTTTCCTTACTGGTTAATCTTCAATTTATTCAGTATTATACTACAACTTAAAAATTTCAGAATAAAACCGACCAATATTGTGTTAGTCCGACCATCCGACCAGAAAGAAAAATTTTAAATCTATCCGACCAAATTTGGTCGGATATTACCAAAACGACAACGCTGATCAGCATCAACATTTCGCTTAAGGTAGGTAGGTAGGACGACCATGAGGAAAATGTTTAGCTCTCGTTAAAAGCTATCCTTTTGCCATTGACTGATTCCCGATCCGGTGTACCGTTAAGGAGATAGAGCGTTTTGAATTTAAATTCGATCCACATAATAAAAACACTTTCCAATCGACCTACGACCTTCACACCCATGAGCAATATTTTAGCTCCTAAAGAGAGCTATATTTTTCCTTTTACCGCTTGCTGATCCGACGTACCGTTAAGGAGCTAGAGCAAAAATAATCATTTAGCTAAAGAGCAAAATGTGCTATCTGCGTGTTTTTTTTTCAATCCACAAAAAAGACACTTTCCGATCGACCTACGACCTTGACAACCATGAGCAAAACTGTAGCTCTCGTTAAGAGCTATCATTTTGCCATTTTTGTCCAGTTGCTAAATCAAACAAATTATTATTAACTTCATAAAATGTCGTTATACAATCAACTTTTTTTTACATACTGATTATAAAAACAATTGATATGACAAATCCCTGGTAAAACTCTTGATAAATTGTAGATCTGAAAGCGCTGCAAAAACAATTTGTTTTCCATAATCATCTCAATTTCTATAGAAATGTGATAAGCGTCTTATATCTGCGTTTTATGTCAGAAGAAACATTAGCGCAGAAAGATTAAACATTTCCTAATATCAAAGAATAATAAATAAGAATCAATCATTCCTGATAACATTTTTTGATACATTTCTCATTTGATAGAGTAACCAACAAAACAAGTCTAAAGAGCAGAAATACTAAAGTTGAGAAATTAAAATTGATCTCATGTACTAGATTTCAAAGAGGAAAGCGAAATATATATATAGATAATATTCAAAATAAAAGTTTGCAGTAGGTTAAGGTTAAGTGTGGCAGCCTGTATTACTGGTTCACCTAAACTCGTCTCCGCAGCTTCTGCAAAAGACATTTCGCAAGACCTGCAATCTATCTGTGTGCCTTCAAATAGGACAGTGACCCGGTATAGATAACGACAGAAGGCGGTTGGTGCCTTTGGAGTTAATGCAGGTCCACATCAGTCTGGAGTTTATGCATATCGTGACTAGTCATTTGTTGCCATAGTAGCACTATCGCTTAAGAAGAGCTTGCAGGTCTCGAGAGACATGTTTTTGATTTCAGAATACAGTTTCCAGGCTAATAGAAAAAATATTAAAACCGGCTTTTGTCAAAACATCTCAACCGTTCTGCTACCTTTCCAATGGCTAATAGCTGTCTGGTAAACACTGAAGTGATCAGGGAGTATTTTTGCAATAAATATCTCTAGTTGCTTAGAAAATACATCAATGCCCAATTGGTTTATGGGGAAGATTACGAATGTCCCATATCCTGGGACAAATTGTATACCACATAGTGTTTTGTTGTGATTTTAATCTTGTTATTGTAAAATTAAAAGTAAAAACAGCATCAACATTTCGCTTAGGTGCACATAAGGCAGGTTTGTGAATCGGATAAGTGCACACGGGTGCAGCTAAGCGAATACGGTATTATGGAATTTTTCACTTAAGTGTGCAAAATATCTTGCAATTCCTGGTAAAACTGTTATCGATAAATTAACTTGAGAGAGTGACAACATAAATGATTTATACAAAACGTCCGAGTTTCTACAGAACTATGATGAAAGAGTAATGTCAGAGAAGTTTTTTCAAACTTGCCTTTATCACAGAAAGGTTAATAAGCAAAGATTCTTAGATTCTTAATATGAAATTATAAGAAAAATTCCCCCTGGTAAAAGATAAGAATATCAATTCTGATAATATTTCTGATTTGATAGAGAGTAACAGAACAGAAGTCTAAAGATCAGAAATACTAAAGATAGTTTTTTTATTGCAAACAATTTCTTGTTAACTTCACAACTTCTTATACAATCTAGTTTTGAGTGTTTTTTCACCTACTGATTTTTAAACAATTGATAGAAGAAATTCCTGGTAAAACTCCTAATAAATTGCTGATCTGAGAGCTCTGCAATAATAATTCGTTTTCCATAAACATCTCAAGTTCTAAAGAAATGTGATAAGCGTCTTATATCAGCGATTTATGCCAGAAGAAAACGTTGTGCAGCATGATTTAACATTTCCTAATATCGAAAAGTAAGACAAATTCTTGGAAAAAGATAAGAATCAATCAATCCTGATAACATTTTCTGATACATTTCTCATTTGATAGAGTGAGTAACTAACAAAACAAGTCTAAAGATCAGAAATACTAAAGTTGAGAAATTAAAATTGATCTCATGTATTAGATTTCAAAGAGGAAAGCGAAATATATAGATAAGAGCGCCCCAGTAGGTGAGTTGGTAGCGTACTCGCCTATGAGTTTGGGGGTCGTGGGTTCGATTCCCACCAGAGGCTCTGGTCTGTCGCTGCAAACATTTAGCCATATGGTCTTTGTAACACGGCCTCTCCCTGGACCTAAAAATTAGAATATAAATTTACTTTGTATTGTAATTCATATAAATAAATAAAATATATAGATAATATTTAAAATAAAAGTTTGCAGTAGGTTTAGGTTAAGTGTGGCAGCCTGTATTACAGGTTCACTTAAACTCGTCTCCGCAGCTTCTGCAAAAGACATTTCGCAAGACTTTCAATCTATCTGTGTGCCTACGACAGTGACCCGGTGACCCGATAACCACAGCAAGCAGTTGGTGCCTTTGGAGTTAATGCAGAGCCACATCAGTCTGGTGTTTCTGCATATCCTGGCAAATTTTTTGCCATAGCAGCACTATTTCTCAAGAAGAGCTTGCAAGTCCGGCTAGAGGCATGTTTTTGATTTCAGAAAACAGTTTCCGAAGACTTTATAGCAGCCAGGCTAATAAAGAAAATATTGATACCGGCTTTAGCCAGAACATCTCAACCATTCTGCTACCTTTCTAATAGCTAATAGATATCTGCTAAAGACTGAAGTGATCAGGGAGTATTTTTGCAATTAATAGCTCTAGTTGCTTAGAAAATACACCAACGCCCATTTGGGTTATGGGGAAGATTACGAATGTCCTATATCCTGGGATACAACCATTCATTCCACTGTGGGAGGAAAACTCGGAAAGCGGTCATAAATCAAATTTGTATCACATTGGTCTAAATTAAGTCATCTTTGATGTTTCAGTGGTGGCTGATCCTGAATCTGATGTTAGAATATTAAAATTTAAAATGGTGACTCCAATATGATGTACGATTTGTTGGCAAATATTTCTTGTTTTTCTAAACATTTATTGTAGGAGGGCTGATTCTAAATCTGAAGTCAAAATTTTTAAATTCAATGTTGCAGATTTTGGAAAATATTTTCAATTATGACTATGTATTGCATCTGAGGGATTTTGGGAACATCTTGATTTATGAATAAGGGAATTTCAAAATCCCCCAAGAAGACAGGTACCTATTACAGGGGAACCTTATATCTTCTGCGGAAAGGAACTACTTCTGTCTGGGAGGTCAGGTCCCCAGCGTTTTCCTATTGCCTTTATATGTATCACAGGGTCTTTGGTTTATAAAGGGTCCACAATCTAACGTTTTTTTTTCAACTAGTGCTTATTTCGAGAATGGTAACACTTAGCTCATGTCTGATTTGACAGATAATTAGTTTTATCCTTCCGCTTAACGAATATGTGTATATTGCGAATATTGCGACATTACTTTGGAAATCATGGTAATGTTGCAGAATTGAACATTTCGGAGACATCATTGAGACGAATTTTGCATAAAGACCTTGGTATGAAACCATACAAAGTCCAATTGGTTCAGGAGTTGAAGCCAACTGACCATCCAATGCGTTTTCAGTAGTTTTTTTTATAGCATTTTCAAAAAAAAAAAATATTTGGCGGACCCTTTATATGGTCGCCATATAGAGGTCGCTCTTAAATATCTTTGGGAGAGTATCCTAGTTAGAATCTTTGGTTAAGCTATAAATGTCATATTTCTTAAACAATTTCCAGAAGCTGAGTAGCTTTGGTTTTGTTTTTAAAATAATTTATTGCAAAAATCCTTATTGCTCTACGAATTGATTGTTTTCCACATTGTTTCGTTTACAGAAATGTAGACAATCCATGGTGGAGGGTTTATAAGGTTTGGACCTGCCGAACTTAATATGGTTCCTACATGCTTCTGTCTACTTTCCTTTGACACTCGTGGTATATCTGTGGAAATGCCCGCTTTTTTACAATGGCGTGTCTATCTCATTCATGATGAGAACCTATAAAAATATGCGTAGTTACTTAGTCTACATGTCTGATACGTCAACATTGACGATAAGTCAATGTTCGGATTTATCTCCCTTGTTGGGCATTTCATAGCAAAGCATTCACTATCACTTTCGCCAACATTCAGATAAAATCGCATGACAATTCAGTTTTTTTTTACAATGAATCCCGCGTCAGCGTTAGAGAATTATGGAATAAAAAATCACCACAAAAAAGTAAACAAAAAAGGCTGGAAACGTTACGTTTGAACCTAAACTGAAAAAACACACCCCCTCGACACAGTGACGCATTGCAATTTGTTTATTTTTTTTGAATTATTGATATTATTCAATAGAGCTTCATGTCATGTGCGTTATCGGTAACCAAACAATGCAAAAATAAATAAAAAAAATTCAATAAGTGATGGATGAATGAATTGCAATTAGTTGGATTTCGATTAAGTCTTCCTTCGGCTGACACAATGTGGCTAATTGATAACAAATTCAAAAATGATGATGACGATAACGGGGTATTTTTTTATCGCCCTGCATTTTATGAAAAAAAAACTGCAGTTAAGAATATTTGGTTATCGATGTCCAAAGGGTAAATTTTGATATCATTAGAAATTATAGCAAATGATTAAAAACGAATTTATTTTTCATTACCAAAATGATAAGGAAAAAGAAATTGGAAAACTTGATAAAAATAAATTTGATATACATTTTTCATTACCAAATTGATAAAGAAAAAAAATTGATAAAACTAAATAAGAGATTGATAAATTTCTGTGCTAAAATACCTTAGAATAAATAGAAAAATTATTATTGAAAATAATAATAGTTTGTAGATATTTTACACAAAAAAATTGTCATAAACATAAAGATTGACTCCAAAGACGGACCTTATCTTCAAAATTTATTTTATTTATTTAAAACTAAGAAAATGCAATTAATATTAATGACATTGTCTATATTCTAAGTACAAAGTCTACTTATTATAAATATAAGGGACGTCAATATTTACATTTATGACAAACTTTTTTTCTCTACAGAGTTCAAAAAGTTCTGGCTACCAATTGTTTATCATTGTGTAGAGTTCAGAAGTTCTGCCTAACAATTATAGTTCATTAAAAATATAATTATAAACCTTTTTTAAGTGTTACTGCGGGTACAACAAATTTTTCCTCCCCTCCCCTCATCTCCTCTCCTCCCACAATACTATTTGCACTTGTCCCAATAGCATTTCTTTTCCGATAGCATTTTTATCTACCTTCGAACAATGTATGTATGTTATTAAAATTCCCAGAACTCCCCGATAACGGTGGCAGCTTTCAATTTCAAACAAATTTCACATTCATAAAAGAATAAAAAAATCATTTCCGTTTCTGGCAATTTATCTGATTACAACCAACAGTCCATAAAATAACTATGTACGTGCTACCTTATGAGCAAGTGCAGAACCAACAACTATCTATAGTTTGTTATCTGTGACACTGTATCATTAAATGTTCTGGCGATGAAAGCGATGAAAGCAATAGTTGACTAAATCACAAATACATACAAAATATCAACTTGTTAACAGACGTGATAGGGGAGACGAGACGTCTGGTTTCGATAACGACTGCAGGGTGTTGGAGCGTTTGGATATAGTGACCACCTGTCATTTGCTGCCGTAAGAGCACTTACCCTAAAGGAGACCTTATAAGGGCTGGGCCATTTAAATTTGAACTACCGATTACTTCGACTTGTGATTTGAGCTCTTTGGATTATTTTCTGTTGGGAGCCATTAAGGATAAATGTTGCGCAAAGCAACCAGAGACAATTGAAGCGTTTAAACATAAAATCGAAGTTGCCATTGAAGAGATTCGACCCGAAACAATTGAAAATGTACTGAAAAATTGGGTTTAATGATATTGTGTTCCATTATTAAATGATAAAGTTCAAGTTTTCCAATAAAACCAGGAATTTGAAAAAATATCAGTACTTTTTTAAAGCCAATAAAAATTTTAAATTTTTAATGTCCCAACCTGTAGGTCTCTAGAGGCTAGCCCACACACTGGAGCGTTGAAGGTAGTACTTAGTACCTGACATGTGTATCTGCTTTGCAGTTCCCTTGTATGTCCCTGTGGCCAGGCACCCTAATCAGATGAATATTGAACTGTTCAGCCATTCCGTTAAGAGATCTGCGATATTAGAGGGCTGTTTTTAATTCAGGAATACAATTTACAGGAACTTATAGCAGCCTGGCTGACTATCAGAGAACGTATAATACCGACTTTAGTCAGAACAAATAGGCGTCGCGCCTACGCCGGCCATTTTTTCCAGACGGCGCCGCAGCCGAGTTTAGCAGCTGAAACTCAGCCGACGAGGATTATTTACTGAGACTGCAAAACTTTCACTTTGTATATTCATAAAAGTAAAAAAATTATGCAAACAAATATAGGAAGTTTCTTTCCAAATGTGAAAATTTCGACCTGAGTGTATGTCGTCATCACATTGGAGCCGAATATTACCAAAGCGAACTTTGTAAGGGCTATGCGAAAATAATTACGACGAACAGATGAAATATTTCCTTGAAGGAAGAAAATAATGTTTTTCCATACTGAATAGTATATTGCTTTTTCCATTTCCTAATTTAGCTTTCTATCTTAGCCTTAGCCGAATTAATAAAACTGGAAAATTACTACGAATCTTCACTAATCTAACAAAGAAAAATAGTTGTAAGAGCTTGCAGAAGTGAAAGTATACCAAAGGTCACTTTTTAAATTTGTGTGTAAATTTTAAGATTTGAAAAGAATGACAATTATTAATAATCAGTATACTAATGTAGAAATAAGAACAATAAAAAACGTATTAGAAAGATTCGAAACAAATATACTATTAACAGTAAAAAAGAAGAAAATGGATATAAAAATATTAATCATTGTAAACCGTCTTAACACAGTACTTTTCGGAAGTTGATGATGTCTGAACTCTTAATTTTTTTATCGGACGTGGTAGTTTTGAGTTCAATATATTACTTTTGCTTTCTTTTTTCTTTGAATTGTCGAATTGAATGTGAAAAACGGACTAACAAAGTTATTGTATTTTTTTCTACATCAAAAACTGAAATCCAGGTTGCTGTGATTTTAAAAAAAAATTCCTCTCAGAGTATAGTTTAACAAGTACTTTCTTATCTTTTGACTCTTGCTATTGTTTAATGAGTTTTGTTTTTTAAATATCAAGTCATCGCTGATTTTTGCGTTTTTGTAAATAATTTTGCAAAATTAATAATATTTATTGTTATATTAATAAACTAACGGCTAAAAATTATCATTCTGTTAATTATTTACAGTACATTCACAGAAATTATGCAAATTTTTTTTTTTTATATAAAAAATCGTAAAAAATAGTTCCCATCAATTCACCACTTCCAAATTCATACAGTAGCTAACAAAGGCATCTCAGAACACGACATTAAAATTTCAAAAAAATCGAAGGGTGTAATCATTTGGAAAATCGCAATAGAAAGAATAAAGGGCAAAAACTTTAAAAATTTGTATTTTTGTTGCAGTGCTTACACCAGTTAGTTGTAGTAGTTGAGATTACCTTCAAAACAAGGTATAGCACATTAAAATCGGTCACGTATTTTAGGAGATACAAGCTAAAGGATAAACACAACTTTTAGAAAAAAACGTAATTTTGTCAACTTTAAATTGCTCATAACTCTTAAAGAATTTTTTTTTTTTAATTTTTTCTTGAACTACGTATAAGATATTTTTAGGTACATCATGCATACACAAAATTTCGAAGCAATCAAAAATAGTGATGTCAAAAATCATCCCGTTTGGCATGGTTTTAGACTTCATTTTTTTGCTATCGCTCTTTTACTGGTAGGTTCATGGAGAGATTCCATAACAGAGACTATGCAGAACCATCAAGAACGTAGTAGTAAAACCTACCAAGTACATCCATACATATAAGACTTTTAATAACAGCAAACATTGTCCGTTGTATCTTTGGTCTGCTATTACAGCAGATTATGTGCAGTAAACACTTTGGAATACTACCAGAAAAATAGGACTGCTATTAGAAGCACTAAATGTCTACTGTGTCGCCCGTATGTAATTAGTTACCTATTATCTTGTGCAGCAAATTGTCTGTTGTCACAGCATATAGTCCGCAATTTTTTAATAGTAAATATACTGCCAAAAATTATTTGTTTACAAATTGTTTTTGCTTCTAATAATAATAGAATATGAATATGTATATTCGACTTTACTGATATAGATGCCAAGATCGATTTGCTATTTCAATAGATATGTTCTGCTTTCCTTCTTCAGCAGAAAAATTGCTATTACAGCAAAGTTTTTCACTATATCTAAAAATACGCAATGTTAAGTATTTTATTTGGGCTTATTCATATGTAACTAACTACAATTTCATTTCATCAAATCATGATTGAAACCAGTTTCCTCGTAAAACTCAATTCACAAACCATGACGATGATGGTGACACGGCTCTAAATGCTTTTGCTTCAGCGTATTTGAACCATTCTTTATAATTACGTTGCATTTCAGTTTTGTTTATTTTGAATTGTTTTCTTTGTTGTCTCGTTTAATTGGAAAAAAATGTACAGTAGGCAGTTTTTTAATGAAATGTGCACTACTTCACTTCATAAATAGTAGAGTAGTGAAGAATGAGTTGCACAAAATCACATGCTTTTTTTCTGAAAAAGTATGGCGCAATTTATTGTTCAGTTAATTTCCATGGAACATTAAAAACTTTCTACTATCAGGCAAAATAATAACAGATAAACTTGTAAAAGAGAAAAAGAAATTAAAAAAAAAATAATTAGGAAAACTTCAGTTACTACGAGATAAATTACAGCGGCAATGAAACTTATAATATATAGTGTAGATGTTACAGGAAATTGTATAAGTTACAGAATTTTATCATTTACAGAGGATGTATATTTAAATAATTATTTTTGAAGAAAATATCACTCGAAAAATTTGAAACACTTGACTACACAAAAAAATATTTTATTTAAAGATTTTACTCCAAAGACATCATCATCTTTAAAACAAAGAAATTTTTTAGTTAACTTTAACACAATTTCCTTAATATCAAAAAATTTCCCTAATTCCAAGAATAAATTTTCCGTATTTTATAAATAATTTTTTCCACCGTACGTACCTTTCATGAGCAGAAAATTGGAAAATTATTTTTCTTTAATTTAAATTTAAATAAATATATGATTTTAATTATATTTTCTATTTTT
The DNA here is from genome assembly GCA_963930755.1 of Eudasyphora cyanicolor. Lineage (NCBI taxonomy): Eukaryota > Metazoa > Arthropoda > Insecta > Diptera > Muscidae > Eudasyphora > Eudasyphora cyanicolor. Next base: position 335,848,462 of record OZ005734.1, read on the forward strand.
TCTATTTTAATTTTAGATATTCCGATGGCACCGTCAAATTGCGTAACCCCAATATTGAACTCATGGATCAAGATATTTTATATCATTTGGCTTTGGGCAGTGAATCGCACGATTTGAATGAAATGTTCGGTGATGTTAAGGTGAGTTATTATATTTTATAAAAAAATACATTTCGAATAAGACTTGGGGTAGTCGGGCGCAGCACAGTGGTTCGATTTCCAGCCGGCAAAATTCTGAAGCATTTTGTTCTAAGAAAGATTTTTTTAATTTGGTAAAAATTAATTGTAGTCAACGACCAAGGCGTTTGTTAGGATACTAACATTGATTTCGCACATAGAGAAATATTTTTAAAATTAGCCCAAAATTGGTTATTTTTGAAGTTTTAAGATTTTTAATTATCCGATTAAATTTTTTTTTTTGGAATTTGAAACAGGAGAAATTTAATTTATTATACCCTATTATCCTGTTGAAATCGACTAAGTTTTGTAAATACCCAAAAATAATAATGCATACACAATAATAATGCATTCACACAAACATTATTTATAATTTGTCTTTCCAAATTTAAAAATTTAAATAAATGTTTCCGATGACGGCTTGTACCTCCTATTTGGAATTTAAGCTCGATAGAAGTTTTATTTTACACCTGATCATAATAAAATTTGGCCGAGGTGAGTTTCCAAGAACGAATTTAAGGAAATCGGACTAGATTTTAGATGACCCTCATAGAATCTGTATTTTACATTCGATTATTATGAAATTTTGCTACGATAGCATTAAATCTCTGCAAAGTTGAAGAAAATCAGTGCTCATTTATGTACGAGTATTCTATCGATAAAACACCAAACGGGAGATAGGTCCACTAGGGACAGATAACGGTTCGACAATATGTCCCTTTTATATGAAAATATCAGGTAACTTTAAGATGGCTTTGTCACCGGAGGTGGTGAATTGCCACCTTGGGACATATCTAAGCTGGTCGTCTACTGAGGTATAGATAACCCAAATGGTCGTCAACTAAGGAGTAGATAACCCAACTGGTCGTCAATTAAGGAGTAGATAACCCCAGTGATCGTCAGATCAATAGTAGATAACCCAACTGGTCGTCAACTAAGGAGTAGATAACCCATGTGGGTTATCAACTAAGGAGAAGATAACCCATGGGATCGTCAACTAAGAAGTAGATAACCCAACTGGTCGTCAACTATGGAGTAGATAACCCAACTGGTCGTCAATTAAGGAATAAATAACCCTATCGATCGTCAGATCAATGGTAGATAACCCTATTGATCGTTAGATGAATGGTAGATAACCCAACTGGTCGTCAACTGAGGTGTAGATAACCCAACTGGTCGTCAACTGAGGTGTAGATAACCCAAGTGGTCGTCAACTAAGGAGTAAAGGAGTAGATATGCCAACTATTTGTCAACTAAGGAGTAGATAACCCAACTGATCGTCATCTAAGGCATAGATAACCCAAATGCTCGTCAGTTCAATAGTAGATAACCCAACTGGCCGTCAACTAAGGAGTAGATAACCCAACTGGTCGTCAACTAAGGCGTAAATAACCCAACTGATCGTCAGCTCAACAGAAGATAACCCAACTGGTCGTCAACTAAGATGTAGATGACCCAACTAGCTGTCAACTAAGAAGTAGATAAACCAACTGGATGTCAATTAAGGAGTAGATAACCCAACTGTCCGTCAATTAAATAGATAACCCAACTATTCGTCAACTATGGAGTAGATAACTCTAGTGATCATCAGCTCAATATTAGATAACCCAATTGGTCATCAACTAATGAGTAGATAACCCAACTGGTCGTCAACTAAGGAGTAGGTAATCCAAGTTCTCATCAACTAAGAAGTAGATAACCCAACTTTTCGTCAACTAAAAAGTAGATAACCCTAGTGATCATCAGCTCAATAGAAGATAACCCAACTGGTCGCCAACTAACGAATAGATAACCCAAGTGATCGTCAGCACAATTGTAGATAACCTAACTGGTCGTAAGCTCGATAATAGATGACCCAACTGTTCGTCAACTAAGGAGTAGATATCCTAACTGGTGGTCAACTAAGGAGTAAATAACTCAACTAAGGAGTAGATGATCGTCAGCTAAATAGTGGATAACCCAACTGGTCTTCAACTTGGGAGTAGATAACGCAAGTGTTCATCAACTAAGGAGAAGATAACCCAACATGTCGTCAACTAAGGATTTAATAATCCAAGTGGTCATCAAATAAGGAGTAGGTAACTCGAGTGATCTCCAGCTATATAGTAGATAACTCGAGAGATATCCAGCTTATAGTAGCTAACTCAACTGGCCATCAATTAAGGAGTAGATAACCCAACTGGTCATCATCTACGGAGTTGGTAACTCGAGTGATCGTCATCTCAATAGTGGATAACCCAATTGATCGCCAACTTAGGAGTGAACTACCCAAGTGGTCGTCAACTAAGGGGTAGATAACCCAACCAGGGTTATCAACTACGGAGTAGATAACCCTGAGGAATGTCAGCTCAATTGTAGATAACCCAACTGGTCGTCCAATAAGGACCAACTGGCATTTAACTAATAAGTGGATGAACCAACTGTATTTTACTAAGGAGCAGATAACCCAACTGGTCATCTACTATAGAGAAGATAACCCATATTGTCGAATATTACGGAGTAGCTAACGCAACTGGCCATTTACTAAGGAGAAGATTTCACTGATGCAGTCGTATCGATAACTCTAAAACATGATATGTAGACTTAGCATCTTTTTAGGGATAATGCATTTTTAATTTCTAAATGTTCGAAGTTATATTGTGTCAAAATTTAGTGTTTATCCGTCAACCCAATCAAAAGTTATTCACAAAACAGTACAAGTCATTCGATTTCCATCATAAAGGAATTCACACAAATTTAAAAAAATCAAGCTTTGATCGCCTCTCCTGAAAAACAACCTTTTTGCACTTAGCAAAGTTTGGAATGAAGGTACGATATGATGACTACGAATACTATTAAAGACGAGCAAATAAAGCGAAACGAAACTTGAAAAGGTTTTGTGCTTTTGGAAGAGATATTAGAAAATTAATGTTTTTAATTTGGGCCGCCTATTGTTTGTAGGATCGGAGATACAGGACCTCAAAGTTGGCAACCTCGTGTAAGCGCGTGTAACTTTAATAATTATGTTGTACATTCTAGGTGGTCATCTTTCAAGTCCTGTATATCGGCCCTTGTATACCATAGGGAGCAATCGGTTGTCTGCTTAAGAAACGGCGGAATAATTTAACTTTTGTTATAATTCCTCCCACTGTGCAAAGTGAACGTGTATTTACATCTTTGATCTTACATTTTGTATAGGTGCCAAGTCTTATGCTTTTTGTAGATCTACAATCGTCCAATTTAACTGTTTTTTTGACGTGGATTACGTTGAATTCTACCATTTCTGGCGATGCACACTGGGGTATTTGGTATCAAAACTGTGGATTAATTAACACAAGCCTCACACTTAGTATTTTTTTATTTATTTTAATAATTTACAATGTCTTCTGATCGGGATGAAAATTGCACTAAGTTTAGTCCTATTGGATAGTAGTTACGAAACAAAATTTCAACGAGATCTGTTAAGGACTCTCCGAGTTGGAGGCTCTCCAATTTTGACATATACATAGCCAACCATATAACTAATTAATTTAAATATCAATTTTTTCAAATATTTTTATTTGTTATATTATTATATTTTTTTTTTTTGCTTAAATGAAAGCTTAGGTCTTTTCTTTTTGGAGAGCGTTTTGGTCTATCAGTGGAATTGGACTTGTTTATCTATCAAAATAAAGATAAACATCTAAAAAATAGAGTTTGAAACACATTTGTTATCATAACTCGAGAATCATTCATCCGAATTATTTCGGGAAAGCTTTGGAAGATCCAAAATTAGGTAGCCTTCAATTTCCTCCAATATATTTTTTTCATCGGTTTAGCTGTTTCGACAATATGTTCCAATATATTGCGAAATATCAAAAAAAAAAATTAAATGTGTCTATCTATATGTTCATAATAGGCAAATTTTGTGGACTTATGTAGAAACATTGATATTTTTGAAAATAGTAAACCACTTTTTTAACTCCAAGAAATTTACCTAAAATTAACTAAATAAATACATGATGTTGAAGACCCCATACTCAAATTTTAATTTCACTTAAAGTTTTTTCACGAAAAACGCTTTAAAAAGGTTGTATATATAAATTTTACACAGGGCATAGCGAACAGCGAATGGAATCTTAACTACGAAGATATAATGCAGCTGCACTGTATAACATAGAACGGTTACTTTTTCGGTTAACGGTACCAAAGACTCGTATGTTACTTGCAAAAAAATTTTGAATTAATCCACAGCTTTGGTAGCAAATACCCCACCGTGCGATGTTGCTGTTTTTGGTGGTGGACCTCCATGACATATTTAATGCTGAACAATGGCCGGTTTCGATTACCCAGCCAAATAAAAGCAATAAGACTGTTGCGAATTTATGAAGCCTTTGAATTAATGCTAGGATGGTGTTCCAAAAGATTGATACGAGCAGCTGATTCGTAACGATACGACAATGTTACGTTTATGTTTACCTAACTCAGTACACAGTCTTTAATGAATCAATTAAGAGTAATGATAAATGTAAATAATAATCAGCTGTTGTTTACAGCTTTATTCGAGAAATCATTACACTTTTAAAAAGTCCACATGGCATAGTTAATGCTGAACAATGGCCGGACTCGATTTCCCAGCCTTATATAAAGCAATAAGACTGTTGCGAAGCCCTTGAATCAGTGCTTATATGTAGGGTTTCATAAGACATATATGATCAGCTGATTCGTAGCGATAAGGCAATGTTACGTTTATGTTTACCTAACTCAGTATTCAGCCTTTAATTAATCAATTGAGTGTAATGATGAATGTAAACAATAATCAGCTGTTGTTTACAGTGTTATTCATTGTTGCAAAGTTTCTTTGAAGAAATCATTACACTCTTAAAAAATAACAACAGTTATTACTGAGTCGGGTTTTTTCCTATTACAGCAGAAAAACATTAAATTAGAATTTTCAAATTAATTAGTTTTGGTAAAGTGTTTAAACTTTTTTACAAAATTTCTTGCATTCCTAAATATAAAACATGCACACATCGGTACAGTGTATTCAGCTTATCACTAAATTAGCATATTTTTTGTATTAACCAAATTCAAGAAATCGATTTATTGATTTTTACCAAAGCCATGAAAAAAACCGCAAATTAAAAGACAAATCTAGTTTTTTGCAAAAACAATCATAGAATGTATTAATTAACGTAATGAATAAATTCCTAAAATATTAAATAACTGTTTATTTTTTTGCTAAAGAAGCAATGACAATGAATGACCAAATGATATGTTTGTTTGTTTTTAAAAGCAGTCTAACCATCCCACAAAAACTTGAATATTATGGCACTCTTTGCGAGAGTGCAATTTTTTTATTATAAATTATTATAATGTTGTGCTTTTTTTCAAATTAAATAAACGTACACCAAACTTGTTTTTTTCTGTGTTTTTTTGGCTTGAGGCCAATAATTATACAGTGTTTAATTATTGCTACGTCTATTTTTATATAAATTAACTACATAAAACGAGACCTACATAACCTTGATATTGAATGCATAAAGTAAAACAAATAACTGTCAAATGGCACAAAAGCCCATAAAATATAATTAATTTTTAAACGAAAGAAAAAACAGACTGAAATCGTCATATATTTGTATAACAGAATGCGCATTTAAATTGAAATTCATCTCAGAGGTAAATAAATTAAGTGATAAGAATTTTTTCTAAAATCCTATGACAAGAAAAAATCAAAACAATTTCAATTCACAATTCTTGATTAACGAATAGGGCAGAATTATTCAATATTTTATGTCTAATTATCTATTCAATAAAATCCTAATTAATTAAAATAAAATGCAGACGTGTGCCTTTTTTCAAATGGATGTCATTTAAGAGAGCGAAATCTAAATATTTACATATCAATCAATCAATTACATCTATAAAATTACGTATTCTCCATTGATTGCAACCGCCCGCCTTTGATTAGATTGACATTGTATTTTGCGCAGTATTGTATTACGAAGTGATTGCTAAACAAATTTGTTTGTTTTCCTGTTGGAGAGGAGAGTTTAATAAGATGGGGAAAAAATAAAAACTACCTCAATTTTTGTATTAATTAATAAATAACCACAACTGATCATAATAATCTTTGTATTGCAATAGCTATACAAAAATTTGTGGTACACTTTTGGGAGCTTTAATTCCCGTAGACTTTTAAAAAATTGACATCAATGGAAAGCTTTGATCTCAAAGATGTGCAGACACATAATTCACTTTGCCAAATTATTATTAATTATAAATTAAACATACAAAAATAAAATTAAAACAATGAAAAGCTGTGCTCTCAAAGATGTGCAGAATCATAATTTACTTTGCCAAATTATTAATAATTATAAATTAAACATAAAAAATTAAAACAATGCAAAGCTGTGCTCTCAAAGTTGTGCAGAATCGTAATATACTTTGTTAAATTATTATTAATTATACATTTAAAACATTTAACATAACATTTTTTTTTCTAAATTTTGATCCGTATTAAATTAAAAAATTTAACATAACATTTTTTTTTCTAAATTTTGATCTGTATTAAATGTTCTCCCTCTCGATTTGTCTCATTCCAGTTCGTTTGCATGGGCGGGACACCAAAGCGTATGGAAAACTTTGCACATTTCATCATGAATGAAATCGGCTACAAATTACCTGCAGGCACGATGTTGCAGGACATCAGCGCCTACTCGTATCGGTACTCGATGTACAAAGTTGGTCCGGTGCTTTGCGTCAGTCACGGCATGGGAACGCCCTCTGTTAGCATTCTGATGCACGAAATGATCAAACTGATGTATCATGCCAAGTGCCAAGACCCCGTCTTTATACGTATTGGCACTTGTGGTGGCATTGGTGTAGAGGGTGGCACTGTCATCATCACCGAGGATGCCTTGGATGGCCAGCTAAGGAATTCGCATGAGTTTGTAAGTTTTTTACAACAAAACCAAATTATAAAAAAAATAAATGCTAATATTTTTCAATTCTAGACCATTCTGGGAGAAACCATTCATCGTCCCGCCAAATTGGATAAGAAATTGGCCCGCGAACTTAAGGCTTTGTCCAGTGCTGACGATCCTTATGATACCATTATTGGCAAGACTTTGTGTACCAATGATTTCTATGAAGGTTTGTGAGATTTCTCTTTTAAAATGGTAGATTCAAATGAAAATTCCATTCCCCTACTTTTTTAATTAGGTCAAGGTCGTTTGGATGGCGCTTTCTGTGATTTCAGTGAAGCCGATAAGATGGCTTATTTGGAGAAATTAAGCGAGAATGGTGTGGTTAATATTGAAATGGAAAGCACCATATTTGCTGCTCTTACATATCATGCTGGCATTAAGGCTGCCGTTGTCTGTGTGGCCTTGCTCAATCGTCTTAATGGTGATCAGGTAAGGATTCTTCTTCTAATGATAAGTAGCGAAGGGAAAAAATTTTAGACTAGGAGTTACTACAAACTAAAAGGGAACTTTACTAATAAATATGTCCGCATCATTTTCGAATTTTCGCGGTCCGGTCTACGGAACCATAGAGAACCATGTTATAATAAAACTTTTCAAAGATGGAAAAAGAATCTTTGAAAAGTTTTATTATAACATATCGTTAGAATAATGTCAATGGATCCTCTTTATCCGAGAGACACAAATCCCGAAAATGCAATTATATTTATTTCGTATTTGGGCAGTGTTCACTCTTTTGTACCTTTTTTGTTAAGAAGTGTCATACCGATTCCCTTGTTAGCGGAAAAATCATTTCCACCAAAAGAAATTCGGCAAATTCAATATCCAAAATCCCATTCTGCTATTAGCTATGTGTCTTATTCCCGCTGTGAATATATCTGCTACTACAGCAAATTTTCTGCTATAATTAAAGGCGATTTCGTTTCTGCAAAAAAGTGCAACATTTTCCCTTTCCCGGAAAACTGGACTATTATACCACATTTTGGAATTTTGAAATAGGAGCTAATTCTAATGTGAGGGACTAACTCAGTTCCACCTACAAAGGGCAAACATTTTTCAGAATTTCACGTCGACGGGGCAACACTTTTTTCAGAATTGAAATCTCCATAACAATATGTTGCTCTTGATGCAGACAGTTTGCTGTAGTAAAAGACTCTCTGCTGCAGTGCGGTCGAACAATGTTTACTGTCAACAGCTGACATCTATACTGCCGTCCTAAAAAAGAAAGTCGTATCTCCATTTCAGTAGTTTTGAGATATTTAGCTTTTACGTTTTACAATTTTCGCTCCCCTTAATTTTATGTTTAGGTTAGGGACCTAAATTGATCTATGTAAGCTGGTAAAACCGGCTGCCACCCCACCATAAACCTAAACCTAATGGCGCGAAATTGGCGCGAAATTTATAAATGTAAAAGCTACAAATCTTAAAACTACTGAAATGGAGATACGACTTTCTTTCATAGGAGGGCAGTATATTTGCAATTTTATTCAAAAAATATAAAAATTTATTAGAAAAATGCCTAAGGAATTACTATTTAAATTACTCTGAATATTTGTTTGTTTCTTTTACTTTACATTGACCCCATTTAACAGGTAGGAAATATTAATAAAATATTGACAGTGGAACCTAATATTTATAGTTTCAAAAACTGTTTTTAAATACAAAACGAAGTAGTTGTAGAATTTATTTATATCCATAATAATCCTTAAGGTCTACGTTAATATCCCGAAATAGTACTAAAATTCCAATTCCCATTCTCCTAGTTAATCGTGAACAAAATATAGATCCAAATAAATCAGCACCAGTTAATCCATTAACAATATTCACATACATATTGTAACGGCAAAAATTGCCCAGACTCGTTTTTGCCAACATTACTTTTGAGTGCTATCTCGGAAAATTAAGTTATTCTTATATTTACTTTTTTATTAGTTGTATAATAAGGAAAAGAAATATTCTTGTTAATTTACATTTTTGTTATCTTATTGAAATAATCATCCTCTAAATTGAATTTAAAGCAATGTATTATTTGTAATGGATAAGTACATAATGACATCTAGTGGGCAATAGACACATCAGCAAACAAATGGCAATGTTGACGGCCACGAGCAAAACAACTCTGAGCCATACGTATGTGTATTTACGTTTGTGGTTGGCGACAGCCTATAAAAGGGAATGCGTTGGACGGCTGGAGTCAGATCGCTGGGGGACGGCCACTGGGTAAGACCTTGTAGACATATTAGGACTGGTAGTTTTCTAAAGTAGTTAGAATACTGAGTGAGGAGTTGATCTTCAAGCTCAGACCCGAAGCTAAGGCTCTGACAGGAGAAGAGACTAGTGAGTGCGACATCACCAGACAGTGTGGCATTAACATGTTGAATGTTTTGAATTAAACATATCAATTATTTGATTTCGATTACAAAAGCTGTTCAATTGCAATGAAATGTAAACATATAAATAGAAGAGGTATTGTCAGGTTTATGTTTGATATTTGGGCCTTCTCGACCAAACAATGGAGCAGCTGCAGGATCTCAAATTGTCCTCTCGGGCATATAAGAGGGCCGGTGAATAAATCTCTGGCTTTTTTTAATGAAACACAGGTTTTTTGAAAAAAAATCATTGTATTTTTTCGTTTTGTGTTTAATCCGGAGTATAGAGCGGATGAGGGAGCAATTCGTAGCCTTATTCATTTGTTCAACGTTTCTACAATTTTGTTATCCCTTCCAAAATAGAAGATTTGTGAGATGATTTCATCGTTGCAGTAACATTTCTTTCCCCCGAGTCATTTCTTCAGTTTTGGAAACAAGAAATAGTCACTCGGTGCTAAATCAGGAGAATGAGCGGATAAGGAAGCAATTCGTAGCGTTATTCATTGTTTTTTGTGCCATGAAAACTGCACATTTGTGAACCCTTACATTGTCTTGCTCGGAAATATTTTTTTTCTTGGACCAATGCGGTCGTTCCTTTTCAAATCCTCATTAAATCGACACAATAAATTGGTATAACATTTGCCATTGATTGTTTCACTCATTTGAAAGTAGTCAATGTGAATTTGACTTTGGTGCCGATTCACCACGAGAAACCCACAGTTTGGACTGCCGTTTGATCTCTGGTGTGTTGTGGTAGATCTACGTTTCGTCCACGGATACGAAACGGCCCCAAAATGTCGTCCATATTGCAGTTGAACAACGCCAAACACTACTGCGAAGTTGTAACACAATTGCGTTTGTGGTCGATTGTGAGCAAACGCGGCGCCCATCTTGGAAAAAACCTTCAATCTCCGATTGGCCAACATCATATCGTGAATTTTTTCAATTGTTTCGGGTATAGAGGCCTCAACTGGGCGTCCAAAACGTTCGGCATCATCCGTGCTGCCGAACGTTTTGGACGTCAACCACTTTTTTATCATTGCAATTGATTGTACAGAGTACCCATAGTATTTATCCAGCTTATCCTTGGTTTAAGTGGTGGTTTTTTCCTCAAAAAATAATGCTTAATGAGCACACGAAAATCACTTTTTTTTCCTCATTTTCTGCTCAAATCACGTGGTAGTCTCCTATCAATGGCTTTCAAAAACAAACTAAATGAGGCAGCGTATTGAAATTTTGACAGGAGTCGTCTAACTGATGCCTCTTGACAGGAACAGAGAAAAGCCACAAACGATTGACCCACCCTCGTACAATTTTAAATTTGTGTGGACAATACCGATTTTCATCAAATTCATAACTGATAATTATTTAATTAATAAACTCCTCATTTGCATATTTAACCAACATTGATAGGAAAATACGCTTTGATCCAAAATCGCACGATATGTGAAATATATTTTAAGTTGTACCGATTTTCTTTAAACTTGGCAGTGTTTAATCTGGGATCATGAAAATTATTTCTTTCAAATTTCATGAAGTTGAAAAATCGTGAGATACATATTCATATATAGGGAATGTATCTAATTCAGCTCCGATTATCCTCAAATTCGGGACTTTTTATTTGTAACGCAAGAAACCTATGTATACGAGTATACCTCAATTTTTATAAAATTGTCTCATTCTCAGATCCAAAATCGGAAAGTATATTTAAGCTGAACCCAATCTAAAGTGAACAAATCTTCAAATTCGGCAGTGTCCGTTTTGAGATCAGGGAATGTTCCCCTTCAAAATTTCATACCGACCGGCTTGCAAAATGTGGATTCTGTAGCCACATGATGCAAAATCTGGAGATACATATGGGGAATATTTCAAAATGTGTGTCGATTGATTGTTGATCTTTAAATGCAGTAGTGCTTATTCTTAACTCAAGAAACTTCTTTCACTCAGAAGGTTTCATGAAGATTTTTTTAGATTCTATAAATCTTAGAATCAAAATCGTTGTATAAATAAATGGAGTCTACATTTAAATATGAAGCTATTTTCTTCAAATTCTATAGTGTTCGTTCTAGTATCAAGAAAACTTATACATTTTAAATTTCATGAAAATAGATTATCCTCAAATTCGGTGCTATTTATTCTTAACTCAATTAGATACAAATATATTTAAGTACATAGTCTGAACCGATTTTCTTCGAATTCCGTAGTATCCGTTCTTGGTTTGAGGAACATTTCTCTTTAAAACTTTATACTCACTGAAAAAAAAATTTCATAAAATTAACGAAATTCTCCAAAGACGTCATTAGTTTTTAAAATAAGTACATTTTGTACTTAAAATATAGATAATTTCAATAATATTAAGCAATTTACTCAATTTTAAGCACATTTTCTTCATTTCAAGTACAAAATGTACTTATTTTGAAGGCTAAGGACGTCTTTGGAGCATTTCTTTAATTTTATGATAATTTTTTGTTCAGTACAGTCAGTTCGTTTGTTACAGATCAATTATCTGAAAAATCAGGAATATATGAAAATCTGAGTCTATTTTTTCATAATTCAGTAATTCTTAACTCAAGAAAGAAACATAATTCCCTCATATTTGTTTTAAATATAGTTTCTTTACAGCTTAGATTCAAAATGGAGTTATATTTATATCTGAAGCGATGTTCCTTAAAATTGGCTGTGTTAGGTGTAGGATCGATGAACTTGATATGCATGACCAACACCATTATATTCTAAATCGGAAGATATGTACATATCTATGTGTATATCCAATACTGCACAGACAAAATTTTTCTCATAAAATTAAAGAATGACACCAAATATGTCATAAGTCTTTAAAATAAGTATATACAGGGTTTTCCAACAAGAGGTGTTATTTTGAATCACCCAGTATTTCGGTAGCTGTCACCTTTGAAGCTTTTATTCATTGGCATTTGACAAGTAGAAACTACACCATTACTAAAAATGGAACGATACACGATTCAACGGCGCATTGAAATTATTAAAATTCAGAAAATCCAAAATCATCTTGGCTGATGAGGCCCATTTCCACCTCGGTTGTTACGTCAACAAGCAAAATTGTCGCATCTGGGGCTCGGAAATCCCAAGAGTTATTGTTGAGAAGCCTCTCGAACCTCAACGTGTGTCTGTTTGGTGCGGTTTATGATCCAGCGGGGTCATTGGACCTTAGTTTTTCGAAAATGAGGTTGGATCAACAGTTACGGTGAATGTATTGCGCTATCGAGAGATGATTAATGATTTTTTATGGTCGGAGTTGGATGGTATTGATCTGGAGAACGTTTACTTTCAAAAAGACGGCGCTACGTGCCACACAAGCAACGAAACCATTGCTCTGTTACGGGAAAAGTTTCCGGACCGTGTTATCTCTCGAAGATGTGATCTCAATTGGCCACCGAAATCTTGTGATTTAACACCTTGCGACTTCTTAATTTGGGGCCACGTGAAAGATAGGGTCTACGCCAACAGCCCAGCGTCGATTCAAGACCTCAAAGATAGAATTAGTGAGGACAGCCACTACTCTATCATCTGCAGAATTCAATAACAATAGATTAAGAATATGCTTTGGCGACAATATGACAGCATATGTTTCTGTGACTTCTCTAACGTTTCGATCAAAAATCGAATTCCTTAGTGCTTATTTTGAACTCGAGAAACTTCTGCCCCTAAATTGTCGGTTGAAAAATGTGACTTTTCTAGGGAATCTTCATATACATGTCTGCATATGAAGGATATAAATAAAATATAAATTTGGTATGAGTTCTTAAATCTGAATTTTGTGGAGATAAGTTGAACAATATTGCTTCTACGGTTCATTTTCGGATATAACTCCCATATAAATATAGTTGTTATATCTATGTCGCATTTTCCAATTTATCTTGGTGGTGTAGGGTATCATATAGTCGGTTTTATTTTTTCCAAATGATTGCGAATTTTATTGAGAACAAAAAGTGATTGGATTTTATTAAGGTCTTTTTTACGTATTTTTTTAATTTGATCAAAATAGTTATATATAATACTCATACAGTTTATTATTTATCTTTTACCAAATTTTTCCTTTTCTTTTTGACTGGACTTATTGGTATAATATAAAAGTATATACTCGTATACGAACAGGAATTTAGCTTACATCTGAAATATTGCTATAACAGCAGATGTTTCCGCAAAAATGGCTGTAGTAGTAGAGACATAAAGTTTGCTTCGAAAGTAATGGTGATTTCTTTTCTGCAAAAAAGTGCAACATTTTTGTTGCCCTTTTCCCGAAAACTGGACTTTTATACCACATTTTGGAATTTCGAAATAGGAGTTAAGTTTAATTCGAGGGACTACATCCATTCCACCTGAAAAGGGCAAATATTTTTCAGAATTTCGCATCGACACAAAATTTTTTTTCAGAATCGAAATCACCATATTGTTTAAAAAATTAACAATAGAATTATACATAATTATTTTCTGTTTTTACACACTGATTAAGGCAATGAATGATTAGTTGGATGGAATTAATTACCAAATATTTTTGCTGATTTGAATACAGTTAATTTACATAGAAATATTTTTATTTTTTAAATAAATGCTTAGCTTTATTTTATTTTCTGAATATAGCGTCCCTGTTAGTTTTAACATATTTGAAAAATAATCATATTTTGGAGAAATTTTCAGCAGAAGTTTTGCTATGCTGCTAAATTGTTAACTGAAAACCATAATACACCACATAATTGTCTACATTATCTTTATTTTGATTGCTATTTTATTAAAAAAAAAAATATTAACATTTTTGCCATAGGAAATTAATGTAGTATTTATTTAAAATTTCCAAATAATTGTATTAATTTCGAATTTCTCCATTTCAGGTTAATGCTCCCAAAGAAGTAATGAACGAGTGGCAAGCACGTCCCCAGATACTGATAGCCCGATACATTCGCAAAGTATTAGCCCAAAAGGGACAACTGAAGAGTCTCTTTGGAGGCCAGGGATCCATCAAATCGCCCAGACGTTTTAAATTGGTGCAGCAAGAATCTCAGGCCCATGAATAAATCTTGCATGTATCCCCTGGCTCGCTCTATCGCTCTCTATATATACATACATATAGATATTTATATATATAGGCATATACATAAATACATAAGAGTTATATGTGTACAATTCTTTTTCTATTGTAGTTAAATTATTCACTTGCATATATATAATGTTATATATATGCATATACAATTTACAAAAAACAGACAGACAACCGGATATACATTTAGACGGACATACCAACACATAAACAGAAATATTCGTATACATACCACACATACCACAGCAACCATATGTAGATTATCTAAGACATGTTAATCTTCTTTATCTATAAATATGTACACAACATATATAGTTTTATCTTTGAATTCTAAACTATTCGTAACAACAATTTGAAAAGAAAATAACCAAAAAAAAATAAAAACCAGCCACAAAAATATGTAATATATGGACAAAGTATCTAAACTAAAGAAACTCAGAACTCATATACAGAAAAACAAAAGAATAATATATACATATATATTGCGCATGCGCAACGTTTGCGCCAAACCTCTGGTGTCTCTGTTAAACAAAAAAAAGAAGAAATGACAAACAATTTTTAATGGCAAATTCCATATTTATTGTAATATAAGCATTTCATAAATGATTTTACTTTAAGTTCTCTAACTATTTTTTATTATTTTTATAAAGTTTCTTTGTTTTATATTTCTAATCTTTATTTCTTTTTATATTATCGTTTTTTAATTTTATTAATAATTCCTAGATGATATACTATTTTGTTTTAACAAAACAAAAAGCATTTAGTAAAAATTATTAAAAAATAATTTAAATAAATTCTAGTTAAATTAATTTATTTCTGAGTTTTACTTGTTTTTATTATTTACTATTTCTTTTTTACTTTAGCTGTCGTTTTTTGCGTTTAGTTAATTTTTTTGTGGAATATTAAAGCTGAATTTTCTCCACGAATTAAAACAATGGAATATCCACAAATTTGCATTAAAACAAGCAACGAAATAATATGAAATAATAAATAACAACAAAGAAAAAAATAAAAGGACAACAAATTATATAGAACAAAATCTACGATTATTACCATAAAGCAATGTATTCGATTTTTGTTTTCTTTGTTATAATTAGCGAATTGTTTTCTGTTAGTTATTTTTACCATTGACAAATGTTTATAAATGCAAAAAAATAAAACAAAAAGGAAAAATAAATTTGAAAATGACAAAAAGTGTATAAATGTTACTTTATCCGAAATGAGTACTTTAACTGGTATGAAGCGGTCCATAGCGGTCATGAAGGGTTTCCTGTTCTGAATGAAAGACAGAAGCTGCGTTTTAATTTACCAAATACGTATTGTAGTTCTGGAATATATTTGATATTCTGTACTTCATATTAATTTCAGATTTGTACGATTACATCATATTTGTCAGAGAAACTTTCAGGAAAACTTAAATATTATAAAACAATTAGATTCATTTTACCTCCAGGAAATTGTTGTTGCAAAATCATTTGAAATAATGCAACATAAGTTCCGGCATCGGTAAATTGTGGAAAACAGTCGCTCTCGAAAAAAGACTGATCACATTTGGCGTAGTAACAGTGATTGGCGATTGTATGGGGTTATCCATTTCGAGGTTCCGTACTTTTTTAAAGAAAAAAACATAGAAAATTCTAATTGAATGGGGAATGTTTATTATCAATTGAAAGAACATTCTTTGGCATTTATTTTTTGAAGAGTATGTCTATCAAATGTTGGCCGCGGCTACGTCTCAGATGGTCCATCCATGGCCAATCGACCGGCCCAAAACGTGAAATTATCTGTTCACCGAAGTGTTCTCTCAATAAATTCATTGATTGATGCGATGTGTGGGAAGTGGCGCCGTCTTGTTGAAACCAAATGTCGCCGAGATCACGAGCTTCAATTTCAGGCATCAAATTGTCGGTTATCATGGCACGATAACGGTCGCCATTGACGGTTACGTTCTCACCGGCATCATTTTTGAAGAAATATGGACCGATGATTCTGTTACGTCGGATCGAGAATCGGTCAATGGCAAAAAAATAGCTCTTAACGAGAGCTAAAATATTGCTCATAGGTGTCAAGGTCGTGGGTCGACTGGAAAGTGTTTTTTTTTATTTAAAAAAATGGACTTAGGGCAATTGGCGAACGATTATTTTGATAATAAAACTGAATAATTTGTAAACATTGTTCAGGCGTAAGTCTTTCCATGATAAAATGCCAAACAATACTTAACAGAAATAACATGACAGCATGACCCGACTCACACGTGATCTGTCAAAAAAAGGCTATTGAAAAAAGTATCTCTACTAGGACCGCCCTATATATACAGATAGTTGTACCTGACGAAAGTCCTCAACTTCTCCCTGACCGTATCGAAGCGATAACACTGTTTCTCTCTTCTCCTGCCGAGCTTGAATGGAGATTTTCCGATTCCTATTACTCATTGCTAGAGTCGATCTCTGAGGTCTTCCTCTATATTAGAGTCGACCTCTATACTAGAGCCGACCTCTGAGGACTTCTTCTATACTAGAGTTGACCGCTGAGGTCTTCCTTTATTCTAGAGTTGAGGTCTTTCTCTATACTAGAGGTCTTCCTCTATACTAGAGTCGACCTCTGAGGTCATCCTCTATACTAGAGTCGACCTCTGAGGTCATCCTCTATACTAGAGTCGACCTCTGAGGTCATCCTCTATACTAGAGTCGACCTCTGAGGTCTTCCTCTATACTAGAGTCGACCTCTGAGGTCTTCCTCTATACTAGAGTCGACCTCTGAGGTCTTCCTCTATACTAGAGTCGACCTCTGAGGTCTTCCTCTATACTAGAGCCGACCTCTGAGGTCTTCCTCTATACTAGAGCCGACCTCTGAGGTCTTCCTCTATACTAGAGCCGACCTCTGAGGTCTTCGTCTTCGTCTTCGTTTTATTATTATACCCTACACCACACTGTGGTACAGGGTATTATAAGTTTGTTTCACGGCAAATGTTTGTAACACCTGAAAATAACACAGCTAGAGTATACCGATCGACTCAGAATCACTAGCTGAGTCGATTTAACGATGTCTGTCCGTCCGTCCGTCTGTCCATGTAAAGTTGTTCGTCGACTACAGGTCGCAATTTCACTCCGATCGTTCTGAAATTTTGCAGTTTAGGGTATTTCGCGGCTGTTAAGATCGCTATTGAATTTAGTTGCAATCGGTTCAGATTTAGATATAGCTCCCATATATATCTTTCGTCCGATTTAGCCCTTTAGTCCTATAGAAGCTGTATTTTACATCAAATCGTTTTGAAATTTAGAATGGTAGAGTTTCTTGATCCATGAACCAACATTGCCGAATTTGAAGAAAATCGGTTAAGATTTAGCTATAGCTCCCATATATATGTTTCGTCCGATTTTGCTCTTTAGTCCTGTAGAAACCGTATTTTACATCCAATCATTTTGAAATTTAGAATGGTAGAGTTTCTTGATCCATGAACCAACACTAGCGAATTTGAAGAAAATCGGTTAAGATTTAGCTATAGCTCCCATATATATGTTTCGTCCGATTTGGTCCTTTAGTTCTATAGAAGCTGTATTTTATATCCGAACGTTTTGAAATTTAGAATGGTAGAGTTTCTTTATCCATGAACCAACATTGCCGAATTTGAAGAAAATCGGTTAAGATTTAGCTATAGCTCCCATATATATGTTTCGTCCGATTTGGCCCTTTAGTCCTATAGAAGCTGTATTTTACATCCGAACGTTTTGAAATTTAGAATGGTAGAGTTTCTTGATCCATGAACCAACACTAACGAATTTGAAGAAAATCGGTGAAGATTTAGCTATAGCTCCCATATACATGTTTCGTCCGATTTGGCCCTTTAGTCCTGTAGAAGCTGTATTTTACATCCAATCATTTTGAAATTTAGAATGGTAGAGTTTCTTGATCCGTGAACCAACACTGCCGAATTTGAAGAAAATCGGTTAAGATTTAGCTATAGCTCCCATATATATATTTCGTCCGATTTGGCCCTTTAGTCCTATAAAAGCTGTATTTTACATCCAATCATTTTCAAATTTAGAATGGTAGAGTTTCTTGATTCATGAACCAACATTGGCGAATTTGAAGAAAATCGGTAAAGATTTAGCTATAGCTCCCATATATATGTTTCATCCGATTTGGCTCTTTAGATCAAATAGTTTTTATACCCTACACCACACTGTGGTACAGGGTATTATTTAAGTATAAAATGTCCCAAAAGTAAATTTATGTAAACAATTTATACATGAATTACAAAATTTATATATCAGAGTTATTCCATACTACGAGAGTGGTGTAGGGTATTATATAGTCGGCACCGCCCGACTTTAACCTCTCCTTACTGGTTTTTAAGCTATTTTCCATTTCACTTGACAATTAATGGAATTGGGTGACTTAGCGTACTCACGTAGATTAGGGCGGCTCGGATATAAGTAATTTGTTATTCTGTTGTAATACATATTATAACTACGTATGATGAATGCTTACTGTACAAGGTGTATGTACGTATGTATATTGCTAAGCGCCCCATCTTAATATACGACACATGTGTAGTAAACGAGTGCTAATCAATTCATTGTCGGTTGGTCTGTAATTGTTATAGTTTACTGAACTATCGCATCTATGTCTGAATCTGTAATGTAAAGTCAATTAAATTACTTGGATCCGTATTTTACATTTGTAGACTTTTAATTGAAAATTCTAAAGATGATGTCATCTCTTCGTAAACTTTTACGTTGTAAAGGAGAAAAAAATCTAAATTTGTTATGAATGAGAATTGTTTTGTATAGGAGTTTTTTGGTATTTTATTATAATATAATTAACTTTTACATTAAGAAGTTTTTTTCTAATTCTTCTAATTTTTCTCGTATCTGGAATTTTTTTGAGATTTTAATTTATTTTTAATTTTATTAATAAATTAATTTATTAATAACTGAATTATTCTAATTCTTGGGAAACCAATGGAAGATTAATTTTTAAAAACTATTTGTTAATGCTCCTAGGCACGGATAGAAATTTATTCAAAACCTTTTTATTAGAAAATAATTGAAATTAAAACTATCTCCATTTAAAAAACAGTCGATTCTAATGCCTCTTTAATCAAAATACATAAACTTTGAACTAAATAAAAAAATTCGTTGTTTTGACATTAAGACATTTTATTCCAATTCTTCTCGAATTTGGGATTTTGTTGAGATTTTAATTAATTTGTAATTTTATTATTAAATTATTTATTAATAACTGAATTATTTTGGTATCTTGACAAACCGATGGAATATTATTTTTTAGAAAGTAATTGAAAATAAAACTTTCAGTCGATAGTCGATTCAATTACCTTCTGAAACAAAATAACATAAACTTCGAACTATTAAAAAAATATTTTTTTTTTTCATTTCAATAACAAAGTTTATTCGCCTCTGTTTAAATCGAATTTAATATTTTTTTAATTGAACATTTTTCATCTTTACAAAAAAAAAAGGTGATTGATATCAACATTTCCATGATAACGGAATTTTAATTTAAAATCAGTAAGGAAGGGCTAAAGTCAGGCGGTGCCGACTATATCATACCCTACACCGCTCTAGTAAGTTTGGATAACAATGAAATATCCAGTTTATACCTCAACTAAAATTTGTTTACACAATTTACATTTGGTACGTCTCCTTTGCCTCTGTAGCCAAATCGGATGAAACATACATATTGGAGCTGTAACAAAATCTGAACCGATTTTTTCCAAATTCGGCAATGTTGGTCGATGGATCAAGAAACTCTACCATGCAAAATTTCAAAACGATTGGTTTTAAACTGCAGCTTTTATAGGGATAAAGGACCAAATCGGAAGAAACATATATATGGGAGCTAAATCTGAACCGATTTTCTTCAAACTTAGAAATGTTGGTCCATGGATCAAGAAACTCTACCATGCAAAATTTCAAAACGATTGGTTTTAAAGTAAAGCTTCTACAGGGCTAAAGGACCAAATCGGACGGAACATATATATGAGAGCTATATCTAAATCTGCACCGATTTTCTTCAAAATCGGCAATGTTGGTCCATGGATCAATAAACTTTACAATGCTAAATTTCAAAACAATTGGATGTAAAATATAGCTTCTATAGGACAAAAGGCCAAATCGGACGAAGCATATATATGGGAGATATAGCTAAATCTGAACCGATTTTCTTCAAACTCGGCAGTTTTGGTCCCTGGATCAAGAAACTGTGCCATGCTAAATTTCAAAGCGTTTGGTTCTAAACTACAGCTTCTATAGGGCAAAAGTCCAAATCGGACGAAACATATATATGGGAGATATAGCTATATCTGCACAGATCTTCTTCAAAATCGGCAATGTTGGTCCCTGGATTAAGAAACTCTACCATGCTAAGTTTCAAAACGATTGGTTTTAAACTACAGCTGCTATAGGGCAAAAGGCCAAATCGGACGAAACATATATATGGGAGTTATAGCTAAATTTAAACCGATTTTCTTCAAACTCGGCAATGGTGGTCCCTGGATCAAGAAACTCTACCATGCTAAATTTCAAAACGATTGGTTTTAAACTATAGCTTCTGTAGGGCTAAAGGGCCAAATCGGACGAAACATATATATGGGAGCTATATCTAAATCTGAACCGATTTCAACAAAATTCAATAGGGTTCTTTCCAGCTGCGAAAGACTCCAAACTGCAAAATTTCAGAAAGATCAAAGTGAAATTGCTATCTGTAGTCGACGAACAACTTAAGACGGACGGACAAACATGGTTATATCGACTCAGCTAGTGATTCTGAGTCGATCGGTATACTTTAAAGATGGGTCCAGCTATAGTATTTTCAGGTGTTACAAACATCTGCCATGAAACAGACTTATAATACCCTGTACCACAGTGTGGTGTACGCTAAAAATATTTTATTCTAATAATTTCGTAAGCGAAATCTACTTTTTATACCCTACACCACACTGTGGTACAGGGTATTATAACTTTGTGCATTTGTTTGTAACACCCAAAAGGAGAAGAAATAGACCCATCGTTTATTATACCGATCGACTTAGAATCACTTTCTGAGTTGATTTAGCTATGTCCGTCTGTCTGTCTGTCCGTCTGTGCATGTATTCTTGTAATCAAAGTACAGGTCGCAATTATGGTCCGACGAAACTTTACACATATCATTTGTTTGGCCCAAGGACGATCCCTATTGAATTTGGTTAAAATCGGTTCAGATTTAGATATAGCCCCCATATATATGTTACCCCCGATTTGACATGTAATCGCTGTAGAAACTGTATTTTATATCCGATCAGTGCGAAATTCGGCAGAAAGAGGTCTCTTATTACGTGAAGGAATACTGCCAAATTTGGAGAAAATCAGCCCCCATATATATGTTACCCCCGATTTGATATGTAAGCGCTGTAAAAACCGCATTTTATATCCGATCAGTATGAAATTCGGCAGAAAAAGGTTTCATATTATATGAATGAACACTTTTAAATTTGGAAGAAATCGGTTCAGATTTAGATATAGCCCCTATATATAAGTTACCCCGATTTGTCATGTAAGCCCTGTGCAAATGTTATTTTATATCCGATCAGTGTCTGTATTTTGTATCTGATCAGAACGAAATTCGACAGAAAGAGGTCTGTTTACATGAATGAGTATTCAGGGAAGATCGGTTCAGATTTATATTAAATCTCCATATATGTGTTCCTCCTGATTTGGTATCAAACCGCTATATAAGTTGTACTTTACTTCCGATCATTTAAATTTTCAAGAAAGATGTTTCCCAATTTAGGAACGAATATTGCTAAATTTAGCGATTATCGGTTTAGAATTAGATAATATGTTCCTACCTATTTACCAATTATTCCAAATTATTATCGCAATGACCCTTATCGCATTGTTAGGGAGGTGTAGGGTATTATATAGTCGGCCCCGCCCGACTTTCTGCCTTTCCTTACTGGTTTATTTTTACGTTTTCTTGTTTTTTGGGAACCGAACTACGTCAGAAAAATTCCCTTAGTGTTAATTAAGTTTAGACTAAGAGTGGCAGGCTGTATGTCAGTTGCACTTATACTTTGTAGCCCCTCTCAATTTGATGACTTTAGAAAGCTCAAGAGTGGGATGTTAGCTAACTCTCCAACGAAATTATAGCCTAGGGTAGGCTGCGCCTTCTGAAGAGAGCGAGACACAGACTCACAGAAGTTGTCCTATTGATTCCTCCTCGGATCCACAGCATCTCCCTAAATGCCGTCTAATAAGGCCGTGACCCGTCATGACAGACACAATATGTGAGACGGCCGGTCTTGATAACTGCAACAGGGGCTTTGGTGCGATAGGAGTTTAGGCAGGGCAACAACAGCCTGGAATGTATGCAATTCCTCACTAGTGGCTCCTGTAATTTGTCGCCGTAAAAGTAATATCTCTTAAGAAGAGATTGCAGGTCGCCAGAGGAATGCCCACATATTCTAGTGCACATGAAGCCTAGACTAGCATGTTAATCTTCTTTGCAGTTCCCAAGTATATCCCTGTGGCCCGGCACCCATATTAGGTGAATATGGAACTGTTCAGCCATCTCGTTAAGAGATCTGCGACAGTCGAGGGCGGTTTTTGAAATCAGGAATATAGTTTCCAGGCACTTGATAGCAATCTGTCTATCAGAGAAAATATTGATACCGACTTTGGCCAGAACATTAATGTTAAGCCATTCCGCTACCCCTTTAATAGGTAAGAATTCTGCCTGGTAAAAACTACAGGCAATCTTTTTGCAGTGAATAGCTCAAGTTCCAAGGCCCACTTGTTTGTTGAGTTGAGAATCGTAGAGTACCAGAAGTGGAGTTCTTGACTAAAGTCCTCTGCTTGTCGCTAATCATTATAATAGTATCCGAAGCCTGGAAAATGGTCAGAGTGGTCCCGCTACCGGGCAATGATGGGAATAAGAGAGAATTGTAGAGGCCAATTTCCCCTTCTCGACAGTAGCAAAGACACTTGACACCAGATTGGACATTTTCCAACTGCTGATCATCAGCAGGGATGTCATTACATGCCATTACTACACACCATAGCCGCGGTTTTAACCGAACAAGCCCGGTGACTGGACAGTCCTCGTTGCACTTGACATATAGAGGACTTTCGATATTGTCAGCCACGCCATGCTTTTTAAGGACATTGCTAAAACGTTCCTCCCCAATCGATTGACACTTTGTATCGTGAATTACAGGTAGGGGCACCAGTCGTATGTGAAATTCAGAAACAATAATTCCAAACCCCGAAGACTGAAACAGGGAGTTCCCCAAGATGGGGTGATATCTCCGGCACTGCATAACCTCTACCTTTTTGCTATTCCACCATCATCATACGGCGTTGAAATCATATCATATGTCAAAGACTATGATTCTTGCGCCGGGCCATTTGATCGGTGCAATATATGAAAGGCTGAATGTGTCTACCTGGCTGAATATATCCGCCACAAAATCATCTGCCACAATTCCGAACATCTGTGCAATTCCGAACACCAATTACTCTAGTTTAGGTTAGGTTGAGTGAGGATGGCACTTGGCGGGCGAGACCAAGCGCCCACTGAGACCAGGCATGATCCATTGTGATTCCTCATAGTTCCTCTTCTCCAGTCCCTCAGTTAAGTCTTGCGTTGCGATCTGATGCCTTGCAGAATTTTATAAGTTTAAGCGGATCCAATCCTTTTAATTCGTCAAGTGTCTGAAAGAAAAATGAACCGAGTATCTTGCTTCTTCTAAATGACAACCTTAGACATTTGCTTAGGAAATGAAGCGTATCTTCGACAGCGTCAGGATCCTGACACCAACGACACATATTCTAAACATATGCTTACCAAGACTATTATGTACTGTTATGAGGCCAACAATCAAACGTACTTGTACTTTGTCCAAGCTTAGCAGCGTCTCTGTATTCTTTATTGACCCTTCATCCCATAGCGATTTTGTTTGCTCACATCCGGCTGTTGAAAACCATCTCTGATGCCAGAAGTTCTTGTATTTTGTTTTTATACCATAATAAGCCAAGGAGAGGGGCGGGTATGCATCCGCCTCAACAATCCTCGAGGACACGGCCCCTACTTTTGCGAGCTTATCAGCTGCTTCGTTTCCGAATATATCTTTGTGGCCAGGTACCCAGCACAGGGTTAAATTATGCTGTTCCTCAAGAACCCTAAGCACTCTGCGACAACGGATGACTACCTTTGACCTTATATTCGTGCTTAGTAGAGCCTTTAAAGCGGCCTGGTTATCGATGAAAAAGCAAATATAGCTTGTGTATATTTTCCTCAATCAAAAAAGTTCAGCCGCCTTTGAAATTGCATATATCTCCGCCTGAAAGATGCTGCATTCGCTACGTAGTCGAAGAGAGACCTCCAGGTCAATATCACGGCAGAATATACCACAACCCGTACCCTTCTCCAGTTTGGAGCCATCTTCATAAACACATTGATATCGTGGAACCTTACGTTTTCATTCAACCACTCTTCCAGAGTGGGGAATTTAATTTTTACCCCTTTATCTACAATATCGTGGCTAGTCATGTATCTCTAGTATGTATGTCTAGAATTCGTACCTAACAAAAGGTTCTGCTGAGCTAGCCGTGTCATTGTAAGTTCCGCACACTCTTACCAATTACTCTAAGGGTGATTTCGTTTCTGGAAAAAGTGTTGCCCCGTCGTCGTGAAATGCTAATATTGTACCTTTTTAGTTAAAATTATGTAGTCCTTGTTGCCATCTTACAACGCGATACAGACCGACCTGTGGTTAACTATGCAGCAACAGTGTGGTCACTGAATGTGAGCTAGACGCAGTAGAAGAACCTGCAGGCTTTCCAAAATGCCACTCTGAAAACTTCGACAGGGTGCCTTCTCTTGTCTACTATGAACCACCACCTACATGAGGAGACGAAGAATATACCCGTGCGTCGAGACAACCTTATGCTGATGATGCAGAATTTGCTTGGATGCTACCGTCATAGCCACCTTAGCTCTGTGGATAGGCCATCCCACCTATACTTCTACAGCAACATACCAGCCATTCGCTAGACATTATTTAGTGTCGCTCAGGAGGTGGATTCTGCAGAGCCGTCCACCAGACGAGCATTATCGCTATCACTACAGGCGTATATAGCCAATAAACTACACACGGTTTCAGACCCCAGCATTTTCCTATATTATACGTGAATAGCGCTACCATAACCTTATTTGCTCTTTCCAAGATGTTAAGTTTGAATTTTAATTTACTGTCTAGTAAAATTAGTATTTTGCGCTTCTGGAGAAGGGAATTTCAATCCCTATCCTAAGAAGACATGGTACCTTGCATCTCCTGCTGAAAAGAAATAGTTCTGTATTGATCGGGTTCACACCAAACTCTTTATCAGAAACTCACCTTGCAGTGGTATGAATATTCTGCAGCAGGATATCTCTAATAGTACTCGAAAACTTCCCACTATTGTTACACCATACGCATACCCCATAACCGTATTCTCCAAAGAAAGCTGAATTCTGTTCGTGTTGTGGATTCCATAACAGAGGAGACAGAACGCCTCTTGGAGCATTCTCTGACAAAGCTTTAGAGGTCATTTGATCCTAAGCTAGCCGAAATGAGTCAGTTATCAAAATGTTATGAATGAACCTTCGTATTTTGTTGTCAACCCACAGAGTTGCCAGATCCACAAATATTGCAGCTGGATTTATGTTATTAAAGTGTTACATACAATTTTATTTTATTATTATAATTATTTAAATATACACGGTAAATATTACAATTAAATTGAATATAAATTATTTAAAGTTATAATAATATATAAGCAAATAAATACATAAGAGAACTTTCAAAAATTTCGAATCATCTGGTATCATAACTGTTATAGATTTGAAAAAAATCTGTATCACTCATAATCGAATAACAATTGGTAAATGTGGCTTTTGTTTAACTTGTTATTTGTTATTTTTCATTATTTGCGAATAATTTAATAGCCAGCAAAAATGTTGTTTTTGGAAGCAGAACTTAACAATTAGCTGAAACTCTGAACGAATAAGATGCAATAGCAATAGTGCATGCCATAGTCAAAAATTCGTTGTAATTGAAGCAACCCAGAGACCATAAGTAAGCTCTCTATATTTTCCATTAAAAACGTAAGAGGAAAGAGTGAGATTGCTTGATTCGATATATTTCTCAAAAAGAATAAAGGCAGGGCAAATATTATTTAAAATCTCTACCTCAAAGAAGAGCACAGAAAAAAACCAAACTTGTAGATTACGTGTAATAAATTTTCTAAATAAAAATCTATAAAAGTCAGAAAACCAAAATCTAGAAATTTTTCACATTTACTAATCACATCTCCTTTTAAACCATCCCCGCCTATCTCCATCTACTTCTGCAAAGCACTTTTAATATATTCACCCACTACTTTAAAGGGTCTATGTTCGAAATCTTCCTTCTGCTCCTTTGTCAATGTGATCTGATCACCATTCAGGCGATTCAATAGGGTGACACAAACATCGGCCGCTCGTACACCCACATGTTTGGTCAATGACGAAAACATAGTGGCCTCCATTTCAATATTGCGAACTCCTTTCTCGTAGGCCTCTCTTAGGAAAGCCATTTTTTCTGCTTCACTATAATCGCAACTGGCGCCATCTAGACGTCCTTGACCTGGAAAAAAGATTTTATTCAAACTTTGCTTGTTCCTTTATAGAAAAATTGATCGTACCTTCATAGAAACATTCTGCAGCCATTGTATTGCCCACAATGACATTGTAACCACAGTGGGATTTGGCACTCTGCAGCAGTTCATTGGTTACCTCAACATCGAAATTGGCCGGGCGAACAACTTTCTTTCCCAGAATAGCCTGTGGAATATGTTTAAAGTTAGTTTTTAGAGCATTTTTAGGAATATTCAACTTTTTATAAAAACCAGTAAGGAAAGGCTAATGTCGGGTGGAGCCAACTATATGATACCCTACACCACCCTAGTAAGATTAGATAACAATGATATATCCAATGTATATTTCAACTAAAAATTATTTACATAATTTACATTTGGTACATCTGTAGCCAAATCGGACGAAACATATATATGTGAGATGTATGTACATCAGGATCGATTATGATCAAATTCGACAACGTTGGTCCATGGATCAAAAAACTCGTACATGATAAATTTTAAAACAATATGAATATAAAATAAAACTTCTATAGGGCTAAAGAGCCAAATCGGAAGAACATATACGTAAGGGTTATAGTGAAACTGAACCGATTTTCTTCAAATTGAGCAGTGCTGGTCCATGGATCAATAAGCTATACCATGCTAAATTTCAAAACAATTGGATGTAAACAAAAGGTTCAATAGGACTAAAGGGCCAAATCGGTCGTAACATAAATATGGGAGCAATATGTAAATATGAACCGATTTCATCCAATTTCAATAGGGTTATTTCCAGGTATGAAATACTTCTAACTGCACAATTTCAGCAGGATCGGAGTGAAATTGTGACCTGTACTCAACGCACAATATAAGATGGACAGACGGACGGACAGAATTAATTAAATCGACTCAGCTAGTAACTCTGATCTAGTAGACATTTTTTCTGCCATTCCCAGTACGTAAACTACAAAAACTTCTACAAATACATTTTCAAAATAATTCTACAATATCGCCACCCATCTGGTCGATTTTTCCTTATTTCTCTCTAGGAAAAATACTAAATTATTAGTATGTATCATTTCCTGGTCTATCGAATTGTCAAATCTGACTCATCTAGGAGGTTCTGACTGGAAACCACTAAGGAACTTCGGGTAAGTACATAATTTCTATAATCTTGAGGTTTTAAAGATCGTAAATAAGTAACGCACAGCAGTCCGAGCCACAGGATGAGACTTATGTCCATGGACAAGAGACGTGCAAACGTCTCCTCTTTTTCATCGTAACCTAACCTAACCATCACCAGTAAAAATTGGGCTTATCGGTTTTGACATAGCGCCAATATATAAAGGACCTTCACGAGTATATTCCTGTCTGTAGAAGGTACGTGTTAACTTTGTATCAGATATAAATTGGAATGTAAGATATTATATACATAGTCGGCCAAGTAAAAACTATAAGTTTAGGTTAGGGTGCCAGCCCGCTAGTGATACCACGGACACAGATGTCCCTCATCGAAACTAACCTTTTGATAAACAAAGTTAGCAATTGGACGAATATCGGTACCCGATAGATCTGTCAGACTTCCTAGAAAGCCCGACCCTAGTATATCCATACGTCGTTTACTTAATGACGGACACTAGCAAATCAGGTGCTCAATGATCTCCACTTCTTCCTCATCACCACATCTCCTAAATAAATCATTGGACTCCCGTCAGAACTGACACTAATGTAAACAGCCTTTTCCTCTCTTGTGAGAAGAGAAATTTGTACCTTCTCAGTTCGTATCTTGGCCAGATTTGTCCAGCTACCCTACAGGTGACGTTTTCTGTCTATATTTCATGGGACTGTTTGATTCCCTTTTGCCTAAGACAAAGCTTGCGCAGTGGCGCACCAATACATGCAAACTCTTTGTGAATTTTAATGTAGTCCCTTCCCTAGCAAGTTAATCAGCTTTGCAGTTCCCCGGGATATCCCTATTCTCAAAAAACCCCTCAGCCACCTCGTTATGATATCTGCGACAGTCGATGGCTGTTTGTGAAATTTGGGATGGGGACTTCAGGGAATGACTAAATGACAACATCAGTGTTGGTAACTTTGTTGCGACTCAGCCACTTGGCGACATCCCTTATTGTCTGTTCGGCTTGATAAACACTACATATATCTGGTAGTCTATGAGCTATATTAACACTGAGTTTTTTACAGAGCTCTCCGAAGCCAACCTTATCATTAAGCTTCGAACCATCTGTGTAGAAATAGAAAGTTTTTCTCTCTGGCAGGTATTTTAGTGTCGATCTGTTATCATAGCACTACATTGTGATATCCTCATGTGGCCGTAGTTCTTATACCTCCACAATGATATACAGATCAACCATAATGTCGCTGTGGTGGAGACCAAACTTAGTTTAGTTTTAGAGTGACAGACCGTATGATCATTTAGACTATGAAGTTCATTGTGTTACCCCAAGGAGGTAAGGATAAAATTTACGTTTTTCTGGTTGAATTGCTTTAAAAAGTCCAAGAAGTGGGCAATGTTAACATCAGCCCTGGTTACTAAATCCTCAAAGAAATATGAGCCTAGGGTAGCCTGTCGCTTTCTAGAGACATTGAAGGTGCCCTACTGATTTCTCCTCTTTTTCTTCACAACAGCTTCTACAAAAGCCATTTAGCAAGACCTTTAGCCTCTCTCCTTGCCGTTCAATATGTCAGTAACACGTCATGACAGACGCTATAAACCTGAAGTGATACATCCGGTATCGGTAACGACATCAGAATGGTGGTGCGTTCGATGTTTAAGCAGGGCCACATTAGCCTGGAATTTATGCAATTCCTGACTAGTGATCACCTGTCATTTGATGCCGTAAGGAATTGTGAATAGTGGCAACCTTCTAAAACATACTCGTATGTTTTAAGTTTCAAAGCGCCACGTTGTTTAGTTTTTTAGCGCTTTTTTGAACGTGGACGTTGATACTTTTTGTAAAGTATTAAGTAAGTTATCGGCGTTTTGTGGGCGAGAGAGGCACTCATACTTCTCGTACTCAACGTTTTGTGTTTTTCATTCGCTGTGTAGTTTATTTTGACATTACGTTTTATTTAATATTCGTTGTTTTGTGTTCGGTTCGGTTGTGCTAGCAAAGGAAAAAAGTTTAATAATAAGTTCACAATAAAATTATTAAATATTAACAATAATAATAATTTCACAACTTATTTCTTTCTTTCAAACGGGCAGAATGTCAGAAGCAGCAGCAATGAAAATAAGTATAAGTATTGAAAAAAGTACGTGTGTGGACGTAAACACAAATTAAAAAGAGAATAAGTCGAGAAGTTACTTAAAAATATATCGTGTAAATAGGAACTAAACGATCTCAGTGAATTTGTTTAGTGATCACCTGATATTTTTTGCCGTAAGGAATTGTGAAAAGTGGCAGCCTTCTAAAACATATGTTTTAAGTTGCAAAGCGCCACGTTGTTTAGTTTTTTGAGCACTCAAAAGCCAAAATAATAAGTAACAAGATATGTCATCCCGGAGCGATTAATTTGTCAAGTACGAACGAATAGAAATTTTAACGAGTAGGACTTCAAAGAGTGAGGTTTTCGGACCGATTTTCTCGAAATGTATGCAATCGTTACAATTTAAAAAGTAATATTAATCGATTAGTGCAAAAAAAGTTCAAAATATGTTCGCGGAAACCCGTTTTTTCACGTGCTCAAAAATAAACGATCTCAATGAATTTGTAAACATGGAAAATATTGGCCACCGATATGTAATACAATACTTTCATTTGAAAGGTCTTAGTCCAACCAATATTAAACACCGAGCTAGATTCTATTTTGGGGGAAGCTGCCCGTTTACAACTATATAATATTGGGGGCAGAGTTTAAATGGGGCCGAACGAGCTACCCAGACGAACACCGTAGTGGTCGAGCATTTGAGGGCCCATGCCAGAAATGGTTAAAAAAATCCACAGACTGGTATTAGATGACCGTCTGCTGAAGATTCGTGAGCTCGCTGATGTCATAAGCATTTCAAAAAGTGCTATACTCGCATATTGACGAAAAATTTTATGATTCAAAAGCTGTGCGCTGGATGGGTGCCACGTTTGCTCACAATGGTCCAGTTCACACATTGCGATTGCCAGAATCAATGAATTAAAGTTCGAAACGCTTCAGCACGCACCTTACTCGGCAGATTTAGCTCCCTTGGATTATTGTTTGTGGAGGCTTCGGTTGAGGACTAGACAGATCTTACTATAAACAGGGTATCGAAGCTATTGAAGGAGATTATGTTGAGAAATGAAGAAAAAATTTCCCAAATATGTTGTGTTTTCTTTTGATTCATCTGTAATTCCACACATATTAATAGTTTCTCTCTGGTACCTCCCACACAAAGGGACCATTTTGATCAAAAGTTAACAGATCATGAAATGAATACCAGTGATTTTATAGAACCTACCTAAAATTATTTTATGGCGCTTAGATTTAAAATCAGGATATAGAAATATACAGGGGACATACTTAAATCTGTACATATTTTCGCCAAACTTTTCAACTTGAAGTACATACATATGGTGTAGCAAAATAGTCTAATTTCTTTATGTTACCAGATTTGTTCTGACAAATGTACGAAAAGCGTCAAAAGCACTAACGAAAAATTTAAAAAGCGTACAGCTAGTGTTTTTTTTCATTTGGCACTAACTGACAAATTTTCGCGTATTGAGTGGTCTGAAAAGCACTAAATCTAGTGCGAAAAGCACTAAGTTGGCATCCCTGCTACTGATTCAAGCTACTACTGTCGCAAAAGTTACAATTACTTCCAATGGTGCCAATCCGATGAAGCGTTAAGCTAGTAGGACGAAAAGCACCATTTTCCGTTTTTTGTGAGGATTCCTACTGACCCAACCAAATACTGTCGCGAAAGTTAAATTTTTTTGGACTTTGACTTCCGAAAACTCTACTTCCAACCAGAGTGGACCTAGTTCCATGAGCTCTTAGGCAACTTTGTAGCTCTGGGATCGATCTATCCGACATTGTCAAAATAAAATCGTGTTGCATAAATAAGGAGCGTGGACGTTGTTCCATGGGCTCTTCGGCAACTTTGTAGATCTGAGAAGGATCTATCCGACATTGTCAAAATAAAATCGTGTTGCATAAATAAGGAGATTGTTTGACGGAAAGAAATTGATTTGTGTCCTTTTCTTATTTATATCCTACACCACACTGTGGTGTGTGAGTTGTAACACCTAAAGATACTATAGCTAAACCCACCATAAAGTATACCGATCGACTCAGAAACACTAGCTGAGTCAATTTAACTAATTCTGTCCGTCCATCTTATGTTGTTCGTTGTCGCAAAAAAACATAAATATTATTATTACCAAAATAATGGACATAATCGCCCAGCAGAGTCGGTAATTCGAGCAACCATGGATCGATTTCGCATCACGTTTACTCTAGTGGATAATGCGCGTCCTCAGAGACGCTGTACAGTGCGTACCGAAGGCGAAAATTGGGCCTCTCGGCTGGAAGTAAATCGTAAATCATTTTTAAAACATAATGGAAAACTCTTAACTTTATAATATAGCTGCCTCTCGGCTGGAAGTAAATCGTAAATCATTTTTAAAACATAATGGAAAACTCTTAACTTTATAATATAGCTAAATTCTTGGCCATAACATTAAATTAATTGCGTTGTATTTCAACGCATGTTTTGAAATTTAGCATGGTAGAGTTTATTGATTTATAGATCAACATTACCGAATTTGACGAAAATTGGTGAAGATTTAGATATAGCTCTCTTATATGTTCCTTCACATTTAATAGGTTACTTTGATTTAAAGCTGTATTTTACATTCATAATTTTGTAATTTAGTAGAGTAGACTTTCTTCAATACAAGCATGTATATGTAACGGGTGATCCAAATAGGGATACTTTTTTCAATAGCCTTTTTTTGACAGACCACGTGTGAGACGTGTCATGCTGTCATGTTATTTTTGTTAAGTATTGTTTAGCATTTCTTCACGGAAAGACTTACGCCTGAACAACGTTTATAAATCGTTCAACTTTATAACGAAAATTCACGTTCTGTGAAGAATGTGTTTCGTGCACTTCGCTCAACTTATGGTCAACATAATCGGCCTACTGAGCGTACTATTCGCAACACCATCACCCATCTTGAGACCCAGCATTCATTATTGGATAATATTCGACCGAAAAGACCGCGTCCAGCACGCAGTGAAGAAAATGTAGCGGCCGTAGCTGAGAGTGTATATGAAGACCGTGGAGAGTCGATTCGGCGCCGTTCGCTGCAACTCGGACTGACGTATGGAAGGACTTGGCGCATTTTACGTCGAGATCTTAAATTGAAAGCATATAAAATACAGCTTGTGAAAGAACTGAAGCCGCCCGACCTTCCCAAGCGACATCGCTTCGCTCTATGGGCTCTTGAAAAGTTCTAAGAAGATCCGACGTTTTTGAGCCAAATTTTGTTCAGCGATGAGGCCCATTTCTGGCTCAATGGGTATGTAAACAAACAAAATTGCCGCATTTGGGACGAAGAGCAACCTGAAGAGATTCAAGAGCTGCCACTTCATCCAGAAAAAACAACGGTTTGGAGTGGTTTGTGGGCCGGTGGAATCATCGGTCCATATTTCTTCAAAAATGATGCCGGTGAGAACGTAACCGTCAATGGCGACCGTTATCGTGCCATGATAACCGACTATATGCCAGAGTTCGGAAAAAAACACTAAGAAACGGTTCCGTAGCGTTCTGTACAGTTCCTTCGTCGCGAACGGAACAGTATCGCAACCCTTACACGAGAACAGAATACACTAAACATTTTTTAGTGTTACTGGACGATCCCTATTTAAAATGGGGCATATCGGTCCATTCTTTGATATAGCCCCCATACGAAGGTCCCTTTCGATAAGACATATTTACGCAGTAGAGAGCGAATTTTTTAACCGATCATGCCAAAATTTGAGTATATGTTCATTCCATTGCACTAGGCACGATTGAATGTAATACACGGTACAAATATTTAAATTTCAGCTTGGTCGGTTAAAAAATGCGCGTATTAGTGCGTAAATATGTCTTATCGAAAGGGACCTTCGTATGGGGGCTATATCAAAGAATGGACCGATATGCCCCATTTTAAATAGGGATCGTCCCTGGGTTAAGAAATAACTCTGTACCAATTTTCATTAAGATTGCTTCATATTTGCGACCTGTGGTGTCGAATATAAAAAAGAACGGAACGCTAATCGTAGTGATACTGTTAGTGTTCTGTTCAAAAGAACAGTATCACTACGACGTAGTGATACTTCCACTTCCCAAACAACGCATCAATCAATGGATTTATTGGCAGAACACTTCGGTGAGCAGATAATTTCACGTTTTGGGCTGGTCGATTGGCCACCAAGATCGTGTGATATCACACCGTTAGACTTTTTCCTGTGGGGATATGTAAAGTCTAAAGTTTATGCGGACAAACCCGCTTCGATTCAGGCCTTGGAGCAAAACATCACGCGTGTCATTCGCCAGTTACCAGTCGAAATGCTCGAACGAGTCATCGAAAATTGGACTCAACGGATGGACCATCTGAGACGTAGACGCGGCGATACTTCTGAAAACAGATGACATTTTCAACAATAAAGAGGTAAACTTTGTCATTTAATGACAAAATGTAAAACGATTTTTCACTCCAAGTTTTTCATGTTATTTTCTGATGTAGTTAAGTATTCTATTCACGGACGTTGATCAGCACTTTGATCAACTTTTGATTAAAATGTTTAATATATGGTGAGATAACATCTCGCTTTGATCCATACAATAGCCTCCTATTTATACCCTACACCACACTGTGGTACAGGGTATTATAAGTTTGTTTCACGGCAGATGTTTGTAAACCTGAAAATAAAACAGCTAGACCCACCTTAAAGTATACCGATCGACTCAGAATCACTAGCTGAGTCGATTTAACCATGTATGTCCGTCCGTCCGTCCGTCCTTCCGTCTGTCCATGTAATGTTGTTCGTCGACTACAGGCCGCAATTTCACTCCGATCGTTCTGAAATTTTGCAGTTTAGAGTATTTCGCAGCAGTAAAGATCCCAATTGAATTTGGTTGAAATCGGTTCAGATTTAGATATAGCTCCCATATATATCTTTCGTCCGATTTGGCCCTTTCGTCCTATAGAAGCTGTATTTTACATCCGATCGTTTTGAAATTTAGAATGGTAGAGTTTCTTGATTCATGAACCAACATTGGCGAATTTGAAGAAAATCGGTTAAGATTTAGCTATAGCTCCCATATATATGTTTCATCCGATTTGGCTCTTTAGATCCAATCGTTTTTGTACCCTACACCACACTGTGGTACAGGGTATTATTTAAGTATAAAATGTCCCAAAAGTAAATTTATGTACACATTTTATACATGAATTACAAAATTTATATTTCAGAGTTATTCAATATTACGAGAGTGGTGTAGGGTCTTATATAGTCGGCCCCGCCCGAATTTTGCCTTTCCTTACTGGTTTTTATACCCTCACTTTAGTGTGACGAGGGTATATATCATTTGCTACGAAAAAAAGTGTAACACATCAAAGGAGTGATCTAAGACCCTAAGTATGTTCGGCGGATATTCGTTTTGGGTCATTTTAAGTCGAATGAGCAATGTCCGTCCGTCTGTCTGTCTGTGTGTCTGCTGGCTGGTGCGCACGATAACTCTCGAAAGGAGTAACCGATTGACTTCAAATTTGGTACGTGGTAATATTTTTTTCTATCTCCGGCTAAGTTCGAAGATGGGCCATATTGGTCCACTCCTTCTAGTACCTCCCCCACAAAGTGGTAAAATGTTGTGAAATATTGAATCTTTAATAACTGATATACTACTTATTCGAATCTTCTGAAATTCCACACATAGCATTAGTTTATTAGTCGCTATCAACTCGGTACCTCCCACACAAATGCACCATTTTACACCAAAAGTTAACATCTTATAACATTAATACCAGTGCATAAAAATACTTGAAATTTTGTACAGTGTAATGCTTTCATAGTGCCTACAGTCCAGTGAAAAATGGGTATCATATTCACGCCCCTTTTGGTACCTCTTACACAAAGGTACCATTTTGCACCAAAAGATAACAGCTTATAACATTAATACCAGTGTATAAAAGCACTTGAAATTTTGTACAGTGCAATGTTTTTATAGTGTCTTTTGCACTGTGAAAAATGGGCGCTATTGCCACGCCCCTTTTTGTACCTCCCACACAAAGGTACCATTTTGCACAAAAAGTTAAGAGCTCGCAGCATGAGTACCAATGCACGAAAATGCAACAACATTTTGCACAGTGTAACGCTTTTGAAGTCCCTATAGCCCTGTAAAAAATGGCCCTTATCACCACGCCCCTTTTTGTACCTCCCACACAAAATGGCCAAATCATACCAACATTTAATATCTCATAACGTTAATATACCAGTGCTAAAAACGCTTATAATTCGGCGCAGTGCAATGTATTTGAATAATCTACTATTCAGAGAAAAATAGGTGTATTTGTTAAAAACATTCTGGTACCTCCCATACAAATTGACAGAATAATTCGTTTAATATTCCATATTACATTACTCACAAAGTGAGGGTATACCTTAGTCGGTTTACCCGACTGAAACTTTCTTACTTGTTATTATGTTCTAACATACATGCGTTCTTATTTACAGACCAAACTTAATTAGAAGATATCATCCAATTAATAGCAGATGTGTTTGCCGGGGAGTTCCGTGTATATTTTACGAAAAAATGTGACATTTTTGATTATAAATATAATTTTATAAAACATTAAATATCGTAATTCGAAAAATGTATTCTTTTGCGATAAACGTTTTCTCATTTATTGATAACTGGCATTCCTTGTGAGTAACGCAATAACCGTTTGCAGCAAACGTTTCACAGGGTTTGGGATAAATATAAATCATTTAGTGTAACTACATTAACCGTTTGCTATAAACGTTTCTATGGGTTTTGAAATAAACATAAACCGTTTGCGACAAACATAGACCACAAACGAAATTCGTTTGTCTAATTTTTTCTTTGGGAGTAACAATTTTTATACCCTACACCACACTGTGGTACAGGGTATTAAAAGCGGCAGATGTTTGTAACACCTGAAAATAACACAGCTAGACCCACCTTAAAGTATACCGATCGACTCAGAATCACTAGCTGAGTCGATTTAACGATGTCCGTCCGTCCGTCCGTCCGTCCGTCTGTCCATGTAAAGTTGTTCGTCGACTACAGGTCGCAATTTCACTCCGATCGTTCTGAAATTTTGCAGTTTAGAGTATTTCGCGGCTTTTAAGATCGCTATTGAATTTGGTTGAAATCGGTTCAGATTTAGATATAGCTCCCATATATATGTTTCGTCCGATTTGGCCCTTTAGTCCTATAGAAGCTGTATTTTACAACCGATCGTCTTGAAATTTAGAATGGTAGAGTTTCTTGATCCATGAACCAACATTGCAGAATTTGAATAAAATCGGTTAAGATTTAGCTATAGCTCCCATATATATGTTTCGTCCGATTTTGCTCTTTAGTCCTGTAGAAGCTGTATTTACATCCAATCTTTTGAAATTTAGAATGGTAGAGTTTCTTGATCCATGAACCAACACTACCGAATTTGAAGAAAATCGGTTAAGATTTAGCTATAGCTCCCATATATATGTTTCGTCCGATTTGGCCCTTTAGTTCTATAGAAGCTATATTTTACATCCAATCGTTTTGAAATTTAGAATAGTAGAGTTTCTAGATTCATGAACCAACATTGCCGAATTTGAAGAAAATCGGTAAAGATTTAGCTATAGCTCCCATATATATGTTTCATCCGATTTGGCTCTTTAGATCCAATCGTTTTTATACCCTACACCACACTGTGGTACAGGGTATTATTTAAGTATAAAATGTCCCAAAAGTAAATTTATATAAACAATTTATACATGAATTACAAAATTTATATATCAGAGTTATTCAATATTACGAGAGTGGTGTAGGGTATTATATAGTCGGCACCGCCCGACTTTAGCCTTTCCTTACTGGTTTTCTTTCGGAAGGTCCACAGATTTGGGCTTTTAGCGCTGTAAAAGCTGTATTTCACAACTAATAGTTTTGAATAGGTTAGGTTAGGTTGAATAGAGGAGACGTTTAAACGTCACATGTCCATGGACCTATGTACACTTAAGCCGGTGGTTCGGCCTGTTGTGCGCTCCAATAGTTTTGAATGTACAAAAAGCTAATTTATGTAAACAATTTTTATCTGAAGTATAACCTATATACGTATATACTTCACTGTTATCCAATAGGGTATCATATAGTCGACACCGCCCGACATTAGCCTTTCCTTAGTAGTTTTTAAAATAAACTTTTAAAATTACGATCATTCAGTGCTACCACAGCTTTATTGCTCTTTCCTGAATATTTTGTTTGAAGTCTAATTTCCTGTCTACCATAAAATACCAAAGTATGTTGCACTTTCAGAGAACGTCCAACCTTAGCTTTTCCTATCTGGTTTTGATAGCGACACACTCATACTTACAATTTCATGTTCATTCCTCAAATAACCATTGTAGCCATCCTTGGAGATCACCAAAGTGCCAGGTTCAACTCCCACACCGCCACTAGTGCCCAAACGAATAAATATGGGATCTTTGCATTTGGCATAGCGCACCAACTTCAGGAGTTCGTGCAACAGAACACTCATGGTACTCATGCCCACGCCATGAGAACAGCAAAGCACTGGACCAACCTGAAATGTACGGGAAAGTGTTTAATTGAAGCGGAGGTATTTTTCCCAATGCAATCCACCACTCACCTTGTAAACGGCATAACGATTACCCGATTCACTGATATCAATCAACTCCTCTTTGTCGTCCAACTGTAGGACTTTTTGTAAATATTTGGCCAATGCAAACATGCGGTTCTTGGTGCCGCCCAAACAAACAAACTGCAAATTGTATAAATGCGTAAAAACATTGTTGTTATTAAATTGCAAAAAAAAAAAAATTCTTGGAAATTGTTTTCCCCGAATTTTGAGACAATGAATTTCTTGTTGATTACCTTCACATCGCCAAAAGTCTGCTCAATATCAGTGGGACTGCGTGAATCTGCCACATTGATATTAATGTGATAGAGATAGTCCGTCTCCATGGTATCCAAATGGGGATTCTTCAATTTTGGAATACTGCAATGAATCGCAGACATGTAATCGTTTAATGAACTTTATCTGGAAATTTACACAAAGCCTAATGTATGTACGTACCTTTCAGGCATTTTGAAATTGTTGCACGCGCTGTAATGTACACGAGTAGAAAAAAATAATTGTTGATAAATATACTCAGTCGGTTTTGTTTATTTGTTTATTTAATTATATTGTTTCAAGAAATTTGCAGGGAAATGTGTGTATATTAGGGTGATGACTTTTATACAACCTCGTTTCCCTGTATCATATTTAGATGAGTTTTTATTTAAGATTAGATAAAATCTGGTGATTCGATAAAAAAACCCCACCCACAAAATGATTTTAAAATTTTTATTTTGAACAATTTTTTAAAACTTTCAAAACAATGACCGCTCATAAATTTGGTTTCTGTAAAAAAAATCAGAAA
Source organism: Eudasyphora cyanicolor (assembly GCA_963930755.1). Lineage (NCBI taxonomy): Eukaryota > Metazoa > Arthropoda > Insecta > Diptera > Muscidae > Eudasyphora > Eudasyphora cyanicolor. The sequence goes on from OZ005734.1 coordinate 335,888,338, forward strand.
AAATGAGAATCATAAAAAAGTCGTCAAAGTTTTTTCCAAAGAGATACATTCGATTCAAAATGAGATACCTTCACTTACTTGTAAATAAAAACGAAAGATGTTCATCGATTTCTATGATCAATGATGTCTCATTTTGTTCATAGGTTATGTGGCTTTTCGTGAAAGTTATAAGACTTGACACTTTTTTCCGTTTTGGATTTATATCATTTCAAAGTGGTTTGTGCGTGACCTTTTTCAATATTTAAATGGAATAAACGTTACTTTGGTCATTAATAGGCAAAATTTCATTCATTCGTGCAAGAAGAAATAATTTTTGAGAAAAAAAAAATCAAAAAGTCATCACCCTGATGTATATGTATATGGATATGTAAATTAAAATGGATTAATGGGTGTTTAATGCAAAAACAATTAATGGCATAGGATGGAAGGGAAATCGAATACACCATGTGATTCGGATCTCGCTGAAATTTTGTGCCATAACTACTATCCAATAGAACTAAACTTGGTGCCAGTTTCATCCCGATCAGAAGACATCGCTATTAAAAATTGTCTCACTTGACATGAAATCCCCCACACGGGGCAAAATCGCCCTTTTTGATATGTTTGAATCGAAAGAAAATATATTTGGAACACAAATTTTTAAATATTATATATTTCTGAGGAAATAAATTCTATTTGAAAATCAATAAAATAACATGTGGCGCAAAAGTAACCTTTCGATGTTTTTTGGCCAGTCACCGACCGATTATTGGTCAAATAAATAGTCAGCAATATTCCGTGTTCTGGAGCAGTGTAGCATAACATTGTTTATTAACGTGTATTTCGCATGTGTTTACTACACAAATGTCAAAACAGAACTGACATTAGGGGCCAATCGCAAAATTTACCATTTTCTGATAGGAGGATTACTTTTGCGCCACCTTGTATATTTGGTACGAATATATTAATATATTACAACAAACTATATTTGCAAACTAAATTTCTCAAATAAAGTATATGTTTAAGTACAAATAAAATTATTCTTTAGGAATTTCTCCAAATATATTTTATTTAAAAAACCAGTAAGGAAAGGCTAAAGTCGGTCGGTGCCGACTATATAACCGACTATACACCACTCTCGTAATATTGAATAATTCTGATATATAAATTTTGTAATTCATGTATAAATTGTTTACATAAATTTACTTTTGGGAAATTTTATACTTAAATAATACCCTGTACCACAGTGTGGTGTAGGGTATAAAAACGATTGGATCTAAAGAGCCAAATCGGATGAAACATATATATGGGAGCTATAGCTAAATCTTAACCGATTTTCTTCAAATTCGGCAATGTTGGTTCATGGATCAAGAAACTCTACCATTCTAAATTTCAAAATGATTGGATGTAAAATACAGCTTCTACAGGACTAAAGAGCAAAATCGGACGAAGCATATATATGGGAGCTGTAGCTAAATCTTAACCAATTTCAACCAAATTCAATAGCGATCTTAACAGCCGCGAAATACTCTAAACTGCAAAATTTCAGAACGATCGGAGTGAAATTGCGACCTGTAGTCGACGAACAACTTTACATGGACAGACGGAAGGACGGGCGGACAGACATGGTTAAATCGACTCAGCTAGTGATTCTGAGTCGATCGGTATACTTTAAGGTGGGTCTAGCTGTGTTATTTTCAGGTTTACAAACATCTGCCGTGAAACAAACTTATAATACTCTGTACCACAGTGTGGTGTAGGGTATAATTAGCTATAGCTCCCATATATATGTTTCGTCCGATTTGGCCCTTTAGTTCTATAGAAGCTATATTTTACATCCAATCGTTTTGAAATTTAGAATGGTAGAGTTTCTTGATCCATGAACCAACATTGCCGAATATGAAGAAAATCGGTTAAGATTTAGCTATAGCTCCCAAATATATGTTTCGTCCGATTTTGCTCTTTAGATCCAATCGTTTTTATACCCTACACCACACTGTGGTATAGGGTATTATTTAAGTATAAAATGTCCCAAAAGTAAATTTATGTAAACAATTTATACATGAATTACAAAATTTATATATCAGAGTTATTCAATATTACGAGAGTGGTGTAGGGTATTATATAGTCGGCCCCGCCCGACTTTAGCCTTCCCTTACTGGTTTTTTCTTGGTTCCTAATTGTACCTCCCAGTTATGATACCTTAAGCAGCATTGACTTTTGTTTCAAATCAATCATTTTAAATTTAAGTACTCCAAGCCATCATTAGTTGTCAATCCACCGAAAAATTTATTTTGATCCAAAATTATAGAATTTCAGTTATTATTTATTATTTTTACGAACATTAAAAATTTCTAAAAAAAATTGTTTTGAATTACTGAACAATATAACGTAATTTAGGTATTTTCTGAATACTTAAGTGCACATTTTTAATTTGTTTCGAAAAATAATAGTCCCAAACAGAAAAATTGGAGTAAACAAAAATTTGTTTAGAACAACATCTTCCCAAATATATAACCTTTGTATGTACCAAATATTATATATTTACAGGGTGGCTGATATGTAATGCAACAAAGTAAAGCGCTATTTTTTTTTAATTTTTTTTTTTTAAATTTTATTGTTCAAAAGCAAAAAATATCGGAAATAACATAAAATTTTAGAAACAGTTTAGATTTGTTCGAATTGGCCACCTTTGGCACGAATTATGGCCTTCAAACGGCCGACAAAGCCATTACACGCTGCACGAAAGTGGCTCTGCGGTATTTTGGCCCATTCCCGGCGAAGCGCCGTCTTGAGATGATCGATACTTTGGTATTTTTAGTGCGAACCTTACTCTCTAAAATGCCCCAGGCGCAAAAGTCCAACGGATTGAGATCCGGAGATCTTGGTGGCCATTGTGCGGTAGAAATGAAGCTAGGAACCTCGTTTTGAATCCATTCTTGGTTGACGCGTGCTGAGTGCGATGGTGCTGAGTCCTGTTGGAATGTCCATGGTCTGCGGCCGAAATGTTTGTCTGCCCAGGGCTTCAATACTGTCTTTAGGACATTTTCCCGATAATATTCGGCATTTATTTTGACCCCATGGTCGATGAATCGGCGGCGCTTGATTTCTGGTGGCCAATCGAAGGTGTAAATTTTCAGCTGACCTCTTTGGCAAGTAAACCCGATCATTTTGTTTGTTCACAAACTGCTCAATTTGGAATGGCTTCTCATCGGAGAAAACCAAATTCGGTAACTGGCCACTTTCGTGCAACCGAAGCAACTCCTTGGCTCTTTCCAGTCTAACTTTATTTTGTGCATCGGTGAGCTCTTCCACTTTTTGGAACTTCAATGGCTTTAGTCCAAGCTCATTTTTTAATATGTGTTGTATCCGTTCTCGCGATATGTTCTCAATTTTTCTACCACTGCGGTGTGGATTTCGATCAAATCTGGCCTTCACTTTTCGGATCATTTCTGGTGTTGTTACCGTTTTTTTTTCGTCCACTTTTTGGACGCGATGCAACACTGCCAGTATCACGGTAACGAGCAATGGTACGAGAAACAAAAGATTTATTCACATTTAAATGCTGGAGGGCTCTAACGATAGCCACTTGTGTTTTTCCACCCAAATATAAAGCAATCACACTATCACGCTTGAATTCCATCACGAATAACTTTTTTTCCGAATGCAATAGATCAAAATGCTTTTGTAAGTTTGTAAACAATAAAATGAACTGTCACTGAAATAAATCTGTCAGCTATCAGACTAGCTGGTTGCAATACATATCAGCCACCCTGTAGAGTTTAGCCTAAACATTTATATGTTTCAAGCCGAATATGTTTGGGACAATATAATACAGGAGCGATTTTTTTTCAGCGTGCATATGTAGATCTTCGTGAAGTCAGTATGTCAAGAAAGCGTTTTTTGACAACTTGTTTTCAGTACAGAAAAAAAATTTATTGTTAATTTATTATTTTTTTTTAAATTGCATTATATTCAAACCACAGAATGGTACCACTAAATGCCCACAAATCTACTCAAGATCGGAGTATGGGCCCGACAAAAAATGGGAAACAACATTCTTGATACAAACTTTTGAGAGGAAATTTATTTGTGCTCTTGTTATACCCTCACTTTAGTGTGACGAGGGTATATATCATTTGCAACGAAAAAAAGTGTAACACATCGAAGTAGTGATCTAAGACCCTAAGTATGTTCGGCGGATATTAGTTTTGGGTCATTTTAAGACGAATGAGCAATGTCCGTCCGTCTGTCTGGCTGTCTGTCTGGCTGTCTGTCTATCTGTCTGTGTGTCTGTCTGTCTGCTGGCTGGTGCGCACGATAACTCTCGAAAGGAGTAACCGATTGACTTCAAATTTGGTACGTGGTAATATTTTTTTCTATCTCCGGCTAAGTTCGAAGGTGGGCCATATTGGTCCACTCCTTCTAGTACCTCCCCCACAAAGTGTTAAAATGTTGTGAAATATTGAATCTTTAATAACTGCTATACTACTTATTCGAATGTTCTGAAATTCCACACATAGCATTAGTTTATTAGTCGCTATCAACTCGAGAAAAATGGGCCATGTTGCTACGCCCCTCCCACACAAATGCACCATTTTGCACAAAAAGTTAACAGCTTATAACATTAATACCAGTGCATAAAAATACTTGAAATTGTGTACAGTGTAATGCTTTCATAGTGCCTACAGTCCAGTGAAAAATGGGTGTCATATTCACGCCCCTTTGGGTACCTCTTACACAAAGGTACAATTTTGCACCAAAATATAACAGCTTATAACATTAATACCAGTGTATAAAAATACTTGAAATTTTTTACAGTGTAATGCTTTTACTTTGAAAAATGGACGCTATTTCCACGCCCCTTTTTGTACCTCCCACACAAAGGTACCATTTTGCACAAAAAGTTAAGAGCTCACAGCATGAGTACCAATGCACGAAAATGCAACAACATTTTGCACAGTGTAACGCTTTTGAAGTCCCTATAGCCCTGTAAAAAATGGCCGTTATCACCACGCCCCTTTTTGTACCTCCCACACAAAATGGCCATATCATACCAAAATTTAATATTTCATAACGTTAATATACCAGTACAAAAAACGTTTATAATTCGGCGCAGTGTAATGTATTTAAAGAATCTACTATTCAGCGAAAAATAGGTGTATTTGTTAAAAACATTCTGGTACCTCCCATACAAATTGACAGAATAATTCGAATATTCCATATTACATTACTCACAAAGTGAGGGTATACCTTAGTCGGTTTACCCGACTGAAACTTTCTTACTTGTTTTTTTACTAATTTATTGATGGAAAATGATTCATTTTTTTAAAAATAATGATTTTAGAAATATTAAAAATTTTTGCTTTTTCAAAAAGTGCATTAGAAGGTACTTTTTTCGATATAAAAAAAATACTTTCTTGACCCACTGTATGTACATGTACATACGAGTATTTTGGAAACTTCCGCGAAAAAGTCAAATACTAACATTTTGAGTAAATCCAAAGACAAAAAAAAAATTCTTCAAAACGTAACATCTGCAACTTGATTCTATAATTCTTAAAACGTAATTTCAGAGGTACAATTGCACTGAATGTGCTCTTTGTATTGCCATTGCACATGATAGATCGGAAGATAAGGCGGGGGGAGTTGGAGCAACGCCAACCGTGGAATGCAAATATTTGCATTTCACATCTTTAGTTATAGAACACCGTGGGGGAAAAAATGAAAAAAAAACAGGACATAGATCTATGGAAGATGCCAGAAAATTTTGCTCTCATTGAAAGTTTTGCTGATCAATATTTTGCGGTGTTACAAACGATTTGTCACTTCGTTTGAAGTGACATACAGTGCAGTGAACATACCCTCCATCTTATGGTGGAGGGCATAATTCCAATAGTTTGCAACAATTTTGTCGAAGGAATGTACATAAAATTTTCTATTGTAATTTGATACCTTAAATGAGAAAAAAAATTAAAAAACTCGTTATGACAATTTTTAAAAATTAAAACTTTCATGTACATATGATGTTTATTGCTTCTAATAGTTATTTGGACTATATTTTTGGAAGTATGGCCGGAATACTCATTAAATTGAGTGTTATTAATTGGTGTTAAAGTTATAAGCAGTTAGCTTTTGGGGCAAACTGGTACATTTGTGTGGGATGTACCCAAATGGGCATGCCAATAACGCCCACATTTCACTGGACTCTAGGTACTACAAAAGCATTACACTGCACACAATTTCAAGTATTAATATGCACTGGTACTAATTAACTTTTTGTACAAATATTGGCCCTTTGTGTGCGAGGTAGCAAAAGGGGTGGCGACACTTCTTCCACACTTTCTCAATGTGATAGCGACGGATAAACTATTACTATTTGCGGAAATACAAATGATTCGGACAAGTATTATAGAAGTTATTGGAGAACAATATTTCACTCAATTTTAACCCTTTGTGAGGGAGGAACTAGAAGGAATGAACCAATATGGCCCATCCGCCGAACATACTTAGGGCAAGTGATGTCAAACGGGAAATCCCTGTCCCGAAAAATCCCGAATCCCGGGATTTTTTAAAATGAATTCCGGGATATTTTAAGAATAATATATGAAGCTGTCTCTATAAAATATTAAGTGAAATATAGATAGATACACTCTGTCGAAAATGTGAAGTAATGAAGCAAATTAGTTTGCATCAAAAAACATGGACAAAATCCGGTGAAAAAATTAGAAATTTGGAAAAGAATTACAAAATATATCACAAATGTAATTATAATCAAGTAAACTTAAAACAAATCCTCAAATGGAGTTTGTGTCCCACAAAACAATGAACATTATATTCAATTACATATTTCAAATTTATGAAAAAAATCTTAATAGAAAATCTGATTTGGATCGATACATCAATTTGCTTTCATAAAAACAGAATTAGTCAAAGTGATTTTTCAAGTTGAAAAAAAATATTATTCGTAGTTTAATGATAGAATATTATAACCTCAATAATAATTCAGACGACGAACTGAAGTTGGACCAAAATTAGACAGATAGACAGACGACGGACATTGCTCATTCGACTTAAAATGACCCAAAACGAATATCCGCCGAACATACTTAGGGTCTTAAGAGACTCCTTCGATGTGTTACACTTTTGGCTCGTAGCAAATGATATATACACTCCTCACTTAGGTGAGGGGATAAAAATCAAAATAAAAATCGAGGCAGTTTAATCTATATCTGTATATCATTTGCTACGGGCCAAATGTCGATCTGCTGTTTTTCGCATAGAAGTCTTGCGAACGTTAACGCATGGTTCAGGCGGTAAGTCATATGAGCAATGTCTATCTGGATGGCGCGCACGATTACTCTCGATAGGAGTAACCGATTGACTTCAAATTTGGTATGTGGTAATATTTTCTTCTATCTCCGGCTAAGTTCGAAGATGAGCCATATTGGTCCACTCCTTCTAGTACCTTCCCCACAAAGGGTTATCATTTTGTGAAATCTTGGTTATTTAATAACTTCTACACTAATTATTTGAATAAACTGAAATTATACACGTAGTATTAGTTTATTAGTCACTATTACCTCGAGAAAAATGGGCGAAGTTGCCACGCCCGTTTTGGTACCTCCCACACAAATGGACAATTTTGAATCAAAAGTTAATAGCTTATAACTTTATTACCAGTGCATACAAAGACCTGGCATTTTGTACAGTGTAATGGTGTAATAGTACCTACCTATAGTACAAAAAATTTGCATTATTGCCACGCTCCTATTGGTACCTCCCACACAAATGGACCATTTTGTACCAAAAATTACCAGCTAATAACTTTATTACCAGTGCATACAAAGACCTGAAATTTTGTACAGTGTAATGGTTTAATTGTACCTACAACACAGGGAAAAATGGGCATTTTTGTCACGCTCCTTTTGGTACCTCCCACACAAATGGACCATTTTGTACCAACAGTTACCAGCTTATAACTTGTATACCAGTGCCTACACATACTTGACATTTTTGTACAGTGACATGCTTTTATAGTACCTAGAGTCCAGAGAAAAATGGGCGTTATTGGCACGCCCCTTTTGGTACCTCCCACACAAATGGAACTTTCTGTACCATAAGTTAACAGCTTTTAACTTTAATATCAGTGCATACTCGTAGAAATACTTCAAATTTCGTACAGTGCAATGCTTTTATAGTAACTAGAGTCTAGAGCAATGTAGCAATTATTGGCACACCCTTTTTTTTACTAATATTTGTTTGGGACTCAAGGTGAGGGGATTCATAAGTCGGTTTACCCGACTACACTTTCTTACTTGTTTTATATTTTATTATTCATTTTTTATGAATTTTTTTTTATTTGTATACCCTCCACCATAGGATATTCATTTTGTCACTCCGTTTGTAACACCACTACATATTGATCTGAGACCCCATTAAGTATATATATTAGTAATCGTCTTAAAAGTCTAAGACGATGTAGCCATGTCCGTCTGTCCGTCCGTCCGTCCATCTGTTGTAATCACGCTACAATCTATAATACTTGAGCTAGGTGGCTGAAATTTGGTACATATACTTCTTATATCTGCAGATATGTTGGGATTAAAAATGGGCAATATCGGTCCAACTTTGGATATATCCTCCATACATACGAGTAGCATCTACCCTATTTGACTTCTTAACGTCATAGAGACCACAAATATCAACTGATCGGGCTGAAAGTTTGGTAACTGGGGGTTGTTTATACCACGATTTCTTTCACACGAGCAACGGTAGTCATATGTCCATAGTAATAAAGCTATGCTTATTTGAAGAATATCTATATATACATATATGTAGAAAATATAAATATGTAAATAAGGGAATTTCAACATATTTAATTCGGTTTTTGTTCCCCCACTATTGTGAAGAAGGGTATATATCATATGCTGCCAACCAAAAGTGCAACACGTCGATGTAGTGACCTAAGAGACCCCAAGAATAATTGGCGAAAATCCGATTTGGGCCATTTTAAGTCATTTTAGCAATGTCCGTCAGCCTGTCCGTCTGTCTGGTTGGTGCGCACGATAACTTCCGACAGGATGAACCGATTGACTTAAAATTGTGTATGTTTCAATATTTTTTTTCTATCTCAGGCTAAGGTCAAAGATGAACTATGTTGGTCCACTCCTTCAAGTACCTCCCCCACGAAGAGTCAAAATTTAGTGAAATATTGATTATCCCATAACTTTAATACTACTACGCAGAATGGCATTATTGCCACACCCCTTTTGGTATCTCCCAAATGAAATTGCAGAAATAAAAAATATTTTTACAATTTGGGTCATAATTTATACATTTATTCAAATGTAGATACTTTTATGTTTTTTTTTTCGTGCCAGCAAAAACAATGTTTTTGAAAAAAATCGATTTTTTCCAATTGTTTTAACGACAGTTACTAAACTTCAGTTTCAGAATGATATGATGTTTTCCGCAATTTCAGCCCTCATAATTTCCGTTAATTTAAATGGTATCTCGGCATTATCTAGCTTATATTCAAAAAATAGGGTTCAAATACTAAAGGTGAAAATTGGAAGTGTAAAAAAAATTAAAAATAACCGTTACCATAAAAAATTTTTTGGTTTCATAAAATAACGATCACATTTCTCTGGACTCTAGATACTGTAAAAGCATTACACCGTACACAATTTCAAGTATTTGTATTCACTGGTGTTAAAATTTAAATCTGTTAACTTTTGGTACCAAATGGTCCATTTGTGTCTACTCTAGGTGCTATAAAAGCATTAACAAAATTTCAAGTATTTTTGTTCCCTGGTATTAAAGTTATAAGCTGTTAACTTTTGGTGTAAAATGGTCCATTTGTATTGAAGATACCGAAAGGGGCGTGCCACAAACGGCCACTTTTCTCTAGACTCTAGGTACTACAAAAGCATTACACTGAACAAAATTTCATGTATTTTTGTGCCCTGGTATTAAAGTTATAAGCTGTTAACTTTTGGTGTAAAATGGTCCATTTGTATTGGAGGTACCAAAAGGGGCGAGCCACTAACGCCCATTTTTCTCTGGACTCTAGGTAATATATATAAAAGCATTATACTGTACAATATTTCAAGTATTTGTATACACTGGTATTAATGTTATAAACTAGTAACTTTTGGTACAAAATGCTACATTTGTGTGGGAGGTACCAAAAACAGAGTGGCCACTTCGCCCATTTTCCAGACGTGTTAGGGACTAACAAACTAATAGTATGTGTGAAATTTCAGAAGATTTGAGTACGTAGTATAGAAGGTATTAAAGAATCAATATTTCATTAAAAGTTAACCCTTTGTGGGGGAGGTACTAGAAGGAGTGGACCAATATGGTCCATCTTCAAACTTAGCCGGAGATAGAGAAAAATATTACCGCATACCAAATTTGAAGCCAATCGGTTACTCCTTTCGAGAGTTATCGTGCGCACCAGCCAGCAGACAGACAGACTGACGGACGGACGGACATTGCTCAAAGGACTTAAAATGACCCAAAGCGGATTTCCGCCGAACATACGTAGGGTCTTAGGTCACTGCTTCGATGTGCTACACTTTTGGCTCGTAGCAAATGATACGAGTATATACCCTCCTGTCTAAGGTGAGGGGATAACATGGTTTTAAGTCTCGGAAAATATCACTTTTAATTTATTTTGGTACCTATACAAATATGTATACATATATATAAAACTATATGACGTTTTCTTTTTTATATAACAGGTGCTTGTAATTCAAATATAAAATGTTATTATTTGATCTGATCTTAAAAATTAAAATTGGTTATTACACTATGCATCAAAAAGAAAATTTTTGTGACTCAAAAACTTTAAATACCCTCCACCATAGGATGGAGGGTATATTCATTTTGTCACTCCGTTTGCAACACCTCTAAATATTGATATCAGACCTCATAAATTATATATATTCATAATCGTCGTAAAATTCTAAGACGATTTAGCCATGTCCGTCTGTCCGTCTGTTGTAATCACGCTACAGTCCGTAACAATAGAGCCAGGTTGGTAAAATTTGGTAGAAATATTTCTTATAGTTGCAGGTTGTTTGGGATTGCAAATGGCCCATATCGGTCAATGTTTTGATATAGCTCCCCTTTAGAGGTCTCTCAAAGATACAGTTTTTGACAAGAATTTATCACAGCAAAAATTGAACAAATCGGTTCATATTTTGTTATAGTCACCATATAGAAGTCGCTCTAAAATATACGTACATATATAAGCCATAAATACCATATTTTCTAAGCATTTTAACTGAATCTTTGCAGTATGTATTTAACTCAGACAAGAATTCATCGCAGCAAACATTTTTTAAATCAGTTCATATTTTTTTATAGTCCACCTACAGATGTCGCGCAAAAAAATGGTTATTTAAGTCATAGGCTCCTCATTTTCTAAGAAAGTTAGCATAAGCTTTGCAGTTTGTATTCTATTTTGGCAAGAATTCATCTTAATAAAATGTAAACAAATCAGTTTATATATTGTTGTAGTCCCCGTGTGGATCTACATCATTTTCAATTGTAATTCGAAAAAAGTCAATTGAAATTCGAAGATTCCATTTGAAATTCGAAAAATATCAATTGAAATTCGAATGTTCCATTTGAAATTCGAAAAAGGTCAATTGAAATTCGAATATTCCATTTGAAATTCGAAAAAGGTCAATTGAAATTCGAAAAACATCACTTGATATTCGAAGAACATCAATTGAAATTCGAAAAACGTCAATTGAAATTCGAAATACATCAATTGAAATTCGAAAAACATCATTTGAAATTCGTAAAATTGCAATTGAAATTCGGAATACGTCAATTGAAATTCGAATTTTTCCATTTGAAATTCGTAATACACCAATTGAAATTCGGAAAACATCAATTGAAATTCGAAATTCATCATTTGAAATTCGAAAAATGTAAACAAAATCAATGCTGTATATTAGATGGGGTAGCATTTAAGTGATACAATTTGTCTGTGTTAAACCTTTAATATTAAAATATTTAAATATGTTTTGTTTCAACTAATTTTGAATAAATTTTCATAAAAGAAAAATTGTACCCAATCAAATGTGCAGATTTGTTTACATTTTCGAATTTCAATTGATGTATTTCGAATATCAATTGATGTTTTTCGAATTTCAATTGGTGTATTACGAATTTCAAATGGAAAAATTCGAATTTCAATTGATGTATTTCGAATTTCAATTGATGTATTTCGAATATCAATTGATGTTTTTCGAATTTCAATTGGTGTGTTTCGAATTTCAATTGATGTATTTCGAATTTCAATTGATGTGTTTCGAAATTCAATTGATATGTTTCGAATTTCAATTGATTTGTTTCGAATTTCAATTGATTTGTTTCGAATTTCATATGGAATCTTCGAATTTCAATTGACCTTTTTCGAATTTCAAATGGAATCTTCGAATTTCAATTGATCTTATTCGAAATTTAATTGATTTTTTTTCGAATTACAGTTGAAAATGGTGTAGTTCTCAAATATCCAAATTTAAGCCATAAATATCACATTTTCAGCGTTCTTTTGTTAACGAACTTAACGCTTTTACTTCTTTATTTTACAATAATAAATTAGCCGATTTTTCTTTGCAAAAATCGTGTTTTTCACTTCAAAGTGTTCCTAAAAATTGAAAAATTTAAATTTCGAAAAACCCTCCCAGCGTTATCTGGGGAAAACGACTACCTAAAGATATAATTTTGATTTTTTATACCCTCCACCATAGGATGGGGGGTATATTCATTTTGCAAACGGAGTTGCAACACCTCTAAATATTGATCTGAGACCTCGTAAATTATATATATTCATAATCGTCGTAAAATTCTAAGACGATTTAGCCATGTCCGTCCGTCCGTCCCTCCGTCCGTCCGTCTGTGGTAATCACGCTACAGTCCGCAATAATAGAGCTAGGTTGATCAAATTTGGTACAAATACTTCTTATAGTTGCAGGTTGTTTGGGATTTCAAATGGGCCATATCGGTCCATATTTAGATATAGCTCCCATATATAGCATCTAACTTGTTGTGATTCCTACTGTTCTCATCTACTATATTTTTTGTGTTTTCGGTGTTATTTTCTTTAGATTTGAGTTATTTTGTGAGGTCACATGCTATCCATGGTGGAGGGTATATAAGATTCGGCATGGCCGAACTTAACGCTTTTACTTGTTTAATTTTAGATTATCCACTACCGAATTATGATTGACACCGCAATTCAACTTTTTGCCGAGACACTTCCGAATAATTGTTGGCGTTGCCATATTTTTTAATATTTCTTCATGAAATTTTTTACACAATATACTTCGAAAGTTATACTATGTATAACATGTCGTTAGTTTTAATCAAAATATTTTAACTGCGACGTCACAAAAAATCACAAAAATGTGCCTTTTTGGCACGGATTATCCTTGAAATTCTCCTACTTCTTCTAAAACGGATATCATTTCTACATTTATTCCTAGATTTTTTGGCATAGGCATCATTTTCTTCGTTTTCATAAAATGGAACAAACACTTTGTTTGGGATTCTTCTCAATACTTTTGAAAAATTCGAATTTTTTCTAATTGTTTCAATGGCATTTACTAAATCTCTCTTACTATGTGGAAGTTAAGTTTTAATCATTTGTCGACCTCATAATTTCCTTTAATTTAGATGGTATGCCGGCTTTATCGACCTTATACTTAAAAAATATGGTCCAAATATTTAAAATCTTTCAAAAAACAACAATTTATAAAAAATACTATAACAGGTTTTTTTATTTTTTTAGTTTTAAGATATTAAATAACACCAATGTTATGCACCAGCAAATGTTATGCACAGTCCTTCGACTAAAATGTTATTGCATAGTGTAATTAGTTATATGGAGGGAGAAATGGGTCGTTTGAACAAAATGTGAAGATTCAAGACCCTCTAAATTGGACAGTTCTCAACCGATCTCGTTGATATTTTATGTCGAAACTACTTTCCAATAGGACTAAACTTGGTGGAAGTTACTTGCCGATCTTGAAGCTATTTTTTTTTAAAATTCACTCACTTGACATTTCTCAATAGATCTTTGGGAGAAACATTTCGGAATATATATTAATTTTAAGTTATTTTGGTAAATATCTAATGATGTTTTCTTTTTTATATAACAGCTGCTTGCAATAAAAAAATATTATTTGACTCATAATTTAATGATCTATTCAGAAAGAAAATTCAAATTGTTAAGCAGATATTGCCTGAAAAAAAATATTTTTTTTTGATTTTATTCAACTTCGATTTTGGTGTCATTTTCTAGAAATCATTCAATCAATTCTTTCCGAATATGTGACTTAAATTCCAATTATTTCTTTTCTTATGTCTTGCTTAAATTTCATACGCGATTTTCGGCATTAAAAGTGTCTTTGACTTTTAATTATTCCAAACTTCAAAAATAAAGAGCGATATCATTAACAAATTTCAACCACTTGTCGATCGATGTTATAACAAACACAGCTGGAAAAAAACAGGCGCACATATATGTAGAGCTCTTTATATACGCGTTGAAATTCTTTGAAAGAATCGAAAGTTCTATTTGTTAATAATATGTTTTTTATGTTTTTATTAATATACACATTTGTGGTGAGTGTTTTTCTTAATGAATTGTTGTTATTATTTGTTATGTTGTTACGCACGCACACACGATATGTTTCAGTCCGCGTCCGATCGTTTTTGAATTTCTTTGCAGAACTTGTTATTTTCGTATCAACGATATAATAAATTGTCACCTTCTCCGATGCCCGACAAACACTGAATGTCGTTACAGATTTGTTTACGTTTTTATAGTAGGCGCGTTGGAGCGGAAGCCAACAGACGGGCCTCCCATTCTTACATCTCTCTTTTTTTCGAACAGACATTGAATGTGGGAAACAGTGATGATACTTTGGATGCGTGGGGTACTATTTTTGGGGCGATTTTGGTTACATTTTCATAATCATTTACTTTTATATGAGCTTTTTAAATATGTTTCAATTTAAAACAAAAAGCTGTTGATATCATGAAAGATCGACACAATCCGATGTCTATACATTATTGTACCTATAGCTTAACACCAAAAAAATTAGAAGACTGAAGTCAGTATTTTGTCTATAAATTTTACAAATATTAAGCACCCGGAAACATTATGACGGTCATAACTATACAGCGGAATTATATGCAATTTTGAATTTTTAACTTACTCTGGATCGGACTGCATATTAAAATTTTTGACTTTTTATACACAGAATTATCCAGTTATCATATTACTATTAAATTTTGAATGAAAAGTTCATATTTCAAATATACAGCCGGAATTGAAATCCAACAATATCTTGAAATTGCATATAATTCTGATGTCTAGTCATAAATTAGGATTAGGAATAACTATCAATATTAGGATTTAACGATCTTCCAGGGGATCCGTGAGCACATATAAAAATTTAGTAATATATTACCATTTTTTGTGGATGGTGTATTACAAATATTATATTTAATCTTTGAAAATGTCTACAAAATTTTGTAAGTACCTCTTATGAGCAAATGAATTAATCGATTCTAATCGACTCCGAGCAATTTTTACACCCTACACCACACTGTGGTACAGGGTATTATAAGTTTGTTTCACGGCAGATGTTTGTAACACCTGAAAATAACACAGCTAGACCCACCTTAAAGTATACCGATCGACTCAGAATCACTAGCTGAGTCGATTAAACGATGTCTGTCCGTCCGTCCGTCTGCCCATGTAAAGTTGTTCGTCGACTACAGGTCGAAATTTCACTCCGATCGTTCTGAAATTTTGCAGTTTAGAGTATTTCGCGGCTGTTAAGATCGCTATTGAATTTGGTTGAAATCGGTTCAGATTTAGATATAGCTCCCATATATATCTTTCGTCCGATTTGGCCCTTTAGTCCTGTAGAAGTTGTATTTTACATCCAATCGTTTTGAAATTTAGAATGGTAGAGTTTCTTGATCCATGAACCAACATTGCCGAATTTGAAGAAAATCGGTTAAGATTTAGCTATAGCTCCCATATATATGTTTCGTCCGATTTGGCCTTTTAGTCCTATAAAAGCTGTATTTTACAACCAATCCTTTTGAAATTTAGAATTGTTGAGTTTCTTGATCCATGAACCAACATTGCCGAATTTGAAGAAAATCGGTTAAGATTTAGCTTAGCTCCCATATATATGTTTCATCCGATTTGGCTCTTTAGATCCAATCGTTTTTATACCCTACACCACACTGTGGTACAGGGTATTATTTAAGTATAAAATGTGCCAAAAGTAAATTTATGTAAACAATTTATACATGAATTACAAAATTTATATATCAGAGTTATTCAATATTACGAGAGTGGTGTAGGGTATTATATAGTCAGCACCGCCCGACTTTAGCCTTTCCTTACTGGTTTATCTTAAGAATAATTTCAGTAGAAATTTTTAGAAAATTTTAATTTTTACACAAAATTAAGGTTTTTAGAAATATTTATCGAAAATGACGTTTCATTGAAAATTTAATAGAATCGCAGTTTCATTAAATTATGTCAAAATTTGGGATTATTCAAAAGAATCGTCAAATTGCAATTTTCTAAGAAAATTTGTTGCAAATTGTTTTATTATATAAAATTTTGTTTAAAATTGCATTTATCTCTAAAATTTGGAAATTTATTTCTTTAATTTTGGGTCAGAACTTTGAATATTAACATATAAATATTAGTTTTGCCTAAAAAGTTTATAAAAGATTGGTAAAATAAGACTCTATATCATTGGTTTTATGAAAATAAAAATTTCCTCAATTTTATGTGGATTTTAAATTTTTAAAAAAATTTAAAAATTAATTTTTCTGGTTTTAAGATATTTTTAATTACTCTTGGTCGGCTTTTGCAAAGTTGACTTCATTTGAAAGAGAAAATAACGGGCCATTTTTGATTGCATTTTTGTTAGAAATTTATATTTTTTTTTAAAAAATTTAATGAAAAAAAATAATAACCCAGTAGATTTTTCTCATTTTTGGGTTTACGAAATTTGGTTTTTGGGGACGCAATATTTGTAAAAATTATGGGCGAGATGCTAAGGTATAGCCGGCATTTTTTCTTCTGTTTTTCGCACATATTATTTATTATTTTAAAATCACTTTGTAAGAAATTTTACACGCAGTGTTTTGCAGAAACAGAAGAAAAATTTTAAAAATTGGCAAGCGGGTGCCTTAGAACTTCGTCCATAACTTTTACAATTATTGCGTCCCCAAAAACCAAATTAAGTAAAATAAAAAATTCATTTTTTCAATTTCTTCAAAAAATACCATTTTGCCATTTACCAACATTTTATAAACATTTTAGGCAAAAATTTAATTCATAGGTTAATATTAAAAATGATGACCTTTTTTTGTATTTTTTACTTCTAATTTTTCTAGAAAATTTCTGCGAATTTGCCAATTTCTAGAAAATTTGCTCGAAACTAATTTTTCTGGAAAACTTCGTGGAAATTAATGTTGTCTTTAAAATATTCTTCGAAATTTCATTTTTTCCAGAAAATTTCCTTTATAGATCATAAATTTAAATTAAAAAATTAAATTTTTAAATTTAATCCGATCAGTGGCCAGTAATTAGCAGTCATCATCTTATAAATGAGCCTTTACTCCTTTCAGTGGCTCTTAATGCGCTCATTGACCATCGGCATCTAATCCGGTCATGGGTCAACGATCTTTAACCCGGTGATCCAAATTTAATCTGGTCACCGACCTTTCATCCAGTCGGTGACAGGATTAATGGACAATGAGCGGATTAAATTTCGATGAGCGGATTAAGGGACGCTGACGAGATTAAAAGCTGTTAACTGTAAATTTTGGAAAAAATTCGATTTCGTTAAATTTTCTAGAAAAATTTAGTATGGATGGCATTTTCAAGAATAATTTAATTTTGACCAAATTTTCAAGAAAAATTAAGTTTTAACGAAGTGTTGTATTTTATTTATTAAAAAAATCTAGAAAATGCAAATTTTAATTAATTTTTAAAAAAATCAAATTTCTAGAAAAACGTAAAATTTTAAGAAACACGTAAAATGGTTCAAAAACTTGAACTTAACTTTAATTTCCTTCAAAATGGGAATTTTAAAGAAAGGTTTAAAAAAAATTAACATAAAATTTGTTTTTAATCTTTTTTCGCGTTTAGGACGCGTTTATACCGGAAAATGTTATGCGAAGCCCTTCGACAAAAATTTGGTTGCATAGTGTAATTACTCTGATTTTTTATATTAATCTATGAAATTTATTTTTGCTTAAGAACTTTAGAGAAAATTTTTCTAAATGCAAAAATAAGGCAAAAAAACAAAATTGTAAAAAATTTAGAAAAATAATTTTTGGGTTTTACGAAATTTTTAATAGATCTTTAATGGCTAAACCGATTTTTACAAAATTCACGTCGTTTTAAAGAGAATATAAAGGGCCAATTTTATGTTTTTTTAAATATTTTTAACTTAATTTTAAGAAAAATTTCCACAACTCTTACAAATATTGAGTCCCAAAAAATCCAATTACTGTTTTGGATTTGTGCTGAGTCTGTGTAAATTTTAGGAAAATCGAAGGGATAGCATTTTTTAAAATGAATGTTTAAAAAATTGTCCAAAAAAATGTACACATTTTTGAGACAAAAAACCCATAAAATGACATTTTATGTTATCTATGTATTAAACAACTTTGTCAAAATCGGTTCAGCCAATCAAGAGCAATTAAAAATAGCGTAAAAACAAAAATGATTTTTCTTAATTTTTTAAAATTTCAAATCCCACTTAAATTTTGTAAAAGATTTTTTTTTAAATAAATTATAGGGATATCTTATTTTTGCCATTTAGCAACATTTTTATTTTAGGAAAAAATAAAAGTCTTAGGTTAATATTAAAATTTCTGACCCTTTTCCAAATGTTGAAAATTTCTCCATAAATTTTTGGAAGACAAATTTTTTTAAAAAAAAAGTAACTGCTAGATCTTGTTTTACCATTTAACAGCTTTTTATAATCTTTTAAGGCTAAAATAAAATCCATACGTTAATATGAAAAATTCTGACCATTTTTCTCTTTCTTATTATTATTATTATTATATATGGGGAATTTCACGACAAATCGACCTGTTCAAAAAATGCCCGTTTTGATTTTTCTAAAACATACGAGTTTTAGTTCAACGAAGAATACTAAATGAACCTTCTAGGAAAATTTACAATATGACTATATACATTTTTTCTATCTCTGGCTAAGATCAAAGACGGACCCTGTTGCTCCACACCTTTCAGTACCTCCCCCATAAAGGGACAACATTTTGTGAAATATTAATTCTTTAACATCTTCTAAACTGCTAACAAGAATTGTTCGCAATTCCACAAATAGTATCAGTTTCTTAGTTGCTATCACCTTAAGAAAAATGGGCGAAGTTGCCAAGCTCCATTTGGTACCTCCCATAAAAATGAACCATTTTGCACAAGTAACTACTAACGGCTTATAACTTTGATACTAGTCCATGTAAAACTTCATATTTTGTGCAATGTACAACTTTTATTGTACCTACATACATGCCTGTGGAAAATGGGTGTTATTGCCATGCCCCTTTTGGTACCTCCGATGCAAAAGGACCATTTTGTTCAAAAAGTTAACGGCTTATACTCGTGACACTAACCCAGCGAATACAAACACTTAAAATTTTGTATAGTACCCATAGTCCATTGAAAATCGGCATTATTGTCACACCCTTTTTGGTACTTCCCAAACAAAATGGTCATAATAAAACATATAAAAAATTATTTTTTTAAAGTCCCTTTCTTTTACAATATTGGTCATAATTTCTGCATTTAAACATAGATTTTTTGAAATAGGCATTATCTACTTCGTTAGGATGCTAGCTTTTCAAAATTGAAACAAACCTTTTTTTACGATTTTTTTATATTTTATGGTTTTTTCGAGACTGTAAAAAAACAATTTTTTGGAAAAAAAATTTATCTTATTGTTTTAAAGACAGTTGCTAAATCGCTTTATATTCATGTTAGTAATATTCCCAACATTTATAATACTCATAGTTTTTCTTAATTTAAGCGGCGATAGAACCGTTACTATCGGGTTCAAATAAATTAAACAAATATGGTCCAAATACTAAAAGTACCTTTCGTAAAAATTAGAATTATAAATAAATTTTTTAAAAAAAAAACTTTTTTTGTTTTCGTTTCATAAAATAGTATGCCTCAATATACACAAAAAAAGTATTTAGGTCTCGGACACAAACGAAAAAATCTTTGAATAGTGTTGTCAATATATAGAAAAGGTACAATCTAGGGTAAACAAAGTACTTTAAAGCAAACGATTTTGTGCACATTTCTGCACATACAATTTTGCTCATCTCTCATAGTTTATGAAATATTTTCTCTGAGAGATATCAGTGGTCAACTTTTAAGTTCCGATCGATTATGACGTAGCGCCATGGTCTCAGGGTTGGGAGTGTAATATTTCTATGAAAGGGTTGTATATACAATTTATAATAAATGTGGTAAAATTTCAAATTGTTTTTACAGAATTATAAACTTAATTTTTTAAAATTGTTACATTAATTTATAAATTTAAATATATTTTTATTTTTGCAGGTAGCTAATTAATAAAGAAAATAGGTTTCGGATTCTGCGTAAACATTTTATTTATAACGTTTAAAGTTTGATAGTCGCTAGCAAAATTCAATATCCTAAAAGTTCCCAGGTTTGGAAAATTTCAAAACTGCAATTTAATAAACTACAAGTGAAAGATAGACCAACGTATCATGGTTGGCTTATTTAATTAACATTTGCTTTAACTTACAAAATAAATTGAAAACATTATTCAATTTTCAAAATCCATTATGAAAAGGGGGAATCCACATGTATACATTTTTTCATTCCATATCCAATTCATGATAATGAACACGTAAAATAAAACGCCGTATGACAACCTAAGTCACACAGTGGGGTGTCAATTTCAAAAAACTGAAAAAACATCATTCTTTTGGGAATATTCTTGGTTTATTTGACAGAGAAAACACTACCATTATTTATGGAACTCGATTTCATTCATGTGACTGTCTTGACTGGCTCCGCTTTGCATTCTGTCAAACCAATTTCCCCAGACCTTGGTGATAGTTTCAATTAGGTTAGGGAAATTTGTATCGTTAAAAAATTTCATGCTGATCTGCAATTTTAAAAAAATTAAGAAATGTTTATTTTGGTTTTACAAAATTGTTAAGTGCTCATGAACGGATGAACCAATTTTTAAAAAGTTTACGTCGTTTTAAAGAGAATATAATGGACATTTTTGTGGATTTTTTAAAAAATTCATATTTTTATGAAAATTATTTTTTAATACTTCAATTTTAAAATTAACACAGAATATGCTCCAGACTCTATCAAAGCCTATTGGATATTTGGGGACTCAATATTTGTAAAAGTTATGGACGGAATACTAAGGTCGGTCTGTCATTTGTATACATTTTTTGATAGAAGAAAATTTTCACAAATTACAAGACCTGCCTTAGTATTTCGCCCATAGCTTTTACAAATATTGCGTTTCAAATAATAACCAAAAATGTAACAGAAAGAAGACCCTATGGATAGATCAATTTCGGCCACGTTAGATCCAGTGGCTATTCGGCAACAAAGTTTGATAGGAAATAACTAACTTGGTGGTTATTTTGAAGTTCAAGACTTCGTAATTCAACCTTCAGTCCAAGAACGAAATAAAGTGGACCTTTGGAAATTCATTTTTCTCTAAATAGTCGTAATCGTCAAATATTTATCTGCGACCCCATAAAGTATATATATTCATGATGATTTGGTTGAAATACTTCTTATAGTTGCAGGTTGTTTGGGATTGCAAATGGGCCATATCGGTCAATGTTTTGATATACCTCTCCTATAGAGGGCGCTCTAAAATACGGGTTTTGAGCCATAGATTCCACATTTCTAAAGCAATTTTGCTGAAACTCTGCAGTTTGTATTCTATTTTGATTAGAGTTAATCGCAGTAAAAAGTTTGCAAATCGGCTCATATTTTGTTATAGTCACCCCATAGAGGTCGCTCCAAAATAGGCTTATTTAAAGCCTAAATACCACATTTTCTAAGCTTTTTAAGCTAATCTTTCCAGTTTGTGTTTTATTTAGACAAGAATTTATTATAGAAAAACTTTTTTTAAATCAGTCAAGTGTTGTAGTCCACCTATAGATGTCGCTCCCAAAAACGCTTGTTTAAGCCATAAACACCACATTTTCTAACCAATTTAGCTGAAACTTTGTAGATTGTATTCTACTTTTCATCTCGTTTGTCTGTTTATACTCGTATTTTGTTGTAGTCCCAGTAAGCCAAAAATACCACATGTTTCAGATGAAGAGTTTTGCTAAAAAATTTGGGGCCTAAAATTTGGTTGATTTTTCATAAATATATTGAAAGGGGGACGCATAATAATTCCACTGGATTCAACATATTCGTCATAGGTATATCCATAGGGTCTCCTTTCTGTTAAAGTTTCAAAGTGTCCATTTAAAGCACAGTCTAATTACTCTGATTTGTATACCTTCCACCATAGGATGGGGGTATATTCATTTTGTCACCCCGTTTGTAACACCTCTAAATATTGATCTGAGCCATGTCCGTCCGTCCGTCTGTCTGTTGTAATCACGCTACAGTTCGTAATATTTCTTATCGTTGCGGGTTGTTTGGGAATGCAAATGGGCCATATCGGTCAATGTTTTGATATAGATCCCCTTTAGGGGTCGCTCCAAAATACGGGCTTTGAGCCATAGATAGATACCACATTTTTAAAGCAATTTAGCAGAAAATTTGCAGTTTGTTTTCTATTTTGACAAGAATTTATCGCAGCAATAATTTTACAAATCGGTTCATATTTTGTTGCAGTCACCCTATAGAGGTCGCTATAAAATATACGTATTTAAGCCATAAATACCATATTTTCTAAGCATTTTAACTGAATTTTTGCAGTTTGTATTTAATTAAGACAAGAATTCATCGCAGTAAAAATTTTTTAAATTAGTTCATATTTTGTTATTGTCCACCAAAAGATGTCGCTCCCAAAAAGGCTTATTTAAGCCATAAACACCGCGTTTTCTAAGAAATTTAGCTGAAACTTTGCAACTTTGTATTCTATTTTGGAAAAAAATAATCTCAATAAGAATTATACAAATAAAATTTTATTTTGTTGGGGGGACTACCCCGTGTAGATGTAGCTCTCAAAAAAGCTATTTAAGCCATAAATACCACATTTTTCAGGTGAAGAGTTTGGCTAAAGAATTTGCGGCCTAGAAATGGCAGCGTTCGTTTTTTTTTATTAATTTACACTGAAAAAAAATTTGTCATAAAATTAAAGAAATGCTCCAAAGACGTCCTTAGTCTTCAAAATAAGTAAATTTTGTACTTAAAATTAAGAAAATTTACTTAAAATTAAATAAATTACTTAATAATATTGCAATTATCGATATATTAAGTACAAAATGTACTTATTTTAAAAACTAATCACGTCTTTGGAGTATTTCTTTAATTTTATAAAAAAAAATTTTTCAGTGTACTAAAATAAATATAGTTTCATGCTTTGCTCCATATCCAAAGATTTTTCCAGTAATAAAATTTGATTGCATGGAGGATGTAGTAGATTCGGCATGGCCGAACGTAACGCTTTTACTTGTTAATATTAACCTATTAAATATATCGAAAATAAGAAATGGGTATTATTTATTTTTTGGAAAAAAAATTTTTTACAAAATTTTATGGGGATTTTAAATTAAAAAAAAGATAGAAAAATTAATTTTTATGTTTTACGCAGTTTTTAATACCTCTTGAATGGCTATGCCGGTTTTTACAAAGTTTACGTTGTTTTAAAGAGAATATAACGGACAATTGTTTATGTTTTTTTTTATTGTTTAGAAAAATATTTTCAAATATTTTTTTAATTTTGAATTTAAAGAAAAATTTCCAAAATTACCAGAGCTACCTTAGTATTTCTTCCATAACTTTTACAAATATTGAGTTCCAAAAAATCCAATTACTGTTTTATATTTGTGATGAGTCTGTATAAATTTGAAGAAAATCGAAGGGGTAACGTTTTGGATACCGTACACCACACTGTGGTACAGGGTATTACGACTTTGTGCATTTGTTTGTAACGCCTAAAAGGAGAAGAATTAGACCCATTGTTTATTATGCCGATCGACATAGGATCACTTTTTGAGTCGATTTAGCCATGTACACCGAAAAAAAAAAATAGTAATAAAACTAATGATGACACATTCTTATATTAAGTATGCTACCTCGGCATCAATTCAATGACAATTTTCACTAAAATAATGAAAATTTACACGTTTTTTACGAAATTTTCCTTAATATAAAGTTTTTTGAATTTGAATTAATGTCTATCTAACCATTAGTTTTGTGTACGCGCTTCTTTAAATGTACGCATTTAAATTAAAGAAAAAAATCATTATTTTTGGGACAATCTGCATTATTTTAAGTAATATTTCAATACTTTTAAGGATTTTCTACATTAACACTACGACGTAGACATGTCATAGTTTTAATGCCGAATCGGACTTAATTAACAGTATGAGATATTTGAGTAATAAATTTAAGGCTATGCTCCTCTTAAAGAAAAGGCTGTCTTGGTAATAAATCGTATGACTATTGTCATTATTTTTAAGAATACATACGAGAGAATTATACAATCTCTCCCTCCCTCTCTCGCTCGGAGAATCAGTTATGTTTGGTAATGTGTGAATCAATAATTGCTATGGAATGCTAGAAGAGAAAATAGAGTTGTTCGTTTTCTTTTAAATCGTCAGTTATTTACAAGCGATGGAAGGAAACGGTTGTCTGTTTTCGGGACGCG
This sequence comes from Eudasyphora cyanicolor, assembly GCA_963930755.1. Classification (NCBI taxonomy): domain Eukaryota; kingdom Metazoa; phylum Arthropoda; class Insecta; order Diptera; family Muscidae; genus Eudasyphora; species Eudasyphora cyanicolor. The sequence goes on from OZ005734.1 coordinate 335,913,255, forward strand.
GATTGTGAAAAAATTTGATTGCTGTGAATATGTAAGTATACGTGCATACATACGTGCATATTGCACCGAAAATAATTTTAATATGGGCTGTTAACAGTTATTTTTGCTAAAGCATAGCAACAACAACAAATGAAACCGTCGTGTACATGTGTGTATGCATGTGGTTATGCCGTCGGCGTTACCATCGATTTCTGTGATAAGGGAGTGCGTGTGTCATAGTTATTTTTGCGGTATGTTATTTATGGCGATGTACATGCGTTTTTGAAGGAGATCTTGTTTGTAAGTCCTGTGAAGAGATTTGTGCCAAATGGATGACAAAAATGTGAGTAATAGATTTTGTAATACTGAAAGAGACAATGGGGAAATGTTTAGGTACGTGAAGAATACAATTATTATCCTGAAATAAACATCTTATTGGCAATTACAAAATTAACAAAACACATTTTAATTGAAAGTATTTATTTATTAAAAATACCAGCGCATAATGCAGAAATGTAAAATTATTTGTGGCAATATAGAAATTTATTATTAATAATATGTTATACATATAACTATCTTTTTAAATTTTTTTAGTAAAACAATTTTAGAATGGGTCTTTTGTGAGAAGAGTGGCAAATTTTACAAAATATTTCAACGTAAGTATTATATATGAACGGTTGAAATATTTCTCTTAGTTTTCAGCGTTTTCCAATTGTGATATGATAAAATTGATTTGCATTTTTTTTGTTTATAGATAATTTTATTTCATTTATTTTCAGAAAAAATTTAATTATTTTAATTTTAGATCACGCAATATTTGAAGATAAATGTGATGGATATATGAAAAATGCAGTGCTGAATGCCATTTATAACTTGCAAAAAATAAGTGAGCATACACCTACATGGGAATGTTTGAATTGAAAGGAAATAGATTTGGAAACAATATTTGTAAGTATTATGTATTTCTGAACAAATATACTTTATTTGAAAATCAAGAAATTTAATTTGGAACGCATATATTAATGTATTAGAACAAAATATATTTGCGAACTGACGTTCACATATAAAATACGTGTTTTCACACAAACAAAGTTATTGTTAAAAAGTTTTCCAAATATAATTTATTTAAAAAGATTTTTCCTTTTTTTAATTTTAGTTTAAATTTTTCCTTGATTTCGTGTTCATAATTCCTTCATAAATACTTCATAATTAAACCTGCTGTTGGATTAGGCCCATTTGGTCCAATTTTTGTATCGTTTCCTTTATAAACTGTAATATATATAAGTATATATATTACCTTATAATTTGGTCCAAGGGATATTTTTGTTTTACTAAAATCAAAATAATAAGCGTTTTTGCTCAAAAATAATTGTAAATAAGCTGCTTTCTTTTCACGAAGTATTGAATAAAAATAAATATAAAATATTGTCTTCCATATTCATTTTATATGAAAAATGTAATGTTGACCAAATGGACCCTTAATCTAGGATTCAGATTTGCTAATCTAACACCAGGGTTAAGAATGTCATAAGCAGCATTAGCTTTTGTTTTACAGAAGTAATTTTTAATAAGTTTTTGTAGTTTTGTTTGCTAACAAAACTTAAGATTTTAAAATCTAAGTCACGATTGATTTTTTTGAGAAAATTAATTTTTGATAACTCAATTTATATGAAAAATGTCATTTTCGCCACTTTCAAAACAATCAGTTTCTATTATTAATAATAAATATTTTTTTAACTTTTAGTACAGCAAATTTTGTATGGATCTATTATGAGAATTTGTGTCGTAGAAGAGTGACTAAATATTTAAATGTAAGTAAGTATATTCCAAAGATTTTAATATATCTCTTATCTTTCAACATTTTGTGACAGTTATATGATAAAATTTATTTTAATACTTTATCGTATATAAATCATTCTGTTTGATTTCTATTCAAATAATTTTTATTTTAGTTCGCGCAATTGAACTTTATTTGGATATATGAAAAATGCAGTGGGGAATTAACAATTTACAAATTGCAGGAAATGAGTGAGCATCCAAACTATATGATATAATAATATAATATTTGTTTTATATAATTTCTATTTAAATTCCAGCCAAATTCTAGGTTAAAAATCATTAAGGTCGGTTCCGATAAAAATTGTTCATGGACAACAAATAGAGAAACGAAACCCGCTACATATTGTTTTAAATTATAAAATGTTCAAGGTTATCCGTAATATGTATTATATTTTTTTGTATTTTCCAATATAAAATATAACAAATAAAATATTTATTTAGAAAGATAAAGTGTTGTGTTATTCAATTTTCTATGAATAGTAAATGATTTCAAAGAAAATGATTCATTTAAAAGAGTAACATTATAATCAATATATTAAGTAACGAATTTTCCATACATATTTAAAAAAACTGAATTTAAATGCATGTATGCCTTAAATTAATTACCAGTATATTCTTATATCAAGGACAAACATTTTAAATTTTATTACGATAATGTTTTAAATTATATGATATTTTACTAAAAATAAGCACGCGCCATACTTAAATTTAAGCAAAAATGTGCTTATTTTAAGACCAAACTTAATTAGTTTTATTACCCAAAATTCTTAATTCTATGAAATGCATCCTCAAAACAAGTACTATTTACGTCTTTAAATTAACTATAAAACCTTCTTATTTTTATAGCGATTGTCTTTGGCTCGAAATCATTGCCGAAATCTTAAACTTTACGAAAAATTCATTCATTTTCAGTACGCTTTTTTTTAGTGTACGTCCGTCTTTCTGTCTGTCTGTCCATGTATTCTTGTAATGAAAGTGCAGGTCGTATTTATGGCCCGATTGTGATGAAATTTAGCACAGTGCTCATTTTTGGCACAAGAACGATCCCTATTGAAATTGGTGAAAATCGGTTTATATTTAGATATAGTCCCCATATATATGTTACACCCTCTTTGACATGTAAGCGCTGTAGAAACATTATTTTATATCCGATCAGTACGAAATCTTGCAGAGAGAGTTATCTTATTACATGAATGAACACTGCCAAATTCGGGGAAAATCGGCTCAGATTTAGATATAATCCCCATATATGTATATGTTACACCCAATTTGACATGTAAGCGCTGTAGAAACCGTATTTTACACCCGATCTGTTCGAAATTCGGCAGAGAGAATTTTCTTATTACGTGAATGAACACTACCAAATTCGATTGGTTTTTCTTTGTACGAACCATTTGGTCCAAAGTGTCAACTCCGTCTTTTGTAGAGTTGTAGTATTCAATAGTTCCGGAATTTTTTTTGGACGATCTTCCAAAATGTTGCGGTCGGGGTGAAGAGTGCTATGCAAATAAACCATTCTGCATTTTTGGGCACATACAAAACTTCAGTTTCTTTTTATGAAAAAAAATTACTTTAGTGTATTTGGAAACTTACTTAAAAGCGTTTGTTTTTTTCTCACTGTGCCAACAATAGTAATTTTTTGCTTTAGCCAAATTCTTGTCGAAATAGAATGCAAACTGCAAAGTTTCTGCTACATTGCTTTAACAATGTGGTATTTATGGCTCAAAACCCGTATTTTGGAGCCACCTCTACAGGGTGGCTGATATGTATTGCAACCAACTTCAGGTTGCTATCATTTCTAAACCGCTAGTCTGACAGCTTACAGATTTATTTCAGTGACAGTTCATTTTATTGTTTACAAGCTTACAAAAGCATTTTGATCTATTGCATTCAGAAAAAAGTTATTCGTGATGGAATTCAAGCGTGATAGTGTGATTGCTTTATATTTGGGTGGAAAAACACAAGTGAGTTGCTTCGCTTGCACGAAAGTGGCCAGTTACCGAATTTGGTTTTCTCCGATGAGAAGCCATCCCAAATTGAGCAGTTTGTGAACAAACAAAATGATCGGGTTTACTTGCCAAAGAGGTCAGCTGAAAATTTACACCTTCGATTGGCCACCATAACTCGAGCGCCGCCGATGGTAATGGTGTGGGCCGCCGTAACGGCCGATGGACGCTCCCCGCTCGTATTCATCGACCATGGGGTCAAAATAAATGCCGAACATTATCGGGAAAATGTCCTAAAGACAGTATTGAAGCCCTGGGCAGACAAACATTTCGGCCGCAGACCATGGACATTCCAACAGGACTCAGCACCATCGCACTCAGCACGCGTCAACCAAGAATGGCTTAAAAATGAGGTTCCTCGCTTCATTTCTACCGCACAATGGCCACCAATATCTCCGGATCTCAATCCGTTGGACTTTTGCGCCTGGGGCATTTTAGAGAGTAAGGTTCGCACTAAAAATACCAAAGTATCGATCATCTCAAGACGGCGCTTCGCCGGGAATGGGCCAAAATACCGCAGAGCCACTTTCGTGCAGCGTGTGATGGCTTTGTCGGCCATAATTCGTGCCAAAGGTGGCCAGTTCGAACAAATCTAAACTGTTTCTAAAATTTTATGTTATTTCCGACATTTTTCGCTTTGAACAATAAAATTTAAAAAAAAAATTTTAAAAATATAGCGCTTTACTTTGTTGCATTACATATCAGCCACCCTTTATAGGGGAGCTATATCAAAACATTGACCTATATGGCCCATTTGCAATCCCAAACAACCTGCAACTTTAGGAAATATTATTAATATATATGGACTGTAGCGTGATTACAACAGAGGGACGGACGGACAGACGGACGTGGCTAAGTCGCCTTAGAATTTTACAACGATTATGAATATATATACTTTATGGGGTCTCAGATCAATATTTGGAGGTGTTAGAAACGGAGTGACAAAATAAATATACCCCCATCCTATGGTAGAGGGTATAAAAATCTTAGGAATTGTCCGATATGTACCAAGTAATACAAATCCTGACATCTGATGTACAATACGATTCCTTTCAATTTCATTGGCAATCGAAAAGTCCCATCTGCGATCCCGTGCATGTAGATTCGCAGTCAGAGCGAAAAAAAACAAGAATTGCAATAATCACAATTTCCATTGGCAAATAGCCAAGACCTTAAATGGAAAAGGCTCTCAACTGCACGTCTCAAGCAGACGTATTTGTGTTGCAGTTGTAATTCCAAGAAATCATATATTTAATAAAAAAAACTATTAGAACATTATAATAGTGTTTATATGTATGTAGTGCAGTATTATGACTTTGAAGATTTGTTTACGAAAATTACAATCAATTTAGATAGTGTCTAACCGACTGTCGGTTGTATATTGTTGTAATCACAGAAAATTATTTTATTGAATTTTTTTTGAGAATCAAAGTAAAGGTAGCCAAAAACTTATCATATCTTAACAAAAATATTTGGGAATTATTTTAGATCAAGGATGAATCCCCTGAGAATTTGGCTATATCGGCCCAAATTTGTATACAACTCCTCGATCCTAGTGAAATTTCTTAAATACTGTCACATCGGTCCCCTTTATATTTTAGTCACTTTTTATATATCACCTCTACATGTCACGGGACCAGGTTTAATTTTCTCAGTGTGCAAATCGCAATATTTTTCAAAATGCTCTTTGATACAATACTGTGGACTCTGTTCGATTTTACGCTTTCTTACATGTTAACATCAAAATAAGGCAATTTCCCCGACTATTGAGATGTTCAGTTACACTCATATGTGTAATAATGTAAAATAAGGTAATTTCCCGGATTATCACGATATTTATAGGTAAATATTCTGTTTCTTTACACTCAAAACAAATGTTAATAACAACAGCGGACCAACTATATAATACCCCAACACCACTACTGCAATGCCTATTTTTTTCAGCGAATGATACTTACCTACAAATTAAACTTAAATTTTCTCCTAGACCGATAATGTTGCGATTTCTAGAGCATAAAGACTTAAATTTATATTTAACAGGTGGCGCAAAAGTAACCTTTCGATGTTTTTTGGCTGTTATTTAAAAAAAAATTAAAAACTTTGATTTTTCTTGTGGATTATTTTTATTTGGTCTTTTAATTTTTTTTACATCAAGTCGAGAATATGATGTCATGTAAATGGCCGCCGCCATAGTTGATTGTCATTTGAGCCCTTTTTATGGCATTTTCCATCACTTTGGCCAAAACTTCCGGCGATAGGTCCTCACATTCTTGACGGATATTGTCTTTAAGAGCTGCAAGAGTCTGAGGCTTGTTGACATAAACCCGCGAAAGCCCCACAAAAAGAAGTCTGGAGCGGTCAAATCAGGCGATCTTGCTGGCCAGTGCAAATCGCCAAAACGGGAGATTAGGCGGGCGGAAAATGCATCCTTGAGCATATCGGTTGTGGCACGTGCAGTGTGTGCCGTTGCACCGTCCTGTTGGAACCACATGTTTTCCCAATTCATCAAGTTGCGGCAAAAAGAACTCGTTGATCATTGCTCTGTAGTGCTCACCATTCACAGTAACCGTTTGGCCCGCGACGTCTTCGAAGAAAAAAGGTCCGATGACTCCTCCAGCGAAAACAGCACACCATACAGTGACTTTGAGCGGGTGTAATGGCTCTTCGTGGGTTACACGCGGATTTTCAGTGCCCCAGAAGCGTACATTTTGCTTATTTACGTACCCGCTAAGATGGAAACGAAATTCACGTTGTGCCAAAGTCACCGACCGATTATTGGTCAAATAAATAGTCAGCAATATTCCGCGTTCTGGAGCAGTGTAGCGTAACATTGTTTATTAACGTGTATTTCGCATTTGTTTACTACACAAATGTCAAAACAGAACTGACATTATTTTCTGATAGGAGGATTACTTTTGCGCCACCTGTTACGTAAATCCGAAAAAATCTATATTAAAAATGTAAAAAATATGCCTGATGTGAAGTAAAATCATGATTTTGCCGCACATTCTGATGATTCACATTCTGTAAAATAAAAATTTCGTCATTAAATAAAATTTTCTACCGAATATTGTTGTTTCAACGTATTGAAATTGTTGTATAACGTGTAACGATGAGTTGCCTCCGGTTGCTGGGATATGCTTGCGGAGAATGGGTTCGTTATAGAAATTTATATTTGCAGTGACAGAGAGTAAGAAGACAGTAGTTTATGTTTACAATATTCCAATCTCGGTGTTTTTATTTAAAAATTATTCACGATTATTTATACTTAAACTATGTAGTTACATTAATAGCTGGATCTTCTGCGTCTCCGAGTTCGGTCGTTAGACGTTGGTGGCGGAGACTTTAAGACGTTGGTTTTTCTTCTAATCCCACGGCGGATGGTCTAATCGATTATCTTTTAGTAATTGGAGATCGCGGTGACCCTCCAATTTCCCTCGCGGCGTTGTTCATTATTTGCTATTGGAGATCGCGGTGACTCTCCAGTGTACGTCACGATTTTTATATAGTATTTGCAGATCTGGATGACCATCCAATTCCACTCGCGGCACGACTTATAAAGAATAATTGGAGATCAACTTCAGTCACGACACGATTTATAAATAAAAATTGGAGATCGGCATCACCCTCTAATTTCACTCGCGACGCTGTTTATTCTTTGTTTCTGGAGAGCGCGGAGACCCTCCAATGTTCCTTAAGACACGTTTAATATGTATTTATTGGAGATCGGGATAACCCTCCAATTTTACTCGCGGGGCTATAACTATATATAAATAATTGTTGGATATCAGAGTGACACACCAATTTCACTCGAGGCACGGGTTTTAAAAAATAATTGGAGATCAGTATAACCCTCCAATTTCACTCGCGACGCTGTTTATTCTTTGTTTCTGGAGACCCTCTAATGTTTCTTAAGACACGATTAATATGTATTTATTGGAGATCGGGATAACCCTCCAATTTCACTCGCGACACGGTTTATAAATAAAATAAATAATCTTTGGAGATCTAGAAAACCCTCCAATTTCACTTACGGCACTCTTCATCGCTAATTATTGGAGATCGCAATGATCCTCCAATTTCACTTACGGCGCTATTTATAATAAATTATTGGAGATCACGATTATCCACCAATTTCAGTTACAGCACTCTATCTCTTAATTATTGGAGATCGCAATGATCCTCCAGTTTCACTTACGGCACCCTTTATCGTTAATTACTGTAGATCGCAATGATCCTCCAATTACTTGCGGCACTATTTATAATAAATTATTGGAGATCGCAATAATTCTCCAGTTTCACTCACGGCACTACTTATCATAAATTATTGGAGATCGCAATGCTCCTCCAGTCTCACTCGCGACACGATTTATAATTGATTATTGGAGGTCAGGATGATCCTCCAGTTTCACTCGCGACACGGTTTATACATCAACGCTCGGTACAGTGCAATGTATTTGAAGTATCTAGTGTTCAGCGAAAAATATGTGTATATGTTAAACCCCCTCTGGTACCTCCCACACAAATTGACAGATTAATTCGTGTAATATTCCATATTAAATTACTCACAAAGTGAGGGTATACCTTAGTCGGTTTACCTGACCGACCTTTAGCTCCTGAATTGTTGCTGGCCTATGGACGTACACCTTTTCTTTCAAATAACCCTAAAGAAAGAAGTCCAACGGTGTCAAATCACATGATCTTGGCGGCCAATTGACATCGCCAAGACGTGAGATAACACGGCCATTAAATTTGGTGCGCAAAAGAGCCATTGTTTCGTTAGTTTTGTGGCAAGTGGCACCGTCCTTCCATCCATATCTTCCAATTCGGGTCATAAAAAGTTCGTTATCATCTCACGATAGCGAACACCATTCACAATAACTGCCTGACCGGCCTCAATTCGAAGAAGTATGGTCCGATGACGTCGCCAGCCCATAAGCCGCACCAAACGAACTTGGCTAGCATGCACAGGTGTTTTCACTTCTACTACAGTCCCGGTCGCAATTTTAATCCGATCTTGGAGAAATATGGTACATAGCACTTTCCTGTATCAGGGATGAAGCCTGTTAATATTGGTCAAAATCGCCCATATATGTAACTACATCCCGATTCGGCATTTTTTGGCAGATCTTTATGAAATTCAGCACAAGAATGTTCTATGGGGAAGTAATTACTTATGCCAAATTTCACAATAATCGCTCCTATACATATATCGATACCTCCATTCTAAACTATGCTAAGTGCAAAAAGGTAGTTTTTCAGGAGAGGCGATCACATTCCTTTATAATGCAAATCGAATGACCTGCACTGTTTCGTGAATAACTTTTGATTGGGTTGACGGATTAACATAGAATAGTTAAATATTAAAAATGCAATCTTCCAAAAAAAATCTTCGACTTAGCATGTTTTAGAATGGAGGTATCGATATGTATGTATGTATGTATACAGGGGCGGAGCAACAGGCCATCGAAGTTGCCGCCTTGGGTGAACAACATGTTTATTCGCGTATAACTTTCGTCTGATTCAATGTGTTTTAAATGGTATTTCTTGGGTTTTTAACGTTTTTGACAAGTTTTCCAACATACATTTTATCCGTATTATCCAAACTGTAGAAAATCTATTAACTTTTGATTTCCAACAGAGTACACCTGATAACATATGATTTTTGTTAACTAACATTAATAAAACTTACATTTCTTTCTTCTTCTTATTCTGCTCCGGTAGGGTGAAAGTTCTGTAACTCTAAAAAAACCCATAACTCTCGAAAGGAGTAACGAGTTGACTTCAAATTTGGTATGCGGTAAATTTTTCTTACCTCATTCCTCTTGTAGTAGCTGCCACAAAAAGGATTAAAATGTATGGCAAAAATATTTTCACTTTTTAGGTCGAAATGGTGCAGTCCATCAAATTTAACTTCACTCAAATTTTCCAAAATGTTATAGAAAAGTGCAGTTTTCAAGAAATTGCTGCACTTTTTCCAGAATCGCCCCCAGAAAGCCCCATTAGTGAAATATTGATATAACTTATACCTATATACTAGATATACCTTAGTCGGTTTACCGTACTGATATTTTCTTACTTGTTTTAAATGTGTCTGCAATAAATGAAAAACCTTTGAATATGTTACAAATTTCATAGTAAATTTAACAAATTAAATTTAAATTGTTCATTTATAAAGTTCTCAAGACGACCTATGGCATCAAGGCTCCTTTCATCTTTCCAAAAATAAAATACGTGCTTTGGAAAACTTTTCTGTTCCAATCAATCGCCGGATTATTTATAATATTTTTTATTTAAATTCACAACTGCATCACATTGTTTTTGTTCTCAAATTACATGGCGAGGCGTGATATTCACTCAAATTCAATAATCAATTGAATATTTCTTCAATCAATGGTTTACCATTCACAGAGGGTCTAGCAGTGCCCGGTATACGCAATTCGGAAATTACATTAGAAGTTTCCAGGTCCTTCTTGAGGACACTCTCTACTTCCTGTTTCCGCTTTACAATATTTCTCTCGGCATTTCCTGTTGTTGTGGGTCTCTCATTTGTTGTTGGTTTACCTTTGGCTGTTGTCATAGTTTGCATTTTGCCCAAAGTTTCGGCAGCTTTTAGAATTTTATTTTTAACGACACGATTGGGTTTAACCAAATCAGCCAAATCATAATTTTTCCATTTACTGGGTTGAGATGATGCAGGTGATTTGGATGTTGTGTTGTTGTTGCTGATGGTAGTGGTTTTTGGATTGTTTGGAGGTTGAGGGCTTTGGTTTTGTGTGGATACCTTTGAAGATCCTTCGTCGCTGATCTGAAGCCGTGTGGCATTAGGCGGTGGCAAGTCCTCGAACATTTTTCGTAATTCTCCAATAGCCTTGAGAGCTACAGCATTCTGGGGATCAACTTGCAGAACATTTATATAGAGTTGATAGGACTATAATAGGAGAAAGTATTTAAAAGAATAATTAATTTCCTACAATGAATGAGAAAAATATTCGCTGCAACGAAAGAGTTCTGTTATTTCTACGAATTTGTTACACTGAGAAAAATGTTTTTGCTGGCACGAAAAAAACCAAAAAAAAAAATTAAAAAAACTCACAAATATAGTTTGTTCCAATGAAGAAAACAATGCCAATTTGAAAAAATCTATGGATAAATGTAGAAATTATAGCTCTTTTGGTAGAAGTAAAAGAATTTCAACAAAATCATGTTTTTATAACCTCACTATTTTGAAACAGGGTATATATCAGTTGCTGCGGGCCAAAAGTGTAACACATCGAAGGAGTGAACTAAGAGACCCCAAGAATATTTGGCGGAAATCCATTTTGGGTAATTTTTAGTCATTTGAGCAATGTCCGTCCGTCTGTCTCTCTGCCCGGTGACTACTATAACTTTCGATAGGGTTAACCGATTGACTTCAAATTTAGTATGTGTTAATATTTTGATCTATCTCAGGCTAAGATCAAATGGACCATGTTGGTCTACTTCTTCGAGTACCTTCCCGACAAAGGGTCAACATTTAGTGAAATATTTATTTTTTAATAATTTGTACAGGATTTTCCAATAAGAGTGATATGATTTCTTTGAAAAAAAACACACACTTATTGTTAAGGAAATTCAAAAGGTTTTTATTTAATGTGAAGTACAATCGATACAATTAAGTTCTAAATAAAACGTCATTCAAATGGCTTCCAACACTTCTTCTGCAGGAACGAATTCGATGAACCCAATTTTCGAGCACTTTTTCCACTAAATGAAGTCGTATGTCACGAATGGCACGTTCAATATTGACTTGTAAAGCTTGAAGACAGTCTGGTTTATTTCCAAAGACCAATGACTTCAAATAACCGCACCAGAAATAGTCTTATGGTGTTAAATCACAACTTCTTGGAGGTCATTCAATATCACAATTTTTTGATATAATCGAATCTCCAAACATTTCTTGCAGCAATTCAATTGTTTCATTTGCTGTGTGGCACGTAGCCACAATCGGCCAATGGAAAAAAGATAGCTTTTAACGAGGTCTAAAATATTACTCATGGGTGTCAAGGTCGTAGGACTACTGGAAAGTGTTTTTTTTTATTTAAAAAAATAATGGACTTAGCATAATTTTCAAATGTGAACGGAAAGTTTATTTTTGCTCTAGCTCCTTAACGGTACGTCGGATTGGGAATCGGTCAAAGGCAAAAAGATAGCTCTTAACGAGAGCTAATATATATAATAATATTGCTCATGGGTGTCAAGGTCGTAGGTCGTCAGGAAAGTGTTTTTTTTGGTTTTCAAAAAATTGACTTTGCGCACTAAAAGTTGCAATTGGAGAACGATTATTTTGATAATAAAACTGAATAATTTGTAAATGTTGTTCTTCCGTATATCTCTCCATGATGAAATTGTATACAATGAAAAACAAATGACAGATCATGACATATTACAAATGGCCGAAACGTCACTTCAAAATCATATCATCCCTATTGGAGAACCCGTTATATTACTTATCAGAAACTTTGAAAAAAATATGAAAAATATTTTTTTTAATGTATATAGAATACTAGCTGGCCCCAGCAGACGTTGTCCTGCCCGTCCTATTTGGGATGTATTGGTTTGTTACCCATTGAAACATATTTCATTCAAAAAAATTATATTGACCATATGTCCACTACAGCGCCATCTACCGGTTAGAATCATACATCCAAACTATTATCAGGACAAACCACACATACATTTTAAATTTCAGTCAAATCGCTCTGGAAATGCGAATTTTGCAGATAACTTGACCACTCCGCAATTTATCGCGGTGAAAATAATTCTAAAACACAAATGACCCCAAACTGTTCAATTTTCAGCCCATTCGCTTCTATGGTTTCGGAGAACATGCGTTACTAACAAACGTACAAAGGATTTTATATATAAAGATGTAGTTTTATCTGAAGCACTCACTACCTTACCTCTCTCCTTCGGCCATATGCATAATTAGATTCGGCCAAACGTAGTCGAGCTTTCAAATTCCGGGGTTCCAAAGCCAAGCACGCTTCACAATCTTTAATAGACTCGAGAAATTTTTGCTGCTTAAAGTCTAAGAATATAAAGAGAGAAAAAAAATAATTTAATCAGAAACACAAGTCCTAAAGTGATGAAACTACTTACAGGTCACAGCTCGATTATTGTAAGGTCCAACCGCCTTTTCCGGATATATCTGAATGGCTCGAGTATATTCTGCTAAAGCATTATCAAATTCTTTGGCTCGAAAATATTCATTACCACGCAAACGAAATCTAAGGAAAAAACGTGAAGGTAAAAGAAAATTCAGTCAGAATTTATTTTGGTTTGAGACCATATGTATGTTTCAGTTACTTTCTGTCTATTGCAAAAAAGTAATAGAAACAAATACAAAAATTGGTAGAGAGTTTTAATTGCTTGGTAGAATTGACTGCAGTTTCGATAGACATCACTCTATCATCTTCAGAATTCAGTAGCAATAGTGTATGTCTTTAACTTAAATCAACTGAAAAGAAAAAGTTAAATAAATCTCTTATACACTCAACTTACAATCGTACTGTATATATCTGTGCTACAGCAACAAAATTAGCAGTTTGAAACAGTGACCTAATACCTTAAGTCATTTGAGCTTTGTCTGCCCGTCCGTCTGTCTGGCAGATGCATACAATTAGTCTTGAAAGTAGTGACTGCATACTCTTTAGCTCACCAGTTTGCATTAGGGTAAGGTAATAAATTATTATGTGTGACCGACCATTCCCAGCAAAATTTATCATTACCAAATAATCCGAAGAGTAAGCAAAGTTCGATAATGGTAAGTACTTATTATTATTTAGCCACTTTTCTCATTATTTTAACATGGGGATGTCATTGGAGGAAAGTACTTTCCAAAAGCATACAATAAAGTAGCAGAATAAGTACTTATTTGTAGCATAGGCATTTTAAGTACTTGATTAATGCATTACCAGTAAGTTATAAAATAAGTAATAGATATGGTAGATATGTAGCAATGGCCATTTAAAGTGATTTTTTGCATATTGACGTGCAAGTTTCTCGAAACAAACAATTTCCTCATGCCAGATTCGAATATCTGAACCCAAACCCCTATGTGAAAAATTCTTCAATGGTCTTACAAAATACTATATACGTAAATATTTGATCAAAGAAGTGACCTAAGACTTCAAGTATATTTGGCGGAAATCAGTTTTAGGACATTTTAAGTCATTTAAGCAATGTCTGTCCAACCGGCCGTCCCTCCGTCTGCCTTGTGCGCATGCTAACTCTCGATAGAATTAACCAATTGGCTTCAAATTTGATTCTTTTTTTTTATAATTTCTATACTGCTTATCAAATTCTTCCGCAAAATTGTCACGCCCCTTTTGGCACCTCCCACACAAATGGAACTTGTTGCACAAAAATTTAAAAGCCTATAACATCGACTCCAGCGCATACAATTACTTGAAATTGTGTGCAGTGTAATGTTTTATAACGGGGTTTTCAACAGGGACGCTACAAAAGTAGACCGACAGGGACAGCAAACGACGCCATATTTTTTGCCGCTCTTTTGACATTTCTCTTCAGTAAGGTTTGCCATTTCATGATGGCAACGAGTCGAAATTATTAAAATTTACTACCGAAATTCGAAGTCAGTGGCCTCAACGTTAAGAGCGCTACGTCCAATTTATGGTCGTCATAATCGTCCTAGCAGATCAACAATTGAGCGTCTAGTTGAAAAATTTGAATCCACAGGCACAGTACAGTACAATGTTCCCGTTCCAGTGAGACAGAGAAGTGCCCGTAGTGTCGAGAATATTGCTGCCGCTGAGGCTTCAGTTGAAGAAAGCCCAAATGTGTCTCTCACACGTTGTTCTCAAGCGTTGGGCATCTCTGTGACGTCGTAGTGGCGAATTTTGCGAAAAGATCTTGGCCTACATCCTTACAAGATCAAATTGACGCAAGAACTGAAGCCGTTTGACCACCAGAAGCGTCGTATGTTCGTGAATTGGGCTGAGCAAGAGCTTGAAAATGATTCGGATTTTGATTGAAAAATCATCTTCAGCGATGTGGCTCATTTCTGGCTGAATGGCTTCGTCAATAAACAAAATATGCGTTATTGGTCAGACAGCAATCCACACGTACTCCATGAGTCATCATTGCATGCCGAAAAAATTACGGTTTGGTGCGGTTTATGGGCTGGCGGCGTCATTGGGCCGTACTTCTTCCGTGATGATCAAGACCGGCACGTTACTGTGAATGGGAATCGCTACCGTTCAATGATAACCAAATAGTTTTGGCCCCAATTGGATGATATGGACTTGGAGTACATGTGGTTCCAACAGGACGGCGCCACAAGCCACACAGCGAATGCCACAATCAATTTATTGGAAACCAAGTTTGGAGAACGTGTTATCTCACGAAATGGTCCAGTCGATTGGCCGCCTCGGTCGTGCGATTTGACGCCGTTAGACTATTTCCTGTGGGGCTACGTCAAGTCTATGGTCTATGTCAACAAGCCAGTAGTACCATAAAAAGTAGTACCCATACAAAATTGGCGTTATTGCCCAAAATTGGCGTATACTCCCAAACAAAATAGTCAAAATAAAATATATGAAAAATGATATTTTTGAATTTCCCTTACTTTTACAATATAGGTCATAAATTGCAATACATTTGGAATAAAATATTTTTTACAATTTTTTTTCTATTTCTTGATGCATTATTTTTGTGCCAAGACAAAACTTTTTTTACAACAAGAAAGAAAGTTCAGTCGAGTAAACCGACTTAAGAATCAATCGCAAAAAATATTCCGAAATTTATTTATTTTTTTTTTTTTGTTTTAATATAACAGACATTGGTTGGTTAACAACACCAACAAAAGCATATCAGTTAATGTAGAATGGTTACCCTCGTTAGGCCCCAAATACTCATTACCAACAACAAAAAACTCATTTCCCCTGTTTAACGTAAGGAGAGGAGTGTGTGCAAACATTGGTGAGCAGAGAACTACAAAATAACGCGGGAGTCAGTGTTACCGTTGTGCGACTAAAGTTGCAATTTGCAACTTTTTTGACGGCTTGCGACTTCTTGTGCGACTTTATCATTTTGACACTTTTTTGCGACTTTTTGGCCTTTTTGCGACCCCTTTTTTGTCAACAGAAATTTGTTGTATCAATCGTAGGCACAAAAAAAATTTTTGTGTATATTATAAGTGTATTGTGCTGAGTGTTTGAGTTTATGATTTAAAAAACAAGTAAGAAAGTTTCAGTCGGGTAAACCGACTAAGGTATACCCTCACTTTGTGAGTAATGTAATATGGAATATTAAACGAATTATTCTGTCAATTTGTATGGGAGGTACCAGAATGTTTTTAACAAATATACCTATTTTTCGCTGAATAGTAGATTCTTTAAATACATTACACTGCCCCGAATTATAAACGTTTTTTGCACTGGTATTAACGTTATGAAATATTAAATTTTGGTATGATTTGGCCATTTTGTGTGGGAGGTACAAAAAGGGGCGTGGTGATAACGGCCATTTTTTACAGGGCTAAAGGGACTTCAAAAGCGTTACACTGTGCAAAATGTTGTTGCATTTTCGTGCATTGGTACTCATGCTGTGAGCTCTTAACTTTTTGTGCAAAATGGTACCTTTGTGTGGGAGGTACAAAAAGGGGCGTGGAAATAGCGTCCATTTTTCACAGTGCAAAAGACACTATAAAAGCATTACACTGTAAAAAATTTTAAGTATTTTTATACACTGGTATTAATGTTATAAGCTGTTATCTTTTGGTGCAAAATTGTACCTTTGTGTAAGAGGTACCAAAAGGGGCGTGAATATGACACCCATTTTTCACTGGACTGTAGGCACTATGAAAGCATTACACTGTACAAAATTTCAAGTATTTTTATGCACTGGTATAAATGTTATAACTTTTGGTGCAAAATGGTGCATTTGTGTGGGAGGTACCAAAAGGGCCGTAGCAACATGGCCCATTTTTCTCGAGTTGATAGCGACTAATAAACTAATGCTATGTGTGGAATTTCAGAAGATTTGAATAAGTAGTATAGCAGTTATTAAAGATTCAATATTTCACAACATTTTAACACTTTGTGGGGGAGGTACTAGAAGGAGTGGACCAATATGGCCCATCTTCGAACTTAGCCGGAGATAGAAAAAAATATTACCACGTACCAAATTTGAAGTCAATCGGTTACTCCTTTCGAGAGTTATCGTGCGCACCAGCCAGCAGACACACAGACAGACAGACAGACAGACAGATAGATAGACAGACGGACGGACATTGCTCATTCGTCTTAAAATGACCCAAAACGAATATCCGCCGAACATACTTAGGGTCTTAGATCACTCCTTCGATGTGTTACACTTTTTTTCGTAGCAAATGATATATACCCTCGTCACACTAAAGTGAGGGTATAAAAATCGTGTACCGGACAAGCTCAGCATGTCGATGACCATTGCTGCTTAATAATTTAATGTTTAATGTAACATTCTTCTGTTTCGAAGGAATCGCTTTACATCATACATAGAGCCTTCTCAATGCAATTATCTGATGGGTCATTCATGGGTCAGAATTTTTAATATTAACCTATGAATTTTATTTTTGACTAAATGGTGAAATAAGATTTAGCTGTCATTTATTTTTTGGAAAAACTTTTATGGGGATTAAAATTTAAAAAAAATATACATGTATTTTTGTTTCTACGAAATTTTTAATTGGTCTTGAAGGCTGAACCGAGCTTTATAACGTTTAAGTCGTTGGAAAGACATTTTAAATTGGATTTTTTAATTCATACATTTTCTGGATTTTTTTAAACCTAATTTAAAAAAAAGGTTCCGCTTCCAAAAAAAATACAAAATGTACCAGATATGCATTAGTATTTCCCTATAACTTCTACTACTACTAAGTCTCTAAAACTCCAATTACTGTTTTTGGACTTGTGAGAGTCTGTTGCATATTCTGCATCGAATGTGGAGCATTTTTTAAATTAAAGTTTTTAAAATGTTTTATAAGTTAAAAAAATTCACAAAAATTAAAAATTTTAACTTCTTATTACATACAAATAATTTCTCATTATTTTCGTAATTGTTTTATGGAAAGAACACACGCTTCTTATGAACATAAGAAGTGTGACCCTTTTTTATTTAATTACGACCCTTTTGCGCGACTTTATTTTTAAAAAACTACTTTTTGTGCGACCTTTTCAAAATTCTCAACGGTAACCCTGGCGGGAGTAAACTTTGCATTTCTCATTGACGATCACTTACAAAAGACGGAACTAAGTAGAAAGGACAAACTCATACTAGACACAGTGGACAAACACGACAATATCTTACTGAAAATGAGGACTTATTAATATTAAGTGCCGACAAAGGGCAATGTACAAAGATGTAATCCGATCATCGCAGACATCATAATGGAGGAATTGTTAGACGCTTCAATATCAAAACTGACGCTCAAACCCAGAATATTGACCAAATATGTAGATGACATATTCTGTATTGTTAAGAGTACTCAGGTGGACACAACATTACAGACTCGTAAACACTTTCGATAGACAACTACAGTTTACAATGTAATGTGATTTGGAGAACAAGTTGCCATATCTTGACTCAATAATAGACAAAGCGGCATGCTGAAATTAAATTGGTATTAACAGCTTCTGGACGATTAATAAATTACTACTCTAAACATCCCCGACGAATAAATAATAACACGGCTACAAATTTCATCAGCAGGGTCCTAAACATCAGTGACGAAGCATATCACAAAGATAATGATGACAAGATACGACACATATTAAGAATTAACGATTTTCCCACAAACACTATTGACGATTACATAAGACACGTGAAGGAGAAATCAACAAAAATAATGGAAACAAAAGAAGAAATGGCGAAGATATACAAGACCTCAACATACATCGCAGGTTTTTACGAAAGATTCTGCAAATCCAACATTTACAATAAGGACAAGTATCAACTAGCACTTAAAACAAACAATAGAGTAAATAACTTTTTCAGTAGGACAAAATCGAAAATTAAAAAAGAGGACAAATCGAACTTAGTATATAAGATAAAATGTAATGGGGACAAGACCAACAAATGCCAAAAGGTATATGTTGGCACTACAAAAACTAAATAAAAGACTAGAATTTCAGGACATAAATCTGACCATAAAGCACGTTATAAACCTTTAGAGCAAAAAACAGCTCTAGCAGCACATTGTACTCTGACGTTGACATGTAGACAACTGATATTAAAGCTATAAGCAGTTAACTTTTGGTGCAAAATGGTCCATTCGTGTGGGAGGTACCAAATGGGGCTTGGCAACATCACCCATTTTTTCTCGATGTGATAACGGCTAATAAACTAATAATATATGTGGAATTTCGGAAGACTCGAAAAAGTGGTATAGAAGTTATTAAAGAATCAATATTTCACTAAATGTTAACCCTTTGTGGGGGAGGTACTAGAAGGAGTGAACCAATACGGCCCATCTTAGAACATAGCCTGAGATGGAGAAAAATATTACCGCATACTTGAAGTCAATCTGTTATTCCTTTCGAGAATTATTGTGGGCAACAGCCAGCAGACAGACACACAGAAAGACAGGCGGACGGATATTGCTCAAATGACTTAAAATGACCCAAAACGAATTTCCACTAAACATACTTGAGGTCTTAGGTCACTCCTTCGATGTGTTACACTTTTGGCTCGTGGTAAATGATATATACCCTACTCTCTAAGGTGAGGGG
Source organism: Eudasyphora cyanicolor (assembly GCA_963930755.1). Classification (NCBI taxonomy): domain Eukaryota; kingdom Metazoa; phylum Arthropoda; class Insecta; order Diptera; family Muscidae; genus Eudasyphora; species Eudasyphora cyanicolor. The sequence continues at coordinate 335,932,849 of OZ005734.1, forward strand.
ATAAAAAATTGTTAATCGTGTCATTTTTGTATGATCACATTTGTTATGGACATTTATAAAATTTAAAAAAAAAACAATAATAACAAAAATAATAAAATAAACAAAGGGAGAAAGAAAAACGTGGCAGTATTTGTAGAACACTTTTACACACAGAATACAGTTTGGTTGCCTCAAGCGAATTATTTGCCAACCGAATATTGGTAGTTCTGTCTACTATCATGCGATTCCGTATCGTATTTGATCGTATCCATGTTATTATTGTTGTTTCAACTATTTATTTATAAATACAACCGACAGACGGTGTAGGCAATATACTTTTTGTTGCTAGTACTATTTTTTTATTGTTACAATCGAATTCCAACCAATTATTTTCCTGTGTGTAGTTACGAGTCTTATAAATGTTTGAAAAGTAACCGAGTGCAGACGGACGGACATCAAACCTTATACATACGTCTTCTTCGAAAGCTTTTTAGAGACACGAGTCTGTAGTAATACGTTGCTTTTTATACCCTCACTTTAGTGTGACGAGGGTATATATCATTTGCTACGAAAAAAAGTGTAACACATCGAAGGAGTGATCTAAGACCCTAAGTATGTTCGGCGGATATTCGTTTTGGGTCATTTTAAGTCGAATGAGCAATGTCCGTCCGTCTGTCTGTCTGTCTGTCTGTCTGTCTGTCTGTGTGTCTGCTGGCTGGTGCGCACGATAACTCTCGAAAGGAGTAACCGATTGACTTCAAATTTGGTACGTGGTAATATTTTTTTCTATCTCCGGCTAAGTTCGAAGATGGGCCATATTGGTCCACTCCTTCTAGTACCTCCCCCACAAAGTGTTAAAATGTTGTGAAATATTGAATCTTTAATAACTGCTATACTACTTATTCGAATCTTCTGAAATTCCACACATAGCATTAGTTTATTAGTCGCTATCAACTCGAGAAAAATGGGCCAAATTGCTACGCCCCTTTTGGTACCTCCCACACAAATGCACCATTTTGCAGCAAAAGTTATCAGCTTATAACATTAATACCAGTGTATAAAAATACTTGAAATTTTGTACAGTGTAATGCTTTTATAGTGCCTACAGTCCAGTGAAAAATGGGTGTTATATTCACGCCCCTTTTGGTAGCTCCCACACAAAGGTAACATTTTGCACCAAAAGTTAACAGCTTATAACATTAATACCAGTGTATAAAAATACTTGAAATTTTCTACAGTGTAATGCTTTTATAGTGTCTATAGCCCTGTGAAAAATGGACGCTATTGCCACGCCCCTTTTTGTACCTCCCACACAAAGGTACAATTTTGCACAAAAAGTTAAGAGCTCACAACATGAGTACCAATGCACGTAAATGCCACAACATTTTGCACAGTGTAACGCTTTTGAAGTGTCTATAGCCCTGTAAAAAATGGCCGTTATCACCACGCCCCTTTTTGTACCTCCCACACAAAATGTCCAAATCATACCAAAATTTAATATCTCATAACGTTAATAAACCAGTGCAAATAAACGCTTATAATTCGGCGCAGTGCAATGTATTTAAAGTATCTACTATTCAGCGAAAAATAGGTGTATTTGTTAAACCCGTTCTGGTACCTACCATACAATCTAACAGAATAATTCGTGGAATATTCAATATTACATTACTCACAAAGTGAGGGTATACCTTAGTCGGTTTACCCGACTGAAACTTTCTTACTTGTTGTCTTATTAAATTAGTAGAATAAATTAATCACATATCTTTTTAGTTGTTTTTCATTCATTCATTCAATATTCATCGGAAAGGGTACGTAATACGGTGGGGGAGGGCGAGCGCGCGTTCTTATCCGATAATACGGACCTACACCTATAATCATTTATTATACACTATCGCGCAAATGCACAGACAGACGAGTGACTGCTTATCCGTGACCAATCCCGATTCAGATTTTTAATTAATTACATCATTTTGAGATTTCTATCAAGACAGCTGAGCTGCTGGCGCCACTAGGCCGACAGAGTGGCCAACTGGCGTCGGCTGATTGTAACGATTCCATTTGACATTTCAAATACGAGTACATATTACAAAATGTATGTAATGTAACGTATCGTGAAAGTTTAGTGACCTCATTTCTGCCAAAAAATATAAAGATCGAACGTAAAATACAATTTCAATAGCGCTTAAATACTAAATATACAGGATGTATGCATATATGTATGTGGCTATATCTAAATCTGAACCGATTATCCCCAATTTAAGCAGTATTAGTTCCTAAATTACGAAACTTCTTTCTGCCAAAGTAAAGTACCGATTCTATAGCGCTTTCATACCAAATAGGGGGAACATATATATCTATATCTAAATATAAACCGATTTTGCCCAAATTTATCAGTGTTCACTCATGTAATAATAAACCTCTTTGTGCCGAATTTCGTATTGTTCAGATATAAAATAAAGTCTCTACAGCGATTACAGGTCAGATCGGTGGTAACACATATATGGCGGCTATAACTAAATCTGTGACCGATCATCCCCAAATTTGGCAGTGTTCATTCATGTAATAATAAACTTCTTTGTGCTGAAATTCGTACTGATCCGACATCGCAATTGAGCACTTGAAGTGAACGGACGTGATTTTTGCTTTGCGGAAAAATTTTGTATTCGGGTGAAAATTGTGAAAGACCTTCAAAGTGTATTTATTGAATCGTGCCCTTAAGTAACACGCATAGTGCCTTAAGGTGATTTGTGATTAATTTAATTTGCGGAAAAGTGATTTTGATAGTGGTTTCGTTAATCTGTTCGTGAACAGGTAATCAATTATTTATTTATTAATTAATTGAATTTATTTCGGTTAATTGATAGGTAAATTAATTGATTTTTGGATCTGGTGAGAAGTTATAATTGATTTTATTTGAATTGATTTGTGATTTTTGGATATTAGTTTTTGATTGATAGCTTAATAAGAAATTCGTGCGTTTATTGCTCAATTAATTAAAATTGTTTAATTGATTGAGCGATAGATTAACAAATTTTTTGATTAGTCGATCGATTAATAAACTGGTACCTGTTGATTTTGGCTTTGATTTGGTTTTTGATTTGGAATTTATTTTGATTTGGTTGTTTTTCGGTATTACAAGGCTTCCCTGCTGACTCGTCAGAGTCGTAAGTCAAATTGTCTTGTATAGGAGTTGTTGCAATTTTTTAGCGGTAGTGTTTTCTGGTGACAAACAAGTGACTTTGGTTGGTTCTTATAGTGTAGTTTGCAACGCTTTTTGTTGCTACAAACTAGCGGTCGGTTTTTGTTTTTCAACTTGTTACGGTGCTTTCTCTCTGAGTGTCGATGACCAGGAGGAGGAAAGATCCCTCTGGTGAGACGACGGGTGCAGAGGAGGAGGACGACCTGGACATGGAGAGTGAGGAGGAGAACGCGGCAAAGAGGGTTGACGCGATGACCAGTCCAGAAAAGAGAGTTAAGAGTGGTACGTCGGGTTTGAGAAGTGCTGGTGGACTAGTTGATGGCCCTAGTAGTAGTAAGGCTAGAGTAGGTCCTCCGTTGCCGCTAGTGCCCTTATTCTCTGATGAGAGTGTTGGTGGCAGTGGTAAGAGTGGTAGTAAGGCGGCGAGTAAGAGCGCCAAGACTGCTGAATTGAGAGGCAAGGCGAGTAAGCCTGTAAGAGCTCCGCCTAAGGGAGCCGCCTCTAAGGTTGCTGAGAGTGCAACTTCGGATAGTGAAGTTGCAGAGAGGGCTGCTAGGCAGATGCGTACGCCTAGGCGCGTTGTGGCTGCTGGTGGAACAGCTGAGAGCCTTATAGCGAAAACGAAGGTAATAACGGGGAGAATGTTGACCACTCTCATAGATGTCTATGCAGTGGAAGGTTCTTTGGTGAGAGAGATGATGGGACTCTCAGGAGAGTATGAGTCGCTAGTTATGGGTTTGGTCTCTGAGAATGAGAGGTTGCGTGGTAGGCTTGATGTCTACTCAAGCAGAGGAATGCCTCAAACGGTGATGCCCCCAGTGAGAGAGGCTCCCGTGAGTGCTGTTCCAGCGAGAGTAGAGATGGTTCCAGCGACGCCAGCGCCGGCTAAGCCTGACCCAGTAGTAGAGACTTGGGCGTGCAAAGTTAAGAGCACGGTTGCAACGGAGACTGCGAAACAGGTGGCAGAGAAGGTTATGAGAGAGGTAGGCCCTCATTTGGATGCGAGAGTTTACGATGTGAGAGCATTACGAAGAGGAGACGTGGTTATCCGCGCTCCGTCTCATGCCGAGCGGGACAAGATCGTGAGAAACGACAAGTTCAGAGAGGCTGGCCTAGTCGTGAGCCCCGATGACAAACTCGGACCGAGAGTTGTTGTCCAAGGTGTTCACACACAACTCTCCCCTGATGAGTTCATGGAGGAGTTGTATGTGAAAAACCTTGGGGAGAAGCTCTCCAGGGAAGAGTTTGAAAAGGCGGTCAAGATTGTGAGTAAGCCATGGACAGTTTCACAGAATGGTCAGGTTACTGTAGTGTTGGAAGGCAGTGAGGCAGCTATGGAGCATATATTGCACCAAGGTAGATGTTATGTGAAGTGGTTTAGCTTCCGTGTCCGTCCATTTGAATTAGTACAGTCGTGTAGGAGATGTTTGGGCTTTGACCACATGGTCAAGGATTGCAGAATGACCCATGATGTATGTTACCAGTGTGGGCAACCAGGTCACATAGCTAGGGAATGTGTTTACCCAATTAATTGTAGGAATTGTGCGTTCAAGGGAAAGCCTTCTGGACATCGTATGTTGTCCCAAGCTTGTCCAGTGTATGTGTCGTTGGTCGCCCGTGCAAATGCTAGACACTAATGTCCGTCCGTTTAATGCAACTAAATTGTCAGAGGAGCAGGTCGTCTATGTACGATCTGGGCCAGTGTGTATGTGAACTAGATTGTTGTGTTGCACTCATACAGGAGCCGTATGTGGCCCAGAATGAGGTGAGGGGTCTCCCCCTGGAGTTTCGTGTTTATTGTGATTTACGTTTAAATGCTGCCATAGTTGTTAGGAACAACAATGTCGATGTGGTTGTTGTTGATCAATCTGACCATGGTGTATGTGTGAGACTCGAGGGTAGTTTTGGTGTACTGTTTGTTGTGAGCGTTTATTGCAAATTTGAGGAGCTTCTTGATCCATACTTGGCCTATCTAGAGAGAATTGTTGAGGGTGAGCCGCTCTTGGTAGGTATGGATGCCAATGCTGCCTCCCCGATGTGGCACAGCAAGATGTCCAGGCATGCGTCTGGTTATCTTAGCTCCCACAGAGGTGAACAGCTTAGTGAATGGCTCTTTAATAGGAGCCTTCACGTGGCAAATGTACCGACCATTGAGTACACCTTCCAAGGTCCAAATGGAGCTAGCGACATTGACGTCACTTTGGTGAACGATGTAGCGCTAAGAAGATATGGTTTCGAGTGGAGCGTTAGGCCTGAACTTGGAATTAGTGACCACAATCTCATTGTCATTGACGCTGAGACTGTTGAGGGACGGAGAGCGCAACCAACGCTGCAAAAGCGATGGTCCACGAGGAATGTTGATTGGGCCTCCTATGAGGAGGAGATTCGTGAGGCGTTTCGCCCGTATCCCCTGACGCGTTTCGCAGCTTTGACAGTGGATGGTAGGATTGGTCTTCTTAATCAGTTAGTTACTGACGTCAACGATAGGATGTTTCGAGTAAGCCGTTCCCCTCCTCTCCGTGAGTTGAGGTGGTGGACCAGGGACCTCCAGGAGAAGAGAGTCGTTCTGAGACGCTTACGTAGGCGCCTGCAAAGGTCGCGACGTAGACAGCTGCCTGATAGAGAGGAGCTTGAGGTCTCGTACAGAAGATGCTCTAGGGAGTATAAGTTGATGTTGAGGGAGACCAAGGAACGCCATTGGAGGGAGTTTGTCACCGAGAATAACGCTGATCCCTGGGGTCAAGTTTACAAGATTTGTCGTACGAAGAGAAACGTTGCCGATTTGACAGCTCTTAGGGTAGGCGGTGAAACGCTTACCACTTGGACAGGCTGTGCAACAGCTCTGATGGAGTCTTTTTTCCCGAGGGCAGGTGAGGAGCTTTTTATGCCGTTTGAGCGTGCTCCTAGTCCCCCGGCTTTTGAGCGGGGTGAGTTGGACCTGTCCATGGCAAGGATTCGGTCAAGGAAGTCTCCTGGTATGGACGGAATAACTGGGGAGATGTGGAAACACATCTACCATGTAATCCCTGAAGTGCTGGAAGACTTGTTTGCTGAGTGTTTTCGCCAGGGATATTTCCCCTCAGTTTGGAAGGCAGCTAGAGTTGTGGTCTTATTGAAGTCTCCAGATAAGGTCAGGAGTGATCCTCGGTCGTATGGGGGCATTAGCCTCCTTCCAGTTCTTGGAAAAGTTCTGGAGAGAGTGCTAGTGTTCAGGCTTCAAGAAAGGCTGCTTGATAGAATGTGCCGCTACCAGTTTGGTTTTAAAGAAGGTAGCTCAACTGAGGATGCGTGGCTCCATGTTAGAAGCAAAGTTGATACTTCGGAATGGAAGTATGTGTTGGGCATTTTCGTTGATTTTCGTGGGGCGTTTGACCATTTAGGGTGGTCCAGTATTGTGGAGCGTCTGAGGGAGATAGGTTGTCAGGAATTATCTTTGTGGGAAAGTTACTTTAGTGATCGTTCTGCCACTGTTATGAATGGTACGAACTCAGTCACGGTCCAGGTCGAAAGAGGGTGTCCACAAGGTTCCATTGGAGGTCCAATCCTTTGGAATCTGATGATGGACCCGTTGCTGTATCAGCTAGATGGATCATGTAATTTTTGTGCATTTGCCGATGACTTGCTCTTGCTGATTGAGGCCAATTCCAGATTGCAGCTAGAGAGAGAGGGCTCCGCAATGATGAGAATTGTTGAGAGTTGGAGTGGGAGTGTGGGCGTCAGTATAAACTTCGACAAGACAGTGATGATGATGCTTAAAGGCACCTTGTCTTCCAGCAGGCACCCGATAGTTAGGATTGATGATCGAGCTCTGTCGTATTCCCGCAAGGTGAAATATTTGGGCATTGTAGTGGGCGAGCGGATGAATTTCTTGCCGCACATAGATTATGTGCGAGACAAGTTAGTCTCTGTTGTCGGCCAGGTCCGCAGAGTTACTCGATGTGATTGGGGTCTGAGTAGGAAGGCAATTCGTCAGTTGTACAAGGGCCTATTTTTGTCCTGCGTCGCCTACGGTTCGTCCGTGTGGTGTGATGTTGTCAGGGGAGCATTTGGTAAGCGTAAGATCTTATCCTGTCAGAGAGTGGCTATACTGGCGTGTATTAGAGTGTGCCGCACCGTGTCTACTGATGCGTTGCAGGTCCTAATGGGGGCGACTCCATTGGATCTTGAAGTTTTGAGGAGAGGTTTAGCCTTTCGGGCAAGTAGAGGTGTTGCTTTACCCAGTGATGAGTGGGTGGTCCCGGGTATGGAACTCATGCCTAGGACGGAGTTGTTTTCACATTTGTTGCGATGTACGTTACTGAAATGGCAGGAGAGGTGGGATTCTTCTACTTGTGGAAGAGTTACTTACCGTTTTCTGCCGGATGTGACGTTTGCAGAATCGTTCAGTTTCTTTGACTTCAGTATGAAATTAGGGTTCCTACTCACGGGACACGGTTCCTTGAATGATTTTCTGTTTAGGCGTGCATTAAGTCCCACATCATTTTGTTGTTATGGAGCTCCATGTGAGGATGTTGAGCATGTACTTTGCGACTGCCAGTTGTACAGTGCTTTCAGGAATCTCCCAGGTATGGGTGTTCTGTTTGATGGCCTTGAGTGGCGTTTTGAGGGCCTAGTTTCATCTCCTGAAACTCTGGCTTGTGCTGAAGATTTTGCTCACCGAGTGTTCGAAGTTCGACGAACACTTATGAACAGGTGATTGATGTGATGTCTTTGGGTGACCAGTCCCGGTGCTGCGTGGAGCCAAAACTGGGAGTAGCTTCGGCTACGGGACCTGACCAGAGGTTTCTGGTACCACGGGCACATGGATGTGAGTCTTGACTCCCCATGTGTTATAGACTTAGGTCTTGTTGGGGGCTCGGCCGGGCTAAGCTTATATTGGGTGCCGTTCACCGACTCCGAACGGAAGAGGTCGGGATGGACCTCGTCTCCTCACGGTGAGGGATGCATATCTGCGCTGTCTGCATCTGACCGTTCCAACTGCGTGATTACGCTAACCATCCCACGGCCGCAGCTTAAAACTTACATAGACGGTGACCAGTCCAGCATCGTATGGGGTGCAACTGGTAGTAGATTTATTCTACGAAGCCTGACCAGAGGCTTTATTCTGGTACCACGGGAGTCAGGAGCCCCTGGAACTTGTTTTCCAGCCTGACTGTTGGTGTGGCCCCTGTTGGGAGCTTCGTGGTGGCTGTGGTTTAAACCCAAATCGCGGGGAGAGTTTTTATACTCGGTGTGGAGTTGCATTTCATCAACCGGGTGCTATGACCCTTAGAATAGCAGAGGTATTAGATAGGCCTCGACCCCTTACCAAGAGGGAAGCGTATGCCCATATGTATGCCTTCAAATTGGTACCGGCGTATTAGTAATGGTACCCCTGTGGAGGATTACCACCCTCTAAGGGCCTATTGTTTCTAATACAAAGGGGCGCTGGCCGTCGCATTGTAACGTGCCCTTGTTGCGCTTGCGCACGTGAGTAAAGCTTTGTAGCAAGACTTACGTAAAACAAATACTTATGATCCGACATAAAATACAGTTTCGACAGCGCGTACATGTCACATTGGGGGTAACATCTACAAATCTAGTATTGTCTCTAAGAGTATCAGCAGACTTGTCTCTGTCAATTTTAATACAGATCGGTTAAAATATATTGCCTATACAGTTTATATACATTAGGCGGTGTCAAAAGAAAATAACGCGGTTGTCTGTTTGTTGCATGTTTTTTTAATGGATATCCCCAAAATCTTTCGGCTATATCTTGAGCCGCCAGTAAGCTAGAGCAATATTACATAACCTCCAAAACTCATGTTTTTCTTGCAAATATCGGACATCTTAGCGACATTTTTCCTGTGCAGATACAACTCACTATTTTGCTGAAAACAGCACTAATATTTTGATTCTCGCTCTGAAAGAACTTATTCACGTTTCTAGAAACAAACAAATGCAGAACGTTATAATACCCCGTAAAATGGTGTGGTATAAGATATACTAAACTATGGATACATTTGTATACCCTACACCACAAACATTCCAAAAAAAAATTTTCAAATCGGACCATAACTGAAGAAGTTATAACCAAAAACCCGATACACAGACATCTTCTGAAATCAGAAATCAGTATTTAAAAAAAAATCTCAAAAAATTCCACGAAGCGTTTCTTCAGATGCACTAAAAAATTTAAAAAATGGGAAAAATCAAAACGGAAATTTTTTCAACCGTCCGATTTGTCATGGAATTCCCATATATGTATATCCAGATTTTGCGTATAAGGGCTAAAAAATCAGCATTTCTGAACAGAACTTTATACAATTTTACAGATAACATTTTATTGAACAAAGAACAATACTTGGCAAATTTTGAGAAAATCGGTTTAGATTTTTACGGCTATATGGACCTACATTCCGATTTTGCGTCTAAGGACTATGTAATCCGCAGTTTTTGAACATACCATTATAAAATTTAGAAGATACAAAATTTTGTAACCAATAGAATCGTTGTCAAATTTGAAAAAATTATATTCATATTCATATACATATATATATTTATTTTTAATCTAAGTGTTATTAAATAAGCTTTTTTAGACAAATCATTTCTGATCTTTAGGAAAACAACAACGGCTCCGTCCGACTATAACCCTTCCAAACTGGTTTTCAGTTCCGTTCGACTTTAGCCCTTCCATACTTGTTTTCAGTTAAAAAAATACTAAAGGCGAAAAATAATTTTGGAACTGTCCATAGGAGAAAGTCTATTTAAGGCCGGGCAAAAAAAATATTGAATTACACGAAATATTGAAGACAGATAATGCAGAAAAAGGTTTATTTCCATTCAATTCCGATTTTAGACCTCCACATAGGAAAGGGATTTAGCTCGTCCGAAGACTGGCTATGTAGAATCAATTGAGGTAGCTGATTTCAGATATTTTAAGATGATCGGTAATACAGGATAAACTGTCTTTGCATTCCCTATTTTTGACCTGTCCATAGGAGAATATCTTAAAGCCCTGGTAATTTTAAGTAATTCGTGTGAACATTTTTTTTATCATTTTGGGTAGTTTTCATTTTGAGGCCAATTTTTAACATGTACTATTTTTCTAACTAATACATCCAACTATCCAATATACTTACTCTTCAGACAGCTTTTCCTTTTCAATCTCACTGAGCTTATGCAATTGATGCTTCTCCTTTTCGGTTTCCTCAAAAATTTCTTCGATTTTTGGTGTACTTCGAGAATTATATTTTTGCGAGTTTAAATGATTTTTTCTTTCCACTTCCTCTTGAACACGTTCCTCGGCCAAATCCTGTCGCAAAATTTCTTCATCAGCATCATATTGATCCCATTTACGGTAGTCCGTTGATTTGATTCTAGCCGATTTGTGGCTGTTCGTGGAATCTTGTTGAGTTGACAACACTTCTTTCTTTTCCATAGAGATATGAGCATTTTTACGCACAGGAGGCAATTGGCTGTCAATTGAGTCTTGGCTTAATTTTTGTAATTTCTTATCTTTGACTTTGATGTCGTGATTCCAATCCTAAAGGGGAGTAGAGGAAGAGTTAGGCACACCTAAGCATTTTGTGGCCGTTGTGCGGTTTTTTCTGTCGTTTGTCACTCTTCAATTTGACAACTATTATATTTGACACACAAACGTTTTTTGTGCCGCTGCCGAGTTTTCAGTCACTTGTTCGAACGCGTGGCTATTCTAAAATACGCTCTCTGCACCTTGGTCAACGAACATTTCTTTTAAAATTCAAATGTTATTTCATTGCGTATATGAGGTATCCACTCTGAAATACGCTTTCATCTACAATACTACTTGAAATGACATTTGAATTGTCAAAAATTTGCAAATGGAAAAAACGCAGCGTCCCAAAGAGATGCGGCGTTGTGAGGAAAGATTTCTGTCATTTGTTACACTATGCAACACAATGTTTGACGAAGGTTTTCTGGTGTAATATGGAGTCCTAAACACCCAAAAAAAATATTTAATAAAAAAATGTAAGGTAAATTTTAAAAAAAAAATTCTTTTAATTTCCAATTTTCTTGGAAGTTGCCTTTAGTATTTCGACCATATTTTTCGAAGTATATGTCGATAAAGTCGGTATACACGTTAAATTAAAGAAAATTATGAGGACTACAAATGTTAATAATGAAGTGGAAACAAAAGTTTAGTAACTGTCGTTAAAACAATTATAAACTATTTGATTTAAAAAAAAAGCTTTTTTCTGCCACGAAGAAAACCATAAAAAATAGAAAAAAATCGCAAAAATTGTTTATTACAATTTTTGAATGATGGCATACTTATGGAGATAACAATGCCTATCTGAAGGAAATCTATGGAAAAATGTAGAAATTATAGCACTTTGGTAGAAATAAGAGAATTTCAACATAATCCAGTCTTTATACCCCCACCATTCAGCGCTGCCAGTTTAGGGGATTTATCCCCAATTTGGGGATTTTTCTTCGCGATTGGGGATATATTTTTTGGTTTGGAGATCCGGGGATTGCAATTTTTTATAATTACATGTCTTTATTTATGTTAAAATTTGTATCTTCCGTAAAATTTTTTTTTAAAAAATGCGTCCGTAAAAATTTTGTCAAAAGTTCTTACAAAAAGTAGCTTGACTCGCAGTGTATTAAAGTACGACTTAAATAAACAACCTGTAGTAATTGCCAATACATATTTCTATAGATATTTATAAATCTTAATTGAAGCCAAATGCGGTTTATAAAATTCTTCCGAGACGACATTACGAACAAATTAAGCTAATTTTGGAGTAAAGTTTACTAGTAACAGGATTCTGCTGATCCAACTCGATTTTAAAGAACTGGAATCGTTGGTATTACCCTTTGATGTACTTCAAAAAAAAATTCAGAGTGTTATCAATTATTTAGTCCATTGACAGAAATGATCAAATTTTTAATACCAAAAACGTGTACAAAAAATTAGATGATGTAGATTAGATGGAAGATTTTGAATCAGATATATTTGATATTTGATAATTTGACAACTTACATTTTGTACAAACAAAATTAATTTTAGTACAAAGTACATTGAATTGAAAATACATCAGTCAAATAAGTTAAAATATTTTCTGGGGAGTTTTTTGGGGATGAGAAATCTTTTTTTGGGGATTTAGGGGATAAAATATAAATATTTGGGAATTCGGCACTAAAAAAACTGGCAAGCCTGCCACCATTGTGAACAAGGGTATATATCAGATGCTGCGGGTCAAAAGGGTAACACATCGATGGAGTGATGTAAAAGAACCCAAGAATATTTGGCTGAAATTTGTGTTGCACCATTTTAAGTCATTTTAACAATGTACGTCAGCCTATCCTTCTGTCTGGTTGGTCCGTACGATATCTTTCGACATTATTTAACCGATTGACTTCAAATTTGGTATGTGGTAATATTTTCTTCCATTTCCGGCTAAGTTCGAAGATGGGCCATATTGGTCCACTCCTTTTAGTACCTCCCCCACAAGGGTTAACATTTAGTGAAATATTTATGAAAAAATCCTAATATAACTAATTTCTCAAGTTGGAAAAAATATTTTTCGAGTTTGCCATAGCTAAGATGTTGTGAAATATTTTAATAAAAGTTAGTATTTTTAACAAAAGTTAATTTATGCTTTAGCTGTTTTTATCCATATTCAAATTAAATTAAAACTGAACTAAAGTGTTTGTATTCCATTTCGAAATATCAGATTTATTAAAAATGAAAAAATACCGATTTATCCCAAAAATCCCGATTTATCCTGAAAATCCCGATTGATCCCGATAGTCCCGATTTATCCCGAATCATGCTGAAAATCCTGAAAACATCCCGGGATTTGTGAAAATCAATCCCGTTTGACATCTCTAGGTACCTCCCATACAAATGCACCATTTTACACAAAAAGCTGACTTCGATGCCTGCACATACAAACTTTTGAAATTTTGTACAGTGTAATTTTTTTATAGTATATTAAAAAATGGGCCTTATTGCCACGCCACTTTTAGTACCACCCAAACAAAATTGCAAAAATAAAAAGTATGAACAATTATTTTTTTGGAATTTCCATATTTTTACAATATCCATAGACGTTTTGCAAATAGGAATTGCATCTTCGATATGATGCTAGCTGAAAAAATGGGACAAACTTTTTTTTGCCATTTTTTTCTTATTTTTCGAAAACGATTCTTTTGAAAAAAAATCATTTTTTGCTAATTGTTTTATCGACAGTTACTAAACTTCCATTTCTACGAGAGAGTGATGTTGAAGCTTCGAAAAAAAGTTTACAAATTCGTTTTTTAAAAAAATCCATAAAACAATTGGCCAATTGCCATTTTTTTCTTTTTTTTCGTATTTTTCGAAAACGATTCTTTTGAAAAAAAAATCATTTTTTTCTAATTGTTTTATGGACAGTTACTAAACTTCCATTTCTACGAGAAAGTGATGTTGCCAGCATTTCTCATAATTTCCTTTAATTTAAATGGTGTCCAGGCTTTATCGATCGTATACTTTAAAATCATGGTCCGAATTGACGAAAATTGGAATTTTGGAAAAAAATTAAAAAACTGTACCACAAAAAAATTTTGTTTTAGTTTCATACAATAATAGTAGCCTCAATCTACTTATATAGAAAAAAAAGTTTTTAGGTCTCCGACACAAAAAAAAATATTTTTTTGTTGCATAGGTCAGAATTTTTAATATACTTTTTTTTTGCTAAATTTAATGGGGATTTGAAATATTAAAAATTAAAAAAATATTTTTTTGGGCTTTAATCCTTGAACGGCTGAACCGATTTTTACAAAGTTTACGTCGCACAGTGGCTCAAAATCAAAATCCATAGGCGAAAATTCAATAACTTTTGTTCTAGTAAACACTTTAATTCTGTAAAAATCCGAAATTAGACAAGGATCCAAGGATTAATTTGTGATATCAACATTGAAAATCGGGGATATCTTAGAAATTGGGCCAAAGTTTACTACTTTTCTTATTTTTGGATTTAAACGAAAAGTAAAATTTTTGTTTTTTTTACATGTTTCTACGTATTTGCTCATAATACGCAAAAAAAAATTTAATTTTTCGTATTACAGATTTTCGCATTTTTCAGACTTCGAAAGTTGAAAAAAACTAATTTCTTTTTTCGAATTTGTCGAACTGTGATTTGTGATTTGTTAACTGTCAAATATAACTCAACAAAATATAGTTTGTAATAAATATTTGAAAAAATTCCCTGTTTGCCTGAAATGTTTGACTTTAGACCAACATATTTTTTTTTTCCTTTGATAGCCTTTGAGGAATACAATACATGCTTAGAAAAGTCGAATGATCCCCCGTTATTGCACAGTAACTTTTGCCTGCACCAAATTGCACCCTTGAAAGATAGGACACATTTAGTACAAAAAGTCAGTTTTTTTTAGATCCAAACCGCGAGTTACTCATTTTTTTCTTATAAACTTTTTTAAAAAAAAGCTAAAAAGTTCAGTAAATTTCCTTTATCCTCAACCCAAATTTTACGTCAATCGGAGTAAATTTGTCAATGCCCGAAAAACCCATAATAATACCTGATTTTACACACAAATCGAATTACTGCAGGAAAACTGCACATAGGTAGTATTACAATTCAATCAGGAATACACCTTGACTATGTGTTACTGTTTAAAACATTTACTTTTCGTTTAAATCCAAAAATAAGAAAAGTTTGGCCCAATTTCTAAGATATACCCGATTGCCCGACTTTCAATGTTGCTATAATCAATATAATCATTGGACCCTTGTCTAATTTCGCTTTTTCCAGAACGCAAAAATGTTAACTAAATCAAAAGTTATTGAATTAGGCCGATGGATTTCGATTCTGAACCACTGTGCGCCGTTTAAAAGAGAATTATTAATTTTTTTAAATCTTTCATTTAAAAAAATTCGCACCCCTTCGATTTTTCCACCAGACCCTCATAAAACCAAAACAGTAATTGAATTTTTGGGGATTCCATATTTGTAAAAGTTATGGACAAAATACTAGGGCAAGCTCTGGCAATTTTTGAAATTGTTCTTCTTTTCCATAACTTTTACAAATATTGAGTCCCCGAAAATCCAATTACTGTTTTGGAATTGTGAGAGAAGCTTCGAAAAAAAGTTTACAAATTCGTTTTTAAAAAAAATCCATAAAATAATTGGCCTAGGGTATTTTTAATTTTTTTTTTAAATTTCTGTACATTTTTTCTGCAGTTTTATACCATATCTTATTTATAAGCTTTATTTAGCAATTTTTTTATAAGCTTTTTAGGAAACAAAATAAATTTCATAGGATAATATTAAAAATTCGGACCCTATATTGAGTGTTTATTGGGTCAGAATATTTAATATCCACCTTTGTAGTTTATTTTTGGCTAAAATGTTTACAAATAGATAAAATAAGATCTCGCTATAACTTTTTTATTTTTTTTTTTATATTTTGTGGGCATTTTAAGTTTTGAAAAAAATTAATAAAATTAGTTTTTGTGTTTTACGAAATTTGTAATTGCTCTCGAACGGCTGAACCGATTTAGTTTACTTTGTTTTAAAAAGGACAAAATGTGCCATTTTTTGTAAAAATTTTGTATGGAAGTTTTTTTTTTGAAAAAGCCTTTGTAGAAAAAATTGCTCCCCCCTCGATTTTCACAAATTTTCACAGAATATTCGTCGCACTTTCACAAATCCAGAACAGTAAAAAAGTTGTGAGACTCAATATTTGTAAAAGTTATGGACGAAATACCAAGACTAGTCTGACAATTTTCGTCTGTTTTTGCAAAACACTGCCCAGTGGTACGAATTCAAAAAGGGGAAATAATTCGACCGTTTCTTAACCAAACATCCGATTGCGACCAAACTTGGCATGGTAGATGAAGAGGTGTTAGATAAGTTAAGTTTTATATTTGGCCCCTATGTCAGACAGGGGTGGAACTAGAGGGCCTCAAAGTTGGCCACATCGGGTGATGAACATTTCCAAGCGCGTGTAACTCGCGATTCTCTTCCGATTTACAAAATTTCTTTTTGTGTGTGTGTTCTACTAACTGAGGTCTACAAAAAGACTTATCTCGTACAGTTACCGAGATATCTGCAATGGAAAATTGAATTTTTAATTTTTTCCCTTACCATGTGCTAGTATTTTGTAAATATTGGAGCAGAATATGCTCCGATTTCATCCGTATCAATATGTCTGGATGGGCAATAAAATTTCCTATATATTGAAGACAATCGAGGGGGGAGCAATTTTTCTACAAAGCTTTTTTTAAAAAAAACTTTCGCAATTTTTTTTTAAATTTTCAAAAAATATTTATTACAAAAATGACTTAAAGTTCAGCCGTTCGGGAGCATATACAAATTTCGTAAAACACTAAAACAATTTTTTTTTTATTTTTTTTTTCAAAAATTAAAAAGCCCACAAAAAGTTTTCAAAAAAAAAAAATTTAAAAAATTATAGCGAGATCTTATTTTACCTTTTTGTAACTGCTTATAAACATTTTAGCCAAAAATTAACTACATACATAGGTCGATATTAAATATTCTGATCCTATTGTAAAATACGCGTTTTGATATTTGTCGACTTTTTTACAGTTCAAATGACATGTCACTCTAAAATATGTACGTGCTCACCTAATGTACGCTTCGAAATTATATTTTAACTGCCAAAAATTACTATTTGTCGACCAAATAATGCAAATTTCGTATATTGTAGAATACCTCCAACTGTCTCTTGAGATAAACTGCATTATTCCAATTTTACAAATGACAGAAAAATCGCAGCGCCTCAAAAAAACGACGCAGGTTTCTATGGGCTCATATTTTCTTTGTTCCTTCTTTATATTATACGAGTACATACATAAATAGGTTTCCATTCTTGGGCCGCTAATGTTTCACGTCCTCTTATTTGCTCTTCCAAACGGAACAAACGGCTTTGTGGTTTCAATTCCCTCAATTTCTCTTCAGCACATTTCGTTAAATCCGGATAATAGCCCTCTTCGCCGGAACGTAGAATATGCACGATTTTCTCCATTTCCCGGGCATCTTTACAGTCGCCTATGTACTTGAAATCCAAATGATGCACCGGTATTCCATAACGTTCCAATAGAGATTTTTTAGGTTGAGACATTTACGAGTATTTGGTAAATATGTATTTAACAATTTTATGAAAATCCTCTTATATTTATATTCCACTTCTATCTGTCTTTCGGTCTCATGAATATTTTTCCAATATTTCAATTTCAAATGTAAACAAATATTCTAATTTCCATGGTTACCTACCTAACTCTCCTCTACTTACCTATTAGTTGAGAGTTTCGGGTTTCCATGGGAAAACCTGCTTGAAAGAGTAATCGTCATTATCTTTTCTTTAGCTTTACTAAAGAAATGTATTCACCCATTCATTCAGTTTTATTCGTCCGTCCCTACGTACATATGTATGTACCTCATCGAAACAAGTTCAATCATCGTCATATGAGGTCTGGTCTATCTATCTAATCACTTGCGTTTGTTCGCTCGTCTTTGATTAGAGAGTAGACAACGTTAGTATTTTTTAATTTCCCCTTTTTATTACTTTAAGCTAAAATACCGGGTGTTTGTGTCTTTTTCGTCCGCTCTTCGATAGTGACGATTAAAGTATCTATAGATTGTTGATTTGTTGGGGGGGAAATATAAATAGATACAATGCGAAACCTTAAACATATCTATCCTAAGTATCTAGTATCTGCTCTCTGCAGCTGTCAGTCATCTATGTACGAGTATGTATCTCTTTCTCTTTAACATTGAAGATCATTCGTTTGTGTGCGCTGGTGTAGGTGACGAAACTTTTTTTTAGTGTAGATATCTTCAAGCGGTTCTATGGTGTAATGGTTAGCACTCTGGACTTTGAATCCAGCGATCCGAGTTCAAATCTCGGTAGAACCTAGTTTTTTGGAAATTTTTTAAATTGTTTTATTTTTATTAAATGATTTTTGTAGCGTAATGAGTTGGCCAAAAAGTAGCTTCTGTGTCAGAATTTTTAATATTAACCTCTGAATTTTATTTTGGTTAAAACAGTTTATAAAAAGTTGGTAAATGATAAAATAAGACACTGCTATCATTTATTTTTTGAAAAAAAAAAAACAAAATTTGATGGGGATTTGAAAATGTAAAAAAATAATTTTTGTGTTTTATGAAATTTTTAATTGCTCTTCAATGGCCGATATTTACAATGTTTACGTCGGTTGAAAGAGAACATAACGAGTGCGATTTTTTTTATTTATTTGAATTGTAATTTGTTTTTAAACATATATATAGTTAAATTTTTCGCGACATGTCGCATGCGACATTTTATTCCATAATTATTTTTATACCCTCCACCGTAGGATGCGGGGTATATTCATTTTGTGACTCCGTTTGTAACACCTCTAAATACTGATCTAAGACCGCACAAAGTATATATATTCTTAATCGTCGTAAAATTCTAAGACGATTTAGCCATGTCCGTCTGTTGTAATCACAGATCGTAATAATAGAGCTAGGTTCAAAAAATTTGGTAGAAATATTTCTTATAGTTGCAGGTTGTTTGGGATTGCAAGTGGGCCATATCGGACAATGTTTTAATATAACTACTCTATAGAGGTCGTACAAAATACAGTTTTTGAGCCATAGATACCACATTTTTAATGCAATTTAGCAGAAACTGTGCAGTTTGTATTCTATTTTGACATAAATTCATCACAGCAAAAATTTTACAATTCGGTTCATATTTTTTATAATCACCCCATAGAGGTCGCCAAAGAGATTCTAGAATAAGAGTATGCACGGCGAAAATTCATGTGCAGAGTTGAGTTTTTCTATTGAAGTGGTGGACATAAAGGAATTTTAAATTGATTAAAAAAAGATATGTTCTCCGTTTTCTTTGTTTCAACTAACGTAAAATAATTTTATTTTGTGTGTTTATTGACGTGCATGTGAAAAAGTGAAAGAAAAGCACACAAAATACACGATTTTTCAATAAATTTTTTCATGAACTCATCTTTGCTCACGAGTCGGAATTCACCTTTCGTTGAGGTGAATGAAATGGTATCTCTTCTTATATTGAATCTCTTTGGAGGTCGCTCCAAAATATTCGTATTTATGACAAAAAAAACATATTTTCTAAGCATTTTAACTGAATCTTTGCAGTTTGTATTTAGTTAAGACAAAAATTCATTGCAGTAAAAATTTTTTAAATCAGTTCATATTTTGTTATAATCCAAATGTAGATGTCGCTCCACAAAAGGTTTATTTAAGCCATAAACACCACATTTTCTAAGAAATTTAGCTGAAACGTTGCAGTATGTATTCTATTTTGGCAATAACTCATCTCAATAAAATTTATACAAATAAAATTTTATTTTGAAAAAAGCTATTTTAAGCCACATTTTTCAGGAGAAGAGTTTGGCTGAAGAAATTGCGGCCTAAAAGTTGCAGCGTTCGTAAGAATAATTCACTTAATCAAAAAGGATTTTTTCATGATTAGCTCCAATGATTTTTCCAGTAATAAAATGTAATGCAATCCATGGTGAAGGGTATATAAGATTCGACATGGCCGAACTTAACACTTTTACTTGTTTAGATACTTGTTTCGTTTTTAAGGCACCAAATTACCCTTCGGAAAATTGTTTGTAAACTACTGTAGCCTATACCCTGTTAGAGCAGAAAAAGCAAAGTGGTTATCTATATCTCCTTATCATCGGTTAAATTTTGAAAAATATTTTTTCGATTGATCAAAGTCTCAAGTCAGAAGAAAAAATCGAAAAAATATATCTTTAAGAGCTAAAGTCGTTCGGAGTCGACTCTATGATTGTCATTTCGAAGTGTTGAAAAATAAGACGAAAAATTGAGGAAAATGATATCGATATCTCGCTTAGTTATGATGTTAATATGCTTTTGGTATACTCCGGAGGAGAACAAATTTGCCAATACTGAAACACTCGAAAGCTGCCAAAAAATGTTACCCGATTTTTACGCTTCATTCACTCAATGCGCTCAAAATTATGTAAATGTCTAAAATTAAATTGTTTCCAATTTTGAAAACTAAGGTTATCAATTGTATTTTTCGTTTTTTTTTCATATTGATCTAATTTTATAAAGAAATGAAATGTGATGGAATTCCCCTTCTGAAACATTTTTATTACGAAATTAAATTAACATTGGAGACCATTACAATAGAAAACGTTTTAAAAGATAATGAGAATGGGAATTCCCAACTTTTTTCATAATACGGTTGATTGCAATTTTTTTATCAATTCAAAATTCCTTTTATGTCCACCACTTCGATGAATTTTCGCCGTGGTTACCAAAGAGATTTTTTCAAAGAGATTCAATAAAAGAAGAGATACCATTTCATTCACCACACGGAAAATGTGAATTCCACCTCATGTGCAAAGATGAGTTCATGAAAAATTTAATTTAAAAATCGTGTATTTTGTGTGCTTTTCTTGCACTTTTTCACATGCATGTCAATAAACACACAAAACAATACGTTAGTTGAAAGAAAGAAAACGCAACTCTTATTCTAGGACCTCTTTGGATAAAACTCTATTTTTAATCAATTTAAATTTCTTTTCATGTCCACCACTTCGATAGAAAAACTCAACTCTGCACATGAATTTTCGCCGTGCATACTCTTATTCTAGAATCTAGATCCTCTTTGATTCTCAGTGTGGTAAATTAAATGGTATCTCTTCTTATATTGAATCCAAAGAGGTTAGATAGAAGAAGAGATTCCATTTAACTCACCTCAACGAAAGGTGAATTCCGAATAGTGAGCAAAGATGAGTTCATGAAAAAATTTATTGAAAAATCGTGTATTTTGTGTGCTTTTCTTTCACTTTTTCACATGCACGTCAATAAACACACAAAATAAAGTTATTATACGTTAGTTGAAACAAAGAAAACAAAGATATCTCGCCATGCACCCAACTTGTGCACACGAGTTGAATTTCAAGTTTGGGTGTGGTGAGTTAAATGGAATCTCTTCTTCTATCTAACCTCTTTGTTGAATCTCTTTATTATTTATTCACCACGTCAAACATTAAAATGCAACTCTGCTCCTTTAGAAAAAATTGCAGACATCAACCACTAAACACCATTACCCATAAATTGTCGATAAAGCAGGACTGCCTTAAGTGTTTCTACTGGAAGACATACAGTGCATAACCATTGGTTAGCCTCACCTACTGAGAATGAAATAGCTTTCAAATATATGTTCCCAATCTTTTAATAAATTAATATAATATAGTTTTAATTTGCTTAATCTTCGCAAATTGTTCACTATGTTTTCTAATAATATCTGCACGGATAAATATATGTAGCAATATTACCGAACTGAAATGTATGAACACAAATAGTTTAATGAAACTTTAATAACTCAGTCAATTGCAAATGGATTTTTAAGAGACTGCTTGCATGTTTCCCTACTAAATATAGTACTTATATATTTAAATCTATTAACCGTGCGGTTATCTCCCAAAATAATTGCTAGAGATTTTATAGAGATCGTTAAGGGGTAAACTGTCATCCACCAAGAAGGCAGGAAAATTTAAAATTTTGGAAGTGGGTCGTACTTGATCCCCAAAAATACAATATTTCCTGAAATATTTGATTCTTGAAGAAAAAGTACATTTTCTAGAGATCTTTAAGGGCCCACTAGCATCCACTAAGAAGGAAGGAAAGTCCAAAAATTATAATTTTCCTACTTTTCTTCATATTTTGACAAAACAGTTTGCAAAAAATAAAAGTTTTTAAATTTGAAACCAGGCAAATGTAAATAGCTTCTACACCTCAAAATAAATCGTTCGATGTACATTTTGTCTCAAATAAGTCAAAAACGCTGGAATTATGACAACGAAAAATAAAAAAATTAAACATTTCTTAAAAACGCAATATTTCCTAATATATAGGGCTCTCGAAGGAGACGTAAATTTCCTAGAGATCAATAAGTGGCCTACTAACATCCACAAAAATCCGACAGGAAATTTTTTAATTTTCCTAAATTTTTAAAAATTTTGAACTGTAAAAATTGTTTCTAAAATTCGAGGTTTGGAATTTTAAAACCATTCAAACGCCAATATTTTATCTCAAATAAGCAGAGAAATTGAAAAATAATGGAATGGTAAATTTTCTAGAGATGTTTTCATTAATTCCGGGTCAAAGGTCACACTAGTTTAAAGATCATTGACACTAGGTTAAATGGTACTGACCATAGGTCAAATGCCATTGACCTTATGTCAAATGTCATTGAACTTAGGTCAAATGTCATTGAACTTATGTTAATTGTCATTAAAGATTTTTTTAAGATCATTGTCCTTTGGTTAAAGTTCATTGACCTTAGGTCAATGGTCATTGGCCTTAGATAAACGTTCATTGACCTTAGGTCAAAGGTCATTGGCCTTAGATAAACGTTAATTGACCTTAAGTAAAACGACATTGACCTACGCTAAAAGGTCATTGATCCTAGGTCAAAAGTCATCATTGCTCCTAGTTCAAATGTCATTGACCTTAGGTTAAATATCATTAGCTATATTTTAAAGGTCATTGACCTAAGGTCAAAGGTCATAGACGTTAGATCAACGGTCATTAGAAACCCGACTATTACGTACGATTCTACAGTTCAAATGACATTGACCCTAGTTCAAAGGCCAGTGACATAAAGTTATATGTCATTGATCATATCGCTCACTTACTTTAAGTGACATGACTCAACATTGAAAATTTTCAAGATGTGTAACTTTAAGTCCGAATACAAATTTAAGAGCCACGACTTGAGATGTTTGAAAACGATATACATACAATAATCAGAAATATGATTGTTTACTTATAAACTAAATTTCGCTGAGATTAATTAATGGGCATATGAAAAATTCGCTTGTGGCCCATATCATTCACCAAAACGGCAGGAAATTAAAAAATTTAAATTGTCTTAATTTTTTACAAATTTTGAAAAGGGGTAACACTGTAAAAAAAATTGTCTTAAAGTCGAAGTTTGGAATTTTAGAAATCATTCAAGCGGCAAAAATAAATCTTTTGATGTACATTTTGTCTCAAATAGGCAGAGAAATTAAAAAATTATGTGATGGTTAATTTTATAGAGATGTTCTCATTAACTCCAGATCAAAGGTTTTTAAAGTCATACCAAACGTTTTGACGCCACATGCCTCATATCAAAGTTTAAGGTCAAAAATCATTGCATTTAGCTAAAATGTCATTGACCTCAATTCCATGGTCATTGAGCAAAGGTCATTGACATCAGGTCAAAGGTCATTGATCTTAAGTCACAAGTCTTTGAATGACCTTCGGTCAAAATTCATTGACCTTCGCCAAAGGAATTTAGCAATTTGAAAAAACCGTTTTTTGTACATTTTGTCTCAAATAAGCCAAAAACACAAGGCCGCAAAATAAACACAATGGAAAATTTCTAAGAAAAAGCTAAATTTCCTAAAATATTGGGTTCTCGAAGGAAAAGTACATTTTCTAGAGATCAGAACAAAACGCCAGAGAAATTAAAGATTGGAAATTTTAAAAGAGGAAAACACCAGCCGAAAGTTATTGAGGAGAAAAACAAAGATTGAGTTTACAGTTTTAATTTTTTTATTGAAATGAATGTTTCAACAACTATTCTTAATAGATCTTACAAATAAAAACATTTAATTTTTAAATGTTTACTTTATTAATACTTAAAAAATATTACCATAATTTGTGTTTTTTTTTTAATTTCCTCTTATCTGTGATTTGGATAAAAATGATTGACTTTTTATTTAATTTAAATATATGTATTTGTTTATTCACAAAAAAAAAAAATTGATACATAAAATTAAAATTAAATTTAAAAAATATATGTGAATATTATTTATTTGTAACTTATATGAAATTAGCTGGCAAATAATATCTCATGAGGCTTCTTTCTCTCTTATTCTTTATTTCTCAATATATTTGTAACATACACTGATTTCCAGATTATATTTTAATAGCTGCTTTCATATTCTTCACATTATTGGCACTAATCCTATGGACTGACTAATCCTTCAGATTATCATTTGGATATTATAGGTTTAAGGACACTCATTTTTCATGTTTTAAGCATTTTTTTGTTTTGTAGATAAGGCTGCCTTTAATTTTACAATATTTTCATTTATATAGCTTAGTATCATTTCTATAACTTAGTATTGAGGTAATGAACCTCCCAAAATGTTATGGATGTCAAAATGTCATATATGGGGTGTTTTTGGGGGGGCGAAAAACTTTGATGGAATAAAATAGAGAAACATATTTTTAATAGCATATGATATTATTGTTTAAATATGATTTGGGACATGTGGCCAGCATGGCTTAAGCATAATCTGGAGTACCAATTTTCAGCAGTCGAATTTTGACTTTCACTTGGTCACTTGTACTTAAAATATAGTCTTTAAGATAACCTACTACGAAATCTAGTCGACTATTTTCATTAGTTGGTTAGAACAGACCTGTTAGGCACTTCATTTTAAAGGCTGGGTTAGGCACACGTAACGCCCCCGTAGCGTAACGAATAAGCTGATTCAATCTGATATATGGAAATCAGTGTAAACGATTAGCCATCGAAACGTAAACGGTCGGCTGAATCTGTTGAAATTTGAATTGGACGGTACTTGTACGTGCATTTGTAAAATAACGAAAAAAGAAACAAATTATGCGAAATTTTTGAAAAGTAATGATGAATAAGTAATAAAATGATAAATTAGCAGCAAATAAATGTAAAATAAAATTTATTTATTGTTTTTTTTTGTTGTTGTGAATGTCTTAGTCATATGGCACTATTTTGAAGTTTTGGGTAATTGCTCTAGCGGACAACGTTACGGCGGCGCTAAATTTAAAAAACGGTTAAGTTTGCCTAACCCGGCCTTAAAGTTTGCATGGATTATCGTTGCCAACTGATTAAGATAATCGACTTGATTAGAAGTAGATTATCTCAAGTGGATTAATTGGCAATAGGGTTATCGATTTTCACCGTGTTACCATATTAATATCTGTTATAACTGTTGGTAAACAATAGCATCGATAATTTTCAGCAGTTGGCAGCGACATACTAGTTGCCGGTTTACTGTCGTTGGCAACGACAGATATGTTCATCATAAGTAAAGGCCGGGTTAGGCAAACTTAACCGTAATTTAATTTAGCGCCGCCGTAACGTTGCCCGCTGGAGCAATTACCCAAAATTTCAAAACCGTGCAATATGGCTCAGACATTCACAACAAAAATAGCTACAAATTCATTTTATTTTATTTACTACTAATTTATCATTTTATTACTTATTTATCATTACTTTTCAAAATTTCCGCATAATTGTTTTCTTCTTACTGATTTTGTTTGCAAATGCACGTAAACGACCGTTCAAATCAAATTTCAGCCGCCCACTTACGATTCGTTTTCGTTGGCTAATCGTTTATACTGATTTCCATATGTCTGATTGAATCAGCTGGTTCGTTACGCTGCGGCCCGTTACGGTTACGTTTGCCTAACCCAGCCTTAAATATTATCATTGACAACTGATGAAAGAAATTAGTCGAAAATATTTCGAAGTTGATTATTTTCATCAGTTTACAACGACAATTCTTTGTCCATTTTAATAAAACGCCGTAAAGGTATGTAGTTGGCGACTGATGAAAATAATCGACTACATTTTAAGATAGCTTCTGTCATAGTGGAAAAGTGCTGTTCATAGAAATTATGAATTAAAATGTTGTGTTTTAAGACCTGTATTAAATTATATTATTATAATTTCTACGTGAAAATTTCACAAGAATTTTTCATCTATTTCCACAACAAAATTGTTTTGCTTTAAATTCAAAGTGGAAAAAGAAGGATAAAAAATTCTCGTGAAATTTTCACAGCGTAATGGGAACAAAATACCGGTCGTTACATAGGAAAGAAATAAGTTTTGAGAACTTTTGGAAAAGGTACTACAGTGCTAGAGTGACCGCGGCTTCAGTGCTAGACTTCTGGCAATACTTCCCTCTTCCACTCTATTTGCATGTCCAGTAGTCATGGATTAATTTTGGTGATTTTTCTTAGTTTAGATATTTTAATTTAATTTTATATTTAACATTTAAAAGTTTGGATGGTTTGGGTAGATATTTTTTTCTGGCGCGGCAGTTACTTTTTCCAATATGTATTTAAGTAGTATTTTCAGTTAATTCCATAAAATTTCTGGTAGTATAATAGTTATTTTCTTCTTTTAGTCTTAATGTCTTTCATTTAGTTTATTTATTTGTATTATCTAGGGATATACTGTATAGTGTTTAAGGTGTTGCACGATTTAAACGATTGATCTCTGACGAACGATTGAACATTATGAATTGTGAACGATTGTGCTTTTAAAGTTACATAGACTTTAATGGAGAGAAACATTTTATTTCTTAATTATATTCTGTGTCTGAAGTTTCTTTGAAATGTGTTCATGTTGAAAAACTGTGTTTTCATTGCAAATAATACTTATATTAATTTGTTTTTTTATATAAATATTCGTATAAAGGCGAGGACATGCGAGCGACTTTCCGTGTTGCTTTCTGTTTTTTTTATTTCATTTAAAAAAACATAAACACTTGAAAACGTGGGAAAAAATCGCTCTTCCATTGAACATTTCAAATTTTTATAGACGACAAATTGATAAAGGTATTGTCATGTCCATACATGCACTTATATTTCAAGTAACGAAATGTGTGTATAAACTTTATTTAATGTTAGATAACAATATTTTTAGCGAAATAAAAAAAGAAACATATTTTGCAGCAATGGAATAAATGGTCAGAAATAGTAAAATTTCGTATCCAATCAAATACTCGTAAGATCCACAAAGAAGAAGTTAAAAATAGGTTTCAAAATAATGTAAATTTTTAATAAAAGGCCAAGAATAACTTTTTACTTTACCATGAAAACGAAATTGTCATAAATCGCAGCTGAATAATATTTAACGTAACCGTAACGTTGCCCGCATGATCATTTAGCCAAAACTCGGAAAACTTGTCATATTGTATTTACTACTTTTAATTGAACTACAAAAGTACCACATACATTTCTTCTTTTTTAATTTCTTCACTGATTTTATTGGCATCATAAACTAACTTTTAAATCAGCTGCTTCTAATGATCGTTCGTTTACGTTTCGTTTGCTATTATTAGACGTCTACACTAATTTCCATATGACAGCTTGAATCAGCTGCTCTCTTACGCTTCGACAACATTTTTTTCATTATTCATTCCACTTAGGATAAAGGGACTTCGACAGGATTATTTTAGCTTATTATATTCGAACGCAATACAGGGTCTCCCATATTCGACGGACCCATCTGGCAACGCCATAACTTTTGACAGAGATGTCAGATCGCTTAATGACATACCGCGTTTGAAGCGTCAGTCCAAGCAGATTTTTACCATGGAACAATACACGCCACGCGAGCGCTCTGAAATAGTTGAAATTTACATTCAACAGAAGAAGTCAAGTCAACGTGCTTTTAAAATATTAAAAAATGTGAGAAGTGCGCCTTCTAAGAACACCATTAAGCGTTTATACGAAAAATTTTCGACTGGTGAGGCTCTTTCTAATCCGAAGAGGCCAAATAAAAGTCGACCAAGGCGATCGGCCGAGAATATCGCTGCCGTACGAGCCAGTGTTGAGAGGTCCCCAAGAACATCCCAAAAACGCCGTTCTCAGCAGTTGGGCATGGCTCGGTCCACTTTACAACGGATTATTCGCGTTGATTTGCATTTGTTCCCGTACAAAATTCAATTGACGCAAAGATTGTTGCCTGCGGACAAGCCTCGTCGATTGGAATGGGCCCAATGAGTCCGTGGGTCCGTCGAATATGGGCAACCCGTACAGTTGAAATTCGAATAAACTGGACCAACGTCCAACAAATAACATTGTGCAACAGTGAAAAAATGCACGTACTTTACAGTACAGGTTCGATTCTACTACCAAATGGTAGTATAACCCTATAATCGTTTTGGCGAAATTGAATGGGCCTTAAAAGTTTCTGAAAATCGGTGGGCTCCTCGAAAAATGGGTCATCAGCTTATGTAGCTAAGAACAACGTTTGTTAACATTTTATGCGAAAATAAAAAAATTTCCTGCACATTTTTTTGAAAAAGTGAAAGAAAAAAAATAAGTTTTCTCTTTTCTTAGCATAACTTACAGGGACTCGTAATTTTTCACTAACAATATTTGTAGCCACGGTAAATCTGAACAACTTTTTTGAACAAATCAATACAATCACAACGTGTCTAGGCACCCTAATCACCTCACAAAGACCTTTACTTTAATCTCATCTATCGATTTATTTAGTCTTTAGTGGTCGACATCCTGCTTATTCGTCTGCAATTTACGCTCGATGCACTGTGATCGATTGTTTATTATTATTGCAATGACTAAAGGCGATTTCTTTTTTGAAAAAATGTAACATTTGCCTTGCCTTTTTTCCGAAAACTGGACTTTTAGACCACATTTGGAATTTCAAAATAGGATCTAAGTTTAATTCGAGGTACTACATCAGTTCCACCTAAAAAGGGCAAATATTTTCCAGAATTTTGCGTGGACGGGGCAACATTTTTTTCAGAATCTATATCACCACAAGTAAAAGGCGGCATTAAGGCAATTTTTTTTTTCTTTATCTTTGCATCAACATTCGCAAGTAGAAAGTCCGATCTTTTTGGACTTTTTCAAAATGTCAAGCAAATCACATATACTCTCAATTTTATTGGAAGATCCTTCCTTAAATATTTTGCGACTCCGAGTTAAACCGCACAAGAACATATCCGCCTCGCATGCCATTTTTAACAGAACAAGTTACAGAATTTTACTATCTAAAATGGATTTTATGGGCTATGCATACTTTACGATTCATCGTACGATTGTTTTAAGGACAAATCATTAGCATTTAATTTTTATTTGGAAACATTTAGATAAGTGTAAATAATAGAGCGATCAATTTTAATAAGCTATTATTTCTTTTCAAACGGCCCTTTTCCCATCCATATACATAACTAATTACCTATTGTATTTAGAAAATGTTGTCCAAAGTGTTTTCGATAGATTTTTCACTATTTTAGTTAAGGAGTTATATACATTTAATGTTTAGTGTCAAAAATTTCCATATATCAAAATCTAAGTGATAACAAAATTGTTCAAAATGCTGAGTTATAATTAATAAAAAGTAAGTGATCGAAAAATTTATCAGAATTTGACATAAAGGAGTCACAGTAATTTCAAATTTGGATAAGGAAATTCAAAATGTTCCCCAACAAATAAGTGATTAATAAAGTTATCCCTTTTCACTCTATGATGCTTATTTAAGGAGTCATAACCATTTTAAGTTAGGTTAGGGGCATTACAAATGTTCACGAAAAAAAAAAAATTATTACAAAATTTAGTTGTTTTATGACGATATCTTTTCTGCAAAAATGTGCAACATTTTCATTCCCTTTTCCCGAAAACTGGACTTTTATTCCACATTTTGGAATTTGAAATAGGAGTTAAGTTTAGTTCGAGGGTTTACATCAGTACCACCTGAAAAGGACAAATATTTTTCAGAATTTTGCGACGACGGGGCAACATTTTTTTCAGAATCGAAATCACCATTTGCCATTTATGGACATACTGCCATTTTAAATTATTCAAGACGTTCACCAATAAATCAAAAAAAAACGTTATTTTCTCTCTAGAAATCTTATTTGAGGCGTTAGAGCCATTTTATGTGTGGGTATGGGAAATTAAAAAATGTCACTAAAAGTTTTATCAAATTTTGTCATTAAGGAGTTTAGTCATTTTAACTTTGAATAGGAAAATTCAAAATGGTCGCCAAAAATAAGTGATCAATAAATAAAGCGTTTTCCCTCTATGATTCTAATTTAAGGAGTTATAGCCATTTTACGTTTTGTTTGGGTAATTAAAAATGTTCACCAAATAAAGTGATTACAGAATTTGGTCGTTTATAATACTTAATTTTTTCTGTTCTGAATCCACGATTTTTTTCAAAACACGAACCGTTTTAATATCACTTGGATGAGTCTGACCGATTTGAAATCATGAGATTCTCAAAAGTTTTGTGTGAAAACCAAAGCACTTCAACGTAAAGTTATTTCCGAACAGGCCTATAAATTCAATACATTCGCCAATAACACTATGCAACACTTGTTTGTGAAACCAAAACAAAAATAAATTTATGGTTAAGTTTTTTCAAAATTCTAATTTTCATGGAAGGTACCTTCTAGTATTTGGAGCCGTGATAACCTTTAAATTTAGGAACAAGTAAAAAATTTTAGTCGGGTAAACCGACTAAGGTACTGGTATATTGTACTAATATTATAAGGTTGTCCCAAACATATTCGGCTTGAAACATATATATGTTTAGGGTACACTCTAAACATATAATATTGGGTACACACAAAAAGTATATATTTGGGAAAATGTTATTCTAAAGAAATCTGGGTTTACATCCTAATGTGTTTTTTTTTTGACTATTATTTCCGAAACAAATATTTATTTGCACTTAAGAATTCATAAAATACGTTAATTGTGAATATTTGTGTTGTTTTTATATTCGACCTTTGTATTTATTAAATTTTGATTGTTATACCCTCACTTTAGTGTGACGAGGGTATATATCATTTGCTACGGAAAAAAGTGTAACACATCGAAGGAGTGACCTAAGACCCCAAGTATGTTCGGCGGAAATCCATTTTGGGTCATTTTAAGTCGAATGAGCAATGTCCGTCCGTCTGTCTGTCTGTCTGTCTGTCCGTCTGTCTGTCTGTCTGTCTGTCTGTCTGTCTGTCTGTCTGTCTGTCTGCTGGCTGGTGCGCACGATAACTCTCGAAAGGAGTAACCGATTGACTTCAAATTTCGTATGTGGTAATATTTTTTTCTATCTCCGGCTAAGTTCGAAGATGGGCCATATTGGTCCACTCCTTCTGGTACCTCCCCCACAAAGGGTTAAAATGTTGTGAAATATTGATTCTTTAATAACTGCTATTCTACGTGTTCGAATCTTCTGAAATTCCACACATAGTATTAGTTTGTTAGTCGCTATCAAATCGAGGAAAATGGGCGAAATTTCCACTCCCCTTTTTGTACCTCCCACACAAATGCACCATTTTGCACTAAAAGTTAAAAGCTTATAACATTAATACCAGTGTCTAGAAATACTTGAAATTTTGTACAGTGTAATGCTTTTATAGTGCCTACAGTTCAGTGAAAAATGGGCGTTATTGTCACGCCCCTTTTGGTACCTCCCCCACAAAGGTACCATTTTGCACCAAAAGTTAGCAGTTTATAACATTAATATCAGTGTATACAATTACTTGAAATTTTGTACAGTGTAATGCTTTTATAATGCCTATAGTCCAATGAAAAATGAGCGTTATCACCACGCCCCTTTTTATACCTCCCACACAAAATGGACAAATTATACCACAATTTAATATCTCAACGTTAATATACCAGTCCATATACTCGTATGTAAACGGTTACAATTCGGCACAGCGCAATGTATTTAAAGTATCTACTGTTCAGCGAAATATAGGTGTATTTCTTAAACCCCTTCTGGTACCTCCCACAAAAATTGACAGAATAATTTGTGTAAAATTCAATATTACATTACTCACAAAGTGAGGGTATACCTTAGTCGGTTTACCCGACTGAAACTTTCTTACTTGTTTTTTTTTTATTTTAATTGAGCTCGAGGTATATTATTGTTTATTGAATTTTATTTTTCTCAATATTTCGATCCTCATTGAGGATCATCTTCAGGAGATTCTACAAACGTATATATATTAATTGTATTAGATGATACATAAATGACGTTAACTTACGAAAAATATGTAAATAAACAAAAAGAATTTTAAAAACTATTGCCGCATGTCGACCTTCTTTCTCCTCTTCTGGATTGATACTGTCGTTTATGGTTCTGTTTTCTGCTTTTCCCAATTAGAAGTTTATAGCTCTGTGAGAGATTGTCAATATCGGCTTTCGAGTTCATTCGACGTGTTGTGTGTGCAGCGTTACCAGATGATAAGTTTAAACTTATTTTTCAAGTTTTTTCGAGTAAAAAATATAACTTTTAAGTTTTTTTTTTCCACAAATAAGTTTTTTTTAAATTCTGTAAAAATGTAATATTATATTATTATCTCAGAAAAACAAAAAACCTTTCCCAAAGCAGTTAATTTTAGGTTTAATTTTAAAGAAATATTAAATTTTGAAAATATAACAAATCACTTAGGTGGAAGAATACGACAAAATTTACTGTAAAATGAAATGCACATTTTTAAAGAACAAGAAGATAAGAGGGCTTAATAAGAAACACAAAATTTAAGAATTTTCAGAAATCACATTTTCCAATTTAGGGTTTTCAAACATGCAATTTAGCGGGGTAAAAGGCGGAATGCACCATGGAGTTACAGGAAAAAATTCTATTTTGGATCATCCCTTTATTTTGAAAATTATTTATATCCTGATTTGAGAAATATGGCCCAACGCCAATTATTTAATTTATAACGGGTTTTCCAATAGGGTGATATGATTTTTAAGTGACGTTTCGGCCATTTGTAATATGTCATGATCTGTCATTTGTTTTTCATTGTATTCAGTAGTGTTTACAATTTCATCATGGAGAGATATACGCAAGAACAACGTTTAAAATTTTTTCAGTTTTATTATCAAAATAATCGTTCTCCAATTGCAACTTTTGGTGCGCTAATTCCATTTTTTTAAAATAAAAAAACACTTTCCAGTCGACCTACGACCTTGAAACACATAATCATTTTGTCATTGACCGATTTCCGATCCGACGTACCTTTAAGAGTTAGAGCAAAAATAAACTTTCAGGTCACATTTGAAAATGATGCTAAGTCCATTTTTATACCCTCACTTTAGTGTGACGAGGGTATATATCATTTGCTACGGAAAAAAGTGTAACACGTCGAAGGAGTGACCTAAGACCCCAAGTATGTTCGGAGGAAATCCGTTTTGGGTCATTTTAAGTCGAATGAGCAATGTCCGTCCGTCTGTCTGTCTGTCTGTCTGCTGGCTGGTGCGCACGATAACTCTCGAAAGGAGTAACCGATTGACCTCAAATTTGGTATGTGGTAATATTTTTTTTCTATCTCCGGCTAAGTTCGAAGATGGGCCATATTGGACCACTCCTTCTAGTACCTCCCCCACAAAGGGTTAAAATGTTGTGAAATATTGATTCTTTAATAACTGCTATACTACTTATTCGAATCTTTTGAAATTCCACACATAGTATTAGCTTATTAATCGTTATGAACTCGAGAAAAATGGGCGAAGTCGCCACGTCCCTTTTGGTACCTCCCACACAAATGCACCATTTTGCACCAAAAGTTAACAGCTTATAACATTAATAACAGTGTATAAAAATACTTGAAATTTTGTACAGCATTATGCTTTTATATTGCCTACAGTCCAGGGAACTGTAGTTCCTCCCACACAAACAGTTGGTACCTCCCACACAAAGGTACCTTTTTGCACCAAAAGTT
The DNA here is from genome assembly GCA_963930755.1 of Eudasyphora cyanicolor. Taxonomy (NCBI): domain Eukaryota; kingdom Metazoa; phylum Arthropoda; class Insecta; order Diptera; family Muscidae; genus Eudasyphora; species Eudasyphora cyanicolor. The sequence goes on from OZ005734.1 coordinate 335,966,558, forward strand.
AACATCTTATAACATTACAACCAGTGTATAAAAATACTTGAAATTTTGTACAGTGTAATGTTTTTATAGTGTATATAGCCCTGTGAAAAATGGGCGTTATTGCCACGCCCCTCTTTGTACCTCCCACACAAAATGCCCAAATCGTACCACAATTTAATGTCTCATAACGTTTATACCAGTGCACATAAATGCTTATAAGTCGGCACAGTGCAATGAATTTAAAGTATCTAATGTTCTGCAAAAAAAAGGTGTATTTGATAAACCCCTTCTGGTACCTCCCACACAAATTGACAGAATAATTCGAGTAATATTCAATATTACATTACTCACAAAGTGAGGGTATTCCTTAGTCGGTTTACCCGACTGAAACTTTCTTACTTGTTTAAATCCAAAAAAAAAACATTCCTGTCTACCTTAGACCTTGACGTCCATGAGCAATACTTCATCTCTCGTTAAGACCTATCTTTTTGCCATTGACCGATTGTGGCTACGTGCCACACAACATGTGAAACAATTGAATTGTTCGATTATTTCAAGAAATTGTGATATTGAATGGCCTCCAAGAAGTTGTGATTTAACACCATTAGACTATTTCTTGTGGGTTTATTTGAAGTCATTGGTCTTTCGAAATAAACCAGACTGTCTTTAAGCTTTACAAGTCAATATTGAACGTGCCATTCATGACATACGACTTGATTTAGTGGAACAAGTGCTGGAAAATTGGGTTCCTCGAATTCGTTCCTGCAGAAGAAGTCGTGGAGGCCATTTGAATGACGTTTTATTTAGAACTTAATTGTATCGATTGTACTTCACATTAAATAAAAAACTTTTGAATTTCCTTAACAATAAGTGCGTTTTTTTCAAAGAAATCATATCACTCTTTTTGGAAACCCCTGTATTTCTTGTACTATTTGACTATTTTCCAATTTTTTTTTTTTCATAAAATAGATATAAGTTTTTTTGTTGCAAAATAAGTTTTTTCTTTGAAAATTTTAAGTTTTTTTCAAAAAATACCTGGCAACGCTGTGTGTGTGTATTTAATATTTCTTTAAAATTAAACCTAAAATTAACTGCTTTGGGAAAGGTTTTTTGTTTTTCTGAGATAATAATATAATATTACATTTTTACAGAATTTAAAAAAAACTTATTTGTGGAAGAAAAAACTTAAAAGTTATATTTTTACTCGAAAAAACTTGAAAAATAAGTTTAAACTTATCATCTGGTAACGCTGAGTCTGTATGTGTAGCATCTCGAGAGTCATGCGTTTGTTGTAATTGCTCTCGCATTGTAATACTCTCACAGTTAATTGTGTTAAATTATTTACTAATTTAAAGTTATTTTTAAGAAAATTCAAATGTTCGTAAAAATAATAAATAATAATAATTGAAATCGTATAATCTTGGTTCAAAATACATTAATTGGACGATTGACAAGAAATGTGACTTGGAATACTAACTCAGAAATTTGAAATGATTGATTAAAAACATAAGTTAATGTTGCTATGGTATCATAACTGGGAGGTACAACTCGAAACCAAGGAAAAATTAAAACTGAAATTCGAAAAAGTCTTTTTAAATAAATATATTTGGAAAATTCCTAAATAATAATTTTATTTATATTTACACATATCTTATTAGAGAAATTTGGTTTGCAAATATAATTTGTTGTAATATATTAATATATGCGTTTCACATATATTTTATTGATTTTCAAATAAAATTTATTTGCTAAGAAATATATACTATTTAAAAATTTGCGTTCCAAATATATTTTCATTCGATTCAAACATATCAAAAAAGGCGATTTTGCCCCGTGTAGGAACTTTTTAGCATTTATATACATTGGTATTTACCTTATAAGCTGTTAACATTTTCTAAAAAATGGTACATTTGTCTGGGGGGTACAAATCTTAACGTGAAATAGAAAAACATGTAATAGCGTTAAATTCGGCCATGCCGAATCTTATTTGTATACCTTTCACCATGGATAGCATGGTGCCCAAAACCATTCGGGTACAAAAAAAGTCATATGAAATTTCTAACAGATTCACCTGGCCACGATATAACACCCAACGAACAAAGTTTCTGATCAGCCAAAATCGACTTGTCACGACTAGTAGCTGTGCTAACTTGTCACGACTAGTAGCTGTGCTAACTGGCAATTGGCCAATTGGAGATCATGAAAAGCGGTTAAAACTTCAATACAACCATCATTGTCGCAGTTGCGACAACGAGGAGGAAGAGGAGGCAGTCGAACACCTTCTCTGTTCTTCTAAAATTTCAAGTCAGTCGGTTACTGCTATCTAAAGTTATCGTGCGCAGCAGCCAGTCAGAAGGACATTGCTCAAATGACTTATAATAACCCAAAATGGATTTTCATCACTCCTTCGATGTGTTACACTTTTCTCCTGTAGGTTTTTCGTGCCAGCAAAAACCATTTTTTGAAAAAATATAAAATTTGTTCCAATTTTTTTTAATACAGTTACTAAACTTCTGATTCTACATGAAAGTGATTTTTCAACATTTATATTTTTTATTTATTAGCGTATACCATCAGGAACATAAGCAGTTTACATAGAATCTCCATCTTTGTCTATCTGATGCAATGTAAGTAAAAATCCATGTTGTCCTCGGCCTTCCGTGGTTTATCGTTCCTTGGGGGTTCCATTCATCGTATTGCTTTCGCAGAATGTGTCCCAGCCACCAGTTTCCTTTGTTTAATTTGTATGTTGATATCCTCTTGCTCGGTTATTTGCAGAAGTTGTTCGTTTCATATGGTTCTTGGCCACCATATTTTAAGAATGTTGCGCAGGTACCTGTTTGTAAAAGCTTGTAGCTTTCGTTTGATCATTTCGTTCACCGTCCAGGTTTCTGATCCGTATAGTAAAACAGATTTAACTTACGCGTTGTATATATGCATTTTAGTTTTCGGGGAAATTGAGCTGGATTTCGATATGTTTTTCAGATTAATGTATGCTATTTTTGCCTTTCCGATACGTGAAAGTACGTCGTTGATTGCTCCGCCGTCTGTTGTAATGCTGTTGCCAAGATAACAAAAATCGTTGACGATTTGGATTGGTTTGTTGTTAAGATTGAGTGTTGTTTGGTTTTGATTCCCTTTGATGACAATGGACTTGGTTTTGTCTGCGTTAATTCGTAATCCAAATTCTGCTCCTCGTTGTGATAATTCGTTGATTTTTGTTTGCATATATTCCTTTGGAGTGGCTAGTAGAACGATGTCGTCTGCGTATTCTAGATCTTCTAGATGTTGGCTTATTCTCCATTGAATACCTTTGTTCTGACTGTTTAATTATGATATAATTTCGTCTACGGTAGTAATAAAAAGAAGGGGTGAGAGTAGGCATCCCTGTTTTTAAGCTGTGTGATAGCTGTTAATACTTCATTAAGTGTAGGAGGATCTATACAGAGTGTTCCAAGAGGGATTGGGGCAGCGGTGGTAAGTACCTCGTTGGATTGGGGTGTGGGTTCGGTTTGGCCCTCATAATTTCATTTAATTGAAGCGATATCCCGGCTTTATCGAGCTTATACTTCATAAATATATATGGTCCAAATACTAAAGACATCTACCAAGAAAATCCGATTTTTTTAAAAAGTTAAAACAACCAAAAATTAACTAGTGTAATATTACTTTATTTTCACTCTCATTTAAGGAGTTATATCCATTTAAAGTGTGGCTGGAGAAATTACAAATGTTCAACAAAAAATAAGTGATCAATAAATTTCGTCCTTTTCACTTTAACATTCTTATTTAAAGATTATATCATCCTTAGAGTTGAAAAAGTTCAACAAAAAAAAGTTGTCACTAAATTTCGTCCTTTTTCGCTCTAGAGATTTTTTAAGGAGTTATAATCATTTTAAGTTTGGCTAGATAAATTCAAAATGTTCACCAAAAAATAAGTGATTACAAAATGCGTTCCTTTTCGCTATAGGACTCTTATATAAGAAGTCTTCTTAGGCTCTGTGCCACATGAGTGAACGTTTCCAACACGATGACATTTTGCCAAGTGTCCAAATTCTTCCCAGTTCTATGGGTAAGGTGCATTTAAAATGTTTATTTTAAATAATTTATAATTTAAGACCCTAAAATATTTGATTTTATTTGGTTTTCATATGCCTTTTAATTTCCCCTTTATCAAAGTGTAATTAATAACTATCGCTCAATTAGAAACAGAACGTCACAACTCAAAATATATTTTTTATGTGACCATACTAAATTGTTCTACATTTAAATATCTACAAGCTTATCCTTATTAGGGCCGATTCCTAAAGAAGAAAAACATTTTCGTGGCGCACTTCAGAAGTTAAGTCATCACATTCCGTCAAATAGTTATTGTGGTATAGATCTTTTAAATCACACTTTATTGAAATTTCATAACTCGAAATGTGATGTACTTTTCTAAATAAGCGATATGTTTGTCAAAAATTAGTTTTGTAATTTTAGAGTCTATTAGATTTGCTGCTGCGCTTATATGAATCCCGACTGAAATTGCGTTAAAATTTTATTCAAATCATTAAAATTGGACAATATTGTCCAAACCCATCGGGGATCTTCCACACAACGTATCAAAATTATATAAAAATGTCCTATATTGTACAAAACTTATTTTCAAATTATTTGAAACATTAATTTTAAGTAATAACTGTAGGAAATTTTTTAAGTGATATTAATTATACAGGCTGCTTAATTTTCGGTCCCAAAGAACCGTTTTTGACACTGGTAAAGCAAAGTTAATAACGACCACACCTTCAGATTAGATTAAAAAAAAGAAAACGCATGAATTCGCTGCACGATATTGTTTTAGATTTTATTGCTGCGAAATATTCTTTCTTTAATTTATATACATGTCAATTATTTCGCTAAAAATTATTTTTCTTATCAAAACTGAATTTTGTTGACTTATTTAAAAAAAAGCCAATAACATTTTATTTTCTTTGCATACAATCATTGAACTTAGAACACTTAGAATACAGGTAAGGCTTACATAGAATAGAAAATGTCTGTGATCAAACGCCTTAAACGGCCAGTCGCAAAATACATTTCTTATCAAATAACATTTTACATTAGCAGCGTATTTCGTTTTCTCCTTCAAACTTAAGTTATTTCTTTTTTTTTTTGTTTTAAATATTTCCCCTTTTTTGCGGAGCAATTTCTTTTCTCGTTAACAAATATTTTGTTCACAAAATAAATGTAAACCAAGGGAATGATATTATTTCGAAAAAAAAAACACAACAAAGGCATTACTTTTTTTCGTCTAAGTTCTTAATATTAATCGTTTAATTTTAATATAGGAACAATACTTAAAAGTATGAAATTAGAAAAAAAAACTTGTAAATTTACATATAGCACAATTCTATACAGTAAAAACAAAAATAAAAAAGCACAAAACACAATAATAAAATAAATAATATATAGTCGAGTTTTCTTTTTCTTTTTTTGGAAAAAATAAAATGTAATTATAAACAGCTTTAAAGCTCAATACTAAATTGTAAATCGTGTTTAAAATAAACTAAAATTATATCACTTTTTGTTTGCAAATCAAATTTGAAATAAGAAAGAAGAATATCGTCGTACTTTAAAGAATAGTTTTTCTCGTTTGTAATATGTAACTACTAAATCGAATTTGAGGCGTACTGGTTTTTTTCAAAATACAATTTTAAATAATTATATATGTAGATATAAAAAAAGCTTGCAAACATATTTTGAAAATTAATTAAACTTAAACATAAATATGTATGTATGTACGTACGTAAGTAAGTAGGTGTTTAATTTAATTTAATTATAATTATAATAGATCGTTTATCATTTTCATGATACTATGTATGTGTGTGTGTATGTTGTATGTGTCTATGTGTGTGAGGGAAGTGGGCAGGAGATAAATTTATGGGAATTTCGTTGGCAAAGGCTTTTCTTAGAAGATATTGATTTCAAAGTCCTCCACTATAATATCGATGAACGACTTGAGACTGTAGTAGGAACGATTGCGCCAATAGATATTATTATTGACCTGTTCCATGGCCAAATCGATGGCTGTGGCCACCGAATGCAGACCGAGACGTTGCACCTTTTCTCGGAAACGTTCCAACTGCTCTTTGTGATAGTCTTTGCTCATGTAGGTGGTTATCGATTTAATCATTGATGTAATTGTGGAGAAACCATCACCAAAACTGTAAAGAAAAGTGGGTGACAAGAAAATTAAAAACGTGTTCGAATAAAACGAAATACTCGTAATTTAAAAATTTTCTCTTAAACTTACTATTCGGCAATCTCTTTGATATTTGTCTGCAAGAAATCAAATGCAATTTCAAAACCAATGGGATTTTCAGCCACCGCCTTAAATGCACGAGCGCCATCTTGTTTCATAATGAGTGTAGCGTTGAGCGTCATGTTCAGATATCTGTGAAAATAAGCAAAAATAGTTAATTTTAAAATTAATACTTTTATAAACTTTGCAGATTAAATCACGAATCTAATGTATACAAAATGGATTAGAAATCGTGGAAGAACCTAATGGTATATCTTAGACATTTCTTTCCGTTTCGTTGTTAAGACTGTCAAAATCGATACGGGAACAAAAAGTGGTAGTAGTTTTATCTATGAACTCTGACCAGATCATAGATAAAACAGAGTGAAGCTTCGAATTGCTGCCTGTGAATACCTCGGATTCCCCGAAGCTAACATTTCCTAAAAGATTATCTAGATAACTCCAAAGGGGCGCAGACTGTCGCCATCTAACCATTATTGCTACCACTTATTGCAGATTTAGTTTAGTTTAAGGTGGCAGACGGAATTACAAGCAAAAGGAAAGTGATAAAAATATTGAAATTTTACATTGAGGAGTTATAGTCATTTTAAGTTTGAATAGGATAATTCTAAATGTTCACCAACAAATAAGGGCAACGACTTCTATGATGCTTATTTAAGGAGTCATGACCATTTTAAGTTTGTTTAGTGAAATTACAAATATTCGAAAAAGTGATTACAGATATTCGTCGTTTTCATTATTCATGGCGTTACAGCCATTTTAAGTTTTTTTTCAAACGTTCCCACAGAAATTGTTTCTCACTGGAAATCTTATTTGAGGTTTTATAGACATTTTAAGTGTGGCTACGGAAATTAAAAAATGTCACTAAAAAGTAAGTGATCACAACATTTATCAAAATTTTACATTATGGAGTCATAGTTATTTTAGGTTGAATAGGGAAATTCTAAATGTTAAGAAAATTAGGACCTTTTCATGTAGAGCAATTGCAATTGCCGAAACCATTTTTTTTGATAATCAATAAAACAAATTACACATTTATCAAAACTACGAATATCGGTAAGATCTGCCAGACTTCCTAGAAAGGCCGATCTCAGTATATCCAGACGTCATTTACTCAATGCGGGACGGTTACAAAGTAGGTGTTCAATGCTCCTCACTTCTTTCTCTTCTCCACAAATTTTGCAGAAATAATTGTACCCAATTTTCTGAAGTTTTTGCCAATCAGGCAGTGTACCATCAGGTCGTACTTTGGTCAGATTTGTCTAACTGCATAATTTCCTGATCTATCATATGGGCTAATTGGGCAGAAGCCCCGGGGTGCAAGGAGCATGAGGGGCGCAAATTTTTTGGTCATTCCCGTTTTTATTTTGGCAAAAAATATAATTTTTCATAAAATTAAGACTCACAGATCTTATGTTCCAAAATATGTTAAAGCCAAAATTAATAACAATCAATTAGAGCTTTTATTAAAAAAATGTTTGTATTAGCGTTTATATGTGAATGCCCCGAAATTATGCCATACTGAGAGACAACATGTGTGAAAGTGGCTACGATAGTGGCCAAAATATGTATATTTGGTTAACTTTTAGAGATATTTTTTTTAAACAACGTTTTGGAAATCTGACAGGTCTCACTTTACTAGGGTAAGTAGAAGTCGCCGTTAAATTATATAAACATTTTCGAAATCAATTTGACTCTTTTTGATAAAATACAGACAAAATATTTTCACTTTGATACAGAACTGAATGAACAGATCCAGAGGCGAACGATTCGTCCACCAACTTCTATGAGTGGAACAAATCCTGCAGTGGTCAGACCGTCCTAGGCCGGACCCTACTACATTAATCCTTGACTTGTTTTAATCATCATATAATTTTTCAAAAAGGGACTAAATTGACCTTTGAAATTTGGGTTTTTCATATAGCGTCTTCGACGACCCATAGTGAAAGCAGCGGGGGACATCTTTGTAGAATATTTCAAAATTTAGACAAGACAAGACGAGTTGTTGACATTTGTAGTTCTTCTTAAAAAATTAACCCAACGAATTAGAATCGAAACGCTATACAAAACTATTCGACAAACATCTACTAACAGATTTTTTCTACGCTTACTTTCTCATTTTAATAAGATTCCCATATGGGGCGCAAATAAAAATTATCCACGGAGCCCCAGACCCCCTAGATCAGGATCTGATCCTATAGATGTCGATTTCTGGCCATCTTTCATTGGAATTTTTCAAGAATTTTTAATGTTGTCCTTTCCTAGCAAGTTAGTTGGCTTTACAGTTCCCCGGGATATCCCTATGCCTAGGTACCCATATGAGATATATGTATGTTAAACTACTCAGCCATGCCGTTAAGAGATTTGCGGCAGTCGAGGGCTGTTTATGAAATTATGTGTGTAGCCTCCACAGATTTATTGGCAGCCTGTCTGTCGGAGTTGTGCAGTTCGCGAACGAACGGTTCACTTTACTATTCACACGATGTTCATTTTAGCTCAGTAGTTCACCATGTCATTATTCTTCAATCATGCCATTTCGTTCTCTCTTCTCAGCTGTTATGTTATGTTGCTTACATTTGTATGTCATAATAGGCGTGTTTTCGTTACACCATAAGTGCTTAATTTGTATGGGGAGCTAAGCACTTTTAAGCACTATTAGTTCCCGATGAAGTTTGGTGCTTGTGTTCATGTCTTAATCGAGTATGATGTTGCCAGATTGGGCACCCTATATTTAGCAATATGGCATCCCATTTTTGGAGAGATTTTATCAATTATTGTGAATTAACGGGAAGAAGAAGAACAAAAATGGGAAATTATTTTAATATTTGCAAAAGAGTGTAAACAATTGAACATAGAATAGTAAATATATGTTTTATAAATACTTTTCACGAATTTTTTGTCTGTTTCGCACTGTTCTTTCTTCGCAACTCATGACACCATTGCTACCAGATAGTGAAAATCCGCCACTTATTGCTTATGTGCCAGTTAGTGGAAGTCAGTTGTTTTCGTTGCAAAGTGCTAAACTAAAAGTGCTAGCTTGTAACGAAAACATGCCTAATGAAGCTAGGATTCTTAAAAAACTTTGCATTTTCAACTCATTCCATTCATGTTCAAATCAGATTATAGCGGCTGATGATCCACTGAACGAAATGAGCTGTCGAATAAAGAGCTGTTGAACTAAAGTAAGCTGGTGAAGTAAAGAAATGTTGAACTAAAGAGCTGTTGAACTAAAGTGAGCTGGTGAGGTAAAGAGCTGTTGAACTAAAGTCATCTGTGATAAATGAACGAACTAATTCACTCAATTGAACTCAACCAAAAGGAGCGATCACTTAAAAGATCTAAAGTGCCTAACTCTAAGTAAATGGCGACGACGATTAACGTCACTATGTTGCGACTCAACCACTTCGCGACTTGCCTTATTGCCAATATTTCGGCTTGATAAACACTGCAAGTATCTGGTTGTCTGTGAACTATATCAAGACTAAGTTCTTTACGAATCCAAACTTATCATCAAGCTTCGGACCATCTGAACAGAATTGGAGAGAATTATAACTAGGATTTTACACATTCAGAAAAGACTAGCTCTGTTCCATTTAGCCCAGTAATGTCCACATGTGGAAGAGTATCGATTTTGTATAGTTTGGATCAACACCCAATCCACTTCTGGCCCATCTAGCCAATTTATTCAGACCCACCTGTATAATATCTCTGAAGATGTTGGGGAAAAATGTAGTAAATTTCTAAATGCCAGACAACGGTTAAAGAAAGTATGATATACTATATGACACCTCCACCATTATTTGTTAACCAATATGTATATAGTAGCCATATCTAACCATTATTGCTGCGACTTATTGCAGATTTATAGTGATTTCGGTTCAGAAAAAAGTTTCCCCGCCGACCCGATTTGTTGACAAATATTTGCCCTTTTTAGATGGAACTGATGTAGTCCCTCGAATTAAACAGAGCTCCTACTTAGAAATTCCAAAATGTAGTAGTTCAAAAGTTCAGTTTTCGGGAAAAGGGCAACGAAAATGTTGCAAAACGAAATCGCCATTAGTTTTGGTTAGGTTGGCAGACGGAGTCACAAGCAAAAGAGAAGTGATACAAATATTGATCAAAATTTTACATTAAGGAGTTATAGTCTTTTTAAGTTTGGATAGGAAAGTTCTAAATAATTCACCAACAAATAACTGACACTAAATTTAGACCTTATGACTTTATGATGCTTAATGACTCCCTAATTAAGCATCATAAAGTCATAACCATATTAAGTTCGGTTAGGAAAATTAAAAATGTTAAAAAAAGTGATTAAACAATTTCGCCGTTTTCGCTATTGATGGAGTTACAGCCAATTTAAGTGTTTTTACAGACGTTCCCACAAAGACTTGCCAAGAAGTCTTATGAGTCTGTGACCTCCCTATGGCGGTTATATAAAAATATGGACCGATTTTCTCCAATTTCACTAGGGACGATTAAATGCAATATAAAGTACAAATGTATAAATTTCAGAATGATCGGTTCAAAAACATGTCCTCTAGGGCTTCAAGAAGAGTAATCGGAAGAGACAGTTGTTGTGTAATACAAATTTATATTCCTACCGTTCATATCTGGTCATCCCATATAAACATATCTGTTATTGTTTATAAAAATTTTTACTATGTTATTTTTAAGATAACATTTTTTTTCGACCGAAACTCTTTTACTGATAATCGTATTTATAATTTTAGACAATACTCACTTTGATAAAAGCCAAGGTTTGGTGGTACATCCCAAAGACGACAGAATTTGTTCTTTTTCCGAGGCACTTGTGGTACGGTTATATTGTTTGTAGGCAAAGTGCCACTCCTGGAAAGATCCCTCCTCCATGGCAGTGCAGTAAATGACGGATTTCATGTTGGGAGTAATGCTGAAAGTAGAACAAAAAAAAATAAATTAATAAGATTAAATATCACATGACAAAATTGAAAGTATGTATAGGGTGATCCAAGTAGAGATAATTTTTTCAATAGCCTTTTTTTGACAGATCACGTGTGAGTCGTGTCATGTTATTTTTGTTAAGTATTGTTTGGCATTTCATCATGGAAAGACTTAGGCCTGAACAACGTTTACGTGTGTCATTCGCCAGTTACCAGTCGAAATGCTCAAACGTGTCATCGAAAATTGGACTCAACGGATGCACCATCTGAGACGTAGACGCGGCCAACATTTGATAGACATAATCTTCCAAAAATAAATGCCAAAGAATGTTCTTTCAAATAATAAACATTCCCCATTCAATTTGAATTTTCTGTGTTTTTTTGTTTAAAAAAGTAGGGAACCACGAAATGGATCACCCTATACAAGTTCCCAAACTTTTTAAATATCTGAAAACGATCCCAATGTGAATTAATTTGTAACAAAAGATTTTTTAATAAAATAACTAATCACATCTATCCTTTATACTCATTATGAAAGCATATATACGATTTATCGTTCAATTTGTCATTCTTTCTTCTCAAATAGTTTTTATTTCGTTCATAAATATAAAAAATCAACTGATGACGCAAATCACTCTGATGTTTTACACGCCCAACGTGGGGCTCGAACCCACGACCCTGAGATTAAGAGTCTCATGCTCTACCGACTGAGCTAGCCGGGCGCCTGGTCGACCGCAGCCAAGGATTTTGGTTGTTAACGGTTGTCCATTAACAGTAACTGTGGCGAGCTTTATGTTACAGTTCATTAATGGGGTGTTTCATATCAAACAATCATTGGCTAATGTTATATTAACAGCTGAAAGCTTTAGATACATTTCGTAACAGTGTTATGGAGCAGTGTTATCTGCGAAAGCTTTTAATTTAGCATTAAAAATGTTTACATATTTTTTGTATCGTGTAACAGTCAACGAAAACTTTTAACTTAACATTTCTGTGTATCTACGTAGTATAGTGGGACCGACTACTTAATTGCTGGAACTTTTCTCGAAGGCACTGTCCACATGCAAACTTTGGCTTATGTAAGAGTTAAGCTATGTACACACGGTTGTCAGATCTTACGATATTGTCAGGAAAATGGCGAAAAATGCAACTCTGGAGGAGTTTAAGAACAAAGCCATCTCTCGACAGACAAAAATAACCATCTACAAGATACTGACTGTGTTATATGGTTCTGAAGCATGGGTACTAAAAGAGACGAGACAGTACTCGAGAGAAAAATTCTATGTTCTGATTCACATGTGGCAAGCAAGTGTCAAAGTTTGTAGGAGAGAGAGAGCGACTGAGAGCTCTTTCCGCCTGTCTCTCTCTCTCCTACACAGAAAAAATATTTACTAACATTAAAGACATTGACACTGATTTCGAGCCAATGACAAATAATCTTTAAAGTAAGAACTTTCCATATTTAATATTAAGACAATTTAATAAAAATTAAGCCGAGTTTATTAATATTAAACTTCTCATTGGCAAGAAATAATTCCGCCGCCTTTAAAATTGTTTTCAGTGAACAAACTTTGACACTTGCTTGGAAAAAATTGCCTCGTGTAAATCAGTACTATATGCCAACATTGACATAGTTAAGCTTATTAAATTACAGCGATTTCGTTGGCTAGGTCATGTTGTGAGAATGAATGAAGATGCTCCAGAACCTGGTCACGGTTCACGCAAAAGGGGAATACCAAAACTGTGATGGAAAGATCAGGCAGAGGAAGACATCTCGAAACTTGGCGTCACAAATTGGAGAAGAAGCGCTTGGAAATCTATTCTACGTTTGGCTGCAGAAACCAATGTTCTGTAATAGTTCCATTAATCTCTATTGATGAATGCGAGCTGGTAACTCTGGCTGTCATCCTAAACTAACATACATCAAAATTTGGACCGATAAGTTCAATTTATAACAATTTTAGGAGAAATAAATCATAAACTGACTAAATTAGGCAATATGTCGTATTGGTATGGACCTTTATCAACAGAGGAGAGAGAGAGACAGAGATCTCTTTGCGCATGCTTCTATCTCCAACAAACTTTGCCACTTGCTTGGAAAAAATGGCCTCGTCTGAATCAGGACTTTATGCCGACATTGACATAGTTGAGCGTATTAAGTTACAGCGATTTCGATGGCTAGGTCATATTGTGAGAATGAATGAAGATACACCAGAACCTGGTGAGGGTCACGCAAAAGGGAAGACCAAAACTGCGATGGAAAGATCAGGTGGAGGAAGACATTTAGAAACTTGGTTTCACAAATTTGAGAAGAAGCGCTTGAAAATCTATTCTACGTTCGGATACAGGAACCAATGTTCTGTAATAGCCGAAATATGGATTCTAGAGCAGGGCTTCTCAAATAGGAAGCCACGGATGCCTAAGGAACCTTTTCGCTATTCTAGGAGAGCCGTTAAGACTCGCAAATACAAACTTGTTATAAAGGGGAAATCAATTTCCGGAATTTTTATTTGAGAATGTTTGCTTGAGGATGCCGCAGAACCAAAACGGCCACTAACTGATCAGTCATATATGAACGGGCCTTATATGGGGCCTGGGGGTTCTACAAATCTTATAGTTCCCATCTCAGATGGGTTCAGTGATCCCAGATGGGTTCATGATTTTCTGGAGTCTAACTGGTAGTATCTTCGGCTACGCAGTCTGACCAGAGTCTTTACCACGGGAGTCAGGAACACCCTTGGAACGTAGGTTGTGACCTGAATATTCGTGAGGTCCTTTCGGTGGTGGTTGTGGTTGAAACCAAAATCGCTGGGAGAGTATTCTCGAAGTTGAAACCTGTGCATATTTACAAGACGTCATTTGAGTCATAATATCCTGATGTATAATACGAGTATTTTATTTCAAAAATCGAACTTACCGATTAATATTGGGATCAGCCATCCATTCCCTGTATTTGGTGTGAGCGATATTATAACAGCGATCATATTTGAATTTGCAGGCCAATTTGGCTACCAAGGCTCTGTGTTGCAGCTGGATATGGGATTCATTGTCGGGTTCTTGTAAACCATATTGATCGAAGGCAGGTCTAACCATGAACTTCATAAAGGCCTGGAAATTAAAAAAATGAATATTAGAATTCTACTCCCTAAAGCAGTCACTGCTGCCTCCTCTACTCACCCTAAAAGTTTCATAGCCCGGTTCGCGACTCATCATATGTATCAAATAGTTCAAACCCTGTTGAGCAGACGACCACAGCAATTCATCATCAATAGAAGTGAATATTTCCATTAAGAACGTCAACGGAATGTCATAGGTGAGATATTCAGCTTGAGCCAAATGGAAGGCATCATCCATCAACTGAGCTCTGGTTACCCGCGGCAAAGTACCGAATTCCTTTTTCAAAGCCAACCATGAAACCAAATCATAATTGACTCTAAAGTAACCTTGACGATTCAGGTTTAGGTAGACAATATCATTGGTATTGTTATCGGATGAGAAGACATCCTTAATAACCAATTCATGGCCATTATCCATCAACCAATAGGAGGGTATATTGTGACCTGTCCGCACCTCATTTGTCTCATAGGTAATGGGGATAATCCATTTGCTATCATCGGCCATATCGCGTGAAGGAAGCACATAACGTTCTTGGGTAATAATTAAATCGGCATTACGTCTCTCCACATTAACAACTGGATAACCAGGTTTCGAAATCCAAGTATCCATAACAGTCTTAATATCCATATCATCGGGCAGAGTCTTTTTAAGATGGCCATGTTTGGACATAAATTCCCATAAATCATCACGATCAGCATTGCCATAGGCAAATGTATTCAAGAGTTCCTGGGTGGCATCACGGAAGGCTTCATTGCCCACCACGGAATTCAACATACGCAACAGAATGGTACCCTTGGAATAGGTGATGGGATCAAAGATACGTCTGATATCATTGGTAGACTTGACATTAAACGAAATGGGATGCGAACTATTGTCCGAATCGTGTTGCATGGATTCTCTGAATTCAAAAACGGTGAAGGTATCCATAATCTCATACTCGGGATGGACACGGTCCAAGGCTATGTAGCTCATGTAACAGGCAAAACCTTCCTTAAGCCACAAATCATCCCACCATTTGGGTGTAACCAGATTACCAAACCATTGATGAGCCAGCTCATGAGCAACAATTTGGGCAACAAATTCCATATGTTCGGAGGACGAAGCCTTTTCCAAATCCTCGGGGACCAAAAGAGAGGAATCTCTGGAAATTTGTTAGAAATATATAAATTGTTTGTAAAGAATGTGAAATATGCTTTAATGACAATCGAAACATCTGCGATCTTCTATCACATCTGGGAAAGCAGAATCCTCCATAAGACTTTTGCAGAACTCTTCCATTCTGCACTATTAAAACTCACCTGAATGTTATCAAACCCCAATTTTCCATCGCACCAAAACCGAAATCAGGCACTGTAACCAAATCAATTTTCTGCAAACGATTCTTGATGCCGAAGTAGCCCTCATAGAAGGGCAGGAATTTGCGCACCAGCGAGTAAGCATACTGAGTCATATCCTTATTTTCAGGTTTAGTCCAGATTTCAACACGAGGCACCAACGAAGCATCTCTATCGGAGTAGTGAGACTTGACCAAATTCGAAACAATAAAAGCTAAGAGGTAGGTAGGCATTTTTGGGGTGGTCATGAAATCATCTCGGGTAAAACCGGGACGACATATTCTGAAAAGCCAAACAAAGATAAAATAAAAACCGTTCAACAGTAATTTTCATCAACGAAGCAACTTACGTGCTATTATATACAGGCATATTTGATAAAGCCATTGAGGTACGGGTGGGTCTAATAATACTGATAGTGAAATTCGCTTTCATATCGGGACGATCGAAACAAGGGAATGCACGGCGTGCATCAATGGGTGAGAATTGAGTGCTGATCATCCATCTGTAGAAGAGTCAAACAACATCATTATTATATTTTAATCTGCAACATTGAAGCTCTCAAGCTACCACTTACTCTTTCCTTCCGGTATCCACATTTAAGTAACTAGTCCTATATACTCCCTGCAACGTATCCGTAATTTGACTTACAAAATCCATACTAACAATCAATCTGAGATCTTTTTCCTCGGCCAGCGATTTCGCCAGCGTAATCACATAGGCCGAATAATCTGCATTGTAGCTGCCATCAAACTCCACATCGATGGCCTGCATCAAGTTTACGGCATATGAATCGCGTGTAACGCGCACATTCGTCACCGTCACATTGTTGATATCCAGCACAATCGGTTCGAAGGACGTTAAACGGGCATCACGTTGAACGCGTACGTCTACACTACCATTGCTGGTCGATGTGAGATTGTTGGGTTCAATGACGATACTGCAAAGAGAACAAAGAGGAAGGAATGGGTGATGTGAGACCATATAAATACAATATAATTGAATACTCGTAGTTATGATTAGCACGTTCGCCATCTGTTTATGGAAAAATAGTGAAGATTGAAACGTGGATAATTTTGATGTATTTGTATCGATTGTTGTCTTGAAATTAGTGTTCTGATCTAATTACCCTATATTCAGCCTTAAAACTGTTTTCCGATGCTAGCTGACAATTTTCTATTACTCCTAGAACGCGAAACGAAGTCTTGTGTCACTTAGGTTAGGTTAGAGCAGTTAGAATAGAAGATTCTTAAGATAGTCCTCGACCACATACCAAAATGTGAATTGTACGACCATATGGCAAATCTTTGAATTGGTACTCGTACCTGTGGCACATACTACGAATTCCTTGTGAGAAGCTACCACTCCCTAAGGGATTTTTCGTATCGAAGCGGCCCCTCGTATCAAGATTTAAGCCAAGGACGCGTTTAATCATTTAGAACCCTCCAGTTTATTCTTCCTTGTTTGTATCGTGACAGTGGGACTTGTAGAGACTTTGTCGCTGTTAGGCAGTCAGTACTCTGAACCTTCATTGGTTGACTGGTAATGGAGCTTACCAATCGCAATCAAAAGAATGCCGCACAACAGATTGGTCGAACTAATGCTACTCCCAGTACACGAAAGGAAGGCTGACAACCCCTGGGCTAGGTTAGAGCGATGTTTGTTAAAATAGCAAACGCTTTAGATATTCCTCGTACACATACCAACGAGTGAAAAAGGTGAAGTGAAACTTTGATTAGGTACCCGTATGTAGCTATCACAGTCCACATCGAAGCGGTGCACCCACTCTGCGTTGGTGCACCACGGTTTAAGCCAATAAGGCGTTTAATCATGTAAACCCTTCAGTGTATTCTTCTTAGTTTATATAGTGACAGTAGAACCTGTAGATACACTGTCACTTTAGTCCTTAAAGCACTACTCATGGTCTGGCAGTCAGTTCTCTGAACCTTCAATGATTGACTGGTGATGCATCGCCTATCAATCGCCATCCACTACACCACAATGCCGTACAACAGTATTGGTCGAAATAATGCTACTCCCAGTACGTGAAAGGAAGTCTCGCGTCCTCTGGGTTGAGTTAGAGCGGCAGATGATTAGGATAGCAGATGCTTTAGATAATCATCGACCACATACCAACAAGCGAAGAAGGTGAAGTGTGCGCCCATACAACTAAGCTTTGTATTTTTGCCAGTGTATTGTTTTTAGTTTATATAGTTGCAGCACAACTTGTAGATATTCTGTCGCTGTAGTCCTTAAAGCACTACTCTGGGTCTGGCAGTCAGTTCTCTGAACCTTCAATAGTCATCGACCACATACAAACAAGCCGAGAAGGGAAAGTGTGTGCCCATATAACAAAGCTTTGTATGTTTTCCTGTGGAATAGACCTAGGATTTCTTGTGGGAAGCTACCACTTCCTTGGTAACCAATCAATCAATTTCCTCGATAATTTGACTCATCTAAACGGTTTAAGCCAACTAATTTTTGGTATATATTGTGACGGTAGGACGTGTAGAGACTCTTTCGCTGCAGACCTTAGAGCTCCGTTAAGGTCGACAGACAGATCTCTGAACATGCATTACTTGGCTGGCGATGGATCGCGTTGGCGAACGCGTCCCATGTATGTCAGTAGATAGCGTATTCGCCTAAGAGTTTGGGTCTTGTGTTCGATTCACATCGGAAGCTCTGGTGTGTGGCTGCAAAATCTAGCCACATGGTCTTTGTAACCCGGTTTTCCCTGAATTTTTAAATCCGAATTAAACTGTAAGACTTAAGGTAAGTACACACGATTTGCAGATCGGACAACATTGCCAGAAAAATGCAACCCTGTGAATTTACAACCGTGTGAACACACAATTTTTGCTTTGCAACGTTAGCAGAAAAGTCATTGCGAGATAATTTGCAGATTGTTATATGTGCGAAGTTTATTCATGTGAAAACGGCGCCATTGCCAGAAAAACATTTTATTTGCAACACTGTCTATAATGTATTTTTATTGGCAATCCTGCATATACATATTTACAAAATATGTTGTAAATATATGAAATTGTAATGTTTTCTTGCAATCGTCTGAACTGTCAATTCACCGTTGTCTAACAATCTGTCATTGTCCGTATTTTTGCAGCACTTTAACAGGGTTGAAAACGTTTGCCGATCTGGCAATCGTCTATACTCAGCTTTAGTTGTGTGACTTTTAAGAGACGTGTGTCATCTTGAACGGTAATCCTTCGAAAATGCAGATAGGAAAAATAGTATTTAAAAACCTTGACTCTCAAATAATAAAGTTGTAGTCTGTTCTACACTACTTCGGCCTTTCATGTGGCAGTCATTTTTCCCACGGTTTAATAGATCGATGTCCTCCCTGTCTGAATGAAAATTCATAACATATATTTTCAAATAAGGTCAACTAATGACAGATATCTGTACGATACTTCCAGATATCTGTCATGTGACTGTGATCCTCCATATGAATTCTCGTTGACGTAGATCCTCTCTGTAGAATTGCAACATAAGCCGTTATTCATGAATCCATATTCATTCATCCATAATCATGAAATCCATGGAACCTATTTCAAGTAGGTTTAGGTCGTGTAAAGTGAGCTTTAGATTTTCTAGGATAATCTCATACGTCGTGGGGAAGTTCAGAAGTGGCTGTGAATCCAAGACTAAATTCAATGTAAGACAGTTCCACGAAACTTTGACCTTTCATGTGAACCTTCACAAGTTTTATAGTTTCCCCTATGTCCACTCTGCATAATGACAATATGAAGCGTAATTAATGAAAAAATCCATACCACATATTATCGAATAGGTTCAGATCGTTCGAAATCTGAATAAGATTTTCTAGAATAATTGGTATCTAGGAGAGGGCCCGAACTGATTGCGAATGGAAAACTTTATTGAACCTAAAATTGTTTCACACGCCCTCGATCTTTTATTTGATAGTGATCCTTCATATGGATTTTAGTTTATGAGCATTGATATCTGTTTGAAAACAAATTCAGATCGAGTGTGTGCTTCAGATTTTATTCGGATAATCTAATAAATCTCGAAGAGGACAGGAAGGGATTGTGCATCCAATAATATGTTGACTATGAGGCAGTTCCGCATTAGAGTTGTGTAGTTTTACAATTTAATTTCCTTATAGACCGTAAGAGTGTACCACAAAAATCTTTAAAATAAATATTAAGATCTCTTTGCATTTCTAGAAATAACATCCCTGATGAACATACTTGTATGTAGATAGCTGTCACTTTTAACATTTTCCCTATGTTATACAATGTCTTGACGTCGACGCATGTCGACTCGCGAGAAATATTTTGAAGCAACACCTTTTCATTTCCTGATCTGTCAATTGCAATTCGCCCCATTTCTCCAGCTCCACGAAACTTTGACCTTTCATGTGAACCTTCACAAGTTTTATAGTTTCCCCTATGTCCACTCTGCATAATGACAATATGAAGCGTAATTAATGAAAAAATCCATACCACATATTATCGAATAGGTTCAGATCGTTCGAAATCTGAATAAGATTTTCTAGAATAATTGGTATCTAGGAGAGGGCCCGAACTGATTGCGAATGGAAAACTTTATTGAACCTAAAATTGTTTCACACGCCCTCGATCTTTTATTTGATAGTGATCCTTCATATGGATTTTAGTTTATGAGCATTGATATCTGTTTGAAAACAAATTCAGATCGAGTGTGTGCTTCAGATTTTATTCGGATAATCTAATAAATCTCGAAGAGGACAGGAAGGGATTGTGCATCCAATAATATGTTGACTATGAGGCAGTTCCGCATTAGAGTTGTGTAGTTTTACAATTTAATTTCCTTATAGACCGTAAGAGTGTACCACAAAAATCTTTAAAATAAATATTAAGATCTCTTTGCATTTCTAGAAATAACATCCCTGATGAACATACTTGTATGTAGATAGCTGTCACTTTTAACATTTTCCCTATGTTATACAATGTCTTGACGTCGACGCATGTCGACTCGCGAGAAATATTTTGAAGCAACACCTTTTCATTTCCTGATCTGTCAATTGCAATTCGCCCCATTTCTCCAGCTGCATCTATCTGCCCGTATTTATTTTAGCTTCACGTCTAAATTGTTGCGAATATTTGAATGGAATTGTTTTAATAACATCATTCGCCATAAAATTTACGTTTAGTACCAATAAATAACGTGGCTGCGTATGGGGGAGGTGAAACAACATATTTACTTAGTTCAATTGTATGAAATACAAAATTTGCAGACAGTTGGAAAAATATTTGTTCAGCCCCTCTGTTCGGTGGAATTGAATTGTTTTGTTTTCGCGCTGGAATGAATAACAAATTGCAGAAGTGGTATCATCATTGAATCCATGAAGTGTTGTTGATATTAAGAACAGCCGCGTGCAGAAAACAAACAGAAAAATATCTAGATCAGATAGAGCTAGATGTACTTATTTATCAGGGATTGCGTTCTCATATATATACATATATGAGATTGCGTTCTGTCTGTATCTTTTCCATATGGTATGCAAATTCGCCTAGTTTACAATGTGGAAGTTTTATTACATTTCCGGTTCGGGAATGGAATTTTCGAAAAGAAACAAATGCCAAAATTACATAAAAATTTAGAACATTTTACAATACTTAAAATATTTATTTCCCGAAATATCTCAAAAACCTACTTAAAAAATAAGCGAATGGTTACGCTAGTAACTACTTATATTTCGGTCATTCCTAGAATTATTAGTGGAAAGTACTTACCCAGCAAAATTTCTCATTACCAAATAATCCGACGAGTAAGCAAAGTTCGATAATGGTAAGTACTTATTATTTAGCCACTTTTC
The DNA here is from genome assembly GCA_963930755.1 of Eudasyphora cyanicolor. NCBI lineage: Eukaryota > Metazoa > Arthropoda > Insecta > Diptera > Muscidae > Eudasyphora > Eudasyphora cyanicolor. The sequence goes on from OZ005734.1 coordinate 335,988,047, forward strand.
TCATTATTTTAACATGGGGATGTCATTGGAGGAAAGTACTTCCCAAAAGCATACAATAAAGTAGCATAATAAGTACTTATTTGTAGCATAGGCATACCACATAAATATGTGCTTATATTTTCACGATTTTAAGTACTTGAATAATGCATTACCAATAAGTTATAAAATAAGTATTAGATATGTAGAAATGGCCATTTAAAATGATTTTTTGCATATTGTCGCGCATTTTTCTCGAAACAAACAATTTCATCATGCCAGATTCGAATTTTTGAACCCATTCTTCAACGGTCTAACATTATACGATATACGTAAATATTTATGGTATCAAACCTGCACGTATTATTTGAAAACATGATGCAAAATAAATAAATCTTGTACAATAACCTACATATAGCCAAAATTGCAATATATCAAAAATTGCCAAAATGATTTTGATAGCAAAAAAATCACTTATTTCTGTTGTTATTGGTAAGTCATTATTAATAAGCCGAAAGTAATGCAGCGAATAACGAGATGTCATTATTTGGTAATGCAGGGAATAATGACAGGTACTTACCAAGATTTTGCTGGGTAGGTGCAAGTATACTCGAAGTTGAAAAACTAACACTTTCTCCCGCGCTAAGAAATCTCCTCAAAAGTAAGAACTTTATCACAAGCCCACCAAAATTGAGAAAGGGAGAGCGCAATTAATTGCAGAACAGTATATTTATACTTAATAGTGCGTAATTGGATACGATAAGTTGTACGTTTTCGTGTAAAATAAGGATGCGTAAGCTTGCGACACGTTTGACGTTGACACAAAGTGCTTCGACTAATCACGACCTCTTTTACATTGTCACACTTTGTCATGGTATATTGGGGAGAGAAATTGGATTCAAAGGAAATAAGCGTTATTGAAATGTAAAATCTGTCTATTTAAAGAGTTATAGCCATTTAAAGTTTTGCTAAGGAAATTCTAAATTTTGACCAAGGTATAATTGATCACAAATTTTGTATTTTTAGCTCTTAACCTTGTGTTAAAGGCGGTATGGCAACTTCAAGATTATTTTGAAATGTTGACAAAAAAAAAGTGATCACAGAGCTTTGTAATTTTTGCTGTTTTGTTTGTAATTTGGGCTTTAGTCATTTTAATTTTTACCAAGGAAATTAAAAAAATGGACAAAAAATAATTGATGTTAGTATGACGACCTATTCGCTCTCAACCGCTGATTTAAGGATTAATGACGATTTTAAGTTTTATTAAGGAAATTTCAAATTTCATAAAAAATAAGTGATCATAATACTACGAAAGGACGTAGGCCGAATATATAAGGGCTTATAGCCATTTAAAGTTTTACCAAGGAAAATATAAATTTGTATTTGATTCTCTCTCAGTTGACCAGGCATGTATTTTTTTAAAGCTTGCGCTACTGGTCGGAAAGTATCAATCCCACCCTATTGGCCATCACTAATGAAGGATTAGTGATTACCAAAAACGAGTTATTTATGTCATTATTTATATGCCGAATGAAACGCTTGGATGTAATGAGTTTCATTACTTAATATTTACTATATAGAAATAGTAATGACATGTTCTAACCTAGATTTTGTTGAGTAGAAAAATTAAAACCTGCTGCTAGTACTTTTTCTACAGAATTTGCATTTTTTTCTAACTCTCAAATCCCCCACTGTGCCTTTTATTGTATTTGCAAATAAAGATATATATGCCGTCAGTCAGTTCACAATGCAAATGAATGCTCCCCAACAAAAGTGAATCTTCGTGTTTGAATGTCTAAATTTGAACGGAAAACATCGCATATTCGATTTTATTTTAGAATTGCTCGCGCAAGGAAATACCGGAAATGTTCTACGAATCGGCGGTCATCGGATTGCAATTAGAAAATTCTTTATTCTATCGAGAATTTGCCAAAATGTCAATCAAAGTGGTCGGTGGTCAGCGGTGAAAAAAGAAACTACTTGTGATGTACCGACAGACAGGAGACGTACGTTCCCTACGGGAAATTTGACTGGTTAAAGCAAACAAATGATAGGTCCGTTAAGGACAGAGATCGGTTCGTCGATTGTCTCTTTATATGCAAACAATCGGTACATTTAACACGGTTTTGTCATTGATTTGTGGTGAATAGCTACTTTGTACTGTACATGTTCAGTTACTAGTCTAAAATAATACCTTCAGTATCAGATCTTTCAAAATCAGACACAGCATATACGCATTGGAACAAATTAAATGTTTACTATTCAATCGTTGAACTTCGACAAGTGGAATTTATGAAGGAGTAGATAACCCAAAGGAATATATAATGGACAGCATAACTCAACGGGTCATCAACTAAGGAGTAGATAACGCAACTGGTCGTCAAATAAGGTGTAGATAACCAAACTGGTCGTTTAATAAGGAGTATATAACCCCACGGTTCATCAACTAAGGAGTCGATAACCCAACTTGTCGTCAAATAAGGAGTAATAAAGCCAACAGGTCGTCAATCAAGGAGTAGGTAAACCAACTGATCGTCAAATAAGGAGTATTTAACCCAAATGGTCGTCAGATAAGGTGAAGATAACCCAATTGGTCGTCAAATAAGGAGTATAATAGGTCGTCAAGTATGGAGTAGATAACCCAACTGGTCGTCAGATAACGTGTAGACAACCCAACTGCTCGTTTAATAATAGATAAACCAAGTGATCGTCCAATAAGGAGTAGATAACGCAACTGATCGTCAAATAAGGAGTAGATAAGCCAAATGGTCGTCAAATAAGGAGTAGATAAACCACTTGGACGTCGAATAAGGAGTAGATAACCCAACTGGTCGTCAACTAAGGGGTAGATAACCCAACTGGTCGTCGAATAAGGAGTAGATAACCCAATTAGTCGTCAAATAAGGAGTAGATAACCCAAATGTTCATCAAATAAGGAGTAGATAACCCAATTGGTCGTCAAATAAGAAGTAGACAACCCAATTGGTTGTCAAATAAGTACACATATCAACGGTTTGTCAAACAAGGAGTAGATAACCCAACTGGTCGTCAAATAAGGAGTAGATAACTCAACTGGTAGTCAAATAAGGAGTATATAACATAACTAATCGTCAATTGAGGAGTAGATAAATAAAGTGGTATTTTACTAATTAGTAAATAACCCAACTGGTTGTCAAATAAGGATTAGATGACAGTACTCGTCGTCAAATAAGGAGTAGATAACCCAACTCGTCGTCAAACAAGGAGTAGATAACCCAACCCGTCGTCAAATAAGGAGTAGATAACGCAACAGTACGCCAATTAAGGAGTAGATAACCCAACTGGTCGTCAAATAAGGAGTAGATAAACCAATTGGTCGTCAAATGTGGAGTAGATTAACGAACTTCGTCAAATAAAGAGTAGATAACCCAACGGGTGGTCAAATAAGGAGTAGATAACACAACTGGTCGTCAAATAAGGAGTAGATAACCCAACTGGTCATCAAATAAGAAGTAGATTACCCAACTCGTCGTCAAATAAGAAGTAGATAACGCAACTGGTCGTCAACTAAGGAGTAGTTAACCCAGCAGGTCGTCAAATAAGCAGCAGATAAATCAAGTAGTATTTAACTAAGTAAAGGGTTTTCCAACAAGAGGTGTTATTTTGGCATTCAAAGAAAAATGCCATTTGTTGAGATAAATGATCGGATGTTTATTTCATAATAAAGAGGAAGGTATGCCGTTAATAATGAAAAGCAAAATCAGCCAAATGGCCACCACGACCACGCTTACAGGATCATATCCTTTTCATGAAATTTTCCATAACCAAATCCCAAAGTGGCTGACCTATGTCCTCGATAGCCTATCTTTGAGGTCTTGAATCGACGCTGGGCTTTTGGCGTAGACCTTATCTGTCACGTGGCCCCAAAGGAAGAAGTCGCAAGGTGTTAAATCACAAGATCTCGGTGGCCAATTGTGATCACCTCTTCGAGAGATAACATGGTCCGGAAACTTTTCCCGTAACAGAGCAATGGTTTCGTTGCTTGTGTGGCACGTAGCGCCGTCTTGTTCAAAGTAAACGTTGTCCAGATCAATACCATCCAACTCCGACCATAAAAAATCATTAATCATCTCTCGATAGCGCAATCCATTCACCGTAACTGTTGATCAAACCTCATTTTCCAAAAAGTAAGGTCCAATGACCCCGCCGGACCATTAACCGCATCAAACAGTCACACGTTGAGGATGGAGAGGCTTCTCAACAATAACTCTTGGGTTTTCCGAGTCCCAGATGCGAGAATTTAGCTTGTTGACGTAGCCACCGAGGTGGAAATGGCCCTCATCAGTCAAGATGATTTTCGATTTTTCGAATTTTAAAAATTTCAATGCGTTTTTGTATCGTTCCATTTTTATTAATGGCTTAGTTTCTACTTGTCAAATGTCAAAGAATTAAAGCTTCCACAGTGACAGCTAGCGAAATACCGGGTGATTCAAAATAACACCTCTTGTTGGAAACCCTGTAGATATAAAGAGTAGATAACACAAATAGGCTTATACTAATGAGTTTATTACTCGCAATAATGTTTGGTGCATTTAACCTAGTATATTGAAACTAATTAATCCATACATGATCAGTTCAGCGAGTGGTCCCAAAAGAATTAATGCTGCGATAGGTAGACTCTGGTAAATTGGCATTTCATTTATCGATGGTTTCATATTCGATACTATAAACTCTGGTATTGGGGAGTAAGGTTAGTAGCTCCTTAGTCACAAAAATACTATAATAAACTGCGGTATTGGGGAGTAAGGTTTGTAGCTCCTTAGTCACCAAAATATCTTATTTTGGGTTATTTGCAGACATTATAAAAGGCTAACGTTTTCTGCAGATAATTCGGATGATACATTCCAGGTTCGTTGGCAATTACCTAAATGAATTTGACGTTGGCATTTTGAAAACATCTGCAGAGATCGATTGACTATTATAAAAGCATTGCACTGATTTTGTGGTAAATTGCTGCGATCTTCTCAATCTTTAAATGGTAAATGTTGGTCTATTTTGTAACTCATGAGTTGAATATTTTATTCACTCATAAGGGAGATAATGACAATTTAGCTCACGTGTCGTTTTTTGACTAACTATGCTCACAATTTTTTTTGTGGAAATGGCATCTGCTCCTCCATTTCGTATAATATCTAATGTAGAGTATTCTCATAGTTATCACAATTGAACTATTTGTTAAAGTTGATTTTGAATATCCCATTAAATGGATTGGAATGGCGACGGAATGTTGGCTTTACACATTTGCACTTCATATTAATTGAATTCGATTGAATTTGATTTAATCAATGCCATCACCGCCAAAGTAGATTTATGAACTATTCCGCTATGGAGGGTATTATATAATCGCCACGTAGGATAATTAATAAATAAGCATTTAAAGCTTATATCAGAGGCATTTTTGAATATTTGTAGCATTGTCAAAACATTTATAGTACCTTTCTTTCAAATTGAAGGGAAATTAAAAAAATGTTATTAATTGTTAATAACAAAGTCTAGACATTAAGACATTACATGATCACGATCAACAAATGTTCATCTCCTATTTTTTCTTGCCTAACATAAGCTTATGTTGAAGATCGCTAAAGAATTTCAATGTTTTCTAATTGTTAGTTAAATATTTACATTTCATTGTTTAGTTTTCTTAATTAAAATGTTGCTGTCGCTGTTTGCTTCCTTATTTGTTCGGGGAATTCATTATCGCCAACCGGGATGGGTAGTTTAAGTCAACAGCATTAAATAGATGTCCAACGTTATTTGTTGTCGATGAAATTGGAAAAAGTGCGTTTTTAAAGTTAACACCTTTTTGAAGGTCATTTGACTGGTGTAATGGACATGAAAAGATAAATGGTACCGACCAAGTATTTGCTGATGTCGGCCAAATGAAATGCTTGAGGCAAACGGATGGATTCACATGAATTAAGCGTTATTGAGTAATGTAAAAATTTTAAATCCGTCTATTTAAAGACTTAAAGCCATTTTAAGTTTTGCTAAAGAAATTGTAAATTTTAACCAAGAAATAATTAATCACAAAATGTCGTATTTTTAGCTGTAAGCCGTTTATTTAAGGAATTATGGTCATTTTAAGTTTGCTACGGAAATTTAAAATTTTGGCCGAGAAATAAGTGAACACGAAAATCACTATATCTCGTTCTTTAAAGATTTATACCCATTTAAAGTTTTACTAAGGAAGTAAAAAATTGTATCAAATAATAAGTGATTAAACATTAAAAGGTTGTCCTTATCCCATAACAAACTTGCATTATCATTTCTTTTTACAGAAAGAAAAGAAAGGTAGATTTGTCTGCAGATAAAGAGCAATTACACCTTTAGAAAGAAATTTCTTACGGTAAAATTTCGATTCTAAAAAAAAGTTGACGCGAAATTCTGAAAATTATTTGCACTTTTTAGGTAGAGCTGATGTAGTCAATAGAATTAAACTTAGCTCCTATTTTAAAATTCCAAAATGAGGTATAAAAGTCCAGTTTTGGGGAAAAGGGCAACGAAAATGTTGCACTTTTTTGCAGAAACGAAATCGCTTCTCAGCCGTTTTAGCTCCGCGGTTCACCTGAAGTCCACGGTACTCTCAACTGCCTCCTGTATTAGCGAAAGAGTTCCATATGAAGCCGCAGCTCCCCATTTGAGAAGCCTTGGTCTAAGTTGTCGGCTCTTGTGTGGTGGAAAGCCTCAGATGTCGAGATTCTTGTATATAGAAATAGCTAAGGGGTCGAGACTCTATTACAGATGCAAACCGCAGATGACGACTCCAGTTTAGAGAATAGCCTAAGATTTCAACTATATTATAGAGGAAGAACTCAGAGGTATAGAGTATATACAGGAATAACTGAGAGGTCGAGACTCCAGTTTGGAGGAAGAAAACAGGGGTTGAAACTCTAGTGTAGAGGAAGAACTCAGAGGTCAAGGCTCTAGTATAGAGGAAGACCTCAGTGGTAGATTCTAGTATATATGTCGAATTCAGAGGTCGACTTTAGTATAAAGGAAGAATTACGAGGTCGACTCTAGTATAGAGGAAGTACTCATAGGTCGACTCTAGTATAGAAGAAGAACTCATAGGTCGACTCTAGTATAGAGGAAGAACTCAGTCTTTGTCTTGACATCTGATGTATTTCTTAATAAAGAAAGACTTCAGATGTCAAGACTCGAGTGTAGAGTAAGACCTCAGACTTTGAGCCTCTATTACAGAGGAAGACTTCAGACTTTGATACTCTATTGCAGAGGATACCTTCAGAGATCGAGACTCTAGTAGCCTACCCCTAGGCAGGCCACAGAGGTCGAGATTATAATGTAGAGGGAGACGAACGATTTCGACTGTAATATATGGGAATATCTGCAAGTTCAACTCTATTCATCTGGGATGGCCTTAGAGGTAGACTCTAGTATAGAGGAAGTCTTTAGAGGTCGAATATAAGGAAGAAACATTAGTATAGAGAAACACCTCAGAGGACGAGACTCAAGTATAGAGGAAGACCTCAGACTTCGAGACTCTATTACAGAGGAAGATTTCAGACTTCGAGAAGATCTCAAAGTTCGACTCTATTATATCTGGGATGACCTCATAGGTCGATCTTAGTATAGGGGAAGACCTCAGAGGTCGAGACTCTAGTATAGAGGAAGACTTCAGATGCAGAGAACTCAGAGGTCGGCTCTAGTATAGAGGAAGACCTCAGAGGTCGACTATAGGATATACTAGGGTCGAGACTATAGTATAGAGAAATACTTTATATGTCGAAACGCTAGTATAAGGTAAAACCTTAGAGGTCGACTCTATTATCTATATATATTTGATAATTAAAGGATTTAATTGAAGGATATTTGATAATTGAAAGGAGGAAGACCTCGAAAGTCCTCGTTTAGTATAGAGGAAGTCCTCAGAGGTCGACTATAGTAAACCTCAGCGGTCGACTCTAGTATAGACAAAGACCTCAGAGGTCGACCCTAGTATATAGGAAGACCTCAATGGTCCAATCTAAGAAAATTGAATTTTTTGACAAAATACGATTGATTATAAAACTACATCCTTTCGCTCTATTTTCTATATTTAAGGATTTATAGCCATTTTAAGTTTTAAAAATGAAAATCTTCATCCGCTTTGGCTCTGCGGCTTACCAAAAAGCTCTGTACAGTTAATATGAAATACTTTCATAAAAAATATGAAATAGTTTCATAAAAAATATGAAGAATCTTCTTCGTAAAATATATGATTTTGTTTCATATATTATATGAAACATTTCTTTGGCTGAATAAATAAGACAGACTTCGTAATATGTAAGAAACACTTCGTGATATTCACGAACATAATATTTTAAGTGTGGGAACAGGTTAACCAAACATTCTTACAGAAAAATTAAACAAATTTAATTATATTGTATTACAACACTTTACGTTTTCAAACTTACAACGGCCTTCCATTTGAGAAGCTTTGGACTTAGAGATCGATTCTAGTATGTATAGATGATGCCCACAGATGTCGAATTTATTATAGTGGAGTACCTCAGAGGACGACTCTATTAAATAGGACGTCCTCAGAGGGCGAATATATTAAAGAGGAAGTCCTCAGAGGAAGACTCCTTTATAGATGATGTCCTCGTCCTCCGTTGTGGGAGGAAGACTTTAGAGGTCGAGACTCTTAAATAGAGGAATACTGCCAGGGCAGAGTCTAGTATATACATATGAAGGCCTCAAAAGTCGACTTTAGTACAGAGGAAGACCTCAGAGTTTTACTCTAGTATAGAGCAGGCCTACGAGGTCGACTCTAGTATAGAGGGAGACCTCATAGGTAGGTTGGATTGCAGCCAAATGGAATTACACACTTATTCGAACATCTGACAATCCTATCTTTTGTGAAAATATAAATGATCTCATCGATCGTGCAATTATTCCTTCCTCATTAATTAACAATATATGGCTTCACAGAATAATCATCAGACACTGCAGAATTCCCGAATGATTATCTAGGCGCCAGCCGGGATTTTTTGATTTTTCACCTAACTAAATATTCTACTAGCCATTAATAATAATGCAAATTGTATAATAAAAATTCTTTACTTTGCAGTTGACTTGATTTTCACACGATACTCAAGGAATATCTAATAAAGACTAAAGTAAATTGTCAGCTGTCAAACGGGTTGAGTGGACTTATCACAAATAAGGCTTGACAGCTGTCACATGACATAATCAAATGTTAGCAATGGCAGAGGTGTTTTAAAATTGTAAGACCTATAATTTACAAACATTGCTAAGAGATGACAATTATAAATCTTAATCTTAAAACGTAACATAAACAATAAATTATAACTGCTAATATTTTCTTCCACATTAGCTAAGACACAAACCTAACTTGCTCACTCATTCATAATTACTAAATCTCGTGCATTCCTTGTAATGACCATAATTCTCATGTAAATCTAATGACATCAACACTTAATAACTTAGGTATGACTTTTTTTCCCTCTGCTAAAATGTTGTACAATAACTTATTATTATTATTAATTCGTATTAGCAATACCCCTTTAGGCTTTTGGGGGCCGATTGTGCTCGGTTAGGTGTCGTAACGCAAATACCAAATTACCACTTTGCATGCATTGAGATCACAGCCATTCGCTGCCGATCACTGATAGCTGATAGCGCTTTATGCATTTTACAAAACCAAAACACGTTCTTTTACAAGGAATTATTGTTATTATTATTAATACAGAAAAATTAGAGGAAGAAAAACGAACGGAGAAACAAATATGAACTCGCATAACGTGACAGCATGACAGTGGCCCGGAGTATCGATCCGTCACCAGTAAACATCATCATGATGATCGCCATGCGACGACCATGCCATGTCACCCATCATGCATCATGGATAGAATGCTTGGAACAAAAATTTAATTGTCACTTGTTGTTGTTGTTTTTTGTATGCAGTCATCGAATTTGTGTGATTAGTTTTTGTTGAATTGAATTAATTGACAATGATCACGTCATTGTTGGTGAATGGGGCTTCGAGGAGGAGATGACAATGACGTTTACAGTTGGAAAAAATTAAATAATTTGTGGTTAGCAAAAAAATTTAATTTATAGCCATAGCAATACGAAGGATCTGACAAAAGGTTCTTGCAAATGTGCGATTACTGGGGAAAGAATACCAATAAGAAAACTTGTATAACTTTAGTTCCTGGAAATTTAAATGATCAGCAAGGATCGTTTCCTACCGTAAAATTACTTCAGACGTTACAAAAAATATCATAATGAAAGTAGAGGAATTAACGAGTTATTATTCCAAAAATCCTTCTTCATAAGTTCTTAAAAAGTGATGGTTAATACAATACATCAGGTCAAGTCTATGAAAATACCAGATTTACATACCTGCCCTTTCAACTTATTAATACAAGAAGTCCGGATTCACACCTTCTAAAGGACAATTGCGGCTATTCCTGTCTCAACTCTCCAAGCAGTAATGAACAACTTTTTGGTAAGATGCCGCACACAAAAGGCTTTAACATGAATAACATGAGCTTTAACATGAATAAATGAAAAATGAATTCCATACTAAAAAACAAGTTATTTGAGTTTCTTAACGTAGCAATATTCATCAGCCACATTGTACGAACACGTTCGATATACTTTTACATGTCTATAAGAAGAAGTCCTTCTTCATACCTTCTAAGATGATATGGGTCATCGATTCTAGTATAGAGGAAGACCTCTGTTTTAGATTATTGCCCAGAGGGAGAGTTCAGTGATTGACTTTGATATATAGGAAGAATTGATTCGACTCCAAACAGTGGAACGACCTCGAGGATCTCAGTAACCGACTCTAGTGTAGAGGAAGGCATCATTGGTTGACTCTAATATGGAGTACGACGGCAGTAGTAAATTCATGAATAGACGATGTTCTCATTGATTGACTTTAATATAGATGAATACCTAGTTTTCGACTCTAGTAATTGGAAAGAATTAAGTGATCGAATCTAGTATAGGCTTGCATTTTTTAAATAGACCTACGATTTGTCATGCTTTTGTTATAATTATGTCTATTATCTCCGAAGCAACGGACACTACATCTGCCAAGGGAACGATATGTACTTTTTATCGCTTAAACCATTAATCCTTCTGAAAGCCATGTGTATAGTTATGATAACACAAATAAAGAAACCTATAAGGAAATGTTAAATCCTAGTCTGAATAAATACGTTTTGTGTGGATTCTGGTAAATTAATTTCCTAAATTATGCAAACTTTAACTATAACTGATCCTGAACAAATTCCACAGGCCCAGAAGATAACAGAGGTATATCTGTTGTAAAATGTATTGTATTCCTGTGTCGAAAACATTTACCTCTTTGGAGAAAAAGAAAGTTGAGCTATCACCTTGTCCAATTATAGTTTCATGCTAAGTACTAAAAGTCTCCCAAAATCCATTTGAGGTCATACTTAATAAATCTAAGAATTCTGCTATATGATCGGTCTATAAATGAAGGTACAGTGATAAATTGAATTATCTGTTTGAATGTGACATTTAATCAAGAAAGGATACCCTCTTACATAGTGTCAATCAGTTTAGCCTTCCTAAAATGTATCAAGTATCAGAAGATTTGGTGTGGATGTGGTAATGAGAACATATCCTTGAAAAGTCATTACGACAGGGGTCTGATCGTTACTACTCCAGTTTTCCATAAACGTCCAGAGATCTTTATTTTGTCGAGCCTCTGTTAGTACCGTCGCAATCTTTGCGATTAGAGTCCATCACTGAGGTAATTCTTTATGCTAGAGTCCATAACAGAGGTCTTCCTCTATACCAGAGACAATCACTCAGGCCAACTACTTAGGTCTTCCTCTATACTATAGTCGACCACTAAGGTCTATTTCTATATTACGAGAGTCGACCTGTGAGTTCTTCATCATATTTAAGACAATCACTGCGATCTTCCTCTATACAATAATCTACAACAAAAGGGCTTTTTCTGTACTGGAGTCGACCACTGAAGCATTCCATTTACCGGAGTCGAACACTGATGTCTTCCTCTATATTGAAGGCAATCACTCAGGACGAAGTATACACCACAAAAATCATCCACTCTAGAGTCGACCACTGAATTCTTCCTATTTACCGAACACTTATTACTACTGAGGACTCACATATAGTGGTCTTCTTCTTCTACATTAATGTCAATCGCTGATAACTCCTTCAATACAAGAATCTTCCCCTAAGCTAGAGTTGACCATCGAGGTCGAAAGTCAATCACTGAGAACTTATTCTGTACAATAATCTTCTACCGAGGTCATCCTCTAAGCTAGAGTTGACCTCTGAGGTCTTCCTTTTAGCTAGAGTTGACATTTGAGGTCTTTCTCTAAGCTAGAGTTGACCTCTAAGGTCTTCCTTTTAGCTAGAATTGACCTCTGAGGTCTACCTCTAAGCTAGAGTTGGCCTCTGAGGTCTTCCTCTATACTAGAGTCGATCGCTAAGGTATTCATCTATACTACTCGTAGAGTCGGCCACTTAATTCTTCCCATTTACAGGAGCCGAACACAGATGTATTCCCCTATATTAAAGACAATAACTGAGAACTCCTTCTATACAACTTCCTCTAAGCTAGAGTTGATCATTGAGGTCTTCCTCTACACTAGAGCCAACCACTAAATTCTACCACTAAATTCTATGACTGAGTTCTTCCCCTATACTAGAGTCGACCACTGAGTTCTTCGTCTATATTTAAGGCACTCACTGAGAACTCCCTCTATACAATAATCTACTTCTTCTATACTGGAGTCTTCCTCTATGCTAGGGTCGACCACTGACGACTTCCCATTTACCGGAGTCGAACACTGATGCCTTCCTCTTATTTATGTCAATCCATCCAAAAAACTGGTACTGAGATATTTCCCTGTAGTAGAGTCTAATATAGAGGTAATCTTAGAGTCGACCACTGAGTTCTTCGTCTATGTTGAAGCCAATCACTGAATACAAGAATCTACTGCAGAGGTCTTCCTTTACGCTAGTGTCGACCACTGAGGTCTTGCTATACTAGAGTCGATCGCTAAGATCTTGCTCTATACCCGAGTCGATCGCTAAGGACTTACATTATACTAGAGTCGATCCCTGAGGATATTAGAGTCTGTCAGGGTAGCCTTCCCATTTACCGAACTCGAACACTGAGGTCTTCCTCCATATTAAAGTCAATCACTGAGAACTTCGTCTATAGAAGAATCTACTACTGAGATCTTCCTTTACCTTAGAATCTCATATAGTATATGTAGAGCCGACCACTGAGCTCTTTCTTTGTATTAGGAGCGGCCACTACGATATTGCGCTATACTAGAGTCAATCACTGCGGTCTTGCCCCAGATAAGAGTCGGTCACTGAGGTCTTCCTCTATATAAGAATCGGCTACTGATTTATTACCCTCCTACACTAGAGTTGATTACTGAGGTCGTCCTAATAGATTCGGCCTCTGACATCTTCATATATAGTAAGTTCGTCAACTGATGGCTTCATCTATGCTGGAGTCGACTACTGAGTTATGCTCTGAACCAGATACGACCGCTGAGATTTTCATATATATGTATTAGGCCGGGTCGATTTGTGGGGAAGCAAAAAAAGTCGCCATTGCTCAGTGAAAATCATATTCTAGGGATCAAAATAAGAAACTTTGCCGAAGGAACCATACCTCTAAAACGAATTCTGATGTCTCGGAATTTGGGTCGAACTTTTGGGTAGGGGCAAATTTTGAAAAATCCCACTTTGACCCATTTAGAGTGCTCCAATCGAGTCCAAATGTATGACCGACCCCCACTAACTTTGGAGGCCCGACCCACCCATGCCAGTGGCACACCCCCTGGAACCCACTGGGGGTTCTATACATTTGGACTCGATTGGAGCACTCTAAATGGGTCAAAGTGGGATTTTTTCCGGGACATCAGAATTCGTTTAAGAGGTATGGTTCCTTCGGCAAAGTTTCTTATTTTGATCCCTAGAATACGATTTTCACTGAGCAATGGGCGATTTTTAAATCGACCCGCCCTAATATGTATAAGTACTAAGGTCGTCTACTGATACTCTATCTATGCCTGAGTCGACTGCTGACTTCTCACTAAGTTATTACAACTACTGAAATCTCTGTCCCACTAGAGTCGACTGCAGAGTTCTTCCTCTATGATGATGATCCGCTATTCTCCAAATTGGGAGCCAACGGCCTCAATTAGAGACTTCTATCCAGTTCTGTCCTGTGCTAGTCGTACGGCATCATTCCGTGTACATTTTGATGATGATAGTTGATTTAGAGAACTTATGCCGTTGATTTGGGTACATACGCCAACAAAATTACCTTCTTACAATATTTTCGTTATTTGGAGATTGGTTTGTCAGGTGTAGAAGATCGATGTTACTGCCCAAATAGGCATTCCGATTAAGTTTTTCCCGGATTTATTAAAAACTATGTGCCAGTAAGCAAAAGTCGTCTGCATAATCCAGATCGTTGAGTTTGGTGAGAGAGATCTTCTGAGGTTACAGAACAATCAATTATATGACCGAGCTCAAATACTATTCTCTTTATTGGTAAGCAAGTATAAAGTAAAATTTAAGCTGATCTATGTGAATTAAATCCCGATGGGGTTGTAAACCACAATCCTGTTGTCGTGGATGATCAGTTCTTGTAGGTCCGGAAGGCTATTAAATTTATAACTCCAAAGGTTAAATAGAGCAATAATAATCATAATGGAGCGCCCCAGTAGGTGATTAGGCAGCGTGCTCGCCTATGAATTTGGGGTCGTGGGCTCGATTCACACCAGTGGCTCTCTGGTCTGTCGCTGAAAAAATCTAGCCTCAGGGTCTTCGTAACCCGGTTTTTCCTGGATAGTAAAATTAGAATATAAATTTACTCTGTACTTTAATTCATATAAATAAATAATAAGCATAATTAAGTCACTTCAACAATCGTAACCTCTTGGTGGAAGAGTATTGTAGGGCCTGTTTCGGTTTTTACTTTTTGTAAATCGCAAGCCATTTGAAGTTTGCGATTTGATTTCTACACCTAATGAACTCAGATGGCAACGTCGTATTTTCATGAAAACGAATATATTTTTGGGATTTGCGAAAAGTGAAAAACGGAACAGATCTGATAGACCTAAGCTATATAGGAAATCCATAGATGATGAGGACACTTCTTCGAGAAAAGTGTAGAACGCAATTGAGGACATACTTTCCAGATTCAGTAAGTATACGAACCTTTATTTGATCTCCCTTTTACTCGCGATTCTTGTGGATAACAAACAATAGAAAGTTTTGCTAAACCCCTCGTTGTTGATCGTAGCTCGATTATAGCTTTGCCATAGTTTACCACTCACACTCAACCACTAAAGTTTGACTAGAGAGGTAATACATCCCATTCTAAGTTTCTCTTCGAACAAATAACACAAGTTCTTTTGATCGTTTGCAACCATACATACTTGTGTATTTATTTAGCATTATCGCTGATGTTGATCATCGTATGAAGATAATAAGAGGGATTCAATCGCTCACTAGCTAGCGCTACTTCTACTTGCAAGAGTTCTTCAATTGAACACAGAGTAGTTGTGAAGAGTAAAATATGTGATGAAGCCGCCGCTGCTTCTGTGGTACGCATTTGGAATTCGCAATGTAATGGTTAGTTAAAGAAAAAGTTCAACCAATTTTCAATCGAACGTAGTGGGGCTGTGCTGGTGATGGTTGTAGATACCACGAGAGGAGTACTATTTCCTGGTTTGTGCCAAGAACATCGAAACATCGTTCGTACATATCGCATATCACATCTGTGCGGTGAATATATATGTGTAGGCTTGATATTGAGTAGAGCAATGCACAGAAAAAAAAATACTGATATGGGGATGGATTTCGAGGCGAAGATTATACAACTTAAAAATAAGTACAAGATATATTTATTTATTTATTTATTTATATGAATTACAATACAAAGTAAATTTATATTCTAATTTTAAGGTCCAGGGAAAGGCCGGGTTACAAAGACCATATGGCTGAATTTCGAAGCGACAGACCAGAGCCTCTGGTGGGAATCGAACCCACGACCCCAAACTCATAGGCGAGTACGCTACCAACTCGCCTACTGGGGCGCTCAAGATATATTTAAATTGAAGATACTTTTCTTAATATTAAGCAAACTATCTTTAATTTAAGAATGAAATGTACATAAGTAATTTTTATTACATTTGGAGTCAAAATAATTGCAATGCCAATAATAGTTTTTTAGATCATACTGACAAACAATGTGCGGCCTTAAATTAATTTTGTGATTTTTTTTAAATTCTAAAAAATGTTCTTGAAAATTAATATCATTTTTAAATTACGAATATGATTTTTTTTCTAAATTCAAGTACATTTTCTTTAAAAAGTACAATTTATAATTTCATACACTTCGTCTTTAGTTTATTATCTGATGTCTTCAGTTGAAGTAAATAATGTACTTATTTTAATAATCAATTTCTTAGACTTGATCATTGCAGATTTCCTTTTTTAAGAATTTTCTTTACATTTTCTTTCTGTGCATACAGCATGTGTACGTTGAGATCGACGGTGTATACTTAAAAAATGCCTCCATCATCGTAGATCTATTAGCAGAGATCTATAAGTAATGATCATGACGATCATAATGAGCTTTGCCTGGATTTTTTATTTGCTTAGTCTGTCCGTTGACGAGGTCCAGCGACAGAGCATGTTTGGTTAATTTGAGCGGTCTTTTTTCTAAGGAAATTTCCGAAACAATGCTTGCCTGATTTTTTTTTCTGCGATTGCTTTGTATGTGGAAAATTGATCTTCAATCTTGGCTCATCTTTGTTCTTCGCTGCATCTTCAATGCACAATAAACGTGCCAAACATGTCATAATTGTTTGCAACTCGCACGCAAACCCCGATGGCCGGCGGCATGCGTGAGCGTTGTGGCACAGTGGTTAGAGGTAAAGAAAATATTCAGTTGACTGTGGCTTTGGTGGTTTCCATCTTAAGAAAGTAGGGCTTCCATAGAGATCTTCGGGTGGCTACTTCGAAAGCATCGAAGCAGGTATCGCATAATACTTGCCTCCACAAGTAGATAGTCCTCAGAAGACATGAAGTGGAGCCCTGTCGCTGTTCTTAGGGCAACTTTCTGGCAGATATCCACTGCGTTTGTTCATAGTAGGAACAAAAACTACATTATTTGATACAGACATCTTTGTCGTTTCCCAAATATGCGGATGAGAAGAAGATATGCAGAATATGTAGGAGAAGATCTGCAGAATATGTAATAAGCCTAATATGAAACAAGCCTAAATACTTTATGATTATATTATATTTTCTGCCTTTGCTCAGTACGTTCTACCCATATTTTTCTTTCGGAAATTTTTTACTCTCGTAACTACTGTCTTCCACGACGGGCCTTTTTTCCCAATCGAAAAGAATGGAGATCTTTTGTGAAAATAACCACGCAAATATTCGTTTATGTTCACAACCAGAACACGAACCGAAGAAAAAGCGCAAACTTTTTATTAGCGCCGATGTGCGCCAAAAACATTTCTAAATGTATTCATTCGCAGCCCCTCGAACTGTGGCATGTTGCCAATAATGTATGTCAGCAACACGAAGTCGACGACCAAATCGACAATAGCGCTTCGTCGGCAACATCTTGGGGAACGCACATGCCAATCCGTTTACCAATAATAATCCTACAAACCCCATTCCCCATCCCGAGCGTCATGATTTAGTGGAGCGCCAAGCTTGCGTTCAACACAATGTTCAACAGAATAGTGTCGCTTAAACGTTTTATGCGTCGCGTTGCGATGCGTCGTAATTAACACGCAAGCAGACATCTGTAATTCGCTACAAAGACCTGTGTTTTCTCACCTTCTGCCTCCACACTTCACTCTGTGACTCTGTTCTTGAATCAAAATAGTTTCATCACATCATCATTTAGGTGGGAAGTTGCCACAATCTTCACCCTATTTCTGTTTTGTTTACGTTACGTTTTGCACTTTGTTTTAACAAGTGTTTGTGCCGCCCGTCCCGTCTTTATTAAATCGCTCAGCGTGTCGCATTTTGTATTGTGTTGGCGTTTTGCAATGTTATACGAATAAGGTAATAATTTGCAATTGAATGCCATTAATTGTATCATCAAAATGAATATAAATTCATTGAAATTATTTGTTATTAGTCAGAGAATGGATGTGTAGTATGCAATGTAATATTTAATTGTATCATTTCCTATACAGGTGATACTTGTGAAAGATTAATCATATAATGCTCTAAAATCCAAAGTGCTTATCCCTGTAAAATAATTTACTAAAAAATCCTTATTACTTCTAAAGTAAATTGCTTAAGCTTAGTAATGATGTTACAAGGACTAATAATAGCAGCGTGTGACAGACAGACGGGCAGACTCGAATCTATTATCCATGCTAAAGGAGACTACTAATGGAGATTTGATTTAAAAAGTTATAACCATTTTAAGTTGACTACACGGAGGAAAAAAAACAGGAAACAAAATATGTTTGGGATGAAAATTCAAATAAAATATACTTTGATGCAAATATTTATTTTATATGAGGGATATTAATGTTTGAATATCTCTTTTATCATTAATATATTTTCGAGAATATCCTAGTGACAAATCAATTTTTTCGGCGTTTTGTTGCAGGTTATCTTTAAAAACGGGGAAATAGTTAAATATGTTACTGATTTGTTTAAAACAAATTATGTTTCGGAAAATATACTAAAGAATAGATTTTTTTCTTAGGTAAGGAACACTAAAAATGTTCACGAAAAAATAAGCGTTTACAAAATTTTTAATTTTGTCAGTAGTCGTTAGAAGAAACTCCAGAAAAGGTACCCCACCCCTAGGCACTTTGATCCTAGCGGGAACCATTTTGGTCCAGAAGAAACCAATATTAGACTAGGCAAGAATCACTTAAAATCAGAAACTGCAATCGAATGATAAGATATGAGGATATTCACAATAAAAAAATTATATTTTATAAATTATTATTGAAATTAAATTTTCTAAAAAATTTTGTCGAAATAAAATTTTCTACAAAATATCATTTATTGGAAAATTTCGTCAAAATTAAAATTTTTTGCAAAATTTTGTTGAAATCGCATTTTTTTAAAAATTTCAGTGAAATTTCATATCTCTAAAAAATTACGTTTGAATTGAATTGTTCTACAAAATTTCGTTGATATTTTCTAGAAAAATAAAATTTTCAAAGATTTTTTTATAATATTTTTTTTGGCAAGATTTGCTAGAAAAATACAATTTCGTAAATTTTGAAAGTCACAATTGTAAAATTGCAATTTATATGAAATTTTCAATAAAAATAAAAATTTCTACGATGGCATTTTTTTTTTTGGAAAAATTCAATTTCGAAGAAATTTTAAAGAAAAATGCGATTTAACGAAAGTTTTTCTCAAAATTAAATATTTCTAGAATTCACAATTGTAAAGTTGTAATTTATATGAAATTTGCAATAAAAATAAAATTTTCTACGATGGAATTTTTTTTGGAAAAATTCAATTTCGGAGAAATTTTAAAGAAAAATGCGATTTAACGAAAGTTTTCGTCTAAATTAAATATTTCTAGAAATATGCAATTTTAATGAAAATTTCTAGAATAATTTAACTTTGTAAATATTTTTTTTAGAAAAAACGAAATTTCCGACAATATTTTCAAAATTACAATTTTGACAAAATTTTCTAGGAAACTTAAATTTTTATAAAAAAATTATTTATTATATTTTTTAGAAAAATAAAATTTTGGTGATTTTTTATATTCAATTATTCACAATTCGAATAATATAATTAAAAAAAATGCTATTTACAAAAGCTTTCCTCAAAATTAAATATTTCTAGAAATATGCAATTGTAATGAAATTTTCTAGAATAATTTAGTTTTGAAAATATATTTTTAGAAAAATCGAAATTTCCGACGAAATTTTATTTTACAGATTTTTTAGAAAAATTAAATTTTTTGTGATTTTTATATTCAAGTTTTTTAACAAACATTACTTATAAAAATTATTATTATGTATATTATTTTTTTTTTTATTTATTGAGAGTCACAATTGTAAAATTGGAATTTCTATGAAATTTTCTATAAAATTGCAATTTTCTATGACAATTTTTTTTTTGGAAAAGAAATTAATTAGGGTATTTTAAAGAAAAATGCGACTTAAAAAAAGTTTTTCTCAAAATTAAATATTTATATTTTAATGAAATTTTCTAGAATAATTTAATTTTGTAAAAGATTTTTTAGAAAAAACGAAATTTCCAACAATATTTTCAAAAATACAATTTTGACTTAAGTTTCTAGAGAACTTACATACTCAAGTTTTCTTAACAAACACCTATAAAAATTCGAATTATGTATATAAATTGCATAAATTGAAGAAATTTAAAAAAAATGTGATTTAACGACAGTTTTCCTCAAAATTAAATATTAAATTAAATAATTTAATTTTGAAAATAATTTTTTAGAAAACACGAAATTTCCGACAATATTTTCAAAAATAAAATTTTTACGAAATTTTCTATAAAATTTACAAATTTTTATAAAAAAAAGTTCAAAGATTTTTTAGAAAAATTAAATTTTTGTAATTTTGATATTCAAGTTTTTTTAAAAAACATTACCTATAAAAATTCTAAGTATGTATATTAATTATTTTTATTTATTGAGTCACAATTGTAAAATTGCAATTTCTATGAATTTTTCTATAAAATTGCAATTTTCTATGATATTTTTTTTTTGAAAAAATTCAATTTCTAAGAAATTTTAAAGAAAAATAAGATTTAAAGAAATTTTTCATTGAACATTTTTTTATAAAAACATAAATTTTCTAGAAAATTTCGTAAAAATTTGAGAAGTTTTATAGCAATTTACAAAAAGGGGTGTGGCAATAACGCCCATTTTTCACAGGGCTATAGACACTATAAAAACATTACACTGTACAAAATTTCAAGTATTTTTATACACTGGTTTTAATGTTATAAGCTGTTAACTTTTGGTGCAAAAAGGTACCTTTGTGTGGGAGGTACCAAAAGGGGCGTGGCAACAACACCCATTTTTCCCTGGACTGTAGGTAATATAAAAGCATAATACTGTACAAAATTTCAAGTATTTTTATACACTGTTATTAATTTTATAAGCTGTTAACTTTTGGTGCAAAATGGTGCATTTGTGTGGGAGGTACCAAAAGGGACGTGGCGACTTCGCCCATTTTTCTCGAGTTGATACCGACTAATAAGCTAATACTATGTGTGAAATTTCAAAAGATTCGAATAAGTAGTATAGCAGTTATTAAAGACACAATATTTCACAACATTTTAACCATTTGTGGGGGAGGTACTAGAAGGAGTGGACCAATATGGCCCATCTTCGAACTTAGCCGGAGATAGAAAAAAATATTACCACATACCAAATTTGAGGTCAATCGGTTACTCCTTTCGAGAGTTATCGTGCGCACCAGCCAGCAGACAGACAGACAGACAGACAGACAGACAGACAGACAGACAGACAGACAGACGGACGGACATTGCTCATTCGACTTAAAATGACCCAAAACGGATTTCCTCCGAACATACTTGGGGTCTTAGGTCACTCCTTCGACGTGTTACACTTTTTTCCGTAGCAAATGATATATACCCTCGTCACACTAAAGTGAGGGTATAAAAAAAATTAAAAAGTTCTTTAAAATAAACCATTTTGTTGTCTAAAATTGCATAATTTAATTAATTCATTAAAAAACGAAATTTTTAATTAAAACATATTTTCGAAAAAAATTTCAAAAACTTTAATTTTTGACGAAATTATCTAGATAAATGCAATTTTCAAAGATTTTTTAGAAAAAATGCAATTTGCAGTTTTCAACGAATTTTTTTAAGAAAAAATGCTATTTTGACGAAGTTATTAAAAAAACTATTTTCACAACATCTTTAATACATCTGTTAAAATTTTTACAAAAAAATTAGTTGAAGAAATTTTACAAGAAAAATAGAACTTTGGCAAGATTTTCTAGAAAAATTGCAATTATAAAATCTCAACTTCTAAAAAATTTTCAATAAAATTGCAATTTCTATGAAATTTACAAAAAAATTAAACTTTGAAGAAATTTGCACAAAAATAATAATTTAAGCATGATTTGCTAGAAAAATACTAATTCGTAAATTTTGAGACACAATTAGAAAATTGCAATTTCTATGAAATTTTGAATAAAATTGCAATTTCTGGGAAACTAAAGATTTGAAATTTAAAAAAGATTAAAGAATATTTGAAAAAAATAGTACCGTAAAATAACCCATTTTGATGTCTAAAACTGCATAAATTCAATTAATTCATTAAAAAAAAAAACATTTTTAATAAAAACATATTTTCGACGAAATTTTCAAAAACTTAAATATTGGCGAAATTAATCAGATAAATGCAATTTTCAATTTTTTTATGCTATTTTCACGAGATTATTTTTACAAAAAATAATAGTTGAAGAAAATTTGCAAGAAAAATAGTAATGTAGGCAAAATTTACTAGAAAAATTGCAATTATAAAATCTCAATTTCTATGAAATTTTTAATAAAATTGCAATTCTTACAAAGATTTCAATAAAATTTTAATTTCTATGAAATTTTCCATAAAATTCCAATTTCTATGAAATTGTCTATAAAATTCCAATTTCTATGAAATTTTCGATAAAATTGCAATTTCTATGAAATTTTCAATAAAATTACAATTTCTATGAAATTTTCAATAAAATTCCAATTTCTATGAAATTTTCAATAAAATTGCAATTTCTATGAAATTTTCAATAAAATTCCAATTTCTATGAAATCTATATATATAAAGAAGAATGTGTGTTTGTTTGTTTCTTTGTTGGTTTGTTTGTACCGAATAGACGGCTAAACGGCTGGACCGATCTTCTTGAAATTTTCACAGAATGTACATATGTGGGGCGTGGTGAAAATAGGGTACATGAATTTTCGATATATCAAGTGGGCGTGGCCCCGCCCACATAAGACAAATTTTAAAATTGAGATATCTTGCACAATTTGTTAGCGAGAGTGCTGTAATTTTGTTAATATGTATCTGGTGGCAGTCTACGTGATTGGTCCAAAAATGGACGTGATCGGACCAGGGGCGTGGCCCCGCCCATATAAGCCAAATTATGGAATTGAGATATCTTACACAATTTGTTACCGAGAGTGTTGTACTTTGGTGCATATGTATCTGGTGGTAGCCTACGGGATTGGTCCAGAAGTGGGCGGAATTGGACCAATGGGCGTGCCACGCCCACATAAGACAAATTTTTAAATTGCGATATCTTACACAATTTGTTAGCGAGAGTGCTGTAATTTGGTGTATATGTATCTGGTGGTAGTCTACGTGATTGGTCCAAAAGTGGGCGGGATCGGACCAATGGGCGTGGCCTCGCCCGAATTTTGAAATGGAGATATCTTTCACAATTTGTTAGCGAAAGTACTGTAATTCTGTGCATATGTATCTGGTGGCAGTCTACGGGACTGGACCAAAAGTGGGCGGAATCGTACCAATGGGCGTGGCCCCGCCCATGTAAGACAACATTTTAAATTGAGATATCTTGCACAATTTTTTAGCAAGAGCGTTTAATTTTGTTTACATGTATCTGGTAGCAGTCCACGTGTTTGGTCTAAAAAAGGGCGCGATCGGAGCTATGGGCGTGGCCCCGTCTATTTAAGCCAAATATAGAAATCGAGATATCTTACACAATTTGTAAAAGAGAGCGCTGAAATTTTGCGTATATGTATCTGGTACAAGACTGCGTAATTGGTCCAAAAAATGGGCGGGATCGGTCCAGTGGGTGTGGCCATATAAGCAAAATTTTAAAATTGAGATATCTTGCACAATTTATTAGCGAGAGTGCTGTAATTTTGTGTATATGTATCTGGTGGAATTCTACGTGATTGGTCCAAAAATGGGCGTGGCCCCGCCCATATAAGGCAAATTTTGGAATTGACATATCTTGAGCAATTTTTTAGCAAGAGTGCTGCAATTTTGTGTATATATATCTGGTGGCAGTCTACGTGACTGGTCCAAAAATGGGTGGGATCGGACAAATGGGCGTGGCCCCGCCCATATAAGGGTAATTTTGGAATTGGGATATCTTGAGCAATTTTTTAGCGAGAGTGCTGCAATTTTGTGTATACATATCTGGTGGGAGTCTACGTGACTGGTCCAAAAATGGGCGGGATCGGACTAATGGGCGTGGCCCCGCCGTGTCTTGAAGCTGTCTACGTGATTGACACAAAAATTGGCGGAATAGGACAAGGGTGTGTAGCCCAGCCCGTATAAGCCAATATTTTAAATTGTGTCTTGCACAATTTGTTAGCGAGAGTGCTGTAATTTTGTGTATATGTATCTGGTGGCAGTTTAGGTTATTTGTCGAAGAATGGACGGGATCGAAAAATGGGCGAGTTCGCACCAATGGGCTTGGCCCCGCCTATATAGGTAAAATTTTGAAATTGAGATATCTAGCACAATTTGTTAGCGAGATTGCTGTAATTTTGTGTATATTTATCTGGTGACAGGCTACGTGATTGGTAAAAAAATTGGAGGGATTGGACCAATGGTAGTGACCCCGCCCACATGAGCCATGTTTTGAAATTGATATATCTTGAGAAATTTGTTAGAGAGATTGCTGAGTTTTTTGTATATGTATTTGGCGGCAGACTACGTAATTAGTCCAAAAAATGGACGGGATCAGAAATCTTAAATCTGGGGCAACGAAGTGGACCGGGTCCAGCTAGTTTTCTATAAAAATGTATTTCGTCGAAAATGCATTTCTCTACAAAATTTCCTCAAAGTAAATTTTTTTTCTACAACATTTTCGATGAAAATTTGCAATATCGTGAAATTTTCTAGACCGATGTAATTTTTTTTGTACAAAAATAATACTTCTTCTTTTAAAAGTTGTTTTCATATACTGAAAACAACAATAACGATCTTGAGCCTGAGTACAAAAACAAAATATGTATTTTTATTAAATGTTTGATGAATTTCGTCGATTTTGAAGGACATAATTATAAAAGGGCAATTCTATGCAATCTATCTATCTATATATATAAAAATGGAAAAATGTTTGTATGTATGTATGTATGTATGTATGTGTTTTATAGACGCTCAAACCGCTGGACCGATTTTAAAATTTTTTCTTTTGTTTGAAAGCTATTTTGTCTGAGATGGTTTTGGAAAAAAAAAAATTGCAAATAGTGGACCAACGAAGTGGACCGGGCCCATTTTATATATAAGGCAATTTTTTAAGTGATTCCTACTGTTCGTACCTACGAATAGATTCCTACTGTTCGTACCTACGAATAGATTAAAGAGATTCCTACTGTCGGAAATCTGAAGTGTGGGGGCAACGAAGTGGACCGGGTCCAGCTATTTTCAATAAAATTCCAATTTCTATGAAATTTTCAATTAAATTGTAATTTCTATGAAATTTCACTTAATTGAATTTTCTATGAAATTTTGAATATAACTGCAATTTGTATAAACTTTTCACTAAAACTGCAATTTCTATGAAATTTTGAATATAATTGTAATTTGTATAAAATTTCAGTAAAATTACAATTTCTATGATATTTTCAATAAAATTGCAATTTCCATGAAATCTTCAAAAAAATTGCAATTCTATGAAATTTTCAATTAAATTGCAATGAAATTTACAATAAAATTGCAATTTCTATGAAATTTGCATTAAAATTACAATTTCTATGAACTTTTTTATAAAGTTGTGATTTCTGGGAAAATAAAGATTAAGATTATTGTTTGGATATGAAAAAAAACTAAAACGAGCGTTTTTAAAAATGTTTAAAAACTACCTTAGAATAATCTTTTTGGTTGTCTAAAATTGCATAAAGTACATTAAAATAGATTAATGCTTTTTTTATCGTAAAACCTTGTCTAGTCATTTTCAAAATTCAAAATCTCCATAAAATTGGTCATTTTAAATATAACTTTCCCAAAAAATAGTAATATATTTATTAAATGTCCCGTGGAAGATCGCTACACCCTCTGGGGAGCAGCTCCTTAGTTGGGAAAGCCTGCCCTACAAAGTAAAAAAATAGAGCACATTTCTTAAATAACTGCGTAACAATTTGAACACATTGTCTGCTCCGTTCGTCTCATTTTCCCACAATAAAGTATAAAGTCTTCGACACTTTGCCATTAAAGCCCATGTAATATTGGGGATTTTACATAGACTTTGTAGTAAAGTCTCTCCATAGCATTGTTGGCCAAATCAAAGTGACAACCTTTCTGTGGTGACAGGAAACAGTCATTTGAAGTTTCAGTTTTTGCTCGAATGTCCCCACCAAATGAGGTTAAAACCACATGAGCTCTATTCGAATCGGAAGACAAAAACCGCAAATATTTCTTGGGACGCGTTGAATAAAAAAAAGGTAAAACCATACCGAAATGTATAAAAATCTAAAATTATGTAATTTTTAAGGCAGCTGGACTTACTTGTAGTGCAACGGCAACCAGCCATCGTAAAGCTGCAGTTGACGATTGGGGAATTTGTCTTTGGCCTCACCGAATATGTCATTGTCCGGCGGTATATCACCCACGGGCGCCACTTCTTCGTTGTTGTATTTGGACTTGGGCAGAGGCATACCCAACATGCTGGCCGTGGCCAAATGGTTGTTATTCGAGGCAGAACTGTGGCCATTTGTGCAGCTGTAAAAGGTAAAGGTATGAAATTAAATAAAAAAATAGGAATATGAGGTAATTTGAGGACAAAACACTCCTTAAATTGGCTAAAACAGGTGAATGAGCGAGTGAGTGGTGGGTGGGAGTAAAACGAAATAAGTAGGTGGGCTAATGTAATTCTACACCAGTGATTTCGGTCAGGATAACAAGCCCTGCCCTTCTTCATTAACAACCACTCACTCTACCACTCGCTCACGTTCATAAAAAGTAAAAGTGTAACAGGATATTGAACACAATATCTACATCCTTTCCTTTGCCGGCCTGCGTTGATTAAATGGTTGATTTTCTCTTATCAATTCTTAAAGATAACATAAACAAACTTTCTACCATTTATTATCTTCCCAAAGGTCAGTCATAGCTAGAACACACCTTACACAGAAAAAAATGTTTTCAAAACATTGGCGATTCCCTTTATCACCAGGCTCTATAATGGTATTAATAATTTAAAATCAAATATAAAATTTACTTATTTTTAACAGTTATTATATTTGGCTTGAAATCAACAACAATGTATTTTAAAACATTTTTTTCCAGTGTATGGAGTATACGCTATGACACGAAGGAATGTATTTTCTTTGGCAACGGAAGTAAAAAACCTAATGATTCAAAAACTTAACGTAAACTTACCTTGAAGTCGCCGTATTCACCGTCACGAAATATGTGATGAGAACACTGAATAAGATGATTAATAAGGCAATAATCACTGAGAAGATGGCACACATTTTCGATACAAATATACCCGATGGCCGACCATTGAACACATACTTTTGGCCATTTTTCGTTTTTAGTTGTCCTCCTGGAAAGAAAAAAGGAAACGAAGAAAAAAGATAAGAATTTTTCTAGTGGTGTCAATTGAAAAGACATAATTTATAATTTAAATCAATTGCCCGAGAAATCATATTTCGAGTTTTCTAAGTGATCCTTAACTAAAAAATGTGCACAGCCGGTTTCAATTTTATGACTGTGTCTGTGTGTCTAGTTAATGTCTTAAGTGTTCCACTACTTCACACTTTAATTGATTTTTTATTAGAAAATCGTCTAGGAAAATGTTCTAAGAGATATAAACTTTTGGTTTTCATTTAAGTGGTGTTTACTTGTTTCCATAAAATTCCTGCACTATTTTAGAGACATTTATTTTTAATTGAGTGAATTGAGATAAAAATGCAATTTAATTACTTTAAGATTTTCAGTCACATTTTGTGAAATTTACTATAACAAAAGGAAGGAAATTTGATGACAGACAAAATGAAATTACACTTTTTGTTGATTGCAGTTAATAGCCAAATATGTATATTCAGATATCAACTACATATTTATACTTTTTTGTATTTTTTATATTATATTGTCCAACAATTTATTTTTTCATCAGAAAAGCCTATTAATTCGATTCTTCATTATGTTTATATTTTTGAAATGATAAACCTAAAATGTTTTTTGGTAAGTCTAAATGCATAAAGTGCTGTGATATAATTCTAAGTGATTGAATGATAGGTTTGGACATTTTTATAGGAATTTTTATTGATATAATGAGGAAAAACAAAGTTCTTTAATTAATTTTAAAGACGTTGTTGACTAAAGGTAAGGAGGAAATTATTTATAAGTTTTCATAACTTTTAAATGCTTAATTAATTTAAAAGCTTAAATAGTATTCTCAAATCATTTTAATTTTTTTGTACTTTTATATTTTTATACCATTATATTTTTATACTTTTATATTTTTAAAACTTTATATTTTTATATTGTTGTTTTTATATTTTTATAGTTTTACGTTTTTATATTTTTATATTTTAATTTTTTTATATTTTTACTTTTTTCAATTTTGATATTTTTATAATTAAAAATTTTATATTTTATGTTTTTATATTTCTATATTTTTATTTTTTGTATTTTTTTCTGTATTTTTATAATTTTATATTTTCATATTTTTATATTTTTATATTTTTATATTTTTATATTTTTATATTTTTATATTTTTATATTTTTATATTTTTATATTTTTATATTTTTATATTTTTATATTTTTATATTTTTATATTTTTATATTTTTATATTTTTATATTTTTATATTTTTATATTTTTATATTTTTATATTTTTATATTTTTATATTTTTATATTTTTATATTTTTATATTTTTATATTTTTATATTTTTATATTTTTATATTTTTATATTTTTATATTTTTATATTTTTATATTTTTATATTTTTATATTTTTATATTTTTATATTTTTATATTTTTATATTTTTATATTTTTATATTTTTATATTTTTATATTTTTATATTTTTATACTTTTATACTTTTATACTTTTATACTTTTATATTTTTATATTTTTATATTTTTATATTTTTATATTTTTATATTTTTATATTTTTATATTTTTATATTTTTATATTTTTATATTTTTATATTTTTATATTTTTATATTTTTATATTTTTATATTTTTATATTTTTATATTTTTATATTTTTATATTTTTATATTTTTATATTTTTATATTTTTATATTTTTATATTTTTATATTTTTATATTTTTATATTTTTATATTTTTATATTTTTATATTTTTATATTTTTATATTTTTATATTTTTATATTTTTATATTTTTATATTTTTATATTTTTATATTTTTATATTTTTATATTTTTATATTTTTATATTTTTATATTTTTATATTTTTATATTTTTATATTTTTATATTTTTATATTTTTAAATTTTTATATTTTTATATTTTTATATTTTTATATTTTTATATTTTTATATTTTTTTATTTTTATATTTTTATATTTTTTATTTTTATATTTTGACATTTTTATATATTTATATTTTTATATTTGTTTATTTTTATATTTTTTATTTTTATATTTTTATATTTTTATATTTTTATATTTTTATATTTTTATATTTTTATATTTTTTTTATTTTTATATTTTCATATCTTTATATTTTTATATTTTTATAATTTTATATTTTTATATATTTATATTTTTATATTTTTGTATTTTAAAATTTTTATATATTTATATTTTTATATTTATAAATTTTTATATCTTTATATGTTTATATTATTTTATATTTATATTTTTACCTTTTTGATTTTTATATTTTTAATTTTAATATTTTATATTTTTAAATTATTATACTATTGTTTTTATATTTTTTATACTTTTATATTTTTTGTTTTTATACTTTTATATTTTTTTATATTTTTTATATTTTTATGTTTTCATATTTTTATATTTTTATTTTTATATTTTTATATTTTTATATTTTTATATTTTTATATTTTTATATTTTTATATTTTTATATTTTTATATTTTTATATTTTTATATTTTTATATTTTTATATTTTTATATTTTTATATTTTTATATTTTTATATTTTTATATTTTTATATTTTTATATTTTTATATTTTTATATTTTTATATTTTTATATTTTTATATTTTTATATTTTTATATTTTTATATTTTTATATTTTTATATTTTTATATTTTTATATTTTTATATTTTTATATTTTTATATTTTTATATTTTTATATTTTTATATTTTTATATTTTTATATTTTTATATTTTTATATTTTTATATTTTTATATTTTTATATTTTTATATTTTTATATTTTTATATTTTTATATTTTTATATTTTTATATTTTTATATTTTTATATTTTTATATTTTTATATTTTTATATTTTTATATTTTTATATTTTTATATTTTGATATTTTGATATTTTTATATTTTTATATTTTTATATTTTTATATTTTTATATTTTTATATTTTTATATTTTTATATTTTTATATTTTTACATTTTTACATTTTTATATTTTTATATTTTTATATTTTTATATTCTTATATTTTTATATTTTTATATTTTTATATTTTTATATTTTTATATTTTTATATTTTTATATTTTTATATTTTTATATTTTTATATTTTTATATTTTTATATTTTTATATTTTTATATTTTTATATTTTTATATTTTTATATTTTTATATTTTTATATTTTTATATTTTTATATTTTTATATTTTTATATTTTTATATTTTTATATTTTTATATTTTTATATTTTTATATTTTTATATTTTTATATTTTTATATTTTTATATTTTTATATTTTTATATTTTTATATTTTTATATTTTTATATTTTTATATTTTTATATTTTTATATTTTTATATTTTTATATTTTTATATTTTTATATTTTTATATTTTTATATTTTTATATTTTTATATTTTTATATTTTTATATTTTTATATTTTTATATTTTTATATTTTTATATTTTAATATTTTTATATTTTTATATTTTCATATGTTTATATATTTATATTTTTATATATTTATATACATATTTTATATTTTTGTATTTTGAAATTTTTATATTTTGATATTTTTATATTTATAAATTTTTATATTTTTGTATTTTTATATGTTTATATTCTTTTATATTTATATTTTTACTTTTTTATTTTTATATTTTTAAATTATTATACTATTGTTTTCATATTTTTTATACTTTTATATTTTTTTATACTTTTATATTTTTTTATATTTTTTAAATTTTTATATTTATACATTTTAATGTTTATATATTTTGATATTTATATATTTTTATAATTCGACTTTTTTATATTTATATATTTTTTATTTTTATAGTTTTATACATTTATTTTTTTATATTTTTACTTTTTTATATTTTTATATTTCTATATATTTATATAGATATATTTTTATATTTTTTATATTATTATATTTTTATATTTTTAAATTTTTATATTTTTATATCTTTATATTTTTTATATTTTTATACTTTTTTATTTTTATATTTTGAAATTTTTGAATCTTTATATTTTTATTTTATTATACTATTATATTTTTATGTTTTTATATTTTTTGTACTTTTATATTTTTATGTTTTTATATTTTTATACTTTTAATATTTTAATATTTTTATATATTTATATTTTTATATTTGTATATTTTCATATTATTATATTTTTGTATTTTCATATATTGATATATTGATATTGTTATATTTTTATGTTTTTAATTTCTTTTATTTTATATTTTTTAATATTTTTATTTTTTCCTATTTTTTTAATATTTGTAAAATTGTTATATGTTTATGTTTCTATATATTTTCATATTTTTATACCCTCACTTTAGTGTGACGAGAGTATATATCATTTGCTACGAAAAAAAGTGTAACACATCGAAGGAGTGATCTAAGACCATAAGTATGATCGGCGGATATTCGTTTTGGGTCATTTTAAGACGAATGAGCAATGTCCGTCTGTCTGTCTATCTGTCTGTCTGTCTGTCTGCTGGCTGGTGCGCACGATAACTCTCGAAAGGAGTAACCGATTGACTTCAAATTTGGTACGTGGTAATATTTTTTTCTATCTCCGGCTAAGTTCGAAGATGGGCCATATTGGTCCACTCCTTCTAGTACCTCCCCCACAAAGGGTTAAAATGTTGTAAAATATTGAATCTTTAATAACTGCTATACTACTTATTCGAATCTTCTGAAATTCCACACATAGCATTAGTTTATTAGTCGCTATCAACTCGAGAAAAATGGGCCAAGTTGCTACGCCCCTTTTGGTACCTCCCACACAAATGCACCATTTTGCAGCAAAAGTTAACAGCTTATAACATTAATACCAGTGTATAAAAATACTTGAAATTTTGTACAGTGTAATGCTTTTATAGTGCCTACAGTCCAGTGAAAAATGGGTGTTATATTCACGCCCCTTTTGGTACCTCCCACACAAAGGTAACATTTTGCACCAAAAGTTAACAGCTTATAACATTAATACTAGTGTATACAAATACCTGAAATTTTCTACAGTGTAATGCTTTTATAGCGTCTATAGCCCTTGTGAAAAATGGACGCTATTGCCACGCCCCTTTTTGTACCTCCCACACAAAGGTACAATTTTACACAAAAAGTTAAGAGCTCACAACATGGGTACCAATGTACGAAAATGCCACAACATTTTGCACAGTGTAACGCTTTTGAAGTGTCTATAGCCCTGTAAAAAATGCCCGTTATCACCACGCCCCTTTTGTACCTCCCACACAAAATGTCCAAATCATACCAAAATTTAATATCTCATAACGTTAATAAACCAGTGCAAATAAACGCTTATAATTCGGCGCAGTGCAATGTATTTAAAGTATCTACTATTCAGCGAAAAATAGGTGTATTTGTTAAACCCGTTCTGGAACCTACCATACAATCTAACAGAATAATTAGTGGAATATTCAATATTACATTACTCACAAAGTGAGGATATACCTTAGTCGGTTTACCTGACTGAAACTTTCTTACTTGTTTTATTTTTGTACAATAAGATACGTGTAAGTGGGTTAGTAAAAAAGTGTAAATGTATTACTATTGTCTTCGCAAAACAGTTTCGTGTAAACCCCGGGTTAATGTTTTGTTGTCTTTGACGCCAAATCAATGTTAAGACACTTTTTTTACTATTAAGTAAATTCTCTTTTGTTTAAGTATAAAATGTCCTTATCTTAATTCCTTATTGCCCTCAATGTTAGCAAACTTTTTTCCAGTGCAGTGGAAGAAACAACTTATACACAATTAGGAAGAGACATGAAAAACCTAGTTTACCAGTTTATGCAATTGTCGGACTGTTTCACAAAATGCTATACATTTTGATGAGATCTTCAAAGTGAACAAACAAAACAAATTGAGACTATCAGGTGGGATTATTTATATAATTTCTGCATATAAACATCAGCGATCAAGGCTAAAGAAATAATCAATTGGCTTAATTGCCGATTCAAAGCCATGGCAACTGAAAAGCTGAAAAAATACGCCCATCTGCTCTCGTTTCTAGACATTTGTTTATACGATATGTTTTTGTTAATATATTTATATTGAGAAAGCAACAATAAAAAAAAACAAAGTTTGCATTTAATTGTTTTCAATATTTCAGTGCTCATAAATTTTCCGCATTTCAAAAATTCGAATGAACATTTGTTATTGTCGATTACTTTTAACACATTTTCACATAGTTTTTATTTTTAAATTAGAATGTTTTTTTTGGTTTTGTTTGGAAACTAAAAATAACGTGCGATACATGTATTGCATTCACTAATGAAGGCAATGCCAAATTTATTAACGTTAAATGTCTACAATGTTTGTTTAATTAATTCGGGGAATTTTTTTGCTAAAAGGGATGTGAGATTTTAGTTAAGAATGTATTAATGTTACAATTAATAAATAAATTTGATGCGATTTTAAACCCAGTAATCTATTTGGGAGCTAATATGTTAATTCGGTATAGAATTTTATATAAAACTTGCGGGCCCTGCAGACGTACATGTAATGTTTATAAAACAACTTAACCGTATTACGTTAAGGACAGATTTTGAAAATAATATGATTACGACAGGACTATGTTATGGTTATTGTAATCATAATGTGTTTAGGACACATATTATTTTTAGGACACACCTATATAATGGAAACTGCCAGAACGCGTCATGTTTACAGCAATAATGCGTCATTATCTTTGTATGATTTTTGACATAAACGAAGGATTTGTCAATTTTAACCACGGTCTATTGGACACAGCCATTGTTTCGATTCACAGGAGGCAACTTTAGTTGCGACAATTCGGAAGTTCATAGGAGAGAGAGGCAGGACGAATAGATAGGGATGAATTCCCCTTTCCGGACATAGCGTTAAACATTGCTCTTGACTAGCCGAATAATTTTAATATTACCGTAATTCGTAGCGGTAATTATCCCATTCTCTCTCGAAGTACTTTTGCCACCATAGTTGATCAACTTGGGCAATTTTCTCTATTGCGCCTGAAACAATTGAGACTTTAAAATAATTGTACGACTCTTTGCCGTTTTAACTATGTCAAACACAAAATTTTCTTAAATATCCAATTGCGAACAGTAAAAGTCATTTGAATATAAAACGTTATTTTATTTATGACATTTTTGCATATTTGAAAAAGGCTTTTTAATTCAACAACACCATAAAACCCACATTGCGTCGCAGTCCGCAGCGACTGTTTGTAAGTTTTAGAAAAAAAGATCAATAAACTCTATTCTAATAAGACT
This sequence comes from Eudasyphora cyanicolor, assembly GCA_963930755.1. Classification (NCBI taxonomy): domain Eukaryota; kingdom Metazoa; phylum Arthropoda; class Insecta; order Diptera; family Muscidae; genus Eudasyphora; species Eudasyphora cyanicolor. The sequence continues at coordinate 336,022,926 of OZ005734.1, forward strand.
GCGACATAAAGAATGGAAAAAAAGTACGACGATCATACGATCAAATGGCCAGCAGCAATTCAATGAATGGAATATATGGCCATTAGTCATTTGATTTGTGGTCGTTTTTATTATGGCCACAATTGTACGCAACAATTCTCGTCAGTATTCTGGTATCAAAAGAACAACTTTGGATTCTCGATAGAGATTACACTTAAGTAACTATAAAAAAATCAAAATCTTTTTGTTTTCCATAAAATGTCTAACAATTTGTATACCTTCACCTTCCTGAAAGGACGGTACGCGGAGAAATCTCCGATAGACCGATACTAACTGCTTCCAATATCGGACACTGAAGACTGGGTTAATCTCACATAATCGCAACGTAAACATAGCGTAAACCTAATGGGGTTCTTCGAGTACTTTGCGATAGAAATGTGTTCTATATTATCTTTAAAAGAGTATAAACTTCTGTCGAATTCAAGTAATATTTTTCGATACTTTCTTGTACAACTTATCTGGATGGTTTTTACTTAATTCCAATGTTCACTTTTTCTTATTAAAAAATAAAATGACTTTTCGATCGAAAAGTTCTCGATATCCAATGCCGTGATTTGGCCCCAGATTGTCACAACAAAACCAGTTAACAAATGAAAAGACTCAAATATATTAATTTTGTAAATAAAAATGCCAATTTTTTAAAATAAATACATTCCTTGTCTTTCATGAGTTTTCTGAATTAATTGACATAATAACCTTACTTTAAAACAGCTGTTTTCAAATCCCAGCAAAACGGCAATATCCAAAATCAGTAGGGGTTTTCGTTCAATCATTTATATATATTTTCATATGTTATATTGGCCCAGCTGATTAGTCGTACTACGAAAATGTAACGTTTACGTATGTATGTCTATTTCCGTTTTTATTGGACCGATTACGGCAGATATCTATCTACGGGAATGTTTGCAAGAATTTAAGAAGACTGATAATATTTTAATCGATATTTATAGGTACCATGGGATGGGTCAAAAGGACCAATAGAAGCATTTTTTTCTACGGGCATATTTCAAGAATATAACAGATCTGAATTCCAAAAAAATATTTTAATTGATATTTATTATTTCTAGGGGGGGGTGTCAAAATGTGCAATCGGAGGAAATGTTTTTATGGGGCCTATGTAAATTCCATAATACACCTAAGTGATGAACAAAAGACTGGGTTAGACCAATGAAACTGTCACTCAACTTTAGCATAACCTTAACTTTGCATGATCTATTATTATTATATACAAAAATAACAACAACAAAATTTTATTTCTTATTCGCACTAATTCCTTTCTTTATTATTTGACAAATTTTATTGGCATGGTGACCTCACTTTTTAATCAGCTGTTTGCACATATACGTTAACGTAACATGCACATAAAATTTCAGCAGAAATCGGTCTACGAAAACGATACGTAAATGAGCGGATATTTACGTTTCGTTTTCGTAGACTAATCGTTTGCACTGATTTCCATATAACACATTGTATCAGCTGCTTAGTTACGGTCTTACGTACGCATGTTTAGCGAAATTAGTTGAAGATAATTTTAAGTCATTTGATCTATGTATATCCGTCCGTATGTCCGTCAATTGTGACCGAATCAATGAAATATAGAAACGGAGGCTTGATGCTCGCTGTGTTCAGGTATACATATATCTAAAATTGACTATGTAAAACGGTTTTGTACGTAAGCAGAATTCGGACTGGCTTTCCGACGTTCTCCCCTGAGACGTGTTCGAATTCGAGTGAATAGAGAAAAGTTTCTCTGCATCGTCAGGACTAAATAACTTCTTTCCTGATACATGTTCAATTTCGGGTATATATAGAAATGGGTGCTTAAAAACAATGCTATGCCAAAACGAACGAACTTTTCTTGAATTTACCCTCGGCCGAGCTTTGAGAAAATCAGAAATTTAAAAAAGTTTTCATGTATTGAGGGTCCTGGGCCTAGGTTAAAGATTTTCACTTTTGATGCTGGTCAAAAATAGAAAATGAAATTTTTCAACATAACCCACTTTGGGCCTATCTTAAATATGTTCTCCTCTGTTTCAAGTCTTTATTCAGGTGTTTACGAGTATAAAAGTACTGAGCGCCCCAGTAGGTGAGTTGTTAGCGTACTCGCCTATGAGTTTGGGGGTCGTGGGTTCAATTCCCAAAGGAGGCTCTGGTCTTATCGCTGCAAAATTTAGACACATGGTCTTTGTAACCCGGCTTTTCCCTGGACCGTAAAATTAGAATATCAATTTACTTTGTATTGTAATTCATATAAAATAAAAGAAGTAAGAAAGTTCAGTCGGGTAAACCGACTTATGAATCCCCTCACCTTGAGTCCCAAAACAATATTAGTAAATTTATTTATTTTTTTAATTAAATTATTATCAATTTAAATTGCATTTATTAAACTTAAAAGCTGTTTAGTTTTGGAGCTAGCCGAGAATAAGGTTCATAGCTATGTTAGGGTTCGATAAGTCGTAGTATCATTACTACGTAATTATAGGTGTTTTATATTCATAATTCAAGTTCTTAAACTGGCAGGAAAGAAAATGACTAAAATTAAAGGTAATAGGTGGAAATACAGAATAATAATCAATAAACCGTTGTTTTAGGAACACGGTAGATATTGAGTGTCAGCTATTAAGTTATTTCCAAAACGACTGCGACAGATTGAATTCATATTCGCACAATATATTATTCTAGCCGAGAGTAAGATTCATACCTTTGCTAGGATTCGGTAGGTCATAGCCAAATTCTTTGTTTATGATCGAAATTAATTTATATTCGTAATACAAATTGTTTAACTGTCAATAAGGAAAGATTACAAAATTGGATCAACAACATCTGCAGGGTCAGTTAGTAATGTATATTTGTATACTAGGGCGGGTCGATTTAAAAATCGACCATTGCTCAGTGAAAATCGTATTCTATGGATCAAAATAAGAAACTTTGCCGAAGGAACCATACCTCTAAAACGAATTCTGATGTCCCGGAAAAAATCCCACTTTGACCCATTTAGAGTGCTCCAATCGAGTCCAAATATATGGAACCCCCAGGGGGTTCCACGGGGTTTGCCACTGGCATGGGTGGGTCGGGCCTCCAAAGTTAGTGGGGATCGGTCATACATTTGGACTCGATTGGAGCACTCTAAATGGGTCAAAGTGGGATTTTTCAAAATTTGCCCCTACCCAAAAGTTCGACCCAAATTCCGGGACATCAGAATTCGTTTTAGAGGTATGGTTCCTTCGGCAAAGTTTCTTATTTTGATCCCTAGAATACGATTTTCACTGAGCAATGGCGACTTTTTTTGCCTCCCCACAAATCGACCCGGCCTATTGTATACTAACGTTGCCATTTCATTTGCAACATCCTGAAATATTGGTCTGAGGCCCATTTATTTCATATTTGCCAAATATATTTATTATTCTAGCTGAGAGTTGAGTTTATACCTACGAGTATTCACAATGTTAGTTGTTAACTGCCACCCGGTAGGTGGCGCTGAAGTAAAGTTAAGAAAAACAAGAACAAAAAATAGTTAACAATGGACCTTTTGAGAAAGGTCCTAAGTAGAAAATTTTATGAAAATATTCAGGTATTCGAACCGTAGCCACCACGAAACTGCCACAAATGCCTTATCCAACTGATCAGGTTATGTCAACAGATAGAATCCCTGCCGTGGTATCAGATTTAAGTCCCGGACTTCGTAGCCGTAGCCACTATCAGGTTGTGTTTCATACACCATAGAACTGGTCACCCAAACTATGACGTGGTGAAGTGGGTAAAATTACAAGCAAATTCTTGATTTTTGATAGAAACTTAGTTATCTTCATAATGCAAGTTAGAAAAATGCCCATAAACTAACAAACTTGGGAACCTGGGGTGACGCTGCAATATAGTAAGAAATAAATGATATGAACTGTTTATTTTGAAAATGGGGTAAACGCCATTCTGTTTTTGAACCAAGAGTAGCATCGTTAAAACGCTATGTGAATAATATAATATATATTAACTACAATCAATAAATCTCAAGACTTCAATGTCTCTAAATTAAGTGCAAATTTTCCAATTCTAGTTTTACTAACCCCCTTTTTTATACCCTACACCACACTGTGGTACAGGGTATTATGACTTTGTGCATTTGTTTGTAACACCCAAAAGGAGGCGAGATAGACCCGTTGTTTATTATACCGATCGACTTGTAATCACTTTCTGAGTCGATTTAGCTATGTCCGTCTGTCTGTCTGTCCGTCTGTCTGTCTGTAGACGTATTCTTGTAATCAAAGTGCAGGTCGCAATTATGGTCCGATCTCAACGAAACTTTGCACATTTCTTTTTTTAGGCCCTAGACGATCCCTATTGAATTTGGTTAAAATCGGTTCAGATTTACATATAGCTCCCATATATATGTACCTCCGATTTGGCATATATGCACTGTATAAGCAACATTTTGTAACAGATTTGTAAAAAAATTGACAGAGAGTGGTCTCGTGATACTCTTAGATACAATACAAGATTTGGGGGAAATCGGTTCAGATTTATATATAGCCCCCATATATATGTTGCACCCGATTTGACATGTAAGCGCTGTAGAAACTGTATTTTATATCCAATCAGTACGAAATTCGGCAGAAAGAGGTTTCTTATTACATGAAGGAATTCTGCCAAATTCGGAGAAAATCGGTTCAGATTTAGATATAGCCCCCATATATATGTTACCCCCGATTTGAAATTCAATAGCTGTAGAAACTGTATTTTATATCCGATCACAGCGAAATTCGGCAGAAAGAGGTTTCTTATTACACGAAGGAATACTGCCAAATTTGGAGAAAATCGGTTCAGATTTAGATATAGCCCCCATATATATGTTAGCACCGATTTGGCATTCAAGCGCTGTAGAGACTGTATTTTATATCCGATCAGTACGAAATTCGACAGAAAGAGGTTTCTATTTTACATGAATGAGTATTCAGGGAAAATCGATTCGGATTTATATATAACCTCCATATATATGTTCCTCCTGATTTGGTTACAAAGCGCTATAGAAGTTGTACTTTACATCCGATCATTACAAAATTCTCCAGAAAGATGTTTCTCAATTTAGGAACGAATATTGCTTAATTTAGCGATTATCGGTTCAGAATTAGATATATCCGCATATATATGTTCTTACCCATTTACCAATTATTCCAAATTATTATCGCAATAACCCTTATCGCATTGTTAGGGAGGTGTAGGGTATTATATAGTCGGCCCCGCCCGACTTTCTGCCTTTCCTTACTGGTCTTATAATGAATCGAGTAAAGCAGAATGGCGTTTACGCCACTTTCAAAATAAACAGTTCATATATTATTTACTAAAACATAAGTTAACTATAATTGTTCTAGCAGCATGGGTGATATGGTTCTACCTACCGAAAGGGGCAGAATATTATCTGCATGGCCAGCTAGTAAGTTACTAGCTTGTAGTATATTGCTAGAAAACAAGTAAGAAAGTTTCAGTCGGTTAAACCGTCTAAGGTATACCCTCACTTTGTGAGGAATGTAATGTTGAATATTCCACGAATTATTCTGTCAGTTTGTATAGGAGGTACCAGAACGGGTTTAACAAATACTCGTACACCTATTTTTCTTTGAACAGTAGATACATTAAATACATTGCACTGTGCCGAATTATAAGCGTTTATGTTCACTGGTATGTTAACGCTATGAGATATTAAATTGTGGTATTATTTGACCATTTTGTGTGGGAGGAGCAAAAAGGAGCGTGGCGACAACGCTTATTTTTCACAGGGCTATAGGCACTATAAAAGCATTACACTGTACAAAATTTCAAGTATTTTTATACACTGGTATTGATGTTATAGGATGTTAACTTTTGGTGCAAAATGGTGCATTTGTGTGTGAGATACATAAAGGAGCGTGGCAACTTCGCCCATTTTTCTCGAGTTGATAGCGACTAATAAACTAATACTATGTGTGGAATTTCAGATGATTCGAATAAGTAGTATAGCAGTTATAAAATAATCAATATTTCACAACATTTTAAACATTTGTGTGGGAGGTACTAGAAGGAGTGGACCAATATGACCCATCATCGAACTTAGCCGGAGATAGAAAAAAATATTACCACATACTAAATTTGAAGTCAATCGGTTACTCCTTTCGAGAGTTATCGTGCGCACCAGCCAGCGACATTCGACTTAAAATGACCCAAAACGAATATCCGCCGAACATACTTAGGGTCTTAGATCACTCCTGCTATGTGTTACACTTTTGGCTGTTGCAAATGATATACTTATATACCCTCGTATCACTAAAGTGAGGGTATAAATATATACTGCTTAGAGTTGTTCTAGCAGCAAGGAATATGTTGTTTAACCTACAGGAAAAGGCAGAACAAAGTCTGCAGAGCGAGTTAGGTCAATATGGGGGTTTATTTCAATTCGACGGATTTCATCATTGCGAGGATCAGTTCATTGGACAACATTTTTGCAAGAAGCGCCGAAACGCGTCTTATATTGGCTAATAATTTTCAAATTGCCACAAACCAACTCTTCAATAAAAAGAAAATTTGTTCAAATAGCTCCATTCTTCACCGAAAAAACCTGCGAAATTGCATTTTGTTAATTGACCGATATATGCCCAGATTCGTCAAAGTGCGATAAATTACACCAAACCACAGTGATATTTTATCATACAAATTCTCAAAAAACCGAAGTGATTCTGAAGAAAATATCTCGATTTGACATCCCTAATGAGAAGACAGTTTCTTGGGGCAGTGCGTGTGCTGTGTGTGTGTGTGTGTGTACACACGTAAGTGGGGTGCCCACGTGTTTAGCATAAATTCTTCCTAAAGAAAGAACGAAAAAAACTCTTTAGATTTGGTTTTCTCATGTGGATTAACATTTTACAAAAAGTGTGACTTGTATAATTTGGGTAGATTCAAGTGAATTGAATGGAGGGACGGACATTTATGTCTCTTTTGGCTATGTAATTTCTGTTGGTTGGGCAATGAATTGAAGTGATCTTTAAAAATGTCTACGACAAGAAAGGGGACCACAAACTGGCAAATGGACAACAAAATGGGTTAATTGCATTGCATTTTATTAAAAAGGGGATTTGTTTGCTCGTTAAGTGCGACGCCATAAAAACTCTAAAATTATCCGGGACCAACAATTTTCTGGGAAGTAGTAGCGGTAATGTAGTTTTTGATCTTACATGTTAACTTTTTTTTAGTAAATATGTCGAGACGACAAACCGCCTTTTGAAAAATGGTTTAAACGGCTCAAGCGGCCTAAATGCGCCATCAGTCGCCTTTCTTTGGAATAGACTGCAATCGCAATGTTGTTTTACATATTTGGTTTTACTTTGACTTTGACTCCAACTGTTACTGGTTTTGTTGGCAGAATGAAAGGATTTCCCAAGAAAATCGTGTGGGATGCAATCCGTAGTTAAAGCTATTGTCATTTTGCATCTCAACTATGTATATTCGTATTTAAAGCTTATGATTTCTTGTTCTTATCTAGACAAAGCTGCACTTGATTTGTTTGTTCATGGAAAACTTTATAATAGAATGAATTTTTAGTTACATTTAAAGAAACCAACTGAATTCAGTCCTTTACCCTACGCAAATGCAGTGAAAGCTGTACCAACGACAGATCGGCTAGCAATTTTTTGGTCCTATGACTTTGGTCGTATTTTTAAAATAAATGAATCTCCTTTACACTGAAAGAATTATTATTCACAATTTTTAGGAAGTGATTCCATAACAATTTTTTCATAAATCCAGTGAAAAGTTTTTTAAGATCTACGAAGTTTTAACGAAGTTTTAAAGATAGTGGCAAGTTTTAATAGACATGTTTCATAAAAATTTTGGGATTCATAGAACATTTATGAAACTGTTTTCATAAACTTTTTTTTGGTTTTATGGATTTTTGGTTCAAAACTTAATAAATTCAAATAAAAAATTCCTTCAAATATATTTTAGAATAAAATAATAACTTAATTAAACGGAATTATTCTCTGTGTAGTATCACTTGTATGGGAATCTCTATTATACATTTCGCACATTTGTGATATACCCAAATATGATTCCAAAATGTTGTTGTTCAGCAACTATTCATTCCTTCTTGTCAATGTCTAAACTTAAATGCATTTAAATGGGAACCAATTCCAGTGGGCGATTGTGCGATGAACGTCATTTCAAATTCCACTGCATAATATATTCCATACGGCATCCTATATATAATTTATTCCTCATTTAAATTCCCAAAAAAAAATCATTTAGTTTTTTTATTAATCGAAAACGAGATCACTTCCAAGAAAAATGAGGCGATTGCACCATTGGAATACTTACAACAACAACAACAACATCAAAAATGCATTCAAAGAATTCAAATGCTACAGCAACAACAACAAAACTAAAAAAAATCTGGCTACTATAAAATAAACTACAGGTGGTGACATCAAATTTACTTCAAACATTTAAAAAACCACAAAAATTTACGTTTTGTTTAGAAAATAAATGCGAGTGAGGAATGTGTGCATATGGAGATGATGATCTTCTGGTGATATTTTCCACACAAAAGAAGTAAAGTAAACATTTTTATCATTTAATGAACAACTCAAGAAGGAACGGAGTAGCTGCCTCTGGGCGGCACACTTCAAAAACACAAAGAAATATTGCCGTCATCTTCATCAGCATTGCCATCACCATTACTATCATCGTCGCCACTGTCAGTGTTTATCATTTAGATGGAAACAGGTAGTTTGTCAATGTAAATGCATCTTGAATTTATTATCATCAAATAAGTAAAGCACTGGAAATGTGTGGCAAGCCCTCACACTGTGGTATCATGTGACCTGTAAGTTTTTTTCTTAGAAAAAGTTTGCGTTAGAAAACTTTTTTATAGAAAAAGTTTGCGTTAGAAAACTTTTTTATAGAAAAAGTTTGCGTTAGAAAACTTTTTCATAGAAAAAGTTTGCGTTAGAAAACTTTTTCATAGAAAAAATTTGCGTTAGAAAATGTTGTCATAGAAAAAAGTTTGCGTTAGAAAACTTTTTCATAGAAAAAATTTGCGTTAGAAAACTTTTTCATAGAAAAAGTTTGCGTTAGAAAACTTTTTCATAGAAAAAGTTTGCGTTAGAAAACTTTTTCATAGAAAAAGTTTGCGTTAGAAAACTTTTTCATAGAAAAAGTTTGCGTTAGATAACTTCTTCATAGAAAAAGTTTGCGTTACAAAACTTTTTCATAGAAAAAGTTTGCGTTAGGAAACTTTTTCATAGAAAAAGTTTGCGTTAGAAAACTTTTTCATAGAAAAAGTTTGCGTTAGAAAACTTTTTCATAGAAAAAGTTTGCGTTAGAAAACTTTTTCATAGAAAAAGTTTGCGTTAGAAAACTTTTTCATAGAAAAAGTTTGCGTTAGAAAACTTTTTCTAGGAAAAGTTTGCGTTAGAAAAGTTTTTCATAGAAAAAGTTTGCGTTATGAAAAAGTTTACGTTAGTAGACTTCTTCATAGAAAAAGTTTACGTTAGTAGACTTTTTCATAGAAAAAGTTTACGTTAGTAAACATTTTCATAGAAAAAGTTTACGTTAGTAAACATTTTCATAGAAAAAGTTTACGTTAGTAAACATTTTCATAGAAAAAGTTTACGTTAGTAAACATTTTCATAGAAAAAGTTTACTTTAGTAAACATTTTCATAGAAAAAGTTTACGTTAGTAGACTTTTTCATAGAAAAAGTTTACGTTAGTAGACTTTTTCATAGAAAAAGTTTACGTTAGTAGACTTTTTCATAGAAAAAGTTTACGTTAGTAGACTTTTTTATAGAAAAAGTTTACGTTAGTAGACTTTTTTATAGAAAAAGTTTACGTTAGTAGACTTTTTTATAGAAAAAGTTTACGTTAGTAGACTTTTTCATAGAAAAAGTTTACGTTAGTAGACTTTTTCATAGAAAAAGTTTACGTTGGTAGACTTTTTCATAGAAAAAGTTTACGTTAGTAGACTTTTTCATAGAAAAAGTTTACGTTAGTAGACTTTTTCATAGAAAAAGCTTACGTTAGTAGACTTTTTCATAGAAAAAGCTTACGTTAGTAGACTTTTTCATAGAAAAAGATTACGTTAGTAGACTTTTTCATAGATAAGATTACGTTAGTAGACTTTTTCATATAAAAAGTTTACGTTAGTAGACTTTTTCATAGAAAAAGTTTACGTTAGTAGACTTTTTCGTTAGTGGACTTTTTCATAGAAAAAGTTTACGTTAGTAGACCTTTTCATAGAAAAAGTTTACTTTAGTAGACTTTTTCATAGAAAAAGTTTACGTTAGTAGACTTTTTCATAGAAAAAGTTTGCGTTAGTAGACTTTTTCATAGAAAAAGTTTACGTTAGTAGACTTTTTCATAGAAAAAGTTTACGTTAGTAGACTTTTTCATAGAAAAAGTTTACGTTAGTAGACTTTTTCATAGAAAAAGTTTACGTTAGTAGACTTTTTCATAGATAAGATTACGTTAGTAGACTTTTTCATAGAAAAAGTTTACGTTAGTAGACTTTTTCATAGAAAAAGTTTACGTTAGTAGACTTTTTCATAGGAAAAGTTTAGGTCAGTAGACTTTTTCATAGAAAAAGTTTAGGTCAGTAGACTTTTTCATAGAATAAGTCCACGTTAGTAGACTTTTCCATAGAAAAAGTTTACGTTAGTAGACTTTATCATAGAAAAAGTTTACGTTAGTAGACTTTATCATAGACAAAGATTACGTTAGTAGACTTTTTCATAGAAAAAGTTTACGTTAGTAGACTTTTTCGTAGAAAAAGTTTACGTTAGTAGATTTTCATAGAAAAAGTTAGCAACTTTTCCATAGAAAAAGTTTACGTTACAAAAAAGTTTACGTTAGAGAGATTGTTCATTTTTATGAAAAAGTTTACGTTAGAAAACTTTTTCATAGAAAAAGTTTACTTTAGAAAACTTTTTCATAGAAAAAGTTTACTTTAGAAAACTTTTTCATAGAAAAAGTTTACGTTAGGCAACTTTTTCATAGAAAAAGTTTACGTTAGGAAACTTTTTCATAGAAAAGTTTACGTTACAAAAGTTTACGTTAGAAAACTTTTTCATAGAAAAATTTTACGTTAGAAAACTTTTTCATAGAAAAAGTTTACGTTAGAAAACTTTTTCATAGAAAAAGTTTACGTTAGAAAACTTTTTCATAGAAAAAGTTTACGTTAGAAAACTTTTTCATAGAAAAAGTTTACGTTAGAAAACTTTTTCATAGAAAAAGTTTACGTTAGAAAACTTTTTCATAGAAAAAGTTTACGTTAGAAAACTTTTTCATAGAAAAAGTTTACGTTAGAAAACTTTTTCATAGAAAAAGTTTACGTTAGAAAACTTTTTCATAGAAAAAGTTTACGTTAGAAAACTTTTTCATAGAAAAAGTTTACGTTAGAAAACTTTTTCATAGAAAAAGTTTACCTTAGAAAACTTTTTCATAGAAAAAGTTTACGGTAGAAAACCTTTTCATAGAAAAAGTTTACGGTAGAAAACCTTTTCATAGAAAAAGTTTACGTTAGAAATATTTTTCATAGAAAAACCTTTGTTTTCATTTCAAAACACTGTGCTTCCATGCCGCTTACCTCGCGGAGTCAATGATTAAATCACCTTAATAACTAAAGATAACATCTCAAACTAATTTGTGGAATTCACTTTGTAATATTAAACAAATGTTAACATTAGTAAATAAGGTGTCGGCGGTGATATGGTGCTGAGAGAGAAGAAATATGAAGCAGACTAATTTAAATTTTGGAAAATATAAATATTAACAAGACAAAAGGGAAATGGAAATAAAACGCATGTGGGTTGATTAAATGACAGCGATTACAGCTGGATTAGATGACGACGACAGTAATTTACCAACAACAAAAACAGAAAAAATTTTACAAAAACCAAAACTAATTCATTTAAATCAAAAACAAAAAGAGAAAAAACAGAAGAGGAAGCCAACGCTAATCTACAACTATTTACAGTTTTTTTGTTTTAATAATTTAAAAGGCCATATTTATCTGGACAGACAGACAGACGGACGGACGGATTGACAAAGCAAAAGTCCGGAACCGGCCTACACATCCATCCATCTATCCACCTACCCATCAATTGCTCCTTGGGATAGTATTCGACATAGAATCTCTGTTTGAATTTCTTGACATCACGCCAATCGATATCACGCAAAAGCTCTCGAGCTCCATCGGCCGTCATCCAGGTGGGTCGCCCAGTGCTTTTCGAATCTAAAGGTTTTGTGGTGCTTGCATAGGGCAGGGTCAAATCCAAATCATCATCGTCCGGACTTAAGGATAACTTGAGCGGCGAAGACGTTTCACTGGCCGGCAGCAAAGGCGAAGGATGTCGCCTTTCTTGGTGGGATGAGGATGATGATTGATTGCAATTTATTGGAATACGTGCTGCAAATGGAAGTGAGACAAGAAGAACAAGAGAAATGGAATTGGTGTTATGCAAAGCCGTTTACAAATGAATTATGCTGATCAATATTTTAATTGTGCCAATTATGAGGGGATCGTGGGATATGGGGTACAAGTGGGGTTCAAAAGGGAGGGTGTTGGTCAATTTGTTAACAAGAGCAAATAGCAATGATGAATGATTTTAGTTAGATTAATGCACATATACACACATACCTAAATTGTTATAAATTTAGCGGTTTTTTGTTATTTTTTTGTAAATTCGATTAATTAATTTGTTAATACACATATAGGATCAAGTATTCCACACACATTTTAACTACATATTTTGTTAATTTCACAAATGGGTTCATACATATATTTATTTATAATCTAAGAGTACTTGCAATAGGAAAGAACTATTAGACAACTTCACTGTTCTGCATTTGCAAAAACAACTGAAAGAAGAGCTTTAAGAGTTATTTGCACAAGCTTTTCACAAGATGAAGGAAATCCTAGGACTGAAGATATTTGTATTTGTGTAAGCTAGAATTTGTGTTAACTTTGGTATTGCAGACTATAGAAAAAAGAGTTGTAGAAGCATTCGTGGAATGTCTTCGTACTATGAGGAAAATGAGATTATTCATAGAAAGAATTTAGTTGGTAAAGCTTTCCGCTGAAGATATACTTAATGAAATACGTTACTATTTTTTTTACGAAAACTGTTTTATAGAAATTAGTTTGCGGCAAAAAACGTTAAAATGTATTACTTTTTATATATATTTAAATTAAGACTTTATTGAAGGTAAAGATTTGTTTAGAAAAAAACTTATCTCAAAAGCTTTTCAAGGAAACCACTTTTAAATTTTTTCAGGAAAAATGTTAAAACCAGAAAACTGTCTTCCATTTTACGTTGCAGAATTTCTCTTTAAACATTTTATAAGAGACAACTTTTTAAAAAGCTTTTATCACAGTTTTTTAATTATTAAAAAAAAACAACATGTGTTTTCTTATATTAGAAAGCTTACATAAGGAATTAAAAAAAAACATATTTATTTATTAGATAACTTCTGCTTAAAAAAACTTATATTATAGAGATTTTTCTTAAAATCGTAGATCTTGTTTTTAATTAAGAGCTTTTTTTCTTATAACAGGGAGCTTTTAAAACGTTTATCAAGGTTTTTTCTTAACAAACGTATTTATGAAAAAAAAACTGCATTACATGTCACAAATTATCTTCCTAAAATATAAATATGTATTGAGAAATTCTGAAAAGCGCTTCTTCTTAGAAAAAAATTGTCTATTATTTATTAAGTTTATGATTGGAGGGTCTTCTTAATAAGAGAGAGATTATTTCTGTTATATTTTAAATTTGTTTAAGATAAAGGGTTTCCCAACAAGAGGTGTTATTTTGGTATTCAAAGAAAAATGACATTTTTTGAGGAAGGTATGCCGTTAATAATGAAAAACAACATCAGCCAAATGGCCACCACGACCACGCTTACAGGACCATATCCTTTTCATGAAATTTTCCATAACCGTATCGCAAAGTGGCTGACCTATGTCCTCGATAGCCTCACGAATTATATCCTTGAGGTCTTGAATTGACGCTGGGCTGTTGGCGTAGACCTTATTTTTCACGTGGCCCCAAAGGAAGAAGTCGCAAGGTGTTAAATCACAAGATCTCGGTGGCCAATAGTGATCACCTCTTCGAGTGATAAAACGGTCCGGAAACTTTTCCTGTAACAGAGCAAAGGTTTCGTTGATTGTGAGGCAGGTAGCGCCGTCTTGTTGCAAGTAAATGTTGTCCAGATCATTACCATCTAACTCGAACCATAAAAAATCATTAATCATCTCTCGATAGAGCAATCCATTCACCGTAACTGTAGATCCAATCTCATTTTCGAAAAAGTAAGCTCCAATGACCCCGTCGGACCATAAACCGCATCAAACAGTCACACGTTGAGGATGGAGAGGATTCTCAACCCAGAATGCGACAATTTTGCTTGTTGACGTAGCCACCGAGGTGGAAATGGGCCTCATCAGTCAATATGATTGTTGATGATTTTCGAATTTTAGTAATTTCAATGCGTTGTTGAATCGGGTATCGTTCCATTTTTAGTAATGGCGTAGTTTCTACTTGTCAAATGTCAAAGAATAAAAGCTCCAAATGTGAAAGCTACCGAAATACCGGGTGATTCAAAATAACACCTCTTGTTGGAAAACCCGTATATTTAAATTAAGACTTTATTGAAGGTAAATATTTGTTTTTCTTTTCTCAAAAGCTTATTCAAGGAAACCACTTTAAAAATTTTTCAAGAAATCCGTTGAAACCAGAATACTGTCTTTCATTTGCAGAATTTTCTTTGAACATTTTATAAGAGATATCAGAGCTTTTTTCTTATAACAGGGAGCTTTTAAAACGTTTATCAAGGTTTTTTTTTAACAAACGTATTTTTGAAAAAAAAAACTGCATTACATGTCACAAATTTTCTTTGAACATTTTATAAGAGATATCAGAGCTTTTTTCTTATAACAGGGAGCTTTTAAAACGTTTATCAAGATTTTTTTAACAAACGTATTTTTGAAAAAAAACTGCATTACATGTCACAAATTATCTTCCTAAAATATATATATTGAGAAATTCTGAAATATTAACCTTATGGAATTTTTAAAAAAAAATATCACAGAGATTCATTATAAAAAAGCTTCTTAAAGAGATAGTTCATTTTTAAATAATCCGTACGCTGAATACGGATTTAGATTATTTATCAGGGAGTTCGTTTTTAAAATATCAAACGATTCATCCAAAACTACGTTTAAATTACAGAAATTCTAAAAAAATAAATCAGAGATCTTCGCCATAAAAAGCTTATACTAGAGATCTTCATCATAAAAGAGGCTTATGTAGGGAGTTAATTCTAAAAACAGAGTACATCTTGGTTTAATGGAACCATATATGAACAAAATTTTTTTATGATTCGTATTTTCTTATAAATAATTTCGGATTTTTTTTTTAAAATCGCATATCGCATATATTTTATTAAAAAAGCTTATCACAGAGTTTAAAAAAATATATTTGATAGCGCATTCTTTAAAAAAGCATATAGAAGAATTTTTCTTATATAGCTTTTTCTTAAAAAATATAGCTTTTTTCTTTAAAAAGCTTATCACATAGTGTATTTTATTAAAAGTATATACCAGACATATTTCCTTAAAAACATATTTTCCTTAAATAAAATGTTCTAGAGAACCATTTCTTTAAAAATTATATAAGAAGATTTTTAGAAAGATTTTATCAGACATATTTTCTTCAAAAATTATAATTGCAAAATCTTCTACTATTATTTCTTAAAAAGCTTATCACAGATTTTTTTTAAAAAAATAATATTTGATAGCGTTTTCTTTAAAAAAAAGCTTATCAAATAGTCTTTTTCTTAAAAAAGCTTATCAAATAGTCTTTTTCTTAAAAAAGCTTATCACATAGTTTTTTTATAAAAAGTTGACATATTTCCTTGACAAAAAGTTTATACCAGGGAGCTTCTCCTTAAATAACGTTTTCCAGAGAACCATTTCTTTTAAAATTGTATTAGGAGATTTTTACAAAGATCAGAAATGTTTTCTTAAAAAATGGTTATTGCAAAATCTCTTTTTTCCAGGAAAAAAAAATTTTAGAGCATTTTTTATAATGTCGAAAACCAATAGAAATCACTTGTGTGGACAACTACTCCATTGAAAAATCGTACCACTTAAAAATTCCCTTAAAATGCTTTTAAATACTTTTCTTTTAATAAATTTCTTCGCAAAAAGCTGTATTATGACGTTTATGTGAGCAAATCTTTCTAATAAAATCGTTGTTTTGAAATCGTCTTATAAAAAAACTTTTGCCGGAAGTAAAATTTTTTTTTATATAAAATAATTTTCCTAAAAGAAAAGTATTTTTCCTGTATAAAATAATCTCTAATTTCTCAACAATTTTTTCCTCAACAAACTTGCTTTTAAAATTTGTTCTAAAAATGCCAGAAACTTTTTCATAGATGAATATTGCGTTTGAGGAAAATAAATTGTACATGAAAAGATTTTTTGATAGACAAATTTTTGTCGAGATCATGCTACAGCATTTGTTAGAACTTTCTTAGATAGCGCCTTTGTATTCGGGATTCGTTCTAAGAATTCGTTCTAAAAACATTTATATTCTCGAAAGAGGTTTACATCAGAAATATTTGTAGTAACAAATATCTTTGAATGTTTTTCCTGAATACGAAATTTTAAATTAAGAGCTTTTTCTGAAAATAAAGCTTACGTCTACAAGGTTTTTGTTTGATATATTGAAGTGATATGATCACTTTTGTTATAATTTTGGAAAGATTTTGTTGATCAATCATTGGGAAAGATTTTTTAATTTTATTGACGAGAAAAAAAAAATTATATTTATTTTTCTCCAAATCATTTCATTTCTCTATTTTCTTAGAAAATATGTTAAAAAAGAACAACATTTCAAACAATTATGCAAAAAAAATTAATAAATGTGGACAAAAATCGCGATGAATATTCATGGTGATGCGAGGGTATATATCATTTGCTACGGGACAAAAGTGTAATACATCGAAGGATTGACTTAAGACCCTAAGTTTGGGTCATCTGTTTTGGTTGGTTGGAATTCTATTATAACAATAAAAAATAGTACTAGCAACAAAAAGTATATTGCCTACACCGTGTGTCGGTTGTATTTATATATAAATAGTTGAGACAATAATAATAACATGGATACGATCAAATAATAATGCTTGCAACTAAATCGATGGTTGTATCAATCGAATTAAGATTGTTTTTTTCATTGACACTCGGTTAGTTGTGGTAACCAATTTTAAACCTTCATTACAATACCATATGATCGATTTTTGGTTGTGACAACCAATGTTTTATTCTTGACAACAAAAATTTTAACAATAGATCTAATATTATTATTGCAACGAATAATTGGTTACTACAACAGAAAAAATATTAATAAATAATCGTTTTTTGGTTATCCCAATAATTTCCGAAATTTAGAATAACTAAATGTATTTTGGGAAATACAACCGAAAGATTGGTTGCTGTTCTTTTGCTGATACTTAACAAACAAAAAATAAAATTACTCGACATAAATAAATCCTCAACATTTTGTTCAAGAACGGTATATGTACGAGTAGTCAAAAATAATCTCGTGTGGAATGCAGAATATGTTTTGCAAAATGTTTTACATAAATAAAAAATAAAAGCAACAATCATGAAATTGAAAGCACAGGGTTAAGCGATATTTGCATAAAAGTTTTTTGTTTTTTTCTTCTTGTACTAAAATGTGTGTCAAATATTTCCACGTCTCATAATAGTGATGAATTTGTAATATGGGATTTTTAATTTTGTTATGAATTGTTTGGTGTTTTGTTCAATAAATAAAATAAAAATTAATGGAAACTGTTTTTAATTAATTGTCGGTAGTATATGACTGACAAATTGTCAGAACAACCAATTTTTTAAAACAGTTGGTTGTGGCAACATACAACAGATAATTTTAGCCATCATTTTCGTAGTTGGTGCAACTCTCTCAATGCAAGCTTTTGCCCATTTCACTTTTTTTTAAATTTTTACTATTTGAATTTTTTTATTTTTACATTTTGTCAATCTGTTTTTTCCTATTTTTTTGCTTTGGCTTGTTGTGAATAATTGTTAATAGAAGCACAAATTCATAAATTGTTTAAAAAAAGCTTTGAATGTCTATTTTTAACAATACCCATTCATTCTTTCTCGCATAAATAATGTGAGCCTTTCCACTCATAAAATCCAAATAGATGAAATTGCAAATCCACAACGATGCACACATCGATCGATATCTGAATGATTTCATCGAACACTTTACGCCAATTTGTCTTTAACAATTAAGCATTTTTGTCTACAAAATTAATTAGCCGCAATGCAATTTATTTGTTTAGGAGAAATAAAAGAGACAAAAAAATGAAAGATAAAAAATTTGCAAAATTGAAATTAAAACTCGATCAACAAAAAGATACAACAAAAACTCTCTTGTGGTTAATGTTGAATTGAATGGATGGACAGACGCATTCGGCCTGGACAAATGGCCACACAGATGAGAAACACACACACACAATGCATCAAAAGCTTACTTATATCAAAGCGTTTAATGCTTGCAATTTGCCCACAGATCATCGGGTAATTTATGTGTGTATGCGGTTTTGTATCATTCGTCGCCTTTGAAATTTCGCAACGGAAACACATTTCGAATAATGCAGTGTCAATCAAAGTGATATTCTCGGTAGCAAAAATTGAAAATCATACGGCGTAGCGTTTGATGGGATGTGGAGTATAATCTGTAATTTAACCACACATCAGTCAACGCCACCGCAAAAACAAATCGTCTAATTGAAAATGATATTTATACGCTACACGAACAGAAACACTGTTGAATAGGGCACAATGGTTTGTGGCATTTTTGTGCAAAACCCTGAAAAAATTCTACGAAAATCAAATTCGTTTCAATGATTTATTTTACTTTACTTTATTTTACTATACTTTACTTCACTTCACTTTACTTTGCTTTATTTTATTTTATTTTATTTTATTTTATTTTATTTTATTTTATTTTATTTTATTTTATTTTATTTTATTTTATTTTATTTTATTTTATTTTATTTTATTTTATTTTATTTTATTTTATTTTATTTTATTTTATTTTATTTTATTTTATTTTATTTTATTTTATTTTATTTTATTTTATTTTATTTTATTTTATTTTATTTTATTTTATTTTATTTTATTTTATTTTATTTTATTTTATTTTATTTTATTTTATTTTATTTTATTTTATTTTATTTTATTTTATTTTATTTTATTTTATTTTATTTTATTTTATTTTATTTTATTTTATTTTATTTTATTTTATTTTATTTTATTTTATTTTATTTTATTTTATTTTATTTTATTTTATTTTATTTTATTTTATTTTATTTTATTTTATTTTATTTTATTTTATTTTATTTTATTTTATTTTATTTTATTTTATTTTATTTTATTTTATTTTATTTTATTTTATTTTATTTTATTTTATTTTATTTTATTTTATTTTATTTTATTTTATTTTATTTTATTTTATTTTATTTTATTTTATTTTATTTTATTTTATTTTATTTTATTTTATTTTATTTTATTTTATTTTATTTTATTTTATTTTATTTTATTTTATTTTATTTTATTTTATTTTATTTTATTTTATTTTATTTTATTTTATTTTATTTTATTTTATTTTATTTTATTTTATTTTATTTTATTTTATTTTATTTTATTTTATTTTATTTTATTTTATTTTATTTTATTTTATTTTATTTTATTTTATTTTATTTTATTTTATTTTATTTTATTTTATTTTATTTTATTTTATTTTATTTTATTTTATTTTATTTTATTTTATTTTATTTTATTTTATTTTATTTTATTTTATTTTATTTTATTTTATTTTATTTTATTTTATTTTATTTTATTTTATTTTATTTTATTTTATTTTATTTTATTTTATTTTATTTTATTTTATTTTATTTTATTTTATTTTATTTTATTTTATTTTATTTTATTTTATTTTATTTTATTTTATTTTATTTTATTTTATTTTATTTTATTTTATTTTATTTTATTTTAATTTATTTTATTTTTAATTTATTTTATTTTATTTATTTTATTTTTATTTTTATTTTTATTTTTATTTTTATTTTTATTTTTATTTTTATTTTTATTTTTATTTTTATTTTTATTTTTATTTTTATTTTTATTTTTATTTTTATTTTTATTTTTATTTTTATTTTTATTTTTATTTTTATTTTTATTTTTATTTTTATTTTTATTTTTATTTTTATTTTTATTTTTATTTTTATTTTTATTTTTATTTTTATTTTTATTTTTATTTTTATTTTTATTTTTATTTTTATTTTTATTTTTATTTTTATTTTTATTTTTATTTTTATTTTTATTTTTATTTTTATTTTTATTTTTATTTTTATTTTTATTTTTATTTTTATTTTTATTTTTATTTTTATTTTTATTTTTATTTTTATTTTTATTTTTATTTTTATTTTTATTTTTATTTTTATTTTTATTTTTATTTTTATTTTTATTTTTATTTTTATTTTTATTTTTATTTTTATTTTTATTTTTATTTTTATTTTTATTTTTATTTTTATTTTTATTTTTATTTTTATTTTTATTTTTATTTTAATTTTAATTTTTATTTTTATTTTTATTTTATTTTATTTTATTTTATTTTATTTTAATTTATTTTGTATTATTTTATCTTAAAATTTCTATAAAATCTATTATTAAAATAATAAATTTACGTTTTATTTATTAAATTTAAAAATGTTTTCTCAGTCTATCCCAACCTACAAAAATTCATTAACATCTGTCTTGTGTTTTTTTCGAATTTACCCCATGTGTAAGCGATTTTTTATTGATTTTTGAAATTGCTCTAAACGTTCTACGGCTCATTAAGAATTTTCTACACGGTAATGCTGCGAGTTTTTTTGTGCCTTTGTAATTCGCGGGGATTATACGTTCGTGTGTGCATTTTTTAGCAGTTGAATAAAATACAAAAAAAAACAGCGAAACAACAAAGTTGGCGCCATTTGAGATGAGCGTATATTTGCGAACAAAAAATGCGTTAATTTAAAAATTGAAAGTGATCGGCTGTCTTTTGTTCGAAAAATCTATGTAGAGTTCTTTTTCACTTGGGTTTTTTTGGTATTTTTATTGTGTTGTTTTTATTCGCGATTGTATTGAAATATTTGCGAGTCTAAATTTAGATCAAGTTCATTCAACCGCAATCGTAACGATTTGAAATTAGATGGTTCATTACTCGTTATAGCACTTTTGAGAGGGAAGTTGAATGGGATTTTCATTTTAATTGTTTCGCTTTTAAATAGCACAAAGTGGCACGGAAATGTGCCGGTTAAACTTTGAAATTATTTCGAATTACATACTTACGTATTGGGTAACGTAAGATTTAATAAATAAAAATATTTGGAAAAATAGGAAACCGTTGTGTTGAAAGGGAAAATGTTTGTAGATAAAATTCTACGAATTGGAAAATTCACAAAATTTTGCGGATTTTGAAAATCAAATATAAATTCTTAAATTTTTTTACGAACAATACTCGTAATTGGATTATTTACTTATCCCCTTTAATACCAAAACGAACGAATTTCGCATATACTCGTACATTATTCCTCAATATCAAAGAGATGATGCCACATTTGAACCTATAAATTTCCCTTAATATTATGAATTTCAAAAATCCTCTATAATTTATTTCTAGAAAATTATACCATTTTGCCTCCAAGTCCGTTATTGGGATGTCTGAGACTATCCAGATTGTCGTATTTTTCTAAGAATTTCCAGAATCCGTTGTTAACTTATCTCTAGCAGGCGTTTTCATGTTTGCACCATTTTTGCCTAATTGTTAACCCAAAATTATCAGAGAGAGGATAACATATTTCACTAACGAACCGGATTTAGAAAAAGTGTACAATACCTGGGCTCCATTTGTAAAAGCGAAATACATATATTACTATTTGCAAATATATTCGTTCATGTCAAAGAAAAGGTACCAAATTAAGAACCTTTTCGCTCAAAAGGTACTAATTTTAAAAAATACATAATTTCATTTTTTAGAAAAATGTCAACATTTTTGGGCCATCCCCTTACGGGACGTCCGATATAGATTAATTTTTCGGTCTAGATTGTTCACATTTTGTTTCCAAATAGTACAACAAAAAAATAAAATGTGTTAATAGAAGTTTTTGACCCCAAAAACTTCCCAGAAAAATTGTGAATTTCGAAAAGCCTCTATATTACGTTTAAGAATGGGCACCATTTTATAGCCATTGTTCCAGAAAACCGTTATTTGGGTCCAGTGTGTCCCCTTTTATCATAAAACGTACGAAAAAGTTAAGTAGGAATTTGGAATGTAGGGATTTTCGAAAATGTCTATTTATAGAAATATGGGGGAGGGGAAACATGTTTGTTGTAAAAAAAAACTTTGAAAATCTGTTATTTATTCAACTCTAATGGCGAATTATTTTCTGCAAAAAAGTGCAACATGTTCATTGCCCTTTTTCCGAAAACGGCAATTTTGTGATACTTTTTTGAAATTTGGTAATTAATTACTCGAATTTAGCACAACTAAAATTTTAAAATTTCAAAAAAGCAATATAATAGCGCTGTTTTCGGAAAAAGGGCAATGCAAATGTTGCACTTTTTTGCAGAAAAGAATTCACCATAAGACTGTCTATTCTATTCAAAGCTTATTTTGTCCCCTTTTTATCCCAATTTGTGCAAAATTTTAAATTCATTATCATGAGGGGGTCTATTTAAACGCCAAAAAGTACAAATATAAAAAATCCAAAATTAATTTTATATATATTTTCCTTTGAAAAGAATATCATCTCAAACTGAGTATTTTCACACTTTTAACCAAAAAGTACCAATTTCGTTTGTATAAATAAAAATACTTCGACAAATTTTAAATCCAAAAACAACTGTTTTCTGAAGAAGAGGATACGATTTCATCCCAGGGAGAGGGTACCATATTGCGTATAGTTTTTACCCAAAAAGTACGAATTTCAGAAATCCATTATTTCGAAAATCTCACGTGATTTCATTTCTAAAAGAGGGTACCCATATTTAGGCCTTTTTGGTCCACTTTTTAAGAATATCCTAAGTCCATTAATACATATACTCTGGAAGAGGATACCATATTTGGTTACTTTTACTATAAATTGTTCCCCGATTATTAGTTAATCTGTAGGAAACGTTACCAAACTCTTTGTTCCAAAAATAACATTTTCCAGAAGTTCATAATGAGTTAATCTTTTGGAGATCGTATCATAATTGGACCATTCTAGCCCCTTTTTATACCCTCCATCATAGGATCGGGGGTATAAATAGAAATATTTCTTATAGTCGCAGGTTGTTTGGAATTGCAAATGGGCCATATCGGCCATTTATAGCTCCCCTATAGAGGTCACTCCAAAATACGGGTTTTGATGCATAGATGCCAAATTTTTAAAGCATTTTAGCAGAAACTTTGCAGTTTGTATTATATTTTGACAAGAATTCATCACAGCAAAAATTTTACAAATAGGTTCATATTTTTTTATAGTCACCCTATAGAGGTCGCTCCAAAATATATGTATTTAAGGCATAAATACCATATTTTCGAAGCATTTTAACTGAATCTTTGCAGTTTGTTTTTAATTAAGCAAGAATTCATCGCAGTAAACATTTTTTGAAATCAGTTCATATTTTTTTTATAATCCACCTGTAGATGTCGCTTCCAAAAGTGCTTATTAAGGCCATAAACACCACATTTTCTAAGAAATTTAACAGAAACTTTACAGTTTGTATTCTATTTTGGCAAGAATTCATCTCAATACAATGTATACAAATAAATATTTATTGTGTTGTAGTCCTTGTGTAGATGTAGCTCTCAAAAAGCTATTTTAAGCCATAAATACGTGCGAAGAGTTTGACTAAAGAATTTGCGGCCTAAAAATTGCAGCGTTCGTACATAAACAGGCCGTTACTTCGCCTCTTCTGCTTCCTTTTACCCAAAAAAGTACGGATTTTGCCTCATTGTACCGCCAAAGGTACGAATTTCGATTATAATTATTAGTACATCTTTCGAAGACCATATCAACTTTGCGATATGTTTACCCCCTTAAATCTAAAAATAACTGAATTCGAAAGTTCGTTATTAGTTGACTTCTGAGCTATTTTAGTTCCTGTTTATCCCAAAAAGTACGGAATTGGGAAATCCGTTATGAATTCGCCTCTGGGAAAGTAAACTATATTATAGTGCGTTTTTGAGTCACTTTCTCGGAAAATCCATTCTGATTTCATCTATAGGAAAGCGTAAAATTTTGGGGCATTTCATTCAACTTTTTACCCCAAAATGTATGCATTGTGGAGATGTATTATTGGATCGTCTCTGGGAAAGAAAATGTTATGATAAAGATTTTTTTTGCAAACAAAATTGTACATCGTAAAAATAATAGTTGGGTCAGAATTTAAATATTATGAATTGAAGTGAAAGAATTTTATTTTTGACTAATAAGTTTATAAGAAGTTGCTAATAAATGGCTAAACAAAATATGGCTATAATTTATCTTTTGAAAAAAAATCCGCAATTTTAAAATATTGAGAACAATTCACTATGATTTTACTAAATCTATAATTGCTCTTGAACGGCTGAACCGATTTTTACAAAGTTTAAGTCGTTTAAAAGAGAACATAACTGGCCATATTTTAAAAAATTTTCAGAAATTGGCTGACCTGCCTTGGTATTTTGTCCATAATTTGAGTCCCCAAAAATCCAATTGCTGTTTTTGATTTGTGAGAGCCTGTAGAGTATGCTGTATGTGTAATCAATATTTAAGTTTAGAAAAATAAATTAAACAATGTCATTATGTTGTTTTTTTAATAGACGTGTAATCTGTGTAAAAAATTGTTTAGCCAATCAAGAGCAATTAAATTATTGTAAAAAACAAAAATGATTTTTTCTCAATTTTTTTAAAATTGCAAAACCCCCTAAAAATTTTGAAAAAAAATAAGTTAAAGATATCTTATTTTACAATTTAGCAACTTTTTATAAACCTGTTAGGCAAAAATAATATTCATAGGTTAATAAAGGGGTTTCCAATAAGATTGAAATGATTTCTTTGCAAAAAAAACATACTTATTATTCAGGAAATTCAAATGTTTTTTATTTAATGTGAAGTACAATCGATACAATTAAGTTCTTAATAAAACGTCATTCAAATGGCCTCCACGACTTCTTCTACAGGAGCGAATTCGATGAACCCAATTTTCGATCACTTTTTCCACTAAATCAAGTCGTATGTCATGAATGGGACGTTTAATATTGACTTGTAAAGCTTGAAGGGAGTCTGGTTTATTACGAAAGACCAATGACTTCAAATAACACCACAAGAAATAGTCTAATGTTGTTAAATCACAACTTCGTGGAGGCCATTCAATATCACAATTTCTTGAAATAATCGAATCTGCAAACTTTTCTCACAACAATTCAATTGTTTCATTTGCTGTGTGGCACGTAGCCACAATCGGTCAATGGCAAAAAGATAGCTCTTAACGAAAGCTAAAATATTGCTCATGGGTGTCAAGGTCGTAGGTCGACTGGAAAGTGTTTTTTTTTTTTGATTTAAAAAAAAATGGACTTAGCATCATTTTCAAATGTGAACGCAAAGTTGATTATTGCTCTAGCTCCTTAGCGGTACATCGGATCGGGAAACGGTTAATGGCAAAAATATAGCTCTTAATGAAAGCTAAAATATTGCTAATGGGCGTCAAGGTCGCAGATCGACTGGAAACTGCAATTGGAGAACGATTAGTTTGATTAAAGAAAACTGAATAATTTTTAAACGTATATCCCGCCATGATGAAATTGTAAACATTACTGAATACAATGAAAAACAAATGACAGATCATGACATATTACAAATGGCCGAAACGTCACAAATCATATCATCCCTATTGGAAAACTCGTTATTAAAAATTCTGACCCAGTTGCGAAAATCAATATTGATCCCAAGTCTATGTCGCACAGAAAGATCCAATTTCACAAGTGTAACTTCATGCTATATTTGGGTTCTGCGGTTTTACTATATTAATCCCTTTCATTTTATTGTCTATAAGTAAGAATTTCGAAAATCCGATTTTGAACTCAAATTAAAGTTCCAATTTTTGCGCTCATACTAACTCGGGGTTTCGGTGGTACAATATTTATCCCTTTTTGTGTCATTTTACCCCTTTACAGTAAACATTTTAAAAATCCAGTCTCAATATTCATAACATAGTCAAGTTTACATTAATAATATAATTATTATTTTTTTATAGCCATAACTGTGCGAAAAAGTCCCATATAATTTTTCCAAAAAAATGTTTAATGACCCAACAATTTTTTTAAATCTTTCTTCATAACTAGTCCAAAAAAGTTGTTTCTGCGGAAAAATTTTAAACCAAATCCTCTATGTGTTTTTTGTCGGCCATCAATTTAACCCTTAGCTTGTCAAATAAAACAAGTCTATTAAAATTTATTTATGGACATACAATTCATGGATTTCAATTACAGCCTCTTTGAACTTCTCCACTGAATCTAAAAATACCAATAAACCAACAAAATTCATTATTTACGCGAATCGATTTACTTCAAGCATATCGACATTTGAGACTACAAAAAAAATGTTCAAACAAATAAATTATAAATTCTTGAAAGTCGGCAAAACACAAATGGAATTCAATATCACGAGAAAACAAATCGATTTACATTAAATTGTGTTGTGCGATAGAAAGAAACGCCTCTAATTACACTTAAAATCACAGGGAACAATTAACCGAACAAATCTCAACATTTTCTAAACAAAACATTTGTAATCTTTTAATGACACTGAGATTATAAACAAATGAATGAAAAATCTAAAAACTAAAGCTAAACAAAAACAAAATCATTTTTTACTCTCAATTTACAGAAAAAACATACTTAAGAAATATTGCTTCTTTAGCACCCAGAAATATAAACAGTTTGAAAAAGAACTTATAAAATGTACGAGTATAAATAATAAAGTAAATAAAATTTTGGAAATTTAAACCCTTTAGGTTAATATTTCGAACAAAACAAAGTTGCAATTTTTAAAAGACCATTAGAGGGTTTTGTTTAAAAAATATAGTTTTTTAGCACCGAAAATATAAACAGTTTGAAAAATAACTTATAAAATGTATAATAATGTAAATAAACTTTTTGAAATTCAAACCCTTTAGTTTAATAATGTGAACAAAATTACCATTTTATGAAGATCATTAGAGATTTTAAGAAAACAAATTTGTTTGTAAATAATGGCTTTTTTAAAAATAAAACTCTATGACTCACTCATTTTGAAATCACCATTCCTTGATTTGTTTATTTATCCCACGGTCGCATACGCATGCGCTTCAGTGTTAATTATTAAATCTTAATATTCTTTAGAATTTTCTTTACACTGCGACCTTAAAAATCACTTGAAAGACCACTTATTTCAAAAGCGTGAGTTAAACCCGGTACAATTGGAAACAACTGTCACTTGAGAATTGACTACTGCCTTAAAGAAGGGTTTCCGGTGAAATTTGAAAAAAATAATAACAGCTTCTGCAACATTTCTTCAATATTCAATAGTGCACTCATTTCAGTATTTAAAAATTTTCCTCAATTAATTTGTTCTTACGTTTTTTTTCATATTAATGATTCATCATTATAATATTGCTTTAATGCCTTTTGAATTTTCATAATCTCTCTTTTTTTATGCATCTTTGACATGAAAGTGATTTTTTCTTAAATCCCCAAGAGGATTTCCATTCAAATTTGAATGTGATTGACAAGAAGTGTAAACAAACGTGATTTTTGTGCATTTCGATGTCTGGAGTGGTAGACAAACAAACTGTGCCAATAGTTTAATATTATTTCTTGGTGTTTATTTCGAATTTCTAAAATCAAGTTTTGGGAAAAAAGTATTTGAGTGCGAACATTTACTTTTCTTTTGCTTGAAAATAGGAAAATCAGAAATAGGAACTAGAAATGCCAATACGATGAGCATTTGTGATTTCGGTGTTAGAATTTTTTAATTAACAATAAACAAATTCTCAGAAATGTTCCATATTTACACAGAGAGAATAGTTTTATTGTGACAACCGAATTGTTTATTGATAACAGAACGATAATTTTAATAGCACAAGACTTTGATCCGTTCTATACACCCAGGAAAATAATTTGTTGGAATTCGATTGTAACAATAAAAAAAATAGTACTAGCAACAAAAAGTATATTGCCTAAACCGTGTGTCGGTTGTATTTATATATAAATAGTTGAGACAACAATAATAACATGGATACGATCAAATAAAAATGCTTGCAACTAAATTGATAGTTATATCAATCGAATTAAGATTGTTTTTTTCATTGACACTCGGTTAGTTGTGGTAACCAATATTACATTTTCATTTTACCATATGATCGATTTTTGGTTGTGACAACTAATGTTTTATTCGTGACAAGAGAAATTGTATTAATAGACCAAAGATTATTATTGCAACGAATAATTGGTTACAACAACAGAAAAAATATTAATTAATAATCGTTTATAGGTTTTCCCAATCATTTTCCAAATTTAGAATAATTAAATTTTGGGAAATACAGGGTCTCCCATATTCGACGGACCCATCTGGCAACGCCATAACTTTTGACAGAGATGTCAGATCGCTTAATGACATACCGCGTTTGAAGCGTCAGTCCAAGCAGATTTTTACCATGGAACAATACACGCCACGCGAGCGCTCTGAAATAGTTGAAATTTACATTCAACAGAAGAAGTCAAGTCAACGTGCTTTTAAAATATTAAAAAATGTGAGAAGTGCGCCTTCTAAGAACACCATTAAGCGTTTATACGAAAAATTTTCGACTGGTGAGGCTCTTTCTAATCCGAAGAGGCCAAATAAAAGTCGACCAAGGCGATCGGTCGAGAATATCGCTGCCGTACGAGCCAGTGTTGAGAGGTCCCCAAGAACATTCCAAAAACGCCGTTCTCAGCAGTTGGGCATGGCTCGGTCCACTTTACAACGGATTATTCGCGTTGATTTGCATTTGTTCCCGTACAAAATTCAATTGACGCAAAGATTGTTGCCTGCGGACAAGCCTCGTCGATTGGAATGGGCCCAACGAGTCCGTGGGTCCGTCGAATATGGGCAACCCTGTACAACCGAAAGATTGGTTGCTGCTCTTTTGCTGATACAAACAAAAAATAAAATTACTCGACATAAATAAAAAATAAAAGCAACAATCATGAAATTGAAATCACAGGGTCTAGCGATATTTGCATAAAAGTTTTGTGTATTTTTTTCGTGTACTAAAATTTATGGCAAATATTTCCACATCTCATAATAGTGACGAATATGTAATATGTGATTTTTAATTTTGTTATGAATTGTTTGGTTTTTGTTCAATAAATAAAAAAAAAATTATGAAAACTGTTTTTAATTAATTGTCGGTAGTATATGACTGACAAATTGTCAGTCAATCAATTTTCTAAAACAGTTGGTTGTGGCAACATACAACAGATAATTTTAGCCACTTTTTCGTAGTTGGCGCAACCAAATATGTTTGTTGTCAACATAGAAGCAGAAGTATACCACAACCAAAATGTTGGTTGTCCTGATGGAATCGCATGATAGTAGACAGAACTACCAAAATTCGGTTGGCAAATAATTCGGTTGAGGCAACCAAACTGTATTCTATGTGCACAACCATTATTGGTGACAACTGCATTCTCTACAAAAATATTAGGTTGTACATTTTTTCTGAGGGGACGTATTTATAACTCCACTTTAGTGTTCGATGCGGGCAACAATAACACCTCGAAGGAGTGATCTAAAAAAACGTTAGCTTTGATACTTACATTAGTAATAAATCACACTTACAGTAGTATTAAATCAATAACGCACAACGGTGAACTTCTAAGCTAAAGACTGGGAAAAAGATCGGCAACAGGCAATTCAACAACGACAAATCTACTGGGGTCACTAATCACGGGAATGCCCATAAAGAGTATTTCAAAATCTATACGAAGAAAGCGAAATCGCAAATATGTTCTTGGTACACCTTTAGTGGAGTGTGGTCTCCGCGCCAGAAGACTGAGTAAAATAATATCCACAACACCCTGTACAGTGGGCTATCTATAGGATAAGTAAATAGCGAGCAGTCACAGAAGGTATTTCTCGACACACATTTCCCGGGGAACTCCCTGAAAGAACTCGAGACACAGCAGTCACTGAAGGTACATCTTGACACACATTTCCCGGGGAACTCCCGGAAAGAACTCGAGACACAGCTGGAACAAGAAGAAGCGAGTGGACGACAAACGTCACTCACTGTTGACCGATAAATTCAGACTAAGATTTGGGCCGTTCAAATCTCCTAGTCCAGATGGAATTTCTCCAATATAAAGGAAGAAAATGCCCTGGCTGGAGAAGATATATGAGAGCTGCACACAGAATACAGTTTGGTTGCCTCAACCGAGTTTTGGTAGTTCTGTCTACTATCATGCGATTCCATCAGGACAACCAACATTTTGGTTGTGGTATTCTTCTGCTTCCATGTTGACAACAATCATATTTGGTTACGCTAACTACGAAAATTGTGGCTTAAATTATCTGTTGTAGTTGCCACAACCAACTGTTTTAAAAAAAATGCTTGTTCTGACAATTTGTCAGTCATATACTACCGACAATTAAAAACAGTTTCCATTAATTTTTTTTTTATTTATTGAAGAAAACACCAAACAATTCATAACAAAATTAAAAATCCCATATTACAAATTCATCACTATTATGAGATGTGGAAATATTTGACACACATTTAAGTACACGAAAAAAAAGCACAAAACTTTTATGCAAATATCGCTTAAGCCTGTGCTTTCAATTTCATGATTGTTGCTTTTATTTTTTATTTATGTAAAACATTTTGCACGACATATTCTGCATTCCACACATTATTATCCGCACAAGATTAATTTTGACTACATATACCGTTCTTGAGCAAAATGTTGAAGATTTATTTATGTCGAGTAAATTTATTTTTTCTTTGTCATGTATCAGCAAAAGAACAGCAACCAATCTTTTGGTTGTATTTCCCAAAATACATTTAATTATTCTAAATTTGAGAAATGATTGGGATAACCAATAAACGATTATTTATTAATATTTTTTCTGTTGTAGTAACCAATTATTCGTTGCAATAATAATATTTGGTCTATTGATACAATTTCTGTTGTCAAGAATAAAACATTGGTTGTCACAATAAAAAATCGATCATATGTTACTATAATGAAAATGAAAAATTGGTTACCACAACTAACCGAGGGTCAATGAAAAAAACAATCTTAATTCGATTGATACAACCATCGATTTAGTTGCAAGCATTTTCATTTGATCATATCCATGTTATTGTTGTTGTTTCAACTATTTATATATAAATACAACCGACACAGGGTGTAGGCAATATAAAGGGTTTTCCAACAAGAGGTGTTATTTTGGTATTCAAAGAAAAATGCCATTTTGTGAGATAAATGATGCGATGTTTATTTCATAATAAAGATGAAGGTATGCCGTTAATAATGAAAAACAATATCAGCCAAATGGCCACCACGACCACGCTTACAGGACCATATCCTTTTCATGAAATTTTCCATAACCAAATCGCAAAGTGGCTGCCCTATGTCCTCGATAGCCTCACGAATTCTATCTTTGAGGTCTTGAATCGACGCTGGGCTGTTGCCGTAGGCCTTATCTTTCACGTGGCCCCAAAGGAAGAAGTCGCAAGGTTTTAATTCACAAGATCTCGGTGGCCAATTGTGATCACCTCTTCGGGAGATAACACGGTCCGGAAACTTTTCCCGTAACAGAGCAATGGTTTCGTTGCTTGTGTGGCACGAAGCGCCGTCATGTTGAAGGTAAACGTTGTCCAGATCAATACCATCCAACTCCGACCATAAAAAATCATTAATAATCTCTCGATAGCGCAATCCATTCACAGTAACTGTTGATCCAACCTCATTTTTGAGAAATTAAGGTCCAATGACCCCGCCGGACCATAAACTGCACCAAACAGTCACACGTTGAGGATGGAGAGGCTTCTCAACAATTACTCCTGGGTTTTCCGAGCCCAGGTGCGACAATTTTGCTTGTTGACGTAGCCACCGAGGTAGAAATGGGCATCATCAGTCAAGATGATTTTTCGATGATTTTCGATTTTTCCAATTTTAATAATTTCAGTGCGTTGTTGAATCGTGTATCGTTCCATTTTTATACCCTACACCACACTGTGGTACAGGGTATTATGACTTTGTGCATTTGTTTGTAACACCTAAAAGGAGAAGAGATAGACCCATTGTTTATTATACCGATCGACTCAGAATCACATTCTGAGTCGATTTAGCCATGTCCGTCTGTCCATGTATTCTTGTAATCAAAGTGCAGGTCGTATTTATGGTCCGATTGTGAAGAAATTTAGCATATTGCTCTTTTTTGGCCCAAGGACGATCCCTATTGAAATTGGTTAAAATCGGTGCAGATTTGGATATAGTCCCCATATATATGTTTCACCCGATTTGACATGCAAGCGCCGTAGAAACCACATTTTACATCCGATCTTTATGAAATTCGGCAGAGAGAGTTTTATTATTACGTGAATGAACACTACCAAATTCGGAGAAAATCCGATCAGATTTAGATATAGCCCCCATATATATGTTTCACCCGATTTGACATGTAAGCGCTGTAGGAACTGTATTTTAAATCAGATCAGTACGAAATTTGGCAGAGAGGGTTCTCTTATTACATGAATAAACACTGCCAAATTCGGGGAAAATCGGTTCAGATTTAGATATAGCCCCCATATATATGTTTCACCCGATTTAACATTTAAGCGCTGTAGAAATCGTGTTTTATATCCGATCAGTACGAAATTTAACAGAGAGAGTTTTCTTATTACATGTATGAACACTGCCAAATTCGGGAAAAATCGGTTCAGATTTTAACATAGTCCCAATATATATGTTACACCCGATTTGACATGTAAGCGCTGTAGAAACCGTGTTTTATATCCGATCAGTACGAAAATCGGCAGAGAGAGTTTGCTTATTACATGTATGAACACTGCCAAATTCTTATCGCAATGCCCATTTTCGCATTGGTAGGTAGGTGTAGGGTATTATATAGTCGGCCCCGCCCGACTTTCTGTCTTTCCTTACTGGTTAGTAATGGCGTAGTTTCTACTTGTCAAATGTCAAAGAATAAAAGCTTCAAAAGTGACAGCTACCGAAATATCGGGAGATTCAAAATAACACCTCTTGTTGTAAAATGTAGTGTACTCGTATTGCTTGAAAAAAGTTACCAAATTATTCCATATTTTAGACAACTTTTGCAAATGGCTGAGCAACATTTTTCTTCATTTCTGGTTCCCTCACAAACTGATGTGGAATAGCAAAGTTAATCACCCTTTATTAAAGATTTTTTAACTCTAAAGTACATCGTACTCGCTCAATTTGAATAGCATAAGATGCAAAAAAAAATGCCCACAATAACTTTTCGTTTTCCTCTACAGTTTGTATATTCCTTCAAATTAATGAAAAAATCAGCATTACACTTAATAAATATTAATGATTAGCTCCAGAAATTGGGTCAATGCAAAATGCAGCCAACCCCAGAAGACGACCAGACAAAAAAGAACGAAACAAAAACCAAAAATGCCTCAACGCATAAGGGAACATCATTATAATGTTTAACTGAAAATGGAGTTGATTTAAGCTCCAGTATTCGCGGAGTCATTAATGACCCCATTCATTCATGACAAATTGCAGACGGAATTTTAAAATGGAATTTTTGAGATCCACACCAAATATTGGCGGACTTAAGTATGACAGGCATTTCGTCGTATATGGTAAATTGTTCACAATAAAATGAAATGAAAAAAACGAGACAAACGAAATGCGAAACATTAAGAAGTTGTCATAAATTAAAACCCGCGCAGACTTAACTTGACAGTTTCAAACAAAGAATGAGAGCATTCAGAAAATAAAGCCAAAAATTTTACTTCTTTTTTACATTTCACGAAAAAAAGTGGAGAAACAATTAATTTTGTCAATGTCAATAAACTTGGAAATAACCATATCAACAATACTCCATGAATTATTTCTTCAAAAAAACTCAAAAACAAACATTCAATCAGGAAACATTCAATCTAAACATTCAATCTTATTTGTATAAAACAAGAAAACAAAATTTATGAAGAATTTTCTCAAAATTGTTGTTTTAATTAAAATAAGTGAAGACTTTTAAATCGAAGACAGAACCGCCTTAACACGAATATCTAATTAAGTTCTTAAACCTATAAAAAAAAGAAACCATTCGAAAAGAAACCCCATACAAATTTCATGTTAGAACATGCACGTCAAAGTGTTAACGACGTCACGTGATGTGTAAATCAAAGTGAAACAAATTCAATTGTTCGCAAAGAATTCATTCGATTAAAATTAATTTCGATTTAGATTTTTTTATTCAAGTTTTTTTTTGTCTTCTCTTGTTGAATTCTTTTACAAATTCACGGAATGCAATTAAAAGTTGTTAAATGTCATGTTATGTAGCCGTTGGTTTTTTTTCGCCTCTTGTCGTGTTTCTCAAAACACAGTTTTTTTCCCTGTAAATTTGTGACAAATCATAAAACATAAATACGAGTACAAAATAATAAATTGCCTTAAATTAAGGTAAGAACACATGTTTTCCATTCAATCACATCCGAAACACTCAGAGAAAAAAAAAATAAACATGTTTTTGAATTTTCTTTAGATACAGAAAAAAATTATAATGGAGGGAATGTAAAAGATTAAAACATTTTTTTACTATTTTTTAGGCAAAGAAACAAGTTTCATTAGATTTTTCATAGATTTTTTTTTAAGACAGAGTAACATATTAGCTCCCTTTTTGAGGTAAAAATAAGGACAAACTCTATGTAATGCCAACAAGTACGAGTTTCCGAAAACATCAAACAAATTTTTTATTATTTTTTTTTACAAAAAAAAAATTTTCATTAACCTATGAATATACTCAAACATTTTTTTCTCTAAGACCGAGAACATATTAGGTCCCTTTTTAATGTAAAAATAGGGACTAACTCTATGTAACGCCAAAAAGTACGAGTTTTAAAAAAGATCAAAGAAATGACACTTTAGAATCAAAGAAAAAAGTGTCATTAAACCTATGAATAGACTCACAAATTTTTTTCTCTAAGATAGAGTAACATATTAGGTCCCATTTTTGGGGTTAAAATAGCGACTAACTCTATGTTACCCCAAAAAGTACGAATTTCGGAAATCCGTTACTAATTCGTCTCTGGAAGAGGTTAGTATTGATGCCAATTTAGTCCAATTTTAACCCCAAAAAGTACGAATTTAAAAAGTTCGTTTTTATCACATCTGGAAAAGTATAGGACAGAGAACATATTAGGTCCCTTTTTGGGGTAAAAATAGGAACTAACTCTATGTAACGCCAAAAAGTACGAATTTTAAAAAAGATCAAACAAATTTCTTGTTATTATTTTTTCAATCAAAGAAAAAGTTTCTTTAAACCTATGAATAGACTCACAAATTTTTTTCTAAGACAGAGTAACATTTAAGGTCCCTTTTTGGGGTAAAAATAGGGACTAATTCTATGTTACCCCAAAAAGTACGAATGTTGAAAATCCGTTACTAATTTCTCTCTGGGAGAGGAAATTATTGACTTTTAGTCCAACTTTGACCCCAAAAATTACGAATTAAAAAAGTTCGTTGTTAAATCAAATTTGTGAAAGTACAACATATTTTGGAAAATTAAAAAAAACAAATACGAATTTTGCACCGGTTAGCCCTAAAAATACGAATTTCAATTATTAGTCCGTTTCCAGGTGACCCTATCATATTTGCAACATTTTGTCCGTGTCTTTTATTCCAAAAATGCCTAATTTCGAAAGTTATTTATGAGTTCATCTCTATGATATTAGAGTAACTTTAGTCCCCTTTTCATCGCAAAAAGTACTAATTGCGGAAATACGTTGTTAATTTGCCTCTGGTAAAGAGTATCATATTAGGGTAATTTTAGTCCCTTTTTGTACCCTAAAAAGTGCGAAATTTCGAAATCCATTATAACTTCGACACGGGAATACAAAACATTACTGGAGTCAGTTTTTAAATATTTTTCTCCGAAAATACTGCGTCATTTCATCTCTAGAGGGAGTACCTTATTAGGATCATTTTCGATCGCTTTGTACCCCAAATAGTACGAATTTCGGAATATCATTATTTATTTTTTAATTTAATGTTTTTCTCTCTGAAAATTCTTAGTTATTTCATCTTTAGGAAAGCGTACTTTCCTTCAGCTTTTAATACCAAAATGTTTGTTAGTTCGCGTCTGGAAAAGAATTCTTAGTTGTAATACTTTTTGCCTCCTTTATTCAAACAATACCCCCTAAAAGTGGGAATTGCGAACATTGATTTTTATCGTAAATTTCACGAGTGTGGAGCTACCTTTACATTAGGATTCGGCGGAGGTATGCATTTTCTAATTTTATTATAACTATATCAGGAATATTTGGTGTAGATATATTCCTAAATCTATATTCTAAAAAACCATGACTAGATTTATAGTTTTTTATTATAGGGCCCTTTTAGTGTCCTTTTTAACAAAAAAAAGGTACGATTTCGGAAATTCGTTACCAATTCGCCTCTAGGAGAGAGATTGAGACCATTTAAGTCTACCTTTTACCCAAAAAAGCACGAATTTAAAAAGTTGTTTGTCAAATCGCTTATGGTAGATTGTAAAATATTTTGGCCAAAAAATATATAAAATAAAAATGTTGCACCTAGTAGCCCGGAAAATACGAATTTCAATTATTAGTTCGTTTCTAGGCAAACTTATCATATTTCCAACATTTTGTCCCTTAATCCAACAATGAATAGTTTCAAAAGTTATTTATGAGTTCATATCTACGATGTTAGGGTCAACTTAGACCCCTTTTCATCGCAAAAAGTATGAATTTCGGAAATCCATTATTAACGGAGAAATTCATTAACCCTAGTGGAGCTAGTTTTATAAATATTTTTTCTCCGAAAATCGTGCGGGATTTCATCTTTAGAAAGAGTAACTTCGAAAATTCATTGTTTATTCGCCTTGGGGAGACCGAACCGTAGTGATCAGTTTTTAATTTTTTTCTCTGAAAACTTTGCGTGATTTAATCGCTAGGAAAACGTACCATTTTTCGGCCATTTTATTCGATTCTTTAACACATATCATAAGTGTGTTATTAGATCTTATCCGTTGTTAATTTGCTTTTGGAGATACATAGTACCAAATTTGGATCATTTTAGAGCTTTTTTAGCCCATTTAACCATAACCATAGTGGAGTCAGTTTTATAAACATTTTTCTCATGTGCGATTTCGTTATTAGGGTCATTTTAGTCCCTTTTATTCGTTACGCTACGGGGCGTTACGAATTTCGGAATTTCCTTATTTATTCGCCTAGGTGAGGGCGAACTGTAGTGATCAGTTTTTAATTTTTTCTCTCTGAAAATTCTGCGAGATTCTATCGGTAGGAAATGGACTATAATTGGGCCATTTTATTCGATTTTTATCCCAAAATATAAGTGTGATATGTAATAAGTGTGTTATTAGATCGTCTTTGGGAAAGAATTCCTAGTTGCAGTCCTTTTTCTCTCCTTTTACTCAAATAATTACGAATTTCGCCAAAGTTTCACCAACTAAGAATGGGAATTTCGAATATTGCTTTTTATCCCTAATTTCACGCACCCTAGATATAGCTTTTTATTTGAATTAAGCGGAGGTATTATTTTCCTAATTTGAAATTAATATTATCAGAAATTGTTGGTGTAGATATATTCATCAGAATTCGACAGAATTCAACTATACGGCTCATCACAACCATGTAAAAAATCGTTATGCCCCCCTCCTCAAAACAAATTATCGTAAATTATATATATTTTGTAATAGAACTAATAAAATGAAAAACCAAATATTGCGTTTAGATCGTTTTTTCTTAAAAATTTTCTTGAAATTGCATTTTCCTGCCAAATTTTGTTGATATTGAATTTTTTTTAAGAGATTTCGTTAAGATTACATTTCTACAAAAAATCTTACAATTGATTTTTTATAGAAAATTCCTTTCGTCTTTAGGTTTATGTTAGGGTGGCAGCCGGAAAAATGCTATAAATTTTGCGATTGGCCCCTAATGTCAGTTCTGTTTTGACATTTGTGTAGTAAACACATGCGAAATACACGATAATAAACAATGTTACGCTACACTGCTCCAGAACGCGGAATATTGCTGACTATTTATTTGACCAATAATCGGTCG
Source organism: Eudasyphora cyanicolor (assembly GCA_963930755.1). Lineage (NCBI taxonomy): Eukaryota > Metazoa > Arthropoda > Insecta > Diptera > Muscidae > Eudasyphora > Eudasyphora cyanicolor. Next base: position 336,061,424 of record OZ005734.1, read on the forward strand.
GTGACTTTGGCACAGATTTCTGCGACGTTTAGCCGCTCGCCTCGAAGAGACTGGCACAACACGAGATGCTGCCAGGCGTGGCAGACCCCGGAGTAGCCGTTCTGCAGAGAATATGGCTGCTGTAGCCGAGGATGTCATGGAAGCGCCGTCGACATCGACAGGACGACGTGCCACGCAAATGGGTATCAGTCGACGGTCTCTACAGCGAATTTTGGTACAAGATTTGAAGATGTTTCCGTACAAAGTCCAGACGGTGCATCAGCTGCTAGCTGCTGACCGCCAATCGCGTCTAACATAACATCGAAAGGTTACTTTTGCGCCACCTGTTACATTGATTGCTACAGTTCACATACTAGATTTAATTTTTTGATGTCTTTGCAACCACATATACATACATACCGATTGGGCAGAAATTTAGTTATTTGAGTCATTCCAATATAATAGAGTTCTTTTGTAAATATTTGTTTCCATAAAATATGAATGGGGACGGCAAGATTCTCTCGAAGAAACTGGAAATAAAACACAAACTGCAAAATATCAGCATAATCGTGTGGTATATTTTACAGATTCACAACTTTGAGTTGCATTGCCATTTCAGCATGGACACGGGCGCAAAGCTTGCAAACTTTTTCTAATTTTCTATCAAAACAATGATTCTGCTCGGCAAAATTCAAACTTTGTTCTGTTTGTTCAGCTATATAGGCAGTTTTCGGTTCAATGGGTACAAAATTAGTCGCATTTGGATTGGAGTTCCACTGAAAATTTATTTGTGAGGCGCTTTATAGGCCATGTTCATATGTCTTCAAAAACGACGATGGACAGAACGTTCCTGTCAACGCTGAACGGTATAGAGAAGTGATTAAAATTTTTTTCGTAACTCAATTAGACAGAGCCTCATGCTACTATAAAAAATCTAACGTGCGTCACGTAGTGTGCGTCGTGCGGGTTCGCGGACTTATAAAAAAGGCAAAAAATGTGGCTGCAAATAAGTTATTTTAGAATTTTCTTATATTCATCTTTCTTTTAGTTATTAGATTTTTTTACGAAAACAAACTTAAAATTTTAAAGTTACTTCCACTTATTGTAGCGTGCGCCACAAAATTTATTATCAATTATTTCGTAACAATTAACAGTTAAATTTTGTTTATACCATTAGAAAATAAACTTAAAGGCTGTGTTAGGCAAACGTAACCGTAACGCCCCGTAGCGTAAGGAATCAGCTGATTCAATCTGACATATGGAAATCAGTGAAAACGATTAACCAATGAAAATAAATTGTAAACAGACGGCCGAATCTGCTGAAATTTTATGTGGACGGTACGTTTACGTGCATTTGTAAACAAAATAAGCAAAACAACGAAAAAAGAAGGCATTTATGTGAAAATTATGAAATGAAATGGTAAAAAATTCCGAAAGCATGATTTTCGACATATGTTGGTTATGGTTTGTGACCACAGATAATATTATTCATCGTCGTAAAATTGTTATACGATTTAGCCATGTCTGTATATCCATCTGTTGTAGATGGTAGATAGCTGGAATTTGGTACAGATACTTTTTATAGATACAGATATGTCGGTTTTTTTGCTATAGCCTCAATATATAGCATCTCTCCTATTTGACTTCTTAACACCATAGATACCACAAATTTCAACAGATAGGGCTGGAAATTGGTATGATAAGTATGTTTATACCCAGAACCTTTCATATGAACAACAATCGTTATAGGTCCATGTTTTGATACAACCCCCTACTAAGGTCCCTCTTGATTTGACTTCTGATTTGTAGCGAAATCATTCACGTGTGATTCGTATTGGGGAGGGTATATAAAATTCGACCGAACTTAACACAGCTTTTTTTATACCCTACACCACACTGTGGTACAGGGTATTATGACTTTGTGCATTTGTTTGTAACACGCAAAAGAAGAAGAGATAGAGCCATTGTTTATTATACCGATCGACTTGTAATCACTTTCTGAGTCGATTTAGCTACGTCCGTCTGTCTGTCCGTCTGTAGATGTATTCTTGTAATCAAAGTACAGATCGCAATTATGGCCCGATCTTGACGAAACTTTACACATATCTTTTTTTTGGCCCAAGGACGATCCCTATTTAATTTGGTTAAAATCGGTTCTGATTTGGATATAGCCCCCATATATATGTTAGCCCCGATTTGACATGTAAGCGTTGTAAAAACTTTATTTTATATCCGATCAGTATGAAATTCGTCAGAAAGAGGATTACTATTATACGAATGAACACTTTTAAATTTGGAAGAAATCGGTTCAGATTTGGATATAGCCCCATATATACTTACCCCCGATTTGACATGTGAGTGCTGTAAAAATGTTATTTTATACCCGATCAGTGCGAAAGTCGACAAAAAGAGGTTTCTTTCTACATGAAGGAATACTGCCAAATTCGGAGAAACTCGGTTTAGATTTAGATATAACACCCATATATATGTTACCCCCGATTTGACCTGTTAGCGCTGTAAAAACTGTATTTTATATCCGATTAGTGCGAAATTCGGCAGAAAGAGGTTTCTTATTACATGAAGGAATACTGCCAAATTCGGAGAAAATCGGTTCAGATTTAGATATAGCTCCCATATAAATGTTACCCCCGATTTGACATGTAAGCGCTGTAGAGACTGTATTTTATATCCGATCAGTACGAAATTCGACAGAAGGAGGTCTTTTTACATGAATGAGTTTTCAGGGAAGATCGGTTCAGATTTATATTAAAGCTCCATATATATGTTCCTCCTGATTTGGTATCAAACCGCTATAGAAGTTGTATTTTACTTCCGATCATTAAAATTTTCCAGAAAGATGTTTCTCAATTTAGGAACGAATATTGCTTAATTTAGCGATTATCGTTTCAGAATTAGATAATATGTTTCTACCCATTTACCAATTATTCCAAATTATTATGGCAATGACCCTTATCGCATTGTTAGGGAGGTGTAGGGTATTATATAGTCGGCCCCGCCCGACTTTCTGCCTTTCCTTACTAGTTTATTTTTCTTAAAGTTTTAAATGTTTTTACTATACACTGAAATGTGTTAAAATAATTGGTAAAATTTCGAGCACAGATCTCTGTCCGTAATATTTTTGCAATTATGTATGAATATCTTTATTAAATCACTTATTTTGTATTTGCCAGAAATTTGTTTGGTTTCCACTCCTAAAAATATTATTCTGTCTTGTAGAATTCAATAGACAACGAAAAAAGTTAATAAAATTCTCATACAAATACTAAAGCGTGTGTGTGTTGATGCACCTTCTTGTGATAATTATCATTGATTAATCGTTTTTAAAATGTCTCTAATTGTGTCGAATTTGATTTCGAAATTCCTCCGAAGATTATTTACAAATTTATTGCTCTACAATAAATCAACGGATATATAATTAATCAAAACGGAAACCTATCGAAAACTATGTTAACGGTTGGTTATCAACAATTTGTGATTAATTTTTGTTTTCTCAGTAAGTAACAATGGCCTTGGAAAGCTATTAACTTCAAAAACTTCTCTTCTGGGTTTTTTGTTTGTTTTCCAAAAAAAAGTTCAGCACCCACTATTAGTATCGTAGAAAAAAAAAACAAAAATAAAAATATGTTTATCTTTTTTTTGGTAATACTAGGAATTTGAATAATCCCTTTAGTGTGACTAAAATTTGCCATATTTTGTATGTGTGTCATCGAATAAGTGAATACTATAGTACGAGTAATAATCATGGTTAACAGGAAATTAATTAGTGTTTTGTTTAATGTGTAAATATTTTTGTGGTTCGAATTTCGATGTTACAGATAACAGATTAATTTGTAATTAATTAAATAACAATGGGAAAATAACTCCTTAATTAACATTATTGAAAAATAAGTAATATTGGACGTCGTAGAATTCTAAGACGATTTAGCCATGTCCGTCTGTCTGTTTTTACGAATTTGGTAGACATACGAGTATTTCTTATAGTTGCAGGTCGGTTGGGATTGAAAATGATTCGACTCGTTTAAAGTTTTGATAAACAAAATATTTATCTTTGAAATATAGTTTTCTAAATAAAAATACATATATAGATAAACATATTTATTGATATATTTTGAATAATAATATATATATTATATTAACAAATATATTTGAACTACTTATAAAGCTACATAGAAATATAAAAGTTATGAGGGCATATTTTCAAATATTTTGAAATGAATTCTTTGAGAAGAACATTATTACGTTAGGAAAGTAGAACATAGTTAACATTTTTAAAAATTACAAAAAAAAATTATTAAAAAAAACCAGTAAGGAAAGGCAGAAAGTCGGGCGGGGCCGACTATATAATACCCTACACCTCCCTAACAATGCGATAAGTGTCATTGCCATAATAATTTGGAATAATTGGTAAATGGGTAGAAACATATTATCTATTTCTGAGCCGATAATCGCTAAATTTAGCAATATTCGTTCCTAAATTGAGAAACATCTTTCCGGAAAATATTAATGATCGGAAGTGAAGTACAACTTCTATAGCGCATTGATACCAAATCAGGAGGAACATATATATGGAGGTTATATATAAATCTGAACCGATTTTCCCTGAATACTCATTCATGTAAAAAGACCTCTTTCTGTAGAATTTCGTACTGATCGGATATAAAATACAGTTTCTACAGCATTTACATGTCAAATAGGGGGTAACATATATATGGAGGCTATATCTAAATCTGAACCGATTTTCTCCGAATTTGGCAGTATTCCTTCATGTAGAAAGAAACCTCTTTTTGCCGAATTTCGCACTGATCAGATATAAAATAACATTTTTACTGGGCTTACATGTCAAATCGGGGGTAACATATATATGGGGGATATATCTAAATCTGCACCGATTTTCTCCAAATTTGGCAGTATTCCTTCATGTAATAAGAAACCTCTTTCTGCCGAATTTCACACTGATCGGTTATAAAATAAATTTTTTACGGCGCTTACATGTGAAATCGGAGGTAACGTATATATGGGGGCTATATCTAAATCTGAACCGATTTCCTCCAAATTTAACAGTGTTCATTCATATAATAAGATACCTCATTCTGCTGAATTTCATACTGATCGGATATAAATAAAGTTTTTACAGCGCTTACATGTCAAATCGGGGCTAACATATATATGGGGGCTATATCCAAATCTGAACCGATTTTAACCAAATTAAATAGGGATCGTCCTTGGGCAAAAAAAAAGATATGTGTACAGATTCGTCAAGATCGGGCCATAATTGCGACCTGTACTTTGATTACAAGAATACATCTACAGACAGACAGACGGACAGACAGACGGACAGACAGACGGACATAGCTAAATCGACTCAGAAAGTGATTACAAGTCGATCGGTATAATAAACAATGGATCTATCTCTTCTCCTTTTGGGTGTTACAAACAAATGCACAAAGTCATAATACCCTGTACCACAGTGTGGTGTAGGGTATAATTAACATTTTTAAAAATTACAAAAAAAAATATTACAAAAAAGAAGTTTAAAAATTATTATTTATGACTTTTTATTATTTCTATTTCCCTTTTTAATTAGCCTTAAAATACATTAAAAATGTTTTATAAACTTTTCTCATTTATACCTAATGTTGTCAATCAAAATTCTTCTTTTGTTAGTGTATTAAGGAAAAGAAAATAAAAAATTAAATATAAACATTTGAATTGAGTTAAATAACAAACTTTTAACACTTTATTCCGTTCCGCAGTCGGTATTCATATTTTCCTCTTTCATTTATACCGTCCACCCCCAGTCCCTCCAAGAAAAAAGAAGGCCTAAAAACCACACACCACGAACAGAAGACTTTTTGAAAACAGAGAAATACGCTTTGTGACAATGTAAACAAATCGAAATGCTTCTAAAAAACGCTCCAACGAAATCGCTTTTCGGCATGACAAGAAAAACGTAGCGAGAAATCGGGGAAAAGGCCGACGGACAGACAGATTGACAGAATTTAGGTTATCTGCAACAAAAGCGAAACATGTTTTATGATCTCAACAAAACAGACAGACAGACAGTGTCAGCGACAACATCAATAAACGCATGTCACTATCAAAAAACCAAACAGTGATCCGAAGTGATAAAAAAGTGGGTTCGATTTTGTCAAAAACTTTTTTTATTTTTACGGCCTACATTCCAATGAATAATACTAAATCAACTTATCATGTTTTCTGGGAGATTGTATTTTTAAGTTCAAAATACTTCAATTTATATTTAGTCAATTCTGTCTACTAAGATTTACATCAAAGAATAATTTTATACAAATTCAAAATACAGGTAGTACGATTATATATATTTTTTATTGGTGAGCAAAAAAATAAAAATATCCAAAATGAAATAATATGAGTTGAATGTAAAATTTAAAATGTAAAAAAAATGTTCCAAATTTTAATTGATATTTTATGAACAGGACCAGATTGGAAATATATAAAGAAATTATTTCCTGAACTCACAATTTTCAAGACCGCCTCCTCCATGAATTTCCCAAAATAAGCTAACCAACGAAAATTTCTTATAACATTGTCGGACTTAAGAATTTTTCCTGCACGAATTATTTTTTATTTGAACTACCGATTACTTTGACTTGTGATTTGAACCCTTTGGATTTTTCTATGGGCAGCCATTAAGGATAAATGTTACACAAAGCATCCAGAGACAATTGAAGTGTTGAAACATGAAATCGAAGTTGCCATCGAAGAGATTCGACCCGAAATAATCGAAAATATACTGAAATGTTGGGTTGATCGGATGAGGTACTGCCGAGCCAGTCGTGGTAGTCATATGAATGATATTGTGTTCAATTATTAAATGACAAAGTTACCAGTATTTTTTTTATAGCCGATTCAAATTTAAAATTTTAAAGGGCACATCCTTAATTTAAGATTTTGCCATAGCATTAATGAAAAACCTCATAAAAAAGTAGCCAACGAAATATTTTTTATGAAACAGATTTAAAAAATTCATTATCAATCTAGCTTTCCATAACTTTTAGGAAAAGTTTCATAGAATTTACGAATTTCATTAGAAAATTTTAAAGAATTGCGTTGATACTATATGAGGGCGATCCCAAATTTAACCTACCTAACAAATAAAATACAGCAAATTTGAGAACATTTTTCTTTATTTCTCAACATAATCTCCTTTTAGCTCAATACACCTATTGCAGTGATTTTCAATAGCTTGTATATCCTGTTTTTTGAAAAAACTGTCTAGCTCCTGAAAATAGCTGTCAACTGCATCCTCCACCTCTTCATGGCTGGCAAATATTTTTCCTCCGAGCCATTTTTTCAAGTTTGGAAACAAAAAATAATCCGACGGAGATACATCTGGCGATGAAGGTACGTGCTGAAGCATTTCGAACTTTAATTCTTTGATTTTGACCATCGCAGCAGTGGATGTGTGAACTGATGCGTTGTCCTGATTATGAGCAAACGCGGCATCCATCTTGCTCACAGCTTTCTAATCATCAAATTTTCCATCAATATGCGATGTATAGCACTTTTTGAAATGCCTACGATTTCGCCTAGCTCATGAACCTTCAACCGACGGTCATCCAATACCATTTTGTGGATTTTTGTAACCATTGCTGTCATGGACGCCGCAATTGGTCTACGGTCTTCGTCTTGGCAGTTCGTACGGCCCCGTTTAAATTCTGCCACCCAATATTTTATATTTGTAAACGAAGAAGTAGACTCCCCCAAAGTATAATCTAGCTCGGTTTAAATATTGGTTGGACTTAGACCTTTCAAATGGAAGTATTGTATTATATATCGGAGACCAATTTTTTTCCATTTTTAAAAATTCCCTGAGATGGTTTAATTTTGAGTGTTCATAAAACAAAAGCTCAACAACGTGGCGCCTTGAAACTTAAAGAATATATATTTATTAGTATTTTAGAAGGTTGCCACTTTTCACGAAAGTTATTTTTTTCAAGCTTCTACTGCCATCTTTATGTCAGGTTAGAAGCTATCGATTTCATATTAATTGTCATTTATAAAATCTGCTGCGTTTACTTGTATTAATAATTACAAAAATTTATTTGGTTTGAGACCATATGTTCCATTTACTTTCTGTCTATTCCAAGAAAGTAATAGAAACAAATACAAAAATTGGTAGAGAGTTTTAATTGCTTGGTAGAATTGACTGCAGTTTCAATAGACACCACTCTATCATCTTCAGAATTCAGTAGCAATAGTGTATGTCTTTAACTTAAATCAACTAAAATACTTGAGGAAGCAGTAAATTGAATTTAACAAGAACTGCTAACCAAACCCGTATTTTGCCGAACTAAGTCAACATACTAAAACTCTCATACCAATACATTTTTGTTTTTTGCTTGGGTTCGCATCGCGAACCACGAAAACAAATGTACATTTAGAGAGTGGTGTCTATCGAAACTGCAGTCAATTCTACCAAGCAATTAAAACTCTCTACCAATTTTTGTATTTGTTTCTATTACTTTCTTGGAATAGACAGAAAGTAAATGGAACATATGGTCTCAAACCAAATAAATTCTGACTGAATAACAAAAGCACAGACCAACAATAAATAACAACAACAATTACAAAAATTTTTTTCAATACTTTATATTTTGTCAGACTCGTGACTGAGGATACTCGGCTGAGGAGGGACTTTTTTACGGGACAGTACTTACTATAAAAATATTACACCGCCATTAATTTTCCATAAATTCACAAACAGCCCCCAGATCTCTCAACGAGTTGCCTGAGATATCCCAGGGAACAGCAACGCCGATGAACTTGCTAGGAAAGGCATGACATTACAAATTCTCTAATATATTGGTGCGACATTGGCCACATGCAAGCAATGGCTTAGACAAGAGGCAGTCCAATGAAAGGTGAACAAAAATCGACACATGTGGTGTAGCTGAATAAATCTGGCCAATGTACGACCTAAGACGGTCAAAATATCTCCTCGCACTAGAGAGAAAAATACTATCTACGTTAGCGTCAGTGCTCATGGGATACTGCCTGATCGGCAAACATAACATAATGTTGGGTATTGAAGTGGAGAGCATTGAGAACCCGTTTTGCTAAAGTCCCGCATTGAGTAAATGACGTCTGGATATACTGGGGTCCGTCTTTCTAGGAGGTTTGACAGATCTTTCCGGCGCCGATGTTCGTACTACTGGTGACTTTGTATATCAAGCAAGATGAGGGCATTTCAGCCCGTGGTAACCCTAGGGACCTAAACTGGTCTATGTGAGCTGGCAAAACCGGCTGCCACCCTGAACTAAACCTGAACCAAATATAGATATATACTCGTATGTCCCTTTTACTCCTGTAAGAATCATAAGGCCGTAGAAATCTGAACCGAAGCTATTCGAAAATCGCCGCAGAAAGATACTTCCTTTAAATAGATTTTTTAATAAAATTAAAAAAGACCCAAGACCCTACGAATTCTGGGTGCAAATCCGTTTGGAGACAGAGTGAATTCACATTTTGTGTATAGTACTATTTTCTCCAACATTAATTTAGATTCCATGTGTCATTTTGGCCCTCCCCTTGCTGTAAATATCCAAAAAATCAAAATTCTATGAAATTTTAATTGCGTTACAGGTGTTATCAAATCCTGGAAAATAAACCCTTCCGTCCTACAGCTTTTGGTACATCCCACACAAATGTACCAAATCTTTTCAAAAATCTATAACCATAATACTAATAAACACACGCAAAGAAAAAATTCGTTTCTGAGAAACGAAATATTAGAAAATTTCAATTCTCGTTTACGACGACTGAAATTCTGTTGGTAAGAACAAAAATTGCTTACGCGAAATAAGTTTCTGTCACAACAAACGAAATTTCAGTTCCGGCAAACGAGAATTGTAGTTGTATAATATTTCGTTTCGCAGAAACGAATTTTTTCTTTGCGTGCATGTAATCGTGAAACTCTTTTCAATGTTATTTTATTGAAGTGCCTACAGTTCATTGACAAATTATAGTACATACAGGGTGGCCCACAATGATCGAAGGGATTTGGGAACATTATAACTTTTTATTTATTTAATTATTAATTTATTAATGGAGAATATTTTTTCGTGTATATTTACAGTGTGGCCAAAAATGACCGAAGGGATTTGAATTCCTTACAAAATGTTTAATATAGTAGTACACAATTGAACAACGTGCCAAAAAATAAGTATTCTCCATTAAAATACTGTATTTAAACAAATTTCATAATTATGTCTTAAATAAAACAGTTATAATAAACTCAAATCCCTTCGGTCATTTTGGGCCAATCTGTATTGCTTTGTTCAATTAATATATTTTGAATTGCCGTTTAAGTATGTGGATTTCAATTGATATCTTTTGCATTTTAATGAACCTATTATTAATTTAAAATTGATTGTTTTTAGTTAGTAGATAGTTTTAATTACACTTGTGTAGTTCTAAGAAATAAATTAGGTATATATAGTACTTCATTTTAGCTATTTTTTGGATTTTGACTCTTCTGAGTTGCATTTTTAATTTTTGTTCAAGATAAAAGTCAATATCTACATTTTCTTATATAAATTCGATTAACCGACATATATTTAAGGATCCCTTATATATAGGACCAAATAAGATGGTATTAAAATTTACTATTTTATCTTTTTCGAACCACTGTACTACACAAAGCGTAACTAATGCACTTTATGACACTCTCTGAATGTGAAACCCGTCCCTGTTTAGGCATAAATTTCATTACATATCAAACAAATAATTAAAGTATATCTAAAGCATTTAATTTCTCTAAAACATGAACACTTTGTTTCTTGACTTCAGTCTTCAGTCAAACCAATGGACAGACAGAACGGAGAGACAGACAGTCGCACAATGATGGCAACTGCCGCTGAGACGACAGTTCACAATAAAGTGATTGTCATTTAGTGCCACTGATAAGAAATGCATTATTAATAAGTGTTTTTATGTTTCATCGGTTTCCTTCTCGTGGAGATCATATCATGATTTCAATCAATAATGAATTGTAATGGGAATTGGGGGAGGGGGGAGGGAATTGATTATTATAACGGGAAAAGCGGTCACAATTTCGAATTTCTTTTTTCTCTCTTTCCCTCTCTCTTCCAGTGTCTAATGACACACGAGTTTAAAATGATTTTGCAATCATCACAGTCACACCACACCGGCTTCATATCTTAAGAAATTATCAAATTTTTTCGAAAGTTGAATGTTTAACGAAAAACTAATAAACGACAAAAACAAGTAGTCAATTGAGGTAGAGCGAATACAATCAGATGTCAGAAATCAGTAGTGTTTCAATTTTGTTGTTGTTGTTTTTATTGATATGATATGCCTATGATACATGTATTTGTTGTAGGCTGGAAATGATGTAGCGCTACATTTTGATGATCGGTCTATGTTGATCAGGGGAATTTGATATTTTTTTGAAAGTGCTATAAAGCGATATTATTATTTTCTTTAAATTAATATAAACTTCAATAAAATTAAATGAAAAAACTTGGGCCCGGGTCTAAAGGGAGCACCAATATATCAAAAATCTACAAAAATGTTCGAACAATAACAGCCTGTATCACGATGTCGAACGTTAACGTTCGCATGACTTCTACGCGACAAGCACTGATTTACGACCTACAAAAAGGAATCAGAACGAGAAAGCGAATGAAAACATAATCAGCCTACTTTACAATGTCGAACGTTAATGTTCCCATAACTTCTACGCGACAAACAGCTGATTTGCGACCTACAAAAAGGCATCAGAACGATAAATTGAATGAAAACATCTGCCTGATGCCAGTCAGTTGGTCGCAAATCAGCTGTTTTTCGAATAGAAGTCAGGCGAAGATTATCGTTTCACATCGTGAAACAGGCTGACTATTGCCTGTTAGGGCCAGGTTTGGCAAACTTAACCGTTATTTAACATTAGCGCCGTAACATTGCCCGCTGGAGCAATTACCCAAAACTTGAAAACCTGCAGTATCACTAAGACATTCACAACAAAAATAGCAACAAATTAATTTTATTTTGTATTTATTTGCTACTAATTTATCATTGTATTACTTATTGATCATTATTTTCAAATGTTTCGCATAAATTTATTCTTTTTTCATTATTTTACTAATTTCGTTTGCAAACGCAAACGTACCGTCCGAATCAAATTTCAGCAGATTCAGCCGTCCGTTTACGTTTCGTTTTCGTTGGCTAATCGGTTACACTGATTTCCGTATGTCAGATTGAATCAGCTGATGCGTTACGCTACGGGGCGTTACGGTTACGTTTGGATCGTTTATTGGATCGCAAATCATTTGTTTGTCGCATAGAAGACATGACAAGATTACCGCTCTTCATTTGAGAAGTCCAGCTGTGGTTTTTCTACTCATTTTAAAGCCCTTTTGTAGGGCTCCTCATTTGAAAACCCCTTCACTGTAGGGCTTGCTCCACAGTTGGAATTGCATATATTTAACTTTTTATATGTATTGACAAAAAAAAACATTTTCAATCACTTTTATATGAGAGTACTTTCATTTTGATAACCCTTTCTATAATTTTGTGTGTGCGTAATAAAAATTGCGTAAATTCAAAAACAAAAAATCATATCTAAAATTGTTTGTAGTTTGACTGCTATGGTTCTTTGTATTCCAGTACATACACATGTACATGATTCATATGTCAGTTTATCTTATCTTGGTATCTAGGCCTAACTATGATTACGATTTGGACTTGTTTAACAGAATTTAATAATAAAAAAAGCCCCCCTCAGCACCCTCTTCAGACCTCCATTCAATCCATATACAACATACATTGTTGTGATCTGATTCTTTTTTGCTTTTGGTCTAACCCAATAAATTTAGGTTGAATTAGATTTTTTGTTTCTTTTTTTCCTTTCCTGTTTGTTGTAACACTTTAGTTGATAACCATAGGCCCTACGCCGCCGCCGCCGTCCGGCACGAGAGAAAATGCCCTCAGGTAATAGCATTGGATGACCTTGGAAATGTATGATTACACAATCTTTTTTCTGTGGACAATAGAACCAAACGAACACCAGCAGCGATGACAAACTGAAAAATAAACAAATAAAAAAACAGAACAAATCCCATGTTCATATGTTGTAAGCCCTTGAATTTTGTTGGTCACTCCGGTCTCGGTTGGCTACTTGGTTTGGAGTGGTAGTATAAGCCACGCATCTACATACATACGAGGGTTGTGTGAAATGGTTATGGGAATCTCATTCCTAAGTCCAAAATAAGCATTAGACTGGACAATTTATTTTCTACAAATCATAAATTAATGACAGCAAAAATAACGCAGAAACAGACTTTTATCTGCCAATTTTATTAATACAAGTCAGCATTATGCGTTTTTTCGTTATCAGCCAGCGATTTTAGTTAAGTTAACTGGTAACAATGGCGTCCGTGAGTCTCAGGAAAAGCAATACAGCCTAGACTGAACAATATTGCAATTGGTAACAACAAACGCCCAAAAATTAATGTTGATTTCGTATCTGAAAAAATGTTGCCTCGTCGACGCGAAATTCTGAAAAATATTTGCCCTTTTTAGCTGGAACTGAAGTTATTCCTCGAACTAAACTTACTCCCTATTTCAAAATTCCAAAATGTGGTATAAAAGTCAAAATGGCAACACTGTCCTGGATTAAAAAAATTATATTCCATTCTCTAAAATGAAAAATATGACACTGGGAACGGGATTAAATCAGGAAAGCAAGCGGAGAACTATCGAAAACAAAAATCTCAACACAAATTAAGCGATAATGGTCCAACAACAAGCCTATTATATTTTTCCGTGCCATTAAAGAATTGCAATAATTTTGTGGTACACTTTTAACGTCTTCAATGCCCTCGACTTATGATAAAATATATATCGGCAGAAAGCTATTCTTCCACAGATGTGCAGAATCGTATTTATAGTTCATTACAATAAAGTTAATTTAGGTATTTTTGACACAGAGACTTTCACTAATACTATAATTGCAACTGCGGCTGAATTTTTAGCTTACAGTTTTTCTCTAGATGATTCTGATTAAATGTTTTATCACCGTAGTTTAGTCTAAGAAAATTTTAAAATATAAAAAAATAGAAATAACATCTCTGACGGAAGTATTCCAGTTATTCCACAAATCTTTATTCATAAAATCCTTGAGAGCGTGATGATCTTTGAAACGATGAAGATTAAGGGCCTGTTTTTGTAACTTTTTTTTGCCACTTCGCACGTCAAATGGCAAGCGAATGAAATTTTTGGTTTTCGCACACTTTGTTTTGAATTTAAACAAAGAAGCTTTCACTCATCGCCAACAGTTTGGTTCTTATAAGACAACAACGAACGAAATGAAATGTCAAATTAGACGATCAGAAAAATTAATTCGTGTCGGTTCCACCAAAATTTCAAAAAATTTCTGTTTATTAGTTTGTATAAAATGTTTTGAAATCTTACAACCACACTTTTGCTTTTTGCATTTTTTCGTAAAACCTTAAATTAGGTGACCCAAACAATTGTTTATTATACCTATCGTCCTAGAATATCTTTCTGAATTGGTTTGCTTTTGTCCGTCCGTCTGTTTATAAATGTATCCTTGTTACTGAGCACAGGTCACAATTATCCTCAGATCACTATGAAATTTAGCAAGAACTTCCTTTTTAACTCAAGGACTTACTAAAATGGGTGCAGAAGGTTTCCGATTTAGATATAGCCCCTATATATACATATGTATATGATCAATCAAGCAAACAATTGTATTTGTTTTCGGTTTTTTAACTATTTCTCATTGTCTAGAAACAGCTGTTAAATAGGGTTGCCCCGTTCTGATATTTTCGTGTGAAAAAGCTTTAAGAAATGTCAATAACAACATGAAGGTAATACTGGTCTTTGACAGGAAGACGATGAAGAAAAGAGCTTTGTTACCCGAACGATAAGTGACAATGAACCAAATGAAAAACATGATCGCTCGGTGAGAATAAGAAGAAGAAAATTATTGCTTGGGTAGCTATCGCACGTCTGCGTTTTGGTACATTTAGCTGAACAGGCTGTAAGTTCATATTCTCAAAAAAGTTCTTCTTGCGCAGAGAAGAGATCATAGTTCTGTTAGGGTCCAGTAGGTGGTGGTTAAGTGGGTTTATGAATCAAAATGTCTCATATTTGAAATAAAAGTTGGTATGCTGCCAAGAAAAAAAATAGTTAAAATTGAACCAGACAGGTGGGTCTACAGTAGAGTATTTTAGAACCATATTTATTTACAAAAACTTGTATAAAATATTTTCTAGAAGCATGGGAGTTATTCAAAAACATAAATCAAGTCGCTATAATTGTGGATTTAGCAACCCTGGGGATTGATAACAGCATACGTAGGTTCATTCATAGCCTTCTGATTAAGAGTAGTATTTCAGCTAGCTTAGGGTCAACCTTAGCATACCTCCATAGATTTGTCATCAGGGCAACGTCCCAAGGGGATGTTCTGTCTCCATTGCTATTGAATATCCTACAGCAGGTATTTCATACAACCGCAAGATGGGCTTTCGATAATTGTCGTGGTGTTAACCTAATCACGGCAGAATTAGCTATTTTCGCTAGGATAAATAAGATACCAACAGTTATATCTGTCTCCTTGAGGGCACTGAAGTTCACTTCTCTGAAATCTCAACATTCTGGAAAGAGCAAAGAAGGCTGTGGTAGTGCTATATACCTGTAAAAGGGCAGTAGGAAAACGCTTACAATATATGAACGACACCAACGGAGGAACTAAATGTTGTACTACATGGCAACTGTCACTAGTCTGCAGCCAAAATTACTAGTTTGTATATAGAAATATTCTAGATGCCTTTTACTTCAAGCTAGTTACATATCTTTCCTTTTTTTCATATAACGAACGATCGATTTTACCATTGGCTTGTCATAGGCGCCCAACTAGTTCATTTGTTTACAATTGAGTACTAGTTAATATATAGTTCAGTTATTACTGTATTTGAGAATAAGCTGATGCGACCCGGCCTTAACTCAAAACGCACTGCTGTTGTTGTTGAGACCGGAAGTCTCACTTATCGTGTCTGTCAGGACGGCTGGCAGAGAGATTGGAGGTCTTGCATTATGACTTTTGCTGAAGCATTGTAGACGAAGAGGAGGAATCCATAGAACACCTTCTGTGTCTATGCCGCGCTCTTTCTAGAAGGCGACATGCAACCTTAGGCTCTCATATCTTTGGGGAGTTAGCTAACTTGGCTGATGTTGATATCCGCCAACTTTTGAGCTTTTTAAAGCAATCAACTTGTGTTTTTTCTTACGTCCGTGTGGTAACACAATGTACTGAATAATCTAAGTGAGTCTATTATACATACAAGCTGTCACACTTATTCTAACCTAAGCTATGGGAGTTGCTAGGCCATGCAGGGCCTGGCTGAAGGTCCAGTTGGTGCACTATTACATTTTTAATTTTGTGCCACAACTGTGGAAAATTTAGCTTTTCTTTCTCAGATTACATAAATTGGAAAATCTAAATTACAGAGTTTTAAAAAATTTAGTTGATTGCTGCATAAGTTATGGGTACATTATTTTTTTTATGAATTTACCAATTTGAGGCATGAGACATGAAAAATATGCCCACGAACGAATTTTTAAGTATTTATCTGCTTTGGTATCAGGTATTCCCTAATTTTCAGAGAAATCTTTATATATTCGAGTATATATATAAAATTCTCAGTAGGTGCTGATCAAGATCAGAAAACGAAACCGAAGCACAATTGGCGGCGGCTCGAACAAAAATGGGTCGACTGCGGCGACTTTCGGCTCGACGTCAGCTTGCGGTTTATTGTACAACTTTATCGTACAACTTCGTTCGAACATAAATGGCAATTTTATGTACATGGGTAAAAAGAGATCTGTTCCGGATATAGCAACGGCGGTGATTTTAAGCCTGTATGAACCTACGGCGGCTATTTTGATGCCAATTTGAGCCGACATTGCGGCGGCGGCGTGGCTCGACGAAAAATTGTCAGATTGGTGGTTCATCGGCTAAAACTGGCTGTGTTGTTTCTATGGTCAAGAGAGCGAGGTAAAGACAAAATTCTTGGCTTATTTGTATATAAATTGATCAGCTGTCAAGAAGATAAATATCGTTTTTTTAGATATCGTATATTAGATCACAAAATTAACCATATTACATATATAAAATTGTTCTAGAAGCAAGGAAGGCATTGATTTACATACCGCAAAGGAGTTGTTCACCCTGCAGGGCCGGGCTGCAGGTGTGTACGACAACGGTGAAAAAAACTGAATAAACCTTTTATTTAACACATCTTTCGACAAAGTGCTAAACACTGATATATCTTTGTAGAATTTAAAAATATCAAATACCCAAAAAGTGTACCACAAATAATAAGGATAGCCTGTAGTGCATGTCTCTTTGTAAGAACAGAAAGATTTGAAAAAGCATTCTTGGAAAATGAGTTGAACTTTGATATATTATTTTCAAATTTTATATTATTAAATGCTTTAAAGATGTACAATAAATATTAGGGATTTCGTTTCAATGTAACTCTATCAGAAGCAATCCTTTCTGAACTTCAAATTTTATATTATTAAATGCTTTAAAGATGTACAATAAATATTAGGGATTTCGTTTCAATGTAACTCTATCAGAAGCAATCCTTTCTGAACTTCTACCCAACTTTTCATACTGCTTTTATGCCAATTTGTAAGAAAATGTATATGAAAATCATTTCAAAATGCTGGTAACCATACTCTACATACATATGGTCATATACACAACTCAAGGGTGGAGCTCGTTAATGGTTTGGCTTTCTTCACAGTATAATGGGATTAATATTATCGAATTCTGCAAATATTTTTTTGTTATTTTATGCACATTTGGGTGAAATTTGAAGGATATTGGTAAGCGTATTAATATGTGTGTTTACCTGCCGGGCTTAGACCAGCTGAAAAAGTTTTTGCTACTATATTAGTTTACACTAGTCAACAACAGATTGACGACGATATTCAACAGTTATTCAATACTTATTTTATAATTTTTACCAGACAAAAATGGTCATATGGGAAAACCATGATTATAATAGCATTTAATTATTTTTCTCCAAGTTCAGAATTCTATATTGATTTTGCAGATTTTGTCAAATTGAAACATCAATTTTTGTTTCTTTTGTCAAATTATTTTGCTACAGACAAAAAATACAAAATTTTTGTCTCTCGAATAATTAAATTTTTTCTAATTTTAAAGATTTTGAAATCCTCTCCTGCAAAAAGGACGGCTGGAAGTTGGACCCCAAGAAAATGTACCCCAAATTGAAATTAAGGCGGCCGGAAGTTGGGCCCCAGGAAAATAGGCCCCAACTTGAGTCTGAAGCAAGGCCCCAAATTTGGGGCCCATTTTCATAATGATTATGCAACCCAGGAAATTAAACCCTAAATAAGAAATGAAAATAGATCCCAAAATAAATATTGGGGCCCATATTCACTACAGTATTTATGAAATGTGAACCAGCACCGCAAAAAGAATGAAAATACACCCCAAAATTTACCAAACGCTTAATTGGGGCTCATTTTCGTTTAAATTATGGGACGCAATTGCGCATGATAAAATGTTTGCATAATATATATGTATGCGAAGATGAGCCCCAACAAATTTATTGAATTCACATTTGTTTGTACGGCTACCAGTGAATAGTTGCTATGCAGAAATTTACATAATTTACGTATTAATGTTGTTGTAAACAGTTTTTTATGACCGTTGGCTTCGGCATGCTGTTATTACTTAGCGGATAGGTCAATTAGAGTAGTTGAAGTGATAATTATCTCCGTGCGTAATCATTACAACTTTGGAAAGCGAGAGCAACACGTGTATATTTAAAAGAATGGATTGTGTTATATTTACTGGCAAGAAGAGTAATAATAAATTACTTTACATATATGATCAAAAAATGATCTACAAGAAGAAAAGTATTTACAAGGATGTGGTAAAATATGAATGTTGGTTAAGTTCTTGTAAATCAAGAGTTAATCTATTACCAAATGGTAAATGTGTTCCGGCCAAAAAGTACGTGGATCATAATCATGACCACCAGGAGGAGCATTTCAAAGAAATGAATGTTTTAAATAAAATTAAATCAGATTGTGTTGATGTTGCTGGTAGCTTATGTGGCGAACGAAGCGCTATCAGTACCATAAGGAAGGCTTTTGAACGAAATTGTGAAAGGTAAGTCTCAAACTTCAATATTTTTGCATATAAAGTGATTTATTTCGCTATAGCTATCAGAGTGATGCCAAAAATATTTCTTTCCCAAAAATTCGTAGAGGATTACAGTATATTGTAAGCAAACATTATATATCCTCCCCGAGCGATTGTGTTCAAGTTATTGAAGCCTTTCAACTGGAGCATGTGTGGACGACATTCGGAATAACGAAAGACGAAGCCAAGCCGGAACATTTTTTCTCAGCTTGCATTGAAGAGGGAGACGTTTCGTACTGTATATTTTCGTCGAAGAAAACAATGACATTGATCGAGGAGAATATCAGTCCAACGAATAGAACGTATTTAATGGATGCTACATTTAGCAGTGTACCTAGAGGTTGCTTTAGACAACACTTGATAATATATGTTCAATATTTTGAAGAGGTAGGTACATCTATAAAATATTGATTTTGTTGGTAGCACAATAAATTTGCTTTTCTTCAGATATTTCCGATATTCTTTGTCCTAATGAACAAAAAATCATTTGCAGCATATGCTCATTTATTGGAATATATAAATGAAAACATATTTCAAATGCAACCGAATATATTTATTACGGATTACGAGCAAGCAATGCGAAATGCAGTTCAACAAAAATTTCCAGACGTTAAACTTGTTGGTTGTTGGTGAGTACGTTTGATGTTTAACTCGAATGTAACTGTATTACTTATTGTATGCATAAATATAACATTAGTTGCCAATGAAATGAAACAAATATTGATGTTCTAATTCGTGTAGACAGCGCCGCAGGCAAAAAATGTATTTGAAAAAAATCGCGCGATTTTTGGAAAATACATTTTTTATGACCTAGATATTACATTGTAAAACCGAAGAAAGGAAAAAATGATTTTACAAAAATCGCGTGATTTTCTAATTCGTGTAGAAAGCGCCGCAGGCAAAAAATGTATTTTCCAAAAATCGCGCGATTTTTTTCAAATACATTTTTTATGACCTAGTTATTACATTGTAAAACCGAAGAAAGGAAAAAATTATTTTACAAAAATCGCGCGATTTTTGTAAAATAATTTTTTCCTTTCTTCGGTTTTACAATGTAATGTCTAGGTCATACAAAAATTAAGAAAAATCGCCCGATTTTTCTAAAATAATTTTTTTATGACGTGGACATTCCTAAGATAGTTTTTGTCTGCGGCGCTCTTATGACGAACGTAGTATATTGTAAAATCGACGGAGGCAAAAAATCCCGCGATTTTCCTAAAATATTTTGTTTGTTATGCTACATACAAGTATGTTTGTGTCTCCCTATCTCGATAACAGTACAAACATCTTTTTGTTTACATTTACGATTTTATATTCATTTAGGTTTCATTATTGCCAAGCCATTAGGAGGTATGTTTCAAAAAATCAGCCATTGCGACAGTACATCAAAAGTTCGAAACCAGCGATGGTTGAGTATAAGAAAATAATGGCATTACCTTTGCTATCTTCATCATTAATATGCGGTGCTTTCAAAGATATAAAGTCAAGAATTTTATTAATGGATGGTGATGTAAAATTTGGTCAGTTTTTGTCTTACTATGAAAAACAGTGGTTAAAAAAGGTATAATATTGCATTTATACATTTTATGTATACAATTATATATCCCTTTCTTCTTAGGTTGGATATCACAATATGAGCGTCTACAAGCAGAGCATACGTACCACTTCCGCTGTTGAGGCGTATAATGGCGTAATAGGAAAGCTAGTAGAAAAAAATTCAAATTTTTTTAAATTCGTTCAAGCTATTCGAAAAGAGGAATTTTTCAAAAGTCGTCACTTTCAGATGTTGTGTGATAGTGGATCATCAGCAAAGAAGCGAAAAAGAAGAAGCAGTAAAGAGGCCCTAATCGAGGAAGCAACGCTATTGCTTGATGAGTCGAAGATTACAGTTGCGAAATTTCTTGAGAGAATTGTCCATGAATCAAATGGGATTTGTAGTGACAGCTTGGTTAAAGCGAATAATGATTATGACTTAGATGCAATTGAGAATAATAATGAAGAAGATGAAAACTGGGAAGAAGCCGAAAACGTGTCAACAAATAATACCAGAGTTTGTGTTGTTTGTCAGGAAAAAGCACCAAATGTTGTGCTCTTGCCATGTAAGCACTTGATCCTTTGCGATGAATGTAATTTAAAATTGCAAGCCGCCGCCATAGAAAATAACGAAAGATCCTACAACTGTCCTTATTGCCGTGAATTTGTGCATGATATTATGCAAGTTTTTATTTAGATATGTTAGAAGTCACTTGATATTTTTTATGTTGTTTACTTTAAGTCCATGGTGTCTTCAAAATTATTGTATCACATAATTATTTTTGAATTATAAACTTTAAGTTAGCTATTTCTTCAGAATTATTTTGCCAAAGTCATATTAAACTTAATAAATGAAAAAAAATTGATGAATTATAAAAGAACAACTCCCTCTTTTGATTTGGGGCGCCCCATGAAAATGAGCCCTAAACTCTAGAATGAAGTTGAACCCCATATCTATGAAAGTGAACCCCAGCTTTTTATGAAATTGCACCCCATAAATTTAGTGGGGCACATTTTCATTTCAGTATTTGGGGTACACCTTCATATTGAAAATGCACCCAAAACAAAAAAGTGAAATTAAGCCCCAAAATACAGCGAAATTTCGTGTTGTTGTTTCGCATGTAATTTTTGGGGCTAGTTTTCATTTTTTAATTGGGGTGTTTTTTCATGGGGTCGATCTTCATTACGCCTGAAATTAAAGTGCGCCAAATTTGGGGCTTATTTTCGCTACAAAAACTGTTTTAGGATATTACACCCCAATCAAGAAAACAGCATAAAATGAAAATAAACCTAAAAAAACCAAGAAATTTATAATTTATACGAAACACGTATACGAAACTATTTATTAATTATAGATCGTTTCCTGTGCGGTCGGCCTACGGCCTTAGGTCTCTGTTTAAGACTTTCTCCTATGGACATGATCCAAAGTTGGCAACGTGGAGCAAATCTTCTATGCGTAGCCTCTCCTGTTTCTAAATTTATAGATGAAAAAAAGCCCCCAAAAAACAGACACAAAATTAAATGAAACCCCAAAAAGCAGACAAAAAATTAAATTAAGTCCCAACATTTTTTTTTTTTGGTTTTACACCTTATTTTTGGGTCCATATTCATAAATATATTGCGGGTGTATTTTCCTGAGGCCCAATTTCATTCCGCCGCAAAAAAGGTATATTTCTTAAAAAAAACTTAATTTGGGGAAATTTAAAGTATGAAATTATACTTATTTCAAAGATTAGAACGTTTTTAGGGCAAAATCTTTAAAATTATGAAAAAAATCTCTGTGCGTCAAATATACTGGTACAGCCCTATTGAACTAGAATTGTATACAGTACAGACAAGTTCACTGTAACATCAATTGTTATATTTTCTGATTTGTTGAACTATTTTAGGAAAAAACAATATCTAATATAAATTGTGCTACGTAAGTAAAATTTCTTTTGTTTTATAAAAAATATTTTTTTGGAAAACAATAGACTTTTTTGCATTTCTGCTATAGCAGAAAAATTGCTGTAACAGCAAATTTTATGTATTCTCCCTTTTATTTATCAAAACGTCTGCTAGCCAAAGGTTTATGAAAAAGCTTTTATTAATAGCTTCGTTTTTTGGCAATTTTTCCTCTTATATTAGTTACAACAAACCACAGGCAATTTGTAAAATTTTGTTGCCTAGTGTTGTTTATGATAGTCTCTGCTGAGTTCCTCAAAACTGTCAAAGTTTGATGTATGTCTCTGTCAGTGTTTAACGGTTATTGGTTTTCTGTCCGATTCCTCGTAATAAATGATACTCGCTCTTATCATATGTATACACAGACAGCACTCCGTCATGTATCAGCAAGAGTAATGGAGAATGAGAGAGAGAGGACTTTGATGGCTGTCACTTTACAGGAGGCCAATATAGATGTTTAAGTCAAAGGAAAAATGTCGTTTTGAAAAAAAAAAATCAAAACTGGACATGCTTCGTTAAACTTTGTTTAACCTATATTTTAAGAAAGTCAACAACAAAGTTAAAAACCATTACCGCTTCTTTGTTTGTTTTTGGTACTCAGTTGGCTTTTTGAGATATTATTAGGGTAATCTGATTGACTTGGAATTATATTAAAATACGGTTTCACTTTCATTAATTGAATTGAGTTATAAACGGAAAGGGCAGTAGTATCACTCTCATGCATATATTATATATTACCTCTTCCCCATAAATTATGAAGTGAATATATCCGATTTAATCAATGATTACCCAACTTCCTGTGATATGCATCTTACCTGGAAATAAGGAAAATAAATTTAAAAAATAGTAAATATTTGAAAAATAAGTTGTTTTTATAAAATTTTGAATATTTAAATAGAATTATAATTTATGACATTGACTAAAAATTTTTTTTTCTATAGAATCTAGGATATTTTATTTTTTCCAAATTGAGACCAGTTTGTTGGTCTTAAAAATAATGTCTTAAAATGGGTCAATTTTCTACTTGTGTAAAATTAAGATAATATAATTGGTATGAAGGCAATTTTCTTTAGTTTAAGTAAGAAATGTTCTTATATTCATATTTTATTGTCTTTAGAGTAAAATCAATGTTATTTTCTTTATTAGATTTTTACTGTATTTATACTTGATAAATCCCAATCAAAAGCCCTGCAACCTTTTCAGCAGGTTAGTAGGTGAGAGATGCAGGTCTATTGGCTTAACAACCTGGATCAGCGTTTATTTTTGCGTTGCTTAGTACTGAATCATTGCATGACTCGGTTGCTTTTAATGCAGCACAAGCAAAATTATGTTGCCTCTCTCTCATATAAAAAAAAAATAAGAAGCTTCTATTCAGCTGAAGATAAAAAATCGAAAAACAAATCATTCTCTCCCTTACCATCCTCCAGAAAAGGGTGCAGTGTTTTTGCTAGGATTCTAAATTTGAGTTGAAAAATGACAGAAGTATGTGGTTCTGCTTCTTCATGTTATGCTATAATTCTTATCTAACTTAGGGCACCTTTATCGCCCTCCTCACTCGCAATCAGGAAAGAACCTTTCTCATTTCAAAAGCCCAGAGAAAATCAATTCAATTATTTTGCGTATAAATATCATTCTCTTCTTTTCGTTTTGTATTATATAAAAAAATACATAAATCATTAAACAATCGATTGCGTGCCGTAGCGAAAGGCGACTGTCTTGAAATGACTACAGCCGCACGACACACAGACATTGGGTGCTCTGCGCTCTGGGCTTTGTGCTTCAAGTTCAACGTCAAAGTCATTGAAATCGATGAAGGAAAATAATCCACCAAATAAAAGAGCAGAGCCGAGCGGAGTCAGATGAAAATGACAGCAACTGAGGGTATTAACAGTGTATGAAATTTGTCTAAGTGCATGATGGAAATTATTTGAAATGTTACCTTATTTAATCATTATACCCTACACCACACTGTGGTACAGGGTATTATAAGTTTGTTTCACGGCAGATGTTTGTAACACCTTAAAATAACACAGCTAGACCCACCTTAAAGTATACCGATCGACTCAGAATCACTAGCTGAGTCGATTTAACGATGTCCGTCCGTCCGTCCGTCCGTCTGTCCATGTAAAGTTGTTCGTCGACTACAGGTCGCAATTTCACTCCGATCGTTCTGAAATTTTGCAGTTTAGAGTATTTCGCGGCTGTTAAGATCGCTATTGAATTTGGTTGAAATCGGTTCAGATTTAGATATAGCTCCCATATATATCTTTCGTCCGATTTGGCCCTTTAGTCCTATAGAAGCTGTATTTTACATCCGATCGTTTTGAAATTTAGAATGGTAGAGTTTCTTGATCCGTGAACCAACTTTGCTGAATTTGAAGCAAATCGGTTAAGATTTAGCTATAGCTCCCATATATATGTTTCGTCCGATTTGGCCCTTTAGTCCTATAGAAGCTGTATTTTACATCCGATCGTTTTGAAATTTAGAATGGTAGAGTTTCTTGATCCATGTACCAACATTGCCGAACTTGAAGAAAATCGGTTCAGATTTAGATATAGCTCCCATATATATCTTTCGTCCGATTTGGTTCTTTAGTCCTATAGAAGCTGTATTTTACATCCGATCGATTTGAAATTTAGAATGGTAGAGTTTCTTGATCCATGAACTAACATTGCCGAATTTGAAGAAAATCGGTTGAGATTTAGCTATAGCTCCCATATATATGTTTCGTCCGATTTGGCCCTTTAGTCCTATAGAAGCAGTATTTTACATCCGATCGTTTTGAAATTTAGAATGGTAGAGTTTCTTGATCCATGGACCAACATTACCGAATTTGAAGAAAATCGGTGCAGATTTAGATATAGCTCCCATATATATCTTTCGTCCGATTTGGTCCTTTAGTTCTATAGAAGTTGTAATTTACATCCGATCGTTTTGAAATTTAGAATGGTAGAGTTTCTTGATCCATGAACCAACATTGCCAAATTTGAAGAAAATCGGTTAAGATTTAGCTATAGCTCCCATATATATGTTTCGTCCGATTTGGCCCTTTAGTCCTATAGAAGCTGTATTTTACATCCGATCGTTTTGAAATTTAGAATGGTAGAGTTTCTTGATCCATGAACCAACATTGCCGAACTTGAAGAAAATCGGTGCAGATTTAGATATAGCTCCCATATATATCTTTCGTCCGATTTGGTCCTTTAGTTCTATAGAAGTTGTAATTTACATCCGATCGTTTTGAAATTTAGAATGGTAGAGTTTCTTGATCCATGAACTAACATTGCCGAATTTGAAGAAAATTGGTGCAGATTTAGCTATAGCTCCCATATATATGTTTCGTCCGATTTGGCCCTTTAGTCCTATAGAAGCTGTATTTTACATCCGATCGTTTTGAAATTTAGAATGGTAGAGTTTCTTGATCCATGAACCAACATTGCCGAATTTGAAGAAAATCGGTTTAGATTTAGCTATAGCTCCCATATATATGTTTCGTCCGATTTGGCCCTTTAGTCCTATAAAAGCTGTATTTTACGTCCAATCGTGTTGAAATTTAGAATGGTAGAGTTTCTTGATCCATGAACCAACACTACCGAATTTGAAGAAAATCGGTTATTAGCTATAGCTCCCATATATATGTTTCATCCGATTTGGCTCTTTAGATCCAATCGTTTTTATACCCTACACCACACTGTGGTACAGGGTATTATTTAAGTATAAAATGTCCCAAAAGTAAATTTATGTAAACAATTTATACATGAATTACAAAATTTATATATCAGAGTTATTCAATATTACGAGAGTGGTGTAGGGTATTATATAGTCGGCACCGCCCGACTTTAGCCTTTCCTTACTGGTTTTTTTTCTAGGAATGTGGGTATTATACGAGTATAGTCCGTATTATTTAATTTTAAACGGATTTCTTATAAATTGAAACTTTTACGAAAATAACTGCCATGGCAGTTGGAATAGGGCTGGTCGGCTCTGCCAGACTATAGTCTCTCTGTACTCTTTTTCATTGTCCACATATTTTTTATAGATTGCGATTGAAACTTTTATGAAAATAAATTGTTTTCATGGAGAGTTTCTATGAAAGTATAGCGATTTTAATCTAATTTTCTATACTGTATTAATGTGCAGTACCTTTGTGCTATATGTTGCAAATACAATAAACTGTCATATAAATTTTAGATTATATTCGAATACATTGCATGAACCAAGAAGCAGAAGAGTGCTCAGGACAGAACCCAAGCTGCAGCCAGAGACATTGTGTATGGAAGACCGACAGACAGACAGGCAGAACAGACCAACATTAAAGATCGAATTGCAGATAACAATAATAACCTTTTTATGGAATATAATCTCGTTTCCTCAACAACAACAACATGAACATCAACGACAACGATGACGACTACAACAAAGGTGTGTTTTCACTTCACTAATCCATAAGGAACGCTGGAGAGAGAAACCACGAAACAGACCTCGATTGACTGACGTTTAGACCGCCGTCGTCTTGGGTGAATCATGACGGCAGAGGGGAATTGAGAACCTCAACTTTTTCGCCTCTTTTTTTGCAATTAACAACATTTTCTTGGCATTTAGTTAAACATAAGTTTGCAATTTGAAACCATTTATGCCACGTACTCGTACTGACGACTGACACCCCTATGGCACGAATGCTGGCTCGTAAAACGGTACGCCTGTCTGTCCGTCTTCTGTTTATTAATGAAACTTAAGATTTAATGAAAATATCGAATTTCTTAAGATATTCAGACCGTACTACGTAGACGCCGCCGGGGTGCTCATATTTATTCGCCAGTGATAAAATAAGTTGATTGTACTTTTAATGGGAGAGCGAGTACGAATTCGAGTACGGTTAGGATTATTTAGATCATGCCCAGCTAACCAGTCATCCATCTATCCCATTCCCGTAAGTGAAGTACATTGATCTTCTCTTGGTTGCGGTTGAGTCATGAAATCAAAGTCAGAGTTACAGTTAATTTATTGACATTCGATCCTTTTTTTGTTCGATATGAGACTAAAGAGACTATGATCGGTTATTAAATACCACAAAGTGATGACTGCTGCTGTTGATTTGTTTGTTTAACAAATTCTTTAATTATTTTCTATTAGATTTCATAGAGTCAGTCATCGTACTCGTATTTCATATTTGTAATTAATATTGTTACGGTTTTGGTGAAATCTTTCAATTGGAAAATTATTGTTTAGTTTAAACGGGAAGTGAGTTATTTTTTTATTTTATTATAATATTTTAATTAGATGATGATGTATTTGTTATTTTTTCAATGAATTTACTGAGAAATGTGATTATAATACTCGTCGTTTTTGTTAGAATTATCTCATGTTTATGCTATATGATTATGTAATTTGCAAAAAAAAACTGAGGTTTTGTTACGTTTCTTTGTTACATGCGAATGAGATAATTTGGAAGTAATTATTATGGCTGGTTTAACAATTTAATGGGACATCCGGGATTTCTATGTGACATGTAATTTTAGGTTTCATAAAAACTGTTTATAATAATTATACGAAATTAAAAAAATTTATGTCTTGATTACACAGTACAACACAAAAAAAAAATAACAGTGTTCTGTCAATGGATTATGGTAGAGGAGACCAAAAAAATATATACGTATAACGGCGTTTTGAAAGATCACATCGGAATTTTATTTTAGGGGGGGGGGTTAAAGTTTTCCCCTTTGCTAGTTCGTGCAGAATATCGGTATATAAAACTATGTGTTCTGTTCATCTGAGGTGTAGGGTATCTTCAGCAACTTTGTAGCAAATGTTAAGGCCTATATTTTTGTGGAATATTTTAACCCTCTAGCTTCCCCCCATAACGGTGATTTTTGCCTATATTTTAATAAATCGTAAAAAACTCCCCTAAAAATGGGTGGGGCGGGGTTGAAATGTTCTACAAAAATGATGGCCATAAAATTTTACTATATATATCAGAACACACCAAAGCCCAAAACTTAACACAAACACCAAAAAGCCGGCCAAATTCAAGATTTCCTGTTAAGGGTTAATTTAGATATTATACCTATAGTGTTAGTACCAAAAAGGTCTTTAAAAATTGGATTTTTCGGGGTTGATGTGAGAGATGCAAAAAAATAATGATTTTATTTTACAATTAAATAATATTTATTTTATATTAAATTATATTTCAGGACTATAAACAAAAAATCTATTAATAACGCATTTACAAGGAGAAATACTTATTAAATACATAAGTTCATTTATTTTTAATTCACTTTTTTTCACTCTTGGCAATTTGACGCCATTATCAAACAATGTCCAACATAAATCTGTTATAAGTGACAAAATGCTCTTGCCTTTATAGCGTTTTTCAATAGGAAGACATATCTGATGGCACCGTTCTCCATGCTCATCAGTTTCAGTTGAAAACTGAAAATCAAAATATAAATATATATGTATAATCAAATATAAATCAAAACTTGTATTACCTTTAGACCACAGCATCAAACCGATATAGCAATTTCGGCATATATGTTTTGGCACCCATGGCTGATCTGGAAAAACTTCCAGTTCAAAATAAACTTAATATATATCCTCCACTTTGCTCGTAAAAAATTAAACCCTATGTTCCATAAGGGTATGCTTTCCACAGACGTAGCAAAACCAGTCAAGTTTTCCCAAACAGTCAGTCATTATTATTCTTACAAATTCCCTTGTAGACTATTGTAAGAAAATAAAAAGATTAACTGGTTGACCTACGATGTCAAACGTTAACGTTCATAAGTAACGTGCCACTCAAAAGTTCCGTTATGGTAATTTTAAGTCACAAAAATATAATGACAGAAATAATGAAGAAGAACAAAAGTACTCTTAGTAGTTGTTGAATAACAACCTTCTCTTCAGAGCTGGGAGAACCGACATATGCGAGGAATAACAAATTAACCCTTAACAAGCTATCTTAAATTTGGGCGTTTTTTTGGAGTTTGTGTTAAGTTTTGGGCTTGGTGTGTTCTGACACTTATAGTAAAATTTTATGGCCGACATTTTTGTAGAATATTTCAACCCCGCTCCACCCATTTTTAGGGGAGTTTTTTACGATTTGTTAAAATATAGGCAAAAATCACCGTTATGGGGGGAAGCTAGAGGGTTAATATATTCCACAACAATATAGGCCTTAACATTTGCTACAAAGTTGCTGAAGATACCATGCACCTCAGATGAACAGAACACATAGTTTTATATACCGATATTCTGCACGAACAAGCAAAGGGGGGAAACTTTAACCCCCCTAAAATAAAATTCCGATGTGATCTTTCAAAACGCCGATACACGTATAAATTTTTTTTTGTCTCCTCTACCAGAATCCACAGACAGAACCCTGTTATTTTGAAAAAAGTTTGAAATTGTTGTACAGTGTTATAAAAAGAATCGTAAATTTCTGTTGTAATAATTATGCGAAATACAGTTGAAATTAGAATAAACTAGACCAACGTCCAACAAATAACATTGTGCAGTACAGGTTCGATTCTACTACCAAATTGTAGTATAACCCTATAATCGGTTTGGCGAAATTGGATGGGCCTCTAAAGTTTCTGAAAATCGGTGGGCTCCTCGAAAAATGGGTCATCAGCTTATGTAGCTAAGAACAACGTTTGTTAACATTTTATGCGAAAATAAAAAAAATATCTGCACATTTTTTTGAAAAAGTGAAAGAAAAAAAATTAATTTTCTCTTTTCTTAGCATAACTTACAGGGACTCGTAATTTTTCACTAACAATATTTTGCAAAACTGTAGCCACGGTAAATCTGAACAACTGTTTTGAAGAAATTAATACAATCTCAACGTGTCTAGGCACCCTAATTACCTCAAAAAGACCACATTGTACCTGGAAAATGTTATTAATTCACTATTTTGTAACTCTAAAACTATTTTTTTTTTGGTGTTGGGTATGTTCAGCAACTTGTTAACCCTACATTTCCCCCATATATGTAAATGTAATTTTTGGCTCTATTTTAAGAAATCCTAAAAAACACCCCTAAATATGGGGATGGCGGGGATGAAATTTTCTACAAAAATGTTAGCCATCAAATTGTACTATGTGTCAGATCACACCAAAGTCCAAAACTTAACACAAAACCCAAAAAATTGTCAAATTCCCGTCATAAACTCTCCTTAGCCTGTTCGTGATGTTAGTCATACGACCTAGTGATCAAAGTATTAACGATATCGTTTTTTGGCGTTTTTTCAATAAGTGTTTATTTGTTGCATAGTGTAATCGGAACAAAAAAGCTTTGGAAATTTAAAAGAATTGACCATTAAACTAGTAAGGAAGGGCTAAAGATTTTCGTCTGCCTCAAGCTATGTTCGAAGTTGGAAAATAATGGTGCACTCCTTCTGCAAGTTTTCTGACAAAGGGTAATAATTTAGTGAAATATTGACTTAACTTCTATACTACTTCCATAATCCGTCCGTAATCTAATCCTATCGCATATAGTAATAGTATATTTATCACAAAAATTGTCAACAATTCTCAACAAAAAAATATGGAATTACATTTTAAGTACATACTTCCAAAGAAGAATTTAGTGCATTTTTTCGCACCCAAAAAAAAAAATCGTTTGCAAATGTTGTGAATATATTTATAATTTATGAAAAATATAAATATAATTGTTATTAAAACTAGATTTCTTGGAATTGTATTCGTTTGAAAAAAATTCAAAAATACAATTTTAATGAAAAAGATAACAACCACTGCGGGACTCGAACCCGCACACCCCTATTTAAATATTCCTAGATAAATCGAGCACCAAAGCTGTGAATGAGATCCAATACATATTTCGCAAGTTTTATTGAAAGTGTTCACATGAATCTCAGGACAGCAGTAATTCGAACTAGTTTGTGGGCGTGCGCGTTACAATGCGATGTTATGTTGCTGCAGCGCCAGGAGCCCCAGGTTCAACTCAAGGCAAGACCAAAATTTTCACTTTGAAAAATTAAATAAACAAATTTTCATTATTAATGTTAAAGAAAGAACGATTTTTTGCAAATATGTTAACATCCTAAGAGCATCCAAAAATAACATTTGCATTACTTTATGCCAAATAATGAATAAAATTGCGCTACAAGCCCATTTTAAATTAATCAATCGGTGAAGATACAATATAGAAGTTCTTCTGGATCGCAATAATTACATTTTCACCTACACAGTAGTTTCTTTAGTCCCTAGAGTCCAATTAAAAATTAGTGTAATTATCACTCCCCTTTTAGTACTTCCTACACAAAGGAACTAAATGGTACAAAAATTTAATAGCTCATAACTTGAATACCAATTACAATTTTTAGTCATTCGTGGGGACACAAAAAAAGCTATTTAGAGGGAGAGAAATCCTGATCCAGAGCGTCAATAAATCAATTGGTTAGTGACCTATAGATGTTTGCAATACCAAAGCTTGTACCAATATAGCCAAGAATAGTTTTAGGAAAAATAAAATATGGAATCCCGACTTGTTAAAAAATGTGGCATTATGTAACCAGATCCCATATAGACCAATATAGGGGATTTTTGGGAAAATAACAAGTAATTTCAGTCGGTTAAACGGACTAACGCATACCTCAAGTGACCATCAGTCGTTGGTCCAAAAGTGGGAAATCCTGTGCAAAAAACGGGATTTCGAAACAAAACGCGGGACTTTTTTCTAAATCATTGAAATAAATTCAGTATTGATTGATACTTTAAAGCTAAAATATATTTATGTCATAACAAATAATAATAAGACAAAAAATATTTGTTTTCAGTGAAAAACTAATTCCTTATTTCATGTGGAAAGCTACAATTCTAATTGGATTTCTTTAAATATTTTAAAGTCATTAAAATAAGGCAATTAAAAATTGTTCAAAAAGCAGGACTGACTTAAATTTAGGCGGGATGGATGGTCACCTCTAGATTGTGAGTAATATACTATGGTACTTCGGGTGGGTGATGACACAACTTTGAAAAGTTGTGTTGGAACGAATCTTTCAGTTTTTGTAGTAGCTTGACTACACCCAGGAAAATAATTGGTTGGAATTCGATTGTAACAATAAAAAAAATAGTACTAGCAACAAAAAGTATATTGCCTACACCGTGTGTCGGTTGTATTTATATATAAATAGTTGAAACAACAATAATAACATGGAAACGATCAAATAAAAATGCTTGCAGCTAAATCGATGTTTGTATCAAGCGAATTAAGATTGTTTTTTTTTTTCATTGACACTCGGTTAGTTGTGGTAACCAATTTTAAACTGTCATTATAGTACCATATGATCGATGTTTGGTTGTGACAACCAATGTTTTATTCTTTACAACAGAAATTGTATCAATAGACCAAAGATTATTGTTGCAACGAATAATTGGTTAATACAACAGAAAAAACATTAATAAGTAATCGTTTTTTGGTTAACCCAATAATTTTCCAAATTTGGAATAATCAAATGTATTTTGGGAAATACAACTGGAAGATTGGTTGCAGTTCTTGTGTTGATATATGACAAACAAAATATAAAACAAGTAAGAAAGTTTCAGTCAGGTAAACCGACTAAGGTATACCCTCACTTTGTGAGTAATGTAATATTGAATATTACTCGAATTATTCTGTCAATTTGTGTGGGAGGTACCAGAAGGGGTTTATCAAATACACCTATTTTTCGCTGAACATTAGATACTTTAAATTCATTGCACTGTGCCGAATTATAAGCATTTATGTGCACTGGTAAAAACGTTATGAGATATTAAATTGTGGGATGATTTGGGCATTTTGTGTGGGAGGTACAAAAAGGGGCGTGGCGATAACGCCCATTTTTCACAGGGCTATAGACACTATAAAAACATTACACTGTACAAAATTTCACGTATTTTTATACACTGGTTTTAATGTTATAAGCTGTTAACTTTTGGTGCAAAAAGGTACCTTTGTGTGGGAGGTACCAAAAAGGGCGTGGCAACAACGCCAATTTTTCCCTCGACTGTAGGTAATATAAAAGCATAATACTAGACAAAATTTCAAGTTTTTTTATACACTGTTATTAACGTTATAAGCTGTTAACTTTTGGTGCAAAACGGTGCATTTGTGTGGGAGGTACCAAAAGGGACGTGGCAACTTCGCCCAATTTTCTCGAGTTGATAGCGACTAATAAGCTAATACTATGTGTGGAATTTCAGAAGATTCGAATAAGTAGTATAGCAGTTATTAAATAATCAATTTTTCACAACATTTTAACCCTTTGTGGGGGAGGTACTAGAAGGAGTGGACCAATATGGCCCATCTTCGAACTTAGCCGGAGATAGAAAAAAATATTACCACATACCAAATTTGAATTCAATCGGTTACTCCTTTCGAGAGTTATCGTGCGCACCAGCCAGCAGACAGACAGACAGACAGACAGACAGACAGACGGACATTGCTCATTCGACTTAAAATGACCCAAAACGGTTTTCCTCCGAACATACTTGGGGTCTTAGGTCATTCCTTCGATGTGTTACACTTTTTTCCGTAGCAAATGATATATACCCTCGTCACACTAAAGTGAGGGTATAATTATTCGACATAAATGAATCTTCAAAATTTTGTTCAAGAACGGTGTGTGTAGTCAAATATAATTTTGTGCCGATAATAATGTGTGGATTGCAGAATATGTTGTGCAAAATGTTTTGCATAAATAAACAATAAAAGCAACAATCATGAAATTGAAAGCACGGGGTTAATCGATATTTGCATAAAAGTATTGTGTTTTTTTCTTTGGTATTACAATTTGTGTCAAATATTTCCACATCTCATAATAGTGATGAATTTGTAATATGGTATTTTTAATTTTGTTATGAATTGTTTGGTTTTTTGTTCAATAAATAAAACAAAAATTAATGAAAACTGTTTTTAATAAATTGTTGGTAGTATATGACTGAAAAATTGTCAGAACAACCAATGTTTTAAAACAGTTGGTTGTGGCAACATACAACAGATGATTTTAGCCACCATTTTCGTAGTTGGCGCATCCAAATATGATTGTTGTCAACATGGAAGCAGAAGTATACCACAACCAAAATGTTGGTTGTCCTGATGGAATCGCATGGTAGTAGACAGAGCTACCAAAATTCGGTTGGCAAATAATTCGGTTGAGGCAGCCAAACTGTATTCTGTGTGTATCAGTAAATGTTAAACCTACTAGAAGGAGTGGACATATATGGCTCACCTTCGAACTTAGCATGAGATGGAAAACATGTTTTCACATACCAGATTTGAAGGAACGCACGATAATTACTCCTTTCGAGAATTATCGTGCGTTCCAGCAAAATAGACGGACATAAGTAGCTTAAATGACTTAAAATTTCCTAAAACGGATTACCACCGAACATACATAGGTTCTTTGGCCATTCCTTTGATGTGTTACCTTAACTAACCTTTAAAAAACTTTAATTTAAAAAAATTTCCCCACCCTCGTTTTTTTTAATTTACACATATCACCAGATGCAACAGACTGTCGCAAATCAAAAACTATGGATGAGATACTAAGGTAGGTCTGGCTATTTTGGACATTTTGACATGTTTCAGCACACATGAATTTTTAGCAAAAATACATTTGCAATTTTTTTGCAAAACAAGAAAAATGTCAAAAACTGTCAGACCACATTTTTGTAATATTCCATAAATGGAATGGTTCGTCACGTTACCTCTCAAACGACTACAAGTTTTTAAAAATCGGTTAAGCCGTTCAAAACCAATTAATACTTTCGTAAAATCTAAAAATTAATTTTTCTAAATTTTTATATTTTCAAATCCCCATAAAATTTTGGAACAAATATTAAAGCCCAAAAATATTTTTTTTTCTAACTTTTTTACGGCAGAGGGAATCATTGGTCCACATTTGTTAAAAAATTAGGCCGGCCATAATGTTACAGTCAACGGGGAACACTATAGAGCAATGATGAATGACTTTTTCGTGCCTAAATTGGAGGTCGACGATCTTTGGTTCCAACAAGACGGCGCTACATGCCATACAGCCAACGAAACAATCAATTTATTGAAGGAAACTTTTGGTGAGGGCATTATCTCGCGTCGTGGGCCTGTGGCGTAGCCTCCAAGATTGTGCGATTAAACACCGCTGGACTATTTTTTGTTGGGGGGATATGTGAAGTGACTTGTCTACGCAGATAAGCCCGATACGATTGACGCCTTGGAAGAGAATATTCTGCGCGTTATTGCTGACATACAGCCCCAAATACTGCAAAAAGTGTCGAAAATTGGGCCATTGGCTGGAATTTGCCACTATGCCATTTGCCCGAAATAATTTTTTAAACATAATGGCAAACCCTTATCTTTATAGTAAAACGTAATTCTTGGCCAAAGCATTAAATTATATGCGTTTTATTTCTTCTTGAAAACCACACGTATAAAAAAACACCCTTTATATAAATATATGCGTTCCAAATACATTTTATTGATTTTCAAATAATATTTATTTGCTCAGATGTATATAATAATACTTAACGATTTGTTTTCCAAGTATATTTTTTTCGATCCAAACATATCTGAAAAGCCAATTTTGCCCTTGTAAATGTTTCAATTGACCTGGTTGAAATTTATGAACTTATATTCCACATTGCACTAAATCGTCCCTAGTGAAAATGAAGGCACATCGGTCCATGTGTTGGTGTAGACTTGGCGCTCTATAGGACTTCTTTTTTCCATTGATCTAGCTAAATTTTAAGCATTCTTGCTTTATATTGTATTTAATTGTCCCTAGTGAAATCGGTCCATGTTTTAATATAGCTCTCTTGTAAAGGTCCCTTACGAGGCACTCTAAGGGACGCAGTTTTTAACCGATCATGCTGAAATATAAGCATTTGTACTTTATGGTGCATTAAATCGTCCCTAATGAAAATGGAGCAATACGGTCCATGTTCGGATATAACATCCATATGAAGGTCACATACAATTAAAGGTAAATAATAAGGTTTAATAGTATTGAATAACTAAGTAATAATGAAATAATTTTGAAAAATGTCCTTACAATATTTATTGCATAACTCTTCCAGAATTCAAGAGTTATGCAATAATCTGAATCGGTGAATCTG
Organism: Eudasyphora cyanicolor; assembly: GCA_963930755.1. Taxonomy (NCBI): domain Eukaryota; kingdom Metazoa; phylum Arthropoda; class Insecta; order Diptera; family Muscidae; genus Eudasyphora; species Eudasyphora cyanicolor. The sequence goes on from OZ005734.1 coordinate 336,098,283, forward strand.
AATCGCTTATCAGAATGTCTTCCTCACGTTTTTTTGATATAAGTGTATTTTAATGTTTTTGCTGATATTGAGTTTTGACAATACTTGAGGTTATTCAACGTCACATTGACTCACTATTCCAGAGATTAACTTGAAGATAACATGGTGCTAACGTAAATAATTTATCAGATCATTTCAACATTATCATATTTAGCAGATAACTGCTAAAAAACTATCATGCAAAATTCCAGACCCATAGCAACTATTCTTTGGTCTGGAAAATCAATAAAAATTGCTTTAAATATTTTATATTTTGAAATATGTATATTTAACTTCTAAAAACTAAATTAATCTTGGGAAACTGCAAGGCGCAGATGTATCATATTTAGTCTAACTTTCAAAATATATTTTAGTTGTTCTTGTGTGCAAAAATAATTGAAGTGTGAAATGCTAAAACGCACTCAGAAAATATTATTTAATTTCAGAAAAAATCAGAGAATATCAAAAAGTACTTTGGTTAAGTTCACTGACGTTAGCCAAGGCCTCAGTGTACATTCACTGCTAAAAAAACTCATTAAAATATATCTCCCCAATATGGCAACATTTCCGATATAAAAGAAGCCCGATAATGTAATGTCATCGTATGTAAATTGTTTTGTGTTTTGTCTCTCTCGCCCAAAAGACTCTGACATGACTCGTACACGACGCGCTTGTTGCGTATTTAAAACATTTGTCTCTGGCGATAAAGAACACCAGAGCCAGCCACAAAGCGTTTAAAAAGATGTAAAAAGGATGTGGGCGTGTATCTTGACATAGTCGTCGTCGAGGCTGTTGATGAGACTGGTAAGCAGCAACAGAGTTTCACTTTGGCCTCAGAGGTAAGTACTGCACGGGCCGCCGGGGGGCGTACAAGAGGCGAAAGTGTCTGCATAATTTTGTATACACTTTGCAGATGATACTTAAAAAGAAAAACAAGATGTACGAAAAAAGGTGCGTACGCAAAATCTTATTTAGACGGAAGGAAGGAGGGATGGGCGAACGGTGATGTTGATGTGGATGATGATGATGGCGCACAGTGATCCGCATATAAAGCTCAAATCGTTAGCGCTGTGTTTACATTAGAAAAAATAGATTTTTTAAACGTAGGACTAAAATTGACTCATTGTTTATTATTTGCCATAATATTTTATAAAAAACAATGTTTTGTGTTATTACGTATAAGCAAAATACCGCTCTCCTGTCAAAAAAGGTAGCCATACACTGCATTGCCAGTTAGTGAAGACGTAACGTCACCCTTGCCTATGTCCCCCGTACAATATACAACATTTCTTATAACATCCAAATCCTCTTCATATTCTGTCCCGATCTTTTTACGAGGAACACAAGAACACTGTGCCACACTGCCTATGGAAATCTCATTGCTTTCGACTATAGGTGAATCTCTGTTTTCTCCTCAACTTGCGGGTCATTAAGTTTCTGCCTTTATTTCTTTTCGGGAATGAACAACTTCCAGGCAATCTTTTCATTTCATGGTAATTATGTGTGTGTCGTCTCTTAGGTGCGAGCGCACATATGGTTATGCAAAAAATATATAAAAAAACAACAAAAACTCAAGAACATTACCATATGTCGTTAAAACGACAGACATGGAGATCTTTTTCTGCACATGCTACGAGTAAAATCCAAAGTTAGATGGAAGGGGTTCGATTGTGTTTTGTCTGGATTTCTAGGTTTTTATGTTTGTGTTTTGCTTTCAATTAGCATAAAATGGAAAAAGTGTGTGAAATCTGTATAATTCTCATTAAATTGTGAAAAAATGATTCCTTGAACTATGTATCATCGTCAGGGGTAATGTCAACGTAGAACATTAAGTGTTGATAACCTTGAAATTTCTGCTACAGACAAATAAAAACATTTCAGTTTATTACACTTTTTCGATTTTTTTTCTCTATTACTTTTCCATTGACATTTATATTAGCACTTTATGAGTTTAGTGGGTAAAAGAATAAAGTCAGATAAACCAACATCAACAGCGGAAAAATCAAGAATTGTGTTAATGACTATTGCTTTTCAATTACGGTGATATCTAAATCCAAAGCGGCTTTAAAATGAAGATCTTTCCAGACCCAGGAAAATAATAATCTTACAGTAAAGTATCTGCTGTTGAGAGAATTGCATTTGTCTGAAATTTTGTTGATATTAAATTTTTTTGTGGAAAATTAATCATAATTAAATTTTTTCTAAAAAAATTTTTGAAATTGATTTTTTAAGAACATTTAAAACTGTCTTTTTTTTAGAAAATTCTTTAATATATTTTTTCTGCCAAATATCGTTCAAATTTCATTTCTTGAATTACATTTATTCTAGAAAATTTTATTGAAATTTTAAAGAATGATGAGTGGAACGAAATTTTCTGTTAAAATTGAATTTTGACATAATTTTCTAGAAAAAAATTAATTTTCAATAAAAAATTTTCGAGAACATTTTCATAAAAAATTCTGTCATGACGATATTTTCTAGAAAAAAATTAAAAAAAAATATATAGAAAAATCTAAATTTTTAAGACGAAATAATGTAATAATAAAAGTATAAAAATACAAATTTTTACAACATTTTCTATAAAAATGTGATTTCTATTAATTTTTTTATAAAAACTAAATTTTGCTGAATTTTTCTATAAAAATGCAATTTCCACGAAAAAAATAAAATTTCAATAATAATGTATTTTTTGGACAAAATTTTTAGAAAATGCTGTTTTGACGTAAATTTCTAGAAAAAATAATTTTGAAAAACTAGATTTTTTTTTTAGAAAAAAACAAGTTTGGCAAAATTTTTTAAAAATGCGAATTTTGACAACATTTTCTATAAAAATCCATTTCTATTACTTTTTTTATAAAAATTAAAAAATTTGCAAGAAAATTGAATTTTTTGAAAAATTTCGTTGAAATTACATTTCCTTAGTCAAATTGAATTTTGACACAATTTTTTTAGAAAAAACAAAATTTTCAATAAAAATGTATTTTCGAAAACATTTTTAAAAAATGCAAATTGCTTATACATTTTACGGTGATATCTAAATCCAAAGCGGCTTTAAAATTAAGATCTTTCCAAACCCAAGAAAATAATAATCTTACAGTAAAGTATCTGCTGTTGAGAGAATTGGATTTTTCTGAAATTTTGTTGATATTAATTTTTTTTGTGGAAAATTAATCATAATAAAATTTTTTCTAAAAAAATTTTTTGAAATTGATTGTTTAAAAAAAATTTAACTGTCTTTTTTTTTTAGAAAATTCTTTAATATATTTTTTCTGCCAAATATCGTTCAAATTTCATTTCTTGAATTACATTTATTCTAGAAAATTTTATTGAAATTTTAAAGAAAGATGAGTGGAACGAAATTTTCTGTTAGAATTTTGACATAATTTTCTAGAAAAAAATTAATTTTCAATAAAAAATTTTCGAGAACATTTTCATAAAAAATTCTGTCTTGACGATATTTTCAAGAAAAAACTTAAAAAAAAAATATATAGAAAAATCTAAATTTTTAAGACAAAATAATGTAATAACAAAAGTATAAAAATACAAATTTTTACAACATTTTCTATAAAAATGTGATTTCTATTAATTTTTTTATAAAAACAAAATTTTGCTGAATTTTTCTATAAAAGTGCAATTTCCACGAAAAAAATAAAATTCCAATAATAATGTATTTCGACAAATTTTTAGAAAATGCAGTTTTGACGAAATTTTCTAGAAAAAATAATTTTGAAAAACTAGAATTTTTTTAGAAAAAAACATTTTTTAAAAATGCGAATTTTGACAACATTTTCTATAAAAATCCATTTCTATTAATTATTTTATAAAAATTAAAAAATTTGCAAGAAAATTGAATTTTTCTGAAAAATTTCGTTGAAATTACATTTCCTTAGTCAAATTGAATTTTGACACAATTTTTTTTAGAAAAAAACAAAATTTTCAATAAAAAAGTATTTTCGAAAAAATTTTTAAAAAATGCAAATTGCTTATACATTTTTTTTTAAATTTCAATTTTGAAAATTAAATAAAAATTCGATTTATATTAAAATTTTTATACAAATTATTATTTTCTGATACTCTTTATAAAAATGCAGTTTCCACGAAAAAATGGAATTTTTTTAATTAAAAATTACATTTTGAAAAGCTTGTTGAAGTGTCAACAGCTGATCTTTAACAGCAGCGACCCCCAGGTGTTCTACTTCGCATGCAACAACATCGCCCCCTATCGATAGCGGTTGAAAATAAGATATCTGTGATGGTAACGCCGTCACAGTGACATATTGGTAGCCAGTTGTAAACTCACCCGCAAAACATACGGCTCACGGCCAAAATAAAATCAAAATAATTGAAATAAAAAATAACTTTTGCGTTTCACTTTTTTAACTTACGGCACTCTGGCGCGGAGTTGAACAAAGCTATATAGAAATTTTGATAAAATTTTTTAAAAATACCAATTTTAACAACATTTTCTGTATACATTCGATTTCTAATTAAATTTTTCAGAAATTCTCTATAAAAATGCACTTTGCACGAAAAAACTAGAATTACAATAATAATGTATTTTCGAAAAAATTTTTAGGAAATGCATTTTCAACGAAATTTTCTAGATAATTTAAATTTCTAAGAAATTCTCTGGAAATATAAATTTTAACGAAATAACGAATTAATAAAATTCAATTTTTTAATAAAATTCAATTCAATTTGTTAATAAAATTGAATTTTATTAGAAAAAAACTATATTTTCAATAAAATTTTCCATAAAAAAAATAAATTAAATTTTTCAGAGAAATACAATTTCAACGAAAATTTAAATAATAATGTATTTTTGACAAAATTTATAAAAAAATTAATTTAGACAAATTTTTTTAGAAAAATAAATTTTGTCAGGCTGCATAATTTTGACAATATTTTGCATAAAAATCCCATTTCTGTTAATTTTTTTTTATAGAAATAAAAGAAATTTTAAAGAAAATAGTATTTTTTTGCAAAATTTCATTGAAATTATATTTTTCCAGAAAATTATATAATTTTCTAGAAAAAAACTTAATTTTCAAAAATACATTTGTATATTAGGAAACATTTTGAAAATAATTTAACCATAATGAATTTTCTAGAAAAAATATTAAAGAAATTTTATAGCAAAATGCAAATTTTTTAGCAAAATGCAATTTTTTTACAAAAAATAAGTTTTGACGAAAATTCTCTATAAAAAATAAATTTCCACAAAAAAAAAAATAAAATTGCAATAATAATATATTTTCAACAAAATTTTTAGAAAAGAAATTTTGACGAAATTTTCTAGAAAAGTGAACATTGAAAAGCTTTAGAATTTTGTTAGAAAATGCAAGTTTGACAAAACAATTTTAAAAATTCGCAACATTTTCTATAAAAGTTCATTTCTATTAAATTTTTTATAAAAATAAAAAAAATGAAGAATTTTGAAAGAAAATTGCATTTCTCTGCAAAAATTCGTTGAAATTACATTTTTCTAGGAAATTGTATACAAAATTTCATCCTAATAACATTTTTCTACAAAAAAATTTTGAAATTGATTTTTTAACAAATTTTTTTAAATCTTCCTTTTTCTAGAAAATTCCTACAAATTAATATTATATTGTTGAAATAAGATTTTTCGACCAAATATCGTTGAAATTTCTTTTCTGGAAATTAAATTTATTCTGGAAAATTTTGTTGAAATTTCAAAAGTAAAAAACCTGTAGAAAAATGGAATTTTAAAAAAAATATATTTTTGACGGAATTTTTTAAAACTACCAATTTTGACAAAATTTTCTTTAAAATTTCGAATCTACTAATTTTTTTATAAAAATTAATTTTTTTGAAACCTCAAATTTTCGACAACATTTTTATATAGATCGATTTTGACAAAATTTGAAAACCTATAGATCATTTAAAAAAAAATCAATGTAGACGAATTTTTTTAAAAATATAGAGGTTGACAATATTTTCTATAAAAATTTCATTTCTGTTAAATTTTTTATAAAAATAGAAAATGAAAAAAATTGCGTTTTCCTGCAAAATCTAGTTGAAACTACATTTTACTTTTCATTTTTCATCATAATTTAATTATTGTAAAAAAAAATTGGAAATTCATTTTTTAAGAAAATTTCTTCTGCCTTTTTCTAGAAAGTTCCTTCAAATTGGTATTTTTCTAAAAAAAATACTGTTAAAACAGAATTTCCCTACCAAATATGGATTAAATTTTTTTGTTGAAAATTTCGTCCACATTTCATTTCACAGCAAAATATTGTTGACATTGCATTTATTTTAGAAAAATCGTTGAACTTTATTTATATAAATTTTTTTTCTCTACAAAAGTTCTTGAAATGTAATTTATTGTATACAATTTTGTTTAAATTTCAAAGAAGGATGGGTCTATGAACCCCGATTAAAGGTCGATGAAGGCAATTTTCTGGAGAAATTAAATTTCGAAGACATTTCAAAAAAAAATTAAATTTCAACGAAACATTTTCTAGAAAAATTGAATTTCTAACAAGTTATCTAGAAATATATATTTCAACGAATTTTTTTGGTAAAATATAATATTTAAAATAATTTTTTAGAAAAAAAGCAAAATTTGCAATAAAATGTACTTGGGGAATATTTCCAAAAATAAAATCTATCAAGATGAAAGTTTTTAGAAAAAAATAATTTTTTTACGAAATTTTTTACAAATACCAATTTGACAACATTTTCGATAAAAATGCAATTTCTGTTAATTTTTTTTAAATAAAAAATGAAGAAATTGCAAGAAATATTCATTTAGGCAAAATTTTCTGGAAAAATAGAATTTCGTAAATTCTGAACGAATCAGCTGGTCGAATATGCTGTATGGAAATCAGTATACTTGATAAGCTAAACTGAGTCGTTGGGGTAAGCGGATTATTAGGCATGTTTTCGTTACAAGCTAGCATTTTTAGTTTAGCACTTTGCAACGAAAACAACTGACGTCCACTAACTGGCACGTAAGCAATAAGTGGCGGATTTTCACTATCTGGTAGCAATGGTGTCATGAGTTGCGAAGAAAGAACAGTGCGAAACAGACAATAAATTCGTGAAAAGTATTATTAAAACATATATTTACTATTCTATTGTCAATTGTTTACACTCTTTTTGCAAATATTAAAATAATTTCCCATTTTTGTTCTTCTTCTTCCCGTTAATTCACAATAATTGATAACATCTCTCCAAAAATGGGATGCAATATTGCTAAACATAGGGTGCCCAATCTAGCAACATCATACTCGATTAAGACAGGAACACAAGCACCAAACTTCATCGGGAACTAATAGTGCTTAAAAGTGCTTAGCTCCCCATACAAATTAAGCACGTATGGTGTAACGAAAACACGACTATTATGAAAATAAATTGAGAACATTGAGTACTATCATTTGAGCATTTATCGCCCTTTATTGAAAATGAGACCGATTTTGTTATCATTGAATGTTTCTATAAAAATAGAGAACCTATCATAAGTCAAATTGATAGCCAAAGGCAAAAATCCCACTGTTGGGATTTCCATGAACACTCGCTTTGACATAAATTCTAATGTTTATGACCATATTTCACTTGACTTATTATCCATCGTCCACCGGTTGTTGTCGTCCATCCACAGCACCTGAATCATAATAGAAATGCCAAACAATAACACCTTTAGTGTTTAATGTTGAATGCAAAACACCGAGCGAAAAAACGTGTCAGGAAAACATACTCTTAAAAAAAAAAACAAATACACACTGAACACTTGTGTGCCCATGTAAATGCCCTTTAGACAGACAATTTGTCTGGCAAATATACACCGGTAACTTACTCTACTATTATGGCAAATGTCTGTATGTCCGTCCGTCTGTCTGGTGGGCTATCCGGAGCATTTTGTACTTAGAGAGGTTGATTTTTGTTTTCTATTGCCACCTTGCAACTGCTATGACTATGAACGGCTATGGCTAATTGTCGAAATGACGTAATTGCTTCCTCCCAACTCCCAATAGACAACTAACCCACTACCAGTTAGCAGTTAGAGTCAGACGTTGAACGTTGATGACGACGGCGACGACTACGAGCAGTTAGTTCACTCATGTTAATCACCGTCGTGCGACTCACTGAATGTGAACATAGGTCGTTAGGTTTTTTTTGATGTTTTTGTTTTCCACAAAAACACTTCAATTGAAGGTACGTCGTCGCCCATATATAGTCATATGAACCTACAAATTTATTAGGGTGGTCCAAATAGACAAACAAATTTAATATTTTGAAAACTGTACACTGAAATTAAATTTGATTAGTTTGTCGTTATTGTCTTAAAGAAATCGGATAGTATCAAGAGAAAAATCTATGTATGTATAAAAAACATTATTTGGTCCCAAAATTCTGACAAAATATAAAAATTTTGACCTGATCCGACAATTGATAGCTTATAATTAAAACATCGTACTCAATCCATTTTTTTCGCTTAGCTGCATTGCACTAAAGTGCCTTTTGTCAATATCTCTACAAAAGGATACATTTACTCGTGGGTTCAATTTTATTAGTGGAAAATTCAGTTAATATCACTATTTTTTTAAGTCACTTATAGTCATTGTGCTCATAAACATATTACATTTAACTGCATTTAAGATAAAATGCTCTCTCTGTTTTTCGTTGTAAGTGATTTTTGTTTACTGTTATTTTATGGCAACTATTAACTTTTAATTAAACAGTTTAACAGCCAATTCCACAATCTCCGGTTACACTACAGTTAGAGCTAACCTACAGTTATAGCTGTCAAATTGTATGATATTTTTATTTGTTAACTGTGAGTAAGCTCTAACCGGAGGTTGCGAAATTGGGGGTTAGTAAATAATAAATGTGAAATATATTTGAAAAAAAAAAAGATTTTTTATAAATATACATTTGGTGCTCATAAATTTACTTAAAGTGCACATAAAGGCTGGTATGTGAATATAAGTGTACATTTGTGCAGCTAAGTGTATTCCGCAGAAACGCATTTTTCACTTAAGTGCCAAGATGCCTTGCTGGGTACTGTTTAAGGGTATCTCTTAAATACCAGTGAAAGCGTCCGACGTCTGACAAAGTGTAGTTAGTTGTGTCCACAGAAAACAATAGGATGAAATTTAAGAGATACCCTCTATGCTAGCTGTGTCGAATTGGCACTATAATCGTCTTACTGAAAATACTATGCGCATTGTGATGGATATATTTGGGTCTGGTCCGAAAAAGTGCATCCAGCGCCTTAAAAATCACAGAAATGCCCACAAAGTCATAAAATATCCGAAAGTAAAATATTGAAAAAATGGCAAACAAATCGTATGGCCATTAAATTATTAATTGAGCTAACTTGACTAAACGAATGATGCAGAAGTTCTTATTTTTGGGGGCTACTTTCAGTCGAATTCTTAATTGAGTCATAAATCAATGAGCTGAAAAATGCTGTACTGTGTAATGTTTATTAATAAATGTAAGGATAAAAAGGTATACAATAAGAGTAGTTTTTCATATGACAATTATATAAGGATCTAAAGCAATATCTAGATTACATAGAACAGGGTGACTCCAATACACCCCTTCGTGACGTGCATATACAACGACCTGTGTTCGCTGATTGAGTTGCGTCGAAAAATAATCTTTAGCGATGAGGCCCATTTATTGATAAATGGGTCGTCAACAAACAAAATTGTCGAATTTGGGACGATACCCATACGCGAGCGCTATAGGTCAATGATTACAAATTTATTTTGGTCTGAATTTGATGATATGAACACCAATGACATGTGGTTTCAACAGGACGGCGCTACGAGCCACACAGCTCGTACCGCTTTGCACATTCTGCACGAACGATTTGAGGTGATGAAAACTGACCACCAAGTTCGATTTTTATCCCCTCACCTTAGAGGAGGGTATATCATTTGCTACTAGCCAAAGTGTAACACATCGAAGGAGTGACCTAAGACCCTAAGTATGTTCAGCGGATATCCGTTTTGGTCATTTTAAGTCGAATGAGCAATGTTCGTCCGTCCGTCTGTCTGTCTGTCTGCTGGCTGGTGCGCACGATAACTTTCGAAAGGAGTAACCGATTGACTTAAAATTTTGTATGTGGTAATATTTTCTTCTATCTCCGGCTAAGTTTGAAGATGGGCCATATTGGTCCACTCCTTCTAGTACCTCCCCCACAAACGGTTAACATTTAGTGAAATATTGATTATTTAATTACTTCTACGAGTATACTACTTATTTGAATCCTCTGAAATTCTGCACATAGTATTGGTTTATTAGCCACTATTACCTCGAGGAAAACGTCCCTTTTGGTACCTCCCACACAAATGGACAATTTTGAACCAAAAGTTAATACCAGTACATACAAATACCTGAAATTTTGTACAGTGAAATGGTTTAATAGTACCTATAATGCAGTGAAAAATGTGCGTTATTGCCACGCCCCTTTGGGTACCTCCCACACAAATGGACCATTTTGTACCAAAATTTACCAGCTTATAACTTTAATACCTGTGCATACAAATACTTGAAATTTTATACAGTGTAATGCTTTTATAGTACCTAAAGTCCAGAGAAAAATGGGCGTTATTGGCACGCCTCTTTTGGTACATCCCACACAAATGGACATTCAAAGTCAACAAAACCCACGGATGCGCACCATTCAGCGATGCCCTGGCGGACATATTCCATAAATAATGGTATCAATTGGCCTTTTAAACAAAACGAATAATGTTGGTGATATCTCGCACATACTTTGCTTTATATAAATTTAACAAGTAAGAAAGTTTCAGTCGGGTAAACCGACTAAGGTATACCCTCACTTTGTGAGTAATGTAATATTGAATATTACTCGAATTATTTGTCAATTTGTGTGGGAGGTACCAGAAGGGGTTTATCAAATACACCTTTTTTTCCTGAACATTAGATACTTTAAATTCATTGCACTGTGCCGACTTGTAAGCATTTATGTGCACTGGTATAAACGTTATGAGACATTAAATTGTGGTATGATTTGGGCATTTTGTGTGGGAGGTACAAAGAGGGGCGTGGCAATAACGCCCATTTTTCACAGGGCTATATACACTATAAAAACATTACACTGTACAAAATTTAAAGTATTTTTATACACTGGTTTTAATGTTATAAGCTGTTAACTTTTGGTTCAAAAAGGTACCTTTGTGTGGGAGGTACCAAAAGGGGCGTGACAACAACACCCATTTTTCCCTGGACTGTAGGCAATATAAAAGCATAATACTGTACAAAATTTCAAGTATTTGTATACACTGTTATTAATGTTATAAGCTGTTAACTTTTGGTGCAAAATGGTGCATTTGTGTGGGAGGTACCAAAAGGGACGTGGCGACTTCGCCCATTTTTCTCGAGTTGATAGCGACTAATAAGCTAATACTATGTGTGGAATTTTAAAAGATTCGAATAAGTAGTATAGCAGTTATTAAAGAATCAATATTTCACAACATTTTAACCCTTTGTGGGGGAGGTACTAGAAGGAGTGTACCAATATGGCCCATCTTCGAACTTAGCCGGAGATAGAAAAAAATATTACCACATACCAAATTTGAGGTCAATCGGTTACTCCTTTCGAGAGTTATCGTGCGCACCAGCCAGCAGACAGACAGACAGACAGACAGACGGACGGACATTGCTCATTCGACTTAAAATGACCCAAAACGGATTTCCTCCGAACATACTTGGGGTCTTAGGTCACTCCTTCGACGTGTTACACTTTTTTCCGTAGCAAATGATATATACCCTCGTCACACTAAAGTGAGGGTATAAAAACAGGAATCTTAGTGAAAGGCTCTACATATCTTGTATAGTTTCCCCAATCATAGTTTAAGAATTGGAAATTAAAACATTTGCCGCACTCTTGCAGAAACCACTCTAGGTTAGGTTTAGGTTAGGGTGGTAGCCCGTGTTAACATAGACCAATTGAGGTCCCTAGTGCCACAACAGGTTTAGATATCCCTAATCAGAGCTAGCTTGTTTGTTACACAAAGTTATAAATAATATCGGTACTGGCAAAATCTATCCAATTTCCTAGAAAGACCGACCTCAGAATATCCAGATATTATTCACTCACTCACTGCGGGACAGTAACAAAGCAGGTTCTCAGTACTCTCCACATCTTTCTAGTCACCATAGCTTCTGCAGAACTCACAACAACGGAGATAAAATATCACCTCGCTCTCAAGAGCGATGTGATATTTTGACCTTCTCAGGTCATATATTGGCCAGATTCGTCTAACTACCCTAGAGTAGAATTGTGTAGTTTGCGAACGAACTAGTTCGATTGAACGGGTCAGTTTACTGAACGGTACGAACTAGTTCACACAAGTGGTTCTTTTTAGTTAAATATTTTTTTCTTCAACCATTCATGTTCAAATCAGATTCTCATAATAGGGGCTGATTTGAACTGGTAATCTACTGAACGAAATGATCTGGTGAATTAAAGTGAGATGGTGAGCTGATGAACTAAAGTGAACTAATGAACTAAAGTGAACTGATGAACTAAAGTCAAGTGGTAAACTATAGTCAACTGATTAACTAAAGTGAGCTGGTGAACTAAAGTGAGTTGCTTAACTAATCAGCTGGTGAACCAAATGAACGAAATGGTTGACTTTATTGTACTGAGTTAAAATGACCGATCTCTATAAAGAATTCAAGTGCCCAACTCTACACTAGAGTGGTCGATTTCTATCCATATCTCACTTGATTGCCTCTTGTCTAATCCAAAGCTAGCATGTGGACAGTGTCGCAACAATATATGTAAATTCTTTAAGAATTTTAATCCCTTCCCTAGTAAGTTCATCGGCTTTGCAGTCACCGGGATATCCATAGGCCCATGTAACCATATGGGTTTATAGATGGGGAATTCAACGACAAATCGACGGTTTCAAAAAAATTTCGGTTTTGATTTTACCCAATTTTTTTATATATTTTAGTACACCTGAAGAAATGCTTTTTGGAATTTTCTGATTTGATTTTTTAAATATGATATCTTAAAAAAACGGTTGTATTGCCATAAAAGTGTATGTTGGGCACCTATAGTGTTTTTTTATCAGGTATCTGTTTTGTCGAATACTTCACCTAAAAATCCATCGATTTCAACTACTTTTGATACATAGTTATTTTTGGGGGGAGATTATCAGGTGTAAGGGGATCAGCGGGGGTGGCGGGTGTTCTGGAAGAAATACTTCCTGAAGTGACTCCTTTATTTTGATCTTTGGAACATCTGAGCGTGGAACATAATCCGAAGCCTTCAAGTCACAAGCACAGTGGCTAGCAGCGAAATTTTTTTTTTAAAAAATTAAAGAAATATATAAATAATTTTAGGCCCACTTCCATCAAAAGCTAATATGATAGAGAGTTTTAAAATATAAAAAAATAGCAAAAATCGGAGAGTACACACTATTTAAAAAATGACATTTAAATTGTAAAACTTAAAAATCGCACACTAAATATTTTTTCTGAAAAGTACCGAAAAATACCAACATTTTGAAAAAAGATTTTTGAAATCGGACCATTTCAAAAAAAAGATTTTTCAAATCGGACCATTTCAAAAAAAAGAGTTTTTAAATCGGACCATAACTTAAGAAGTTATGACCAAAAACCCGATACACTGAGTGATATCTTAACGAACTGGAAAAATTAAAACGAAAATTTTTTGAAACCGTCGATTTGTCGTGGAATTCCCCATATGTTAAACTGTTTAACGATTTCGTTAAGAGATCTGCGGCAGTCGAGGGCTGTATGTGAATTTTGGGATATAGCCTTCAGAGATTAAATGGCAACCTGGCTGTTTGAGTAAATGACGTCACTATTTTGCGACTCAGCCACTTGGCGACTTCCCTTATTGCCATTATTTCGGCTTGATCAACACTACTTAAGAATAAGTTCTTTATAGTGTAATCCGAAGCCAACCTTCTCAGCAAGCTTCGAACCATCAGTATAGAAGTGAATCTACTTTATAGTTCCAGTTATTCTGCCAACCCATTCCTCTCTGTCCGGTATCTTAGTGGTAATGTTTCTTTCGAAGGTCTACGAGTATACCGTTGGTCTATAGTCCACTTGGTAGGTTACCATTGCACTACGATTTGATATCCTCATGTGGTCAAAGTTCTTTAATCTTAATGCCCCTCTGGTTGCAGCTTCTCCAGCTGCAACCAGAGGGGTTACCTTATTTCTGATAGGGCATAATAGACAAACGGCTGAAGATTTAACCTTGATGATGGTAGTTCTTGTCGTTATATAAAATTATGTTTCAAAAATTTGTAAATTTCTCCAATTTGCCGATGCATATTTTTTTTGCATATGCGATTTTTTATTAGCATAGGCATTTTTCATTCAACATGTGCACATTACAGTTTGCATATGTTGTACATATTCCCATGCATAATTTCTGCATATAAAATACATATATGGAATATGCAGATTGCATCGAATTTAGAATGCAAAAATACACCCAATACTAAAATATGAAATTGTTCGGATGACAAATAAAGACTGCATATATTTCCGCTGTCTAGTTATCAGTTGCCGTCCACCAAACCACAATAGTATTGTGCGAAATTCCCCAAAATTTGGATAAAATCAGGATATTCATTGCACATAAAAGAGAAATACTTATAAAGAAATTGTTTTCTAGGACTATTTAATGCAGATGTGCTGATTTTGGGGTGCTTAAAAGCGAGTTGCATATAAGTGAGAATTACGTATATCCAATGGACGATTTTGAGAGAGGCCTCAAGGACGTTGGACTCCATATCTTTCCCATACATTTGGTCTGAAGGACAAATTTAAGTTACCCAATTAAATGGTGAAAATTCTATCGACATATGATAACAAACGTAATGTCTCTATTAAACAGCTAGAGATGAAGCAATCGTCTGCAACCCTTTTTTAGAATATTTTGTATATATATAATACTTTTCCATATTATGCGGGACTACCCTAATATTTTAATCTATACATGGCAAAGTTCGAAAAAACAGTATTTTCACTTCCACTATGAAATGGAGCTAAACCTGAACTGTTTTCTTTTAAATTTGTTGGGTACTACTGACCGGGTCTGGGGGCAAGTCACAATTGCGCTAGTTTTTATTAATGCTATTGTTATTGTTATTACTGTTTGGCTGTTGCTGTCGTTTTTTTTTCAATTTGTAATTGTTTTTATAAAGTTAATGAAATTAACATTGCTTTTTTTCAATAATCCATGAAGTGGAAACGTAACGAATACACAGCAAATAAATCCTCTGTGAACCGAAAGAAAAACGTGTTTAAAAGTTTAGATGCACTCCATACATTAATTTATCAATTGCAGTGCGGCAGCAATTGATGTCGTCATTTTTATCTGTAATCGAACAGGTGTAGGTAAGTAGTATTTTCAATAATTTAATATTGGAAGTCGGATACTCGTACGTCATCCCTAAACCTGTTACTGTTCAGATTTTTAATATTTAATGTCTACTCATACTGCTTAACGTCACGATTTAAAGATAAAAATCAATGTGATCCTAAATAATACCAGAAAGAAGTAATTGAAATCTTTAAAAGACAAAGACCATGATATGTATATGCAGGTAATTCATCAAAAACAATAAACATTAATATGTATATTACACGAAAAACGCAATTTTACTTATGAATTCTCAAATCGTGTGCATTGACGAACTGATTACTGGAATACCAAACTTTTGTTATTGCGAGGGCACTTTTAGACCTATACCAGCTGTTTATGTTTTTGCTCAAGGTTCTATTTGAACCTGCACTCTCTAGGTGATAGGTGGGACAATACCTGCCACGCCATAATACGAAGGCGGTCCCAAAATTAGTCGACCTGACATATAGATGGCAGAAGTTTGAAAAAAATAGTTTCTACTCTGGGGGAGTCTGTAGAGTTTCTACGGAGCCGTACGAGCTGCCGAGAGAAACACCGTCCACGCAAGGAATGGCTAAAAATATACGACTGGTATTGGATGAAAGTCGGTTTAAGGTTCGTGAGCTAGCTGAAGTTAAAGAATTTTCAAAAAGTGGTATACATCGCATATTGACGGAAATTTGATGATGAGAAAGCTGTGCGCAAGATGGTTGCCGCGTTTGCTCACAATCAAGACAATCCACCAGTTCAAACATCAACTATTTCGATGGCGAAAATCAATGAATTAAGGTTCGAATTGCTTCAGCTCTCATCTTATTCGCCAGATTTAGCTCCCTCGAATTTTTTTCTGTTTCCAAACTTGAAAAAATGGCTCGGCGGAAAAAGATTTTCCGGAAATGAAGAGGTGGAGTTTGCGGTTGATGGCTATTTTCAGGAACTAAATAGTTCCTACAATAAACAGGGTATCGAAGCTATTGAAAATCGCTGGAAAAATTGCAGGAGATTATGTTGAGAATTAAAAAAAATTTCAATAGTGTTTTTTTGTAAGGTCGGCTAATTTTGGGACCGCCCTCGTAGAATTGATAGACGAAACAAAAATATTATAATGACAAAAAATTCATATACATAGAAAGAAAAACACATATATAACCAGTAAGGAAAGGCTAAAGTCGGGCGGTGCCGACTATATAATACCCTACACCACTCTCGTAAAATTGAATAACTCTGATATATAAATTTTTTAATTCATGTATAAATTGTTTACATAAATTTACTTTTGGGACATTTTACACATAAATAATACCCTGTAACACAGTGTGGTGTAGGGTATAAAAACGATTGGATCTAAAGAGCCATATCGGATGAAACATATATATGGGAGCTATAGCTAAATCTTTACCGATTTTCTTCAAATTCGGCAATGTTGGTTCATGGATCAAGAAACTCTACCATTCTAAATTTCAAAACGATTGGATGTAAAATACAGCTTCTATAGAATTAAAGGGCCAAATCGGACGAAACATGTATATGGGAGCTATAGCTAAATCTTAACCGATTTTCTTCAAATTCGGTAGTGTTGGTTCATGGAACAATAAACTCTACCATTCTAAATTTTAAAACGATTGGATGTAAAATACAGCTTCTATAGAACTAAAGGGCCAAATCGGACGAAACATATATATGGGAGCTATAGCTAAATCTTAACAAATTTTCTTCAAATTCGGTAGTGTTGGTTCATGGATCAAGAAACTCTACCATTCTAAATTTCAAAATGATTAGATGTAAAATACAGCTTCTACAGGACTAAAGAGCAAAATCGGACGAAAGATATATATGGGAGCTATATCTAAATCTGAACCGATTTCAACCAAATTCAATAGCAATCTTAACAGCCGCGAAATAATCTAAACTGCAAAATTTCAGAACGATCGGAGTGAAATTGCGACCTGTAGTCGACGAACAACTTTACATGGACAGACGGACGGACGGACATCGTTAAATCGACTCAGCTAGTGATTCTGAGTCGATCGGTATACTTTAGGGTGGGTCTAGCTGTGTTATTTTCAGGTGTTACAAACATCTGCTGTGAAACAAACTTATAATACCCTGTACCACGGTGTGGTGTAGGGTATAAAAATTTGCCAAATAGTGTAAAAACCCAGTAAATGTTGTCTTTCATTAATTGAGAAAAATATAATCAATTTTATAGCGCAATTTCTCATTAAAACGACATCGTATCGATGCATTTAACACAATTTATTTCTTTAATGTTGATTGTGTGTGTGTGTTTGTGTTTTTTGCTTTGATAAAAACAAATGCTCTACTCAATTCATTCATAAATATTCATAAAATGTTGTCGCTAATTCAATTTATAACAAAAATGTTGAATTTTCTCTACGAGTTGGAATGAACGGATATCACTTCTACGGAATATTTTGGGCATTTGCAATACCTATGGAAGTTAACTACAGATAAGTAACTATGTTTGGTTTTAATATTTTTTTGTGATAATTATTTTAAGTGTATAATTATTTTTAATGATTATTGTACAAGTAGGAACGTGTTTTAGTTTTTGGCGGGTCAATAATAATACAGTCGGGGGCTTTGGGTTAGATACAAATGGTATTTTAATAAAAAGAGGAAATATTATTGATTTTTGTTCGAAAGTTAGTTATTATAATTGTCCAAAATTTGCTAGACATTTGAAGAAAAATCTATATTTTTTATACTTATACAACCAAATTCTTCTTTCTTGATTTTATGTACTCGTAGTATTCTTAACCATTATTCCTTTATTTATTATGTTCTCGAAAGCTTTTCAAATAAGTACACACTAAACCGACTGAAGCTCGATATACAGTAGTTCTCGCTTATAAGCACCCCGCTTATGAGCATTTAACACTTACACGCATCCCACCGACTGAAATTCGATATACAGTAGTTCTCGCTTATAAGCACCTCGCTTATAAGCATTTAACACTTACACGCATCCCAAAATCAGCACTTCTCCATTAAATATATTAGGAAACAATTTGTTATAAGTATTTATCTTTTATAGGCACTGAAAGTCCATCAATTTTAGAGATGCAAATAAACGATAGTAGATAGATAGAAGTCGGGTGATGCGCAGGACACGCAGCCGTCGACTCGTTTCGCCCTTTTTCGCTGTTGTATTTGTTTTGGTTGTAACATATGCGAGTTTTACTACATTCGCTACTTGGCGAAACTAATGTATATAGGCAATGCTTTAATACGAACGTATTACTGTGAGTTGAAAAGACAGACGTGAGTTGTACTTCTTTTTCGCTTGGAATAATGTATAGCTTATAGAGGTGACCTTCCACAGGAAATGATCAGAAAAACATGTATCTAATGATCATAGTGAAACCGTGATAATTGAATTTTAAATTTAGTTTTAATATTTTGTTAATAACATTGCTAATGCAGTTATTTTTAAAAAAAATATTTCCCATTCTTTTTATTTATTCTAGAATTTGTCATTATACTTTCAGTCCGCACTGTATTGCATGTATGGTTTCCTTTTTTTTAAATTGAAAACAAAATAGTCGATTAATATACTACAACCTGACTTATGTTTATTTTTAAATTTCGATTTGGTGAACGTCGTATGTGATTAAATTTAAAAATAACATTTCATTCATAAAACTTAAAACGGCGCACGTCACATTTATGGCCACAAAACACTACTCGGTCGAGGTACGAGGTACTACTCGTTTTAGACGACCAATCACGTATTTAAACGGATAGAGAACACATACGATAATGGAGAATAAAATGTATGTATATGATTTAGACGTTAGTAATTGATATTAATAATTATTTAATTAGCTATCATTTAGAGAAACGTTTTTATATTTTTCTATAGGAGTTGAAATTGCTTTAATAAACGGACATTTTAAATAGTTATTAATTATTTAAAGCAATTTATCAATTATTTTATTGCTAATTCAAACAAACATAACATACATCCCTAATTTTAAACGAATTATTATTTTATAAAATTTTTAAGAAGGACATTTCATTTTTAAAATTAAGGCAATTAAGAAATATTAGAGCAAATCATTAAAAATATATTATAAAGATTTTTTCATTAAAATCAAGAACATTTCATACTTAAAATTAAGACAATTTCTTTAATATAAAGTAAATTTTCAATATTCTACATGTGAATAGTTCTTATCTTAAAAATGAAATCAAAGGAGCAGAATCATTAAAAATAAAATACAGAAATTTTGGCTTTAATATAAGGACATTTCATGCTTCACAATTTCCTTAATAGTATGTAAATTATCCAAATTCTAAATTTTTCCAATTTTAAAATTTAAGAAATAATGCAGGAAAACCTTAAAAATAAATTATAAAGATGTTGGCTTTAAAACAATGATAATACATTCTTCAAATTAAGGCAATTTTCTTAATATTAAGTACATCTTCAAAATTTTTCTAGTTTTAAAAATTAAGACATTAATGGAGAAATCTTTAAAAATATATTATAAAGATTTTTGATTTAAAACAAGAACATTTTAACATTAAGGCAGTTTCTTTAATATCAAGTAAATTTTCAAAATTCTATTTGTGAATTGTTCTTATTTTAAAAATGAAATCAAAGGAGCAGAATCATATAAGGAAATTTCATACTTCAAATTAACACAATTTCTTAATAGTATGCAAATTATCCACATACTAAATTTTTCCAATTATAAAAATTAAGATATCAATGGAGCAAAATCAATTAAAAAGTTTTCAATATATTAAATACTTAAAATCAAGGAAATTTACTTAATATTAAGTACATCTTCAAAATTTTAAAAATTAATACATTAATGGAGCAAAATTTTTAAAAATAAATTACAAAGACTTTTTGCTACAAGAACATTTCATACTTAACATTAATTCAGTTTCTTTAATATCAAGTAAATTTTCAAAATTCTATTTGTGAATAGTTCTTATTTTAAAAATGAAATCAAAGGAGCAGAATCATTAAAAATAGAATGAAGAAATGTTGGCTTTAATATAAGAATATTTTATACTTCAAAATTAACACAATTTTCTTAATAGTATGGAAACTATCCAAACCTAAAATTTTTCCAATTAAAAAAAAATTTTGAAGATTTTGGCTTTCAAACTATACTATTACATACTAAAAATTAACACAAATTACTTAATATAAATTTAAATCCCAAATTTAAGTTTTCCTAATTTTTTAAAAATTAGGAAATTAAAGAGCAAAATCATTTTAATGAATTGTAAACTTTTGGCGCAAAGAGAGACAACTGATAGTTAAAAAATTAAGACAAATAAAGACATCCAAGCATCAAACTTTTTAAGAATAAATTATAAAGATATTTGAACACAAGAACACAGCCAACTTAAAATGAAGACTATTTCTTTAATATTAAGGAATTTTTCCTAATTCTAAATGTGAATTGTCCTTATTTTCAAAATTAAAACATCAAAGTGGCAAAATTTTTAAAAAGGAATTATAAATGTTTTTGTTTGAAATAACGATATTTTTTTAAATTGTACTCTTTGTACCTAAAATTAAGACAATTTCTTTGATATTAAGTAAAGATTCGAAATTCAAAATCTTCCTAATTTTTATAATTAAGACACCATGATATTAAGTAAATAAATACTCGAAATTCAAATCATCAAAATTAAATTATAACGAGTTTTGCTTTAAAACAAGGACATTTAAGACATTTTCCACAATATTAAGTAAATTTACCAACTCTAAGCGTAAAAATAAAACATAAATGAAGCCAAATCTTTAAAAAGGAATTACAAAGATTTCTCTTTAAAACAAGGCATTTCTTATTTAAAATAAAGACTTAATATTAATATTAATTAAATTTTCCTAATTCATTGGATCAAAATCTTGAAAATTAACTTATAACGATTTTTGTTTTAAAGCAAGGACTTTTCACACTTAAAATTAAAACAATTTCCTCAAAATTAAGCAAATTTTAATAATTTTTAATTTAAAAATAAATACTTTTTTAAAAAATAAATACATCAAGAGAGCAAAATCATTAAAAACAATTTAAAAAGATTTTTGCCTTAAAACAAGGACATATCATTCTTAAAATTGAAGCAATTTTCTTTATATTTAGTACATACGTGTTATCTAAATTCTAACCTAATTTTTTTTTAAAAAATCTTTAAAAAAATTTATAAAGATAGTTGCTTTAAAACGAAGGCTGTCCTTACTTAAAATGAAGACACCAAAAGAGTACAATTTAAAAAAATATGAAGATATTTCGTAATAAAACAAGAACACTTCATTCTTAAAATTAAAACAATTTCCTTAATATTAGGTAAATTTTTAAAATACAACATCTATAGAGCAAAATCTTCAAAAATAAATTATAACGATTTAAAACAAGGACATTTCTTATTTAAAATTAAGGCAATTTCCTAAACACTAAGTACATTTTCTAAATTCCATATATTTCTAAATTAAAAAATCAATGAAATCTTTAAAAACAATTTATAAAGATTTTTGCTTTAAAAAAAGGCATTGCTCACTTAAAAGTAAGAACATTTCTTTGATACTAAGTTACTACTCGAAATTCTGAATTTTTGAATAGAGCCAAATCTTTAAAATTTGCTTTAATAAGGACGTTTCATACTTAAAATTAAGAAAATTTCCTCAATATTAAGTAAAGTTTCCAACTGTATGTGTGAATTTTTCTTATTTTGAAAATAAACTCATCAATGTAGTAACATCTTTATCTATAATTTATAAATATTCAAACACTTTAAGCTTAAAATTAAGACAATTTCCTTAATATTTAGTAAATTTTGCTAATTCTAAGGGGTACAAATTAAAAAAACAAGATATCGCTGAAGAAGAATTAAATATATATATATATATATTTTAAAACAAATACATTTCATACCTTAAATGAAGACAATACAATGTCTTTAAAATTCAGAAAATTTCATAAATTTTCTTATTTTTAAAAATTAAAACATATATGGAGTATAGCCTTTAAAAATAATTTATAAATATTTTTGCTTTGAAACAAGGTATATTCATACTTCAAATTAAGATAATTTCCTTTATATTAGGTAACCTTTCTAAATTCAATCTTTTCCTAATTTAAAAAAAAATATAAAGATTTTTGTATTAAAACAAAGACATTTCATACATAATTTAAGACAATTTACGAAGTAAAATTTTAAAATTCCGAAATTTTCTAATTTACGTTTTTAAAATTAAGACAATTTTCTTAATACTAAATAAATTTTCCAAATTCTAAATGTCCACAATTTTACAAAATTTTGATATCAATAGAGCGACGACTTTAAAAATATATTATAAAGATACTTGTTTGAAACAAAAACACTTCAAACTGAAAATTAAGATAATTTCCCTAATATTATTAAGTAAATTTTATTAATTTAAAAAATCAAGACATCATTGGGGTAAAGTTTAAATTTTTTTTAGGATTTTTGCTTTAATACAATAATCATACCTAAAATCAAGGCAATGTGTTTAAAATTAAACTCATTTCAAGGAGTAAAACTTTAAAAATAATTTACAAAGATGTTTGCTTTAAAACAAGAACACTCCAAACTAAAATCCTAAATTTTCCCAATTTTAAAAATAAAGAAATCAATCCAGCAGAATAGTAGTTATTAAAAAATATTTGCTTTAAAACAAGAACACTTTCTTATCCAAATTCAATTTATTTCTCATTTTAAAAATTAAAACAGTAATGGTGCAAAATCTGTGAAAATTATTTAAAGAGATTTTTGCCTTAAAACAAAGATGTTTAATATTTTCAACTAAGGCAATTTCTTTAATAAAAATCTTCTAAATTAAAAATTTTCTTAATTTAAAAAATTAAGACATTAGTGGAACAAACCTGTTAATATAAATTAAAAGAGTTTTGTTTTAAAGCAAGACCATTTTATACTAAAAATTAAGACAATATCGTTAATATCGAGCAAATTTTCATAATTCTAAGTGAAAATTATTCATATTTTAAAAATGATAGCATCTTTGAGAAAATCATCAAAATAAATATTTGGTCAGTGTCTGATTCAATTCAATTTGGCACTAGCCCTGCATTTATACCTATTATTAAATAGCTTTTATGATGACATCTTTCAAATTAACCATTTTATGTTTTTGTTTATCATGTTTTTCGTTTTTCTTTTTTTCTGCAGATAACCACTTAGCAACGATTATAACATATCGAGGGCTATCTCAACTAGGAAATTTAGCTATTTAGCATAGATATTTTCAACTTGTTAAATATTCTAAGAGGAAATATAAAATATGTATGTAACAGGTGTTTGAGAATTCATAATAAATGTATGCATTTTTCTTTAAATCATCTGCGGTTTGAGTCAATTTCACATTAATGTTGTAATATTATTAGTGGCGCAGATAGTCACTTGTTTGTTATCCATAGCCTTGATCTTTTGCCACGTTCCAGTTGATTGTTATTTTATGGCATCGCGCCTCGCTATCATTAAAACACTCAAGTGTTAAATTAATAACAGTTTCTGTTAGTTTGTGAATAGAACTGTAGTATTTTCGAAATTGTCAACCTTCACACAACGTTGAATATGATTCACTGTGAATAAAATACATTATATTGTGGTCGACAGAAGAACCCAACAAAACTATTTTCTCAAAAAAAGAGTATTATTATAAAATGCTTTGCAGCAAATGCTGTCAGGCCAACAATTTGATATTGCATCCGTAAAGTTTTAGAAAACAGACATATAGCACAAAATACCACTTGTTCTTGTTTTATACCCTTCACCACACCGTGGTCCAGGGTATTATGCGTTGGTGAATTTGTTTGTAACACTAAAAAGGAGAAAAAATGGACCCATGGTTTATTATTCCGATCGACTTGAAACCACTTCCTGAGTCGATTTTGCCATGTCAGTCTGTCCGTACGCTCGTCGTTGTATTTGAATTTATACATGCATCATTATTTTTATGTATTATCGTTTTTCTAACGACAACATTTTTTTATTTTATTTAGTTTTTTGCATCTTCCGTAAAATTTTCAAATATGATGATAGGCCCTTTGTCTTTTGTTTCTGATGACGATTTGAGAGCTATTAAAACTGTAATTTACTTCCGATCTTTATATAATTTGGCAGAAATGCGATTTTTGATCCAAGTTGATGCAAATCTGTTGGATTTTGTGTATAACCCCATCTATTTGTTCCTTCCGATTTTTGATCTATGAAAGAACACTTCGGCTTTTAAGGTTCAGATTCAGATCTTGTTTATTATGATCAATATATTCAACTCCTCCTTGGAATAAGCCTTGATGAGGAGGTGGAGTTAAGTACTTTGTTAACTTAAACGAAACCAATTATTCCAAATTATTATTGCAATTATTCCAAATTATTATCGCATTTATTCCAAATTATTATCGCAATTATTCCAAATTATTTCGCCCGACTTATTGTTTTGGATTTATAGAAATTTGTATTTTATTGTTTAGCTTTTTTATGTAAATGTCAATTCTTTTGTGCATAACTTTTGGTGGATTTGACCGATTAACAATAGCTTTTAAATAATGTATATAATGTCTAGTTGCAATAGGTCTTAGCCATTAAAGAAAATTGTATAGAAATGTTTATATAAATTGCTTATTAGAAATTATAGCTACCTCCAATATTTTTATAATTATAATTCTTATAGAATATAATTGGTAATATTTATCTTACCTGAAAAGAAAAAAAATATAAAAATAAGAAATATTAGTAAAAAAGTGCTAAAATAAATTATTGAATAGTATATTTTTTAGTAGGTTTTCGAATTATATTTTCTTTAAAATTTCAAAAAAGTAATACAAATATTTTATTATCTCAAACACTAATAAAAACAAGTAAGAAACTTCAGTCGGGTAAATTTATTTATTTTTTTGTTTTAAATAAATTATTATCAATTTAAATTGCATTTAATACCTTTAAAGTATGTACTGGTATTAAAGTTAAAACCTGTTTACTTTTGGTGGTCCATTTGTCTATTTGTGTGGGAGGTACCAAAAGGGGCGTCCCAATAACGGTCACTTTTATCTGGACTCTATGTACTATAAAAGTATTACACTGTACAAAATTTCAAGTATTTATATGCATTGGTATTAAAGTTAAAATCTGTTAACTTTTGGTACAAAAAGGTCCACTCTTGTGGGAGGTACCAAAAGGGGCCCGCCAATAACGCCCATTTTTCTCTGGACTCTAGGTACTATGAAAGCATTACACTGTACAAAATTTCAAGTCTTTGTATGCACTGGTTATAAAGTTATAAGCTTTTTACTTTTGATTCAAAATTGTCCATTTGTGTTGGTGGTACCAAAAGGGGCGTGGAAACTTCGCCCATTTTTCTCGAGGAAATAGTGACTAATAAACTAATGCTATGTGTAGAATTTCAGAGGATTCAAATAAGTAGTATAGAAGTTATTAAATAATCAATATTTCACTAAATGTTAACCCTTTGTGGGGGAGGTACTAGAAGGAGTGGACCAATATGGCCCATCTACGAAATTGGCCGGAGATAGAAGAAAATATTACCACATACCAAATTTGAAGTCAATCGTTAACTCCTTTCGAGAGTTATCGTGCGCACCAGCCAACATACAGACAGACGGACGGGTGGACATTGCTCATTTGACTAAAATGACCCAAAAGGGATATCCGCCGAACATACTTAGGGTCTAGGTCATTCCTCCAATGTGTTACACTTTTGGATCGTAGCAAATGATATATACCCTCCTCTCTAAGGTGAGGGGATAAAAAGACAAACCGATCAATATGAAATATGAAACATTGTACGAAACCATTTTTTAAATGCGAAGGCATAAAAGATTTTCTGCTCTTTTTAAAGATTCCTTTGTGTGAGGTGTATCCAAAATCGGCTACTCAATCTATATTTCACTCTCGCTTCCGGGACAAGTCAAAAATTGGATATGAATTGAAAAAGTTTTCTGTGTTTTTGGAAGTATGTACTTCTTTTTTGGGAATTTTTTGTAATTGATTTTAGACGATCCAAATGGGGAAAACACCCCAATTTCGGCCACTTATTGCAGGGAATTTTTGGAAAATTTTTCATCATATTTCTTTCGTGGTACGGAATAGACCCACACTGAAAAAAAAATTGTCATAAAATTAAAGAAATGCTCCAAAGACATCCTTAGTCTTCAAAATAAGTACATTTTGTACTTAAAATATAGATAATTTCAATAATATTAAGTAATTTACTTAATTAAGTAAATTTTCTTAATTTTAACTACAAAATGTACTTATTTTGAAGACTAAGGACGTCTTTGGAGCATTTCTTTAATTTTATGACAAATTTTTTTTCAGTGCACGTACATATTCAAATATTTTATAAACTTTTTGACACAAAAAATAGGAGGCTTTAAACATTATAATCCTTTAATAAATAATGTAAATATATGTGTAAATAAACTACTTTTTATACCCTCACTTTAGTGTGACGAGGGTATATATCATTTGCTACGGAAAACAGTGTAACACATCGAAGGAGTGACCTAAGACCCCAAGTATGTTCGGCGGAAATCCGTTTTGGGTCATTTTAAGTCGAATGAGCAATGTCCGTCCGTCTGTCTGTCTGTCTGTCTGTCTGCTGGCTGGTGCGCACGATAACTCTCGAAGGGAGTAACCGATTGACTTCAAATTTGGTATGTGGTAATATTTGTTTCTATCTCCGGCTAAGTTCGAAGATGGGCCATATTGGTCCTCTCCTTCTGGCATCTCCCCCACAAAGGGTTAACATTTTGTGAAATATTGATTCTTTAATAACTTCTATACTACTTATTCGAATATTTTGAAATTCTGCACATAATATTAGTATATTAGTCGCTATTAACTCGAGAAAAATGGGTGAAGTTGGCATGCCCCTTTTGGTACCTCCCACACAAATGGACCATTTTGCATCAAAATTTAACTGCTTATAACTTTAATACAAGTGCATAAAAATGCTTGAAATTTTCTACAGTATAATGTTTTTGTAGCGCCTATAGTCCGGTAAAACATGGGCATTATTGTACAGCCCCTTTTGGTACCTCCCACACAAATGGACCGTTTCGTACCAAAAGTAAACGGCTTGTAACTTTAATACCAGTGCATAGAAATACTTGAAATTTTATACCGTGTAATGTTGTTATAGTGCCTATAGTCCTGTAAAAAGTGGGCGTTATCACCCCGCCCCTTTTTGTACCTCCCACACAAAATGACCAAATCATACCAAAATTACATAGCTCGTTACTTTAATATACCAGTGCACATAAATGCTTATAGTTCAGCACAATGCAATGTATTTAAGAATGTACTGTTTACCGAAAAATATGTGTATTTGGAAAACCCCTTCTGGTACCTCCCACACAAATTGACAGATTTATTGGTGTAATGTTATATATTACATTACTCACAAAGTGAGGGTATACCTTAGTCGGTTTACCCGACTTAAACTTTCTTACTTGTTATGTATATGGGGACATCGGAAATAGCATACTCGTATGTTAAATATTCTATTTTCAAGATATCGTTGTGTCACATATATGATTAGTAGTCTCTACAAATATGACAGGTCCATAATAAATTTGTTTTGACATTGTGAACAGTAGTAAAAACATTCGTTTACTTTTCTACAGAGGTGTCAAAATAAATATTTATAGATTGTCACAAACAGAAATGGAAGGTGTGAACTTCCAGAATTTGAACTCGCACCTTGGTCCGAGTGTATTTTGACACTTGGGCCAAATCAAATACATCTTTTAAAGATAATGAACCCCTTGAAAGATTTTGTTGAGATCATTGTTACAGAATTTTTGTTTACCAACTTTAAATGTAAAATATTTTAAATCATAAATTTAAGTCTAAAAAAACGAGAACGCATCATTTTGAAGAAATATGAATTGTCTTTATTTTGAATATGGAGAAATATCTTTAAATTTAGTCATCTTTTCAGTGATAGCCACCGACCTAATGTCGTACCTCAAACAACCATTCTGTTTGCTGGTATATCGTTCTCTTTGCAAGCCCCTCACCGCTCTGCACATATGATGCAAGTGACAGTCAGTCGCTACACTTGAGCGCCTATGCCGCATAAACAGAAAATGTCGTCTATTTAAAGTTCTGCATTTCAATTTCGGAAATACAGACAAACAAGAATAGAAAACCAAAAAATAAACAAACAAATTTTGCTCGGGTGTATAATTTTAGATTGCAAAAAAAAATAAAAGAAAACACCAAGAAATACATCTGATATGAAATTGTGAGGCAATGTCACTGTTAAAGTGAAATTTCTTGGCTGTCAGCCAAACTTATTTTTTTTATAAAAAAACAATTTTTTTGCTGTTTCGAAAAAAAACCAACGGAAAATGGAAAAGAAAGAAATGTGAAAACCGCACGTATAAATTTGGATGATAAAAATATGTTTATTGCTTAATATTTTGTGAACATTTATTAAATGAAAGTATTTCTCTCTTTTTTTGCTTAATTTTAATTTTTTATTTATTTTTTTTTTTGAAATGCGGAAAACAAAAAACAGCGATTCGGCATTTCAATATTCGAGAGTGAAAACGCAAATCGGCAGCGAACAGACGGACAGACTGATACTGCGAAGGCGAATGGTGAAAACTGTATCACTTTGGAAAAGGCCAATTAAATGACAGAATAAACATTTCATTTGCAAAAAGCGAATAAATACAATATTTCTTCTTTGTTCTTCATGGGGGATAAATAGAATGGAGGGGAGGCGGGCAGGAAGACGGGGAAGTATATTGTGTGAAATAGAGCACACGTCTGGCTTTTGGCCTGTCAGTTACTCGGTCGGTCACACTCAGTATGAAATATTAATGAGGATAAATATTACCATTATGTTCGAATGTTATGAGCATTATTAATTTTAATTTCGATATTGTTTAACATTTTAAGTACACCCAGAAAAACAATTGCCAATTGAATTTTTCTAGGTGTCACTACTATCTTATTTGTAGTTGTAACCAATAATTTATATGGGATCAGAATTTGTAATATCACCTATGAAATTTATATTTGTCTAAAAATTTTATAAAAAGTTTCAAAATAGAAGAAAGAATAGAAAAAATCGGTATAATTTTTTTTTTGAAAAAAAAAATTAAAAAATTTTGGACCTGTTTGTGTTTTTTTTTTAATTTAAAAATTTTTATTTCGAAATTTGTCTTTAAAATCGTTATTATAAAATTTATATATATACATATATCATTAAAAAATCAGTAAGGAAAGGCTAAAGTCGGGCGGTGCCGACTATATAATACCCTACACCACTCTCGTAATATTGAATAACTCTGATATATAAATTTTGTAATTCATGTATAAATTGTTTACATAAATTTACTTTTGGGACATTTTATACTTAAATAATACCCTGTACCACAGTGTGGTGTAGGGTATAAAAACGATTGGATCTAAAGAGCCAAATCGGATGAAACATATATATGGGAGCTATAGCTAAATCTTTACCGATTTTCTTCAAATTCGGCAATGTTGGTTCATGAATAAAGAAACTCTACCATTCTAAATTTCAAAATGATTGAATGTAAAATACAGCTTCTATAGGACTAAAGGGCCAAATCGGACGAAACATATATATGGGAGCTGTAGCTAAATCTTAACCGATTTTCTTCAAATTCGGTAGCGTTGGTTCATGGATCAAGAAACTCTACCATTCTGAATTTCAAAATGATTAGATGTAAAATACAGCTTCTTCAGGACTAAAGAGCAAAATCGGACGAAACATATATATGGGAGCTATAGCTAAATCTTAACCGATTTTCTTCAAATTCGGCAATGTTGGTTCATGGATCAAGAAACTCTACCATTCTAAATTTCAAAACGATCGGATGTAAAATACAGCTTCTATAGGAGTAAAGGGCCAAATCGGACGAAAGATATATATGGGAGCTATATCTAAATCTGAACCGATTTCAACCAAATTCAATAGCGATCTTAACAGCCGCGAAATACTCTAAACTGCAAAATTTCAGAACGATCGGAGTGAAATTACGACCTTTAGTCGACGAACAACTTTACATGGACAGACGGACGGACGGACGGACGGCGGACGGACGGACATCGTTAAATCGACTCAGCTAGTGATTCTGAGTCGATCGGTATACTTTAAGGTGGGTCTAGCTGTGTTATTTTCAGGTGTTACAAACATCTGCCGTGAAACAAACTTATAATACCCTGTACCACAGTGTGGTGTAGGGTATAAATATATATATCTTAATTTCCCATTTATCAACTTTTTATAAAGTTTTTAGGCAAAAATAATTGTCATACATTAATATTGAGACTTTTGACCCTATGTGGATCTGTAAAATGATTACTACAATCATTTCATAGTTCTTCGTATCAATTGATGTTCAGATGTATTAAAATGATCAACATGTCAAACTTGGCAGACGAAAATTTCGGTTGTCGCAACCATACGCAACCATCCAGGAAATAATTTTGCAACCGTTACCGTTTTGTAGCTGTTACCACTACCATTTACATTATTATCAGTATAGTACCGACAACTATACATATTCAGTTGGTAACATTATGTTTGCAGTTGCGACCAATAATTGATTTGTAGAACCATAAAATTGTTATTATAACAGTATTATTGTTCAAATTACTCGTCATTGTGGCAAAAACAAAAATTTGGTTGTCACAACAAATCATTCTCTCTGTGTATGTAGTTGATGGTCAGATTTATTAAACTAATGGACAATGAAAAAAATTAAAGGTGACATTTTCGATTGATATAACCAAAATGTTCTCTCTGCATCCGAAACTAATTTTGCCAACCGATTTTTTGTAGTTGTCACAATTAACCAAAATGTTCTCTCTGCATCCGAAACTAATTTTGCCAACCGATTTTTTGTAGTTGTCACAACTACATGAGATTATTCTACTATAACCAATAATTGATATACTGAACTGTTAAACGATTACTCTAACCATATTACTTCTGCATGGACCAATTGATGGTCAGAGCAGAAAATTAATTGCCGAAAATTGTACCCATAAAATAACTTTGACAACTAAAATTTTTGTAGTTGTTACTACCACCTTATTTGCGGTAGTAACCAATACTTGATAAAAACAATTAAACTGATTTTTCCAACCATATTACTGAATTTTTACATATTATTTTATGGTCCGACCATAAAATAATGATACTGTCAACAACAAAATTTGTGTGACAAAAACTTCGGTTGCCACAACCAATTTTTCTCTATGTGTATATTTTATTTAAATTAACCTATTCATTATAGATAATTGTCTATTTGCCTTTTTAATTTTGCAATGACTTAATTTTCAAAGAATTTTTCAGTTTCTTAAAAATGTCATGTTGTCACACACACATCACACCACACATAGTAATTGTTTGGCACGACTTTTGCCACATTAGTTGCACTTTTTCAGCATTACTTGGACGCTATTAGTAAGTAAATGCTCAAGACCACAAGTAGGTTCGAGTTAGTATGACATGCATATGGTCATGTTTCTTAAATGACTTTTTAAAGAAATCCGCTGTTTTCTTGTGATTTTTTTTGCGAAATTTGTAATATGAGCTAAACCTTGATTTGCATTTGAAGTTGAAATTATATTTGCTATTGCTAGGTTGTTAGTATTTTTCTGTTGAACCTTTTTTTAGCAAGTTAAGCTGTATGACGTCAGTGCATTTATAATTTTTGTTCTACACTTCATTTAAACAAAATGCTATTTGTATTTGAAAAACGATATTGTACATATCCATCACATCATAGATTTGCATAGGCAAACATAGTTATGTGCGGTTTGGGGCAGTGGCGTGGAATGATGGGGGAAGCGTCTACCTTGACCGATCTGTCGAAAATTGAATGTCGCCTATTTTTTCTGGAAATAATGGTGATGATGAAATTAGGAATATGTGTAACATTGCAGAATATTCTGCTAAGTGTTGTAGACGATATAAGGCATTACAAATGTTAACCCTTTGTTGGACAGGCAAATTTGACCCATCTTAGCCCAAAATAGGATAAAATATTACCACATAATGATTTTGAACTGAATCGGTGACGCTTTGCACAAGTTATGGCGAGCACCAGTTAGACTGACGGACGGATAGGGTGATAGGTTGCTCCTTCGATGTCTTATGATTATTTCAAAATGATATGAGATGGCATGCCATAATGGCACACTAAAAGTGTCACAAAACTCATGAGTCAACAGTCAATGATTTGCAGAAGTAACGATGCTCATATCATCATTTATAAAAACAAAAAAAAAAGAATGTAGATAGAGATAGAGAAAACCCCGATTTTTAAGAGAATATATTATTGGAAAAGTAGTCTTTTCAAACATTTGAAGAATCGAAATATATAATGTCATATATGCAAAATTAACTTTTTATAATATTTGGAATTATATTATAGTGAAAATGGCAGGACTATGTTATTGTAGACTAATTGAGGACTCAAATACACCATTTCCTAGAACCTCTTAAAATTCCATAAAAAACTTCAGCAGAGATTTTTCTAACAAGATTTAACTAACTGACATAGGTCAAATAAGTCTTCAGAAGAATGGAAGCTGTAGTTGCCCTAAATATTGTGGTACACTTGTGAAGTAGTTATTGAGCAAACATTTTAATGTAAGGTATATCTACGTAAGGTAATTCTTCCGAAGATGTGCTGAATATTCATTTTTACCTATTTTAATTGTTGGTGAATCCAGTAAAATGCGTTACAATAAAAGCATTGAACTGTATTTTGTGGTACACTTTTAGAGCTTTTAAAGTGCCCGGACTGCATAAAAATATTTATCGACATAGTAATCTGCTTTCGAAGATATGCAGGAAGAGAATTTTATAATACTTGACGAAATCAGAAGAAGAAGGATGATTTCGGGGTCCAAAGTCGTATGTAAATAGATTTGCAAGAAAGAAAATCGATGTAAGAATGGAGAGGTAACAAATGAGCGATGCTTCCTGGCAGGAAAAATGGCCTTTGACGACATTGTATCGTTCCCTCTGACTTCTTGGTATTCTAGAAGCCTACAATTAAGCGATCTGTCTGAAATTGGGTAGTTTTCACTTAGGAACAATATATTTGTATGTCTTAGTTCTGAAATAGGCCCTATCAATCAATTTTAAATTTTCTTTATGACCGCATAAGGGACAATTTATTCACGGATATTTTCAGGATAACACTCATTCAGTTTAACTCCGTGCCAGAGTGGCGGGAGTTAAAAAAAGAACACGAAAATTTACAAAATGTTTTTATTTAATTTAATAATTTTATTTTGGCCGTGAGCCGTATGCGGTTTGGCAGTGTGCCACAAGCGGGTGAGTTGATAACTAACGCATGCAACTCTGAGGGCGTTGCCATAATAGCGGCGCCAAATCTGATGCGGGTGCGATGAATCGACTATCAGCTGTTATGACTTCAACACCTTTAATTTATTGTCGGTGAATTGCTGGGCGACATTGTCGCTCATCGTGTCGTACAAGATTGTCGATGACACTTGTTTGACAATTTCTTCAACGTTTACGTTCCGACATATCATTCACGATTTTTTAATGGACTTGTATCCGTTTTTGGAAATGTCTTACTGTGATTTCGGTTCTGAAAACAATGATACCCCGCAAACGTGAAATACTAAAAATTATTAGATCGATAGTTTTCCTACATCGCACAGTGGTATAAGAGTTGTGTTTTGCTTATACTACCCATAAGGAAAGGATAGTTTCCTTTACGTCTGTTCCACATAGGAATATAGAGCTTCTACAACAGTCGTTTACATATTTATACCCTCCACTATAGGATGGCGGGTATATTCATTTTGTCACTCCGTTTGTAACACCTCTAAATATTGATCTGAAACCCCATAAAGTATGTATATTCTTAATAGTCGTAAAATTCTAAGACGATTTAGCCATGTCCGTCTGTCCGTCCGTCTGTTGTAATCACGCTGCAGTCCGAAATAATAGAGCTAGGTTGATCAAAATTTGTAGAAATTCTTCTTATAGTTGCAGGTTGTTTGGGATTGCAAATGGGCCATATCGGTCAATGTTTTGATATAGCTCCCTTATAGAGGTCGCACCAAAATACGGGTTTTGAGCCATAGGTACCACATTTTTAAAGCAATTTAACAGAAACTTTGCAGTTTGCCCCCTATTTTGACAAGAATTAATAATATTTTACAAGTCGGTTCATACGTATTTAGGCCTAAATACCACATTTTCTAAGTATTTTAACTGAATCTTTGCAGTTTGCATTCAATTAATAGAAGAATTCAAAGCAGTACAAATCTTTTAAATCAGATCACCTATAGATGTCGCTCCCAAAAAGGCTTATTTATGTCATAAACACCAAATTTTCTAAGAAATTTAACTGAAACTTTGCAGTTTGTTTTCTGTTTTGGCCAGAATTCATTTCAATAAAATTTATACAAATCAAATTTTATTTTGTTGTAGTCTCTTTGTAGCTCTCCAAAAACCCATTTTAATTCATAAATACCACATTTTTCAGGTGAAGAGTTTGGCTAAAGAATTTGAATGCAATCCATGGTGGAGGACAAATAACATTCGGCATAAATTTTATTTTTATTATTAGTCAAAAGATTTATTTTCTATCTGGAGTTCGCCTATTGCCGTTCGTCGCCAGGTGTTGTTTGCTCGTCCGGGTCAGCGGCTACACTGAGGATTCCATTCTGAGCTGTTCTTGATAAGCTGTTGTTGAGCTTGAATAGCGTATGTCCTATCTGGCGGAATGAAATTGGGCCCCAGGAAAATACACCCCAATATTTTTATGAATGCCCACATTCGCCCAATGCCCAAAAAATAACATATCAAACAACAACAATTTTTTGGGGCTTAATTTAATTTTTTGTGTGCTTTTTGGGGTTTGCTTTCATTTCTTGTCTGCTTTTTGGGGCTTATTTTCATCTATTAATTTAGAAACAGGAGAGGCTACGCATAAAAGATTTGCTTCACGTTGCATACTTTGGATCCTGACCATAGGAGAAAGTCTTAAACAGAGGCCGAAGGCATCAGGCCGTAGGCCGACCGCACAGGAAAAGATTTATAATTAGAAAATACGTTTGTATACGTGTATTATTGCGTACTCCCCACATTTACGAAGAGAAAATTTCTTAATTTTTTTGGTGTTTATTTTCATTTTATGCTGTTTTCTTGATGGGGTGTATTTTCCTAAATCAGTTTTTGTAACGAAAATAGGCCCCAAATTTGGGGCGCACTTTTATTTTCAATTTGGGGTGTATTTTCTTGGGGCCCAACTTCCGGCCGCCGTCCTATCTAACTCAATTTTTCCCCTTTTTTGGTTCCTCGTTAGTTTATTTTCAAAGGCCACAATATGCTGCATATTATGGACAGAATATACAGGGTCTCCCATATTCGACGGACCCATCTGGCAACGCCATAACTTTCGACAGAGATGTCAGATCGCTTAATCACATACCGCGTTTGAAGCGTCAGTCCAAGCAGATTTTTACCATGGAACAATACACGCCACGCGAGCGCTCTGAAATAGTTGAACTTTACATTCAACAGAAGAAGTCAAGTCAACGTGCTTTTAAAATATTAAAAAATGTGAGAAGTGCGCCTTCTAAGAACACCATTAAGCGTTTATACGAAAAATTGTCGACTGGTGAGGCTCTTTCTAATCCGAAGAGGCCAAATAAAAGTCGACCAAGGCGATCGGCCGAGAATATCGCTGCCGTACGAGCCAGTGTTGAGAGGTCCCCAAGAACATCCCAAAAACGCCGTTCTCAGCAGTTGGGCATGGCTCGGTCCACTTTACAACGGATTATTCGCGTTGATTTGCATTTGTTCCCATACAAAATTCAATTGACGCAAAGATTGTTGCCTGCGGACAAGCCTCGTCGATTGGAATGGGCCCAACGAGTCCGTGGGTCCGTCGAATATGGGCAACCCTGTACTTAGTTTAGTTTTATAGTATATCCAATTTAAAAATAAGATATATGTTTTTTTTAATATGCCGCTTTACGAGGATAGGCGAAGGTCTCTTTCATGATCTAAAAACCACATTATTACACCGATCTGTCTGAAATTTGTAATGTGTGGTTTAGGTCGCTACTGTGGAAATACGTAAATTGTTACCAATCACGGTCACAAATTTGGGTATAACCCCCACATTAAGGTCTCGTCCCATTTGATTTCTAGACCTGCTAAAAGCCAACACTTTCAGCCGATTTGTCTGAAATTTGGTAAATTGTGATAAATTGAATTTACATAAAAAGTTGACTCCGTTTTGACTTCATCTTCTGAAAGTGCTTATCGAAAGTAAGAAAATGTCATTTGGTTTTTTCTGGTTTACCTCCAATTCGGATTTTTTTCTAATCGTGAATACTTTGACTAAAACTTGATTTTAAGATTTTTTTCTAAGAAAATTAAATTTTTCCCAAGGCTGTATCTGGTTAAACGATGATAATTTCGTTTTATCGCCCTCAGCATAAAAAATATGTAAAACAAACTGTTTTGAAAAACAGCACCTAGTGCTTTGAAATCGCAAAATTGACAATTTGTTGAGACATTTCTGCATATAATTTATCATAACTCGGAAACGACTTGTCTGATTTGGTTGAAATAAATTTATAAAAAGTAAGACATACATTACCTTTAACCGGTGCCTATACAAGTTTCGAATTTGATAAATAATTTGGGAGCTAGCTCCATCACATAACTGTAATTGTTGGCTGTATTTTAACAAAACGTAAAAAACATCCATAAAAATGGGGAGGGCGGGAATGAAATGTTCTACAAAAATGTTGGCTATTAAATTTTACCATAAATGTGAGAACACCCCAAAGCCCAAAAACATAGCACAAACACCAAAAATAACTGTCAACGTGCGTCACGTAGCGTACGTCACAAAGGGTTCACGACTTTTTATAAAAAAAACGACAACATATTTTGGCTGCAAATAAGTTATTACAGAATTCTCTTATATTCTTCTCTCTTTAAGGTACTGTATTTTGTGTGTATTATTATTTGCAAAATTTGCTACAAATTACGAAAACACACTTCAACTTTAAATGTTACTTCCACTTTTTGTAGCGTGCGTCACGAAAAACTTGTGATCAATTATTTTGTAACAAATACCAGTTTTAAAATGTTATTTGATGTCATTCGAAATTAAACTTAAATCCCACTAAACACATTGAATAAGGTGAAGTTATCTCTTTTGAAAGGCCAATAAATGTTTACCTTTTTATCCGAAACGAAGGATTTGCCCATATCACAGTACAGCATTTTTCAGCTCATTGATTTGGGATTCAATTCTGAGAATTGGACGTGAAAGTAGCCCCAAAAATAAGAACTTCTG
Organism: Eudasyphora cyanicolor; assembly: GCA_963930755.1. NCBI lineage: Eukaryota > Metazoa > Arthropoda > Insecta > Diptera > Muscidae > Eudasyphora > Eudasyphora cyanicolor. The sequence goes on from OZ005734.1 coordinate 336,136,113, forward strand.
CATCGTTCGTTTTGTCAAGATGGCTCAAATAATAATTTAATGGCCATACGATTTTGTTTGCTGAAGGTGGGTTTTAAGCACTATTTCTCGGTATACCGTACGGAACAGGAGAAAAAAATGCGGAACAACCCTACCCTATAAGAGTGCATCCAGTGCCTTCAAAATCGCAGGATTAAGATCGTCTTATTCTTAGTCATAATTTACTTTAATAATATTTTTCCACATAAATATATGCTAATGCCGACTGTGGACGCCTCTGGGTATCTATTTAAAAATCAAATAGCAGAAAAAATTAAACGTATAAACAAACATCTCATGATATCTATTGACAGCTTCGATTGTAGGCATTTAAATTGATATTGACACAAATTTAATGGATCTCAAAACCGAACGTTTACTCGGCGGCGACGGCTGCGACTATGCCGGCGATGGCGTGTCTTTTGCAGCAAAACTTAATGAGTATTTGAATACGTTTAGTATTTGAAAGATCGAAGAATTTGGCTAGTTTTTTCCACCTGTCTCAACGTAACCAATACTCTTTGAGATTATAACAAACAAGCGGCAATTAGTGATAATTTTTGCGTGTGATAAATATGCATTAAAAATGCCTTTGAAAAATCCAGCTCGACTCGGCTCGCTTCGTCTCTGTCAATGTGTAATTAACAAAAAGCCTATAATTTAAATAAAAAACGACACTTTAATGTTTGTTTGCTGTTTGTTCAAAATAAATTAACAAATCTCTCAACGCAGAAACGAAGAAACCAAAACCAATTCGAAATTATTTTAGCGCCACACGTCCAACTAGTCAAAGTAATAAATCAATTTGAAGTGTTTTGCAAATGAAAAAACCCGCAACAAAATTTAAATGCAAAAATTGAATTGAATAAAAATCAATATTATTGAAATTTGAAGAAAAAAGCCGGGCAAATTGGGTTAAAAGCATTCTCTTGTTTGTTAAAAAAAAGGAGGGCCTTTGGCAAAACACTGAAGCTTATAAATTCTGCTCAATTTATGTCGAATGCATAAATTGGTAATTTTAATTAAATTTAATTTAAATAATTGTTTTCTATTGGCAAAAAACACAGTTTTCAATATTGCATCAGTTATTCGCTTTCCTTGGAACTTTAGCCGAGTTAAGGAGATAATTTTCTTTGTTGTTCTCGTTGTTAGTTAATCTTGGCAAATCTTGCTTTGCCATAAAGCTCAATTTTGCGCCTTGCTAAGCTCATAATTCTTACAAATGATTTTGTATTTGCGCACACACACGTTTGCGTAGCTGAACCGACGGTGGGGCAAAAAAGCCTCTTAAAGGCTTAAGAAATGCAGATTAGATTCTAGAGACAGTTAGCGGTGTTGCGCGTTTGCTTTTGAACCGCAGCAAAAGCCATACAAAATTTAGAACCCGCACCCACCCCTCGACTACCTGTGGCTTATTTGAAAAACTGTACAGAAATGACGGAATGATATACTGCACTTGGAGGTGGTATGATGAGGCGGGTAATTTTAGTTTAGCAGTTACAAAATTCATAATAATACATTTGCAGTTTACCTGAGAAAGTCTACAGTTTCCCTAAAGAACTCTACAGTTTTCCCGAAGATTCATATGATGATATCATTAGAACTCCTCAAAATCACTGTAATTCCCAAAGGACATGTATAACTTTCACTAAAGAAGATAGTGATTTTCCCAGGAAAATCCTCGAACTGCAGAGGACTCTAGAAATATTCCAAAGGACTATTTTATTTCCTTCGGAGCTCTACGAGTTTCTTTAGGAACTGCATGATTATTTGCGAATTTTCTATGATTCTACAAAAAAACAACTAAAAAATTCCGAGTTATCCTAGGAAACAATTCTATTTATCCAAGGAACTTTGGAATTTCCTATGATTCTATATAAAACACAGATTAGGAAGAATCCTTAATGTTTTCCAAATACCATTTAAATTTTTCAAACAATATTTTAAGAGATTCCCTAAAAATCAAAAATGTACCTATGAAAATCTTCGATTTGATTAAATACTAAAAAGCTCTACTATATCAAAATAAAGACTTCCCTTTACGGAATTCCTTACCTAATTGGGAAATTGGAACGGTACTTAACCAAACACATGATAGGTCCACTGAGAAAAGGGATTGGTTCACAAATTGATGTGGTAAATGGGCACTTTGTGACATTCAGGTCTTGTCTAAAAGAATACCTACAGTATCCTGACCCATCAATGTCCGACACAGGATAAGTTATATTTGAAACCAACTAAATACTATATAATCCAACGAATGTTCTTCTAAGAAGTAAATAACCCTACTGGTCGTCTACTGAGGAATAGATAACTGAACTGTTCGTCTAATAAGAGTAAGATAACCCAACTGGCTATAGGAGGAGATAACCAAACTGGTGCTCTACTATGGAGGTTCTCTACTAACCCAACTAGTCCTCCACCAAGGAGAAGATGATCCAACTCATCGTTAACCAAGGAGTATTTAATACAACTGGTCGTTTACTAAGAATAAAGTAACACAACTGGTCTTAAACTAAGGAGTAGATAACCTTACTTAGTAATATATAAACCAAATGTAACTCAGCTATCCCAACTCCAACGCTACTCCTAAACCAACTAATCATATACTAAGGAATAGATAACGCAACCAGTCGTCAATTAAGCAGTAGATAGCCCACATGGTCCCCCACCAAGGAGGAGATATCCCAACTGGACTTCCACCAAGGAGAAGTTAACCCAACTGGTCTTCCATCAAGGAGAAGATAACCCAAGCGGACCTTCACCAAGGAGGAGATAACCCAACAGGTCGTAAACTAAGAGTATATAACCTTACTAAGTACTATATAAACCAACTGATCAAATACTAAGGAATAGATAACCCAACCGATCTTCAACTAAACGTAGATAACCCGAATGGTTCTCCAACAAGGAGAAGATAACCCAACTGGTCCTCCACCAAGGAGGAGAAAACCCAACTGGTCGTAAAGCAAGGAGTAGATAACCTTACTAACTAATATATAAACCAACTGATTATCTTCTAGGAAATATATAACCCAACCGGGTATTCAACTAAGCAGTAGATAACCCAAATGGTCCTTCACCAAGGAGAAGATAATCCAACTGGTCATCCACCAAGAGAAGATAACCCAAATGGCCCTCCATCGAGGAGAAGATAACCCAAATCGTCCTCCACCAAGGGGGAGATAACCCAAGTGGTCCTCCAACAATGAGAATATAACCCAACTAGTCCTCCATCGATGAGAAGATAACCCAACTGGTCCTCCATCAAGGAGAAGATAGCCCAACTGGTCATCCAACAAGAAGGAGATAACCCAATTGGTCGTGAAGTAAGGAGTAGATAACCTTAGTTAGTAATATATAAACCAACTGATCATAATCTAAGGAATAGATAACCCAACCGATCTTCAACTAAACAGTAGATAACCCGAATGGTCCTCCAACAAGGAGAAGATGACCCAACTAGCACTCCATTAAGGAGAAGATAACCCAACTGGTCCTCCACCAAGGAGGAGAAAACCCAACTGGTCGTAAAGCAAGGAGTAGATAACCTTACTAACAAATATATAAACCAACTGATTATCTTCTAAGGAATATATAACCCTACCGGGAATTCAACTAAGCAGTAGATAACCCAAATGGTCCTTCACCAAGGAGAAGATAATCCAACTGGTCATCCACCAAGAGAAGATAACCCAACTGGCCCTCCATCGCGGAGAAGATAACCCAAATCGTCCTCCACCAAGGGGGAGATAACACAAGTGGTCCTCCAACAATGAGAAAATAACCCAACTAGTCCTCCATCAATGAGAAGATAACCCAACTGGTCCTCCATCAAGGAGAAGATAGCCCAACTGGTCATCCAACAAGAAGGAGATAACCCAATTGTTCGTGAAGTAAGGAGTAGATAACCTTATTTAGTAATATATAAACCAACTGATCATAATCTAAGGAATAGATAACCCAACCGATCTTCAACTAAACAGTAGATAACCCGAATGGTCCTCCAACAAGGAGAAGATGACCCAACTAGCACTCCATTAAGGAGAAGATAACCCAACTGGTCCTCCACCAAGGAGGAGAAAACCTAACTGGTCGTAGAGCAAGGAGTAGATAACCTTACTAACTAATATATAAACCAACTGATTATCTTCTAAGGAATATATAACCCAACCGGGTATTCAACTAAGCAGTAGATAACCCAAATGGTCCTTCACCAAGGAGAAGATAATCCAACTGGTCATCCACCATGAGAAGATAAACCAACTGGCCCTCCATCAAGGAGAATATAACCCAAATCGTCCTCCCCCAAGGGTGAGATAACCCAAGTGGTCCTCGAACAATGAGAATATAACCCAATTGGTCATCTAACAAGAAGGAGGTAACCCAATTAGTCGTAAAGTAAGGAGTAGATAACCTTACTTAGTAATATATAAACCAACTGATCATATTCCAAGGAATAGATAACCCAACCGGTTTTCAATAAAGCAGTAGATAACCCAAGTGTTCCTCCAACAATGAGAAGATAACCCAACTGGTCCTCCATCAAGGAGAAGATAAACCAACTGGGAATCCACCACGAGAAGATAACCCAACTGACCCTCCACCGAGCAGATGATAACCCAAATGGTCCTTCACCAAAGAGGAGATAACCCAAGTGGTCTTCCAACGATGAGAAGATAACCCGACTGGTCCTCCAACAATGAGAAGATAACCCAACTGGTCCTCCATCAAGGAGAAGATAGCCCAAATCATCCAACAAGAAGGAGATAACCCAATTGGTCGTGAAGTAAGGAGTAGATAATCTTACTTAGTAATATAAATGTAAACCAACTGATCATATTCTAAGGATTAGATAACCCAACCTGTCTCCAATTAAGCAGTACATATCCCAAATGGTCCTGCAACAAGGAGGATATAGCCCAACTGATCGCCAACAAAGGAGTAGATAAATGACTGCAGTGAAGTAGTGTACGAAGAAATGAATGTCTTGATGCAGAAGTTTAATAGATAACCCAACAGGTCCTCTACTAAGAAGCAGATAACACAACTAATCATCTATTAATGAGTTGATATCCCAACTGGTCGTCAACTTAGGAGTAGACTATTCAACTGGGCGTTTACTAAGGAATAGATAACGCATCTGTTCGTCTACTATGGTATAGACAACACTACTGTTTGTCTACTACGTAGTAAATAACTTAACTGGTCGTCTTCTAGGGAGTAGACAACCCAAATGGGTTATCGATCGACTACTTACGATTTCTGTGATGTAGTCGTATGATGACATACCATATTCAGGAATAGTTTTTGGTGTATGTAGTCCTAATTCATTGACAAAAATCAATACCTACATCATCAAATCAAGTACCAATGATTTGATCCAATACTTAGTATCATTGATACTTCATTTCCTATAGGGCTAGAGAACGTTTTCAAATGACCACCATAAGTATAGTCTATATTTATATATATACTTATAGATACTATTGGAAATTGGATTAGTAAAAACCCTGTAAGGAACCGGTTCAGTGATTGGTCCTTTTATATGAAGAGAACCAGTACCATAAAACAAAGGCGTTTAAAGAACAAGACGGGGAAAGTACTCTCTTCTGCTGTTATGAAGTATGTCTAACAGAGGGGATATCATAAAGCTTCCTTTAACAGAGGAAAATTAAATGACAAAAAAAAGGCAGCTAAATGCTTGAATAAATAAAAGAAAATTTTAAGTATCATAAAATTGTAGTAACCGCTTCATGTATAAATGATTTTATTTTATTTAGTTAGTTGCCTTTTTTGTCATTAAATTTTCCTTTGTTAAATAAAGCTTTACGTTATCCCAACTGTTAGACATACTTCATAACCTAATAAGAGAGAATATTTCCATCTTGGCATTTGAAAGTCGTTGACCATCAATAAGGTTTTGTCACCTGAGCTGGTGAATTGACAGCCTCTAACATACCAAGTACTGGTGTAAAGGAACAGATACGAGTACAATACCTGCCACTATAATACCAATCACCAATTAATCTGTGAAGTTCAGAAATTATCATTCTTCCCTCCTTTTTTCGCCTAACTGCCAATAGAAAACCAACTATAGACATAAAAGAAAAGAGAAACTCTTCTGGTTATGTTTGGTGTCGATTATAATCTGACTAATAAATTGTTAGCCTTTTCTTAGGCCGCATCAGCAGCAGTGGCAGCGGTTTCCATCAAAGTCGTCTCAGCTCTAATATCACTCCCAGACATTCATTATAAATAATAATGAAAAAATTAACCAAGAAAAAAAGAAATCCGGAGCAAAAATTATATGGAAACTATCGTTAACGCCAGATTAAATTTTGTGGTTTTCTTTTTTTTCTCTCTTCACCGCAAATGTTTAGGCCAATAGCAATTGAACTGATGATCTGCACCAAACACGCCCGGATCAGATTCAACCGAAGATGTTTATCGCTAAAGAAAATGTGTAGGTTCAGCTTTTGTGTTATTTTGTATTACTTTTTTGCGGTTATTATTTCATTAATTTTGTTTCTTGTTAATTCCCTTTTTAAAATTATCTCTTTGAGTTTGGGAGGAGATTGTGTGTACTTCAAAGGTAATTGGTTCTTCGTTGTGTCGAACAGTTGTTGGCTTTATGTTGGCAATTAAGCCAATTTCGTAAATTGCTTAACGTATAGACAGACATACATACATACATACATACTCGTATGAGTTTACGAAAAATTTGGAACAGTATTTCATCGATTTGCACTCCCACATGTTTTTGCGTGTGCAAAATGACAGAACAATTTACAGGTTTTGTAAAATAAATACCAAAAAAACAGAGGCGTAGTTCGATTGGTGGATGACAAATTCTTTACAGATCGTGGTAAATTCCACAAAATGTTCTGCAAGTATTTGTCATAAAATTAATGTATTTTTAAAATCTCCGCATCGATTAAAGAGCCTGATTGTAGAGTAGAGAAAATAAAATTGAATATAACAGACTATGTAATAGAATGATTTCCTCATGAAAGCTTAGTTATACACTTAATAACTTTGTAAGCAATATTTATGATTTCCCTAGGAATCTATGCCATTTCACAGAGAATCTCTACAATGTCCCTAAAAAATCGACGACTTCCCCAATGTACTCTACCATTATCGAAAGAAAATTTTACAATTAATCTAATGAATACAATAAACTGCCGCCTGTACTTTAGAAGTTTCTTAAGGAACTTAAGGAACTAAAACGAAGAAACTCGGCGAACTTTTAAGGAACTCCAAGATTTCCCTAATAAGTTATACTATTAAAATGAGAAAACAATTCTACAATTTCACTTAGGAAATCGACGTTGGTAATATACTTAAAGACCATCTGACTCACTCTATGGTTTCCCCAAGAATCATTGCAATTCCATGAAGAAACTCTGACTATTCATTTGTGTAGGACTGAATGAAATGGAAATCCCAGATTTCCCTGTAGAACTCAACGGTTTCCCGTAGTACCTCCATAATTTCACTAAGGAACTCCAAGATTTCCCTTCGGATCCACGATTTATCTTAGAAACTACTCATATTCCCATAGAAACTCCACAATTTCTCTAAGTTACTCCACGATTTTCCCTCAGATCTCCAAAATTTCCTAAACGATTTCCCTTAGAAACGCGACTTGCCGTCAATGCTCAACGACTTCCTTCAGTAACTCCTCAATTTCCCATCAGGACTCAACGATTTACCATAGAAGCTCCTCGATTTCCTGTCAGAACTTAACGATTACCTTCAGAAATTAACGATTTCCCGTCAGAACTCAACGATTATTTTCAGTAACTCCACGATTTCCGTCAGAACTCGAAGATTTCCCCAAATGAATCCACGATTTCCCATAGGAACTCCACGATTTCCCTTAAGAACTCTACGATTTACACGACTTCCCCTTGGAACTCCAAGATTTCTCTTAGGAACTCCACGATCTCCCCTAGGAAGTTCATGATTTCCCTTGGTTTCCCTTGGGAACACCACGATTTTCATTAGGAACAAAACGATTCCCCTTGGAAATCCCAGATTTCCCTTTAGAGCTCAACGATTTCCCTTAGGAACTCCACAATTTCACTTAGGAACTCCAAGATTTCTCTTAGGATACACGATTTATCTTAAAAACTACACATCTTCTCGTTGGAACTCCACGATTTCTCTAAAATACTCCGCAATTTTCCTCAGAAATCCAAGATTTCCCTTAGAAACTCCGTGATTTCCAGTCAAAGCTCAACGACTTCCTTCAGTAACTCCTCGATTTCCCGTCAGAAATTAACGATTTCCCTTAGAAACTCCGCGATTTACAGTCAGAACTCAACGATTACCATCAGTTACTCCACTATTTCTCGTCAGAACTCAACGATTACCTTCAGTAACTTCTCCTTGGAACTCCACCATTTCTTTAACTCCACTCTTAGGAACTTCACGACTTCCCCTTGGAACTCAAAGATTTATATTAGGAACTCCACGATATCCCCTAGGAACTTCAAGATATACCTTAGTAACTTCACGATATCCTTTGTAACTTCGCGATTTCTATTAGAACTGTACAATTTACCTTAGAAACTCAACGACTTACCTAAGAGAAACTTACGGATTATTATAGCAACTCAAATTCTCATAGGAACCTTTCATTTCATGTAGGACATTCACGATTTTTCTTATGAATTTCGCGAATTCAGTTAAAATACGCATGATGTAACTGAAAGGCTCTACTACATCTTCAGGGAACTACAAGTACATGATTTCCGTAAGTAGTTTGACTTCATAATTTCCCTTAGGAAATCCACGGTTTCCCTTGGGAACTCTACGATTTTCATTAGGAACACAATGATTCCCCTTGGAAATCCCAGATTTCCTTTTAGAACTCAACGATTTCCCTTAGGAACTCCACAACCAAGATTTCTCTTAGGATCCATGATTTATCTTAAAAACTACTCATCTTCCCGTAGGAACTCCACGATTTCTCTAAGTTACTCCACGATTTTCCTCAAAATCCAATATTTCCTAAACGATTTCCCTTAGAAACTCCGCCATATCTCAACGACTTCCTTCAGTAACTATTCGATTTCCCGTCAGAACTCAACGATTTCCCTTAGAAACTCCCCGATTTACCGTCAGAACTCAACGATTACCATCAGTAACTCCAATAGTTCTCGTCAGAACTCCTTCAGCAACTCCACGATTTCCCGTCAGAACTCATAGATTTCGCTTAGGGAATCCACGATTACCCTTAGGAACTACACGCTATCCTTGGGAACTCTACGATTTCCTCGTCTTCCCCTTGGAACTCCACCATTTCTTTAAGTAGATTTGTCTTAGGAACTCCACGATTTCGCCTAGGAACTCCACGATTTCACCTAGGAACTCCATGATTTCCCTTAGAAACTTCAAGATTTCCTTTAGTAACTTCACGATATCTTTTGTAACTACACGATTTCTACTGGAACTCTACAATTTATCTTAGGAACTCAACGACTTTGCTAAGAAACTCATGACTTCTTATGAGAAACTTACGGTTAATTATAGCAACTCCTCAAATTCCCATAGGAACACTTCATTTCATGCAGGACATCCAAGATTTTTCGTAGGAATTTCGCGAATTCATTTAAAATACCCATGATTTAACTGAAAAGGCTCCACTACATCTTCAGGAAACTAAATGATTCCCCAAAGTAGTTCGATTTCGCATTGGAATTCTTTGATTTCCATAAAAAGCATTACGATTTTCATAAGGAACACATAAATTGCCCCCGAGAATATCATACCAAAAACCCTCCCTTAATTTGTGGTTGACCACGTTTCTTTCCGTTTAACTGCTTCGCATGAAGTCGACATAATTGGTTTTTGGTGTTGGCTAAGAGCAATTAATCCCCGTTAAGATACTTGCGTCTTTTACAAATAAACCCAAAAACCGCAAACACAACATTTTTGTTTAAAATAAAATTAATATTAATCACCAAAAAGAAAAAAAACACCCAAAATACAGAATAAGCACGAACTCAATGAGCTGATTATGTAAACGTGGGCGGTCCTCCAGACCGACCAACCGACAAAAAGACCAAAAGCAGATTATAACGCTTAAATCGGAAGAAATGACTTCCTCAATTAAAATCTAAACAAAACAAATTCCCTAAAAAATTTAATTATAACGAAACGAAGTCATCGTTATAAGCTTTTCTGTCAAGGATTTTTAAAGAAAACAAAATCGGACACATGTGTTAAGATGAAGAAAAAAATCTTAATTCGGAATGTTTCTTCTTCTTCTTCTTTCTCATCATCATAAATATTAAGTTTAAAGTCCCAATCCCCTGCACAATTCCCATAAACAAGAATAAGAAGATGTGCCGAAAATGCTTTAAAAGTTTGTAGAAAATACGCAATCAAAAGATGAAGACAAGAAAAAAACGATAACAAACTGATTAGTGCGCATCAGATAAAAAGGGAGCAAAGTCATCCATCCCACCATTCCAGCAGATAGATATTCAAGCAGTCATCCATCCACCCATACCAAATGTTCAAAATATGTGGCCCTTAGCAAAGTTCATCCAAGAAAAAACATAAATAACTCATTTTGGAAACTTTATTTTATTTGCTTTAGTTTTTATATTGCGTTGTGTTTCTCGCTCCATTCTGGGAGGGGATTTAATGATGGGGGTCTTTCTTAGATTTGTTTTAATGTGTGAATACGGCCGAATTCGTGCCCAAAATGCGTGTCTTTGATTCAGAAATTCTCTTAGCCAAGGTCAATGTTAGATCGACCTCATGTGTTAACAATATGTTCCAACACGAAGAGATCCAAAACTAAAGCCCATCATCATCATTATCATCGACCGGCCGGCCAAGTGTTATTAAAAGTTTTTCACTTTCAATTTTTATGACTAATTTGGCAATAATGGATATATATACGAATATAAAAAAGCAATAAAAATTGCATTTTCTTTACCTCGTTACACAGAAAGAAATGTTTAGTATTTCATTTGGGTGCTCGTTACAAGTCAAACACAATAACCATTTGAAATAAATTTAGATAATATTAAATGAGGAAGCAAAGACTAAACGCGGGGGAACCCTCAGAAAGTAAAATGCGATGGGGAACATACCAATCATGAACCGATATGTTAAGAAACGAGTGTAACATATCCAATAGAATTAAAATATAATTTAAGGTTTTTAGGAACTGCAAAATTTCCTAAAGGAACCCTTCAATGTTCCTAGGGATCTCTACCACTTCGGCTAGGAAAACACGATTCGTATCAGGAAGTCTACGATTTTCATTGAAACAAAGATTTGTCTGCAACGTGTCCTTACGTAGCTAGTAGGTTTATCTTAAATTTGTATATTTACCCTAAGAACTCTACGATTAATACAAAGTTACTTAGAAAGTCCACAATTTCGATTTATTGGATGATTCCTGAGATTGTATGGATAGACCCCAACCATTCCTTAAGAAAACCTATTATTACTTTAATAAACTCATCGTTTCCCTAAGAAATCTCAAGAATATTACTAAAAAAATTAAAGATGTAACTCAGAAAAACGACGACTTCCTCAAAGATATTTCTGATTTCCCTTAGAAACTCAAACAAATCTCTTGGAAACTCCACGATATTATTTTACTAATTGCTTTAAAATCACCGCCTTTCCCGTCAAAACTTAATGATTTTCTTTATTAACTCCACGATTTCGCTCAGGAACTCCACGATTTCCCTCAGGAACTCCACGATTTCCCTCAGGAACTCCACGATTTCCCTCAGGAACTCCACGTTTCTCTTAGGGAATCCACGATTTCCAAGGGAACCTAAGTTCCTTAGAAAGTCCACAATTTCCCTTAGGAACTCTACGATTTATCTAAAGGTCCTTAGGAAGTCACGATTGCTCTTCTAAACTCTATGATTCTGACTTTCCTTTGGTACTTAAAGATTTCCCTATGTGTCTCCACGAATTATGTGGAGACACATAGGGAAATCAGCAAAACCCGTTTTTTCACAAATCATTCGAAAGAGCAAATATTCTCATTATTTATGGACCACGATGTCATTCATGTGACTGCCTCTGATGACATCGCTGTAGAAGATTGTAAAACAGAACAGATTACTTTTGCGATTTTTAAGGTACTGGATGCACTTTTTTCCGGTAGGTTTGTTTCTCATTTTTTTCTCCTATTCAATATGTACATCGATGCTTCAGACACAAAAGAGATACTCCGTAAAAAGTACATCAATGATGCAGAAGTTTTTATTTTTGGGGCTACTTTCACGTCCAATTCTCAGAATTGAGTCCCAAAATCATGTGTTGTACTGTGTTAGGAACCTTGGGATTTCCTTAGTTACGTTCTCTACGATTTACCTTAGGAAATCTCCGATTTGCCTAAAAGTCTTCACGATTTTCGATAGTAGATCCACTATTTCCCTAAAGTTATTTCCTTGGGAAGTGTAAGAATTCTCTTAGAACTCTTCGCTTTACCTAATGGTCTTCATGATTTCCTTTAGTAACTCAACGATTTACCTAATGGTCTTCATGATTTCCTTAAGAATCTCAACGATTTGCCTAAAGGTCTTCAGGATTTCATTCACAATTCCACAATTTGCCTATAGGTCTGAATGCTTTTCTTTATAAACTCTACACTATGCATAAATATCTTTACGGTTTTCGTTAGAGATCTTTCAGATTTTCCCTAGCAAATCTAAAATCTTGACGACTTCCCTTTAGAAGGGTTAACATATGGTGAAAGATGGGGTTTTCCAATGAAGGCGGCTCGATGTCGATATTATGTGTCGCTAATTGTTTATTACTTAGTTTCAGATTCTATATCAGTGATATAGAAGAAACGGTGGAACGAGTCATTGCAACCCTTAAGTGCTCGTAACAAGTCTCATGTCCTTAACTAAAGCCGAGGGGCAAACAGCGACCCCCATGTTGACCAATTAGTTATGCTGAAGAAGTGTTGCAGGAAGCTGTTTAATAAGGCAAAGGGTACAAGAGCCACACAGGACTGGGACACATACTCGTATAAACAAGAACTTAAGTAGTAGAGTTGATAAAGGCTAGAAAACACTCCTGGATAGATCTCTTCAATAGCGTAGAAAGCTGATCCGAAGCCTTAAGGTTTTATAAAATGTTAGCCTCAACACCTTGTAAAATTCGGTACATCATGAATATGATCATTCTTCTACCATATCCACTGAGGAATCGCTAGGAGTGCTCCTGGATATCCACATCCCGTGCAATTCTGAAGACACATTGAACTGGGGAAGTCGCCAGAGCAATTGTAACCGAATCTAAAATTCGTTGGGCTATCAAAAGCATTAAACGTTTTAAGTTGCCAGGACCAGACAATGTCTCGCCGGCGGGGCTACATTGGTTGCCGCCCTGGCTATACTTATTATATCAATCAGGTATATATACTATCAAAATGAAGAGAAACCAAGGTTGTTTCCACCCAAAAACAGTAAAGCTGTTTCATATTTCAGCATAGGATATCCAGACGATTATACTATCGGCAATTCTCCTTAAACACCTGGATAGATTAATAGATGGTTACATTAGGACTGATATTGATCACAGGCTACTGCCCAATCAACAAATTGCCTATAGAAAGGGAAAATCCTCCGTGAACAATATTCTGCTTTCCCTGGAGAAAATTAGTGTTAAGGTTATTTCCTATATAGATGATGTGGCTAGAGGGAAGTTGCTAAGAAATGTTCTTCTCTGAAAGCGTAAAATACTTAGGTATTTTACTAGTCTGGACGTTAAACTTCAAAAACGCTGGAGTGTGCACCCGTTGCCTTATTGCACCCCCGCCACAGAGATTTAAGGTTTTGCGAAAGGAATTTTACAGAATCTCTGCAGAGATGGTGATTAATCAATAGAGCGCCTTCTGTGCTGTGCCCTGCTCTCTCTGGAAGGCGGCATGCTTCCATAGACTACAATTTCTTTAGAGAGTTAGCATTAGGAAGTATATGGCAGTAGTCAGACCGATAATGTTGACGGCATTGACTTCAGGTGAACAACTCTGAAGAAATCCACCTTTTGTGCACTACTAAAGAATGTTCAGCGAATGGCTGCTATATTTATCACTGGTGCGTAGAGAACGACACCAAGTGAGGCATTGAATTAAACTACATTCAATGTCGCTAAAAATTATAGCAGAGCAATATGGCTCATGAAGTGCTATCAGACTTAGAGAACCATCACTCGGTTCAGAAAATGGCTACGGACATGATGTTATTCTGGACATAATGTCCGACCATCCAAACATTGTGGATTACACTATGACTGAATGACATTTAGACAAGAAGTATCTCATTCTTATACCTAGTACATCAGAATGGAATGATTGTATTCCAGTACATAGGAGATACGTAAACATCTATATAGACGGTTCCAAACTCAATAACTCCACTGCAAAAAGACTCTCTGATCACTGCAGTTTTACCAGGAATATCTTTAGAAGATCGAGATTTTCTTCGGAATTCTACGATCCTTCCGATTTTCCTTAGGCAGTAAAAAATCATCTCCACTTTCATTTGGAAGGGTTAGGGTGAAATATGTCGTTTTCAATGAGGGCGGATCGATGTCGACATTATGTGACGCTAATTTTTTATTCAGTTTCAGATTCTATATCGGGTATATAAAAGAAACGGTGGAACGAGTCACTGCCACCCATAATTGCTCGTAACAAGTCTCATATCCTAAACTAAAGCCAAGGTGCAAACAACGGTAAGAATAGAATGATTGTATGCCAGAACATAGGAGATTAGTTAACTTCTATATAGACGGTTCCAAACTCAACAACTCCACTGCAAAAAGACTCTCTGATCACTGTTGTGGTAACCAGGTAGAAATCTTAGCTATTAAAGAGTTAGCAGAATGGCTTAAAACATATGTTCTGAACAAAGTCGGTATTAATATTTTCTCTGATAGTCAGCTGCTATCAAGTCAATGGAAACTATATTGATGAATGCAACAACTGTCCTCGACTATCTTAACGAGATGACTGAACTGTTCTAAATTCACACACAGAAATCCGGGTTACGGGGACATAACATGGAACTGCAAGGCAGATGTACTTGGAAGAGCAGGGAAACTGGAATATGTGGTCGTGCCTCCAGCGATATGTAAGCATTTCTTGAGAGATAGTGCCCTTACGGCAACAAATGACGGATGGTCACTAATCAGGAACTGCATGCATTCAGGCTGATGTGTGGATATTGAGACCGGACTTCTGACCTACTGTGTCTGTCATGACGAGTTATTGCTTTATTCGACGGCACGCAGAGACACAGAGTTCCGGGTAACATGGAACTGCAAATCAGATATACAGATTTACTTGGAAGACTGGAAACTACCTATCGTTCTTCTAGCGATATTCAAACATTTCTTGAGAGATAGTGCCCTTACGGCAACAAATGACAGATGGTCACTAATCAGGAACTGCATACATACTAGGCTGATGTGGCTCTGCCTAAACTCCAAACGCACCAACGCCCTGCTGACCGGACTTCTGACTTACTGTGTCCGTCATCACGAGTCATTGCTTTATTCGACGGCATGCAGAGACATTGAAGGTCTTGCGTAATGAGATTTGTAATTTGTAGAATCTGTGGAGATGAACAGGGGAGAGAATCAATTGAACCTATTCTGCGCCTGTGCCCAAATGGATGACAATAAATTTCCTAAATAAAGTCGGTATCAATATTTGTTCTTATAGTTAGGCTGCCTTGGAAACTATATTGATGAAAGCAAAAACTTCCGTCGACTGTCGCAGATCTCCTAACGTTCAAGATTCACACACATAATTCGGGTGCACATGGACATAACAGAAAACTGCAAAGCATATGTACTTGGAAGACTGGGAACTATCTTACACGTCCGAGGGAAACTGGAATATGTGGTCGTGCCTCCAGCGATATGCAAGCATTTCTTGAGAGATAGTGCCTATACGGCAACAAATGACAGATGATAACTAATAAGGAACTGCATACATTCCAGGTTGATGTGGCTTTGCCTAAACTCCAAACGCACCAACGCCCTGCTGTCGATATCGAGACCGGACTTCTGACACTGTGTCTGTCATGACGAGTCCTTGCCTTATTCGACGGCACGCATAGGCATTGAAGGTCTTGCGTTATGAGTTTTGCAGAATCTATGGAGATGAAGAGGAGAAAGAATCAATTGAACCTATTCTGTCTCGGTGCCCTGCTCTCTGTAGATAGTATGCAACATTAGGCTCTCATTTCTTTGGGGAGATATCTAACTCACCTGCTGGTAAAATCCGCCAACTTTTGAGCTTTTTAAAGTAATGAAATTGGTTTAACAGGAGGGGCTAGGGTACTGTATGTTTTCCTATAGGGTTAGGTTAGGGTGGCAGCCGTATTTTTTTACCAACTCACATACACCAGTTTAGGTACCTAGTGTTACAACGGTCTGAAATGCCCCTCATCAAAAACAAACATTTTTGATATATATATCGGTACCGGAAAGATCTGTTAGACTGCCTAGAAAGGCCAACGCCAGTATGTCCAGTCGTCTTTTACTCAAAGCGGGACAGTCGCATAGCAGGTGCTCAATGCTCTCCACTTTTTCCTCAACTCCACAGCTTCTGCAGAAGTCATTGGAGTCAATACCCAATCTTTTGGCGTGTTTGCCGATCCTTTTTTTCCTTACTTCCCTGTGGTAGCACAATGGACTATATAGTCTAAGTGAGTCTGTTATGCAGACTGCCACTCCAACCTATGCTAAATTGCTGATGCCAAATCTTTTTATCATGTTATTTAACTGTAGACGAATTCTGTTTAAACAAAATACTGTTCGAAACAATTTTAATAATATTTTAATAGATTTTTTCAATGCACAGTGAAATAGCTTATATATTCATATTTTCATTGCTTTCAACGCTTTGTCTGCAATATCTTGTTATTTTTTGTTCAGTGTACCAGATGGAGATTTTGTTTATTGTGATTTCTTTTGAAATAATGAATATTGCACACATTTCTTTGGTGGATTTACACACACAGATAACCGATTCCGGATATATAAAAGTGTCAGAGGAAGATCGATTGTTCGATAAAAACAAAATTACAAGATATGCAATGTTCTTCTGTCGAATTAGAAATGGGGAATAATGATGAATTGAGCGTATACTTTATGGATATTTAAATGAAATTTCAATTTCAAAACAGGAAATGGAATAAAGAACTTGAAAGAGTATATTCCCACACTAAAACATATTAGTATATCGAAGGATTCGCTTTACATTCTATTATATATGGCTGAAGTCTAAAAATGTCATTATGAACATGTCCGTCCGTATGTCTGTCGGGTTGGTGCGCACGATAATATCTCAGGCTAAGTAACTCTCAAAAATCCAGTTTTATTCCTTTGCAATGCCAAACCTGATTGAGAACCCCTTTTCTCCAGCCGGTTTATTCGAATGAATTTTTCCTACCCGCTATAACAATAATTTTGCCCAAATTTGTTTAAGAAAAAATAAATTCATTCAAATATTTTTAATTCAATGCCAAATTTTCTTAAAATTGCATTATTACCCCAGATAATTAAAAATAATTAATTAATTCTTTTGTGTTCTTGCTTCCTGTTTTGTTTTTGTAAATTCGCGCCTTCTAGTTAAGTGTGAAAAAAAACTTGCATATCTAATTCTACTGTTTTCAAAATTTGAAAATTTTTTTAATTAAACACACAATCCCCTCATTCATTATATCGCTGTTGTTCATTTTGTAATTAGATTTTAATGATGATATCATTTTCCCCTCAACTCACACACAGTTTGTTGTAGTTTTTCTTCCGATGATTTTACAAAATAGTCCAAGTCTGCCATAGAAACTATCTGCGAGAGGTATTTGTTTAGTTGTATATTTATTTGTTTGTTTATTCATTATCATTAATTTCCGCCAAGATTAAATGATAAAATTTATACATATTTACCTTAAGCAGCAGCGCGCATTGCGTTTCTGCGAAATCATATTTTTGCCAAATAAACAGAGAAAAAAATCTCTAAAAAATAATGTTTGACTTAAAATTATAAACGAAGACACAACAATAAAATTTTACGGGTCTTGTGAGTTAGATAAATGAGGTAAATAAATAAATAGAAAAAAATAACACAAAAAAGGCAGAAAAATATGTAATCACCTTTATTATGCAGGTGTAAAATTTGTTATATAAACATAACGCAATTACGTAGGTTATGATAGTTTATTCTTTTTTTTTTTTGCTTTTCCTCAGTTCTTTTTTTGATTATGACGTCAATGGTTCCTATCCTATACATCAACTACTTGTATTATTTTTTAATCAGATATGATATCATATCAACAACATTGGACTTGTTGGTTGTGAGTTCAAGGAAATATTTCTTCATTAGGCTTACATAGAAAAAATATGTTTAACAATTAATTCCCAACTCTGCGGAAACATATTTAGTTTAGATACTATAAAATACGTTTCTCTATCTCAATGTTGTGTTCATGATTATCGCATTCAAATGGAAGTACAATAACCTATCTTATCTTATGGAATGCAGGAGGATTAAATTTTATGGAAAATTGAAATATAAACAAATTTTACCGTTAAAAAATAATTTAATTAGCAGGGGATATATATGTTTACATTAAAAAACAATTTCTAATAGTGGATATTTCTAAAAATAAGAAATGACAAATCCTTGACTTTTTAAACATCCCTCGTAGTGCGCTAAATTGATACCTTCATTAGCTTGTTTTAAGAAGATTGCTTTAAAATTCTAAATATTCCATTTTGTATTCTGTCAACATTTTGTAATAATCGGGCAACCCAATCGAAGGTTAGAGACAACACTGAAGACGTCATATATTTTCATTATAAGGATTTCCGGCCGATTAGTCAATCGTAATTTTTAGTCAATCGTAATTTTTCCTTAAAACCTTGGAGAAATAACTTGAGGAGTTAGCTTAGGACTAAAATTATTTGCAGGGTCGACCTGCATGATCTAATCATGGGCCTATTTCCCGCATCTGTTTCGTAACGTAATTCCATTACGTGATATCCAATAACTCTTAACATTTATGTACACATGTTGATGATATTTCAGAATATCATTTTAAAGAAGATTTATAACTTATTTATATAAAAATAAATTAAAAACTTTACTAATTTTCTGCAGTCGAAATTTCAGATTACGATACGAACGGATGTGGGAATTAGGCCCCAGCTTTATTGAAGGATCTATCTCTCGGTAGTAAGGAATATGCTATGGTAGCTTTCTTAAATATAGAGGCCGCCTCCAGTAACACAAATCCAGCCGATATAATTATGGTTTTAGCAACCCTGGGGGTTGATAGTAGTACACGTACGCCGGTCCCAAAATTAGCCGACCGAACAAAGAACATCAACAAATTTGGAAATTTCTTTCTTTATTCCTCAACATAACCTCCTTTTAGATCGATACACTTTTTCAAACGAATTTCACTAGCTTCTATACTCTGTTTATAAGTATATTAAGAACTATCTAGCTCTTGAAAATTACCATCAACCGCAATCTCCACCTCTTCATTGCTGGCAGATCTTTCGCCGACGAGCCATTTGTTCAAGTTTAGAACCAAAAAATAATCCGAGGTAGCTAAATCTGGCGAATAAGGTCCGTGCTGAAGCAAGTCGAACTTTAATTCATTGATTTTGGCCATCACAATAGAGGATGTGTGCACTGGTGCATTGTCTTGATTGTGATCAAACGCGGCACCCATCTTGCGCACAGCTTTCTCATCATCAAATCTTCCGTCAATATGGGATGTTTAGCACTTTCTGAAATATGTATTACTTCAGCCAGCTACAAACCATCTACCGACGGTCATTCCATACTATTTCGTGGATTTTTTAACCATTTCTGGCGTGGACGCCTCAATTGGTCGACCACCACGGTGTTCGTTTGGTCGACAAATCTTTTATAGTTGTAAACGAAGGAGCAGACTCCCTCAAAGCAGAATCTTGGATTTAATATTGGTTGGACTTCAAATGAAAGTAATGTACTGCATCGGTGACCAACTTTTTTCCATCTTTACAAATTCACTGATATCGCTTACTTTTGATTGCTAAAAAAAACTTGGGGAACGCCCCAAGGAGGTGTTCTGTCTCCTCTGCTATGGATTCTCTCCATAAACAATATTCTGCTTTCTGTGGGGCATATGGGATTTATGGTTATTGCCTATGCTGATGACGTGGAGATAGCAGTTAGAGGGAAGTTTTCGAGTACTCTCAGAGACATCATATGTAGGCCCTTTATAAAAGAACAATGCATATGCGCTTCGCACAATGGTCTTGGTATGTATCCGACTAGAGCAGAACTAGTTATTTTCAGCAGGAGATACAAGGTACCAACTGTTGCACCTGTCTCCTTGGGGGGTATTGAAATTCCCTTCACTTTATGCCCAAAATACTTGGATGTTTTACTAGCCAGGCAGTTTAGCTTCAAACCCAACATTCCGGAAATACAAAGAAGGATGTTGTAGAGCTATATACCTGTAAAAGGGCAATAGTAGAGTGATGGGGTCTGAACCAGCGTATAGTTTGTTAGTTGTATACGGAAGAAGTCACACCGGTCCTGCTGTACGGCATTGTCGTCTGGTGGGCAGTTCTGCAGAAAACCATCTTCTGCGCGATACTTCAGCAAATGGCTGATATGTTCATCACTGGTGCGCTGAGAACGACACCAGCAGAGGTATTAAATGTTATACTACGTTCAGCAAATTGGTGCTATATATATCACTGGTGCGCTGAGAACGACACCAACCGAGGTACTACATTTACTCCCGCTTGACATTATAGCAAGGCAATATACTGCATTCACTGCTATTAAATTAGGGAATTGTCACTCTGGTAAGTAACTGACTACGGACACATGTCTCAACCACTTTTTGACAATAAGTCGCCCCTGTTCTCACTTTCATCTCAATTTACTTGACGAATAACGAGGTGTCTGGCAACTGCAGACATATTGGCTGCGAAACATGTGATTTGCCTGCTTAGCTATACGGTTTTTAGACGCGGCTTTTAGAACACCTCTACCTTTACACATTTCACTCAATTAAGAGAATGGAATGGTCGTATCCCATTACATAGGAGACGGCTCCAAACTAAAAAACGGAGTAGGCTTTGGTATCTTGTCTAAAGAACTTTAGCTATTAATTGGAAAAAGACTGCCTAATCACTGGCAGAAGTCTTAACTATTAGAGGTTTCAGAATGGCTAAAAATGTATGTTCTGACTAAAATCGGCATCAGTATTTTCTCTCATCTCTCTTAACGAGATGTCTGAACAGTTCAATGTTCGCCAAATTTGGGTCCCGCACCTCAGGGACCTACCAGGGAACAGCAGATTAACTTACAAGACTAGGACACACATTACATACTACAAAGCAATCGGAATATGGGAAACCCACACGCTCTTCTTGAGAGATAGTGCCCTCACGGCAATAAATAGCAGGTGGTCACTAGTCAGGAACTGCATACATTCCACGCTTATGTGGCCCTACCTAAACTCCATACTGACTGTTTGCATCTGTTTTGCGTGATGGACCATCTGACGATGTACACGAACACACACAACTTCTATCTGAAGCTGCTTTCAGCTTACAGAGATCAGTCGGTATGGGCGAAGGTTGACAACTGAGAGACGACGAGGATAGGAAGACAGTTCTGATTTAGACTTTGAGCTATTTGTTGGTATATATAAGCAGATGTTGAGATGTATAGACGTGCGACGGAATAATACGTTCGGAATAGAAGTTACTTGATAGTTTAATACTAAGTTTATTAGTGGCTAAGTGTTTTTCTTTATATTAATACCAAATCAATAAATGTATAAAACATTGAGTAAAGTCGTTTTAATAATAGAAGAGAAAAGTAATCCTATAACTTGTGGACTTGACCGGGATAGTGAACAAAGAGCAATCCTACATGTATGTCATAACGAATGACTACCTTATAGGACGGCACTCAGAGATATTGAAGGTCTTGCGCAATGACTGTGGAGACGAAGAGGAGGAGGAATCAATAGAACAACTTGGGTGCCAATACCCCGATCTCTGTAGAAGGCGGCCGGCTACCCTAGGCTCTTATTTTTTTGTAGAGTTAACAGGCTTGGCTCATGTTAATATCCACTAGCTATTAAAGAATAAACATTCGTGAAACTGTAAGGTTTATCATACTTTACTTGATATTACAATGGACAGTCCCAAACAGTTAAATTTGCAATCTACTGTTCGTCTTTTAACTCTAGACAGATGCATCGGACTATACAGAGACGAGATTTTGTTCTATCATTGACAGATACTTTACTTTGACCTTCAATACAATACTGTCCATCGCAACCAGCCTGTTTGATACACAAAACTATTTATAATACGAATATCGGTACCGGCCAGATATGTCAGAGTTCCGAAGAAAGGCTGACACCAGTATATCCAGACTTTGTTTACTCAATGTGAAATGGTGCCCCATCGGAACCGATACTAACGTTGACTTCTTCGTTAAAATGTTTGCCGATCTAGCCGGGTATTGAAGAGTTAATAAATGGTAATTCTTTCTTCATAGCAAGTTCACCATCTTGCAATTCACCTAGATGCTCCGCATAGTAGTCAGAGGAATAAATGTAAACGTGTTCATCTGTATCCAAATGAGGTGTATGATAAACTGCTCCGTCATCTCATTAAGAGATCTGCGATAGTCGAGATCTGTAAGCGGATTTAGGAATGCAGTTTCTGGAGGCTCTGAACAGAAGTCTGAAAATCCGTGTAAATGATAACGCCCATGGTAGTCACATGTAGGACCTTAGCCAATTCTCTCCTATAGCCATTACTTCGGCGTGGTAAACACTACAACTATCTGGTAATCTTTGAGCTATATGAAGGTCAAGCTTGTTGGAATGTGGTCCGATGTTTGTTTAGGGAGCTATAGCTATCTTAAGTTATTTTTTAGTAATGTTAAGTAAAATGGAAAGTGATTGATCTATGGCGGACATGAAGGTCCAGCTTTTTGCAATGTAGTCTGATGTTTCTTCAGGGAGTTATAGCCATTTTATGTTATAGTTTTAAATAATACTAAGTGATCGCTCTATGGTGGACATGAAAAACCTATGGGTGCGATATGTACACTCGACTATAAGCGGAACCGTGTTAATTTCAATTGGATGTTTAGCGATGCTCATCCAATACAACACGACAGATACCAAGGAGAAGTTAAAGTAGTGGACTTTTTCGGTTGAAGGCGCACACAAAAAGTTTTGTTTATTGAGAAGTGTAAAATGATCATCGGTAAATATAATTTACAGCTGTGGGACAAATTCAGCATTAATTACAAGTATTTCATGACCTATGAGCTCTATGAAGGTCCAGCCAGAGTTATAGCCATTTAATGTTAAGTTTTAAGTAACGCTAAGTAATGTGGGAAGTGATCGCTCTATGGTGGACATGAAGGTCCAGCTTTATGCAATGTCCAATGTTTCTTCAAGGAGTTATAGCCATTTTAAGTTATAGTTTTAAATAATTCTAATTAAAGAGGACCGTGATCGCTTCCTGGTGGCATTAAAAACCTAATCGTGCGATGTGTACACTCGACCATAAGCGGAACCGTGTTAATTTCAATTGGATGTTTAGCGATGCTCATGCGTCACAACACGACAGAGACCAAGGAACAGTTAAAGTAGTGGACTTTTTCGGGTGAACGCGCACCAACTAAGGCCAAGATGGGTCGATAGGCCAACAAGCTTATAGCGACAGTTTTTTTGATTGAGAAGTATAAAATGATCACCGGTAAATATAATTTATAGCTGTGGTACTGTGGTCAAGTTTTTAGAGGCGAATAACTTTCAATTGAAATATGTAATTGAATAGTAATTGAACAAACTAATCTAAAAACAACCAATAACTGTCAAATCGCCTATCGCCAATGTCAAGTTATCCACCTCCAAGAAAACCCCCTTTACAATAAATATTAGCAAAGACGTCATGTACCTACATTCTTAAACAAAATAACAAGAAGTTCAAATAAATGAGCTCGTCGCATAAATTCACGGCAATCGTAACAAATTACCTTGTGATTGAAACGATGACTATATACAACTGTAGTAATGAGTCAGGTGCACCTTCAAACCTCCCCAAACCTTCAATTGGCATTGATACAAGTTGGCGCGATCGTTCCAATTGAAATGATCGTAAGAGGAAACCCAACGAATTTAAATTACTGAAAATTAAGGCAAATGCAACCAGTCAACATAGAGTCGTCGTAGTCGTTTATGCCACTACTTATGTGTCACTTTGACACATGATATTGACATTTGTAGCATGTTCAAGTGTCAATTTAAGTGCTACCCTTTCCCTGTCCAAATTCCCCCCCGCGGAGCAGTGTTCACACTAAACCCAAACGAATACAACAACGAATAGTTGATGGGTGACGGTTGACGGCTTAGCGTGAAGCACGACGCTGAGAACGAAGCGCCGCGGCGCCAACCACGTAACTATGAGCCATTTATGCGACGACGGTGCCCCAAACAAGATCGAATGAATTGGACGTATGTAGCATAAAGAGCTACGCGTCACTCAATCGTAAAAGAAGTACATGAAATGCCACAAAACAAAACGCATGAAAAATGCGTGTTAATTGCCACTGATTAAATGCTCTTATTCGTAGAATTCTGCCAACCTGCCTTACTTCATCAAGTTGAGATCTTACTTAGTACTTTTGTTGGCTCGCCAATCTGCGCGCCATTCAACCATTTGGCTACTATCCAAAGATGTCACAACGAATGAGGTTACCTACCGATCAACACCCTGGAAATACTTTGCATTTGCAACTGAACTGAAATTGAGAGTAAGGCAAATATTTATGGCTTTCAGTTTTTGGTCGTTTTGCCGAGTCTTAATTTTGCGATAAGAATTGCCATTGGATAGAACCTCCTGTCCATTGGTTGGTTGTTGGTTGTGAAAACCAATCCAGCATCGCAGCAACTCAAGAACTTCGCTCTTGGAGTGGCAACATGAAATTACTAATGAATGTTGGAAATGTTGAAGGAAACATAAATTCATTATGATTAGTTGCAAAAAAAAATAAAACAGGCAAAATTCCAGTTAAGTCAAAAGTGCATATGAAGGTATAAATAGACGGCTTTGATTTATGGCTGAAGAGAAATAAAATAATAATTAATTTAACATGAAATATAGATGTGACTGCAGTTGGGGAAGCGATAATCACTTATTTCTTCTACTGCTTCACAGGGATGGGAAAAATATTTCTTATCTCAATTTTCACCAGCTCTTGTTAGAGCTAGCCAATAGTTAAAAGTTTGAAACTCTATTCGATTTTACAGCTGTAACTGATATGACTATAGGCTAGCTATATCTACAGATTAACTATAGCTGCTGGTTAGCTGTAGCAGCAGATTAACTACAGATGCGGTATAGCTATATCAGCGTGTTAGCTATAGCTACAAGTTAGCTAACCAGACAGGTGCAGGTTACCTATAGCTTCAGGTTATATATATATAACCTGCAGTTATAACTGTACGTTAGCTACAGCTTCAGGTAAGATATAAGTATAACTGCAAGTTAACTGTAGCTGCAGGTTATCTTTAACTATACGTTAGCTACAGCTTCATGTAAGCTATATCTGCAGGTTGACTATAGCTGCAGTTTAGCTGAAACTATAGCTTAGGTACAACTATTGGTTAACTGCAGGTTACCTATAGCTGTAAGAGATTCGGAGACGGGGGAATAGGCGGTTAATTAAATATTTTTTTTAGGAAATTTTATAGATCTAACAAAATGTTATCCAAAATATTTGGTTACTGATAATTTTGGGGGATTACGAATGAAATCCGGCGAGGAACTATTTTTCACACGGGAAAACTGGGTTTGAAATTATCTCTAAAATATGCAAAAAATCCCCAAAAATGTCTGGAATTTTTCTCAGACTCAATGAGTTGCGACATGTAAACTCTACACGATGAGAGACGTTAAACGGAGTATGTAGATTTTCTGCATCTATAACGGAAACAAGGAGTCATATCTTCATGAAACCAAGGAAGGAATTGGATTGCCCAAAATATGTCAGGCAGGTACAACTATAATGGTTGTGAGACATCCTCCTTACAAGTCCATTCCGGGAGTCCAGAACCAACAATTCGTAAAATGTTCTGCCCTAAGTTATAGGAAATTTTAAAATAAAAAATTAACTCTACAACTTTCCGAATTGAGTTATCAATGAGAGCTGCGAAGGCAGTTCTGAAGTAAGGCTCTTGATCTGCAAACATATCATACGATCTATAACAGGCCGGACTGGAGTCTCCACCCGAAAAATTGAAAGGCTGAGGAAATGCGAAATACTTATATTGCTGACATGTCTCGGTATGTGAAAAGTAGTATGAGGGTACATTTAAAAGTATCAGTCGATTCCGACCGTATATACGAGTTATATATCTTCCCCTCCTAACAAGTAAATGATAAAGATTGTATACAAGTATATTAAGTTACATTTCTTTGTAATGTGGCCCAAGCTAGTTTAAGTTGTTGTAGCCATTTTATGTTATAGTTTCCAATTATGCTAAAGAAAGGGGAAAGTTAAATTAACTCCAAAGTGCTAAAAAACATGTCTGTAATTTTGCTCAGACTCAATGAGTTGAGAGAGAGTTGACATGCAAACCCTTCACGATGAGAGACGTTAAACAGAGTTCAATCGTCCTATACCTCTCGCTGAGCTTAACCTTGATCTACCTACGAAGATTTTCTGCATCTATCTCGGGAACACCACCAACCATTGCCCAAAACCTGGTAGGGTGAAGCACAACAACCTTGCTTGAGTAGACTTTCTCCTTACAATTCCATTCCGAGAGTCCAGAACCGACAATTGGTAAAATGTTCTACTAATGTTATACATCTTTTCGAAATCTTCAGTTAAGGTACCACAAAGATATGCATGTTGTATGGACCCATTTAATTGTACGCACAATGGCATCTAACCATACGATCTAACCATACTACTTAAACAGTTCACATAGATCAATAGAGCTAACTAGTGTTATCAAGGGCCTACCTGCCCCTCTTCGCAAATAATCTGTTTGATACAAAATGTTATCAATTCCGGTACCTAACAGATTTATCAGACTTGTTAGAAAGGCTGACCTCAGTATATCCGGACATCGTTTACTCAATGTGGAACAAGAACAAAACAGATACTCAATGATCTCTACTTTTTTCTCTCCTCCACAGCTTTTACAGAACTCATTGGACTCAATATCCAACATGCTGACATGTTCGCCGATCAGGACATCAGGTTATAACTGATCTAATATTGACAAATTTTCAATATTTAGTCTGCAGATATATTACGACCCTCTCAGGACATGTTACGGTTAGATCTGACTAGTTACCTTACAGTTGTATATGTCTGTGACCAACTATAATTTGCCTAAGACAAACTTTACATAGTGGCGCACTAATAAATACAAATTGTTGAAGATTTTGTAATGACGCTCCCATGCCAGCAAGATAATAAGCTTTTTAGTTCCCGAGATGCCCAGCAACCAAAATAAGGTGTATGTTGAACTGCTCAAACATCTCGTTAAGACATCTCGAGGAGTATTTGTGAATTTAGGTATGTAGCCTCCAGGGATCTAATGGTGGCCTAACTATCCTAGTAAATGATGCCGACAATGTTACTCACTAAGTTACAACTACGCCGCTTTGTGAATTCTCTAATTGTCATTACTTCGGCTTGGTAAATATATACTACTGGTACTTTATCTGGTAGTCTGTGAGGTATGTTAGGGTACAGATCTTTGAAATGTAGTCCGAAGTTTGTTTAATAAGTTATAAACATTTTAAGTTTTACAGCGCTTTCAAGAAGTTACAACTACTTTAAGTTTGGTTAAGGAAACTGTAAATGTCATCTCCGGTTATTCTACAGTTATAGCTGTCGAACCGTATATATATACATGTTCCTTTTACTCCTCCAGGGAGCATAGGGCCGTGTGGAATGTAAAAACTTTGGCTGTTGATTAGCTCTAACTAGAGCTGGGGAATTTGGGGTGCATAAATGTTGATCAAAAGGTAAGTGATCGACTTTAAATCGGTCCAGCTTTTCCCTGTCGCTATTGATTCGCAATCTACTTGTCTTCTCCGTGTATTTGCGGACCGTCCCCTTCTTCTGCTTTCTTAAGGGTTCCATTCCATAGCCATTTTCGCTATATCCAACTTCATTTTCTTTTAACTAAATGGACTTGAATTGGCGTTGCCCCAGTTCGTTCCCACAGATCTCTATTTCTGATGACATTCGGCCAGAATATTCGCTAAAATCTATGAAATCTTCCTCAGCGATCTGTTTATGAAAGCCTGAATTGCTTGCAAATCTGTAGCTGAGTTAATCCATGTTTCGCTTCCATATCGACACCTCCATTCTGTGCAAAAAGGTAGTTTCAGGAGAGGCGACAAAAGTTTGATGAATATTTTAAATTTGTGTTGAATTCCTTTATAATTCAAATCGAATGACCTGTACAGATTTGTGAATAGCTTTTATTGGGCCGACGGATAAATACCAACTTTTGACAAAATATAATTTAGAAATTAAAAATGAAATCTCCCAAAAACTAAGTCGACTTAGCATGTTTTAGAATGCAGGTATCGATATAATAACACAAATTGAAAATTCGAAGAAAAGAGACTTTGTTCTCAGGTGTATTTAAGAAAATTCCAGATTCCGAAAGCTTGGTGAGATTTTTTGAGTCGGTTTGCGAGGTACTCACCTAAGCCGAATGGGGAAGATATGATACTGCCCAAATATGTGAATGATTGGAGTTCTTCAAGTCCTTTGTTGTTTTTTATGAACTTCAGGTTGTTTGATGTGTTCAGGCGAAGTACCTTTGCCGAGCCGATACTAATGTGGAGGTCAACACCATTTGCAATCGTACAAAATGCTTGAAGTTTATTTGACATATCAGTGTAATTGTGAGCAAGGAGGCAAATGTCACCATAGGGATCAATATTTATAAAAACGGTAAGTGATCGCGAAGTTTCATTCATTTCACTATATCGCTCACTCTCTTCAAGACTGTCATAACTCAAAATTGAACATTTTTGAGGTTGCCTTACAGAATTGCTAATTTTGCAAATATCCATAAATAAATCTCAACGAAATTTAGTTTATAAGTAAACAATCATATTTCGGATTATTCCACCTTTTTTAATAGACTTTTTTCATATTATTTATTTTTTATACGAACTTAAAGTTACACATCCGGACAATTTTCAATTTTGAGTTATGACACTCTTGAAGTGAGTGAGCGATATGATTTAAAGAGTTATAACCATTTTAAGTTAAAGTTTTATGCTATGCTAATTGCTAAAATAAGTAACAAAAAATACGTCACTTTCGCTCCAGGTCGCTTATTAAAGGAGTTATAACAAGCTTATGTTAATAATCTATTTTAAGGTAAATCGTTTTGTAATGTAGTTCGAAACCGGGCTTCCCTTCAAGCTACGAATCATCTGTGTAAAAATGCAGATGATTAGCTCCTCCTGGTTCCCCGCCATTTTAATATTCCCTGGCAGATATCTTTGTGATAAAATTCCTCTCGAAGGCATACACCGTCTGTATATAGTTCACTAGGTTATTTAGGTTCAATACAACATGATATTTTCATGTGAGCGCAGTTCTTGTACTGCCACATCGAAAGACAATTAAACAAAGAACTTGTAGGGCCTCTTTGGGATGATATTGGAGATCGGAAAATTAGAGTTGCAGCTTCTTTATTAACAAATGGAGAGAGACTTGTAGGTCTCTGTGGCCGTATTGGTTAACAGCATTCCGTTGTGCTCACATCAAAACAAATGTCGCCGCACGTTTGGGTCACCTAAAAAGGCTTTCACACCAGAAATATTCGCAAAAAACTATGGACTGATATTGGAGATCGGAAAATTGGAGTTTGACAGATAGCTGAGGCTGTAGGTATTCCAACTGAGAGGACACATAATTTTTAGATACGTGACTGAAGTTGTATGAACATCAACTGGGCGGATACATTATATCAAAATGATTATTTTGATATAAAAAAGCTATCCATGCAATAGATCCGGCGATTACTCAAACTCGATTATAAGCTCAAGCGTAGGGCCACTATTATTGTCTATACTTACGGCCTGTTTCTGTATTTCTAACGAAAGTCTCTGCGAACGAAAACCAGTCACTCACTTTCGTCAGGAATTTGGTTTCTCTAAGGTTCGTTCGTTCGTTCGCCTGGCCTTACGTCAATGACATTAGCAATTTACCAATTGGACAATAATGTAATTGCCAGATCAATAATTCACAACTTCCGGTTAAAAAAAGCACACATTTTTGTATGGTCGACCTTAGCAAAAACACCTCTGCTAAGGTCATTCTTTACACTAGCGGTGGCCAAAAAATCAAGCCTGGGTGGGTCAGCTGAACTGAACCAAGACTCTCATTTCTTTCACTCTCACACGTCTCTCTCATTGTGCACTGACCATTTTTTTCCATCTTAGCGAGCTGCCAATGTTGACTTCTTTATGCTTAAATATGTATATGTATACAATTATATTATTATTTAATTGTTTTACCGTAATTATATTTATATCTAGTTATTTTTGCTTTTAATAAGGTTTTTTTGTCATTGTTCCTATCAGTCGACAAATAAAATAAAGTGACTCGTTCTGACATTTGTGTTCGCCCAGATGACAGCAAAGAGGGATAGAGAAACCAAAACTTACACTAAAATGCTAACGTTTTCGTACGAGTTCGTTATCGTGCGACTTGTCGTTTGATGGTAGTTAGTGAAACCCAAATCAGCTGTTTGTCGTCTGGCAGGCGAACGAATGCAAATTTTTAAGTTACAGAAACAGGCTGTTAGAGTTTGTTATTCAGCATAGATAAGATCTAATTCGAGAGCTTAAGAAACTTTTCAAAACCCTGCAGGAAATATACTTGCAGATTTTGGCGCTCGAGGTCTTACATGATTGGCGTCCACAGAGATAATGGTAGTCGCAACCAGCGAAGAACTTTCTTATGTATCTTACCATAAAACATTAAATAAATAAATAACAAACAAATTTGCCAAAGTATAGCTTTTTTAAATAATAACACTTAGAGTGCCGTCTCCTGTATTTTCTTCTGTCTACGTTATTTCCCCGATATGGCGGATAATGTGAAGCGTCTTTAAATAATTTCTTATTTCCTCAAAAATAATAATAGGAAACCGCGTCACTAGCTAATAGTCCACTTCCTTAATAAATCAATCCAAGCGGGAGTTATTGCTTTTGGCATTTGTCAATTGTCATCAAAAAAAATCAAATTCTCTAGAGACAACATCCGTTCTAAATAATTTTTGGGATTTTTTTGCCAATCAACCAACCATTTGACCGCCGTTTGTAGTTTCTAACGTAATGACGTATTGGCAAAAAACCATACCGAAAATATGTGTTTTTCGTACATAATTAATAATTCAAAAACTGTTGTCGGCGCGTTTGTAATGAATAATGTATGGGGTAACCCAGTCAATCCTTACCCCCAATCTCAAACCAATGAAACACTCCCATATGACAACTGAGTAATGGCAAAAAAACGTCAGTCGAGGCACATTTATAGCTCATGGTTGTTGGTTAATAAGCAATAAAGAAAATATGTTAGGTTCATTCGTAGAAAATCAATATTATCACATAAAATGTATTATATTTAGCTATTAAATGCCACTAATGACGTTTGATTTATGGGATATTTGCATTGAAATCGAAAGCTTAAAAATTACGCATTACGAATTTATGTTGTATTTTTGTATATTCTTGCCAATTACGTACCTTAAGCAACAATTTGAGACAAATGGAAATGGGACAAGGCGCAAAGTGATTTGAGTATTTTTTTATATGGATGCCAACCGGAGTGTGCATTAAACACTTATTTAAGGAGTTATATCAATTTTAAGTTATGCTAAGTAAACTCTAAACATTGATTTTATTCAATTCAATTTCAAAAATGTGTATCAAAGAAGATTTTTTAACGAATTTTAACGACTTTGTTCTAGTAAATTGAAATTATTGTCAAAATTCCATTACAAATTGATGTCTAAAAATTTCATTTAATACCTAGTCATAAATTTGTATGGCGCTTCATTTAGAAGAAACATTTTCCCCCACACACAACATTTTTGTGTTTTACATTGAATTTTATGTCTAACCATTAATTAACCAATTAAATAGAAGCCATAAAATAGGCAACAGAGACAAACATGATCGGTATCATCTTACCGATCACGTGCTGAAAACCCTAAATTATAGCTGATGCAGGGGAGGGGAAATGTCATTGATGATGACATGAGTCAGGCAAGCCATGGGTGTCACTATGACCACCAGCAGCACTATTTCCATAAAAGTCTATCGCAGCGCCGATGTTTTATGTCTATTTAATTGACAGGTGGGTGTGTGATAGGTTAATTATACCATAAAGGCAATTGGTTGTAACATTAAAATGTAACTTGGAATTTTTTGGGTGAACTTCTAAAGGTCGGTAAGGAAGCGGATAAATTTTAGTGATCGAAATAATTATAACATAAAATTATTTTTTTAGTGAAAGCTAGAGGAGAGCCTTCCCGGGCATTCAAAAAATTCTAAGAAATGGTATTGAATTTTTAACTGTCTACATTGGATTCTTTCTTTTTGGTGGTAATAATGTGTGAGGTCTTCCCTTCGTCTTAAAATAGCATTTATTGCCTTTTATTTTATTGTTTGTTTACAGTTTTTATCTTGCCTTCTTGGAAAAAAGTTTCGACCTCCAGACATTTTAAATTAACAACAAAGCATCCCGTAGATATTGTTTATTCTTCTCATCGTTGTTTGTCTAAAAGGTTGTGATCCTTCACAAAAGAAACATACAAAAAATATATATATTTTTTCGTTTTTATTGTGAATTTTATGCGAATTCAGGGTCATGTGATATGTTTTGCCTTTTAGCGGAAAAAATATGATATCATCTCATGGTCACGAGGTGCAACAGTGACTCCATTTATATGACGATTGTTTATCATCGTCATCAGCGGGAATGGATGGAATGGGTAGATTCATTATTTATGCACATCTGAGAAAGAGCCGACAAAAATAAACAACAGAAGATGAGAGTTTAGACACGCAAAATGGTTGGGCAAACATGCGGATTTTAGGCGGACAGAATATTGAAGATATTGTAGGAGTAGATAGAAAAAAAAACTGAAATCAAAATTCAATTTAAATATTTGTCGACGAATATCAAGAAGTTTTGTAATTAAAATTTAAAATATTAGTGGGAGTACAACTTCGCAGTAGCTGATGTTGAAGTTGCGCAAATAATATACACTCTCCTTCACTAAAGCGAGGGTATAATTACCAGACAATTTTTTTCCGTGATTATTATACCCTCGAGCGAAGAGAAGGATTATATTTTTTGCTACGGGCCAAAAGTGTAACATATCGAAGGAATATCTTAATACCCTATCAATAGTAGGTTCATCTGTTAGTTAGGCCTCCGCTCTAAGAAGTTATAGCCATTTTAATTTATCGGAAAACATTCTTCTAGCTGATGTCAAAGAATTGGACTGAAATTTGGTAATATACATTTATTTTTACCCGAACTCATTTACAGGCGATCCATGGTGGAGCGTATATAAAGGGTCCGCCATCTAACGTTTTTTCAACTAGTGCTTATTTCGTGAATGGTAACACTTAGCTGATTTGACAGATAATTAGTTTTATCCTTCCGCTGAACGAATATGGTTGTGTATATGCTTGAACTTTTAAAAATACGCTTGAATGCGATCGACTTACAGAAGATGCCGATTTTGCCAAAAAAAAATCATCCTTTCAGATGAAGCTCATTTTGATCTTGGCGGGTATGTAAACAAGCAAAATTGTCGCATTTGGGGCACAGAAAACTCGCACGCATACATTGAAAAGCCGATACACCCAAAACGAGTCACTGTTTGGTGCGGATTTTGGTCCAGAGGCATAATTGGGCCATGAGCAAGGAGTGGCCGTTACAGTCAATGGCGATCGTTATCGGGTCATGTTGAACGAATTTTTGTTCACAAAAATTGAAGAGGTGTTTCAAAAAAAAAGTTATTTGGCGGACCCTTTATGAATTGGCCGAATTTAAAAATGTAATATCAAAGGATGGATGGAATGGGCGCTGATGAATTGCCGGAAACATCTATACAACCGACATTTTGTTCAAAGATAAAAATATATATACTACTAAAGCGAGGGTATAATTACCAAAAAAAATATTTGTTCGTGGTAATCACAAATTAGTGATGAGTAGGAATATATTTCCCTACGGCCGAAAAGTGTGACACGTCGAAGGAATATCATAAGATCCTATGAATATTTGGTACGTATGTTAGTAGGGTCGCTGCTCTAAGGAGTTATAGCCATTTTAAGTTATTGAAAAATCTTTGCACAGAAATTCTTAGTAGCTGATGTCAAAGCAATGGGAGCTGATACATTGCCGGAAACATCTATACAACCGACATTTTATTTTAGAATAAGATGTACACTCACTAAAGCGAGGGTATAATTACCAAAAAAAAAATATTTATTCGTGGTAATTACACATTAGTAAAGAGGAGGATTATATTTTTTGCTACGGCCCAAAAGTTTGGATCGTCGAAGGAATATCATAAGATCCTATGCATATTTGGTACGTATGTTAGGTACGACGCTGCTCTAAGGAGTTACAGCCATTTTAAGTTATTAGAAAACCTTTATACAGAAATTCATAGTAGCTGAAGTCGAAGCAATGAGCGCTGATGAATTGCCCATAGAAACAGTTTAAATTCACAGACAAAATGCTGATAAGTCACCATGCGGTATAGCTCATGATAAAGCAATGAGTGCTGATAAATTGCTGTCAAACTTGCTTATGATCGGAGGCAATATTTAGATAAATCAAAAGCAGCGATTTCGTAGTCTCATTTCACCTATTCATGATTGAAAGCGAAGAGCCACATTGTCTGACTTATCAGTACCATTTGACGGGAGGAAAGCATAACCAGTGTTTCCAATATATGTATACATATTTTGATAATTTTATTTTATTTTTTAATAATATTCAACATTTTTTGTAAACAATTACCTGGACTTTCCACACCTATAATGGCATCTGAATCCTCTTTATTTTTTTTAATTAGCAGCAGTGAAAGTAATGAAAGAAGTGATTCGAAAAAGTTTAGAATAAAATTTATTAAAAATTTAATTTTGTCATATTGTATTGAGATTAACCAAAGACAATTCTGAGTATCATTAACAACTAATTGAAAACATGCGAATAACTAATAACGTAATTGAAAGAAGAAAAATTTTAAAAACAAATGACTAACGCTCCCCCATAATGACTAATAAATACATACTTAAATGCTAATTTGTCTATGACAAATTTCTTTGCTATAACCAAAAGAAAAGGCCGCTATTATTGTATACAGCAAATAGTTATTAATATTTATTACGAAATGCAAAATTTACACAACAAACAAAATAAAAAGAAAACAAATTCGTAATGGACATCTTCGAGTGTCTAGAGAAAATATTTAAATAGTTTTGTAAGAAAATAGAAACAAATCAAGAAAAAAAAAACATCTTGAAACTACTCAAATTGTGCATAAATGCATTTTTGTTCTAATAACCCGAAGAACAGACAAGAAAGAATTTTTTGAGTTACCATCAAAAAAAGTTTTGAAATTCTCCGCCAAAAACCAAAGAAATAACAAACCGAAAAATATTCAAAGTCAATGTATTGCAGTCCGGAACAGTCGAGGAGTAATAATGTAGCAGTGTTTAGGGAGGGGTGAAGAAATTTTCCATTTTAATATTTATGTAAAGAAAAGGAATAATTAATAGATCTAACTATTGGATTATTAAAATAATGGAGAATATTCAGAAAGTAAACCTTTTAAAATCATAAAATTCATCAATATAATTTTAAAACTAAATAAAAACATAGTCATTACTATTTGTTTTAGGAAAAAACTAAAAAGTACTGGTATGCGAGTTTCAATATGTCGACTTATTTCTGTGAAATTTGGTTTTGGTTAATAGTTCTTGTTAAATCTGATTTACTACTTCCATAAGTAGATCAAGCTATTTAAGTCAAAATTTCTAATTAATTATTTCTAATTAAGTATATTGTTTAGACTGGGCTGTTTGGTCAGATTATTTGTTATTAAGTAAATAAAACTAATTTATTTCATGTTTCACTCAACAAAAAAAAAACATACATTATTGCTATTGAGTTTTGATAAGATGATAGAGTGGTGTCTTTTGAAACTGCAGTCAATTCTACCAAGTAATTGAAAGTCATGCTAGCGACTTTGTACTTATTTCTATTACATTTTTGTAATAGACCGAATGTAAGTGACACAAAATAAATTCTGACTGAATAATAAACAAAAACCTAAAAAATATATCACAAATAAATGTATTAAATTAAACCTTTTTTAAAAAAAGTACCAACAAAATCAATACAAATTTAAGATTACATAAAAACATAACAAATTTATCACAAATCAATATAATATTTAAAAAATGTGAGAAATAATGACCGCGAATATTATAAGTCTGTAAAAAAAATTAACAATAAAAATAGCAAAATATTAAAATTTTACTCATTTTGGAAATTGTAAAAATTTAATAATTAAAAAAACTTTAAAACGTTAACACATAATTATATCCTCATTTAAGTGGAGGAACGATTCTTTCCTGTTCTATGGGTCATTTGCCGAAAAAAGCAGAGCACAAAAATGAATTTCGAAAAATACCTATTTACCGAGGGCTCGAAATTAATTTTTGAGCTACGATTTCTTCGACAAAGTTTTTTGGAGGGTATAATTACCAACAAAAAAATATTTTTTCGTGGTAATTAGACATTAGTGAAGAGGGGGATTACATTTATTGCTACGGCCCAAAAGTGTGACGTGTCGAAGGAATATCATAAGACCCTATGCATATTTAATACGTATTTTAGTTACGTCGCTTCTCTAAGGAGTTATAGCCATTTTAAGTTATTGGAAACCCGTACAGAAATTGGTAGCAGCTAATGTCAAATCAATGGGAGCTGATGAATTGCTGACAGAAATATTTTAAAATCTTAAAGAGAAATTAACCCGCCCACTGTTCATATATTCGTGCGAAGTCCAACTCGAAATTATGAATCGATATTCACAAAATTTAATAAAAAGTCTCTTCTCGGCTCACTAACGAGCCGGAGAGAAAATGTGGCCGCTTGTTTCAAAAAAACGTAGTTCTTATACGAGTACAAAGTCCCTCCTATGTTTCGTATTTATGAAACTAATGTGAGCTGATGCAGTAACGAGCTGGTGAACTAAAATCTGTTAAACTAAAGAGCTGTTTAACTAAAGTTGAACAGCTGTTGAACAAAATATCTATTTAATTAAAGTGAGCTGGTGAACTAAATAGCTGTTTAACTAAATAGCTAGTGAATTAAATATCTGTTAAACTAAAGAGAGCTGTTGAGTTAATGAGCTGGCGAACTAAAGTGAATTGGTGAGCCAAAGAGCTGATGAACTAATGAGCTGGTAAACTGAATGGTCCAACTCGTTCACTCAATTGAACTGAACTATAATGATCGATCACTTTAAAGAACTAAAGTGCCCAACTCGGTTATTTACTCGTATGTTCTAGAAGCAAATTATGCTTTCCATTTTGTATTATGACATTATTTTGGTCCTTAAACATTCCATATAGACATCCACATACTTGTCGCTTCCGATTAGACTTATTGACGCTATAAACGACAGCCGAACCGCCTGATATATGAAAATAGTATCTTATTTTACCTGAAATCCTTCTTGGTAAAAAAATTTATGTGTCATCGATTATCTCCCATGTAAATGTCCCTTCCGATTTACCTTCCTGACGCTCTAAATAAGAGCGTCTTAGCCATTTTTTTCATCAACTATTCTTAAAAAATAACCTATATTATTGATAACCTATATCACTGATTTTATAGGGAACTTATGTAAAAATGCCCAAAAGCATTCACAACTGTGCACTTATCCGATTCACATACTTTCCTCATGTGCACGAAATGTGAATGCTGATTCTGCGAACAAATCACAGTATTTAATATCGAGTTACTTACGATGTATTTGTTATTATCGTTAAAAGAGTACCCATTTTTCTCGAATTAAATTATGTAGATGTTTACGAAAATTCTAACGGAGCTTATCTAATTTCGTATTATGGTCA
Source organism: Eudasyphora cyanicolor (assembly GCA_963930755.1). Lineage (NCBI taxonomy): Eukaryota > Metazoa > Arthropoda > Insecta > Diptera > Muscidae > Eudasyphora > Eudasyphora cyanicolor. The sequence goes on from OZ005734.1 coordinate 336,174,420, forward strand.
GAGTTTTTAAAATTACCTATGAATTATTATTGCCTAAAAATTTGATAAATTATAAAATAGATATCACTATCATTTATTTGTTGAAATTGTTTTCCAAAATTATAATTAATATTTGTAAAAGTCTGACAATTTTGGGCCTTTTTATTCTACGTAAGTTTGAAAATTCAAAGGGAACCAATATTTTTAAATGAAGCTTAAAAAAAAAACAAAATAATTTACAAAATTTTTTTTAAAAAATCATAAAAATTACCCTTTATGTTCTCTTTCAAATGATGCAAATTTTGTAAAAATCTGTTCTGCCGTTCAAGAGTAATTGAAAAATTCATAAAAACCCCAAAAAATCGATAAAGTAGCTAAATGTGACATTTTTTATGAACAATACCCGTAAGTGTATGCAAAAATAATGCTACTATCTGAATTGTGCATATAAACGAACTGCATGTAAACATAATCTTTTATAATAAAAGGGAACCATCGTGCAAACTCGTTTCCCTTTTGTGTATGTCAGGAAAAAAGGCGCTTTAGTGCAATGCTGTTCAATATTTAAACATTATGCTGTTAACTGAAATGCGCACTTAAGCGAAATGAACTTAAACATAATATTTTTTAATAAAAGCGAACGGACGTGTAAAATATTTTTCCTTTTGAGTATGTAAGGACCAAAGGCACTTAAGTGCAATTTAGCTAACTGAAAAATACTGTAATAGATTTCTCATAGCTGGGTCAGCATTTTTAATTTATTTTTGCCTAAAAACTTTATAAAACGTTGCTAAATGGAAAATTGAGATATAGCTATAATTTATTTTTTGAGAAAACAAAAATGTTTACAAAATTTTGTGCGGATTTGAAGAACTCAATATTTGTAAAAGTTATGGACGAAACACTATGGTACGTCTGACAATTTGGGACGTTTTTATTTCACCTACATTTTAAAAAAATCATAGAGAAGCAATTTTTTTAATTAAAGATTTAAAAAAATTCGAAAAAATTTAGAAATGTCTTTAAACAAAATTATTAAAAATAGCACTTTATGTTCTCCTTCAAATGATGTAAATTTTTTTGAAAAATCTGTTCAGCCGTTCAAGAGTAATTAAAAAATTCGTAAAACCCAAAAAAATCTATAAAGCAGCTAAATGTGACATTTTGCATGAACAATACCCGTAATTGTATGAAAAAGTAATGCTACTACTTGAATTCTTTTTGAAATCTTTTCTTATAAAGGCGAAACAACGTGTAGGACAAAAGGCACTTAAGTGCAATGCAGCTAAGCAATATTAACAATGTCCGTAAGTAACTGAAATGCGCACTTAACCGAAATGAATGTAAACATATTTTTAAAAAAGCGAAACTTTTCTGTATGTAAGGAGAAATAAAACTTAAGTGCAATGCAGCTAAGCGATATGAACAATACCCGTTAGTGACTGCAAAAAGTATGCTATTAACTGAAATGCGCACTTAAACGAAATTTAGGTAGACATAAAATTTTCTAATAAAAGCGAATCTAAGTGCACAATATTTTCCCTTTTTAGTATGCAGGGACATAAGGCAGTTTAGTGCAATGCAGGTAAGCGAAAAATACTGTAATAGATTTCTCACAGCTGGGTCAGGAATTTTTAATATTAACCTATGAAATTTGTTTTTGCCTAAAAAGTTGCTAAATGGAAAATTAGATACCGCTTTCATTTTTTTTTTGAAAAAAAAAGTATGCAAATTTTGTGAAGATTTGAATTTAAAAAAAAATAGAAAAAAAATTTTTGGATTTTACGAAATGTTTAATTGCTCTTAAACGGCAGAACAGATTTTTACAAAGTTTGCCTCGTTTAAAAGAGAACGCAAAGGTAATTTTTTATGGACGTTATCAATATATATTTTTTTAATTTAAATAAAAAAATTATTTTCTTTAATTTTTTATCAATATTATTTTTTAAAAACTTTAATTTAAAATAAATGCTTCCCCTTTGATTTTACTCAAATTGACACAAATAATGCACCAGACTCTCAAAAATCCAAAACAGTAATTGGATTTTTGGGGACTCATTATTTCGAAACGTTATGGACGAATACTAAGGTAGGTCTAGCAATTTTTGACATTTTCCGTCTAGTATCTACAAAATCCCTCAACTCTGCTACTTTTCCCAGCTCGACTGTCATTAGATGCATATGAGTGTTTTTTGATCTTTTCGATTGCATTATAGTCTTTGTGATGGGGCCAATAAAGACACAGAGTGAGGAGAGGATTAATTTCAAAATATGTATGTTTTTTTTTTGGTTTTTTGAAAATAGTTTGGGTGTCTGTTTTGTTTAACATTTGCTGTGTAAATGACGTTAAATAGTGTACAAAATTGTGGATGCCGACACATTTTGACTTTGAAATCGTTTTCAAACTATTTTCCTTTCCCCCACAGGAAATTTGGGTGCATGATGGTGGGGCGGGGGGCTTCGCCTGTGCGTACATGAGGTGCCTGAGATTGACATCTGTTTTATGCTATTGAGAAAGAAAAAAAAACTGCAGTTTTTTCGTTTTCTTTAAAACAAAAAAAAAACATAAACGGCCAAGAGCGAAAGACAAAATAATATTTATTATTCAGAATTGAAAATAAGAAAAAATAAACACGACCAAGGAAAAAAAGCCAAACAAACATGTTTTGAGAGGTGGAGGAAAATGGAATGGAACATGGATAAGGTGGAGAGAGGCCCGAGATGGCAGTGTTGACGGTGATGGCGGTGTTGGTGGATATGTCTGCCACCTCAGTGACCGACCGGAAAAATGTGGGCAGGTAACAATGTTTTGCTTTTTCTTTTCAAATTCATACAAGTTTTTAATAATTTGTGTTTTTTATTTTTTTTGTGTACGGTTTAAATAAACAATAGTTGGGCATTTGAAAAAAAAAACTTAATTTTTGTTTAAACATTAATTGAAAAAATAAATATAATTCTACATATTAATGTATTTTTTTGTGGGCGAACTTACCTTCATTCACGTAACCTCCCTCCATTGTGCCAAACGTGTACAACTTGTTGCCTTTAATTTTTAACGCCTTTGTCGAAGAAATTATTTGATGATTGGAACTCAAAATTCGGGTTTTTTTTAAATTTTAGTAATAAAATTTCACTAATTTTCCTCTTTGATTTAGATTTTTTTCTAAATGATTTTTTAAATTACTTTAAAGTAGACATTTGTTTTAACACTCTGCAAATATAATAAAAAAATTAAATTAAAAATTACTCGTATTACTTAAACAAAAATATTTTGTTTAGAAAACAAAATAAAACTAAAAAACTTTAAAATATTTAATTAAAACACTTGAAACTTCTTAGGATTTAGTTTTCAAAAAAAATTTCACAATGAAAATGTAATGTTCACTTGAGCTCATTTTACACAAACGCAACACACAAACACTTCAAATCCAATTTTCTAATTTTTCTTTCTATTTTCTCAATTTTCAATTCAATACGATTTCATCAGATTTATTTTTGCACTTGTATTTTATGGATAAGCCATCGTCGTCGTATTTGCTTGGGATTGATATTAAAATATTTTTTATGCCTCTGTGGCCCTTCGCAATGCTTTGAGGAGGAATTTTTCTTTGTGTAAATCTTAAGGGATTTCATTATAGAGAAGAATCTTCTCTTTTTCATTTATAGCATCACAACCGCCACAAGACACAGCCGGCACAAAACGATATATTTATTTTCATTTGTTTTGAATGGATCGTAAATATTTTGTTATAGGATCATTTGTTGATGGCTGATGTCGTAGTTTTTTTGTTGTTGTATGGGGGATTCTTGCTCTCCCATAGAATTTTAAGGGCTATTTTGAGTTACATTGGCCAAATTGACAGATCGTCTCGCACAGTTGGTGACTCCGGCAAATTGTTGGGTCTGCATTTACCAGATTCGTTTTAAGATCGCTTTCATTCAATGGACTAATCTGCAATGGGAAAGAGAAAAGAAATAAGGAATTGTTTAGAGATGTTTGTCTAGGGTTTATAATTATAATAACATTTTATCAACTAAAATATAAAAATACATCATTTAAAGACAAATATTGTTTTGTTGTATATCAAATCGCATTTTCTCACAATTTTACGAAATAACTCAAGCTAAACATTAGGAACATTCAAAATATCCTAATAATTATAAAACTAACGAAAATTCTGAAAAAAATGTGATATATATACCGCCCTATTAGAGCAGAATAAGAAGAACTATGAGAACGGCCCCAAAATTAGGCCACCTGACATATAGATGGCGATAGTAGTTTAAAAAATACTTTCGTGAAATATGGCTGGATTATCGACGTACACATTTTCTTTCAAATAACCCCAAAGAAAGAAGTCCAACGGTGTCAAATTACATGTTCTTGGCGGCCAATTTTCATCGCCAGGACGTGAGATAAAGCGGCCATTGAATTTATTGCGCAAAATTGCGCTATTGTTTCGTTAGCTGTGTGGCAAGTAGCACCGTCCTGTTGAAACCACATATTGATCACATCCATATCTTCCATTCGGGCCATAAGAAGGTCGTTATCATCTCACGATAGTGAACACCATTCACTGCCTGACCGGCCTCATTTCGAAGAAGTATGGACCGATGACGTCGCCAGCCCATAAGCCGCACCAAACGAACTGGGCGAGCATGCACAGGTGTTTTCACATCTCCTACAGACCCGGTCTGCTGAAATCGATTATGCTGATCAAAAAACATCACGAAGTGCACGAAATGCATTTTGATTTGAACGCCCATTTTCGTAAAAGGCTTAAAAAGTTTTAACGCGTTGCTCGATTGTGTATCTTTCCATGGTTCAAATTGAGTTAGTCTGAAATTAAGAAATGTCAAACGAAATGCACAAAAAAACTTGACGTTTAGGTGTGGTTCACATTCAACATCGGCCCTTACAATTTAACCACCCTTTAAATACCGGAGCTATATATAAAGGGTCCGCTAAATAACTTTTTTTTTTTTTTGAAAATGCTATAAAAAAAACTACTGAATATTTTCTCAAATTTCTTTTTTTATTTGAAAGTACAATCCTTCCGGTTAATAATGGAAAATCATTTCATTCAAATGGCTGCCTCGGCTGGCCATGCAGTAGCCTACACGATCGGTCCATTATCGATTGTGTGCAGCTGTATTTCACCAATGGCTTCACGAATATTGTCCTTTAAAGCATCAATTGTCTCTGGCTTGTCGGCGTAACACTTATCTTTGAGGGCACCCCACAAATAATAATCCAACGGTGTCAAATCGCAGCTCCGAGGTGGCCAAACGACATCAGCTCTGCGGCTGATAATGCGATCTTCAAAAACAGGCGCAAAACATGTTGAAACCAAATGTTGTCAATATCATCCTCTTCAATTTTTGTGAACAAAAATTCGTTCAACATGGCCCGATAACGATCGCCATTGACTGTAACGCCCACTCCTTGCTCATTTTCGAAGAAAAATGGCCCAATTATGCCTCTGGACCAAAATCCGCACCAAACAGTGACTCGTTTTGGGTGTATCGGCTTTTCAATGTATGCGTGCGGGTTTTCTGTGCCCCAAATGCGACAATTTTGCTTGTTTACATACCCGCCAAGATCAAAATGAGCTTCATCTGAAAAGATGATTTTTTTGGAAAAATCTACATCTTCTGTAAGTCGATCGCAGGCCCACTTAGCGAGCGTTGTTCAAGCGTATACACAACCATATTCGTTCAGCGAAAGGATAAAACTAATTATCTGTCAAATCAGACATGAGCTAAGTGTTACCATTCACGAAATAAGCACTAGTTGAAAAAAACGTTAGATGGCGGACCCTTTATAAAGATTGACCGATTTATGGGGGGTTTAGTGCAGTCCTATTGGATAGTGGTTATGACTCAAAAGCGAGATCGGCTAAGGACTGCCCGAGTTTGATGGAGTCTAAATTTTTTACAAAATGCTATCGAAAACACTTTGGGCAAAATTTTAGGTTTTAAAAATTGTACCACTAGTCCGCAACCCGCATATATATGGGATGCGGACGTTACATTTGTACGCATTTTGTTTTACTAATGTTCATCCCGTTGGCGTTCTGAAGGCAATATTTTCATATAACCTTCAGCAACAACAATTATTTCAGAGTTCTCTGAAATTATATTTAAATATTTAGCTAAATACGTTTGATTAATCCGATATTCGCGACGAAAGTTTCGTTGGGGACGTTACAAAAAATTGAACAAGGTTTTCAGGTAAACATGAATTTGAGACAGAGACAGTTGAACACATAGAGTTCCATATAGGGTTATGTACACGCCATCCTTTTATATATTGATTGCATAAACTTATATTTTCAAATTAAACATTATTAAATAAAACCAGTAAGGAAAGGCAGAAAGTCGGGCGGGGCCGACTATATAATACCCTACACCTCCATAACAATGCGATAAGGGTCATTGCGATAATAATTTGGAATAATTGGTAAATAGGTAGGAACATATTATCTAATTCTAAACCGATAATCGCGAAATTTAGCAATATTCGTTCCTAAATTGGGAAACATCTTTCTTGAAAATTTAAATGATCGGAAGTAAAGTACAACTTATATAGCGCTTGGACACCAAATCAGGAGGAACATATATATGGAGGTTATATTTAAATCTGAACCGATTTCCCTGAATACTCATTCATGTAAACAGACCTCTTTCTGTCGAATTTCGTTCTGATCAGATATAAAATACAGACACTGATCGGATATAAAATAACATTTTTACAGGGCTTACATGTCAAATCGGGGTAACATATATATGGGGGCTATATCTAAATCTGAACCGATTTCTTCCAAATTTAAAAGTGTTCATTCATGTAATATGAAACAACTTATATAGCGCTTGGACACCAAATCAGGAGGAACATATATATGGAGGTTATATTTAAATCTGAACCGATTTCCCTGAATACTCATTCATGTAAACAGACCTCTTTCTGTCGAATTTCGTTCTGATCAGATATAAAATACAGACACTGATCGGATATAAAATAACATTTTTACAGGGCTTACATGTCAAATCGGGGGTAACATATATATGGGGGCTATATCTAAATCTGAACTGATTTTCTCCAAATTAGGCAGTATTCCTTCACGTAATAAGAGACCTCTTTCTGCCGAATTTCGCACTGATCGGATAAAAAATACAGTTTCTACAGCGTTTACCTGTCAAATCGGGGGTTACATATATATGGGGGCTATATCTAAATCTGAACCGATTTGCTCCGAATTTAGCAGTATTCCTTCATGTAATAAGAAACCTCTTTCTGCCGAATTTCCTACTAATCGCATATAAAATAAAGTTTTTACAGCGTTACATGTCAAATCGGGGCTAACATATATATGGGGGCTATATCTAAATCTGAACTGATTTTCTCCGAATTTGGCAGTATTCCTTCATGTAATAAGATACCTCTTTCTGCCGAATTTCGCACTGATCGGATATAAAATACAGTTTCTACAGCGCTTACATGTCAAATCGGGGGTTACATATATATGGGGGCTATATCTAAATCTGAACCGATTTTCTCCGAATTTGGCAGTATTCCCTCATGTAATAAGAAACCTCTTTCTGCCGAATTTCATACTGATCGGATATAAAATAAAGTTTTTACAGCGCTTACATGTCAAATCGGGGGTAACATATATATGGGAGCTATATCTAAATCTGAACCGATTTTAACCAAATTCAATAGGGATCGTCCTTGGGCCAAAAAAATGATATGTGTAAAGTTTCGTCGCGATCGGACCATAATTGCGACCTGTACTTTGATTACAAGGATACATGCACAGACGGGCAGACGGACAGACAGACGGACAGACGGACGGAGCTAAATCAACTCAGAAAGTGATTCTAAGTCGATCGGTATAATAAACGATGGGTCTATTTCTTCTCCTTTTGGGTGTTACAAACAAATGCACAAAGTTATAATACCCTGTACCACAGTGTGGTGTAGGGTATAAATATCCCTCCAATAAAGCCAGTTTAATTGATATTAAAAACATATTCATTTGCTTTATTTTAATTTTAAGTTCTGTACACCGAGGGAAAAATACCATACTAAATTCAAGTAAAATATTCTTATTTTTAAATCGTATTTAAAATTTTAAGTGCGTTTGCGCTAAGTTTTTCTTAAACCACGTAGAAAACCAGTATGGAAAGACAGAAAGTCGCGCGGGGCCGACTATATAATACCCTACACCTACCTACCAATGCGAAAATGGGCATTGCGATAAGAATTTGGCAGTATTCATACATGTAATAAGCAAACTCTCTCTGCCGATTTTCGTACTGATCGGTTTCTACAGCGCTTACATGTCAAATCGGGTGTAACATATATATTGGGACTATGTTAAAATCTGAACCGATTTTTACCGAATTTGGCAGCGTTCATACATGTAATAAGAAAACTCTCTCTGTTAAATTTCGTACTGATCGGATATAAAACATGATTTCTACAGCGCTTAAATGTTAAATCGGGTGAAACATATATATGGGGGCTATAACTAAATCTGAACCGATTTTCCCCGAATTTAGCAGTGTTTATTCATGTAATAAGAGAACTCTCTCTGGCAAATTTCGCACTGATCTGATTTAAAATACAATTCCTACAGCGCTTACATGCCAAATCGGGTGAAACATATATATGGGGGCTATATCTAAATCTGATCGGATTTTCTCCGAATTTGGTAGTGTTCATTCACGTAATAATAAAATTCTCTCTGCCGAATTTCATAAAGATCGGATGTAAAATGTGGTTTCTACGGCGCTTTCATGTCAAATCGGGTGAAACATATATATGGGGACTATATCCAAATCTGAACCGATTTCAACCAATTTCAATAGGGATCGTCCTTGGGCCAAAAAAGAGCACTATGCTAAATTTCATCACAATCGGACCATAAATACGACCAGCACTTTGATTACAAGAATACATGGACAGACGGACATGGCTAAATCGACTCAGAAAGTGATTCTGAGTCGATCGGTATAATAAACAATGGGTCTATCTCTTCTCCTTTTAGGTGTTACAAACAAAGTCATAATACCCTGTACCACAGTGTGGTGTAGGGTATAAAAAGCGCCGAAAGACTTGTAATTAGTACATAATACTATAAATCTAGTACACATTTCTTAAAAAGGGAAATTAAATCTAATATTGCGTTAAGTAAGAAGAAAAAGCTAACTTTAACCTCTAAGAGGGAGAACAATTAGGGCGCACAATAAAATTAATATCCCAACTATTCTCATTTGCGATTAGAGTAAGTATAGATTTCTTGAGTTAAGTAAGAAATTCTTACTTTTTGGTTAAAGCAACATCAAACACACACACATATATGTAACTCGACGAGATGTATACAATGTGTAAACATTTTTACGCAAAGAGACGAAATTGGTTTCTCGTTCAGGCAGTGTTTGTGAATACATTACATGGCGTGTTTTCTTGTTGAGGTGTGATGACAGTATATAGTAATAATTCTTGTTCGTTTTGTTGAAGCTAAACATTAACTAACACTTATTTTATTATTTATTTTGCCCTAGCGTTTTAAAAAACATTGCATTATATAGCAATAGAAGGCAACAATTGTGTAATATAAATGATATATCGATGGTTTTTATGCAAAAGCTGCTATATGCATTATAAAACCCAATTTATCAGCAGAGCAAAAAACATGTTGAATTTTATTATTTCGCGATAATTTGTATATGATATGAATTTGGAATTCGAATGCTTAGCATATTATATACGTTCGAATACATAATTCATAAACTAATAATATACCGATTCTTGTCACTGAAATTACCTGATATAGTTTTTCAATTGGTTTAATTCATTTCAAATAACAAAATTGTATTTGCTTCCCTACCTCTCTGGATGTGTATATTAAAATTTTTTAGTGTAAAATATACAGCAAAAACCAGAAGTTAAAAAAACACAAAATAATACGTTTTTTCATACCCTCAACATTGACTGTGATTTATGGAATGAGTAAGGAATTTTTGTGGATTTATGATACCTCAAGTACACCACTCCATAGACGTTACATATTCCAAGAAAACATGGCAAATTTATCATGCAATGTCACCGCGCACGTATTACGCCGTATTACAAAATAGCAAACGCACGTAACGCAAGCCTATTTTATCTTATTTGAGTCATTTGGTAAACATTTGCTGTCTTTTGCCTTCCCATCCTCCCTAATCATATGTTGGCGTGTACGCATTTCGGTATCTGCTGTATTCGCAATTTAATTTCTTTGAAATTAAAACTTAAATCTGCACTCGTGTCGTCGTCTTCCTTAGCTGAAAGACAGAGAATGTTTTTGGTGCTAAATTGTAATCTGGACAAATTTATTTCATGTTTATCTTGTTACGTTTTTTTTGCTAATGTTCTGCAGCCCTGATTTAAATGTACTTGTTTAACGTTTTCCAGTAATGCTCAACGTAATTTATTATCTACGTTAAAAAAAACTTAAAGAAAGTGTATGTTTATATTTAAATGTAGTCATGTAAGCAAATATCAAGGCCTGACATAAAAAGGCCTTCTTAAAGCTCTGCTCTGATACAAATGATCCAGCATTTATTTAAAACTGCCTGTCATAGAAAGGTTTTCTTGAAGACGTACTCTTGATTGCTTAAAAGCTTAATGCTCATTTATAATTTCCTTCTTGTGATATAGTCTGAAATGTTGACTATTAGAGCGGTTGCAGAATGCATGGGATATAAAGTTCTGACTATGGTTGGAATAAAAAAAAGATATCCGATAACTTAGTTAACATTAAATCTCTATCTGCCGCATATCTTTAAAGGGGTCATATCGATATTCCAGAGAACTGTAGTGCAGAAGAGCTAGTGACCATCTTACAAACTTGAATCTGCCTCTAGCGACTTTTAAACTTATTCTGCTAGAAAATGCACAATATGTGACATACAATAGGTGGGCTTCAATCAGGAATTTTATACATCCCAAAAAAATGTGGGCCAGCTTAACTATAAAATGGTCTCCAGATTTGATGCCTTTCACAAGTGGGGGTCTCTTATTAGTCTTGACCCTGCAGACGGGTCTCAGTGGGATAGAAAGGCACGCAGAGCGACGATATCTGCCGATGCCGGGCAAACGGAGAGAATGAGGTACCTGGATCGGCTCTGTGTGAGCTTTAAATTTCGAAAGAATCTAGACTATACTGAGTTCCTGCTCCACTATGGAGCAAGCAGATTTAGCTGATGTCACCATCAGCCAACTTACCGTCCTTTTTAAGGAAATCGCATATGTTCAACGGGAGGGGCTAGATATGCACATAGTCAGTCCTGTAGTATCACAAGGTGATATAAGCACTAGCGGTTCGAAGCACACGCTACCGCAATACCTAACCTATTATCTTTATACCAAAGAACTTTGTACAAAATATAACTGTCAGACCCTAAGCCCTCAAATAAAATCATCATAAAAGGCCTTCTAACCCCCATTTACGCCCCAGGGTATGTATGCGCTACGCAGAGTTTAACTAGATTAAATTAACCAATATTACCCAGGCAGAGTAAGTGACATTTTCCGTGTGGGACCGAGTAAATGCTTTGAGATGTTTACAGTAGAATGGTAAAGCAATGGTACTGCCAAAGGAATCCCCTTACAAAGAAAATTAATTTTATATTGCTTTAATTAAAATCAAAGCATTGTCACGTGAGTTAATTACATGGGATGAGCACTTTCCTTTAGATTTTATCTAACATATTAAAAGTGTGTGTTTAAATTCTCATTAAGTCAAGACGGAACACGACATTGAAGAAAAGTAATTTCACAGAGTTCCTTGGAAATCACGTTCACAATTCATTAGAACTTGTCGCATGTCTTCACAAGGAGATTTAGGTCAAGGTTTTGGAAAAGTTAAATCATAAACTGAAGAAAGTTTAGCTTGCAGATTGGGTTTAGCTCTTGCATAATATACATGTCTGTCCCTAATCTAATCAAAATGGTGGAAACGTCTCTTTTTATTGAATGAAGAAAAAATTAAATTTGTTGAATAAATTTTAAGGAAAGACAACTGTCGACGGGCCCTTCTAATATATAATAGACTACAGCACTATTTGAAACCTTAATATGATCATTTTAAATTTTAAAAAAGATAAATCGGAAGACACTTTAATATGAGGGCTACAATAAATCGACAACCAAACAAATACAATGCCAAATTCAAGCCAATTTTGTTGCAAATATGTCACTTCTGAGAGTCATGATGTCAAATCGGGAATGACGTTTATATGGAGACTATGCAACAACTCTGACCTATTTTTTTCCATTTTACTTGGGTTGATTTAAGGCGAGATAAAGTACACTCAGACATATTTTAGTCAGATTTTTTGTAATAAAACATGGATAAATGTAAACCCATAGCGATATATAGCGCTATTCTTAGATCAAACCCACTTAAACAAATCTAGTCCCACCTGATGCACCACTGGGATTGTTTTGAAAAGACAATCCAAGTGGACCGATGATCAAATCAGCTAAATCTGTTTTATAATAATCATAAGGGAACAGATGGACAGAGTAGCCAACCTTTCTTTTGAAAACACCATTAGTGAAACATACAGACTTGATTACAATAGCATTTCTTTGAACCATTCTAAATTTAAGCGCGTTCCATCTATTATTAGTAGTATCATGTGTCTACAAGCCGCTAGAGGCAAACACACAGATTCAAATGTCCCCGGAATTTTGAAGATTGTTCCGCTGTGCTGGCACCAATATCAATCAGGTGGATTGTGAATTGCTCAGACATCATAGTTGAGGTTTTTCTAGAATTGAGGATTTAATGGCATCCTGGCTATCCAACCATTGTCAGAAAGCTATGTCTTAGCTATTCTGCTACCCCCTAAGTTATAAGGTAACCTACATACTATAGATAACCCTACGTCATTCAAGTAGACCCCGAAGCCAACCCTATCACGGCGTACATCCCTTATTAACCGCAATGTTGCCTTGTCAGGAATCCCTGTTCTGTAAGAGTGTACTCGGACAAAGTGTAGTCAACGCAAAATAAATTTGTATTATAAATAAAAAAAAAACAATACAAATTTCAAACAATTTTGTATCGACAGGGTGATATATCGGAGAGGACACATTTTCAAATACTTAGCACATGTGCTTAGGAAACAAAATGCTCGAACAACGTACACAAATAATTGAATTTTATTTGTCAAACCAACAGTCTATTGTTTTGACACAGCGAGCATATCGTCGTCATTTTAATGTGCGCATTGCATTTCCTATTAAATGGGTATGTCAACAAGCAAAACTGCAGGATTTGGGCTACAGAAAATCCAAGAGCAGTTCATCACCGACAATCACACACACTTAAGTGTACTGTTTGGTGCGGTGTATCCTCCGAAGGATATTTTTTTGAAAATGAAAGTGGTGTCTCAATCTCTGTCAGCAGAGATGTCACATGACATCACATACAGGATATAACTTTCCAGAGCTAATTGCAAAAAATTCCCCAATAATATACTGTATTTAAAAAAATTATTATAATCGCATAAATAAAAAAGTTATAAACCATTTAAAACATATAGCTCATTGTGCGCCGCCCTGTACCAGGCAATGAAGCCGACCAAAATTTTCGGCGGCGCCTGATCGGCTGAGCCGATTAAATTTCAACAATCGGCTGAGCCGATAAAGTTCCAACAAACGATGGGGCACGAATGTCATTCTCAGGCAAAGATGGCGCATTAAGATATTTACAACTGGATGAAAAAACTTAATATTATCACAAAAATTTAAGAAAAGTTATGGAAGTTTTGTTGTTATGTCGAAAATCGGTTCAATAAAACTCTACTTATTAATCTTTGTTGTGAAAGAGAATTTATTGCGAATGACATAGTGCCTGTTGTGTTTTCTTTAAAACGACGTAGACTGTGTAAAAATTGCCTCGGCCGCTCAAGAGCTATGGTAATTTCCGTAAAAACCAAAAACGCATTTTTATACCCTCACTTTAGTGTGACGAGGGTATATATCATTTGCTACGGAAAAAAGTGTAACACGTCGAAGGAGTGACCTAAGACCCCAAGTATGTTCGGAGGAAATCCGTTTTGGGTCATTTTAAGTCGAATGAGCAATGTCCGTCCGTCTGTCTGTCTGTCTGTCTGTCTGCTGGCTGGTGCGCACGATAACTCTCGAAAGGAGTAACCGATTGACCTCAAATTTGGTATGTGGTAATATTTTTTTCTATCTCCGGCTAAGTTCGAAGATGGGCCATATTGGTCCACTCCTTCTAGTACCTCCCCCACAATGGGTTAAAATGTTGTGAAATATTGATTCTTTAATAACTGCTATACTACTTATTCGAATCTTTTGAAATCCCACACATAGTATTAGCTTATTAGTCGTTATCAACTCGAGAAAAATGGGCAAAGTCGCCACGTCCCTTTTGGTACCTCCCACACAAATGCACCATTTTGCACCAAAAGTTAACAGCTTATAACATTAATAACAGTGCATAAAAATACTTCAAATTTTGTACAGTATTATGCTTTTATATTGCCTACAGTCCAGGGAAAAATGGGTGTTGTTGTCACGCCCCTTTTGGTACCTCCCACACAAAGATACCTTTTTGCACCAAAAGTTAACGGCTTATAACATTAATAACAGTGTATAAAAATACTTGAAATTTTGTACAGCGTAATGTTTTTATAGTGTCTATAGCCCTGTGAAAAATGGGCGTTATTGCCACGCCCCTTTTTGTACCTCCCACACAAAATGCCCAAATCAAACCACAATTTAATGTCTCATAACGTTTATACCAGTGCACATAAATGCTTATAAGTCGGCACAGTGCAATGAATTTAAAGTATCTAATGTTCAGCAAAAAAAAGGTGTATTTGATAAACCCCTTCTGGTACCTCCCACACAAATTGACAGAATAATTCGAGTAATATTCAATATTACATTACTCACAAAGTGAGGGTATACCTTAGTCGGTTTACCCGACTGAAACTTTCTTACTTGTTCACTTTCAAATCCCATAATTTTTTTGGATTTTTTTTTTAAATAAATGATAGCGAGAAAGTTTTATGCACAAATAAAGTTCCCAGGTTTATAATAAAAATTCTGAACCAAATTGAAACAAATTCCATGATTGTTAGTAATGGGTGATTTTTTGACAACTTTCTTTGTGGCAACACTGTTTTTGGCAGCTCAGCTGTTTTCGTGGTTTCTTCTGTAAACATTGTATTTTATCTTAAAACATTGAATTATGTATATATACTGTTCAATCGACTCAAATAAAGATTTCATTCATTTTTCTAAATTTTAGGCGTATTTTTTTATATCAACTCCGAAAGCTCTTAAAAAAACACTCTATATTAAAAGTATGTATTTCTTAGACTAGGACCTCTTGATGTAATTTTTTTCTCGGCGTACAGAATGTCAATTTATCGAATAGTCTAAAGCCGGCGAAATCAGTTTTGGAACATTTTAAGTAATTTGAGCTGGAGCGCACGAATTTGGTATGTGGATTTTTTTCTTTCCCAGGCCATGTTTGAAGGTGGACCATATTGATCCACGCCTTCGAGTAACTCACCCACAAAGGGTTAACAGTTGATTCTTTAATAACTTCGATCGACTTATAGGAATCTTCCGCTATTCCACACATAGTATTAGTTTATTAGTCGCTATCATCTTGAGGAAAATGGGTGAAGTTACCAAGCCGCTTTTGGAACTTCCAATACAAAGGAACCACTTTGCACTTAAACTTAGCGGCTTATAACTTTGATTCCAATGTATTCAAATACTTGCAATTTTGTATAGTGCAATGCTTGTATAGTATATTCAGTCCAGTAAAAAATTGGAGCTATTGCCACGCCTCTTTTGTTACCTCCTAAATGGCAAAAATAAAATATATGAAACATTATTTTATGCATTTCCCCTACTTTTACAAAATGGGTCACAACTTATACATTTACGCATAGATTTTATATGCGTTGTTTTCCTCGTTAGATTGCTAGCTTTCAAAAAGTGGAATGAAATATTTTTTGTTGACTAGTTTTCTATTTTTTATGGTAAAAACGATTTTTTTTTCTTTTTTAACGACTGTTACTAAAACACTGTTTCTTCGTGAAAGGGATATTTATAACATTTTTAGCACTCATAACATTTGTAGCACTCAGTGGGCTTATTCTTCAAAAAGTTATAGCCAAATTAAAAAAAATTAAAGAAAATTTTATTTTTTAAACTTTGTTTTGTGGCAAATGTTTGTAACACATAGAAATACTACAGCTAGACCGATCATAATCACTAATCGATTTATCCATGTCTGTCTGTCCGTCCGTCTGTTCATCTTAGGTCGTTCGTTAGGTACAGGTCTCAATTTCAATCTTGCTGAGATTAGGCATTTCGCAACTGGGAAGAACCCAACTGAAATGGGTCAAAATCGGTTCAGATTTAAATATGGGCCCCATATAAATGTTTCTTCCGATGTTTCTTTTAGCGTTACAGAAGCTATAAATCCAATAATTTTGAAATTTAACAGGGTAGGGTTCCTTTATCTAAGTACTCACATTGTCGAATTTGAGAAAAATCGGTTCAGATTTACATATTGCACCCATATATATGTACCTTTCGCCCTTTGGAACTACAGAAGCTATATTTTACATCCAATTATTTTGAAATTTAGCAGGGTAGATTTTTTAACAGCTTGAAATCAGCTTTATATACAGGCCCATATATTTGACCCTTGGCGCTATATAAACTGTGTTTTATATCCAGTGTGGAGTTTCTTGATACAGGGATCCATATTGCCGAGCTTGAAGAACATCTGTTCAGATTTACATATAGCCCCCTTATATTTGTTCCTTCCGATTTGACCTTTGGCGCTACAGAAACTGTCTTTTTCATCCAGTCATTCTGAAATTTAGCTAGGTAGAGTTCTTCGTCCAAGGACTCCCATTGCCGAATATGAGAAAAATCGGTTCAAATTTAGATATTATTATTTATTGCTTTTACGCCAAATCGTGGGCGTATAGTGCCAATAGAAAATTATTCCAATCATTTCTATTTGAACTTAAAGGTTTTATTCTATTACATGATAAATTTCCTAGCTACCTCATGATCTGCCTCATCTTCGCATACCTTGAGGATTCCAATCAAAGGCTTCTCTGCATATACCATTGGCTGGTTTACGTAGCACATGACCTATCCATCTCCATATTCTTTCCCGGATTTCAGTAGCAATATTGGATACCCAAACGTTTAGTATAGCCCCCATTTACAAGTTCCTTCCGATTTGGCCTTTTAACGCTATAGAAGCTGTATTTCACATTCAATCATTTTGAATTTATCAGGGAGGAGATTCATGATACAGGGTTTGTAAAATATTGCCGAGTTTGAAGAAAATTGGTTTGGATTTCCGTACAGCCCCCATATATACATACGATCCTTTCGATTTGGCTTTTTAGCGTTGTAGAAGCTGTATTTCACAAAAGAGTGGTGTGGGGTATTATATAGTGGGGCACGCCCGAATTTAACTTTTCCTTTCTGGTTTCAAAATTAGGCAATTTATTCTAACAGTTCAGAATGTAAATTTATCGAATAGTCAATTAGTAGATCCTTATAGATAACTAAGTTAATCACAATTTCTCTTATCGGTTTTGTATCACTTTCGTTTTTATCATAGAAGTCTTTTCGCCACTTCGAGCTTTTAATTTATTTTATTCAAACGTCGCATCATTGCCGCAAAATTTTAAAAGATGCATACAGATTTAAGAGCCAAGTGTCGACATCGGAATTGATACAAATTTAACGTTGGCGCAAATGTTGAAGAACAACCAAAAAGCAAAAGTATATTTCATTTTTTTCTACAATGAAAATTAAAATGCCATAATTTTCATGATTGTCCCAAAAACGTCCTACTTTCGAAAATTAGTACATTTTACACATTAAACGAATTTTCTTAATACCAAAGAAATTGTCTTAAATTTAAATATGAAATGTACTAATTTTTAGAGATAGGGACCTCATTTGTGGAAAATATTTAAAAATAGGAATTTATCTCACTGCACAGAAAATCGATTGTTAGATCCCTATCACGATCTTATGAAGAGTTTTCAAATGAGATACGTTAGTCACAATTTCTCTCCATGATTTTATATCACTTTCGATTTCATCATATTCTCCATTCGCAGAAATAACACATGTGATCCGCCACTTTCAGTACACAAAAACGTTTAAGAATCCCACACATTTCACAATACGTCCTATGGAAATTACTTTTCGCTAATAAAATTTAGCAAAACACAACATATTTCAAAAAGTTGTTGTTGTTGTTAGCGGTGATATTAACTTTTTCATTGATTTAAATTTATGAGCATTTTTGGTAATTAATATTGTTGTTATATTTTGCACCACATTAACATGTTGGCGATTTGTATGATTCAACATAATTAATTTAGTCACGATCACAACGAGAGCGTTAAACGTCAAAAATCTAAGAAAATACGGCAATGGAAAATTTCACGAACTATCAAATCACTTAGGGTCGTGAGTGAGTGAGTCACTTAGGAGGATGTTAAGGAGATTTGTTTAATAAAAGATTATCTGTTTAATTTATGCCAAGCTTATCAAAGATCTTATCTACAGATAGTACAGATAGTAAAACAACACAACAAATTTTGGTATGACAAATGAGTGTGGCATCTCTTTTAGTTTTTAGTTTCACTGTCACATATTCACGTATATGTATCTTTTTTATTAAATACTTTTTATCATTATATGTATATTGTTATTGTTTTATTCACCAACAATAAAGGGCGTTTTTCTTTTTCACTTTCTGTCACCATGTGAATTTTGCAAAAATCTTGTGTATTTTTTGTTAAGATAAAAATTATATTTTTTTTCGTACCAGAATTTCTTGTGCTTGTCGGCATCACAACGGAAGAAGAACAAGTGTGAATAGAAAAAAACATAAACGAACCGAATGCCGCCGCTGACAAAACCACCGAACCGAACCCGACGTTGGCTAATGCACGATTAAAGTTGTGGGGGCATTTGTGCCGGGTTTATTGGTGTTGTCAAAAAATACTAAAAAGAAGAAGCTCTTCCGCATCTATCGCGACTGTCACCCCTTTTACTTTGAATACATGAGAGGGCATGACAGTGATGAGAGTCATACTCTCTACACTCACTCTGGTGACGATGTTGATCCCGCTCCCGCTCACGCTTTGTATGATAGTGACATATGCCAACAGCTTGCTTGTCCCGTTGTAATTAAAAGAATAGTAATTAAACAAAACAAAACCTGTGAACGACATCTAATATGAAATTGTCCGTCGTTCGCAATGATCATTAAAATGCATGAATCAATGAATTAATGGAGTGAGTGTTGAGTGAGCGGAGGAATGAATGAGTGTGTTTGACTGACAATTGTTTGTCTGTTCGAATTGAAACAGTATAAAAATCCATCAATGAATTTATTCTTGAATTTTCATTAAAGCTCCCCTTCCCCACTCCAATAGTTTGACAGTTCTATTAGGACGTGTTGCCAATGGATGGTTTGTATGTGTGCGTGCCCCAAAGCTCATAAATAAAATCGGCAAATTGAAGAAGAATGGCCATATATGGGGAATGAGTATACAGGGTAAACCATTATAGCTAACACAAATAAAATAGTAAACAAATACTGTAACTAATACCTACATACCGTATCAGAATTTCTAAATAAGTATGTAACATTTTGAATTGGGAAATATGGACATTAGAACTCCTTCCCAAGCAGCTGATCCTAGCAGCGAAGCGAATATACCATGATACCATTATACAGGTAGTGCACGATGAAAAGCTGATATACGTTTTTTTCTTGCGAATGTGTACAACACGAGTATTTGTTGAGGGAAATCATAAATTGTTTTTGCGTTGTAAAAAAGAGGGTATGCTATTAATAATGCAAAACAATATCAGTCAAATGACCGCCACGGATACGCTTGCAGGACCATATTCTTTTAACATATTTCACGAGTTTCACCGCTGAGGACTTAAATCGATTGTAAACCATTGGCATAGATTTTCTTTTACATAGCCACAAAGAAAAGAGTCTAAAGGTGTTAATTCACAAGATCTGCGATTTGCGACCGATTGTGATCGCGTCTTCGATAAAGCACACGGTCAGAAAACTTTTCACACAAAACGTTGCTTGTGTGGCACGTAGCACAGTGGGATGGCTTCATACATGTTTGTGCCAAAAATAACGGGTTTCCCTATAGGGATGATATGCTTTTAAAGTGACGTTTCGGCCATTTGTAATATGTCATGATCTGTCATTTGTTTTTCATTTGATTCAGTAGTTTATACAATTGCATCATGGAGAGATATATATACGCAAGAACAACGTTTACAAATTATTCAGTTTTATTATCAAAATAATCGTATCCGAAAATATCCAAAAATGGGTGAATTTTTTCCTCATGGGTGGATTTTTTTAAATCCACCTATGAGCAATATTTTAGCCCTCGTTAAGAGCTATCTTTTTGCCATTGACCGATTGTGGCTACGTGCCACACATCAGATGAAACAATTGAATTGGTGCGAGACAAGTTTGGAGATTCGATTATTCCAAGAAGTTGTGATATTGAATGGCCTCCAAGAAGTTGTGATTTAACACCATTAGACTATTTCTTGTGGGGTTATTTGAAGTCATTGGTCTTTCGAAATAAACCAGACTCTCTTCAAGCTTTACAAGTCAATATTGAACGTGCCATTCATGACATACGACTTGATTTAGTGGGAAAAGTGCTCGAAAATTGGGTTCATCGAATTCGTTCCTGCAGAACGACGTTTTATTTAGAACTTAATTGTATCGATTGTACTTCACATTACATAAAAAACTTTTGAATTTCCTTAACAATAAGTGTGTTTTTTTTTCAAAGAAATCATATCACTCTTATTGGAAAACCCTGTATCTGACATAAAGAGGAAATTTGGATGGATTGTGTTCACTTTAAGACCTAAAAACACTATCGCCAAAACTGTTCTTAACTACAAACCACAAGGCACAATACAGCGTGGTCGTCCAAAAATTACGTGGTGCATAGCCACTAAAAATTAGTTAGTCTTAGCAAGATATACGTGGAACGAAGCAACTCGGTTAGCACGGGACGGAAACCGATGGAAACACCTAAATAAAGCTGTTTTCTCCCCAGCAGGGAAACAGCGGAACATCAGCATTAGTGTTGGGCACTTCAGGTATTTTAAGTGATCAGTTCCATTGAGTGAACTAGTTCATTAATTTAGTTCAGTAGCTTCACCAGGGAAAAGCAATATGTAGCGCTCGGAGTTCTGACGAAGTTGAAGGCCGTTAAAGTTTCAACTCTTACAGAAAAACCGTAAAACCACTTATCTGGGCTAAGGGCGTCATAGATGCCATTGAGTCGGCTGAAAAATCCACAACTTTAGCTGTGTTAACTGATCGAAATAAAATCAAAAGAATCAGATCACCTGATGAACCCCTGCCTTCAAAAATGGCAATAGGCCATAATGTCACTATCAACAGGACACTCTATGCTCCCTTCAAAGAAGAGGTGAAGGAGAGTCTAGTGACGGCTGTTATAGACATAAGTTGTAAGGACATATGGAGCCATGTATCCGTAAAATCGGTCATAATACCAGCTCATTATTTCGCTGTCCTTAGAGAGATACCGGGCACATCAACAATATACAACGGTGCAGAATGGCATCACAGAAGAATAAAGCTCTTAGCTTTCGGTGTTGCCAGATCAGTAGACCTGTATAGGCAACTCTGATTCGAGCGGGTGAGGTCTGGCCGGACACCACTTGGATGTTGCCGAAAAAACAACATCCCTAGTCACCGCAGGGCCCTCATCTAGTTTCAGAGAACCATCCAACTCTGCTGCCGACCAATAATTGGAGAATTAGTAAGATTGGTAATAGCGGATGTTAAAAAGCGGCAGGTTAATTTGATGCTTAATGCAGAATCCACCCCCCATTCAGAGAGAAAGTGAAACCATGCGATATGGTTTCGAAACTATAGTTTTGAAGGTATAGAAGCAGAATATTGCTCCAACTTCGGAAGGTCGTGAATGATAAGAAGGACACTTACAAGCACGACACATCTGCACCGTATAGGACAAGCGGATAACAATAAATGCAGGGCATGAAGGGAAGACATCGAAAGGATGGAACATTTCCTATGTCAATGACCAGCTTCAAGATCCTGATACTTCGGTACATATTCCCAGAGAATCTAACTGGAAAACACTAGGTAAATGTATATCAGGTACCGAATTTCTAGAATTCTTATGATCTTAAGAATTATAGAAAACAAAGAGTGCACAACATCCTGATCCACTGACTTAAAGATTATGCGTAGAACTCAGGCTAGTGAATCCCTGCGTTATGGCTTCTAAATAATTGTTTTGAAGGTGTACGAGCAGGATATAGCTACCACTACTGTAGATGAGGTATCCACGGTGACTTCAACGAAATAGTGGAAACATTACAAAGTTATTGTGGGGTGATCCAAATGAGCGGAAACAAGAAGTTTACTGAAACCGAAAAACTATGAGCGATATTAGTAAGATTATAAATAGGACACTGAAGCTTAGCTTACAAGCACGCACATCTGCGCCGTATAGGACAAGCGGATAACAATTAATGTAGGGCATGAAGGAAAGACATCGAAAGGATGGAACATTTCCTAAGTCAATGACCAGATTCAAGATCCCGATACTTCGGGACATATTCCCAGAGAATCTAACTTTGGAAACACTGAAGAAATTGTTATCAGGTACCGAATTTCTATAATTTTGAAGATTATATCTAAGAGTGCACAACAGTCTGATCCACTAACTTGAAGATGATGAGTGAAACACACTACCTTAGAAGCACATCTGCAGCGTATAGGTCAAGCAGATGACGAAGAAGGGTCTGTAGTGAAGACATCGAAACGATGGAACATTTCCGATGTCAAGGTCTACCTTCTACACATGCACGATCCCGAAACATGGCGATAAATTGCCAGATGAGGCACCTCTTGGAGAATCTGAGTGGAAAACACTGAAGATAACGAATTACCGTAATTCGTAATCGCTGTTATAATGATTTTGATAAATTTTTGAGTTTTTAAAGATATGTATATCAAATAAATGATCTCATTGCCAAAATCCACAACAGTTTCGTTTGGGTTCACCCTGTGATCTACTAGTTTAAAATGTACATTTAAAATTGGTGACTGCTGAACGGTGAGCTCCAAATAAATGACTGATCGACTCAGACGAAGAATTTCATCCAAAAACAGCAGACAGCGGAACTAATACTAATTGAAATAACAAATGATGACAAAATCATCAGAAACAATACAGTCTGCAGAGAATATTTTTATGGAGATGATGATCATTATCATTATTTCTTTTCTATAGAAACTCGGTGGATACAGTAAAAAACATTTGGATTCTTTTACTCACTTTTGTTCTGGGACCTTCAATTGTTCTACAATTCGACAATAAAAATAAATAATGAAGTAATTAGATGAATCGGGCAGGGGGAGGGAGAGGCGTCCAAGAATAAATGTGATCAAAATTTATTTGTCCGTCCGTCCCGCTGTTTGTGGGCTATTATTTTGCCATTGAACTCTGTAGCGTCTGGTGATTAACCCCTTAAATGCATTTTAGGGTGGGGTAGAGGATCGAGGGTAAAAGGCAGATGAGTGGAATCTATAACCTTGTAAAGTTATTTTGGGAAATTGTCGTTTTTCCCAATTAAGCTATGATTTGACTCCACAATCATTGCAATGTTTTTGTTTAATCAAAAAAAGAAACAAATCAAAAGGGTTCATTGTCTTTCCTCATGGAATAGGTCTCCTCGGAAGTGGGGTATTTGGTGGTTGCTAATGCTAATGGTGGTGGCAGTGATGTTCTCTCTGCTCTGATCAATCAGAGAAAGAACCTTGAAATCTTTCATATGATATCAATGCCCGGGTTAATATTACCCCATTTGGGTACAATCAAAAAGCCATCATTATCAATTGTTTAATATGTATTTATAACAAAAAACAATTATTTTCCAATTTCCAATCATGTAATGTTTGATAGATGAGTTGAGTTTATATTGTATTGTAATTTATTTTCTGTTTTTATATTTTATCGAATATACATATTTTGGGTAATAAAAAATAATTGTAAAAATTCGTGTACTTTGATATTTAATGGATATGGTGTGTGGTTGGTGATCGTAGTTGGTCTCCGAATTTATTTATTATGAAAAATATGATCCTCAAGCGGACCGCCACCACCATTGATCGACATCATCAATCATAGACATTGTTAATACCAGTACACACAACCATCAATTCATCCTATGAGAATGAGCCTTGAACAATTGAAGACGCTTCTTTTTCATCTTTTTGCCGCTAATAATTTATGAAAAAGCTGGCAATAAGCATAACAATAATCATATGATTTCTTTCTTATCTTTGGATATTTTCATGAAAATCATTTTGTGAAATTTTCTAGGTCGAAACAATGACAATGGCAGTGATCATAAAGACATAATGGCTTAGTTGCGTGAAATTGATACTCATGATCGAATGCTAAACTAAGCGAACTCATAATATATAGTTGCGGTAAAGTTTTTTTGAACTCAGAATATGGATGAATGCTAGTATGATGACTGATACAATTTGTGTATAACACAGAAAATTCAAGATAAATTCAGAAATAATTTCAGTATCAGTGATATCAACATTTTCAGCATATTCTAATAGTACTTTTCCATTATCAGATAATCCACATCCGAATCTATTCCATTATTTCACCTCATTTATATACTGAAAAAAAATATATAATTTCAAATATTTTAATTTAAACACATAATAATCTTTAAAACAAGGACATTTTTTTATTTAAATTAAGAACTTGAGTAAAATATTATCAAGTTCCTAATTACGAATTGTTAGGAAGTCTTGGGAGCATAAGCCTTTAACAAGTTTTTTTTCAGTGTACGACAATTTATTTTGAAGTTCTGTGTAATTCGTTATCGAATAACAAAATCAACTATTTTGAATATGTTGAATTTTCCTAACACAAGGTAGGAAAAGGCATAGCTATTTATTTACGGGGAATTTTATTCGTCCCGTTACCATTGATATAAAGGGCCATCGTTTGAAGGTTTTCTTTTAATTTATGCAGTGAAATATGTTCTAAAATTTTTAAAGAAAATAATTGAATTTATATTTCGATAAAAAATATTTATCGACATGGACTTGAGGTCAGAATTTTTAAAAGTTTTCTTCGATTGAAAGACAATTTTTGCGTATTTTTTTTTGCTTATTTGTAAAAGGTTACTTAATTTTTTTTTTAATTTTTAAGGAAAAACATGGATTTTTATTTCGATAAAAAATGTTTGTCGACATTGACTTTGGGTCAGAATTTTTAAATTAACCTATACATTTTATTTTTGACCAAAAAGTTTGTAAAAAGTTTCTAAAAGGTAAAATACAAACATTAATTTTTTTAACGTTTTTTTTTTTCAAAATTGTATGGGGATTTTAAATTTTAAAAAATTGAAAAAAAAATATTTTTGTTTTGTTTTAGGAAATTTTTATTAGCTCTTGAACAGCTGAACTAATTTTTACAAAGTTTGTGTCGTTTGAACGAAAATTTTTTTTACGTTTTTTTTTATAATTTTTAAAGAAAAAAATGGATTTAATTTTCGACAAAAAATATTTATCGACTTTGGATCAGAAATTTTAATATAAATTTTATTTTCGACTAAAAAGTTGATAAATGGTAAAAGAATATCTCCATAGCATTCATTATTTGATTTTTTTCTTAAAAATTTTATGCCGATTTTAAATTTTAAAAATTAAAAAATTGTTTTTGTGTTCTACGAAATTTTTAATATCTCTGGAACGGCTGAACCTAATTTTTACAAAGTTTAGGTCGTTTGAAAGAAATTGTTTGCGTGTGTTCTTTAAAAAACAACACATATTTTTTATATTTTAAATTTTTTTTTTTTAAGTTTTTAAAGAACAAATTTGTTTAAAAGATCAATTAAAAATATTTATCGACACGGACTTGGTGTCAAAATTTTTAATATTAACCTATAAATTTTATTTTCGACTAAAAAGTTTATTAAAAGTTGGTAAATGGTAAAATAAGATCTCGCTATTTTTTTTCAAAATGTTATGGGGATTTAATTTAAAAAATAAATTTTTGTCTTTTACGAAATTTTTAGTAGCTCTTGAAACGATTTTTAATTTTTTTAAAAATATTTATAAAATTGTTTTCGATTTTTTTTTAAGTTGATGAATGGTAAAATGGGATCTCCAATAATTTATAATAATATTTTTTTTTAATTTTAAAAATTAAAAAATAGTTCTTGTGTTTTTGGAAATTTTTAATATCTCTTTAACGGCTGAACCGATTTTTACAAGGTTTACGTCGCTTGAAAGGAATTTTTTGTGCGTTCTTTCAAAAATTTTATATTTTTATACCCTCACTTTAGTGTGACGAGGGTATATATCATTTGCTACGGAAAAAAGTGTAACACATCGAAGGAGTGATCTAAGACCCTAAGTATGTTCGGAGGAAATCCGTTTTGGGTCATTTTAAGTCGAATGAGCAATGTCCGTCCGTCTGTCTGTCTGTCTGTCTGTCTGTCTGTCTGTCTGTCTGTGTGTCTGCTGGCTGGTGCGCACGATAACTCTCGAAAGGAGTAACCGATTGACCTCAAATTTGGTATGTGGTAATATTTTTTTCTATCTCCGGCTAAGTTCGAAGATGGGCCATATTGGTCCACTCCTTCTAGTACCTCCCCCACAAATGGTTAAAATGTTGTGAAATATTGATTCTTTAATAACTGCTATACTACTTATTCGAATCTTTTGAAATTCCACACATAGTATTAGCTTATTAGTCGTTATCAACTCGAGAAAAATGGGCGAAGTCGCAACGTCCCTTTTGGTACCTCCCACACAAATGCACCATTTTGCACCAAAAGTTAACAGCTTATAACAATAATAACAGTGTATAAAAATACTTGAAATGTTGTACAGTATTATGCTTTTATATTGCCTACAGTCCAGGGAAAAATGGGTGTTGTTGTCACGCCCCTTTTGGTACCTCCCACACACTGGTACCTTTTTGCACCAAAAGTTAACAGCTTATAACATTAAAACCAGTGTATAAAAATACTTGACATTTTGTACAGTCTAATGTTTTTTATAGTATCTATAGCCCTGTGAAAAATGGGCGTTATTGCCACGCCCCTCTTTGTACCTCCCACACAAAATGCCCACATCATACCACAATTTAATGTCTCATAACGTTTATACCAGTGCACATAAATGCTTATAAGTCGGCACAGTGCAATGAATTTAAAGTATCTAATGTTCAGCAAAAAAAAGGTGTATTTGATAAACCCCTTCTGGTACCTCCCACACAAATTGACAGAATAATTCGAGTAATATTCAATATTACATTACTCACAAAGTGAGGGTATACCTTAGTCGGTTTACCCGACTGAAACTTTCTTACTTGTTTTTAATAAATTTTTTTATTCATAATTTTTTTTTTGAATTTTTTAGGAAAAAAAAATTCATTTAAATTTTGATAAAAAATATTTATCGACATGGACTTGGGGTCAGAATTTGATTAATAATATTAACCTATGAATTTTATTTTTGACTCAAAAGTTTATAAAAAGTTAATAAATGGTAAAATAAGATCTCGCTAATTTCTTCAAAATTTTATGGGTATTTTAATTTAAAAAATATAAAAAAGCAGTAATTTTTGTGTGTTTAAAAAATTTTAAATAGCTCTTGAACCGATTTTTACAGAGTTTACGTAGTTTGAAAGATATTTTTTTTCATATAATTTTTTTATAAATTTACACAATTTTTTTATTCTTTAATTGAAAAAAAGAGGGCTATCCTTCGATTTTTTTTAGATTTACACAAAGTATGCACCAAACTCTCGCAAATCCTAAACAGTAATTGGATTTTGGGACTCAATACCTGTACAAGATATGGGCAAAATTCTAAGACAGGTCCGACATTTTTTGAAATTTTTCATGTTTCTGCAAAACGCTGGGTGGAAAATTTCATTCAAAGGCAAAGGTTAACAATTAATATGTGCAGAAAAAGATGAAACAATTCCAAAATTGCCGGAGCGACCTTAGTATTTCCTCCATAACTTTTACAAATATTGAGTCCCCAAAATTCCAATTACTGTCTTGGATGTGTGAGAGTCTGGTGCATACTCTGTATAAATTTGAAATAAGTAGCAATTTTTTAAATTTTTTTTTTAAATAATAAAAAATTATATAAATTTAAAAAAATACCCCTTTGTGTTTTCTTTCAGACGACGTAAACCTTTTAAAAATTGATTCAGCCATTCAAAAGCTATTCAATATTTCGTAAAACACAAAAATGCATTTTTGTCAATTATTAAAAATTAAAATCCCCATAAAATTTTGGAAAAAAAAATTTCAAAAAATAAATGATATCTAAATCTTGTTTTATAATTTAGCAACATTTCCCCATAAAATTAAAAAAAAAATCGAAAAAATAAATGATATCTAAATCTTGTTTTACAATTTATCAACATTTTATAAACTTTTTAGTCAAAAATAAAAGTCATAGGCTATTATTAAAAATTCTGAGCCCTTTTTCAGTATATTTCGCTCCCATTGAATAAACTGACAAAGTCAATTTTCGATAAGTTTTGTTATCGAAATTTAAAGTCATGATTTTCATGGAAAATCGGATAACCACAACGATTTCTCTCAATGTATGGAGTAGAACGAACATCTTATAAAATTAGTTAAAAAGAAACAAAAACTTCGATAAATATGAAAAATTCAAATTTAAATTTCTATAAAAAAATATTTATCGAAATGGACATGATCAGTTTACGCAGCAATACCCTGAATATAACGTCTGACAATTATTTTATGAATAATCAACAGATAACATAACTTCCATATATATATATAAATAATAGAATTTAAATTTCGATAAAAAATACTTATTGAAATGGACTTGGCCAGATTATGTCGCTGCATTTATTATTGATAAATTTTGGTTTCGAAATTTAAAGTTATGATTTGCACTAAAAATCGGGTCACGTCAAAAGTTTCTCTCAACGTATGGAGTAGAACATCTGATCTAAAAATTACTATAAAACTTCGATAAATATGAAGAAAATCAAATTTAAATTTCGATTAAAAATTATTATTAAGCAGTAATCCTCTGGATAAATCGCCTCACAATCTTTTATGAAAAATCAACAGATAAATCATCTTTGAAACATATAAAAAATATTAAAGTCATGATTTTCACTGACTTTAATATTTCACTGACGTCCGATTACGTCCACGATTTTTTCAACGTATGAAGTATAACATCATCTAAAAATTATGAAATAACTTCGATAAATATAAAGAAAATCAAATTTAAATTTCGATAAAAAATCGTAATCGAAATGGACATGGTCAGTTTAAGCAGTAATCCTTGAATATTTTGTCTCACAATTCTTTTATGACAAATCAACAGATAAATCAATTTCGATAAATATATAAAAATTCAAAATTTAAATTTCAATAAAAAATATTTATCGAAATGGACTTGGGCGATTAATGTTTCCGCAATGCATAAACGGATATTTCGTATATAATCGGTATATTGACAAAATCCATTTTCGATATGTTTTGTTGTCGACATTTGAAACTACGATTTACATGGTAATCGTAGTTTAAAGAGGAGCGCTTCGATAAAGTAGTAAAAATAAATGAAACTTCGATAAAAATATTGGAATAAAAAATATTTGTCGAAATGGAATTGATCATTTGATGCAATATACACTGTAATGTAATGAAAAATATCGTCTATATACCGCAAAACGCGTCCAAGTCTATTTTCGATAAATTGCGCGTTTTTCCGTTATATTTATACAAAAACTGTATTAATTTATTGAAAAGTTCCTACTCCTTGAAAAAAATCTTTGTTTTTAATTTCGATTACAAAACTTATTGAAAATGTACTTGGTCAGTTAATGCAGTAAGCCAACGATATGTATGTATGTCGAAATTTGATAATTTCGATTACAAAATTTATTGAAAATGTATTTCGTTAGTTTATGCAGTAAGCCAACGATATATATGTCAAAATTCTAATTTAAAGTTCTATACAAAATATAACGCCTGCATAAACTGACAAAGTTTATTTTCGATAAATATTGTAATCGAAATTAATTATAGGAGAACCTCATCTATAAATGAATAAAGAAAAGCTTTAATACAAATTTCGATAAACATATAAAAGTTCAAACTGAAATTTTGATAAAAAAAATTTTTTATCGAAATGGAATTTTCTATTTTAGGCAGTATGCCCTCGATATATGGAATTTGACATGATTCCCATTTGTTATTTTGTGCTTAAGAAAATTGAAAAAAAAAAATTTTCGTAGATAGTTGCCTATACAGTGTAATTTGTCCTTGACAAGTAGTTTAAAATTTACAAACAAAAGAAGAAAAACACAAAAAAAGTATGCGCAATATACGGCCGATATTGCTGTAAGCTAATTACTTACATTTTCGAATATTGTTGAAGACATTAGTAATTTGTTATCCCATATAAATTAAAACAAAATACCGTAAAGATAGCATCCGATTTACCTAGTAAAGCATAGCTTTAAATTTCGATAACAAAATTTATCGAAAATGAACTTAGCCAGTTTATGCACCGACGAAATTCTGCAAGTTAAACTAAAATTATATACCGAACATTGTTCTGTCCGTTTCTTTTTTTAACAAAAAAAAAAAAATAACAGAAAATTTGTGAATTTATTACTTTCTGTTGTTGTTTAAAAAATGCAAAAATTAAAAAATCGCTTCGCCAACTTTGCAGGAAATACCATTTAAAATGACGGCTTTCATAAATTTTTCTTTTTGTTTATTTAACATAAATTTATGCCAAAATCGCATAAAAATTGTCCCAAATTAATTGCTTAGCCCATAAATAATCACTATATAATTTCAATATCACCCGCACATTAATGATGACACAACCACTGGTTAAATGGTCGGCCTGTCTGTCAGTCAGTTAATGTGTATCACTTTCCATAGAGGTGTTGTTTGCGATTTTCTTTTTCGTTTGACTCGTTTGCAAAATAAAACATTAAAAAATTATAGTCTAATTTATGATTTAACAAACACAAATTTACGGTTTATTTGACCTTCACCAAGTGACTTTGTTTATGAGATGATGTCTACATATTAAACGTCATCGAGAGAGAGAGAGGATGGCCAATGAGTTGGCCGTTAATGCTACACTTAGAAAAAGTTAATGCTAAATTAAATGTTTTTGATTTAGAACTTTTAATTAAATTACGATAACAAAATGTATCGAAAAAGGACTTGGTCAGTTTAGGCAGAATGTAGACGATATGTAAAAATTCAAATTAAAATATCGATAAAATATATATATTGTAATGGGCTTAGGCTGTATGCTGTATACCTTCGATGACATTTAACCTTTAAAACACAATTATTTTAAAACCTAATAAAAATGTATACAATCAATATATGCCCGAATGAGCTAATGACTTGATGAAACGCCCTGACTTCAAACTCATTTAGTTATTTATAGAAACTGTTATGCGAGCAAAGGAATAGAGGGAACCAAAACACTCTAACTAAACTTTTAGATTATAACGATGTCCGATAAGGTATTTTTATATAAACTCATTTCAGGATTCCTTGAACAGTCAGCATTGCAATTTGTCATAAAGTCACTAAGACATGCGAAACTTCACACATTGTTTGCCTTTTATGGCGTTCTAATGTGGGCGTCTTAATGTCGCACAGTGGCTGCAAATAGGTAAACGTATCAGTATCGGCTTTTGGTGTTAGGTCAGGAGCAAAGTATACAATCATTTTAAAGGAATTTTTTTCACAATCCATTTTGCGCCATAAGAATATTCGAGTTCAAAATAACAAGATTAAATACTAATCAAAAACCAAAGAATATTATCATAATTAAACAACAATTTAATTGCATTTTTAATGATAACATCTGAGAGTGATGCCGCAACTAAAGCTCTAAAATACCATTTCAAAATAATCTAGTACTCGTATATGTAGAAAATTAAAAACATATATATTTTGTTCAGGGTCGCACGAGGAATTGTAAAACAAAAATCTGTCAAAGTAAACTATTGTCTATATATAGAGAGTAAAACAACCACGTAATTTTTCGATAAACCTTGTTATCGAAATTTAAAATCATGCTTTCCATAATATATCGGATCATATATAACTGTATAACATCGGCATACTGTATAAAATGCCTAATATATAGAGCAGTTCAATTTCGGTATATTTTGATATTGAGGGAAAAAGACAAATTTCGATTCAAAATAAAAAATAGTCGACTAACATTCTAATAGAAAATATTTCAGAGCGGATTTTTTTTAAAAGGAAGGGTTTACTTACAATTAGATATTAGCTTTTAATATAGCTACGTGTTCCAATGAATTACCTGCAAGTAAAAATCAAATAATATTTATTAATTTATGCAAATTTGTAATTTTTATTGTTATTTTCGATTTTTGAAATTAGTAAAGGTAGTTTTTAGCTTTAAAGAACATTAATTTAAAATAAGACAAAGGAAAATATTTTTAATATTTTATTTATAGAAAATTTCATAGACATTTTTTATTTATAGAAAATTTTATAGAATTTTTTTGTTTATAGAATATTTCATAGAAATTTTTTATTCATAGAAATTTTTTATTTATAGAAAATTTCATAGAAATTTTTTATTTATAGAAAATTTCATAGAAATTATTTATTTATAGAATATTTCTTAGAAATTTTTTATTCATAGAATATTTCTTAGAAATTTTTTATTTATAGAAAATATCGTAGAAATTTTTTATTTATAGAAATTTCATAGAAATATTTTATTTATAGAAAATTTCATAGAAATTTTTTATTTATAGAAAATTTCATAGAAATTTTTTATTTATAGAAAATTTCATAGAAATTTTTTATTTATAGAAAATTTCATAGAAATTTTTTATTTATAGAAAATTTCATAGAAATTTTTTATTTATAGAAAATTTCATAGAAATTTTTTATTTATAGAAAATTTCATAGAAATTTTTTATTTATAGAAAATTTCATAGAAATTTTTTATTTATAGAAAATTTCATAGAAATTTTTTATTTATAGAAAATTTCATAGAAATTTTTTATTTATAGAAAATTTCATAGAAATTTTTTATTTATAGAAAATTTCATAGAAATTTTTTATTTATAGAAAATTTCATAGAAATTTTTTATTTATAGAAAATTTCATAGAAATTTTTTATTTATAGAAAACTATAGAAATTTTTTACTTATAGAAAATTTCAGACATTTTTCATTTATACAAAATGTCATAAAAATTTTTTATTTATAGAAAATTTCATAGAAATTTTTTATTTATAGAAAATTTCAGACATTTTTTATTTATAAAAATTGCATAGACATTTTTTTATTTATAGAAAAGTTCATAGACATTTTTTATTCATAGAAACTTTTTTTCATAGAAATTTTTTATTTATAGAAAATTTCATAGAAATTTTTTATTTATAGAAAATTTCATAGAAATTTTTTATTTATAGAAAATTTCATAGAAATTTTTTATTTATAGAAAATTTCATAGAAATTTTTTATTTATAGAAAATTTCATAGAAATTTTTTATTTATAGAAAATTTCATAGAAATTTTTTATTTATAGAAAATTTCATAGAAATTTTTTATTTATAGAAAATTTCATAGAAATTTTTTATTTATAGAAAATTTCATAGAAATTTTTTATTTATAGAAAATTTCATAGAAATTTTTTATTTATAGAAAATTTCATAGAAATTTTTTATTTATAGAAAATTTCATAGAAATTTTT
This sequence comes from Eudasyphora cyanicolor, assembly GCA_963930755.1. Classification (NCBI taxonomy): domain Eukaryota; kingdom Metazoa; phylum Arthropoda; class Insecta; order Diptera; family Muscidae; genus Eudasyphora; species Eudasyphora cyanicolor. Next base: position 336,208,381 of record OZ005734.1, read on the forward strand.
TATTTATAGAAAATTTCATAGAAATTTTTTATTTATAGAAAATTTCATAGAAATTTTTTATTTATAGAAAATTTCATAGAAATTTTTTATTTATAGAAAATTTCATAGAAATTTTTTATTTATAGAAAATTTCATAAAAATTTTTTATTTATAGAAAATTTCATAGAAATTTTTTATTTATAGAAAATTTCATAGAAATTTTTTATTTATAGAAAATTTCATAGAAATTTTTTATTTATAGAAAATTTCATAGACATTTTTTATTTATAGAAAATTTCATAGAAATTTTTTATTTATAGAAAATTTCATAGAAATTTTTTATTTATAGAAAATTTCATAGAAATTTTTTATTTATAGAAATCTAGCTGGACCCGGTCCACTTCGTTGCCCCAGATATCAGTTTTACGATTCCGTCCATTTTTATTGAAGATTTAGAAAATAACTCCACTAACGTGTGTTCCAAATTTCGTTCTTCTAGGGTCAACACTTTTTGAGATAATCGGATTTTAAGTAATGCCACGCCTACTCCTGCCCCGCCCACATTTTTCCAAAATTTTTTTCCCTAAACCATCTCTGACAAAGAACCTTTCAAACAAAAGAAAAACAAATAAAATCGGTCCAGTGGTTTCAGAGTCTATAGCATACATTCATACATACATACATACATACATACATACATACAAACATACAAACATTTTTCCATTTTTATATATATAGATATAGATTTGGTAGAAATTTTTTATTTATAGAAAATTTCATAGAAATTTTTTATTTATAGAAAATTTCATAGAAACTTTTTATTTATAGAAAATTTCATAGAAATTTTTTATTTATAGAAAATTTCATAGAAATTTTTTATTTATAGAAAATTTCATAGAAATTTTTTATTTATAGAAAATTTCATAGAAATTTTTTATTTATAGAAAATTTCATAGAAATTTTTTATTTATAGAAAATTTCATAGAAATTTTTTATTTATAGAAATTTTTTATTTATAGAAATTTTTTATTTATAGAAAACTATAGAAATTTTTTACTTATAGAAAATTTCAGACATTTTTTACTTATAGAAAATTTCAGACATTTTTTATTTATAGAAAATTTCATAAAAATTTTTTATTTATAGAAAATTTCATAGAAATTTTTTATTTACAGAAAATTTCAGACATTTTTATTTATAAAAATTGCATAGACATTTTTTTATTTATAGAAAATTTCATAGACATTTTTTTATTTAGGTGTAGAAAATGTCATAGAAATTTTTTATTTATAGAAAATTTCATAGAAATTTTTTATTTATAGAAAATTTCATAGAAATTTTTTATTTATAGAAAATTTCATAGAAATTTTTTATTTATAGAAAATTTCATAGAAATTTTTTATTTATAGAAAATTTCATAGAAATTTTTTATTTATAGAAAATTTGGTAGAAATTTTTTATTTATAGAAAATTTGGTAGAAATTTGTTATTTATAGAAAATTTGGTAGAAATTTTTTATTTATAGTAAATTTCATAAACATTTTTTATTTATAGAAAATTTGGTAGAAATTTTTTATTTATAGAAAATTTGGTAGAAATTTTTTATTTATAGAAATCTAGCTGGACCCGGTCCACTTCGTTGCCCCAGATATCAGTTTTTCGATTCCGTCCATTTTTATTGAAGATTTAGAAAATAACTCCACTAACGTGTGTTCCAAATTTCGTTCTTCTAGGGTCAACACTTTTTGAGATAATCGGATTTTAAGTAATGCCCAGCCTACTCCTGCCCCGCCCACATTTTTCCAAAATTTTTTTTCCCTAAACCATCTCTGACAAAGAACCTTTCAAACAAAAGAAAAACAAATAAAATCGGTCCAGTGGTTTCAGAGTCTATAGCATACATTCATACATACATACATACATACATACATACATACAAACATACAAACATTTTTCCATTTTTATATATATAGATATAGATTTGGTAGAAATTTTTTATTTATAGAAAATTTCATAGAAATTTTTTATTTATAGAAAATTTCATAGAAACTTTTTATTTATAGAAAATTTCATAGAAATTTTTTATTTATAGAAAATTTCATAGAAATTTTTTATTTATAGAAAATTTCATAGAAATTTTTTATTTATAGAAAATTTCATAGAAATTTTTTATTTATAGAAAATTTCATAGAAATTTTTTATTTATAGAAAATTTCATAGAAATTTTTTATTTATAGAAATTTTTTATTTATAGAAATTTTTTATTTATAGAAAACTATAGAAATTTTTTACTTATAGAAAATTTCAGACATTTTTTACTTATAGAAAATTTCAGACATTTTTTATTTATAGAAAATTTCATAAAAATTTTTTATTTATAGAAAATTTCATAGAAATTTTTTATTTACAGAAAATTTCAGACATTTTTATTTATAAAAATTGCATAGACATTTTTTTATTTATAGAAAATTTCATAGACATTTTTTTATTTAGGTGTAGAAAATGTCATAGAAATTTTTTATTTATAGAAAATTTCATAGAAATTTTTTATTTATAGAAAATTTCATAGAAATTTTTTATTTATAGAAAATTTCATAGAAATTTTTTATTTATAGAAAATTTCATAGAAATTTTTTATTTATAGAAAATTTCATAGAAATTTTTTATTTATAGAAAATTTGGTAGAAATTTTTTATTTATAGAAAATTTGGTAGAAATTTGTTATTTATAGAAAATTTGGTAGAAATTTTTTATTTATAGTAAATTTCATAAACATTTTTTATTTATAGAAAATTTGGTAGAAATTTTTTATTTATAGAAAATTTGGTAGAAATTTTTTATTTATAGAAATCTAGCTGGACCCGGTCCACTTCGTTGCCCCAGATATCAGTTTTTCGATTCCGTCCATTTTTATTGAAGATTTAGAAAATAACTCCACTAACGTGTGTTCCAAATTTCGTTCTTCTAGGGTCAACACTTTTTGAGATAATCGGATTTTAAGTAATGCCCAGCCTACTCCTGCCCCGCCCACATTTTTCCAAAATTTTTTTTCCCTAAACCATCTCTGACAAAGAACCTTTCAAACAAAAGAAAAACAAATAAAATCGGTCCAGTGGTTTCAGAGTCTATAGCATACATTCATACATACATACATACATACATACATACATACAAACATACAAACATACAAACATTTTTCCATTTTTATATATATAGATATAGATTTGGTAGAAATTTTTTATTTATAGAAAATTTCATAGAAATTTTTTATTTATAGAAAATTTCATAGAAACTTTTTATTTATAGAAAATTTCATAGAAATTTTTTATTTATAGAAAATTTCATAGAAATTTTTTATTTATAGAAAATTTCATAGAAATTTTTTATTTATAGAAATTTTTTATTTATAGAAAACTATAGAAATTTTTTACTTATAGAAAATTTCAGACATTTTTTACTTATAGAAAATTTCAGACATTTTTTATTTATAGAAAATTTCATAGAAATTTTTTATTTATAGAAAATTTCATACAAATTTTTTATTTATAGAAAATTTCAGAAATTTTTTATTTATAGAAAATTTCAGAAATTTTTTATTTCTAGAAAATTTCATAGAAATATTTTTATTTATAGAAAATTTCATAGAAATTTTTTATTTATATAAAATTTCATAAAATTTTTTTAGAAAATTTTATAGAAATTTTTTATTTATAGAAAATTTCATAGAAATTTTTTATTTATAGAAAATTTCATAGAAATTTTTTATTTATAGAAAATTTCATAGAAATTTTTTATTTATTGAAAATTTCCTAGAAATTTTTTATTTATTGAAAATTTCATAGAAATTTTTTATTTAAAGAAAGTTTAAAATTTGTGATATCAGTTGAACCGGTATTCCGACTATATTTAGCGGTTTATTGGCTCAAATTTCTTTTTTTATTTTGTTGTCTGTTTTTATTGTACAAAATTAAAATTGTACCATTTTTCCTAATAACCTTATGGCCATGACCCTAATCACAATTTGTCGCCTTCATTTCTCACTTAATTGTGAACACTGTGCGTCATAAATGTTTCACATAGTTGTTTTCTATTTTTAGAATTCTCACAAATTTTATGGGGATTGCGTGTCAAAGTTCACTAAACATAAAGTTTAAGGTCAGAGTGATGTAGTTTGTTTTTTTTAGTTGATAACTTTAAATTCCTCAAACAAACAAACAGCACTACAAATAGTTACACAAGTTTATGTTTCCTTAACTTAGGCATAGCGGCTTAATTTTATTTGCTCAAATAACAATTTTGGTACTTACGTTTAATTGATACTTGTCGTATTAGTCATTATTATTTTCTTCGGTTGTGCCAATAGCGCCGCCGGCGGCTTTGTGTGTTATTTGAATACTTAATGTGATATAGCTTTAGCGCTTAAACTTGAGCTATTGTTTGGAAACTTTGATTTATTTTCAAATTTTTGCCAACATAAAAATAACAAAAAGCCATTTGAATACAGTGCATTAACCGAATAAACGACCGGGCGTCCGATCTGTTTATGACAAATACTGATAATACGTGGATTGTTTTTTTTTTCACCGAAAAAAGTCGATAACGCAACGGAAACGTAAAACCAGGAGCCTACATATTTTTCCATTTTTCTCTAAATCATATGTGGGGTGTGTGAGAAGTTTGTAATCCTATAAACAATTTTTTATTTATAGAAAATTTCTATGAAAATATCTATGAAATTTTCTATAAATAAAAAATTTCCATGAAATTTTCTATAAATAAAAAATTTCTATGAAATAAATTTTTATGTTTGAAATAAATAAATAAAAAATTTCTGTGAAATTTTCTATAAATAAAAACTTTCTATGAAATTTTCTATAAATAAAAACTTTCTATGAAATTTTCTATAAATAAAAACTTTCTATGAAATTTTCTATAAATAAAAACTTTCTATGAAATTTTCTATAAATAAAAACTTTCTATGAAATTTTCTATAAATAAAAACTTTCTATGAAATTTTCTATAAATAAAAAATTTCTATGAAATTTTCTATAAATAAAAAATGTCTGAAATTTTCTATAAATAAAAAATTTCTATGAAATTTTCTATAAATAAAAAATTTCTATGAAATTTTCTATAAATAAAAAATTTCTATGAAATTTTCTATAAATAAAAAATTTCCATGAAATTTTCTATAAATAAAAAATTTCTATGAAATAAATTTTTATGTTTGAAATAAATAAATAAAAAATTTCTGTGAAATTTTCTATAAATAAAAACTTTCTATCAAATTTTCTATATATAAAAACTTTCTATGAAATTTTCTATAAATAAAAACTTTCTATGAAATTTTCTATAAATAAAAAATTTCTATGAAATTTTCTATAAATAACAAATTTCTATGAAATTTTCTATAAATAACAAATTTCTATGAAATTTTCTATAAATAAAAAATGTCTGAAATTTTCTATAAATAAAAAATGTCTATGAAATTTTCTATAAATAAAAAATTTCGATGAAATTTTCTATAAATAAAAAATTTCGATGAAATTTTCTATAAATAAAAAATTTCGATGAAATTTTCTATAAATAAAAAATTTCGATGAAATTTTCTATAAATAAAAAATTTCGATGAAATTTTCTATAAATAAAAAATTTCGATGAAATTTTCTATAAATAAAAAATTTCGATGAAATTTTCTATAAATATAAAATTTCTATGAAATTTTCTATAAATATAAAATTTCTATGAAATTTTCTATAAATATAAAATTTCTATGAAATTTTCTATAAATATAAAATTTCTATGAAATTTTCTATAAATATAAAATTTCTATGAAATTTTCTATAAATATAAAATTTCTATGAAATTTTCTATAAATATAAAATTTCTATGAAATTTTCTATAAATATAAAATTTCTATGAAATTTTCTATAAATATAAAATTTCTATGAAATTTTCTATAAATATAAAATTTCTGTGAAATTTTCTATAAATATAAAATTTCTGTGAAATTTTCTATAAATATAAAATTTCTGTGAAATTTTCTATAAATATAAAATTTCTGTGAAATTTTCTATAAATATAAAATTTCTGTGAAATTTTCTATAAATATAAAATTTCTGTGAAATTTTCTATAAATATAAAATTTCTGTGAAATTTTCTATAAATATAAAATTTCTGTGAAATTTTCTATAAATATAAAATTTCTGTGAAATTTTCTATAAATATAAAATTTCTGTGAAATTTTCTATAAATATAAAATTTCTGTGAAATTTTCTATAAATATAAAATTTCTGTGAAATTTTCTATAAATATAAAATTTCTGTGAAATTTTCTATAAATATAAAATTTCTGTGAAATTTTCTATAAATATAAAATTTCTGTGAAATTTTCTATAAATATAAAATTTCTGTGAAATTTTCTATAAATATAAAATTTCTGTGAAATTTTCTATAAATATAAAATTTCTGTGAAATTTTCTATAAATATAAAATTTCTGTGAAATTTTCTATAAATATAAAATTTCTGTGAAATTTTCTATAAATATAAAATTTCTGTGAAATTTTCTATAAATATAAAATTTCTGTGAAATTTTCTACAAATATAAAATTTCTATGAAATTTTCTATAAATATAAAATTTCCATGAAATTTTCTATAAATATAAAATTTCTATGAAATTTTCTATAAATATAAAATGTCTATGAAATTTTCTATAAATATAAAATGTCTATGAAATTTTCTATAAATATAAAATTTCTATGAAATTTTCTATAAATATAAAATTTGTATGACATTTTGTATAAATATAAAATTTGTATGACATTTTGTATAAATATAAAATTTGTATGACATTTTGTATAAATATAAAATTTGTATGACATTTTGTATAAATATAAAATTTCTATGAAATTTTCTATAAATATAAAATTTCTATGAAATTTTCTATAAATATAAAATTTCTATGAAATTTTCTATAAATATAAAATTTCTATGAAATTTTCTATAAATATAAAATTTCTATGAAATTTTCTATAAATATAAAATTTCTATGAAATTTTCTATAAATATAAAATTTCTATGAAATTTTCTATAAATATAAAATTTCTATGAAATTTTCTATAAATATAAAATTTCTATGAAATTTTCTATAAATATAAAATTCTATGAAATTTTCTATAAAAAAAAAATTTCTGTGAAATTTTCTATAAATATAAAATTTCTGTGAAATTTTCTATAAATATAAAATTTCTATGAAATTTTCTATAAATATAAAATTTCTATGAAATTTTCTATAAATATAAAATTTCCATGAAATTTTCTATAAATATAAAATTTCTATGAAATTTTCTATAAATATAAAATTTCTATGAAATTTTCTATAAATATAAAATTTCTATGAAATTTTCTATAAATATAAAATTTCTATGAAATTTTCTATAAATATAAAATTTCTATGAAATTTTCTATAAATATAAAATTTCTATGAAATTTTCTATAAATATAAAATTCTATGAAATTTTCTATAAAAAAAAAATTTCGATGAAATTTTCTATAAATATAAAATTTTGATGAAATTTTCTATAAATAAAAAATTTCGATGAAATTTTGTATAAATTAAAAATTTATATGAAATTTTTTTATAAATAAACAATTTATATGCAATTTTGTATAAATAAAAAATGTCTATGAAATTTTCTATAAATACAAATGCATGGCTCGGCAAAACATGGTTAGTCTTCTGACTCACCACAACACTTAGTGTAGTCAAAAACCATAAAAGCTTTTCTGCATAGTGTGGTAATTTTCCATTTGATGGAGCAAAATTTGCTTCTCATTGGACATGGCTGGTGTTTTGTATTAACTTTGGTTAACAATTGTTTTTGGAAGATTTTGGAGAAGTGCGGTTTCACAAAGATTTCTCATTCGCTTGTGTCGAAATCAACCATATAGAGCTCCGTATCTCCCATACAATTGCAGCAGACCTGTTGATAACGAATGTCACGGCTCAGAAATCATGATCCAGTATGTGTGTTGCCAATTTTTAAAACATATTTATACACCGCCATGTACAAAATACTTGTTTCTGTAATAATATAGAAACAAAATGGTCTAGACGCCATATAAATAAAGAATTTCTATGAAATTTTCTATAACGTCTCTGATTGATTTGAATTTGATTTAATTATTTACAGAGAATACCCATAGCGATATATAATTAAATTCGATCACGATATATAAGATCGAATTTAATTATCATACAATTATTTAAATAACATTCGTGCAATACAGATGTCATAATAAACAAATAAAATATTCCACCTAATCTCACTTAAATCTTTTTTCAATGACAATTCTAATCAGCACTGCTGAAACTATGTATACCGGTAAGCAATAGAGTATTTTCTATAAATATACATTTTCTATAAATATAAAATTTCGATGAAATTTTCTATAAATATAAAATTTCGATGAAATTTTCTATAAATATAAAATTTCGATGAAATTTTCTATAAATATAAAATTTCGATGAAATTTTCTATAAATATAAAATTTCGATGAAATTTTCTATAAATATAAAATTTCGATGAAATTTTCTATAAATATAAAATTTCGATGAAATTTTCTATAAATATAAAATTTCGATGAAATTTTCTATAAATATAAAATTTCGATGAAATTTTCTATAAATATAAAATTTCGATGAAATTTTCTATAAATATAAAATTTCGATGAAATTTTCTATAAATATAAAATTTCGATGAAATTTTCTATAAATATAAAATTTCGATGAAATTTTCTATAAATATAAAATTTCGATGAAATTTTCTATAAATATAAAATTTCGATGAAATTTTCTATAAATATAAAATTTCGATGAAATTTTCTATAAATATAAAATTTCGATGAAATTTTCTATAAATATAAAATTTCGATGAAATTTTCTATAAATATAAAATTTCGATGAAATTTTCTATAAATATAAAATTTCGATGAAATTTTCTATAAATATAAAATTTCGATGAAATTTTCTATAAATATAAAATTTCGATGAAATTTTCTATAAATATAAAATTTCGATGAAATTTTCTATAAATATAAAATTTCGATGAAATTTTCTATAAATATAAAATTTCGATGAAATTTTCTATAAATATAAAATTTCGATGAAATTTTCTATAAATATAAAATTTCGATGAAATTTTCTATAAATATAAAATTTCGATGAAATTTTCTATAAATATAAAATTTCGATGAAATTTTCTATAAATATAAAATTTCGATGAAATTTTCTATAAATATAAAATTTCGATGAAATTTTCTATAAATAAAAAATTTCGATGAAATTTTCTATAAATATAAAATTTCGATGAAATTTTCTATAAATATAAAATTTCTATGAAATTTTCTATAAATATAAAATTTCTATGAAATTTTCTATAAATATAAAATTTCTATGAAATTTTCTATAAATATAAAATTTCGATGAAATTTTCTATAAATATAAAATTTCGATGAAATTTTCTATAAATATAAAATTCCGATGAAATTTTCTATAAATATAAAATTCCGATGAAATTTTCTATAAATATAAAATTTCGATGCAATTTTCTATAAATATAAAATTTCGATGCAATTTTCTATAAATATAAAATTTCGATGAAATTTTCTATAAATATAAAATTTCGATGAAATTTTCTATAAATATAAAATTTCGATAAAATTTTCTATAAATATAAAATTTCGATGAAATTTTCTATAAATATAAAATTCCGATGAAATTTTCTATAAATATAAAATTCCGATGAAATTTTCTATAAATATAAAATTTCGATGAAATTTTCTATAAATATAAAATTTCGATGAAATTTTCTATAAATATAAAATTTCGATGAAATTTTCTATAAATATAAAATTTCGATGAAATTTTCTATAAATATAAAATTTCGATGAAATTTTCTATAAATATAAAATTTCTATGAAATTTTCTATAAATATAAAATTTCTATGAAATTTTCGATTAATATAAAATTTCGATGAAATTTTCTATAAATATAAAATTTCGATGAAATTTTCTATAAATATAAAATTTCGATGAAATTTTCTATAAATATAAAATTTCTATGAAATTTTCTATAAATATAAAATTTCTATGAAATTTTCGATTAATATAAAATTTCAATGAAATTTACTATAAATATAAAATTTTGATGAAATTTTCTATAAATATAAAATTTCGATGAAATTTTCTATAAATATAAAATTTCGATAAAATTTTCTATAAATATAAAATTTCGATGAAATTTTCTATAAATATAAAATTCCGATGAAATTTTCTATAAATATAAAATTCCGATGAAATTTTCTATAAATATAAAATTTCCATGAAATTTTCTATAAGTATAAAATTTCGATGCAATTTTCTATAAATATAAAATTTCGATGAAATTTTCTATAAATATAAAATTTCGATGAAATTTTCTATAAATATAAAATTTCGATGAAATTTTCTATAAATATAAAATTTCGATGAAATTTTCTATAAATATAAAATTTCGATGAAATTTTCTATAAATATAAAATTTCGATGAAATTTTCTATAAATATAAAATTTCGATGAAATTTTCTATAAATATAAAATTTCGATGAAATTTTCTATAAATATAAAATTTCGATGAAATTTTCTATAAATATAAAATTTCGATGAAATTTTCTATAAATATAAAATTTCGATGAAATTTTCTATAAATATAAAATTTCGATGAAATTTTCTATAAATATAAAATTTCGATGAAATTTTCTATAAATATAAAATTTCTATGAAATTTTCTATAAATATAAAATTTCTATGAAATTTTCGATTAATATAAAATTTCAATGAAATTTACTATAAATATAAAATTTTGATGAAATTTTCTATAAATATAAAATTTCGATGAAATTTTCTATAAATATAAAATTTCGATGAAATTTTCTATAAATATAAAATTTCGATGAAATTTTCTATAAATATAAAATTTCGATGAAATTTTCTATAAATATAAAATTTCTATGAAATTTTCTATAAATATAAAATTTCTATGAAATTTTCTATAAATATAAAATTTCTATGAAATTTTCTATAAATATAAAATTTCGATGAAATTTTCTATAAATATAAAATTTCGATGAAATTTTCTATAAATATAAAATTCCGATGAAATTTTCTATAAATATAAAATTCCGATGAAATTTTCTATAAATATAAAATTTCGATGCAATTTTCTATAAATATAAAATTTCGATGCAATTTTCTATAAATATAAAATTTCGATGAAATTTTCTATAAATATAAAATTTCGATGAAATTTTCTATAAATATAAAATTTCGATAAAATTTTCTATAAATATAAAATTTCGATGAAATTTTCTATAAATATAAAATTCCGATGAAATTTTCTATAAATATAAAATTCCGATGAAATTTTCTATAAATATAAAATTTCGATGAAATTTTCTATAAATATAAAATTTCGATGAAATTTTCTATAAATATAAAATTTCGATGAAATTTTCTATAAATATAAAATTTCGATGAAATTTTCTATAAATATAAAATTTCGATGAAATTTTCTATAAATATAAAATTTCTATGAAATTTTCTATAAATATAAAATTTCTATGAAATTTTCGATTAATATAAAATTTCGATGAAATTTTCTATAAATATAAAATTTCGATGAAATTTTCTATAAATATAAAATTTCGATGAAATTTTCTATAAATATAAAATTTCTATGAAATTTTCTATAAATATAAAATTTCTATGAAATTTTCGATTAATATAAAATTTCAATGAAATTTACTATAAATATAAAATTTTGATGAAATTTTCTATAAATATAAAATTTCGATGAAATTTTCTATAAATATAAAATTTCGATGAAATTTTCTATAAATATAAAATTTCGATGAAATTTTCTATAAATATAAAATTTCTATGAAATTTTCTATAAATATAAAATTTCTATGAAATTTTCTATAAATATAAAATTTCGATGAAATTTTCTATAAATATAAAATTTCGATGAAATTTTCTATAAATATAAAATTTCGATGAAATTTTCTATAAATATAAAATTCCGATGAAATTTTCTATAAATATAAAATTCCGATGAAATTTTCTATAAATATAAAATTTCGATGCAATTTTCTATAAATATAAAATTTCGATGCAATTTTCTATAAATATAAAATTTCGATGAAATTTTCTATAAATATAAAATTTCGATGAAATTTTCTATAAATATAAAATTTCGATAAAATTTTCTATAAATATAAAATTTCGATGAAATTTTCTATAAATATAAAATTCCGATGAAATTTTCTATAAATATAAAATTCCGATGAAATTTTCTATAAATATAAAATTTCCATGAAATTTTCTATAAATATAAAATTTCGATGCAATTTTCTATAAATATAAAATTTCGATGAAATTTTCTATAAATATAAAATTTCGATGAAATTTTCTATAAATATAAAATTTCGATGAAATTTTCTATAAATATAAAATTTCGATGAAATTTTCTATAAATATAAAATTTCGATGAAATTTTCTATAAATATAAAATTTCGATGAAATTTTCTATAAATATAAAATTTCGATGAAATTTTCTATAAATATAAAATTTCGATGAAATTTTCTATAAATATAAAATTTCGATGAAATTTTCTATAAATATAAAATTTCGATGAAATTTTCTATAAATATAAAATTTCGATGAAATTTTCTATAAATATAAAATTTCGATGAAATTTTCTATAAATATAAAATTTCGATGAAATTTTCTATAAATATAAAATTTCTATGAAATTTTCTATAAATATAAAATTTCTATGAAATTTTCGATTAATATAAAATTTCAATGAAATTTACTATAAATATACAATTTTGATGAAATTTTCTATAAATATAAAATTTCGATGAAATTTTCTATAAATATAAAATTTCGATGAAATTTTCTATAAATATAAAATTTCGATAAAATTTTCTATAAATATAAAATTTCGATGAAATTTTCTATAAATATAAAATTCCGATGAAATTTTCTATAAATATAAAATTTCCATGAAATTTTCTATAAATATAAAATTTCGATGCAATTTTCTATAAATATAAAATTTCGATGAAATTTTCTATAAATATAAAATTTCGATGAAATTTTCTATAAATATAAAATTTCGATGAAATTTTCTATAAATATAAAATTTCGATGAAATTTTCTATAAATATAAAATTTCGATGAAATTTTCTATAAATATAAAATTTCGATGAAATTTTCTATAAATATAAAATTTCGATGAAATTTTCTACAAATATAAAATTTCGATGAAATTGTCTATAAATATAAAATTTCGATGAAATTTTCTATAAATATAAAATTTCGATGAAATTTTCTATAAATATAAAATTTCGATGAAATTTTCTATAAATATAAAATTTCGATGAAATTTTCTATAAATATAAAATTTCTATGAAATTTTCTATAAATATAAAATTTCTATGAAATTTTCGATTAATATAAAATTTCGATGAAATTTTCTATAAATATAAAATTTCGATGAAATTTTCTATAAATATAAAATTTCGATGAAATTTTCTATAAATATAAAATTTCTATGAAATTTTCTATAAATATAAAATTTCTATGAAATTTTCGATTAATATAAAATTTCAATGAAATTTACTATAAATATAAAATTTTGATGAAATTTTCTATAAATATAAAATTTCGATGAAATTTTCTATAAATATAAAATTTCGATGAAATTTTCTATAAATATAAAATTTCGATGAAATTTTCTATAAATATAAAATTTCTATGAAATTTTCTACAAATATAAAATTTCGATGAAATTTTCTATAAATATAAAATTTCGATGAAATTTTCTATAAATATAAAATTTCGATGAAATTTTCTATAAATATAAAATTCCGATGAAATTTTCTATAAATATAAAATTCCGATGAAATTTTCTATAAATATAAAATTTCGATGCAATTTTCTATAAATATAAAATTTCGATGCAATTTTCTATAAATATAAAATTTCGATGAAATTTTCTATAAATATAAAATTTCGATGAAATTTTCTATAAATATAAAATTTCGATAAAATTTTCTATAAATATAAAATTTCGATGAAATTTTCTATAAATATAAAATTCCGATGAAATTTTCTATAAATATAAAATTCCGATGAAATTTTCTATAAATATAAAATTTCGATGCAATTTTCTATAAATATAAAATTTCGATGAAATTTTCTATAAATATAAAATTTCGATGAAATTTTCTATAAATATAAAATTTCGATGAAATTTTCTATAAATATAAAATTTCGATGAAATTTTCTATAAATATAAAATTTCGATGAAATTTTCTATAAATATAAAATTTCGATGAAATTTTCTATAAATATAAAATTTCGATGAAATTTTCTATAAATATAAAATTTCGATGAAATTTTCTATAAATATAAAATTTCGATGAAATTTTCTATAAATATAAAATTTCGATGAAATTTTCTATAAATATAAAATTTCGATGAAATTTTCTATAAATATAAAATTTCTATGAAATTTTCTATAAATATAAAATTTCTATGAAATTTTCGATTAATATAAAATTTCAATGAAATTTACTATAAATATACAATTTTGATGAAATTTTCTATAAATATAAAATTTCGATGAAATTTTCTATAAATATAAAATTTCGATGAAATTTTCTATAAATATAAAATTTCGATGAAATTTTCTATAAATATAAAATTTCGATAAAATTTTCTATAAATATAAAATTTCGATGAAATTTTCTATAAATATAAAATTCCGATGAAATTTTCTATAAATATAAAATTCCGATGAAATTTTCTATAAATATAAAATTTCCATGAAATTTTCTATAAATATAAAATTTCCATGAAATTTTCTATAAATATAAAATTTCGATGCAATTTTCTATAAATATAAAATTTCGATGAAATTTTCTATAAATATAAAATTTCGATGAAATTTTCTATAAATATAAAATTTCGATGAAATGTTCTATAAATAAAATATGTTGCTATAAATAAAAAATTCTATAAAATGTTCTATAGATATAAAATTCGATCCAAAAATTCCTAAGAAGTTCTGCAGAAGTGATACTTGTTAAACAATCCGAAAATATATTCTGCACCTTGCTGAGTATGTCAAACGAAGAAGAATTTACTTAAATAAACTGTTTCTAGGTATATATTGGACCTTCTATATCCAAAACCTTATCCATCGAGACGACAAGCTCTTGTTCTGCCACAGACGGTTTGTATTGATCTCCTTCGAATAACACCATCTAAGGGAGACATGCATTGAATTTTCAGCTATAAATGATTTTCAATTCCTATCTTACTCTATTGCTTACCGGTATACAGAGTTTCAGCAGTGCTGATTAGAATTATTAATGAAAAAAGATTTAAGTGAGAACACGTGAAATATCTTATTTGTTTATTATGACATCTGTATTGCATGAATATTTATTAAATAATTGTATAATAATTAAATTCGATCACGATATAGAAATATCGTTATGGTTATTCACTATAAATAATTAAAACTCCATTCGTTCAGAGACATTAGCAATAATACATACAAAGTAATCAGAGCCGTTGAAAATGAAAGTAGTTCGTGTTATTAATATAAAATTTTTTATTCTGATCCTGTTATTGACTTTGACAACCGTAAATGCTTTCCTGACTGAGGTAAAAACTGCAGGGATCTTCTAAATGGTTTCCAGTATTAATATAATTCATTCAATCTATTCGTCAGAGCACCTGGACTGCTGAATTGAAAGATGTTGAGGTTAAAACCTCCAATTCTGACTTGTTGAGATTTGATAATTTTCGTGTACACCGAGTTAGTCGCGGCGTTTTCAGAGCCTCGGGAAAAATTACGGTAAATTTCGACATCGCTGAGGGTGACTCTAATGAGGTAAATTAATTTTCCAAATATATTTTCTCGAAATTTATTACGAGCAAATCTATCATTTCTCTCCCCCGGCAGTTGGAAATTCTCTCATTCTATAGTGAAAATGGAGTCAATGAGTATAAAATTTTACCGATTCGCGTCTACCGTCAACATGATTTCAAAATTCTTGATAACATTTATAAAGAGTCAGTAATGCAGACATTCAGCAAGTGTTCAAATTTACCCGTATTCACGGACAGATTTATACCCCCCTTCGAAAAGAAGGTCTATATCTTGGATGAGTGTGAATTCGGCCAACAAGGTTTTCCGAATCATTTTAAAGATGGTTTCTATAAATTCGTGGCCGTTGGTTATGGTGATGTGGAGTGGTCAATTGCTTTTATATTTCAAATAGAAAGAAGTTAGTAAAATATTATTTTGGTTTGAAATTACAAAATTTTGGGATATTAAATAAAATGAAAGGAAACTTTTAAAGTGAATTGATATAATGAATACGAGCATTATATCAATTCACTTGAAATCATTTTCTGAGTTGATTCAATCATGATCGTTTTTTGGTATCTTCAAATAAGGTATGTAGTCGGTACAGAGAAACATGTTCCAACAGTCCGTAGAATTGTCATATTGTAACGCGTAGTCGCTTTGCCAGCTGTCATTTGCTGATCTTCGTTACATGCCCTCTACTCTCAAGCTCTTGCGGATATGTTCTTCTCTTCTTAATGTAACATTAACGCTCATTATATCGATACCTTCATTCTAAAACATGCTAAGTCGACTTAGCATGTTTTTAGCGAAATTGCATTTTTAATTTTTAAATATTCCAAAATATATTCAGTCAAAATTGGGTAAACACCCGTCAAAACAATCAAAAGTTATTTACAAAACAGTACAGGTCATTCCATTTGCAATATACAGGAATTCCACACAAATTAAAAAAAAAATCATCAAACTTCGATCGCCTCTCCTGAAAAACTACCTTTTTGCACTTAGCATAGTTTAGAGTAGAGGTATCGATATACACGCAAAGAAAAAATTCGTTTCTGCGAAACGAAATACTAGACAACTACAATTTTCGTTTGGCGGAACTGAAAATTCGGTTGTTGTGACAGAAACTTATTTCGCATAAGCAATTGTTTGTTCTGACCAAAAGAATTTCAGTCGTCATAAACGAGAATTGTAGTTGTCTAATATTTCGTTTCGCAGAAACGAATTTTTTCTTTGCGTGATCGTCTTCGTCCCATATTTCTTCTGAGTAAAGCATTGCATTAATTGTATTCCCTGCGCTAAGTCTACAATCAGTTGTGGTCTCCAGGTATCTCCATCAAACCTTGGACATATAAATATTTTATACTCGTATATTCAAGAAAGACTTCGTTAGTTGTTGTGTCCGAAGTGATATCTTATGTTCCTGCAGCTCCTGTGTCCCTTAAGATTATTATTCACTTCTCCATGATTTCTGATTTGTATACGTTTTGGATCGGTTTGTAGGTCCATTTCCTCTGTGATGAATTACCCTACCGGTTTACCCTCTTTTGCATAGACCTTCACCTTGCATTCCCTTCGCCGAGGTTATGTTCTACCTGGTATCTAACCTTTTTCTTCGGACATTTCTCTGAATTCTCCCGCTGCTATGACTATGAGCATTAGACTTGCAACCGCACGATGCTTTGCGTAATATTGCCCGACTCTGAGTAAACTTCTCCGAATGATCGATACCGTGTTTTTCCTTGAGTTATATAAGTATATGAAGTATTTGTCTCATTTCGGATATCCTTAAAGAAAGATAGTGTTTGTAATCCGTGGATACAATAGCTCGTAGTTACCTATAACTTGTAGACAGCTACAAAATCATTATTCGATAGCCAGACTGTCATTGAATTCATGGAGTCGGACTGTTCCTGAATTCAAAAACAGCCCTCAACTGTCGCCGATCTCCTAACGAGATGACTGAGCAGATCAAAATCCATGGATACATTCATGGAAACTAAAGTTCATATGACCTCGCAAGGTTAGGATCTACCATACACGCTCCAGAGAAGCTGGAATAGTGATCGGCAAACTCTTTTTGAGAGATAGTGACCCTATTGCAGCAAATGGCAGTTGGACACTAGTCTGAACCTGCATACATTACAAGCTGATGTGGCCCTGCCCAAACTCAAAATTCAGAAACGCGATTCTGACGTCATCCAGAGTGGATAGTCTCACTTATTGATATTCACTGCAGACTCTGAGCCAATTTCTCTCCAAAAAATCAATAGCATTTTTCCCATGCCGGTAATCAACAAAGGAGGATATACCTAGTTTACGTATAACCCATGACTATTCAAATGTCATAGGATTATCTGTAGCTCATAGGCTGCCTGATTACTAAAGTATTTTATAAGTTGAAATATTGGCTAGAATATACATTTCACAGCATAAACCAACATGGTATTCTCACGTTGAGTTACCTACACGATAATCTTATGTTCTACACATCGATCTTAGAATTCCTCAGAAGTTTTGCAGAACTGATACTCGTGAAACAAATTTAGAAAAACAATTTTGGGAAAGTTTGCATGAAGAAGAGGATTTTCAGTCTCTGACTTACCCTATAGCTGCAAAGATACTGTGGGGTGACCCAAATGAAAAGAAAACAATAAGTTTTCTGAAACTAAACAAGATCGAGATTAGTACGATGCTGAGTGTTCCAACGGGACACTCAAGCTTACAAGCACATCTTCATCGCATAGGACTAGCAGGAAACGACGAATACAGGGCATGCAGGGAAAACATCCAAACGATGGAACATTTTCTGTGTCACTGCCCAGCTTTCCCACATGCAAGACCCCAACATTTCGGGTCCGACATATTACCAGACTTGACTCATCTCAGAGGATATGACTGGAAGATACTGAGAAAATTCGTGTCTAGTAACGATTTCCTGTAACTCGTGAAGTATAAAAAGATCATAAATAAGGAGCGCACAACAGGCCGAACCACTGACTTAAGTGTATGTCCACAGACATGAGATGTTTAAACGTCTCCTCTCTTCAACCTAACCTAACCTACTCTATAGCTTCCCATTAATACAGATTTCTAGCAGTGCTGCTTAGAATTGTTTGATGAATTGTTAATGAAAACTGATTTAAGTGAGAACACGCGGAATATTTTACTTATTTATCATGACATCATTATTGGATGAATATTATTTAATTGTTCAAACTAGTAATATATATTTAATATATACTTTTGGATGATAATTAAATGCCATCACGATATGCATAAGTAGCCATATCGTTGGTATTCTCTATAATTATTTATAGAAAAATAAATAACTTGTTAAGAGACATTACGTACCAATTATTTAGAGACAGTGAAACTTAAATTAGTTCGTGTAATTAATATAATTAATATAAATTGTATTATTCTATATAATTGTATTATTTTGACAAGTGTAAAGGCTTTCCTAGCTGAGGTAAAAACTCCTAGACTCCTGAACTGAACTGTAAAGGCTAAAACTTCCAATTCTGACTTGTTGAATTTTGATAATTTCCGTGTACACCGAGTTAGTCGTGGCGTTTTTAAAGGCTCGGGAAAATTTACCGTAAATTACGACATCGTTGAGGGTGACTCCAACGAGGTAAATAAAGTTTTCCAATTATATTTTCTAGAAATTAATTATGAGCAAATCTACTATTTCTCAAAATTTCATAGAAGTTTCCTTTCATTTTATTAAATTTCCCAAAATTTAGTAATTTCAAACCAAAAAACGAAAATAATACTTTTCCAAATTTTACTAACTTCTTTCTATTTGATAAATAAAAGCCATAGACCACTCCACATCATCATAACCAAC
Source organism: Eudasyphora cyanicolor (assembly GCA_963930755.1). Classification (NCBI taxonomy): domain Eukaryota; kingdom Metazoa; phylum Arthropoda; class Insecta; order Diptera; family Muscidae; genus Eudasyphora; species Eudasyphora cyanicolor. The sequence goes on from OZ005734.1 coordinate 336,228,207, forward strand.
GGCCATGAATTTATAGAAACCATATTTAAAATGATTCGAAAAACCTTCTAGATCGAATTCACACTCATCCAAGATATAGACCTTCTTTTCGAAGGGTGGTACACTCAAAAAAATGTATTTCCTAAATTTTAGTAAAATCCATACTCCAACTTAGTTCAATGTTTTTATTCATATTGAGTTAATTTTTTCTTAAAACTGGGAAATTCTATTTAGTACTACCAAATTTTATTTTTTGGGGGGATATGCAGAATAGTTCGTTAACTACAAATGAGGACATATTTTTACTAAAATAATATTTCTTGAAAAAAGTTCGAATATTCATATATTTATGAAATTTAAACATATGCGGTGGACACCCAACATAGACATAAGGAAATTATGAACTAATAATGGAAAGCATGATTTTTAGGAAATTTTAACTAAAAATAATCATGAATGCTTATTTCGAGTCCATGAATTTGAACTCAAAATTAGGAAAACATACTAAAATCAAGGAAAAATTAACTATTTTCGGACTATGTTGTAGAGCTAAAAACTCCAAAAATTCTGTCCTTTTTCGTTCCGCAATTTTTATTTTTTCGCAAATCGTTACTTGCAGAAACTTAAATTTATGGAGTAACATTAAAAATGTTACGCCCGGGACGAGAGTCGAACCGACAACCTTATGATAGTGAGCCAGACACACTATATATCGAGCTACGAAACTATTTTGGGATTGATATGAAAATGTCATTTATAATAAAATTTCTTCTTCGCCTATAAATATAGTATATGGCAACTCTATTTATCATTCAATGTTGGCAATCCTTTTATCAAATTCAAGTGTACATAAAAGTACATTGTTTCGAAAATTTTGGGATATATAATTGTATATAAAAACAAATTTTTCATAAAAATGTAAGTGTCTACGTAGCTCAATTGGTAAACATGTGGTTCAGAAAACGGAAGGTTCTGGGATCGAATCGCATTCGGAGGTAAAATTTTATATACATAATATAATATTTAATAAAATAAATTTCAATTCCTAAAATAAAGCAGAAGAGAGAAATTCAAAGAGGAAGTGATAAGAGAGAGATTCCAACATATAAAAAATGGAGGAGGAAAGTGATGAAGTAGGATCGAAAATCGCAAAAAATCATGGACTAAAAAAAAAGTCCAAGAAAAATTTTAATTATTCTTTTCTTTTTGCATAAATTTAATTAAAATTTCCTAGATTTGAGTAAAAATTTACTTGCAATAAGGACAAAAGTATGCTGAATTTGCATAATTTCAAGTCAGAATTTGCTAGTATTGAGTTAATTTTCCCTATTTTAATTTCAATACTTATTGACTCCATTTTCACTATAGAATGAGATAATTTCCATCTGCCGGGGGAGAGAAATGATAGATTTGCTCGTAATAAATTTCGAGAAAATATATTTGGAAAATTAATTTACCTCAGAAATTTTTTATTTATAGAAAATTTCATAGAAATTTTTTATTTATAGAAAATTTCATAGAAATTTTTTATTTATAGAAAATTTCATAGAAATTTTTTATTTATAGACAATTTCATAGAAATTTTTTATTTATAGACAATTTCATAGAAATTTTTTATTTATAGACAATTTCATAGAAATTTTTAATTTATAGAAAATTTCATAGAAATTTTTTATTTATAGAAAATTTCATAGAAATTTTTTATTTATAGAAAATTTCAGAGAAATTTTTTATTTATAGAAAATTTCATAGAAATTTTTTATTTATAGATAATTTCATAGAAATTTTTTATTTATAGACAATTTCATAGAAATTTTTTATTTAAAGACAATTTCATAGAAATTTTTTATTTATAGACAATTTCATAGAAATTTTTTATTTATAGAAAATTTCATAGAAATTTTTTATTTATAGAAAATTTCAGAGAAATTTTTTATTTATAGAAAATTTCATAGAAATTTTTTATTTATAGATAATTTCATAGAAATTTTTTATTTATAGACAATTTCATAGAAATTTTTTATTTATAGACAATTTCATAGAAATTTTTTATTTATAGACAATTTCATAGAAATTTTTTATTTATAGACAATTTCATAGAAATTTTTAATTTATAGAAAATTTCATAAAAATTTTTTATTTATAGAAAATTTCATAGAAATTTTTTATTTATAGATAATTTCATAGAAATTTTTTATTTATAGACAATTTCATAGAAATTTTTTATTTATAGAAAATTTCATAAAAAATTTTTTATTTATAGAAAATTTCATAGAAATTTTTTATTTATAGAAAATTTCATAGAAATTTTTTATTTATCGAAAATTTCATAGAAATTTTTTATTTATAGAAAATTTCATAGAAATTTTTTATTTATAGAAAATTTCATAGAAATTTTTTATTTATAGAAAATTTCATAGAAATTTTTTATTTATAGAAAATTTCATAGAAATTTTTTATTTATAGAAAATTTCATAGAAATTTTTTATTTATAGAAAATTTCATAGAAATTTTTTATTTATAGAAAATTTCATAGAAATTTTTTATTTATAGAAAATTTCATAGAAATTTTTTATTTTTTTATTTATTGAAAATTTCATAGAAATTTTTTATTTATAGAAAATTTCATAGAAATTTTTTATTTATAGAAAATTTCATAGAAATTTTTTATTTATAGAAAATTTCATAGAAATTTTTTATTTATAGAAAATTTCATAGAAATTTTTTATTTATAGAAAATTTCATAGAAATTTTTTATTTATAGAAAATTTCATAGAAATTTTTTATTTATAGAAAATTTCATAGAAATTTTTTATTTATAGAAAATTTCATAGAAATTTTTTATTTATAGAAAATTTCATAGACATTTTTTATTTATAGAAAATTTCATAGACATTTTTTATTTATAGAAAATTTCATAGAAATTTTTTATTTATAGAAAATTTCATAGAAATTTTTTATTTATAGAAAATTTCATAGAAATTTTTTATTTATAGAAAATTTCATAGAAATTTTTTATTTATAGAAAATTTCATAGAAATTTTTTATTTATAGAAAATTTCATAGAAATTTTTTATTTATAGAAAATTTCATAGAAATTTTTTATTTATAGAAAATTTCATAGAAATTTTTTATTTATAGAAAATTTCATAGATATTTTTTTATTTATAGAAAATTTCATAGAAATTTTTTATTTATAGAAAATTTCATAGAAATTTTTTATTTTTTTATTTATAGAAAATTTCATAGAAATTTTTTATTTATAGAAAATTTCATAGAAATTTTTTATTTATAGAAAATTTCATAGAAATTTTTTATTTATAGAAAATTTCATAGAAATTTTTTATTTATAGAAAATTTCATAGAAATTTTTTATTTATAGAAAATTTCATAGAAATTTTTTTTTTATAGAAATTTTTTATTTATAGAAAATTTCATAGAAATTTTTTATTTATAGAAAATTTCATAGAAATTTTTTATTTATAGAAAATTTCATAGAAATTTTTTATTTATAGAAAATTTCATAGACATTTTTTATTTATAGAAAATTTCATAGACATTTTTTATTTATAGAAAATTTCATAGAAATTTTTTATTTATAGAAAATTTCATAGAAATTTTTTATTTATAGAAAATTTCATAGAAATTTTTTATTTATAGAAAATTTCATAGAAATTTTTTATTTATAGAAAATTTCATAGAAATTTTTTATTTATAGAAAATTTCATAGAAATTTTTTATTTATAGAAAATTTCATAGAAATTTTTTATTTATAGAAAATTTCATAGATATTTTTTTATTTATAGAAAATTTCATAGAAATTTTTTATTTATAGAAAATTTCATAGAAATTTTTTATTTTTTTATTTATAGAAAATTTCATAGAAATTTTTTATTTATAGAAAATTTCATAGAAATTTTTTATTTATAGAAAATTTCATAGAAATTTTTTATTTATAGAAAATTTCATAGAAATTTTTTATTTATAGAAAATTTCATAGAAATTTTTTATTTATAGAAAATTTCATAGAAATTTTTTATTTATAGAAAATTTCATAGACATTTTTTATTTATAGAAAATTTCATAGACATTTTTTATTTATAGAAAATTTCATAGAAATTTTTTATTTATAGAAAATTTCATAGAAATTTTTTATTTATAGAAAATTTCATAGAAATTTTTTATTTATAGAAAATTTCATAGAAATTTTTTATTTATAGAAAATTTCATAGAAATTTTTTATTTATAGAAAATTTCATAGATATTTTTTTATTTATAGAAAATTTCATAGAAATTTTTTATTTATAGAAAATTTCATAGAAATTTTTTATTTTTTTATTTATAGAAAATTTCATAGAAATTTTTTATTTATAGAAAATTTCATAGAAATTTTTTATTTATAGAAAATTTCATAGAAATTTTTTATTTATAGAAAATTTCATAGAAATTTTTTATTTATAGAAAATTTCATAGAAATTTTTTATTTATAGAAAATTTCATAGAAATTTTTTATTTATAGAAAATTTCATAGAAATTTTTTATTTATAGAAAATTTCATAGAAATTTTTTATTTATAGAAAATTTCATAGAAATTTTTTATTTATAGAAAATTTCATAGAAATTTTTTATTTATAGAAAATTTCATAGAAATTTTTTTTTTATAGAAATTTTTTATTTATAGAAAATTTCATAGAAATTTTTTATTTATAGAAAATTTCATAGAAATTTTTTATTTATAGAAAATTTCATAGAAATTTTTTATTTATAGAAAATTTCATAGAAATTTTTTATTTATAGAAAATTTCATAGAAATTTTTTATTTATAGAAAATTTCATAGAAATTTTTTATTTATAGAACATTTCATAGAAATTTTTTATTTATAGAACATTTCATAGAAATTTTTTATTTATAGAACATTTCATAGAAATTTTTTATTTATAGAAAATTTCATAAAAATTTTTTATTTATAGAAAACTTCCGAAAGTCCTGGAAGGCTAACGTCCCATTGTAGACCCTCTATAATTAGTTGGTACTCCGCGAAAGTCTCTATCTGTCAAAAATGTTTAATGTCGCTCTAAGGAAAACGTCAATCTTATCCAAGCAAGCCGAGTTGTAGACGGACGGTCGCCAAATGTCATCACTTCTAAAGGGTGCTCTTAACACTTACCATGTCATAATGTTTATTCTCACCTTAACCCAATAATTTACATCTGCTTTAACAGAATAATTTACATCCCGCACAAGGCAAGTAATGGGTTAGTAGATCAATAGCTTTGCTGACTAATTCTGCATACGTGGGTATGCCAGGTACCATTATGCCCTGAAAACCCAAAAATATTTTACACCTTGGTCAAAAAGTGAATAAGAGAAGTGGAAAATCTGTTCCTAAGTATATAATTCGGTCAAATACACGAATTAGGCGATCTTCAATGTCTGTATCAGCTCTTCTAAGGAGGACATCTACTAAGAATTCCTGAGACTATGCATTCGTTGGATGCTATGGAGTCAGTTAAAAGCTAAACAGTCATGCTACCTAAGATGGATATCTACTCAGCATTATTATCTGCACTCATTTGAAGCTAGTGAAGGAAATGTAGGCCTATGGTAACTTGAAGCTAATGACAGCAGAGCGTTGTTGCGTCTGGAGTTTTGACAGGTCCTATAGACTAGTTACTAAATGTTACTTGTTGCTATAACGTCAATAACTAGAGGAATGTCTACAGGAGTGCCAATAGCTAGAGGAATTTCTATGTATTCCAGTTATTCTGGGGTATGTTTGGAAGTTCCTAAACTTATGAGTTTCCAAGAATTTCGCTGTGTATTTTGAACTGCTTATTCATATCGTTATGAGATCTGCTGGATTAAAATATTACTATTTCTATAAAACGATTTTTTTCTGGGCTGAATTGTAAAAAGTGTATAAGAAATATAACATATTTTTGGCAACATTTTGACAAGTAATAGTAACGAAACCATATTCACAAGTTTTATTTTATAAATGCAGGTTGTTTGTATCATTTTCGCTTATTCACGTGTCACTATTCACTTCTTATGGAACATCTAAGTATAATTAATATCCTAATATCAAATCAAAATGATTAAATCCACAAAATCAATAAAACTTATCCCTTACCTTTAATTATAGCAGTGCACAATTTCCTTGAAATTCATTTGTTTTTTTTTTGAAGAAAATTCTGTAAAGAAAGAGAAAAATAAAACACATAAATAGATAAATATTGTCGTTAGTTTAATTTGGACATTAATTCGAATTAGTCACTGTTTTCCGGCCAACTTATCATACCACTCATGCTTTCCCTACAAAACAAGAAAAATATTTTTTTATTTTATTGTAATGTCATCAAGTCTCATGATGCCTCGATACACTAAATTCAATTTTTGGGGTCGTTTTATTTTTATGACTTTTCCCATAAAAAAAGAACACAAGACAGGGCAAGAACAACAATTGTCAAAAAAAAAACCATAATGATGTCATCACCCAAATGCCACCACCGCCTATAGATCTCAATCCTCCTTCTGCCGAAAATCGTATTACAATAAAATTGATATAAAATAATGATGATAACAATGCCGCGGCCACAAGAATAAAGAGACCACGAATGGTAATCGAAATTAATCATCGAAAAGGTGTCATTGGAATCATTAAAACTCACAGACAAAACAGTAGCTCAACATTTGAATAATGGACGACAATGATCGGCAATTCGTAAGTACACAAAATTCACTTAACACGAGGAATTTTAATTACACTAGTTGACAGGAAAAATGGAATTCACAAAATTTCTCTCAGCTGAATTAGATATAGCATCAAAAAAAGGTATATCACTTTAAAAATAACAACAAAATGGCAAGGCCATTACTAATTTTATTAAATTCGTCAGTACAATATAAGTAATTCTTTAGGTGAAATTAAAGAAAAATTAACTTCACAAAAATCATCTCATCTTAATTGTATATAGCGTCAAACATAGACATGACATTTCCAAACATACAACAGAATTACTACCACAATTAATAATATTATGAAATTCTTCAGTTGAATAGCGATTTTTCCATAGCTGAAAAAATAAAGGAAACCGAAATTCACAAAATATCTCTCGGCTGAATTCTATATGGAGTCAACAAATAGGCATGTCATCAAATTAACAACAAAATGGCAAAAGAACTACTAATTTTGTGAAGGTACTCAGCCAAATTTAATTTTTCCTTTAGCTGAATTTAAATAAAATGGAAGAAAACTATACTCAACAAAATTCCCTTCATCTGAATAGCATATGTCGTTAAAAATAGACATTACATTTTCAAATTTACAACAAAATTACTACCACCATTACTAATATTCTGAAATTTTTCAGCTGAATTGAAATTTATCCCTAGCTGAATTTAAAAAAAATTAAGAAAAATTAAATCACAAAATTCCTCTCAGCTGAATTAGATATAGCGTCAAAAATACAACAAAATCGCAAGGCCATTACTAATTTATGCAATTCTTCAGCTGAATTGAGATTTCTCTTCTGCTGAATCCAAAAAATAAAGGAAAATTAACTTCATAAAGTCCAAAGTAGGCACATTACATTTTAAAATTTACTACAAAATTACTATCACCAATACTAATTTTACGAAATTCGTAGCGTTTTTCCATAGCTGAGTTTAAAAAAGTTATTGGAAATTGGAATTCGCAAAATAAAAAATAACTACATATATAATTTTCTAAATTAAAACAAAAAGACAAGACTATTACTTATTGTATTCTTTCAACTGAACTGAATAGAATTCTTAAGCTCAATTAAAAAAAAATAAAGAAAATTTTAATTCACAAAATTCCTCAGCTGAATTGCAAATTTTCAAGAAAATGGCAACACCATTACACATTTTTTGTGTTTTTTCTTTAGCTGAATTAAAAAAATTGATGGCAATTGGTTTTCACGAAATTCCTCCCCGCCGAATTTCATGTAAAGTCAAAAATAAGGCATGTACATTTCCAAAATTACAACAAAATGACAAGTCTATTACATTATGAATTTGTTCAGCTTAAATAAATATAAAATTCACAAATTCAATTAATTTTGTATGCAATTCTCCAGCTGAATTGAGATTTTTCTCGAGCTGAATTTTAAAAAATAAAAGAGAATTTCAATTCGTAACATTCCTTTCTGCTGAATTGCATTTAGAGACAAAATAAATTGGGTTTTCCTTTAGCTGAATTTGAAAAAAATAAAGAAGAATGAAATTTACAAAATTACTTTCAGCTGAATTGCATATAGCGTCACAAATAGGCATGTAATTTGCAAATTTATAACTGAATAGCAATACTATTACTCATTTTTAGAAGTTCATTAGCAAAATTGGAATTTTTCTTTAGCTGAATTTAAAAAAACCTAAAGAAAAATGGAGTTCGGAAATTTCTCTCAGCTGAATTGCATATAAAATCAAAATAAATTGAGTTTTCCTTTGCTGAATTTGAAAAATATTAAAGGAAACTGACATTCACAAAATTCTACTCAGCTGAATTTCACATTGCGTTATAACAAAAGGTTGAACTTTCAAATTTACAAAAAATGTCAACATAATTACTAATTTTAGGCAATTCTCCAGCTGAATTGAGATTTTTCTTTAGCTGAATTTAAAAAAAATTAAAGGAGAATGAAATTTACAAAATTCCTCTCAGCAGAATTGCAAATAGAGTCAAAATAAATCGAGTTTTCCTTTAGCTAAATTAAAAAATAAAAAAGAAAATTTACATTCACAAAATTCTACTCAGCTGAATTGCACATTCTTCAACTGAATCGAGATTTTGTTAAGCAGAATTAAAAAAAATTAAAGCAAATGGTATTCACAAAACTCCTCTCAGCTGAATTACATATAACGCCAAAATTAGGCTTACAATTTAAACATTTACAACTAAGTTGCGTATTTTCTTCAACTAAACTTTTAAATTTAGTTGAAGGATATACATATATGGAATTTACAAAAATCCATTCAGCTGAATATCACACTGCGTTATAAATAAAGGTTGAACTTTCAAATTTACAAAAAAAATTCAATATACATGCTAATTTTAGGCAATTCTCCAGCTGAATTGAGATTTTTCTTTAGCTGAATTTAAAAAAAATTAAGGGAAAATGAAATTTACAAAATTCCTCTCAGCTGAATTGCATATAGAGTCAAAATAAATTGAGTTTTCCTTTAGCTAAATTTAAAAAAAAAATAATATAATTGACATTCACAAAATTCTACACAGAGAAAAATATAGCCAGGGAACTTTCTTATATACCGCAAATTGGAAATATAATTATTAATTTAATGCAATTGTTCAGCTGAATTGAGATGTTTCTTTAGTTAAATTAATAAAAAATAAAGAAGAATGAAATTCACAAAATTCCATTCAGCTGAATTGTACATAGATTTAAAATAAATGGATTTTCCTTTAGCTGAATTTAAAAAAAATGAAAGAAGATTGAAAATTACAAAATTCCTCTCAGCTGAATTGCATATAGCGTCACAAATAGGAGAGCAATTTGCAAATTTATAACAGAATAGCAATAATATTAAAAAAATTAAGAAGTTCTTCAGCAAAAATTAAATTTTTTCTTTAGCTGAATTTAAAAAAAAAAAACTTAAAGGAAAATGTAGTAGCGAAATTTTCTCTCAACTGAATTGCAGATAGCATCAAAAATAAATTTGTTTAAGTTATACAAAATGATTGTTCCTTTTAAAAAATCTGTTAAACAGTGTCTTCAGCACACTAAAGCCTGTTAGAATACGTACATTGGTATACAAGGCGGCGGTGTTGTTTTCTTTACCTATTGCAAACTTGTTTTGCACATTTTATTACATAACTCCAAAACTTGTTGCTTATTCCAGAGCGGGGGGAGGGTTGCTAACATACATTTACATATGTAGGAGTACTGGTACGCTGTACTTTGAACGGACGGACATTCAGACTTTTTGCCCATTTCTTTCTGAACGAAGAACAAATTTCTTCTATTCTGCGTTCCTTCTTTGGAATACTTTTTTTGCGAAGTAAATTCTGGTCACGTTTTTTGTGTGTGGAACATTGTTATGACTACTACTCGAGAGCCCCAAACATACTGATGACAGTTCGGCTGAAATGACTGACGACGACGACGACGGATTGCTTAAGACCAACTTTATCTATTGTCTTCATTGTTGTCGTCATTGTCATCGCTGTCGTTTTAGTCGTCTATGGTCTGTGGGACCACATCCATTTTGGTTTTATTAGAACTTTTGGAGAACGTGTGTCTTTATTCTGTCCTAGCTACTTATTATCTTTGTAGGTTGAGGATTATTATGGCCGTACCGGAACTCCCTCCGCTGGTGCTAGAAATAAACCCCGCGGGATAGCTATGTGTTTGGCATTTGCAAAAAAGCTACAGTATAGCTACAGTCATCAATATGTTTGAATGTTGTAAAAAATGGTTTAAAGAGTTCTTTGAACTTGCAAAATACAACGAACCACACACGTAACACATTCTCAAATGTAGACCATATAACTTTATTGGTAAAGATCCAAAAGATCTTTTTTCAATAAAAGTACCCAGCTGAATTTAAATATTTCCATGGCAAAATTAATAAAATGTTTCACAAGTAAGAAAATTACAATTTTTCTCTCGGCTGAATTACATAGGGAAGCAGAAATATTATATAACACAATTTTACATAAAATTTTTCAGCTAAATTATTATCCACACCATTTATTTAAGAAAAGTCTTCAGCTGAATTAAAAGATTTTGACAGTTGAATTTCTAAAATGTTATAAATGTAAAGAATATGAAAAGTATAAAAATTGTATCTTGGCTGAATTTCATAAAATCAAATCTTCAACCAAATAGATTAAAATATATTGAAGTATTTACAACAATGTTTATGATATTGAAATCTAGCAGAGGTGCGATTGTCTTCAGCTAGGTAATATATATAAAAATTACTTTACAAGAATACGACAACGGTGTTTATTTAAAGAAATTCAGCGGCTGAATTGATATTATTTTTCAGCTGAATTAAAATTTCCTATTAACTGAATTTATAGATATTAATACAGAATTATATTTTCAAATTTTCTCTCAGCTGAATTACATAGGAATATAAAATATTAAATAATACAAATTTACAAAGACTTTTTGAGCTAAATTCTTAACCACTGCCTTGATTTAAGAAAAGTCTTCAGCTGAATTGAAATATTTTGACTGTTGAATTTCTAAAATGTTATAAAATGTAAAGAATATGAAAAATTTACAAATTTTCTTCCAGCTGAATTGCATAAAAATGGAAAAATATTGAAATAACTCAAATCTCCAACAAATGTATTAAAAGAAAAAGTTACTATAATATAGTAAGAACAATATTTATTTTATACAATACACTGGCAGAATAGAGAATTTCCTCAGCTGAATTTATCAAACTCAAGAGAAATTTTTTATCTCAGCTGAATATATGATATGGAATTCAATATAACCCGGAATTTGATAATGATAACTAGCTGAATTAAATTATGTTACAGCAGAATTGATAAAAATATACTAAATTCACAATTTCAGAGCTGAATTTGGTATTTTTAATGAATCAAAGATTTTGACTCAGCTGAATTACATACAATACAAACTTTTTAGTTTACAAATGTGTTACATAGTTTAATATATTTCCTCAGCTGAATTATATACAAGTCTAGAAAATAGACTAACAACTTTTTATTTCAAAAATATATCGCATTGTTTAATATTTTTCTTCAGCTGAATTTAGTTATTTCCCAGCTGAATTACATAAAAGTCTAGCAAATAGACTAAAAACTTTTTTCTTTAAAGATATATGGCATAGTTTATTATTTTCTTCAGCTGAATTTAGTTATTTCCCAGCTGAATTACATACAAGTCTACAAAATAGTATTTGTTGCATATGGAGTTTCAATATAACCCGGAATTTAATAGTGATATCTGGCTGAATTAAATTATTTCACAGCAGAATTAATAAAAATATATTAAATTCACAAGTTCAGAGCTTAATTTGGTATTAAGACTCAGCTGAATCAAACTCTTTGATACATAAAATACAAACTTTTTAACTTGAATTGCATAGTTTAATATTTTTCTTCGGCTGAATTTAGCTAGCTGAATTGCCTACAAGTATAGAAGATATGCTTTTTTAGATAGGGAACTTCAATATAACTTGGAATTTAATACAAATATCTAGCTGAATTTATTTATGTCGCAGTAGAATTGATAAAATTGGAAAAAATATATGAAATTCACGATCTCAGAGCTGAATTACTTATTTCGACTCAGCTGAGTTGCATACAAATTTAAAAACTATTTCGTTTAATACTTTGAAGTAATTTCTTTTTCTACTTCTGTATTTTTCTCTAACTGAATTTATTTATTTCATAGCTGAATTACATAAAAATCTAGAAAATAGGCATTTAAATATATGGAACTTCAATGTAACTCAGAATCTACTACATATATCTTGCTGAATTGTAATTATATTACATATTGTATTTTCGTTTGTTTTTATTTCGGTATTTAAATCGTTATTCATATATATTACATATTTTTATTTATTGAATTAGTCGCCAACTCTGCTGAAATATATATGTTACCGATTAAAACGTCATGAAAACAATTTAATTTGTTAAATAAAGTGAAACAAAGTCAAATAAAGCGAAAAGACAATAAAAATCGTTGAAATGTCAATTGATGATTTATAAATGTACAAATGTTTTGTCAAAATCTATCATTTCCCCAAATATGAGAAAACTAATTTTTAATTGTATTCTTTTTTGGCTTGATTTCCGTCGAACGACTTTTGCGAATTAAATGTAGGTGCTTAACAAAAAAAAATGGAAATAAAATTCAAACTCTAATCTATTTCGTAATAAGAAAAATGACATTTAAATCTAAATTCCTCATTTTTGTAGTCGGTTTGTATGTCAATGAGGCAGTAGTATTATTGTATGACGAACACTGAAAGCAAACTGTCAAATAATTTAAGTTTGACAATTTGTTATTTTTTAATTATGATTGAGAGACTTAATTGGACAGAGTCATTGAAATTTACCAATGCTAACTTTTTTCCTTTGGAACTTGAGTAAATATGTCTTTCTTGTACGCAATTTGCATATATTCAAATTGTTGTGCTAATTTCCAACAGATGTTTTGTGCGATTTTTTGATTGACGTTTTTAGTTTAAATCGCAGAAGCATATATTCAATATATTTCAGTGTTGAAGAAGAAATTTATTTCGTTAACAAGAGAGGTCTTCATGTGGCTACATGCATTTGTAATGGAGGGGAAAAATAATTCGGCAAATGTAGAAAATGCCACAAAGCGTTCTCTTTTATTTTAAGATTGCTCATTCACTTTTTGTTTGACAAAAATTCCTCCAATATCAATATTAAAAATTTAGTACTGAAATTAAAATAGAAAAGTATATATTTAAACTGCTATTCGTACTTGAAATTTACATTGAATTCTAAAAGAAGCAAAATTCGATCAATTTAATTATTGTATCGCCAAAACCCAAACTTATAGAAGAGGTGTTGTCTAGCTTATGTTTTAAATGGGGCTCTTTTAAACTAAACAGGGCGGAGCTACAGAAGCAATTATTTAATAATTATACTCGTAGATAGATAAATTATAGTAGATTTTCCCAGATAAATTATAAAAATTCTATGAGACACTTACGATAATTTAAATATCTCTAGCTGAATTAATTTTTTCATTGGCTGAATTCGTTAAATTGTGGAAATATATTCAATTCACAGACTTCCGCGCAGATTTTACAAGTTTTGTCTCAGCTAAATTGCCTACAAATCCCAAAAAGGGAACAACCTTTAAATTTCAATGTTAGAAATACAATATAACATTTAATTTGAATTTCTTTCAGAATAGTCATTTGTTTGCGAAAATATGTTTACTTAAATACAAATTGAATATGAAAATATGTATATTAATTTCACAAATTCCATGGCTGAATTGAGATTTTCCTCAGCTGAATTACAAAAATGTTTATAAGTTAACAAGATAAACATTTTTAAGTTGTGGAACATGTATATTATTTTAATATCTTTTGCTGAATTAATTTTTTCCCTTGGCTGAATTTGTTAAATTGTGTGAATTTATTAAATTCACTATTTTTTGAGCGGATTTAACAAATTTTATCTCAGCTGAATTGTCTATAAAACAAATTAAGATTAAAACATTCAAATGTTTAATGTTAAAAGGATAATTTGACATTAATTTTTAATAAAATATTCCTGCTGTTTTGTTTAGTAAAAAAATTTAATAATAATATTTTATAATATTAATTTTAATTTTGCAAATTCTCTAGCTGAATTGAAATTTTTCACTGCTTAATTACAAAAATGCTCACCAATTAATAAGATAAACTATTGTAAGTGTTGAAATGCATATAATTATTTAATAATATTCCGCTGAATTATACTTGTTCTTGACTGATTTTTTGAGAATTTATTTAATTCACAGATATAACTAGTTTTATCTCGGCTAAATTACCAAAAATCCACAAAAAGACTAAAATTTTTTTTAGAAGTGCAATTTAATAAAATCCTTTTGCTGATTTGTTTAAGAAAATATTTTTAACTAAAAATTTAAACAGAAACTTTATTAATTTCACAAATTTGTGAGCTGGATTGAGATTTTTCCCAGCTGAATAACAATAATTTTCTCAAATAAATAAGATTAAAAAAATAAGTATTAAAATGCTTATATTTATTTAAATATATCTAGCTGAATTAATTTTTTCATTAGCTGAATTTGTGAAATTGTGGGAATTTATTAATTCAAGTTTTGTCTCATCAAAATTACCTAAAAACCACAAAAATATATATAAATTTTATTCAGAAGTGCAATTAAATAAAATTAATTAGCTGAGAAAATATTTTTAAATAAAAAATTAAACAGAAAATTTACTAATTTCACAAATTTCTGAGCTGGATTGAGATTTTTCCCAGCTGAATAACAATAATGTTCACAAAAAAATAAAATAAACATTTTTAAGTCCTTATATTAATTTAAATATCTCTGGCTGAATTATTTTTTTCATTGCCTGAATTTGTGAAATTACGGCAATTTATTCAACTCACAGACTTCTGAGCAGATTTAATATGTTTAGTCTCAGCTGAATCGCCTACAAATCCAATATAGATAAGAATATTAAAATGTTTAGTGATAGAAGGACAATTTAACATTTCATTTAATAAATTCCCATTGCTGTTTTTTTTAGAAACATATTTTTTTATAATAATTGAAAATATATATAAATTTCACAAACTCTGTAGTTGAATTAAAATTTTTCCCAACTGAATTCTAAATTTAAATTTAACAAATTAATAAGATACAAAGTGCGGGAATGCTTATAATTACATATATAAATATATCCAGCTGAATTTAATTTGTAAAATTTTAAAATTTATTTATTTCACAGATTTTCGATTGTCTCAGCTGAATTGAACTCCAAAAATTATAAAATGTTTTCATTTTTAGTGTTAGGAGAACAGTATAACATTTAATTTTATAAAATCCTTTTGCTAATTTCTTTACGATTTTTTAATTGAAACTTAAAATATATAAATTTCTCAAATTCTTTAACTGAATTGAGATTCTTCCCAGCTGAATTATAAAACTTTTCACCAATTAACAGGATACTGATTTGTATGTGTTGAAATGTTTGTATTATTAAGAATATCCTTTGCCGAATAAATTTTTTCTTAGCTGAATTTGTGAAGTTGAGAGATGTTTTTTAAATTCACGGATATTCGAACAGAATTACCAACTTTTGTCTCGGCTGAATTACATAATAATCCACAAAAGATGAAAACTTCGAAGGACAATTAACATTTAATTTAATAAAATGATATTGGTGATATGTTTAGGAAAACATTTTTATAATAATTACGAAAAATCTAACAAATTAATAAGATACAAATTTGTAAGTGTCGCAGTGCTTATAATTATTTAAATATCTCCAGCTGAATTAAATTTATTCTTGGCTGAATTTTTGAAATTTTGAGAATTTATTAAAATCTTAGATTTTCGAGCAGATATAGCTTATTTTCTCTCCGCTGAATTACAAAAAATCCTAGCAAAAAATTACAACTTAATCTTTTCTAATTTCACAAATTCGTTAGCTGAATTCAGGTTTTTCCCAGCAGAATTACAATAATTCTCACAAAATTAATCAGATAAACAATTTTAAGTGTTGAAAAGCTTATATTAATTTAAATCTATCTAGCTGAATTATTGTTTTCATTTACTGAATTTGTGAATATTTGGGAATTTATTCAACACGCAGAACTCCGAGCAGGTATAACGAGTTTTGCCACAGCTGAATTGTCTACAAATCTAAAAATTATAAAATATTTTAACTGTTTAGTGTTAGGAAGCCAACATAACATTTAAATTGCTAAAATCCTCTTGCTGATTTATTTAGGAATATAATTTTAAAAATGTAAACTGAAAATATATTAATTTCACAAATTATTTAGCTGAATTTAGGTTCTTACAAGCTGAATTATAAAACTTCTCACCAATTAAGAAGAAACAAATTTGTAGGTGTTCAACGGTCTATTTTCATCATTATTAGCCGTCTATCATTAGCTGAATTAATTTTTGTTCTCAGCTGAATTTGTGAAATTGAGAGACTTTATTAAATTCACGGATATTCGAACAGAATTAACACATTTTATCTCAGCTGAATTACCTAATAATCCACGAAACATAGGACAATTTAACATTTCATTCAATAAAATGCTATTGCTGATTTGACTTAAATAATGTTGAATAAAAGTTTAAACAGAGAACTTATTCATTTCACAAGTTCGTTAGCTGAATTGAGCTTTTTCCCAACTGTATTATAAAACTCACAAATTAACAATGTAAAAGTGTTTGGACACTTATATGGATTTTATTATTACTAGCTGAATTGAATTTTTTCCTAGCTGAATTTGTCAAATTAAGGGATATTATTAAATTCACGTATTATCGAGTAGAATTATTGAGTTTCTATCCCAGCTGAATTGCCTGCTACTAAAAACAATTAAATATTTTATGATTTAGACATAAGAATTGCAAATTAAGCATTCAATTAATTAATAATACCATTGCTGAATATACTCGTGCATTTGTTTAGGAAGATATTTAAAGGTGTCCAAATAGAGGGAAAATAGAATTTATAAATAATATTAATAATGCGATATATTTTATACAAACGTGATTTTGTAGGAAATATGATTAATTTTGATTTATGGTTGTTATTTAAATGTTAATAACTCCATTGTTTATAAAGTTTGAAGTTTATTTATACTTTATTTATACAGCACAAAAACTACTTTTCATATAATTAATTCGTACTTGTAAAATTATTTTTTTTATTAAAGAAATATACAATTCTAAACTTGAGCTATTTATGATAAGACTTCAATGTGTTGTCTGTCCTTAAAATGTATACTATTGAAATTGTTAATTTCGTATATACACTGATTAATGTGTATTTCTTAATTAATATATTTTTTTGCAAAACAAAAATAGTAATAAAATTTATCAACCTAACGAAACTGAAAGTCGTTAACCGTCACTCGCTCTACCACCTCCTGACAATTTTTCCCCAAGTGATGTAATGTGCTGTGGGATATCTGCACTTAAACATTTCGAGTAAACAAATAAATTATTAGTATTAGTAAACATGATTAATTTGCTATATACATTTGTACTACGAGTGCTTTTTTGTAGTATTTTGTTGTTGTTGTTTATTTTTTCTCTCTGCTATTGTCCATAGAATATATATGACCTAGTTTTGGTGTCTCAACGTTTTTCGTTTTTCACTTTCTTTAGAAGACCACTGCTGTGAGTAAATGAAGGAATAACTAAACGAATGAATGTTCTCAGTGCAGTGTATTCGGTGAGGATGACGTACAATGCGATTTAAGGATATACTCATGGGCCATTGAATTAAAATCTATTTGAATTTTAACGAAAATGTCGGTTTGGTTAATGTATACAAAAAAATGGCTGCATTTAAAAAAGGTTTCATTCTTTTGTGGTACACTTTTAGTAACTTTAATTACATCTAATTATAACGCAATATAAATCATTCGACAGATCTTTTCCCAGGAATATGCAGAATTGCTTATATTATTTATTTTGCTTAACAAGTTTTTTTAATATAAATTTAAAGTGAAAATATATAATTTGTTCACTTATTTTTGCTGAATTAAAAAGTACCTCTGCTGAATTATCAAAATTCTCATGATGCAAGAACACTTATATAAATATTATTGTTGTTCTCTCTAGTTTAAATGAAACTTTTTCTCAGCTGAATTTGTGCAATAGGGAAAATATTTTAAATTCATAGCTTCTGAAATTACCGAGTTTTCTCCCAAAAGCATTGCCAACAAATAAAATAAAACCTTTTTGAAATTTAATCGAAAAATAATTTTAATGAACATTTTTACTGATAAAAAAATATATATATATATATATATATATATATTTAAGTTATTTAGCTGAATTTTTCTCAGCTGATTTATAAAAATTTATATTAATATTGGAACGTTTATATTAATTTCAATATATTTAGCTGAATTATTTTTTTTCATAGCTGAATTTGTGAAATTGAGAGAATTTATAAAATTCGTTTATGATTGAACAGAATTATCGAATTCTGTCTCAGCTGAACTACCTAAAAATTCAAAAAAGGTAAACAACTATTTTTAGAAAATGTTGATTTAATTAGTATATCCATTTAATATTTGTTTTTTAAGGAAAAATTTTAACTGACAGTTTATTAATTTCATAATTCTTACAAATTAACAAAATTCAATTGTTTTAGTACCGGAACGCTTATATTTATTATGTTAAATTCAAACTGAAAAGTAATTAATATCACAACTTCATTAGCTAAATTGTGATTTTTCCCAGCTGAATTACAAAAATTCTCACAAATTAACAATTTGTTAGAATTTAATATTGGAACGCTGACATCTATTTCAGTATATCTAGGTGAATTAAAACATTAAACCGAAAATATATAATTTTTTCACTTGTTTTTCAGCTGAATTGAAAATTGTCTCAGCTGAATTATCAAAATTCTCATGAATATATTTTAAGATGCTAGAACGCTTATATTATTGTGATTCTCTCTAGTTTAAATTGAATTTTTTCTCAGCTGAATTTGTGCAATAGGGAAAATATTTTTAAATCATAGAATTAATGAGACTCGGCAGCATCGCCAACAAATTAAAAAAAAACTTTTTTAATTTTAATTAAAAAATGATGTTAATGAACATTTTTACTGCCAAAAATATATAAATTTTTTAAGTTCTTTAGCTGAATTGAGATTTTTCTCAGCTTAATTATAAAAATTGATATTAGGGTTAGAAGGACAATTTAATTTAATAGAATCCATCTGCTGATATGTTTAGGAAAACATTTTTTAAATAAAAATTAAAACTTAAATTTAATTAATTTTAAAAATTCATTAGCTGAATTGAGATTTTTCGCAGCTGAATTACAAAAATGTTCACAAATTAACAAGATACAAATTTGTTAATATTGGTACGCTTATACTAATTTCAAAATATTTGGCTGAATTATTTGTTTCGCAGCTGAATTTGTGAAATTGAGCGAATTTACTAAATTCACGGAATTTCGAACAGAGTTAAGAAGTTTTGCCTCTGCTGAATTACTTAAAAATCCAAAAGAGATAAAAACTTATTTTTTAGATGTGCCTTTTAATTGTCATTTATTTATTAATTTCACAAATTTATTAGCTGAACTGAGATTTTTCCCAGCTGAATTCCGAAAATATTCACAAATTAACAATTTTTGAGAATTTGATATTGGAACGCTTATATCTATTTCAATACATCCAGCTGAATTATTTTTTTCACAGCTGAATTTGCGAAACTGAGAGATAATTAATCGTTCAAACTATATATAAATATTTACGTTCCTTAGCTGAATAAAGATTTTTTCTCAGCTGAATTTCAAAATTTGATGTTATTATTAGAAGGAAAATTTACCATTTCATTTAATAAAATCCATTTGCTGATTTGTTTAGGAAAATAGTTTTTAAGTAAAAAATGTTTCTCAAAATTTATAAATTCTACAAATCCGTTGTCTGAATTATTATTTTTCTCAGCTGAATTATAAAAAATTTCACAAATTAACATGATACAAATTACTAAGTGTTGGAATTAGCAAATTCATTAGCTGAATTGAGATTTTTCCCAGCTGAATTACAACAATTCTCACAAATTAAGTAAATGCGAATTTGCTAGTATTGGAACGCTTATATTAATTTTAATATATTAAGCTGAATTATTTTTTTTATAGCTGAGTTTGTGAATTTGGGAGAATTTATAAAATTCCTGTATTATCGAACAGAATAATCGTATTTTTTCTTAGCTGAATTACCTAAAAATCATAAAAAACTTATTTTTTAGAAAGACTATTTAATTATATCCATTTGATGATTTGTTTAGAAAAATATTTGTTAAGGAAACATTTAAACTGCCAATTTATTAATTTCACAAATTCATTAGCTGAATTGAAAATTTTCTCAGCTGAATTACAAAATTCCTCACTAATTAACAATTTTAAACTAAAAATATATAATTGTTTCGCTTGTTCTTCAGCTGAATTGAAAATTTTCTCAGCTGAATTATTAAAATTCTCAAGAATATAGTTTAAGATGATAAAGCGCTTGATATCTTTAGTTGAAATTTAATTTTTTTCTCAGCTGAATTTGTGCAATAGGGAAAATATTTGTATAACATAGCTAGTGGATTTAATGAGTTTTGTCTCGGCGCCATTGCCACCAAATCAAAAAAAACCTTTTTAATGTTAATCGAAAAATAATTTTAATAGAAGTTATTACTGATAAAAATATAATTTTTTTTTAAGTTCTTCAGCTGAATTGAGATTTTTCTTAGCTAAAATTATAAAAATTTATGTTAGTGTAAGAAGAACAATTTAACATTTAATTTAATAAAATCCTTTCGCTGATTTGTTTAGGAAAATATTTTTTAAATAAAAAACTTTTTTAAATAAAAAACTTTTTTAAATAAAAACTTAAACTGAAAATAAATTAATTTCACAAATTCATTAACAAGATACAAATTAGTTTATATTGAACTATTATATTATTGAATAATTTTTTTCGCAGCTGAATTTGTGAAATTAAGAGAATTTATAAAATTCGTTTATTATCGAATTTTGTTTCAGCTGAATTACCTAATAATCAAAAAAAGATAAAAATTATTTTTAAAAAGATCAACTTAAATTTAAAGGAAACATTTAGAATCTAAATTTATTAATTTGACAAATTTATTAGCTGAATTGAGATTTCTCTCAGCTGAATTAAAAAATTTTAATATTGAAACGCTTTTATCTATTTCAATATATCTAGCTGAACCATTTTTTAACAGCTGAATTTTTGAAATTGAGAGAATTTATAAATATCACGTATTATCGAACAGAGTTAACGATTTTTGCATCGGCTGAATTACCTAAAAAACAACAAAGATAAAAACTTATTTTCTAGAAGGGCAATTTTATTATTGTTTAGGAAAATATTTGATGATTTGTGTAGAAAAATATTTTTGAAGGAAATATTTAATCTGACAAGTTCTTTAGCTGAGTTGTGATTTTTCTTCGCTGAATTATAAAAATTGTCTCAGATCAATATTATACATTTTTTAAGTTTTAAAATTAGTATTTGGCTTATTCACATATAGTATGAAGCAATTTAATTTTCAAAGTTTTTAGTATTCATTTTTCATATTATGGAAATAATCGGTTATAATTCCTTGACCGGTTACCGTACCCTCTCTCCGTTGTAGCTCAGTTTAAGACTGTTTTATTGTGCAAAAAAAAAATTAACTATAATTTCGTCTTTAATTGGTGTCGGCACTTAACTTCTCCAATTTAACACACAGTCAATACAACTCGTGCATTTTGCAATTAAGAGGCGCTTAAATACTGTGCAAATACTTGTAGCTAGTCTGTGTCTGTTATTAGAGAAAAATGTATTTTAATTTTCACACCACTTTATACGATGTATAACAAGTGTCAATAAGACTTTGAAAATTACGATCAATTTACTTTTTTCAACTGAAATATGTAGATAACGAACGCAATGAGGATTTTGTTGATGAATAAAACCATATGTTCTTAATCAGAGTTGTGTATCTGATATTATTAATAGATTTATTAAAATAAATGTATATAACTATATTACATCACCAACACTTTGAAAGCAACTTCTATAATATAATTATTATTTTATAATAATTATAATACTCGTATATCTTTGAAATATCTTTGAAAGTCTAATATTTGGCAAGCCTTATAAGTTATTTTTAGACCTTTGTAAAAGGCCTATTCAAGTTAATTCAAGAAGAATATAATAACATCATAAAATTTTATGATTTTTTGGCTTAATTAAATCATTCAAATTTGAAAGATTTTAAAGACAGGTTTTCGAATTTTAATGTGATGTTTGTTTAACGAAACGCAAATGTCTTACATTTTACACTACTTAAATGATTTTACCATTAAAATATATAATTTATGCAGTATATAGGTAATTTATGCAGTGATAACAAATAAAATGGTGGCACAATGGTAGATTATTAAAAAAAAAACAATTGTGTTAAAATAATTATTAAAACGTGTTTAAATTTCTCTATAATACGGTAGTGTTAGATTTTTTAACATAATTTTGCAAGGTCAAGGAGAATATCCCAGTTTCAAATAAATTGTATCTAAAATAATAAATAATTATTATTTAGATTATTGTTATTTAAATAATTAAAAAATTAAAGATTGTAATAATATTAAAAATGTCTCTAAAATGCAATACCTTTATTATTTAATGGTCCCTTATGATTAGGTAATTTACAAAATATAACGAAATTCTCAATTTGACATTTTTAATTGCGATGCAATTTAATTACAAAAATTAATTTACTTACCAAGAGCGACATTTTTATATAGATTTATTTCATGTAGCTTACCTGCAAGTGAAAAAAGTATAGAATAAAATTATTAAAGACTCAATACCATAATTATAGGGTGTCCGAGAATGGAGAATGTGTGCATGATGCAAATTGATGTCATATGTGCTCGAAAGTGTTGTCAACCAAACAAAAAATTCAAATTTAAAATTTCGCGGATAAAATGTTTTTTTCACATGTTTTTTTAAAAAAAAAAAACTCTAACTCAATGTTTGCAATAGTTTGGAAAGTAATCCAGAGAAAAAATCTGTTTTCAGAAGCTGTATAAAATTGTTAGCTCTCCTATGCTGAAACTCTGAGTTAAATGCTGTAGAGTAAGTCAGATACGAAATAGCGCTAAAACTCTGTTGCTGTTAAATCAGATCGCGCTCTCTCCATCTCTTCCTCTTTTCAGCGCCTAAGTAAAGATAAATAAGTTCGGCCAGATGGAATCCTATATACATTCCACTATGAACGCATTCCAAAGTATAATTGAGAAAATTATACAAAATGTTCGAATAAGGATAGATGGGTCAAAATTTCTCAGTTTTTTATATACTTGTTAAAAATTTCAGATCCAAAGTATAACTTTATTTTAAATTTGACATTTGATTTCGACATTTTGGTCAAACGATCCTTTATTCCCATCCATATAACTAATTACGGTTTATATTTAGAAAATTTTGCCCAGAGAGTTTTCAGCAGCTTTTTACTAAATCCTAAAATAATAGAAAAAAATAATAAAAAAATTTTTGCGAGAAACCTTAGAATTTTGTCGACATTTTTGTCTAAAACCTTAGTTTTTAATTGTTTGGCCAAATAACAAGTCCAATTCTTATAAATAGAATTGTGACGGTATTATTCCTAGAAGGAGATTCATATATAGATTATGGTGCACCCTCTACGCATCATGATGAAATTCCCTTAGATTTTCCCAATTCACGATAAAGCCCTCAAGACCTATGATATTCGCCTAACTATTCAAAATCAGCCAGAAAGATGGTGTATTCCCAGACATCTGGAAGAAACAAAAAATTGTAATACCTAAGTCAGGTAAGGTACTCGGAGAATCCAAATCATATAGACCTATATGTCTTCTTAATACTATAGGAAAATGTCTCGAACGGATAATATACGATAGACTGCTGAAAGCCGTAGAGGAGAATGAAGGTCTTTCGGAAAGACAGTATTAGTTTGGTGATTGATACGGCTAAGAGAGTAATTATGGCAAAGGACAAGACAAAATGTATTGCTCCATAATAACCCTGGACTTAAAAAATGCATTAAACTCCGCATGTTGGAAGCATATCATTTCATCGCAGCGGAATATTAATGTTCCAGAATATTTGATCAAAATAGTCAAATACTACTTTACAAATATACGTTGTGTTTTGAAACGGACAGAGAAATGTACTCATATCGAATAACGTCAGGTGTACCTCAAGCTTCAGTCCTTGGACCCCTATAATGGTATGAAATGTACAATGGGATTTTCAAAGAAGTATCAATAGTTGGTTTTGCAGATGACACAGCGGTGCTAGCCCAGGGAAGATACGTAGACAAGGTAGGAATCTACGCTAACGAAGCCAGAAAAACAATAACAAGTAAAAGCGTTAAGTTCGGCCATGCCGAATCTTATATACCCTCCACCATGGATAGCATGTGACCTCACAAAATAACTCAAACCTAAAGAAAATAACACCGAAAAACACAACAAATATAGTAGATGAGGACAGTAGGAATGACAACAAGTTAGATGCTATATATGGGAGCTATATCTAAATATGGACCGATATGGCCCATTTGCAATCCCAAACAACATGCAACTATAAGAAGTATTTGTACCAAATTTGATCAACCTAGCTCTATTATTGCGGACTGTAGCGTGATTACCACAGACGGACGGACGGACGGACAGGGCTAAATAGTCTTAGAATTTTACGACGATTAAGAATATATATACTTTATGGGGTCCCAGATCAATATTTAGAGGTGTTACAAACGGAGTGACAAAATGAATATACCCCCCATCCTATGGTGGAGGGTATAAAAAAGTGGCTGGAGTCAATGAATCTCCTCCTAGCAGATCACAAGACTGAAGCAGTACTGATAAGCTCAAAAAGAATGAGAGAATCAATAAAAATGCGGGTTGGACAAACAGACATCATCAGTGTCTATAAAGTTTCTGGAGTTATGATGGACGGCCGTTTAAACTTCAAGGCGCATATGGAATATGCAAGTAAAAAGGCTTCTAAGGTAGCCAACGCATTAGCGGGAATGATGTCGAACACAGGAGGCCCACGACACAGCCGAAGAATATTCCTATCACGAGTAAAAAAACTCAATCCTTCTCTATTCTGCACCTATTTGGTATAACCTAGCCAAAACCACACCAAGAAAATGGATGACGTCTATATTCAGGAGAAACTGCCCTAGAGGGTGCTGAGTAGGTGCTACCGTACCATATCCTTGGAGGCATCAAGTATGGTCGCAGGTATATTGCCTATTGACAAATCTGCAAAGGAGCTCTCGGAAATCCAAATCCTGAAAACCAGCAACCCGGAATTATCCACAAAACACGTACGACAGCAAGAAACAACTAAGAAAGTGGGAAATTCCAAACTGCCACATCTGGAGATCAGAAAATCTGTACATGATCATCGAGAAGCCAATCCATTATCAGAGTGAGAGTATGGTGTGCATTTTGAAGCAGTGACATTTCTTGAGTCATTATACCCTCCACCATAGGCTGGGGGGTGTATTCCCAGTAAAAAATTACTGGTTATATTTGTAACTGACTCGCCCAGAAATACTTCCAGTTTCGTCTGCATTCTATTGAAGTAGCTGTAGAACTGACGCCAAGCCTTTTATTCTTCATTGTATTTTTTCCTTATGGAATATAATGTGCTACATATTTGCTAGATTTTCTAATGGAGAACTTAATTCAAAAAAAAACGACAAAAGTAAGCGAGTCTAAAAATAGAACTGCCAAATTGTCAGCTTAATTCCAAAAATTAACTGTTTATTTTGAAAGTGTTTTACTCGATTCAAGATTAGAAAAAGGGGGTTAATGAAATTAGAATGCGAAAATGTTCACTTAATATAGAAACATTGAAGTCTTGGGATGAACTGCATGTAAATAATATATATATACTATTCACATAGCCTTTTAACGATACTACTCTTTGTTCAAAAACAGAATGGCGCCACTTTCAAAATAAACAGTTCAAATACCAAAAAGCAAGCGAGGCTATCGAAAAAATCTCGCTCCCTTAAATATTTAGCAGAATTTAGCGTTGATGAGTGCGAGACCTTCGGTGGTACAGAGAACTGTTTTGAAACAAGTACTCCGGGTTCAAATCCTCGTCGAATCGAAATAAAAAATAAATTATTCTATAAAAATAAAATTAAAAATAGAAAATATAGAGAAATAAAAACGAGAGTAAAAATATTTTCGTTAATTTTTCTAACCTTGTGAAAATTTCGAAAAAAGAAAACATTACTTTTTCATCAATTCAGAATTAGTTCCGGAAATTTCATCCCTTTATAAAAAGAATCGGTTGGGGAAGCGAGTGGGTAATTAGTACGCACAAAGCTGCTTAATTCCCTACTCGATTGCTTTTTCGGAACATTTTGGGTTCATTTTGTTACTCCGTTTGTAACACCTCTAAAAATTGATCTAAGACCGCATAAAGTATATATGGTATTAATCGTCGTAAAATTCGAAAACGATTTAGCCATGTCCGTTGTAATCACACTAATTGAGCCAGATGGCTAAAATTTGGCACAGATACTTGGGATTGAATATGGGCAATATCGGTCTGTTTTCTGATATAGCCCTCATATTCAGCAACTCCTCGATTTTGCTTCTTAAAATAATAGAGACCACAAATGTCAACTGATCGGGCTGAAAATTGGTAACTGAGGTTTATTTATAACTGTAGTCATTTACACCAACAACGGTAGTCATAGGACCATGCTTTGATATAAGGTCCCATACAAAGGCCATTCATATGCGATTCATGGTGGAGGGTATATAAAATTCGGCATGACCGAACTTAACGCATTTACTTGTTTTTCTTGAAGTTGCTGCTGGAAACGGCATTTCTATTAATGCCGAGGCATGATAAACCATTTTTTTGGCTGGAGATTGAAGACATGCACTTGGACGATATTAAGTTTCAGCAGGAAGGCGTGACATGCCACACATCCCAGGCCACAATCAATCTTTTTCTCGGCGATGACAATTGGTCACCTCGGAACTGCGATTTGACGCCGCTAGACTTTTTTGTTAGGAATATCGAGGAAGCTTTTCATTAGGAAGAGACAGATACTGTCACCAAGGTCTTAGAAAGTTAGGCGGTCGGGATGTGTTCCACAAATAATGGGAATGTTTGCTCTTTCGAATAAACCAATAATATGCCGAAAAAATTGATTCTTGTTAATTTTTTTTAATAATTAAAAAGAAATTTTGATAAAACTCGGACATTTTTATTATTATTCTACTCTGTCAGGGTGTTGTAGGGCATCATTTAGTTGGCTTCGCCTCACTTTAGGCTTTCTTTACAGGTTTTAAATATTTTTCACAGCGAAATTCCTATAAACATAGTTGTTTGATTTGTTTATAAATTATGTTGTTTTATTTACACAGGGTGATTCAAATATCCCAACCGGAGACAGCAATCTATTAACGGATTAGGCTAATATAATATACTGATGGGATACTAAATTCTTTGGATTACTTTTCATTATTCCAAAGTGACCTTTCATCAAGTAATGGAATTTATTACCTCATAAAGTCACTCAAGCAAATGTACATCATTGGCAGCAATTGCGAAAATGCCTACAACAGACACGTGCTACACTCTGCACTCAGGTCCACGTAACTCAAACACTTGTACGACGACAATACTTCGATTACGATACTCGAGAATCCGACTGCCCGATATGCTCTTGTTATGTCAAAAGAAACGAGAGTAAAATTCAAA
The DNA here is from genome assembly GCA_963930755.1 of Eudasyphora cyanicolor. Classification (NCBI taxonomy): domain Eukaryota; kingdom Metazoa; phylum Arthropoda; class Insecta; order Diptera; family Muscidae; genus Eudasyphora; species Eudasyphora cyanicolor. Next base: position 336,256,222 of record OZ005734.1, read on the forward strand.
AGATCACTCTCACTTTACACAAGTTTATGTCTACGCTGACTTTGAAGGTGAGTGGGGTACATATATATTTTGATGTTTTAAGAAAACTACATTTGTTTGAATCAGAGAAAAATACAATTTTAAATATTTTCTCAGCTCTTCTTCTCCCCCATGTGTTCCCACACGAAATGCAAATAAACAAAACAATCGACAGAACAACCCACCGACCACCCATCACCTCTTGGTTCGCTATCTATACAAACATTTATTTATTCAAAGAATCATTTCTGGGCACTATTAATAAAAGTGATGTGATGCGATGTGTTTACGAGAAGCTGAGGTGAACTGATGCTGTAGTAGCATCACTTCGATGATGATGAGACATTTCCCGGCGAACGACAGTGAAATATCGAAACGTTTAAGAGAAAAATGTAAGGTTATAACATTCATATCAAAAAAAGGACAGGAAAACAAATGAAATTAAATAACAAAGTTTGTCAACAGATTTCCTCTTAAAAACACTATTCCATAGTTTCGAAGGGGGAGGGGAATAATAAACATATGTTTGAAATTGACGGTTAAACTGTTTGTCTCAAATATTTGTCACAACGTTTTCTCTTTGTTTATCTGTGACATGTAGAGAAGGGCCACATTTAACATAGGGTGAAATAGGAGGAGTACCCTCTTACTATTTACCTCTCCGTGATGGCTATTTGCTAGATTGCCACTTACTTACGTGCGTGACTCATAATCATTTGACGCACGTCATCCAAAATGTAAACAGTGTTTATTTAGTTTCTTATCATTTCAAGGTGAATTCCGCAGTGACCCGCAGCATAAGCTTTCTGGGAATGGGCCCTACACCACTCTTTCAAGTAGGCATACATTGGCTTGTTGGCTTCATCACGTTAACCTTAGAACTGTTTCATGTTTACTCGCATTTACGATAGTAAGAACTTCAGCCCGTGTGATTGTAGGTTTAGTAAAAATAAGAAGATTAAGTATTAGAATTTTCATTTAGGTTAGTTTTTCCTCACGAAATGTTTTATTTTTCGAGAAGGAAAAAATTATTTGCAGGTGGAGTAAACTATACGAAAACACAACATCACACCAAAAAAATAACCTCCAAAAAATTGGTGAAGATGTTAATATTGCGATCCAAAAGTAATTATATATAGGAACTTCACCAATGAATTTAATTTGGGCCCCAAATAATTCATTATTTGGCAGTACATTCGCACCAGTCTTTATAAAATAATGTAAATGCTATTTTTTGTTTTCCTTAATTTGTTTTTATTTAATGTTTATGAAAAATTTTTTTTAATTTTTCAAAGCAAAATTTTTGGTCTTGCGGCTTTGAACCTGGGTCTGCTAGCGCTGCAGCAGCATAACATAACGTGCACGGCCACAAAAGAGTTTGAATTACCACTGTCCTGAGATATGTATACTCGTATATGAACACTTTATCGTACTCGTATGAGTACTTTTTAGCTAACTTGTGACAAATTTGATCTTATTCACTGCTTTGGATGCTCCATTTATCAAGGAATAATTAAATTGGGTTGTCCTGGATCGAATCCAGCAGCGGTTGTTTAAGCTATTAATTAAAATTTAATTGCTTCTTAAGTATTCAATTTAAAAAAATCAAAAGTTTTAGTATTTTTCAAAAATTATAAATACATATATTCATAACATTTGTCAAACAAATTATTTGACAGTGAAGATATGCAATAACCTCTTCTTTGGAAGTACTTAAAATGTGATACCTTAGGAAGTACTTTCATATGTTATTGCTGGGATTTTAAACGATTCGTGATACCAAGTTCTTAGCCACGAAAATATCATCTGATTATTTTATATATTGGTAAAAAAAAGAATTGTATATTATACTAGCTGACCCCAGCAGACGTTGTCCTGCCCGTGCTGTTTGGTATGTATTGGTTTGTTATTCATTGATATTTCATTCAAAAATTCATAAAAATCATCAAAAAATTTATATTGACCATATGTCCACTACAGCGCCATCTACCGGTTAGAATCATACATCCAAACTATTATCAATGCAAACCACATAAAGATTTTAAATATAAGTCAAATCGCTCTGGAAATGCGAATTTTGCAAATAACTTGACCGCTCCGCAATTTATCGCGGTGAAAATAATTCTAAAACACAAATGACCCCACACTGAATATATTGTTAAATTTTCAGCCCATTCGCTTCCATGGTTTCGGAGAACATGCGTTACTAACAAACGTACAAAGGATTTTATATATATTTTATATATATTTTCCGAAGAATGCAAATCTTCTTAATATGGAATATTATACACATGAACTAGAGTTTGACCCGTTATTGGGCAAATAATGGATATCGACAGCATTCCGCGGTTAGTTAAAAAAGATAATTGGACAGCAAAAACCGTATTAGCCCAACACATGTTATTTTTCAATATAGTTATTATAATGATGTATGGATGGAAGACTATATCCTGCAACCGACAGGAGTTAAGTCAGATGATCAAAGAACAATTTTGTTAACTAGCGGCGCTTCCTGAAAGAGAGGAAATCATATTCTACACGGATGACTTCAGCCTATTGGTGAATCTCTCATCCATGTCCGGGTTATTAAATGAGAGAAATCTGTAGATATCGCCCACCTAATTTTATGAGACTATTCATAATCAGGACAGACGGTAATCTTCCCAAATTCCTAGACTTAACATTTAATAGCCTCCCCATATCAGTGTACAACATCTGCACGATGAAACTACTATGTCATCGGAAGGATATTCCGAAATAACATCTTACAGAATTTACCCCCAAGCCATGTAAGCTACCCAATGATACCTACGCTACCTAATGATACGATTACATTGGATTGTTATTCGGCACATAATGATATTTACACAATAAAAGCCAATGAAGCCATAATTTGCTACACCAAGGTAATATCGGAAGCCGACAACAACCTGGAAGAAAAAGGTTAGGATGCAACTGAATTTAAATGACCGAAAGATTTCAGCCACCTAATATTCTCCGACTCTATTCACAAACTTCCCAAAACATTAGATATAACATTTAATAGCCTCTTCTTCATTTTCGTGCAGAACATCTGCACGATGAAGCGACATTCGAAATACCATCAGAACTTGACCTCTAACCCAAGTCGCGTAGAACCTCCAACTGTATGAAAATTAGGAGGAATGCCACCTAAAACTCCTTGGATTGTTCTTCATATTTGACGACACTGAACGATATTCACACAATCACAGTCAATTACGGCATTTTCTCCTTCACACAATCTCGGAAGTCGGTCACAACCTTAACAAAATAGGTTAGGCTACAACTGAGTGTACACGCCAAAGATGCTAAGGCGGCAACAATAATTCACCACAATATAGTAGAGGTATCAAACGAACTAATGTCAGCAAATCACTAGCCTGCATCATATAGAACTTCAAATATGGAAAAATAATCCATATTGTATCCTACAAGACAAATGGATGATCAGTAACGAACTAGGCAGGGCCAGTGTGGTCTCCCAGAGTCAGCGGCACTCATTTATAAAGCATTGATAACCTCAGATCGTAGAAACTAGTATCTGCCAACGAAATAATTCCTACTGTAATGTCATCGGAAGGGACTTCCTAATTACCATTTACACTCCCAAGCCATATCACGAAGGATATTCGAATGTATGACTTGGACCTTGCACTGCTTTTCAAAGAGAGAAAATCATTTCCTAAACGGATGACAGCACTCTATTGATAAATCTCACATCCCCGGGCAGATTCTTCTCTGAGAGGAATATCAAGATGTCACTAACCTTTCTTCTTCGACTCAATCCATAATCTTCCAAAATAACAAATGTAATCTGCATTATGAAACTATTAAATCATCGAATCGTGTATCCCAAATAATATCCAGCAGAACTTGACCGCCATGCCATGTCAGGAAAGACAATCAACTGCATGAAGATAAATATATTTAACGATACCTAAAGACTCCTTGGATTTTTCTTCATACTTGGGGGGCACTGAACGACAATCACAGTCAAACTAATGAAGTCCGAAAATCACTAGCCTAGAACTTGGAAAAGGAAAATCATTATTGTCCACCTACAAGGCCAGAGTTAGCGACATTCAGTGGAAGAAACTGTAAAGCGTTGCGTTCAGGTGACCTCTATAGAACATCTGTACGAGGAAACTGCTATCTGCTAAGGAATCAATTCCTCCTGGGTTGCCATTGGAAGGGACTATCTAATTATAATCAAACAGAACTTGAACCGAAACCAAGTCAGTGAGAATCTTCAATTGTATGAAGTTACGATACATAGGAACGCTATCTAAATAAGTCCTTAGATTATTCTTCATAATAGGTGGTGCTTACGACAATTCATAAAATCACGGTCGATGAAACCATACCCACCTACCATAGCAATATCGTTGTGGGATATTGCTATGAGGACACTCATGGCGATTTCGTTTCTGCAAAAAAGTGCAACATTTTCGTTGGCCTTTCCCGTTAATTGGTCTTTTATACCCCATTTTGGAATTTTGAAATAGGAGCTATAATTAATTCGTGTGACTGCTTCAGTTCCACCAAATATTTTTCAGAATTCGTGTCGGCGGGTCAACATTTTTTCACGACTAACAAATTCATCGATAGGATTATTCCGTATGTTAGCTGACGTTTGATGAACGACGAAGCCTATTTTTATGAGTGTCCATGTAATCGAAACATAATATTAACCTCCAAGCATTGTCGTACTGGAAGATATGTCACAACCTGAACAAAAGAAATCAGGCTACAACTGAATGTATAGGCCAATTCTGTCAGAATTCCGAGGTAACAAAATACTAGAGGTAACATTCAATAGCCTTCCCGGAGCAAATCACTGCAACCACTGCCCTGACGAATCCCTGTTTAATCTCTTGAAACTATAGTTTCAGTGGCAATTGTTTTCGGTGGCAATGTCGTACTGGAAGATCTGTCACAATCTGAACAGAAGAGGTCAGGCTACAATTGAATGTACAGGCTGATGATGTCAGAATTCTGAGTTAACAAAATACTAGAGGTAACATTTAATAGCCTCCGCGGCGCAAATCAATGCAACCAGATGCGAAGTTCAAATGACGCCTTCAAGTGAATGAAACTGTCATGTCAGAAAAAGCTTTAAATATATGAAAATACAATAGAACGCAACTACAATTGGCGGCGTTAAAGATTTATCTGTTATAGAATTCCGGCATTAAACTAATCCCAAAATACTAGAGGTACCATTTGCATACCGAGTAAGCGTCGCATACCACTGCAACCAGTATTTGCGGTGTGGGACATCTCTACCAGAACTTGACCTCCTCTCAGGTCTGTCAGGGAGTACACTTATATAAAGCGCTATCTAAATGTGCTATTGGTCTGTTCCTCATACTTGGCGTCAATTAACGATATACATATACAAGGTGGCGCAAAAGTAATCCTCCTATCAGAAAATGCTATAAATTTTGCGATTGGCCCCTAATGTCAGTTCTGTTTTGACATTTGTGTAGTAAACACATGCGAAATACACGTTAATAAACAATGTTACGCTACACTGCTCCAGAACGCGGAATATTGCTGACTATTTATTTGACCAATAATCGGTCGGTGACTTTGGCACAGATTTCCTGGCCGTCCAACGCCTACTGGTGAAACACTGCGACGTTTAGCCGCTCGCCTCGAAGAGACTGGCACAACACGAGATGCTGCCAGGCGTTGCAGACCCCGGAGTAGCCGTTCTGCAGAGAATATTGCTGCTGTAGCCGAGGATGTCATGGAAGTGCCGTCGACATCGACCAGACGACGTGCCACGCAAATGGGTATCAGTCGACGGTCTCTACAGCGAATTTTGGTACAAGATTTGAAGATGTTGCGTCTGACATAACATCGAAAGGTTACTTTTGCGCCACCTGTTATATGGAAGCATTCTCCTCCAAACTTGGCAATATTGGTCCCAACCTGGACAAATGAGGTTAGATTACAACTGGTTTTGCAGGCCGTATAGTTTACCTACAAGACTAAATAGCCCGAGTGGTCCCCTAATGTACACTGAAATTAACAGCAATAACGCGTTCTCGAAAGTCGGGCGTCATATGTTGTGAATGCAGGACGCCGGATTTCATGCGGTTTGTCCCAAACTACGCTCTGGGATATGTGTCCGATCCTTGCGATGTAGCTCATATGTTCCAATGCCTAACATACCCGATTCAGTTTCAATCAAAATCCATCTGAATCCATCCAATCTAAGTTTCCCGATTATTGGGTCTCAACATAGGCAAGTGATGCTACTTTTCCTGTAAGTCCCGTTGTAATAACAACAATCGATTGGTCTGAAGCTTGCAGATTATATTTTAACCTAAGACCATCCATTAAAAATCACAATATCGATTCACATTTTTAGATAGTTCCAATACAAAAATCCCTTCCGACTCCAATTCTTGATTCAGCAGAAGTCACAGTTTTTAAGCCATTTTGCTGAAATGTAGGCATTTTTATGTTATTGGGCATAACAAATTCGTAGTAAAAATCGACTATATTGGCTCAAGTTTTGAAATAACGCTAATCTACGATTCTACTTATTATAGATAATAGGTGTATGTTCTGATATGGGGGCTATATAGCATTGTCCAGGCCAATTACGATTGGACTAATCTAAGGTTTAGTAGATCTAGTATATGCATTAAGCATACAGATTTATTAATGGTGTGTAAGGTATTAGTTGCCCTACCCTACATTCTTCTTTTCTTTCATATTTACGGTGGACCTGCAATTAATTTGAAAAAAAATTACAAAATTATAACTATAATTTTGTTTTTGTTTATACGAGCAGTGACTATTTTTAGAATGGTCTTTAATTAATAATCACAAATAAATAATACATATAAGTGTGATTATATGTCTGACGCCTTTCCACATCAATTACTCTAGGCAAACCCCAACTCAATGTGCATTATTATCTAATATCAAATTAAAAGAGTTGAGTATTTGTACATTTTGTTGCTATTCCTAGACGAGTATCAAAGCTTGTAAATATGATTTATTTGTTCATTTTATTTTATTTATTTAATGATTTACATTCATACTTTGTTGTACTCACTCCGTAATCATCGGTCTCCAGGGAAAATTATAGTGTTTTTCCTCGATTTTCGGTTGAAATGAAATTAGACCAAAAATGAATGACACAAATAAAACACGAAAATTGACCCACATTTGTAATGGCAGTGTTCTAAATATACGAAATAAATAATATAGAGCACCACCGAAAAAACTGTGGTATGTTTTGAGGTTCGTGGTGTTTGTGGCGTGTGTAATTTCCCAAACAAAAAACATAAGAAAATAATTCCCATAACTGCCATGAATAAATGTCAAAACTTAACACCAAATGCAATGACGAACGGCACTGGCAACAGCGGCGGCGACGGCGGCAGCAGCACTGGTGTTAGCGATGGGACAAGTGTTATTTATGCCCCGAACATGCCGTCTGACAGACTGGACTGCACCCTTAAATACAAGTAACTAAGCTATATAGGCCTGTATTTAAATGTATCTCCTCCGTCTGTCCATATGTCTAATCGTTTGTCATTATGTTTAGCGGGGGAGAGGGGAAAGGAACGGCTTTTCATAGCGTTTAATTTGAATACACGCACTCATATCTCATATGTTATTAAATTCTCTCCCTCCCTCCCTCACCCTATAACTATGTTAAATGACAGTTTGAACTGTCACTTTTGTGACAGTCTGTCAGGGAACAAAACTCAACGCATGCGTGTCTTTATCATTCACGTAGAGATAGATAGAACATAACATTGTTCAAGAAAATAAAACTAAAATAAAAAGTTCATTTTTCTGGAGAACAGGTTGTTTTTTCATCAACAATGTTGTTATTAGAACAAAATAATTAATGATGAACATATGCATATGTGAGGGTGGTATGGTAATGATAGTAATGTCAAAATAGGTTATTTATATAATAGGTGTACACAAATTTTGGAATTGTAATTGGTAACCTGCCATAAATCTCATCAAAAAAACTAGAGCAGCCTGAAAAATATTGTAAGTCGGGAAATTTGTATAAAAAACCAGTAAGGAAAGGCAGCGAGTACCCTACACCTTCCTACCAATGTAGCGCTTGGATGCCAAATCGGATGAATCATATATCTGTGGTTTTCTGGATTAAAAACATATCTCAAAAAAATCTAAATGTTCAGGACAGGCATATTACTTTTTCTATCTCAGTATGTTTGATACTAAATGATAATTGTTGTGTGTTTCTGGGATCGTCATAAGTACTTAGAAATAGATCGATATATAATAATTAGCTGATTTCATTTATTCTAAAATACCGAAATCTGGATATAAGTTGTTATTCCAGAAAAACACAGATATATGGGTGCAATATCAAAATCTGAAACGATTTTCGTCCAATAATTGAGAGTGGTTAATTAGTTCAACAACTTCCCTGCACGAATTTTGTAGAAGGATGTGACACACAAGAGGGCTATCTAAAAATGTGAATCGATATTGCTATTTTTTAAGGTATGGCCTTTGTTTAAAATACAAGCTACAAACTTCAACCCGATTGATTCTTAGCAAAAAAATACGGAAGTGCTTCCTAAGGAATCACTTTTTAAGTACTTCCAAGGAAGAAGACAATGCATCTTTTAATCAAAAAAAAAATATTTCAGTCAGAATTTATTCGGTTTAATAGCACATGTTTCAGTAACATTCTGTCTATTGCAAAAATGTAGAGAGTTTTAATTGCTTGGTAGTATTGACTGCAGTTTCAATAAACAACACTCTATCATCTTCAGAATTCAATAGCAATAATGTATGTCTTTAAATTAAATCAGCTCAAAATATATTTTTTAAAATTCAATACGATAGAAAAAATTAAAAAAAAATTTAACAAAAAAGTAGCACAACCGGGGGCGGTCCCAAAATTATCCGACCTACAAAAAAAACAATAAGTTTGGGATAATTTTCCTTTATGTCTCAACAAAATCTCACTTCAGCTCGATATAATTTTTTCAGCGATTTTTCAATAGATTCGATACTCTGTTTATACCAAGAATTGTGTAGCTCTTGAAAATATCCATCAACCGTACCCTACACCTCTTCCTTGCTGGCAAATCTTTTTCCGTCGAGCCATTTTTTAAAATTTGGAAACAACAAATAATACGATGGAGCTAAATCTGGCGAATCAGGTGCGTTCTGAAGCATTTCGAACTTTAATCCATTGATTTTGGTCATTGCAATATTAGATGTGTGATCTGGTGCATTGTCTTGATTTTGAGCAAACGCGGCACCCATCTTGCGTACAGCTTTCTCATCATCAAATATTCCGTCAATATGCGGTGTATAGCTCATTTTGAAATGCCAATGGCTTCAACTAGCTCCATTTTGTGGATTTTTAAACCATTTCTGAAGTGGACACCTCAATTGGTCGACCACTACGGTGTTCGTCTTGGCAGCTCGTACAGTCCCGTTTAAACTCTTCCGCCCATATTTTATAGTTGCAACCAAGGAGCAGACTCACCCAAAGTAGAATCTAGCTCGGATTTAATAATGGTTGGACTGAGACGTTTCAAATGAATGAATTATATTACATATCGAAGACCAAATTTTTTCTATGTTTACAAATTACTGAGAATGTTTACCTTTGAGTGCTCAAAAAAACTTAACAACGTGGGCCTTGAAACTTGGAGGAATTATCTTACAACTCCAAAACATTAATAGGATTTTTGGGGACTTAATATTTGTAAATGATATGTGCGAAATACTAAGGCAAATCCGGCAATTTTTTTAATTTACTTCTGTTGCTATAAAACACTGTTGTAAAATTTCATACAAAGTTTGAGTCCCCCAAAAATCCAATTACTGTTTTGGATTTGTGAGAGTCTTTTTCATATTCTCTGTAAAGTGTATATTAAACTAAAATTTTTTAAAGAAAATCTTGACAAACAAATTTATAAATTAAAAAAATCAATAAAAATGGCTCGTTTACCATTTATCAACTTTTTATAAACTTTATAGACAAACATAAAATTCATAGGTTAAAATTAAAGCTCAAATCCAAAAAATTATTTATTTTCAAATTTCAAATCCGCATAAAATGTTTGAATATTTTTCAATTTTACCATTTACCAACTTTTGAGTCAACATTAAAATTCATTTAATTTTAAAAATTCTGGCCCCATAGTTTTTTTCTTGGAAAAAAACTCAAAATGTCAATATTTTATATACTCGTACTATACTTATTGTTTTCTGATTTTATTGTAACTGAATAATTTTCTAATAATTTCACGTAATGATCCTCATGTGATTTAACCACCATTAGATTATTTTCTTTGCAGTTATGTAAAGTCACACGTCTACACCGATAAACCAGAGACGGTTGAAACAATCGACATTCGACGAATTATTGGCGAAAAACGACCGCAAATGCTGCGAAAAGTGTGTGGAAATTGAAATTCCAGATTGCGCCATGTAAAACAATAATGGCATAAAGTTATCTATCCATTATAAATATTAAAAATATACTACATTATTTTAATTTACAAAAATAGCTTTATTGAAAGTTTTGAGAAAGTATTTAATGAAAATTCAGAGAAAACTAATAAAATGATTTTTTGGTTCCCAAAGTCGTGAATAAATCACGATTTTTTTCTAACCTCGCTATATGCAAGAATGTAAACAATATGTGAAGGCAATATTATATATGTATTCCCTTCGTCCCATTGAGGAGGGTAAGGACGCAACAAAAATAGTCCAATAGATCTGTTACAATCTATATTTTTAACTTCATTCCAGATCTTTATCCTCATTGGCACTTCTTCATCCAGCTGTCTTATCCACGTTTGGGCAGGTCTTCCTCCACTTCTTCCTCTGCCCTGGGGGTTTCAATCAATGGCTGTACATGTTAGGTCATCCGCCGGTTTGCGTAAAGTGCGACCTAGTCAATTCCACTTACGTTTCAATATCTCAGTTCGCAGTGCAACTTTGTTTGTAGCTGTCCACATGGCGTTATTATTGATTATATTTGGTCAAAAAAACCTCATTAAGATCGATTATATCTCGGGCTGCTGCATTCCATGTTTTGCATCGGTATAAGAGGGTTGACTACACCTTTGAATTAAATATGCAGAGTTTTGTTCTTCTTGATATATGCGAAGCGTTCCATATATTATTTAGTAGGCAGTATTAGCCGACCAATTATCCTTGTTCCAATGTAATACCCGCTTTAAGGCCTCCTAAATCCAGATTTTTGTTTTTAGGTGCTCATACATACATTTTTAATTCTGTTTTAAGTATTTTAATATTTCGGATAAAGTGGATAAAATGTATCCATTTTATCCGTACATCAAAAATTATATTTTATCAAGTGTACTCTGCAGAAAATCAAATATTAATTGATTTTCTACAGTTTGGATAAAACGGATAAAATGTATAGGTTAGAAATTATATCAGAAACGTAAAAAAATCTTGATTTTTGTTTTTGAGCGTTCATATATACGTTTTAAAACATTTATATAGGATTTGCATATTTCGGATAAGGTGGATAAAATCTATACATTTTATCCGTACATTAAAAATCATGTTTTATCAGGTGTACTCTGTAGAAAATCAAAAATTAAAAGATTTTCTATAGTATTGGATAAAATGTATATGTTAGAAAACATATCAGTAACGTAAAAATGCGGATGATATACCAATTAGAAGAAACCAATACCTATTAAATATTGAAGTAATTAATAGTCGGAGATAAAAATAATACTAAATTTATCTACATAAAAATGTCCGTTAAACCTTAATGGCAGAAAATTATCTATTCAACAAATCCGGTCTAATTGATATTACAAACTGAATATAAAACATCCGTTATAATTCATTATATTCATTTGACTCCAGGCCAAATTTGTGTTAAAAATATACATTTCTATTTGTTTTGCATGGGACAGTTCCATATTGATCTACGCTTTGAGATAGTCTTCATATAAAATAAGTTCCTTCTGATTTGACTTTTGCACTCTAGAAAACTTGTCAAGATGCAAGCTTTATAAATAGTGGCGTCTTTAGTCTTTTCAAAACTTGTTTAATTTGCTCCGTGGTGTACAGTTACAATCAGCTCTAAATATTCTAATCATTTCAGTCACGCTTGTTGTCCTCTGGAAACTCTGACAACCTAAGTTATGATAATGTTGCGAACACATTTATTGAAAGCCTTTGTAAATATCACAATCGCTCTCAGACGTCAGTCAATATTGCAATTTGACAGAGCCACCAGAAGACAATTTCATTCGCTGACAGCTGCTAATAAAGAATTTAGAGAGTAGAATTAAAACTAGTGGTTAGGCAAAAAAACAACGACACTTCAAGCTGATATACGCACTTCATTCTAAATAATTTGTAAAATGATGAATTTCGAATGAATGAATGAAGATCTTTGAGTAAATGATCCCGTAAATGCCGGACTACTGTGCTTGTTCGTTTCGTTGTCTGTCTGTCTGCCTGTAACATCATTTGTCATATTTTAAATTGTTTTGCGTCTTTGTTAGATCATCATCACAATCAGCGACAGTGTGGCCGGGCCGTCATTTAAAGTCATCGTCATCACTGCGCTGATCATCATCTCTATGAGAACCAACATCACAGCAGTGCTGATCCCTCAAAAGAAAAAAAACTTAAATTCATAAGGAGCATGAGGAGGCGATCATTTGTCATAAATGTCTACTGCCGACGGGTTGTGTGTACATATTTATCAAATTCAAATTCAAATGCTATGCTGGAAGAAATGAAACCCTGAAATTAACATTGCATGTCATCTACATATTTACAGATGTTTTCAAATTCAAATGTCTGAAGTCATGTACGCAATTTGATCATGATATTCAAAATGGTTTGACGGTTTGCCTTGCCTTGCCTTCTTGTTCCTGGTTATGTTGATGGCTTTCGTGATATATGTAAACATTTAATCATTAGCAAATGGAATGTGAAACGAAAAATTAATGAATGCCACTTTTTCTTTGTTCAAAAGTCCTGTTCGTCCATAGAAAATGCTTGGATACACAAGTTGAGTCCTTTTACAAGTTGAGTCCTTGATGACTGGTGGAATATAATTACTTTATAATTGTTATTAATAACAGTAAGAGAGTTACCATACCTATTGTGAGACTAATAATAACTATAATAAATGTACGCCGTTGTAATTTGGGGGGTTATGAGAATATTTTTCATGTAGAGGCAGAGAATAATAAATAAGTGATTTTCTTAATTTCGAAAGTCATTATTTAGTAGACATGGTTTATATCTATACTCCCTATATCAAGAAATGTAAAAATATATGAAGGTAATATTAGCCGACCAATTATCCCCGGTCGATATAATACCCGATTTTAGGCCTCCTAAGACCTGATTTTTGTTTTTTGGGTGCTCATAATACAGTGTTAATGCATTTAAATATGATTTGAATACTTCGGATAAAGTGGATAACATTTATATAATTTATCCGTATGGTAAAAATCATGTGTTATCAGGTGTAGTCTGTAGAAAATCAAAAATTTATAGATTTTTTACAGTTTGAATAATACTGATAAAGTGTATATGTTAGAAAACATATCAGAAACTTAAAAAATCGGATGAAATGCCATTTCAAATAACTCAAAAATGTCAGTATTGATGGCTTTGAGAATCTATTTCCTGCAGAGGCAAAGAAAAATAAAGTGGTTTTCTTAATTACGAAAGTCATTCATTAGACATGATTTTAACCTAACCTGCTTATATCGAGAAATGTAAAAAAATATGTGAAAATGTTCCTAATTTTTGTTTTTGGGTGCTCATATATACAATTTTATTGCTTTTAGACAGGATTTGAATACTTCGGATAAAGTGGATAAAATTTATAAAATGTTTCCGTATGGCAAAAATTATGTTTTATTAGGTGTAGTCTGTAGAAAATTAAATATTAATAGATTTTCTACAGTTTGGATAATACGAATAAAATGTATATGTCAGAAAACTTATAGGAAACGTAAAAAAAAGTATGAAAAACCATTTAAAACCCATTGTATCAGACGAAAGTTACACGCGCTTAAACATCTTGTACACCAGAGGTGGCCAACTTTAAGGCCCAGTAGCTCTGCCCCTGTATACATATATATGAAGGCAGTATTAGCCAACCAATGATCCATTGGTCAGATGCAATATCCTTTTTTAAGACTTCTTTGTCCAGATTTTTGTTTTTGGGTGCTCAGACATACAGTTTTTATGCATTTAAACAGGATTTTAATACTTCGGATAAAGTGGATGAAATTCAAAATTTTATCCGGATAACAAAAATCATGTTTTATCAGACGTAGTCTGTAGAAAATCAAAAATTAATAGATTTTCTACAGTTTGGATAATACGGATAACATGTATATGTTATAAAACTTACCAGAAACGTAAAAAACGTATGAAACGTATAAACGTAACGTATTTAAAACAAAATAAAGTGGTTTTCTCTATTTCTAAAGTCATTTATTAGACATGATTTTCACAAAACCTCATTATATCGAGAAATGTAAGAACTAGATGAATGAAGTATGAGTCGACCAATTCTCCCCGATATAATACCTGATTTAAGGCCTCCTATGTTGTGATTTTTGTTTTTGGATGCAATAATACAGTTTGAATTCATTGAAACAGGATTTGAATATTTTGGATATCGTGGATAAAATGATACATTTTATACGTATAACAAAAATTATGTTTCATCAGGCGTACTTAGAAGAAAATCTAAAATTTATAGATTTTCTACAGTTTGGATAATACGGATAAAATGTATATGTTAGAAAACTTATTAGAAACGTCTGAATTGAGGGTTTTGAGAATCTCTTTATTGTAGAGATTAAGAAAAATTAATTTTCGAACGTCATTCATTAGACATGATCTTTACCTAAACTCCTTATATCGAGAAATGTAAAAAATATATGAATGAAGCATGAGTCGATCAATTCTCCCCCATATACCTGATTTTAGACATCCTATGTCCTAATTTTTGTTTTTGTGTTTTCCCATAAATCAATTTTATCCGTATCCCATAAATCATGTTTTATCAGGCGTACTCAGTAGAAAATCAAAAATTAATTGATTTTTTACCGTTTGGATAATACGGATAAAATGTATATGTTAGAAAACTTATCAGAAATGTAAAAAAGCGTATGAAATACCAATTAGAAGAAACAAATAAAACCAAAATACCTGAATTGAATTGAGAATCTGTTTCATTCATTACTTTACTTAAACTTCTTATATAGAGAAATGTAAAAAATATATGAATGAAGTATGAGTCGACCGATTCTCCACCATATAATATCTGAATTTAGGGCTCCTATGTCCTCATTTTTGATTTTGGGTGCTTATAACTACATGCAGTTTTAATGGATTTAGACAGCATTTGCATATTTCGGATAAAGTGGATAACATTTATGCTTTTATCAGTATAAAAAAATCATGTTTTCTCAGGTATACTCTGTAGAAAATAAAAAATTAATAGATTTTCTGAAGTTTGGATAAAGCGGATAAAATGTATGTGTAAGAAAATGTATGAAAAATATAGTGCCAAGTTTTGTCGCAATTGGTTGCCTGCTTAAGAAACGGCTCTCTTTTTCTGAATTCCTCCCACTGTGTGATATCAGGGTTTCCAAGCCAAACACTATAAACAGTAACCCTGGTACACAAGGATTGGCTTTCGTTGTCACTTTCGAAATTGGGTCAAAAAGTTCGAAGAGAAATGTACAACACTGAAATCAAAAATCCAGTCGACCAAGTTGATCAAAAATGGTAGAAAACATAGTTATGAATTTTCATAACCTTCAGCCACCCCCTATCGAGGTTTCACTTTTATTGCTAGAGTTGACCACTTTCATAAAACGCACCTTTTTAATTGTTGCGATATATCATGTAAATGCTCCGCTGTGAATTGTAATTTTATGTTCTCAGCAGAGACCGTTTTGTTTAGACAACAAAAATACAACAAATTCTTATTGATTTTTACTAGAAAACAACCCTTAAAGAGAAACTAAATAAAAAAACCCACCTTCCCATTCATACTTATCCACCCCCATCCCACCACAAGTAATTCATCCTTTTTAATATGTTGTACTACCGTTAAAGGCTTTCATTCGGGACAAAGTGTTCCTTTAACAAATTAGAAATATACAATTGCCTGAAACAATAGTTTTTGTTTCTTCTCTGTTGACAAATTGTCAATACTAATGACAATGGGTGGGTGATGAGGGCTGACCAACCCAACCTAACCAAACGTCCGTCCGTCCATTCACACCGAAGCCAAGCATATGGCAATACGGTATAACTATGTACATATGTACCTTCAAGTGGTCCTTTTGTTATGCGATACAACAAGTAACCCTTAAACGTTTTAAACACAAAATGTTAAATAATATTGTCGAAATTAGCTGCAGTCGGCTTTTGATTTTTGTGGTTTCCCCCGATTAGTATTTCGTCAAGAACAACAATACAATATGGAAAAATTTAATTTTCTTGTCAAAAGGATATGTTCTTTTGTTGTTTGAATGTGAGACTTTACACCTTTCATTCGTTTTTGTAATTTATGACCAGAAGCCAAAGTAATTTGCATACATATATAATACGACAATGTCTATTGAATGGGTCTTAAAATACACTGTATTACATTGTATGCCGCATTTAAGAACGAGACTAGAAAGAAAATCAGAATTCTAAAAGTATGCGCAACCCACAATTCAATTATAATTGATGCGTTTTTCTGTATATTATTCATATCTATATTTATATACAATAGAGATGGCAGAAGTTATATTCAATCTTCTTAAGTCCATAAATATCTATGTGAGCAGAATGAGAAAAAATCGTACTCGTATTAAGAAAATATTTATTATTTATTTTAATATTTTATTAATAGGAAATATGATGGTATATGAATATATGGGTTTCGAAAGGGATAAAAACAAAAAACTTATTCAACATTTTATAACAAATTCCAATTTATCCTCCAATCACAGAACACATTATTTGTATACATATTTGCCCATGCTTTTAAAGTTTTTTTAGCCTCATAGATTTTCAGCCATTGACCCTTCAATTGGATTCTAAATTATGATAGATCCTCTACGTCAAGAAATCTTAAAATAATATGAAGGCAGTATGAGTCGACCAATCCTCAATGGTTCCATAAAATAACTGATTTTAGGTCTCCTTAGAAATGATTTTTAGTTTTGGGTGCTCATACATACATTTTTAATCCATTTACAGAAGATTTGACCATTTTGGATAAAGTGGAAAACATTTATCCGTTTTATCCGTATATCAAAAATCATGTTTCAAAAGGTCTGGCTCTGTAGAAAATTAAAAAATAATAAGTTTTTTTACACTTCGGATAAAGTGTATATGTTAGAAAACGCATCATACGTAAAACAAATATGATTAAAAGATGTTACTAATTTTATCTGAACAAACATGACTTTATTGAAGATTGTTTTTCATGTAGAGGCAGAGAAAAATAAAGGATTGATTTTCTTAATATCGAAAGTCTTTCATTAGACATGATTTTTATCAAACCTCCCTACAATTTAAAAAATATATGAAGTCAGTATAAGCCGACCAATTATCCCCGGACAGATGAAATGCCAGATTTTAGGCACCCTAAGTCCTGGTTTTTGTTTTTGGGTGCTCATACATACAGTTGCAATGCATTTAACCAGGATTTGAATATTTGGGATAAAGTGAATAAAATGTAAACATTTTATCCGTACAACAATAATTATGTTTTATCAGGTGCACAATGTAAAAAATCAAAAATTATTAGTTCCTCTACAGTTTGGATAAAAACGTATCAGAAACGTAAAAAGGCAAATGTAACGCCAATAAGAAGAAACCGATGAATACTAAAAACTTAAGTAATAGCCGGATATAAAAATATTACTAAGCTTATCTACACAAACATTTCTGTGTTGAAGGTTATGAGAATCTGTAGAGGAAAAGAAAAATACAAACAAAAATCATTCATTAGACATGGTTTTTGGCTAACATCTCAATGTCAAGAAATCTGAAAATAATACGAAGGCAGTATAAGCCGATCTGATTGTAGGCCTCCTATGCCAGATTTTTGTTTTTGGGTGCTCGTAAAGACTGTTCTATTCTATTTAAATAAGATTTGCCCATTTTGTATACTTTTTGTATAAAGTGTATACATTTAAAGATGATTTTGCCCATTTCGGATAAAGTGGATAAAATTTATCCATTTTATCCGTATATCAAAAATCATGTTTTACCAGGTGTACTTTGTAGAAAATGAAAAATTAATACATTTTTGGCAGTTTGGATAAAGTGGATAAAATTTATTTGTGGTTAAATGTAAGAAAAACAAGAAAAAACGAATTAAGAGACACCAGACACTATTATGTATCTCAAATACGAAGGTAATGGTTAAAAATGGGTCACTACTGATATTCCAGAATTTAACGCCTTCTTGAAGAAGCAGAAAGAAACAAACTTTCAAATAATGATAAAAAATAATGACAGGTATTTTTTTAATATTTTTGTAATAATCAGATATTTAAGTATGTCAATTTAACAAATTTCTAAGCTGCAACTTATTTATCTTGATGATAAAGTGGATAAACATTTATCCGTGTGACAAAAATCATATTTTAGTTTCTTTAATGTGTAGAAAACTTAGTCAGTCTCAAATACTGAAGTAATGATAAAAAAAGGGTCACACAGACTTATTCCAAATTATTTACAATGATTTCTGCGAAAAATAACTATATCGTATTGTGAGTATGATCTTCCAAATCCATTAAATTTCATTTGTTTGGCTGAAATTCACGATTTTTAAATGTGATACTTTTGCACGAAATGATATAAATCAAGATAAGCATATTTCAGATAAAGTGGATAAAATGCATGCGTTTTATTCGTGTTACAAAAATAATATTTTAGAATGTGCATTATGTCGTAAGTGAAAAATTTATATTTACATTGTCTTTTCTGCAGATAATTAGGATAAAATAAAATAAAACCTGCATTTCAGTTTGTGTTTCATGTAGAAAATCGCATAAAATGTAGTTGCGGTTAAATGTATCGAAAAAGTAAAATTAGAAGAAAGCGGATTCAGTTTCACTACGAAATATCACTGCATTGCCAATACTTCAAAATGTATGTAATTCCATTCGATTTAGCGTTGATAGGTGCAATTTCCAAATTTTTAGATGTGATAAAATTGCACAAAATGATCTATATCTAAATTACCATACTTCGGATAAAATGGATAAAATTTATCCGTTATATCCGTAAAACAAAAATCGTATTTTTAGAATGTATAATACTCAGAAAATGAAATATTAGTGTATTTTCTGCAGTTTGGATAATGCGGATAAAATTGATTTGTGATTAAATTCATTAGAAGCAGAAATAAATTAAATTTAAAAAAAAATATTATAATTATCTGAAATAATGACTTAAATTAAACGAGTCATTCAAACTTTTGATATAGCTCTCAGAATTTATTGACTTCATGTCATACTTTAGAATATTTAATACGTAGAAAATGAAAAATGACTGTATTATCTGCAGTTTGTATGTTACGGATAAAATGGATTTGTGATTAAATTCATTAAAAACAGAAATACATTAATTTGGATAAAAAATAATTATAATTATCTGAAATAATGACTAAAATGAAATGAGCTTTCAAACTTTTAATATAGCTTTGAGAATTTATTGACATCTTTCCTTACTTCTTTTACTTTCGCTTTAACGATTTTGAGAGGTGGTACTATTGCATGAAATTACCTATATCTGGATTAGCATATTTTGGATAAAGTGAATAACATTTATCAGTTTTATTCGTAAGAAAAATAGTTTTTTGAAAGTGTAATATGGAGACAATTAAAAATTTACATATTTCTTCACTTAGGATAATGTGTGTGGAAAAAGATTTCTGATTAAATATATCAAAGATAGTAAAAATCGATTTAGAAGAAACCAATTATTTATGTTTGCCTTATTAATTGGCTAAAAATGGACGTGATGAAATTTATAAAAAAAATTCTGAATAAATTTAATACAATTAATAGGTATTATCAGTGTATTTTAGTTTGAAAACGGTGTAGAAAATTAAAATTGAATACACTTGTTTCAGTTTAGATAAACTGGATAAAATATAATTGCGGTTAAATGTATAAAAAACAAATTAGAAGAAAGCAATAAATATTATACTTCTTAAAATATTGAAGAATAGTTTGAAAATAGGCCACTCAGGCTTATTCAGCATTACCCTGCTTTCAGTTTAAAATCGCTATATCGCTACTACTTCAAAAATTATTTAATTAAATTTTTTTGATGTTTATGATTGAAAATTTATATTTTGACATTTGATAATCTTCCACAATATTATCCAAATCAGGATTAGCATATTTCGGATAAAGTGGATAAAAATTATCCGTTTTATCCGTGTACAAAAAATCATATTTTAGAATGTTTAATACTCAGAAAATGAAAAATGTATGTATTTTCTGCAGTTTGGATAATGCGGATAAAAGGGATGTGTGACTAAATTCACCAAAAACAGTCAAAATCATCAAATCAGTTATAATTATCTAAAATAATGAGTAAAAATGAACCGAAACTTTCAAAATTTGTTATATCTTTCAGAAAAGATCCTTTCCATTTCGAATTATTGACTTCATTCGTATCTTGTTTTACTTTCGCTTATTTCGCTTCAGATTAATTCACCTTTCTTTCTGTGTAAACTAATTAATTTCCGGAAACGTTTTGTTTAAACAAAAACATTTTCGCAAAGTTATTAACAATAAAGTCTGGAAACTTTTTCTCTCTCCTTGACTTGTTTACCGCTTTAGTTTTTTCCCCCACACATTAGATTCTATCGCAACTGGGTAAAACTGAAGCAGAATATTCATTTTGTTATATATTTATTTATGTTTATTTTGTATTAAATAACCGACATAGGGTTTCTGCTTATTATCACTCACATTTTATCTAAATGCAGCACAAAGCGTTTTTCATTATTTTATGATTATTTTGCGAATTTACTCACAATCAGATAACAACGAAACGCACCTAAATATATTCACAAACCGTAGTAAAGGCAGAATCATTGTTGTGTTAAATTGTTATATTTTTAGGTTAGTTAATAATAACATACAGTTCAGTCAGTCTGCCTCGAGACTGGGGCTGGGGAAAATTACACGTGCCTGTTGGAGCATGATTAGGTATGAGATACCTATACTTATTGAACATGAAATGGTGAAGTTAATCGTGTACTCGTATAACAGTCCATAGCAGTATAATAGACATACTCGTATAAATTTATGTAGAAAATTCAACCGCCTAACGACGTGACGTACGTCGTACCGCATAATTTGCTCCCGAGGTTCAATAAACCATCGATCATCATTGGGCGCTGATGGCTCGATATGTCGCGAGGGGTGGGACGAGTTTTGTTTTCGTAGTTAGTTTTATTGTATCAAAAAAATAACAACAACAACAGTTGCCCAGAGCAAACACACTTATGCAATAAATCGCCGTGTAATTTGTGACGTATGTTCCGATTACTCGTACGTTCGTTGCTTCGCTCGTCCGTTCGCATATGGCATATTTAACAGAAGATAACAGAAATAATAGTGGTTCTGACTGTCTTAGAAGTATTGTAACTGATTTATGCGTAAATAATTCTCTCACATTTAATTTAATTGTAGAAAATGAGACAATATTTCGAAATGGCTATTAAACTCTGTACAGGGTGACACGTGCTGGGAATGTCTAATATTGCCTAAATGCTGGAATCCCTAACAAGAAAAGCCGGCAACCCAAAAGCCAATGCCCCAAACAGCCGCAAAACAAAAATAAAATAAATAAATCCAATAAAATAGCAATCACAAGAAATTTAAACCATTAAATTAACAATTTTAAAACCACTTTTAGTGTTGGCATAACTGCGGGTGGTTCATTTCAATTAAATCGCAAAGATCACAGGGGTTGTGTATTTTTGTTATTTGTCAAATAGGCCGTCACCACAATCACCACCACCTCCGCCTCCAAAGCCACCTTTTGCTTAGACCTATTATGGGGCGTCAGCATCGACAATGACAGACGGCGGATGTCAATAACATTTTGTGTTTGAACAAATGGCAAATAGAAAACAGGAATCCTCGCAAATCCATTAAAAGGATAAATAGGATTATGCAAACAGAGACTGTCGTTCATATACAGTACAATACATACATATGTATGTACTTTATACTCATACATATGCATGTATGAATTTCCGCAAATCCACCTCGATTTCATACGTTTTATGTTTCATTTCAGTTCACTTCGTTGTACATTTATGGTTTTGTGTGAGTGTTTGTGTTTCCGCAAAACCCTACACAATATGAGCGACAAATGTTTTGTGGTGAACTAGTGCCGAGCCAACCAACAGACCGACCGTCCGTCCGTCCATCCGTTCTTTCCACCGGAGTATAATGTTTGACTATTTGGCAGCATGCAAAAGTCTTTGAGGAGCCATTGTCGGGATGCAGTCGTATAAATATAATTCCGGTCGTTACTCTGCACCGAAAGAAATCCTATGTAAAAGTTAAATTTATTATCATAATGATTCAATTAAAAGTATGCGGAATTAGTAGTAGTACATATGTTATAATGGAGACAGACGGACGTTCATAAAATGTAAAAAAAACGTGCAAATCATTGTTGACTTCTCTTATAATAGAGTATATTCCTGACGTCTTCGACTGTACACGAGTTCAGCACAGAGGTTTTCCTCAATATTAAAATTGACTACTGAGATCTTAATCGCTCTTCCACTATACTCACATCGGCTACTCGGAGATCTTTCTCTAGAGCCGACCACTGAGATCTTCCTATGTAATATGTGGATCACCACAGCCAACCAAAGGGGTTTCTCAATCACTAAAGTCTCCCACAACAATTGTGATTTTCCTTGAGATCTTTGCTGAGGCCTACCTAAACAACTGAGGTATTTTACTACCATTGAATACTTTTACGATCACAGCATATTTCACGAATATTGCGATCTTTCTTGACCACAGCGGTCATCCGCTATAAGTAAGATCTGCCTCGACCACTGAAGTCGTCCCCTATATTAGAATCAACCATCTCTGACGTCTTGCTCTAAACCAGAGTCGACTTATGATATCTTTCTCTAAACTAGAGTCGACCAATGAATAATAATGATATTTTTCTCTACACTAGAATCGACGAATGACATCTTCCTCGACCACTGAGGGATTTCTATTTTAAATTTTTGACCTCTGAGGTCTTACTCCATACTATAGTCGACCATCGATACCTCTCTTGGTCAAGGAAGTATTAAAAGTACTTATATAAAGGAAGGGTTAAGAGAAAGTTCTCCATTTTACTAGAGCTACCAAAGATATATATACTGGAGTTGCCTAAAAAGGTCTTCATTTATACCTAATTTGACCAAGATATCTTCCTATACTAGGGTTACAAAAGAGGATTTATATATATACTGGAGTTGACTAAAAAGGTATTCACCGACCGCTGAGATCTTCCTCTATACAAGAGTCGACCATAGAGGTTATTCCTCGACCAAAGTCGATGAAAAGGGTATTTTTCAACAACTGAGATCTTCCATGATCACTAAGATCTTCCTCAATACAAAAGTAGATTACATTGATATCTTCCTTACCCACTGAGGTTTCCTCGACCACTAAGGTATTCCTTTATCACTGAGGATCTCCTTGAACATTGAGATTTTCCTTGAACATTAAGATTTTCCTTAACCACAAAGTGAGTTTTCCAATATACTAAAGTCGACCACTGAGTTTTCCTCTGTTTTATAATCGAAGACTGAGGTCAACCTATACCAGAGTTACCAAAGAAGTATTTCTATGTACTGATGTCGCCTAAAACTATCTTCATTTATGCCAGATTTTACCAAAGAAATTTTCTGATACTAGAGTTACAAAATCTATTTTTATATATACTGGAGTTGACCAAAATGGTCTTCATCGACCGCTGAGATCTTCCTCTACATATACAAGAGTCGATCAAGGAGGTGTTCTCGACCACTGAGATCTTCCACGACAGAACTCGATGAAAAAGATATTCTTAGACTACAGAGACCTTCCACGATCACGCAGATCTTCCTCTATATAAAAGTCGATTAAAAGGGTCTTCCTCGACAACTGACATCTTCCATAACCACTGAGGTATTCCTCGACCACTTAGGTGTTGCTTCATCACTAAGGACTTCCATGAACACTGAGATTTTCTTGACCAATGAGTCGATCACAGAGGTCGTCATAAAAACTAGAGCCGATCACTGAGGTCGTCTTAAAAAATAGAGCCAATCATTGGAGTCGTCCTATTAACTAGAGTGGATCACTGATGTCGTCCTATAGAGTCGATCAGTGACTACGTCCTATAAACTAGAGTCCATTCATCTTGGAACTGAGGTCAACTAGAACTGACGTCGTCCTATAAACGAGAGTTGATCTCTGAGTTCAACCACAGATGTATTTATCTGTACTAGAGACCACAACTACGGTCTTCGTCTATGGTATGACCTCAGTTGTGGGTCAACCACAGAGGGTTCCTCTATGGTCGGGTCAACCACAGAGGTCTTCCTCTATGGTCGGGTCAACCACTGAGGTCCTCATCTATGGTAGGTTCAACCACTGAGGTCTTCCTCTATGGTAGGGCCAACAACTGAGGTCTTCCTCTATGGTAGGGCCAACCACTGAAGCCTTCCTCTATGCCAGAGTCGAGCATTTGAGCTCCTCCTATAAACAAGATTCGTCCACTCAGATCGTCCTAAAAACTGGTGAGATCGTCCTATAAAATAATGTCGATCACTGAGAACATCATATAAACGGGTCCATTACAGTCGATTGTCTTATAAACTAGAGTCGATCAATGAGAACGTCCTATAAACTAGAGTCGATCACTGAAATCGCCGGTCGTTCTCTAAAATACAATCGATCACGGAGGCTCTTTAGAGTTGATCTCTGCGATCGTCCTAAAAACTACAGCCAATCACTGCCAAGGTCTTCATCTATGGTAGTGTCAACCACATAGGTCTTCCACCATGATAGAGTCGATCGATGAGGTCCACCTATAAAGTAGACTCTATCATTGAGGTATTTCTCTAAACTAGACCCGTCAACTGAGGTCATTCTGTATACTAGAGTCGACCGCTGAGAATATTATTTACACCAGAGTCGACGACAGAGGTATTTCTCTGTAATAGGTCCACCACTAAGGACATCCAATATATTATATAGCCCACACCATTGAGGACTGAAGTCTATGGTAGACTCCAGCTATTGAGCTTTTCCTATAAATTGAGGTCGTTCGAAGAACTAGAGCCGATCACTGAGGTCGGCCTAAAAACTGGAGCCAATCATTGGAGTCGTCCTACAAACTAGAGTGGATCACTGATGTCTTCCTATAAACTAGAGTCCAACACTGAGGTCGTCCTAGAGTCCATCCATCTAGGAACTGAGGTCAACTAGAACTGAGGTCAACCTATAAACTAGAGTCAATATCTGAGTTCAACTACTGAAGTATTTATCTGTACTAGAGACGACCACTGCGGTCTTCGTCTGTGGTAGGTTCAACCACTGAGGTCTTCTTCTATGGTAAGGTCAACCACTGAAGTCTTCCTCTATGCTAGAGTCGATCGCTGAGGTCCTCCTATAAACTAGACTCTATCATTGAGGACTTTATCTACACTAGAGTCGTAACCTGAGGTCATGCTGTATTATTTATACCAGAGTCGACGACGGAGGCATTTCGTTGTAATAGGTCCACTACTACACTGAAAAAAAAAAATAGTAATAAAACTAATGATGACACATTCTTATATTAAGTATGCTACCTCGGCATCAATTCAATGACAATTTTCATTAAAAATAATGAAAATTTACACGTTTTTTACGAAATTTTCCTTAATATAAAGTTTTTTGAATTTGAATTAATGACTATCTAATCATTAGTTTTGTGTACGCGCTTCTTTAAATGTACGCATTTAAATTAAAGAAAAAAATCATTATTTTTGTGACAATCCGCATTATTTTAAGTAATATTTCAATACTTTTAAGGATTTTCTATGACGTAGACATGTCATAGTTTTAATGCCGAATCGGACTTAATTAACAGTATGAGATATTTGAGTAATAAATTTAAGGCTATGCTCCCCTTAAAGGAAAGGCTGTCTTGGTAATAAATTTTATGACTATTGTCATTATTTTTAAGAATACATACGAGAGAATTTTACAATCTCTCCCTCTCTCGCTCGGAGAATCAGTTTTGTTTGGTAATGTGTGAATCAATTATGGAATGCTAGATGAGAAAATAGAGAACAGTTCTGTTGTTCGTTTTCTTTTATATCGTCAGTTATTTACAAGCGATGGAAGGAAACGGTTGTCTGTTTTCGGGACGCGGATTGTGAAAAAATTTGATTGCTGTGAATATGTAAGTATACGTGCATACATACGTGCATATTGCACAGAAAATAATTTTAATATGGGCTGTTAACAGTTATTTTGGCTAAAGCATAGCAACAACAACAAATGAAACCGTCGTGTACATGTGTGTATGCATGTGGTTATGCCGTCGGCGTCACCATCGATCTCTGTGATAAGGGAGTGCGTGTGTCATAGTTATTTTTGCTGTATGTTATTTATGGCGATGTATGTACATGCGTTTTTGAAGGAGATCTTGTTTGTAAGTCCTGTGAAGAGATTTGTGCCAAATGGATGATAAAAATGTGAGTAATAGATTTTGTAACACTGAAAGAGACAATGGGAAAATGTTTAGGTACGTGAAAAATAATATATTATCCTGAAATAAACGTCTTATTGGCAATTACAAAATTAACAAAACACATTTGAATTGAAAGTATTTATTTATTAAAAATACCAGCGCATAATGCAGAAATGTAAAATTATTTGTGGCAATATAGAAATTTATTATTAATAATATGTTATACATATAACTATCTTTTTTAATTTTTTTAGTAAAACAATTTTAGAATGGGTCTTTTGTGAGAAGAGTGGCAAATTTTACAAAATATTTCAACGTAAGTATTATTTATGAACGGCTGAAATATTTCTCTTAGTTTTCAGCGTTTTCCAATTGTGATATGATAAAATTTATTTGCATTTTTTTTTTGTTTATAGATAATTATACCCTACACCACACTGTGGTACAGGGTATTATAACTTTGTGCATTTGTTTGTAACACCCAAAAGGAGAAGAAACAGACCCATCGTTTATTATACCGATCGACTTAGAATCACTTTCTGAGTCGATTTAGCTATGTCCGTCTGTCCGTCTGTCTGTCTGTCTGTCCGTCTGTCTGTCTGTCTGTCTGTCCGTCTGTGCATGTATTCTTGTAATCAAAGTACAGGTCGCAATTATGGTCCGATCTCGACGAAACTTTACACATATCTTATTTTTGGCCCCAGGACGATCCCTATTGAATTCGGTTAAAATCGGTTCAGATTTAGATATAGCCCCCATATATATGTTAGCCCCGATTTGACATGTAAGCGCTGTAAAAACTTTATTTTATACCCGATCAGTATGAAATTCGGCAGGAAGAGGTTTCTTATTACATGAAGGAATACTGCTAAATTCGGAGAAAATCGGTTCAGATTCAGATATAGCCCCCATATATATGTTACCCCCGATTTGACATGTAAGCGCTGTAAAAACTGTATTTTATATCCGATCAGTGCAAAATTTGGCAGAAAGAGGTTTCTTATTACATAAAGGAATACTGCTAAATTTGAAGAAAATCGGTTCAGATATAGATATAGCCCCCATATATACGTTACCCCCGATTTGACTTGTAAGCGCTGTAAAAATGTTATTTTATATCCGATGAGTATGAAATTCGGCAGAAAGAGGTTTCTTATTATATGAATGAACACTGTTAATTTTGGAAGAAATCGGTTCAGATTTAGATATAGCCCCCATATATACGTTACCCCCGATTTGACATGTAGGCGCTGTAGAGACTGTATTTTATATGCGATCAGTACGAAATTCGACAGAAGGAGGTATTTCTACATGAATGAGTATTCAGGGAAGATCGGTTCAGATTTATATTGATTGTTCCTCCTGATTTGGTATCAAACCGCTATAGAGGTTGTATTTTACTTCCGATCCCGAATATTGCTTAATTTAGCGATTATAGTTTCAGAATTAGATAATATGTTTCTACCCATTTACCAATTATTCCAAATTATTATGGCAATGACCCTTATCGCATTGTTAGGGAGGTGTAGGGTATTATATAGTCGGCCCCGCCCGACTTTCTGCCTTTCCTTACTGGTTTTATTTGATTTATTTTCAGAAAAAATTTAATTATTTTAATTTTAGATCACGCAATATTTGAAGGTAAATGTGATGGATATATAAAAAATGCAGTGCTGAATGCCATTTATAAATTACAACAAATAAGTGAGATTTGGAAACAATATTTGTAAGTATTATGTATTTCTGAACAAATATATTTTATTTGAAAATCAAGAAATTTAATTTGGAACGCATATATTACGGTATTAGAACAAAATATATTTGCGAACTGACGTTCACATTTCCAAATATAATTTATTTAAAAAGATGTTTTCCTTTTTTGAATTTCAGTTTAAAATTTTCCTTGATTTCGTGTTCATAATTGCTTCATAAGTACTTCATAATTAAACCTGCTGTTAGATTAGGCCCATTTGGTCCAATTTTTGTATCGTTTCCTTTATAAACGGAATAAATATTGCCTTATAATTTGGTCCAAGGGATATTTTTGTTTTACTAAACTCAAAATAATAAGCGTTTTTGCTCAAAAATAATTGTAAATAAGCTGATTTCTTTTCACGAAGTATTGAATAAAAATAAATATAAAATATTGTCTTCCATATTAATTTTATATGAAAAATTTAATGTTGACCAAATGGACTCTTAATCTAGGATTCGTACAGATTTGCTAATCTAACACCAGGGTTAAGAATATCATAAGCAGCATTAGCTTTTGTTTTACAGACGTAATTTTTAATAAGTTTTTGTAGTTTTGTTTGCTAACAAAACTTAAGATTTAAAAATCTAAGTCACGATTGATTTTTTTTGAGAAAATTATTTTTGATAACTCAATTTATATGAAAAATGTCACTTTCGCTGCTTTCAAAACAATCAGTTTCTATTATTAATAATATCTTAAATAAATATTTTTTTAACTTTTATTACAGCAAATTTTGTATGGACCTATTATGAGAATTTGTGTCGTAGAAGAGTGACTAAATATTTCAGTGTAAGTAAGTATATTCCAAAGATTTGAATATATCTCTTATTTTTCAACATTTTGTGACAGTTATATGATAACATTTATTTTAATACTTTATCGTATATAAATCATTCTGTTTGATTTCTATTCAAATTATTTTTATTTTAGTTCGCGCAATTGAACTTTATTTGGATATATGAAAAATGCAGTGGGGAATTAAAAATTTACAAATTGCATGAAATGAGTGAGCATACAAACTATATGATATAATAATATAATATTTGTTTTATATAATTTCCATTTAAATTCCAGCCAAATTCTAGGTTAAAAATCATTAAGGTCGGTTCCGATAAAAATTGTGCATGGACAACAAATAGAGAAACGAATCCCGCTATAAAATCGATACATAGCAATACTATATTCGAATAAAAGTCAAACTTCATAGTGTGTTGGCCGATTTGTCTTTATACAATTACATATTGTTTTAAATTATAAAATGTTCAAGGTTATCCGTAATATGTATTATATTTTTTTTGTATTTTCCAATATAAAATATAACAAATAAAATATTTATTTAGAAAGATAAAGTGTTGTGTTATTGAATTTTCTATGAATATTAAAAGATTTCAAAGAAAATGATTCATTTAAAAGAGTAACATTATAATCAATATATACGTATTTAAAAAAACTGTATTTAAATTCATGTATGCCTTAAATTAATTAAAGGTATATTCTTATATCAAGGACAAACATTTTAAATTTTATTACGATAATGTTTTAAATTATATGATATTCTACTAAAAATAAGCACGCGCCATACTTAAATTTACGCAAAAATGTGCTTATTTTAAGATCAAACATAATTATTTTTATTACCCAAAATTCTTAATTCTATGAAATGCATCCTCAAAACAAGTACTATTCACGTCTTTAAATTAACTATAAAACCTTCTTATTTTTATAGCGATTGTCTTTGGCTCGAAATCATTGCCGAAATCTTAAACTTTACGAAAAATTCATTGATTTTCAGTACGCTTTTTTTTTAGTGTAACGACATTCAATATATTAGATAGCCTCCTCCACTGAGGTATTTCCCTGTATTAGACAGACTCCACCCCAGTGGTCTTTCCCTATATTAAATAGTCTTCCACCACTGAGGTCTACTCGGAAATTAGATTCTGCAACTGAGGCTTTTCCGTTTTTTGGCCTCAAATTTATCTTAATCAAAAAAATTTTTATTAGTAGCAACAGAAATTTCTGTTGCTGGAAATGCAGTATTGTTTTCTATAATATAGTGTGTCCTGTGTGCTAAATTCTACTGATGTGGTACTCTAGCTTGTCCAGTAATTAGGTCTTTCTCCATACTAAACTCGACTACTGAGATCTTCCTTTAAACTAGAGTCGATCACCAAGATCTTCTCTATACTATATTCGAACACTGACTTCTTCGTCTATATTACAGTCTATCCCTTATAACATTCACTATATTAGAGTCGGCCACTGATGACTTGCAGATTCGACAACTGAGGTCTTACTCTATAACAGAGTCAACCGTTTAAATGGATTAATTTGGTTCAACATTTAACTTAAATTTAAATAAATGCAATGGTTAAGAGCACTCTAACTTTAAAAATAAAAGGAATACTAGCAGAGTAAAAACATATATCTTTTTGTACCAGAGTTACCAAATAGAAAGACCTCTTTGGTACTGAAGTTGACTGAGATCTTCCTCTATACAAGATTAAAAAGAGAGGTATTTATAGAGTTGACCACTGAGATAGTCTTATAAACTTAAGTCGATAAAGAGATCGTCCTATAAACTAGAATCGATCACTGAAGCTCTATAAATTAGATGCTATCACTTAGGTCGTCCTATAAACTAGAGTCGATAACTGGCTTCCTATTATAAGCTAGATCCCATCACTGAGGTCAAGATGAGATGCCTTTATCTATACTAGATTCGACCACTGTGGTCCTTCTCTATGGTAGAGTGAACCACTGACGTCTTCCTTTATACTGGAATCGAGCAATTGAGCTCTTCCTCTACAGCAGAGTCGACCACTGACGTATTCTTGTCTGCCAAATTCGTCTGCTGTAGTATTTACCTATCTAGTCCAGTGATCAGGTCATTCTCCATGCTAAGCTTCACTACTGAGATCTTCCTTTAAACTAAAGTCGAACACCGAGATCTTCTCTTTACTAGATTCGAACACTGACTTCTTCTTCAAATTAGAGTCTATCCGTTATGACTTTCACTATACTAGAGTCGGCCTCTCTACTATAGTGAGTGGCCAACTCTTCTCTACACTGATAGAAAAAGCTTCGTCATGACGACGAATTTGTTCATCATCACGATTATTTTTTCGTCAATATTCTATATACTAGATATATACTAGTATATATACTAGATATATACTAGTATATATACTAGATATATACTAGTATATATACTAGATATATACTAGTATTTTTTTTTTTTATTTATAAAACATTTATTTACATTTATTGCTTAAGTTAGGCTACAAAGATATGGTTTTAACTAACCTTACGTCTAGAGGTTATGTATTTTTAAGGGAAAGAACATTGAGAATAATCAAAGGATGCATATTTTTGGAGAAGGAAAAGTTGAAAAAAAACCTTCAATAAATAAAAAGTTTTTTTTTATGTTATGAAAAAGATCGGTTTATCTAAAATTGCATGGAATTTGCATTTATTATCTAGAATACAATTCTTGGATTAAATGATTTTCGTTGACAGAACATAAAGAAGCTAATTTTTCTGTTAAAGTGTTTATTCTTTGCAAAATAAGATTAGTATTGCTTAATTCGTGGAGTCGTTTTGTACTGAAGTGCCATGGCAAATTTAGCATCATTTTTAATATTTTGTTTTGACAAATTTGAATATATATACTAGTATATATCTAGATTTGAGCACTGACTTCTTCCTTTATATTAGAGTCTGTCACTTATGACTTTCACTTTACTAGAGTCGGCCACTGATGTCTTGCAGATTCGACAACTGAGTTCTTCCTATATAACAGAGTCAACCGCTTATGATTTATTTTATACTAGAAGAGTTGACTATTGAGATCTTCATCTGTATCAAAATCGTAACAAATAACAAACAACGATTTCAGTCAACTATATTATTTTTTTTAACTGCAGATTTTAAAGCCAAAAATATTTTTTTTTCAGTGTACCGCAACTGAATCAATGCACACTGTACATTGTACTGCAAAACGCATCCAAGTTTCAATGGATTAAATTAAGTTCAATATTTAAATTAAATTTAGTTTAAAGTTGTACAATGTACATACATACATATATGAAAATGCATTGAGCACTGTATCAATTTTAATACAATTTGAAAGGAAAAGTAGCAATTATTGAAAAAGTAGCATAGAAAATAGTTTATTTTTTTTAATTTGTTAGTTATAAATAAAAATATTTAAAATGTCA
This sequence comes from Eudasyphora cyanicolor, assembly GCA_963930755.1. NCBI lineage: Eukaryota > Metazoa > Arthropoda > Insecta > Diptera > Muscidae > Eudasyphora > Eudasyphora cyanicolor. The sequence goes on from OZ005734.1 coordinate 336,289,030, forward strand.
TCACATTTTCAAGTCACAGAATATTTTATACAGATCTCGAATTAATTCAATTAATTCAAACTCAACGTTAATTACTTCAATTGTAACCCTTACAGCCATAAAAAATCATGGGTCCTGCAGAATATCCCCCGAAAACAGGTTGAGAATTCCACAACTACAATGAACCCTCCCCACGGTGGACCTCCACGGTCAGCAGACATGTGTTCATTGTAGGGAGTTGTCTTCTTGTGGCAGGTTAAATTTAAATTAAAGCTTTGTTTCCCGATAACTTTCCATAGAAGTGAGGTGTTTCTCCGACATCCTTATTGGAAGGTTTCACTGTATTCCGATTTCATCGATACTCCCGACTCAACCCAGTGTCCCTCCGACTAAGTAGCCGCCCATTTCCGGCAGACTCAGCAGTTGTTGTTGTTATTTCATCATCATCATGCCCATCCCGTTGCGGGTCCACCAGCTGCCCTTCTCATTCTGTCCCAGGATAGTGCAGCCAGCACAGCAGACTTACAGGCACCGAAGCGTGCCAGATTTTTACATTTGGTCTTGTTTTTTAAACAACCATTTGGGAAAATTTGCAACAGAAAAATAATGCACAAATGTGATTTTGTATGTCAATTTCCCTTGTCATCTGTCCCCGAATATGTAGAGGAGTTTGTTTTTTGCATTTTCTTTCTTCGCTTTATATTTTCTGGTAAATTGAAAATTCAGTGCATTACCTTGACTCGTCGTAGCAGAAATCATTGACTTCATTTTATTTTTGTTACACTTTGTTATTCTTGCTATTCTTCTTCCTTTCCGGGATTTGGGGATGGGGGTTTTAATAACAAAACTTTATGGTTCTCTTAGTTTTATGATTGTTGCAAGAAAAACAAATAAAAATTCAAACTTGTAGTTCAAAAATGGCATGGATGGAATATGGAGGAATGGGTGATGGATGCAACGAATAAAAATCAATTGAAAAAATCTCCCAGATGAATGACACTCTAGAGGAAAAATAATGAAATCAAATAGAGAGTAGTGCAGCGAAAAACTACTGTTGCTCTTACATGGAAGGACAATTTGAAAGTTAGTGAATTAATTAAAATAAATAGATTGTTTGCGTACTTAAAAATTGTCTAAAAATTGTGAGAATTAAATTTAAAATTGTACAAGAAAGCCCGAAATAGAGAGCAATATTTGACAATTTCATGCTAGAGAGTTTACATTTTTTCCCGGGACCAAGTATTTGCAAGTACGATTATAAGTAAACAAGTAAATTTAAGGAAACCCAAAAATGTTGATTAATAATATATCGTCATCAGAAACGAAAAAGGGCGTAACAACAAGAAAAATGGAAATTCAGTTTTTGATGGATTTCAGTACATTACATCAAAGTACACATCCTGGCTAAGTTTTAGTGACATACTATCAAAAAATCCTATTTCACGCAAGTATCACAAACAAGTTGTAAATCACGTTTGTGTGATTTTATATATACATCATTATGTTTAGATATTATCCTGAAAACCCCGTTTTTCTAACGACAGCACTTTTCATTTTATTTAGTTTTTTGCTTCTCCTGTAAAATTTTCAAATATGATGATAGGCCCTTTTTCGTTTCTGATGACGTTTCTGAGTCACGAATACAATGTATTGAATAATTTCCTACTTACTTAGAACTTCGTAAATGATTTTTTCAAACTACAAACCTATACCGAGTATATACCAGTACACCACTTGAGTACACTGTAATACAAAATGTAAACAAAATCAGCTGTTGAATCTTTACTTGTCAAAGTGTAGGGCTACGAAAATCTTATGGGTATCTCTTAAATACCAGTGAAAGCGTCCGGCGTCTGTCAAACTCAAATTTCATCCTATCGTTCTCTAAGCACACAACTGCACTTTGACTGACATCGGAAGCTTTCACTGGTATTTAAGAGATACCCTCAGAGTTGCAATTAACGCGCAACGTAGAGTTGTATTGACTTATCACAGAGCTGAAAATTATTTTTGGAAGACAAATGTGATATTTTTAAATCCATCGTGTGATCTATTTTTTTAATGAAGCTAATGTCATATTCCATAATGACTTGCATTATTTATCGAGTGTAAATTTTAATAACAATTACCTCCAACAGTAAGTCAAGTATTTCCAAAAATAGCATACCTGAAAATAAAAAAATTACAAAACATTATTAGTGATATTAAATGAATGAAATGTTTTTGGGAAGTATTTTAAATCACTTGTATTTTAAAACAAATTAGAAAGAGATCTTTTTCATGTACTTTTATTAAAAATCTAAATTTTAAATCTTTATATTCGTAAAAAGTTAGTAAAATTGAAGATTTTAGATATAATGTCCTATTCTGAGTTCTTAGAGAAAAGATAATAAATTAATAAATTAAATTAAAAATAAATAAATTAACACTCCAATAACAGAATTTTATTCTCAAAGGGGGAAACAGAAAAGAATATGTTGAAACAGCAAACTCATTTGTGCTGCTTTAATTTAACCATTTACTTTAGTTTCTAAATATAATTTTTATAAGCTTAATAACCTTATGATTCAAAATTTAAGAACAAATTATGAAATCAAGTCATTTCTATAGGTAAGAAAGCTACAAATGTTTATTTAGCATGACTATTATAAATTTGCAAGACACAAAAGAATAATATATTAGGTTTAAAAAAATATTTACATTAACATTTTAACATTTTGAACAAATTGCCATCGTTTTAGCAGCCTGTTTACTATCCAAAATTTCAGTCATTTAATAATTTAATAACATCGGGTCCGTCAATAAGAGCGCTACAAAAACAAAAACGGTAAATAAAACAAAAACGGTTTCGGATATCAATGAAATTCTTTATTCCTGTGAAAGTACGTTCGATGCCATTATGTATGGAACTCGATTTCTTTTGCATGGCCACCACGGGCACGCTTGCAGAAGTCCAGACGCTGAACCCAATTTTCGACGGTTTTCAAGCATAAATCGGCCGATACTGCTGCAATTTCACGTTCGATATTCGTACGAAGTTCATCAATCGTCGCTGGCTTGTTGGCATAGACCATAGACTTGACGTAGCCCCACAGTAAATAGTCTAACGGCGTCAAATCGCACGACCGAGGCGGCCAATCGACTGGACCATTTCGTGAGATAACACGTTCTGGTTTCCAATAAACTGATTGTGGCATTCGCTGTTTGGCTTGTGGCGCCGTCCTGTTGGAACCACATGTCCTCCAAGTCCATATCATCCAATTGGGGTCAAAAATATTCGGTTATCATTGAACGGTAGCGATTCCCATTCACAGTAACGTGCCGGTCTTGATCATCACGGAAGAAGTACGGCCCAATGACGCCGCCGGCCCATAAACCGCACCAAACCGTAATATTTTCGGGATGCAATGATGACTCATGGAGTACGTGTGGATTGCTGTCTGACCAATAACGCATATTTTGTTTATTGACGAAGCCATTCAGCCAGAAATGAGCCTCATCGCTGAAGATGATTTTTTAATTTTTCGCGCTCTTAACGTTGAGGCCACTGACTCCGAATTTCGGTAGTAAATTTTAATAATTTCGACTCATTGTTGGCTCGTATGTCTTTCCATCATGAAATGGCAAACCTTACTGAATAGAAATGTCAAAAAAGCGGCAACAAATATGGCGTCGTTTTCTGTCCCTGTCGGTCTACTTTTGTAGCGTCCGTGTTGAAAAACCCTTTACAATTTGTTTACGGATGACTCAGCTGCTGTTTAAACATATTCTCCAGCCGCGTGATAAAAATTGCATCAAATTTCTCCGAGTTTTTTACTATTTTGTTTACTAATGTTAGTCTTTTGGCTTAAGAAGCCTCTTTGAGAGCCACCTCTATATGAGGGACTACATGATCGATATGGATCGATCTAATTCATAGTTGTTGTGATGAATTTTAATAGAAATAAAACAAAATTTGAAAAATGTATATGGAGACTACATGGAACCCGATATCATGCCATAAATGGGGGCTACATCCAAAATTGGGCCGATATTGCCCATTTTCAGTCTCAACATACCTGCAGATATAAGAAGTATATGTACCAAATTTAGCTCAAGTATTATAGATTGTAGCGTGATTACAACAGACGGACGGACGGATAGACGGACATGGCTAAATCGTCTTAGAATTTTAAGACGATTAATAATTTATATACTTTATTGGGTCTCAGATCAATATTTAGTGGTGTTACAAACGGAGTTCCAAAATGAATATACCCCCCATACTAGGGTGGAGGGTATACAAATTTCATTTTTGGGTTTTACGGAATTTTGAATTTGCTCTTAAACGACTGAACCGATTTTTAAAAACTTTAAGTCGTCTGAAATAGAAAATAACGGGCCATTTTTTTGAGGATTTTTTTAAATTTATTATTTTAAAATTTTGACATTTTTCTTCAGTTTCTTCACACATGAATTTTAAAAACCCTTTTGTATGAAATTTTACACGCAGTATTTTGCAATTTTACTGTCTTAGTATTACGTCCATATCTTTGACAAATATTAAGTTTTTAAAAAAATTGCGAACAAAAAATATTAAAACAGTTTCAAAACTCCACAAAAAATGGCCCGTTATGTTCTCTTTGAAACGATGTAAACTTTGTAAAAGCCGTTTCAGCCATTTAAGCGCAATCCAAAATTTCGTAAAAGTCTAAAATGCCTTTTTATTTCAAATTCCCATACAATTTTGGAAAAAAAAGTATTCAAAAAATAAATAATAGCGAGATCTTATTTTACCATTTAGCTACTTTTTAGTCAAAAATAAAATTCATAGGTTAATATTGAAAATTCTTACTCAGAGGTAATTTTCTTGTACCTAGAAAAACTCTGGCTTATTCTGAAGATAATTAGATATAACTCCTATATATATGTGTGTTCCTTCCAATTTGGCCTGTTAGCGCTATAGAAGCTGTTGCCGAACGCGGCCGAATTTAAAAAAAATCGGTTCAGCTTTAGATGTAACGCCCAAATGGTTAAAAGCCATTTCAACCAAAATCACTGATGTCTAATTTCATGAAAATTGTTCCAGATTTAGATGTAACTACAATATACTAATTCAAAAGCATTTATTTGGAGTTTTGAATTTTCGAAAAAAAAAACGAACAAAAAATTTTATACAGTTTAAAAAAACCCACAAAAAAGGCCCGTTATGTTCTCTTTGAAACGATGTAAACTTTGTAAAAGTCGGTTCAGCCATTCAAGAACAGTTCCAAATTTAGCAAAACTCAAAAATGTCTTTTATTAAATTCTAATCCCCATAAAATTTTGGAAAAAAAATATTCCAAAAATATATGATAGCGAGATCTTATTTTACCATTTAGCTACTTTCTAGTCAAAAATAAAATTCATTGGTTAATATAGAAAATTCTTACCCAGAGGTAATTTTCTTGAAAACTCCAATATATTCTCATATGCGATTTTAAATCTATGCGCTGTCAATATTTGCACAGATCATTATTATGAGAAAAACATTAATGAAATCTGACAAAATTTATTGTTATAAAGAAGAGCGCCTCAGTAGGTGAGTAGGTAGCGTACTCGCCTATGCCCCCAACAAAAGGACCATCCAAAGAAGTGATAAAAATCCTAAACCTAAGGTCCGGAAGTTGTTCAAAATTTGATAAGAAGGGCTTGTTGCGCCTTACTGCTTTCTTATGCTGTGCATTTGATCCAGTGCTTAGAAAGTAAAACAAATGTTATTTTTTGGAAGCTCTTAGGATGTCAACATATCTCTTCAAAAAGTTAAAAAAAATTCTTTTAACTTTTTTTCACACTATTTTTTTTTTAATTTTATATTTGGAAACTTTTTTATTTAATTATTCATAGTGAAATTTGTTAGTCTTGCCATGATTTGAACCTGGTTCTTCTAGCGCCGCATCAGCATAACGTCACACCTTAACGCACACAGTACTCCTACCTTAGCGTATGGGTACTTTTTAGATAAGTTGTCAAAATTGGATCTTATTCACTCCTTTGGATGACCTATTTATCACAGTATTATTAAATCGGGTTGTCCGGGTTCAAATACAGCAGTGGGTATTTAACTTTTTTCTTTAAAATTTAATTTTTTTTTAAGTATTAAATTTTTCTAAATCTATTTTCCACAAGAACATTTTAATATTTTATATTTTTCGTAAACTATAAATCTCCTTCATTCCACGTCAAACCGAACACCTTTTCTGGGTCATCATTCCCGATTTCAAAATAAAATTGCATATCGTTTCTCTGCTTCAAATAAAACATTTCATAATTGGCGAAAAAAATAGAAAAAAATTTCCAGATGTTATTAGCATCTAAAATCTGAGAAAACAGGAAAAAATTTCCAAAAGCATATATTTCGAGTTATGAATTTTCGAATCGCGTGGACAATTTTTTACAAATGAAGGATCATTTTAAAGATCGTAAGTTGTTCTTTTCATAGCAGGGATCAGGGATTCATTTTGGCGTCCAAACCTTTTTTAAATGCATCCGATGCATCTGTAAATTTAATTTATATTTTACTCATCAATGACACGAACTTAAAATTCTGTGAAAAATACAGTTATGTAGCCCCATATACATATTCTAAACAAAAGCCGAAACTTCAAAGATGGTGTTCTGACCCGTTCTTTATTGAAAACTATTTATTAAAAAAATCCTGGGATGTGAAATTTGCATCTGTTATATTTAGAAAACGTGTTTTCGGATTTATATAAATTAGAGCTCTTCTTAAAGGTCATAACTAGGACATCCTAAATATATGCGAAAATTCTCCAATATTTGGATATATCGTTTAATATTTTTCTTCCTAAATTCTAATTTTTTTAATAACATCTGAGTTGATCCTGAAGATTTTACTTATACATAATAACATTTTTACTTAAAACTGTCAGAAATCGAAATTGTTTTTTTGTTGGAATGATTCTAATTATTTTGTGTTTTCATTATTTTTTATAGTTTATAAATGGAAATCAATGGCATTTTTTAGTAAATAATGTTTTAAACAAGTAAGAAAGTTTCAGTCGGGTAAACCGACTAAGGTATACCCTCACTTTGTGAGTAATGTAATATTGAATATTACACAAATTATTCTGTCAATTTTTTGGGTTTAAGAAATACACCTATATTTCGCTGAACAGTAGATACTTTAATTACATTGCACTGTGCCGAATTGTAACCGTTTATATGGACTGGTACATTAACGTTGAGATATTAAATGGTGGTATAATTTGGCCATTTTGTGTGGGAGGTACAAAAAGGGGCGTGGTGATAACGCCCATTTTTCACTGGACTATAGGCATTATAAAAGCATTACACTGTACAAAATTTCAAGTAATTGTATACACTGGTATTAATGTTATAAACTGTTAACTTTTGGTGCAAAATGGTACCTTTGTGGGAGAGGTACCATAAGGGCCATGACAATAACGCCCATTTTTCAATGGACTGTAGGCACTATAAAAACATTACGCTGTACTAAATTTCAAGTATTTTTATATACTGGTATTAATGTTATAAGCTGTTAACTTTTGGTGCAAAATGGTGCAATTGTGTGGGAGGTACCCAAAGGGGCGCGGCAATAACGCCCATTTTTCACTGGACTGTATGCACTATAAAAGCATTACACTGTACAAAATTTCAAGTATTTCTAAACACTGGTATTAATGTTATAAGCTTTTAACTTTTAGTGCAAAATGGTGCATTTGTGTGGGAGGTACAAAAAGGGGAGTGGCAATTTCGCCCAGTTTCCTCGAGTTGATAGCGACTAACAAACTAATACTATGTGTGGAATTTCAGAAGATTCGAATACGTATAATAGCAGTTATTAAAGAATCAATATTTCACAACATTTTAACCCTTTGTGGGGGAGGTACCAGAAGGAGTGGACCAATATGGCCCATCTTCGAACTTAGCCGGAGATAGAAAAAAATATTACCACATACGAAATTTGAAGTCAATCGGTTACTCCTTTCGAGAGTTATCGTGCGCACCAGCCAGCAGACTCACAGACAGACAGACAGACAGACAGACAGACAGACAGACAGACAGACAGACAGACAGACAGACAGACGGACGGACATTGCTCATTCGACTTAAAATGACCAAAAACGGATTTCCGCCGAACATACTTGGGGTCTTAGGTCACTCCTTCGATGTGTTACACTTTTTTCCGTAGCAAATGATATATACCCTCGTCACACTAAAGTGAGGGTATAACAAGAACGAGGCTGAAAATGCTTACAACATATGAAACCAGTAAGGAAAGGCTAAAGTCGGGCGGGGCCGACTATATAATACCCTACACTCACGTAATATTGAATAACTCTGATATATAAATTTTGTAATTCATGTATAAATTGTTTACATAAATTTACTTTTGGGACATTTGGGACACAAATTCGGCAATGTTGGTTCATGGATCAAAAAACTCTACCATTCTAAATTTCAAAACGATTGGATGTAAAATACAGCTTCTATAGAACTAAAGGGCAAAATCGGACGAAACATATATATGGGAGCTATAGCTAAATCTTAACCGATTTTCTTCAAATTCGGTAGTGTTTGTTCATGGATCAAAAAACTCTACCATTCTAAATTTCAAAACGATTGGATGTAAAATACAGCTTCTATAGAACTAAAGGGCCAAATCGGACAAAACATATATATGGGAGCTATAGCTAAATCTTAACCGATTTTCTTCAAATTCGGTAGTGTTGGTTCATGGATCAAGAAACTCTACCATTCTAAATTTCAAAACGATTGGATATAAAATACACCTTTTATAGGACTAAATGGCCAAATCGGACGAAACATATATATGGGAGCTATAGCTAATTCTTAACCGATTTTCTTCAAATTCGGGAGTGTTGGTTCATGGATCACGAAACTCTACCATTCTAAAATTCAAAAAGATTGGATGTAAAATAGAGCTTCTACAGGACTAAAGAGCCAAATCGGATGAAACATATATATGGGAGCTGTAGCTAAATCTTAACCGATTTTCTTCAAATTCGGCAATGTTGGTTCATGGATCAAGAAACTCTACCATTCTAAATTTCAAAACGATTGGATGTAGAATTGGATGTAGTCTATAGGACTAAAGGGCCAAATCGGACGAAAGATATTTATGGGAGCTATATCTAAATCTGAACCGATTTCAACCAAATCCAATAGAGATCTTTACAGCTGCGAAATACTCTAAACTGCAAAATTTCAGAACGATCGGAGTGAAATTGCGACCTGTAGTCGACGAACAACTTTACATGGACAGACGGACGGACGGACGGACAGACATGGTTAAATCGACTCAGCTAGTGATTCTGAGTCGATCGGTATACTTTAAGGTGGGTCTAGCTGTGTTATTTTAAGGTGTTACAAACATCTGCCGTGAAACAAACTTATAATACCCTGTACCACAGTGTGGTGAAGGGTATAAAAATATTGTTTTTTTTCTCGCCAACTACAAGATGATTTACTTCTATAAAAATGCAGATACAAATCTTAAAGACAATCGGGAATGTCGACCAGAACATATTTGCAAGTGAAAAAAATCACCATCTGCTTTTTTGGAAGTACTTCAATTGTTATTCCTTAGGAATATTTTTTGCTGTGGGAGTTTGGAGGCCGTGAGTCGATTCCCACCGGAGGCTCTGGTATGTCGCTTTTCCCCAGACCATAAAATTAGAATATAAATTTACTTTGTATTATAATTCATATAGATAAAATAAATTTTTTCTTATTCTTCTATAATGGGTGGTGTTGGGTATTATATAGTCAACTCCGGCCAACTTTTGGCCTTCCTTACTGCTGTATTGTAGCTATATGTAATATGCTTTCAGTTTGTACTTAAACAATTAAAAGAATTGCTCTATTGTCAAGATGTGAGCGTAATTAAAATTGGTCCTTCGAGATGGTAGAATACTAAAACCTAACCCTACAGAAACAAATAGTATTATCGCTGCTCCTGTACATAAGACCGAATGATTTGAAGAAAATTGCACCTATTTTAAACTAAATCAAGTACAGTTCTATTGTTAGTAAATCAATTAAAATTCGCAGGCATTTTGTACACCACTTACAATAGTTTCCTCTCAAAAATTATTTACGCAACTTGTTACAACAACCCTCGAAGAAAAGGATTTTTTCCCAGCACATTTATTTATAGTTTTACTTTGAAGTTTTACTACATTAGAATAGCTCCCGCGCCCGAGTAGTTAGTTATAGATAAAAAACAAGACACTGTGAGTATTTCCGCATTTTGAAAATCAATCGACAGCAGAAAAGGGTGCTTGAACTCATCGTCGTCAGCGGCGTCGGCGGTGGCGGTGGCGGTGGCGGCGGCGGCGGCGGTGGCGGCGGCGGCGGCGGTGGCGGCACTGATAACAGGATACTTATTTTTATGTACACACTTGGCCATAAAAAATAATAAGTACCTCGATGTACGAATACGTACATATTATGTACTCGTAGTCGTAGTCGTACATTGCATTGCAGTACTTAGCTATAATTAAAGAGTGAAAAACTATAAAGTGTTTAATGGCAAAGTAAATACATATATGTACTCGTACATATATATGTCGTCACAGGGCATATGAACACTAAAATTAAAACAAAAATAATCAGAGAGGGCTTCCGCTACTTTTTTGCCAAAATGTTGGCCCTCAATACAATTATGGGTTGTTGGTCGAATTTTTTCCTTTTGTACTGTAAACAATGGAGTGCAGTAGGGCCACAAAAAACAACAAGCTGTAGGTAATGTCTAAAATTTAGGTTAAACTATAAATTAAGAAGTTATCAGCTCGTTTAGTATGAAACGTTCACACGAGTCATTCATTCATTCGTTCGTTCGTTCACTCATTCGAAGTGCTTAACACTTAGTACTCGTACAGCTAAGTGCTATTTATAAAAATGCAAATACCTTTAGCTGCTCCAGAGCTCATCCGCAGCAGTCAGTTGCATGTGAGGGAAATGCAAACACATATATTTTGTTACACTCCTCCTCCTCCTCCCAATCCTCTCTGGATGCATTCGAATGCATAAAAATAAACAAAAACAAAAAACACCGGCCAAGCTGACATGGTCGGTCGATGTAACAAATATCTAAGTGGCCATAACAAGTGCTAGAATAGATGTGGCTAACGTACATACGTAGAATACCATACACCTGACTCTGGACTGATAAAGCCGAAAAAACACCAACTATTCATCCGACACATTGAGCTCCCAATTCGCTGGAGGCCGTGAAATTTCAGTTCTAGCGAACAGCAGGGAGTTGAGACACTCCAAATGCCACAATTGAATGTGTCTAAATATTTTGAATTTTGTTTAAAATAACACTTCTCGAAATTTATTTGTTTACTTTTGTTGCATTAGAAGTTATTCACTTTATTATCTCAGCTAATTTGTCTATCATATGTGAAATGAGACAAACAATTGTAGAGTACATCGAAAAATCTTGCTGTATACGAGTACATATATATTCAAATAAATAAATAACATTTTGCTCCATGGGAAGATACATTCTTTCCGCGGTAACAAAATCTGGCCAACAACTCCGTGTTCTTCTGTTTAAAGAAATATAATTTTGCTGACAAGTAAAAATTGCTTTCTAGTAATGATTTCCTGATCAGCAATAGGTACTGAAATACCTAAGCTATGTATTTCAGTACCGGGAAATGCGTATTCGTTTGTGGGATATGATCCAAACATGGCGGGATAGCATTTGTATTTATACCCTCACTTTAGTGTGACGAGGGTATATATCATTTGCTACGGAAAAAAGTGTAACACATCGAAGGAGTGATCTAAGACCCTAAGTATGTTCGGAGGAAATCCGTTTTGGGTCATTTTAAGTCGAATGAGCAATGTCCGTCCGTCTGTCTGTCTGTCTGTCTGTCTGTCTGTCTGTCTGCCTGTCTGTCTGTGTGTCTGCTGGCTGGTGCGCACGATAACTCTCGAAAGGAGTAACCGATTGACTTCAAATTTGGTATGTGGTAATATTTTGATCTATCTCCGGATGAGTTCGAAGATGGGCCATATTAGTCTACTCCTTCTGGTACCTCCCACACAAAGGGTTAAAATTTAGTGAAATATTGATTCTTTAATAACTTCTATACTACTTATTCGAATCTTTTGAAATTATGCACATAATATTAGTATATTAGTCGCTATTAACTCGAGAAAAATGGGTGAAGTTGGCATGCCCCTTTTGGTACCTCCCACACAAATGGACCATTTTGCATCAAAATTTAACTGATTATAACTTTAATACAAGTGCATAAAAATGCTTGAAATTTTTTACAGTATAATGTTTTAGTAGCGCCTATAGTCCGGTAAAAAATGGGCATCATTGTACAGTCCCTTTTGGTACCGCCCACACAAATGGCCCGTTTCGTACCAAAGTAAACGGCTTGTAACTTTAATACCAGTGCATACAAATACTTGAAATTTTGTACAGTGTAATGCTGTTGTAGTGCCTATAGTCCTGTAAAAAGTGGGCGTTATCACCCCGCCCCTTTTTGTACCTCCCACACAAAATGACCAAATCATACCAAAATTACATAGCTCGTAACTTTAATATACCAGTGCACACAAACGCTTATAGTTCAGCACAATGCAATGTATTTAAGAATGTACTGTTTACCGAAAAATATGTGTATTTGGAAAACCCCTTCTGGTACCTCCCACACAAATTGACAGATTTATTGGTGTAATGTTATATATTACATTACTCACAAAGTGAGGGTATACCTTAGTCGGTTTACCCGACTGAAACTTTCTTACTTGTTATTAAATACAAATTAGTATGAACATTTCAGTTGAGTCAACCAACTAAAGTATACCCTGTCTTTGTTAATACTGTAATTTTTGTATACCCTCTCTTAGTGATAAGATATATCATTTGCTACGGGCCAAAAGTGTAACACATCGAAGGAGTGACCTAAGACCCTAAGTATGTGGTAATATTTTTTTCTATCTCCGGCTAAGTTCGAAGATGGACCATATTGGTCCACTCCTTCTAGTATTTATCGGCATAAAATCACTATTTCAGTCGATTTAGCCATATCTGTCTGTCTGTCCATGTATTCTTGTTATCAAAGTGACGGTCGCAAATATATAGTTATCTTTACGAAAATTGTTACAGAGGCATTTCTTAGACTAAGGACGAGCCCTATTGAAAATGGGTCATAGGGGTTCATGTCTTGATATAGCCCACCTTTTAGCTTGATATAGGTCCCCACCGATGTCACTTATTGATCTAGAAAGAATTTAAACTTTATATTGGACCTAATCGTCCCTAGTAAAAATAGGGCACATCGGTACATGTTTTGGTATAGCCCCCATATAAACAACGTCTTCACCCATGACAATTCTTGACTCACTAGAGAACGGATTCCTCAATTGATCTGCCTGAAATTTAAGAATTCATACTTTATATTTGACCTAATCTTATTATTCCTTTTGTATGGGAGGAACCAAAAGGGGCGTATCAATGACGCCCATTTTTTACTGGACTGTAGGTACTATAAAAGCATTACAATGTACAAAATATCAAGTTTTTATATGCAAAGGAATTAAATTTATAAGCTGTTAACTTTTTGTGCAAAATGGTCTAGGATGTACCAAAAAGGGCGTGGCAATATCGCTAATTTTTCACAGGTCTGTAGATGTTGTAAAGCATTACACCGCAAACATTTCAAGTATCTGTTTGGACTGGAATAAAAGATATAAGCCGTTAACCAAAAGGGGCGTGTCAACTTCGCCCAAGTTTCTCAATATGATAACAAGATGATACTATGTGTGAAAGATTCTGATAAGTAGTATAGAAGTTATTGAAGAATCAATCGAAGGAGTGGACCACCATAAAAGTAGTCCATCTTTGATATTAGCGTGAGATAGAAAAAAATATTGATAGAAAAATATTGAACTATGTGTAGTCAATCGCATACTCCTATCGAAAGTAATCGTGCGCACTTGACGGAGGGACATTGCTCAAATGACTTTAAATGGCCCAAAACGGATTTCCGCCACATATTTTCCCCAAATTTTTATAAACTTCTTAGGCAATAATAAAATGCATAGGTTAATATTAAATACTCTGACACTTATACAAACCAAAATTTAAAAAAAAAAGGTTTTTCAACAGGGACGTTACAAAAGTAGACCGACAGGGACAGCAAACGACGCCATATTTTTTGCCGCTCTTGTGCCATTTCTCTTCAGTAAGGTTTGCCATTTCATGATGGAAAGATATACGAGCCAACAACGAGTCGAAATTATTCAAATTTACTACCGAAATTCGGGGTCAGTGGCCTCATCGTTAAGAGCGCAGAGATGAGGCTCATTTCTGGCTGAATGGCTTCGTCTATAAACAAAATATGCGTTATTGGTCAGACAGCAATTCACACGTACTCCATGAAGTCATCATTGCATCCCGAAAAAAATTACGGTTTGGTGCGGTTTATGGGCCGGCGGCATCCTTGGGCCGTACTTCTTCCGTGATGATCAAGACCGGCACGTTACTGTGAATGGGAATCGCTACCGTTCAATGATAACCGAATATTTTTGTCCCCAATTGGATGATATGGACTTGGAGGACATGTGGTTCCAACAGGACGGCGCCACAAGCCACACAGCGAATGCCACAATCAATTTATTGGACACCAAGTTTGGAGAACGTGTTATCTCACGAAATGGTCCAGTCTATTGGCCGCCTCGGTCGTGCGATTTGACTCCGTTAGACTATTTCCTGTGGGGCTACGTCAAGTCTATCGTCTATGCCAACAAGCCAGCGACGATTTATGAACTTCGTACGAATATCGAACGTGAAATTGCAGCAGTATCGGCCGATTTATGCTTGAAAACCGTCGAAAATTGGGTTCAGCGTCTGGACTTCTGCAAGCGTGCCCGTGGTGGCCATGCAAAAGAAATCGAGTTCCATACATAATGGCATCGAACGTACTTTCACAGGGATAAAGAATTTCATTGATATCTAAAACCGTTTTTGTTTTATTTAAAAAAAACTTTTGTAGCGCTCTTATTGTATGACCCTGTAGCTGTATTTTGGATAATTCAAAAAAAAAGTGCCACACAAAGAAAATCTCCATTTTGCTCTGCTACAAATTTTAATGCAATTCATCTGTCCTAGAAATTGAATGTGTCTTATTTTATTACGTAGATGATGATTATTCCCCAAACCACAGAAGTTCCTTCATAGTTCAATGTTTACGCATTGCGGCATCAATGCAATGCAGCGCTTCTCATCTTCCAACCGAATATAACATTATTCTAAGCAACGAGTTGCATTCAAACCGTCTGCCGCTAACATTTTGTGAATGCAGTTTGTAGCCGGTTTCCAACATGTTGCTGCACAGGGTTCGTTTCGTTTCGGTTCGGTCTGATACTCGTATAAAATAGCGACTGGTTTGGTCGAAAAGTGCTATGGTAATGATTGTAGTGGTGGTATTGCATACTAACATACGTCACTCACATCATCATCTGCTCCTTGGTTGCTTGTCCTTGTGCATTTCTGTTTGTCTGCGTGTCCTCGTCTTTGTCGTGGTTGTTCTTGCTGTTGTTGTTAAAGAGGATTTGAGATTGTGCATTCCTGCAGCAGCAATATCAGCAACAACTCTATTTTTTGTGGTTGGGGGTAAATGGAGGGGCTTGACAATGCACTGCCCTGCCCAGCTTTGGGCTTTGGTTTGTTAGATTAGCGTGCAAAAGTACAAAAGGCTCACACACACACACACACACAATCGCAGAAAACTGAACACAACAGAGTTGAAACGTTGAAGGCCATTTCAGGGCATGTAATGAAAGTTCAAAATCGATATCGAGTACTTTTTACAACAAACCCGGCCAATGCAATTTTTTAAGGCGAATTAAAAAGAATGAAATTAGGTTGCCACATTAAACATTTAAGGAGCCCTACAGCGTCAGCGTCAGTCGTGCGCTCGCTCGCGCTCTCGATTGGCAATTGTCAATGTGGTTATCAATTAGTAATGGGACAAGTGAATGAATAATTTTTCGTTCAGCCTTAATTCTGATGTTGACAAACATGACATACTCGAGTATACGACTCATTCTCGAGTACTCCAAATGTGGATGTAGAAGGACACTTGAGTCATCATTATGTGTACCTAAGAACTCAAAAAGATGTCAATGTTAAACATAGCGGTAGTATAGCTTGCGGAATTGGGTCAAATATACCAAGTAAGCTATATGTAGTAGAATAACAGATGGAGATTTTTTTTTTTTTTTTTATTTTATTTTTTTAAACATTACAAAACTGCTTAAAAATTACACTACAACTAGTCTATTGCATTCATGAGACTAACTAGTAGTTCTTTTATATCAAATCAGTTAAATTTTGCAGCCTAAGATTAGCTTAAGAATCTATTTGCTGGGTAAAACGCCGCTTCAAGTCCAGTGGTTTGCATCGATTCAATCGTCTGGTTAGGTGCGCCGATTCTAGAAGTCTCGGAATTTCAATATTTTTGTGGAGAATAAGTCTGTTTTCATGGGCTTCCGCCAGATTACTGATCTCTTCTCTGACAGTATTTATCCTTAGATCTCGATGAAGGTATTTATTTCTAACATACCAAGGAGCATTTACAATTTCCCTTAGAACCTTGTTTTGAAAAGTTTGAATCATGTCAATAACATGATTTTTGGCGCAGCCCCACAATTGGATGCCATAAGTCCAAATAGGTTTAATTATTTGGTTGTATATCATTACTTTATTATGTGTGGATAGATTGGAATTTCTACCCATTAACCATTTGAGCTCACGATATTTAATTTCAAGACATGTTTTCTTGTTCTTCACGTGTTCTTTCCATGTTAATTTTGAGTCCAAAGTCATTCCCAGATACTTGGCAGAGTTTGAGACTGGTATTTGTTGTGAATTTATGAATATGGGGTTGTAGTTCATATTTTTGTTGGTAAAATCGACATGTACTGATTTAGAGCTATTTATTTTTAGCCCCCATTTTTCCGTCCATCCCTCAATTTGTGTTATAGCCCTTTGTAGCTTAGAGGCTGATATCTTGTTGTTTTTGCCTTTTGCCATTATCACCGTATCATCTGCAAAAGTACCGAAGATACAGGATTGATCTATTGGTAAGTCGTATGTATACAATAGATATAATACAGGACCAAGTATGCTTCCTTGTGGCACACCGCTAGATATTGGGAGTAAATCGGAATATTCACATCCTTGTTTAATTCTGAAGAACCTATCATTCAGATATGATTCTAACAATTTACAATAACTATCTGGTAAAATAGTATTTAGTTTTTGAATAAGTGATGAATGTACTACTAGATGGAGATTTGAATTAGTTATTGTTCAAAATTGTGTTTAAGAAAATCAATTCAAACATTTTACAACATTTCGTAGAAATTATAAAAAAATACATTATTAGTATGGAAATTTCTAAATCCCGGACGTTATGAAAATTTGCTATATTTATACCCTCCCTTTCTTTAGAGGAGGAGTTTAAATATAATTTTCAACGGTCCAAAAGTGTAACACATCGAATGGTTGACCTAAGACCATAAGTATGTTTGGTGAAAATCCGTTTAAAAACATTTTATAGTCATTTGAGCTATTTCCGTTCGTCTGTCCAGCTGATGTGCACGATAACTCTCGAAAGGAATAACGGATCGCTCGTCTTGGACCTTTATATGGGGGTTATATCAAAACGTGAAACGATTTGGCCAATTTTGACAAGTAGTGGTATTTTACAAAATGTAATGTAATCATAAATTTAAGTATTATCGTTATGTTAGGGAGTTTCATATGTATGTTTATATTAAAACATTAACCGATATGTCCCGTATTTACTAGAAACTATTTTAGGCAATATGAAATATAAATCTAGAAATGTCAGTTCCCCACAACCACGTAAAAAATCTACATGCCCACCTTTCCAAAAAAAATATTTTTGATTATACTTCATTTTTAATATGACTAATAAAATAAAATTTCGTTTAGATTGTACTTTTCTTCTTCTTTCCTCGAAATTGAATTTTTCCGAAATTGCATTTTTCTTTAAAATTTCGTAGAAATTGCATTTTTTTTTTAGAAAATTATTTTTAATTATACTTCATTTTTAATATGACTAATAAAATAAAATTTCTTTTAGATTGTATTTTTCTTCCTCTTTCTTCGAAATTGAATTTTTCTGCAAAATTTCGTATACACTGCATTTTGTAGAAAATTTCGTTGAAAATACATTGGAATTGCATTTATCTAGAAAATTTCATTAAAATTACATTTTCTAAGAAAATGTAATAAAAATTGCATTTTTATAGAAAATTATATTTTATCATAACTAAATTTTTCAACAACAATTCATAAAATTGTTTTTTTGTATAAATTCTTTTAAATTTGATTTTTTTTTTAGAAAATTTAAAATTGACTTTTTTAAAAAATTCTTTTAAATTTGCGTTTTCTAAAAAATATTGTAGAAATCTAATTTTCCTAGAAAAATTTCGTTCAAATTGCATTTTTCTACAAAATTTTTTTTAATAAATTCTTTTAAATTTGATTTTTTTAGAAAATTCTTTAAAATTTACTTTATTTAAAAAATTCTTTTAAATTTGAATTTTTTTAACAAATATTGTTGAAATCTAATTTTCCTACAAAATTTAGTTCAAATTGCATTTTTCTACAAAATTTCGTTGAAATTGCGTTTTTCTTGAAAATTTTTCTGCAAAATGTTGATGAAATTAAAATTTTCTGGAAAAATCTTTAAATTGTATTTGTTTCTTTAGAAAATTTTGTTAAAATTTCATTTTTCTACAAAATTTCTTGGAATTAATTTTTTATACAAAAAGTTGTTGAAATTGTATATCTCTTAAAAATTTTGCCAAATTAAAAAATTTGTTTTAAAAAAATTAGTTGAAATCTAATTTTTCTACAAGATTTCGTTGAAATTGCATTTTTCTTCAAAATTTCGTTTAAAGTGAATTTTTCATGGAAATTTCTTAGAAATTTAATTTCTCAACAAAATTTTGTTGAAATTGCATACATCCATTTGAAATTTAGTTCAGAAAAAATTAATTTAAATTCAGAATTCGTCAGTTGTAATTCAGAAATTTCATTTGAAATTCAGAACTCGTCACTTGAAATTTAGATTTTCTATTTAAATATCAGAATTCGTCAATTTAAAATCAGAATTTCTATTTAAAATTCAGGAGTCATCAATTGAAATTTAAAATATTCATTTGAAATTCAGAATTCGTTAGTTGAAATTCAGAACTCGACATTTGAAACTCAAAATTTTTCATTTGAAATTCAGAATTTTTTAAAAATCTGAATTTCAATTGACCAGTTCTGAATTTCAAATGCACACAGAATACAGTTTGATTGCCTCAACCGAATTTGTGTAGTTCTGTCTACCACCATGCGATTCCATCAGGACAACCAACATTTTGGTTGTGGTATACTTCTGCTTCCATGTTGACAACAATCATATTTGGTTGCGCCAATTACGAAAATGGTGACTAAAATTATCTGTTGTATGTTGCCACAACCAACTGTTTTAAAAAATTCAGTCATATACTACCGACAATTAATTAAAAACAGTTTTCATTAATTTTTATTTTATTTATTGAACAAAAAACCAATCAATTCATAACAAATTTAAAAATCCCATATTACAAATTCATCACTATTATGAGATCTGGAAATATTTGACACAAATTTTAGTACACGAAACAAAAAGACAAAACTTTTATGCAAATATGCTTAACCCAGTGCTTTAAATTTCATGATTGTTGCTTTTATTTATGTAAAACATTTTGCACAACATATTCTGCATTCCACACGATATTATTTTTGACTACATATACCGCTCTTGACAAAATGTTAAAGATTTATTTATGTCGAGTAATATTATTTTTTGTTTGTCATGTATCAGCAAAAGAACAATAACCAATGTTTCGGTTGTATTTCCCAAAATACATTTAATTATTCTAAATTTGGGAATTATTGGGATAACCAAAAAACGATTATTTATTAATATTTTTTCTGTTGTAGTAACCAATTATTCGTTGCAATAATATTCTTTGGTCTATTGATACAATTTCTGTTGTCAAGAATAAAACATTGGTTGTCACAACCAAAAATCGATCATATGGTACTACAATGAAAGTTTAAAATTGGTTACCACAACTAACCGAGTGTCAATGAATAAAACAATCTTAATTCGATTCATACAACCATCGATTTAGTTGCAAACATTTTTATTTCATCGTATCCATGTTTTTATAGTTGTTTTAACTATATATATATATAAATACAACAGACATGCCGTGTGGGCAATATATAAATTGTTATTTTTTCTGAATTACACTTGGAAATGGTGTCGAAAAATCGTTGAATTGCGTGACGTTCTCTAGAAAATTTAGTTAAAATTATATTTTTCTACAAAATTTCTTGGAATTATTATTTTTTTTTTTGAAAAAAGTTGTTGAAATTGTATTTTTCTTGAAAATGTTGTCCAAATTAAATGTTTATAGAAAATTGTATTCATATTGGCTCTTAATCCGTGGTCATATACCTTAAATCCGGTCACTGACATTTAATCAGATCAGTGGTCATTAATACGGTCATCGTCCTTAAATCCGGTCAGTGCACCCAGGAAAACAATTGCTTGGAATTCGATAGTAACAATAAAAAATAGTACTAGCAACAAAAATTATATTGCATACACCGTGTGCCGGTTGTATTTATACATAAATAGTTGAAACAACAATATTAACATGGATACTATCAAATGAAAATGCTTGCAACTAAATCAATGGTTGTATAAATAGAATTAAGATTGTTTTTTTCATTGACACTCGGTTAGTTGTGGTAACTACTTTTAAACTTTCATTGTAGTACCATATGATAGATTTTTGGTTTTGACAACCAATGTTTTATTCTTGACAACAGAAATTGTATCAATAGACCAACGATTATTATTATAAAAAATATTAATAATTAATAGTTTTTTGGTTAGACCAATAATTTTCCAAATTTAGAATAATTAAATATATTTTGGGTAATACAACCGAAAGCTGGATTGTTGTTCTTTTGTTGACACATGACAAACAAAAAATAAAATCATTGGACATAAATTAATCTTCAACATTTTGTTCAAGAACGGTATATGTAGTCAAATATAATTTCGTGTGGATAATAATGTGTGGAATGCAGAATATGGTGTGCAAAATGTTTTACATAAATAAAAAAATAAAAGCAACAATAATGAAATATATTTGCATACAATATTTGTTATGCATTGTACGCTGTTGTTTTAAAATTTGTGGCAAATATTTCCACATCTCAATTTTTTTATGAATAGTTTGGTTTTTTGTTCAATAAATAAAATAAAATTTCATGAAAACTGTTTTTAATTAATTGTCGGTAGTATATGACTGACAAATTGTCAGAGCAACCAATTTTGTACAACAGTTGGTAGTGGCAACTTACAAAAGATAATTGTAGCAACCATTTTCGTAGCTGGCGCAACCAAATGTGATTGTTGTCAACATGGAAGCAGATGTATACCACAACCAAAATAACGTTTGTCCTGATGGAATTGCATGATAGTAGACAGAACTATCAAAATTCGATTGGCAAATAATTCGGTTGAGGTAACAAAACTGCTTTCTGTGTATAAGAATTGTATTATCCCATATATCCAAAACCACTGCATCAAAAATGAACTGCAGCAAAAAAAAGTTGACCATTTTTTTCAATTTCTTTTATTTTTCAATTTGTTCTTCTTTTTATCAGTCTTATATTAAAGAGCAAAATTTATTTTTATATTTATAAATATTTCAAATAATTTCCCAATACTTTTGCTACTCAAACACACACACCCAGTACAGATATCCACTAGACGAACGCTTGTTTTGTGAAAAAACAAAGATTTTTGTCATGCGGAAATTTTGTATTTTTTGAGGAAACACCAGCCAACACAACACGCCTTGATGCTTCTTTGGGGCTGCCTGCCACACTCTGTCAGACGTCTGTCTGTCTGCCTGTCTGGCAGGTTGTTGAAACTACTCTTCGTCTCTGTTTTGCCAGAATATGACGATGGTTTCAAGTGTCGTCCATCGCGTATACCTTAGAAATTCTATAGATAGTGTTTGCTGCGCCCAAGATGTGTGCCAAGTTGAATTTCAGTGTCGGAAGAGAAAAAAAAACTCTGACATAGAGGAACTTTGGATGTAACACCGTATACAACATCATATGCAATGCAGTAAACATTTGTTCTAATTGATATACAAAAAAATATATACTCAAGAAAAAGGAATATAGATAGCCATGAAGGCAGAATTTTTCTTTCCGTGTGCTGAGAAATATTATATGTTAGTATCTTAAAACAATTATTGGCAAAATGAGAAAAATCATTGACAATGATTCAACAAACTAAAGGAAAAAATATACTACAACGCCCTCTCATGGAGGGCATATAGCTAACTATCTGCACTTTTAAAACGTTCTACTTTTACAGCAAACATTTCTGTTTTATTTAAGTTCTAATGAATTCAAAAATATTTCGTGAATTAAATTTCATCGGTGAGATATCTAAAGCTCCTCCGACAACCAAAAATCAAATAGCGATATATGGATGACAGTCCTAAAACTTTCTTTTTTATTTAAGTGCTAATAAATGCAAACATAGTTGCGTAAATTTCATTTTATTGCAGAACTCAATGTGATGGTTTGATTTTGTATAGTTATTTCAAGTTTATCTGCCAACTAAAAATAACCAAAAATACCGATGGAAGACCACCCAAGTTTTAGTTATAACCGAAATTCTAGATCGAGTCTAAATGTCTAGATGTGATTTGAACATAACAAAACTTCGCGAATGCATGTGATTTTAAATTAGAAATGCAAATAGTCAAAGTAAAGTTATCGTTTCATGTTTATCTGCATATTTGTCGCTTTGAACTGGACTTCTATGGCTATTCACCTATTTGACAGCATATATTAAAAATGTGTAAATGTTGTCTGAATTATTTGGAAAATATTAAAAATACAAAAAAATATATGTATATAACAGTCACATGTGAATAATAAAAAAAAAGTTCGTCGATGTATATTAGAGTGTCTCCTTAAAAATAATTTAATATTTCAAAAAAGTATACACACTTAACATAAAGCAGGTAAGGAACGTTTGCAGACTGGCTGCTCGGACGAAAGTACAATACTCTGCACAGTGTTGCCAGACGAATTTAATCATCAAAATAGCTTTTTGTAATTGTTAGCACAAAAATTTACCACTTGCATATAGCATTTTACCTTTTCACGGAAGGAAGCAGATATGTACAGGATTTTCCAATAAGTGTGATAGGATTTCTTTAAAAAAAACACACTTATTGTTAAGGACATGCAAAAGTTTTTTATTTAATGTGAAGTACAATCGATACAATTAAGTTCTAAATAAAACGTCATTAAAATGGCCTCCACGACTTCTTTGCAGTAACGAATTCGATTAACCCAATTTTCGAGCACTTTTGCCACTAAATCAAGTCATGAATGGCACGTTCAATACACACAGAATACAGTTTGGTTGCCTCAACCGAATTATTTGCCAACCGAATTTTGTAGTTCTGTCTACTATCGTGCGATTCCATCAGGACAACCAATATTTTGGTTGTGGTTTACTTCTGTTTCCATGTTGACAACAATCATATTTGTTTGCGCCAACTACGAAAATGGTGGCTAAAATTATCTGTCGTACGTTGGCACAACCAATTGTTTTAAAAAAATTGGTTGTTCTGACAATTTGTCACATATACGACCGACAATTAATTAAAAACAGTTTTCATTAATTATTATTTTATTTATTGAACAAAAAACAAAACAATTCATAACAAAATTAAAAATCCCATATTACAAATTCATCACTATATGAGATGTGGAAATATTTGACAAACATTTTAGTACAAGAAAAAATACACAAAACTTGTATGCAAATTTCGCTTAAACCTGTGCTTTCAATTTCACGATTGTTGCTTTTATTTTTTATTTATGTAAAACATTTTGCACAACATATTCTGCATTCCACACATTATTATTCACACGAGATTATTTTTGATTACCTATACCATTCTTGAACAAAATGTTGAAGATTTATTTATGTCGAGTAATTTTATTTTTTGTTTGTCATGTATCAGCAAAAGAACAGCAACCAATCTTTCGGTTGTATTTCCCAAAATACATTTGGGAAATGATTGGGATAACCAATAAACGATTATTTATTAATATTTTTTCTGTTGTAGTAACCAATTATTCGTTGCAATAATAATCATTGCTCTATTGATACAATTTCTGTTGTCAAGAATAAAACATTGGTTGTCACAACCAAAAATCGATCATATGGTACTATAATGAAAATTTAAAATCGGTTACCACAAATAACCGAGTGTCAATGAAAAAAACAATCTTAATTCGATTGATACAACCATCGATTTAGTTGCAATCATTCTCATTTGATCATATCCATGTTATTATTGTTGTTTCAACTAATTATTTATAAATACAACCGACAGACGGTGTAGTCAATATACTTTTTGTTGCTAGTACTATTTTTTTATTGTTACAATCGAATTCCAACCAATTATTTTCCTGGGTGTATTGATTTGTAAAGCTTGAAGAGAGTCTAGTTTATTCCGAAAGACCAATGACTTCAGATAACCCCTAATGGTGTTAAATCACAACTTATTGGAGGCCATTCAATATCACAATTTCTTGAAATAATCGAATATCCAAACATTTCTCGCAACAATTCAATAGTTTTATTTGCTGTGTGGCACGTAGCCACAATCGGTCAATGGCAAAAAGATAGCTTTTAACGAGAGCTACAATATTGCTCATGGGTGTCAAGGTCGTACGTCGACTGGAAAGTGTTTTTTTTATTTAAAAAAAATTGACTTAGTTTAATTTTCAAATGTAAACGGAAAGTTTATTTTTGCTCTAGCTCCTTAACGGTACGTCGGATCGGGAATCGGTCAATGGCAAAAAGATAGCTCTCGTTAAGAGCTCATGTGTGTCAAGGTCGTAGGTCGAATGGAAAGTGTTTTTTTTTTTCATAAAAAAAAAGGACTTAGGACTTTTTGATAATAAAACTGAATAATTTGTCAACGTTGTTCTTACGTATATCTCTCCATGATGAAATTGTAAAAACTACTGAATACAATGGAAAACAAATGACAGATCATGACATAGTACAAATGGCCGAAACGTTACTTTAAAATCATATCATCCCTATTGGAAAACCCGTTATTAATATCAAATTTATTGAATGAAACAAACTAATTTTTTGCCTTAAATATAATAAAATCGTTAGTTAACTACTTTTCAGTTTTGAGATATTTTCTGAACGATTTGTGACAAATCGCGAAACACTCTAATATACAATTCATTGGAATATACACCCCCTTTGAACATATTAAAAAAACTGCTACTTTTAATACATTTATGTTATACATGGCTGTGTGATACTTTATTGCTATGTTTGTTTTTATTATTACGAGTATTTTTATTTTATTTTTTTTTTTCTTTGTATTGATTTTTAAATATTTGACCCAGAAAACTGGTTGAGTTATCAATAGAGTATTTATTGTTTCTAGGTATACAATTTAAAAGCGAAATGACAAAAACCCAAAAATGTATGGTAACAAAATAGTGTGATTTGGCTATAACCGACCATAAAGATTTAGATTTATTTGCATATTTATACAAAGATATGTATGTGTATGAAACTGCTTAAAGTTCATTAAATGACTGACTAACGGCTGACTTGCCGTGATTCATTTTTTGACGCTGTGGCGACTATATTGGATAATCTTCAGAGTTAAGATAGCAGTTATCGCAAACTTTAGTGAATATTCGAAAATATCCACCAAAAGTTTTGCCAACAATCATAAAATTGTGAGACTAAGTGACTACATTGTTTTTTGTGTATATCACAAAACTTTTGTTTTGTTATATACGTTGCTTCCAAATTTAAAGTGAACCGAATTTATTATTACGTATTATCCCATTCTCGGCAACAACTGTTTATTAAACTAACAGTAGTTCGCCAAAATATGATTTGTTAATTTTCAAAATTATTATAATTTTCTACAAAAATCATTCATTTTTATTTGCATTAAATATTTGGTAAATCATGTGCTAAAAATATGTAAAATTTAGATTCGCCCAAGGTCGTAGTCATACGATTCTCGGCATTATTTAACAAATATTCGCACATGTGAATATTCATCCTGCATTCCACTTTTCTACATTATTTTTTTAAAGCCAGTTTCAAACGCAAATTTTTCGGATAAACATGATAAGGAAACTCGAGTATTGCACGCTGAAAAAAAATCGCTTCTGTAGCATATTGTCCCAAACATATTCTGCTTGAAACATACATATGTTTAAGGTACACTCCAAATATATAATATTTGACATACGCAAACTTTAAATGTTTGGGAGAATGTTGTTCTAAACAAAAGTATGTTTTCATCCAAATATTTGTTTATTTTATATTTATTATATTTCCAAAACAACGACTAATTTGTATTTAAGTATTTTGGCAATATATCAATGCTTAATTTAAATTTTCTCTTTTTCAGAAGTTCAAAGTACAATTTTTTAGAAATTTTATATGTTTGTAAAATCCGATTAAAATTGAAATCATATAATCTCTCGTAACTTCAAATTGCTTTGATGGATTGACAAACAGTGATGAATTGGAATATTTATAAATTAAAACCAGTAAGGAAAGGCTAAAGTCGGGCGGTGCCGACTATATAATACCCTACACCACTCTCGTAATATTGAATAACTCTGATATATAAATTTTGTAATTCATGTATAAATTGTTTACATAAATTTACTTTTGGGACATTTTATACTTAAATAATACCCTGTACCACATTGTGGTGTAGGGTATAAAAAACGATTGGATCTAAAGAGCCAAATCGGATGAAACATATATATGGGAGCTATAGCTAAATCTTAACCGATTTTCTTCCAATTCGGTAGTGTTAGTTCATGGATCAAGAAACTCTACCATTCTAAATTTCAAAACGATTGGATGTAAAAAATAGCTTCTATAGAACTAAAGGGCCAAATCGGACGAAACATATATATGGGAGCTATAGCTAAATCTTAACCGATTTTCTTCAAATTCGGTAGTGTTGGTTCATGGATCAAGAAACTCTACCATTCTAAATTTCAAAACGATTGGATGTAAAATACAGCTTTTATAGGACTAAAGGGCCAAATCGGACGAAACATATATATGGGAGCTATAGCTAAATGTTAACCGATTTTCTTCAAATTCGGCAATGTTGGTTCATGGATCAAGAAACTCTACCGTTCTAAATTTCAAAACGATTGGATGTACAGCTTTTATAGGACTAAATGGCCAAATCGGACGAAACATATATATGGGAGCTATAGCTAAATCTTAACCGATTTTCTTCCAATTCGGTAGTGTTGGTTCATGGATCAAGAAACTCTACCATTCTAAATTTCAAAACGATTGGATGTAAAATACAGCTTTTATAGGACTAAATGACCAAATCGGACGAAACATATATATGGGAGCTATAGCTAAATCTTAACCGATTTTCTTCAAATTCGGTAGTGTTGGTTCATGGATCAAGAAACTCTACCATTCTAAATTTCAAAATGATTGGATGTAAAATACAGCTTCTACAGGACTAAAGAGCAAAATCGGACGAAACATATATATGGGAGCTATAGCTAAATCTTAACCGATTTTCTGCAAATTCGGCAGTGTTGGTTCATGGATCAAGAAACTCTACCATTCTAAATTTCAAAACGATCGGATGTAAAATACAGCTTCTATATGACTAAAGAGCCAAATCGGACGAAACATATATATGGGAGCTATAGCTAAATCTTAACCGATTTTCTTCAAATTCGGTAGTGTTGGTTCATGGGTCAAGAAACTCTACCATTCTAAATTTCAAAATGATTAGATGTAAAATACAGCTTCTGCAGGACTAAAGAGCAAAATCGGACGAAACATATATATGGGAGCTATAGCTAAATCTTAACCGATTTTTTTCAAATTCGGCAATGTTGGTTCATGGATCAAGAAACTCTACCATTCTAAATTTCAAAACGATCGGATGTAAAATACAGCTTCTATAGGACTAAAGGACCAAATCGGACGAAAGATATATATGGGAGCTAATCTAAATCTGAACCGATTTCAACCAAATTCAATAGCGATCTTAACTGCCGCGAAATACTGTAAACTGCAAAATTTCAGAACGATCGGAGTGAAATTGCGACCTGTAGTCGACGAACAACTTTACATGGACAGACGGACGGACGGACAGACATCGTTAAATCGACTCAGCTAGTGATTCTGAGTCGATCGGTATACTTTAAGGTGGGTCTAGCTATAGTATTTTCAGGTGTTACAAACATCTGCCATGAAACAAACTTATAATACCCTGTACCACAGTGTGGTGTAGGGTATAATTAGTTCTGGTGCTTATGACATTTAAACTAAAATTCGAAAAAGTCTACAAAGTTTTAAATATCGTTTTAAATAGAATGTATTTGGAAAACTTTTTAAACAATAACTTTATTTGTGTGTAAACACATATTTTATTTGCGAAAGTCAGTTCGGAAATATATTTTGTTCTAATATATGCTTTCCAAATAAAATATATTGATTTTCAAATCAAATTTGTTTGTTCACAAATATATAATATTTAAAAAATTTGGTTCCACATATATTTTCTTTCAATTCAGACATATCAAAAATGAGGATTTTCCTCCGTGTGGTTTAATATTTAAAAAAACCATAATTTGTTTTGTTTAAGAATGGATTTCCCCAAAATATTGCTGTATGTATTGCTTAAAAAGACACCGGAATACAGTCTCTCAGCGTTATAATAGTACACCTACAACAACACGCTGAACAAAACAAATCGCTTCTGTAGTATATTGTCCCAAACATATGCTGCTTGAAATATAAATATGTTTAGGGTACACTCCAAATATAAAATATTTGAAAACCACAAATATTATATGTTTGGGAGAATGTTGTTCTAAATAAAACTATGTTTCAATACTAATATTTTTTTTATTTGGAACTAATATTTCCGAAACAAATATTAATTAATATTTTTATATTTGTTTTTGTATATTTATTTTTATTTTTTGTTTTTATTTTTTATATTTTGCCATGTTTTTAGTTTTTCAGAACTTAAACTAATCACAAAATTTACCTCTAGGAAGATTATTTCTCTGATTTTCACAAATAATCGCAAAAGTGGAGTTTTTTTTTAATTTCTTGTGTAAAATCATGTTCTGTGTTTTAGACAACTTTTGCACATGGGGAAATCGCAGTTTTTAATATGATTGAATTGACAGAAAATATATTTATTTGGAACGGAGAATTGTAAAAAATTATGAAGAAACAAATTTTATTTGAAAATCATTAAAATTTGTTTGGAGGGCATATCTTTGGCTTAATGCTACACGGAGAAAAAAACAGGAAACAAAATATGTTTGGGATCAAAATTTAAATAAAATATACTTTGGTGCAAATATTTATATTTACATACCGGAAAAAAAGTTTGAATATCTCTCTTATCAATGTTATTTTTTTCGGAGTTATGGTGCAAATTATGTTTAAAAACGGGGAAATATTTAAATCGGCTACAGAATTTGTTTTCCGACATATAGAAAAAAAGTAATTTTTCCCAAATATAATATGTTTCCAGAAAATATACTACAGAAGCGATTTTTTTCTTAGGGTATCTAGTTCCATACACCATTTTTACTATTAGAGAAATACGCATTTAAAGTTTGGAATAAAAATGGGACTGAAAAATTATACACTTTTTATTCTATAGGGTTCTCCACATTGTTTAGATGATTGTCATAGATATATATGTCATTACTTCCACAAATAAGCAAGTTAAAAGAGTTTTGTATGACACTTTGTCCGTATCTAAATTTTTAAAAATTTTTCGAATTTGTAATTCATGGACCACAAAGAGGGACGCTATGGAAGGAGAGTAGTTTACATACATATTTCGATCGAAAGTATTTTTATTTTAGTTTCCCTATCATTAGTTCACAATGAGTCAAGAAGATAATGCGAGTGAAAATGGAGGGATTGAAGAGGAAACTTAAAACTATTTCCAGTATATCAGAGAACGATCGATAGGAAAAAAATTATTGCAGAGCAAGTCGCATACCACTATTATACTACAAAGCTCTTAAAGGAAATGACGTAAGCTTCATTTAAATAAATCAAAAAAAATAGGGGCTTTGGCAAAAATTTCAGAAAAAGTTTTAATTTTGCCAAAAAAAAAATCAGCAGAATGCGATTTTTTTTATTTTTTTGAAGAGATCGGAAAAAGCTATTGAAAACTCTTTGGTAAACATTTTTTAATATAAATATCTTTAATTGATCTCGTTGAAATGTTGTGTCATAACTACTATCCAATATGGCTAAACTTGGAACAACTTTCATCTCGATCGGAAGATATCGCTTTTAATAATGGACTGGAATGGTATCACTTGCCATGAAATCCCCCATATATATATAACGATATAACTTTGTAGGGTTTAAGATCAAAATGTCAATGTGTTTCCTCCTACCCTATGGTGGAGTGTATAAAAACCTTTACGTCTAGTTTATTTCTGGAATGTCAAAGTTTTCTGAAGATTGTAACTAAAGGGTCAATAAAATGTTTCATTTTAATTATTGTAAAGAGGAGGGTTTTCTTTTAATAACACTGGTCACAATTTTTTTGCGGCGCATGGTTTTGCAATCGATTTGAATATAACAGATAATACAGTTCTCAGCCTAAAATGTGGTTTCTTTGAAATGACTCTAATTCTCGCGATAAACCGCGATAAACCGCGATATGCAAAAATAGATAGATTGACCGCATAATATAGCATAACTGAAGAACCATATATCCGAAATGGTTCAGAAGAATCCAAATTATGAAGTCTTCAACATTTTCTCAGACAATTTTTTCATCCGTTCAGTGGTTTCGATGATATCTTGCAAGATATTGTAAAAAAATCAATTTTTTGAGAAAATTTCAATAATTTATAATAAAAAAATACAATTGTATTATTTTTAATAAATTTAAAGTGTGATCGACTATGAATAAAATAAGACCATTCCGAAGAAATGGTCTAAAAACCAATTATACCTCCCCCAGTAATTACAAAAATTAAATAAAAAAAACGTATTTTAGCTTCTACGCTACCGAAAATTCATTGCTATGCATCGATTTCTTCGAAATAATCTAATTTTAAATAAATTAATAAATATAAAAAAATTTCACATTTTTCGATGTTTTTATGACGATTTTATTTAAAAATTATTGGAATTTCTTCATATTATCTAGTAAGATATCTTAATATACAATTCTTTAAAGCTTCCTTGAACAAATTCGGATAAATGGTTCTCGAGTTATGCTTATATATGTGGTTCAACCACTACTTTTTTAAATGTTTATCTTTATTTCGATAGTTTAAAAAAAATGTCAAAACAATTTTAAATTCACAAACATATTTTTTTCATTTTTTAAAAAGATTGAATAAAAAGCTCTCGAAAACACTGTTGGCAAAATCTACAGGGTTGCCCATATTCGACGGACCCATGTTTTTTTTTTGGGCCCATTCCAATCGACGAGGCTTGTCCGCAGGCAGCAATCTTTGCGTCAATTGAATTTTGTACGGGAACAAATGCAAATCAACGCGAATAATCCGTTGTAAAGTGGACCGAGCCATGCCCAACTGCTGAGAACGGCGTTTTTGGGATGTTCTTGGGGACCTCTCAACACTGGCTCGTACGGCAGCGATATTCTCGGCCGATCGCCTTGGTCGACTTTTATCTGGCCTCTTCGGATTAGAAAGAGCCTCACGTGCAGATTTTTACCATGTATTGTTCCATGGTAAAAATCTGCTTGGACTGACGCTTCAAACGCGGTATGTCATTAAGCGATCTGACATCTCTGTCAAAAGTTATGGCGTTGCCAGATAGGTCCGTCGAATATGGGAGACCCTGTAAATGCAATTACCATAATGTCAAAATTGTAAGCCCTCGAACTCGGACGATCCTTAACCGATCTCGTTGACATTTTTTGTCATAACTTCACGCCCAAACATATTCTGCTAGAAACATACATATATATTTTTAGGATACACTCCAATAATATTTGACATACACAAATATTATATATATGTTTGTAAGGATGTAGTTCTAAACAAAACTATTTTCCACCCTAATATTTATAATTTGGAACTGTTATATCCGGGACAAAGATTTATTCTCATTTAGATATTCAGAAAATATATCAATACCTCATTTTTTAAGTTTTTCCGTAATTCATAGTTAATTTTTGTTGAATTTTGTAACTTTTGTAAAAAGAGAGACCATTAATAAGAACATAACATGAAATACATACAAATGTTTGAAACATCAAATTTGCAATTATTCGAATTTGCACTAAAATATTTAAATTTGATAGATTCCCTATAAAAAATAGTAAAACAACATACTTTTATAGACTTTCAATTTTTTTGCTGCGGTTGACATCTCGTTGGAAATGCCCATATATAATATTTGCGTGTGCCAAATATAATATATTATTTATATTTTTATTCACGATTTTTTTTTCATTTAAGCAACAAGAAATTATATCAATGCCTTAATTTTAAGACAAGTATTATGTTTTTCAGTAGTCATTAATTTTTTCGGAAATTTCAAATTTTCTTAGACTTTTTCTAATTGAAATCATATAATCCTGCATAATAATACATTGCGCAAGATGGGTTGACAACAAAATATCACTTGGAATAAATAAAAATTAAAAATTAGTACGTGAAAATAAAAGTTATTGCTACTTATGCCATTTTAAATTATAAGGTATAACCCGAATTTAATTAAAAAATTATTTCGAAAAATCCCCAACTGTTTGAAAATCTTTTTCAAACAAAATATATTTGGAGAAATTCCTAAACACTAATTTTAATTAAATATAAACACATATTTTATTTGAGAAAATTAGTTTGAAAATATATTTTGTTGTAAAATTTTTGCAAATAAAATTTATTTGCTCAATCACCATATCGTCGGTGCGCCGACAAAAACTCCTATGTGTAATTTTTCGAATTTTTTTTTATTGTCGAATTAGAACGTCCTAGCGGTCAACCGACTACTCATCAAAGCATTTTGCGCTATCTTCACCGGTTCCGAAGTTACCAAAAACTCCTATGTGTATCCCTCTATAGCAATGCTCCGACTAAAACTCCTATGTGTTGTAGGCACAGCCTGTCCCAAGGGATAGAAGGTTGGCTTCGATTTACGCCAAAAAAACCGCTAATGAGGTTTTGTTCAGAATCATCCCCTCTATTCGACAATGAATAGATCAAATTGGATCTGCTTCCATTCGCGAGTTATCGCGAAAACAGTACTTTTACTCAGAACAAACTTAATAGCTTTGATTTGTAAAGAAAAACGTGGAAATTTAGAACTGTAACACAATTTCCTTTAAATATAATTATTTGTAAGACGCTTTGTAACGTCCGCGACATTTGCCATGTTTTTATATTGCGAATTTTGTGTAATCAATAAAATCGGATAACACTGCCAAATTTTTCAAAAAATATTATACCGAATTTAATAAGATTAATATATTTGCATTCTATAATCTCTGAGGAATAGATTAATATCAACATTTTCGCGAAAAATATCCCACGACTAAAAAATTTTGTACAAAAAAAAAATTAGTTCGGAATTATTTTACAATATAATGGAAAATAATTCTATTATATCGCGAAGGAACAGTTCTAGGGAAAAGTGGTCAAAGGAAGTTTGGGAGATAAGCGAAAGGCTTACAACTCTTTCTTTAACAAACCACATTTATAGTAATTTGGTAAGGATTTACAGTGTGTTAAAACTTTTGTATGCTTTTCCCTTTATATGAGGCATATTTTGATTTGACACATTGTAAATCCCTACCAAATTATTATATTTTTTTTGTTAAAGAAAGACTTGTAGTCGGTTTTAATATCTCCCAAACTTTCTTAGACCACTTTTTCCTAGGACTGACCGTTCGCGTAATAATAGCATTATATAGTTAATTTATTCTGAACTTAAATGTTTTTTGTTTGAAATGTATCGTCGCAGGATGTTCATGGCGGAAATGCTAGTGCCAATCTATCCCTCAGAAATCATAGAATGTAAATATATCAATTTTAAAAAATTCACAATAATATTTTTGTAAAAATTTAGCGGTGTAAGTCGAATTTTTTGGATTACAAAAATGTTGTTACAGCATAATATATAACAAATATCGCGGACATTACAAAGCGTCTTACAAATGTTCATATTTATGGGAAATTATGTTATAGTTTAAATTTCCGCGATTCAATATAATTAAGTTCGGTTTTTTGGTTAAAAATTGTTTTTATCGCGATAACTCGCGAAAGGAAGCAGATCAGATTTTGATTTCTTTTTATCTGAGTAGAGGGGATGATTCTTTACAAAACCTCATTAGCCGTTTTTAGCCACAATCCAGGCCAACTTTCGTTTGCTTGAGGTACGCTGTGAACATTCAAATATCAAAACTCCTATGTGTAATTTTTTTGTTTTATAAATATTTAAAATGCTCCAAGCAAAACATCTTATGTGTCGATTTTCATGAAAACCATTTACCACGTCATTGGCTTTTCACAAATACGATTTTTGATATAATATATTGGTGGTAAATAATTAAAAGAAAAATTCAAAAATCTGAGATATTAAAAATATCGCGATTTGACGAAATAGCAACGTTTTTTGTCTCTCCTGAAAACTAGTAAAAAAACAAATAGGAGTTTTCGTCGGCGCACCGACGATATATAACTCCTATAGAGAGTTATATCCGGTGGGAGCAGACTTATGACGCTGAGTATATTTCGTGATTTATATATTTATTACATTCCACTGATATTTTAGTTTTGAAGTCATTTCTCTTAAAATTAAGACGACTTCAAACTTCAATTTTATTTTTTGCAGTACAGCTTATTATATTTACTTATTTAAGGGTAACATTTTTTGCCTTGGCCCACTGTACATAGATTTTTGTCTTAAAACAAAGTGCCCCTAACTGAAATTTGTAAAATTTTTTTTTCGTTTATTGTCGTCATATCTATACGGACAGTTTAATCGTGTTTTCTGGTTTAGAGAGTTTTGTATACGTGAGAACATACATACACATGTATGTATGGGAGAGTTCGAGTGCGAGTGCAAAGCTTATCTATGCTAATGTTTATTAGGCCTTTTTTGAGAAAAAAAACCATACCTTAGTGATTACAGGTGTGGGGCGGGGGATTATGACGTACTATTACCGTAGAAAAAACAAAACAAACAAATGAGAATCGAAAGAGACGAGTTGAAAACTTACCTCTTTTTTTGTCATCTATGTATGTTTATAAAAGTTTAGATAACAAAGGGCTGCAGACAGATGACGGGACGGGATGGATTGATGTAACTGCGAGTGAGTGATCTGTAGTAACTTTGTTTCAGTTGTTTTCAAGTTGTTGTTGCTGTTGGCCTTGTTGTTGTAACAATGACTTTGAAAAATAAAATAGTTTTTGTTTTGTGTCTTAATTTCTAGCGAATTAACAAAATTATGGGTTATGGGAAACAGACGGAGCGATTGTTAACCAAAAAAACTCTAACTCTAAAATTTTGTGACACGGCGACACTGATTTCTTTTGTTTTATTTGTTTATGTTAATTTACGCTAATATTATATCATTTCCATAGTTTTCTAACACTCCTCAGACAAAAAAAAATGCTTTAGAGCGCTTCTCCTCCTCCTCCACCAGTCAATCGATAGTCTTAATTAACTATTTCTCTTCCTCTGACATTCATTTTGTATTGTTTGTCACCCGTGTTTTTGGGGGGTGTTTGCTTTGCGCACTGCTCCTCTTAATTTAATAACTTTTATGATCCATTAATTGTGACAGCTTTTCCAAATACCAAAGCAGGTCTGTTTTTCAAAACTAAACAGTGTTTTTTTTTTAAATTTCCAAATATTCTCCTCGAAATCAATCAATAAACACTAGGCGTCACTAACTTGTTTCTTCTTTTTTTTGCTCACACGTTTTTTGTTATTATTATTTAATTAAACAAAACAAACCGAAAAGACAAAAACAAAACGAAAATTTAACCGAGTACACGTACAACGTTTAACAACAGAAAAATCGTAAAGAAAAAAGCACTCATTGTTTACTAGAGGTTTTTGTGTTGCGTTTTTTTGTTTTTGTTGTTCTTCCTTCACATTGCCCCATTCCATTACCTTCGTTTCAATGACGGGCGCCCACACTTTTTTTATTATAATAAGTTGACAGTAGAAAAAGTATTTGTTGGATACTTTTTTCTGTTCTAGTTTAAATAACAAAACAATTTAATATGGAAATTCAACTATTTTTCCAATTGTTTATATTTTTAATTTACACTGCTGCTAAGGTATTTCCAATATTTATTTCTATTTACTAAATAGCTATGCATATATTATGTATTTATTTTGAGGCAAAAAATAGCTGTGCATAATATTTCATTTAAATTCGTGTATTATACTATTTATTATTGGATATATCTTATATCTTTTCACGCTACTAGCTAACCGACCGAGAAACATCAAACATCGAACCGTCTCCGTAACGATAAATTTGCGGACTGAATTGGCTGCAAGAAAAACTAAAGCAACGCAACCCCACAACCCGTCGAAATTTAGTAATTATTTGTTTTGTTTTGTTCGCTCGTGCGTTCGTGTTTGAAGCTCCCCAAATCAGCTGTTTTCAATCGAACCCCGAACGCCAAACAGCGGAGCTCATTTACAACAGTACGACATACTAATACGCATGTATGATGACCAAGAAACCTATGTATGTTGTTAACATAATAGTTTAACAGTACAGACCATTTGCCACATGCTTCTAGCCATGTACATAAACCAAATGGCTAGAAATAAAAAAGTGTTATACTCGAAGAACATACTTTAGTACAATAAGCTATACTGTAAAAAGTACATGGTAGTTGTATAAAACACTTTTATATTTTTTTTTGTTTACATCGAATTAAAACATATGCTATCAGTATTAGCCGTGTTTTCTTTACATAATGAAATCTGGAAAATATCTCAAAATGTCTTTAAAAAATGTAGGCTCTTTTGAAAGGTTGTTACTCAATCTTTTCAAGTACATATAACGGGTTTTCCAATGATATGATTTTGAAGTGACGTTTCGGCCATTTGTAATATGTCATGATCTGTCATTTGTTTTTCATTGTTTTCAGTAGTATTTCCAATTTCATCATGGAGAGTTATACGCAAGAATAACGTTTACAAATTATTCAGTTTTATTATCAAAATAATCGTTCTCCAATTGCAACTTTTCGTGCGCTAAGTCCATTTTTTTTAAATCCAAAAAAATACTTTCCATTCGACCTACGACCTTAACACCCAATATTTTAGCTCTCGTTAAGAGCTATCCTTTTGCCATTGACCGATTGTGGCTACGTGCCACACAGCAAATGAAACAATTGAATTGTTGCGAGTAAAGTTTGGAGATTCGATTATTTCAAGAAATTGTGATATTGAATGGCTTCCAAGAAGTTGTGATTTAACTCCATTAGACTATTTCTTGTGGGGTTATTTGAAGTCATTGGTCTTTCGAAATAAACCAGACTCTCTTCAAACTTTACAAGTCAATATTGAACGTGCCATTCATGACATACGACTTGATTTAGTGGAAAAAGCGTTCGAAAATTGGGTTCGTCGAATTCGTTCCTGCAGAAAAAGTCGTGGAGGCCATTTGAACCACGTTTTATTTAGAACTTAATTGTAAAGGGTTTTCCAACAAGAGGTGTTATTTTGGTATTCCAAGAAAAATTCAATTTTTTGAGATAAATGATCGGACGTTTATTTCACAATAAAGAAGAAAGTATGCCGTTAATAATGAAAAACAACATCAGCCAAATAGCCACCACGACCACGCTTACAGGACCATATCCTTTTCATGAAATTTTCCATAATCAAATCGCCAAGTGGCTACCCTATGTCCTCGATCCAACCTCATTTTCGAAAAAGTAAGGTCCAATGACCCCGCCGGACCATAAACCGCACCAAACAGTCACACGTTGAGGATGGAGAGGCTTCTCCACAATAACTCTTGGGTTTTCCGAGCCCCAGATGCAACAATTTTGCTCGTTGACGTAGCCACCGAGGTGGAAATGGGCCTCATGCGAACTGTGACTGCAAGATTTTCACCATTCTTGTAGTGAATTTTAATGATTTCAATGCGTTGTTGAATCGTGTATCGTTCCATTTTTATTAATGGCGTAGTTTCTACTTGTCAAATGTCAAAGAATAAAAGCTTCAAAGGTGACAGCTACCAAAATAACACCTCTTGTTGGATAACCCTTTATCGATTGTACTTCACATTAAATAAAAACTTTTGAATTTCCTTAACAATAAGTGTGTTATTTCATAGAAATCATATCACTCTTATGAGTAGTGCAGTTTAGTTTAAAGTTTTTAAATACAATTCTAAATATGTTACTTTATTTTTCATCCTGCACATAAATGACACCAACACAAAATTCCAAAAAAAAACATAGTTATGTAGCACCATTTTTTCTAAGCGTTCGTTCTTAAAAAAAGTTAAAACAAGTCAAATTTTTTTCTTTATAATATTTAATTCGCGAAATCGAAAACTTCAATAAAAAAATCTAAAATGTATTATATGAGGCATTCCATGCCAACCGAACGGACAAAATTCGATCAGGCCTCGCATGTACTACAAATTTTAAAAAAAATATTCCCCATTTGTAGCTGTTTAACATGCATGTTCTTAAACTTAAAATGTTAGTTATCGAGATATTGACATTTAAACGTTTTCACAAATGGCAGAATTTCAATATATGTGTGTATACTCAATTACTTGTATAGATTGATTTAGGAGCCGATTTTTTGACAAGTAGAAAACATTAACAAATTCAAGCACGGTCGACACGATTTTTCTGTCTGACTTCTAAGTGTCGAATTTTGAATTCTTTTTTGGTACTACTAAAGCGAAAAATTATTTTTTTGGTCATAGTATTTTTTTTAGAAATTAGAGCAAATTTTCGAATTTCAAGAGAAGTGACTTGTTTCCTCGCTACATCTTTTTAAATTATGCATCGGTTTTCTTCGGCATGGTGTTATTTTAGTCATGACCGATCAGAAATTATCGTAAATCATAAAATCAATTGTGCGTTATTATATGTTTTTATCCCCTCAACTTAGAGAAATCCGTTTTGGATCATTTTAAGTCATTTGAGCTATTTCCGTCCGTCCGTCCGTCTGTCTGTCTGTCTGTCTGCTGTCTGGTGCGCTCGATAACTCTCGAAAGGATTAACCAATTGACTTAAAATTTTGTATCCGATAATATTTTGCTCTATCTCCGGCTAAGTTCGAAGATGGGCCATATTGGTCCACTCCTGCTAGTACCTCCCCCACAAAGGGTTAACATTTAGTGAAATATTGATTCATTAATAACTGCTATATTGATTACTCGAATCTGCCCAAATTTTGCACCAAAAGTTAACAGTTTATAACTTTAATACCAGCGCATAAAAATACTTGAAATGTTGTACAGTGTAATGTTTTACTGGTACTTAAAATTTTGTACAGTGTAGTGCTTTTATAGTTCCTGCAGTTCACGGAAAAAGGGGCGTCGTTGACACGCCCCTTTTGGTAGGTCCCATACAAATTGACTAATTTGCACCTAATGTTAACAGCTTATAACTGTAAAACCAGCACGTACCTTAAAGTTATTAAATGAAATTTAAATTGATAATATTTTAATTAAAACAAAAAAATAAATAAATTTGGGAATGTTTTTGAGACTCAATGTGAGGGGATTCTTAAGTCGGTTTACCCGACTGAACTTTCTTACTTGTTTGAGAAAATTTTAATAATATTTATATAAAAACATCGAAAAATACACGGTTATAGATACATAAAATAATGACTCTATTTTTCGGATTGGTCTTATTTTATTTATAACCTATCACACTTTACGATAAAATAAAAAAATGAAGATTTTATTTTAAAAATGTTAAATTTTTCTAAAAAAATAGGATTTTTTCACAATATATGGCAAGATAACGGAAACAGCTGAACGGGTAAAAAATATATTAGAAGAAAATGGAGGCTACTTAATTTTGATCATTTGCCTAACGGTGAACCAATTCGATTAAGTGGTTCTTGATTTATGCTAAAATATATGGTTCAAACTCTCTATTTTATATTACACAGTACAACATTTTTCAGTTCATTGATTTGGGAATCAATTCTAAGAATTGGACGTGAAAGTAGCACCAAAAATGAGAAATTCTGCAACATTCGTTTATTCAGTTTGGCTCAATTAATAATTTAATGGTCATACGAATTTCTTTGCTCAAAGTAGATTTTTAGCACTCTTTCTATATTTATTCTTGGTATGCCGTACGTAATATCTCTTTTGAGAAAAGAAAATGCGGAACAAACGTACCCCAAAAAAGTGCATCCAGTGTCTTAAACATCGCAAAAATGCCCACATAGTCATAAAATGTCTGTTAGAAAAATAGTGAAATAATTTGTTCTACAATATCAAAAACTTTGGCGATTGTTTTTTCTGGTAAAACTGAGAGAACGTATTTGGTATCCTCCGTGACATTATTTGATTGTCTAAACATACTCTCCACCCGCATGAACTATCTACGAGTAAAATTCGTCCAGAAAGGGGGAAGCTTCAGCGCTGTAAAGATTCAGTTCAAATGCTTAGAAAATATGGTATTTATGGCTTAACTACATATATTTTGGAGCTACGTTGTAAGGGCCAGACTTCTTCCATATCTTTTCAGTACCAGTGCTACCTTTAATACCGGCCGTGCTCAGGGGTTGGGGTGGATTTTGTTCCTTGGAGATACTTTATAGCCCAATGCAGAAACCAAAACATAGATAGCTTAAACCATGATAACTAATAATACGATAGGAAAAATGGAACAGATGTACGACTATGTGAAGAGGATAAAGCTGGTGTTCCCTCTTCAATCTATACCCGCCCTACCATTGTTATGCATATTTTTTAAGATTTTTGACTGCGTAACCCAAAATCGTTTATGCTAACATTGTGCCAAGTTGTTCGTGGAATAAAATTCAGATCTTAGTCCATATTGAAATTACATTTTAGGTTAAAGTTAGTTATAAAAGACTTACCAACTAATATCCAATGTTAACCGCAGCCCTGATGTTGTATCTGGATAAAAATGAATAAAATGTCCACTCAATATGTTGACGGATTCGTGTTCGAAGTACTTAATTAATTGTAAGTGAGTTTGAGTTGCATGTGAGAATATAACAACTAACGTGGTCTCCTAGATGACCAATGCAATAAAACTATGGTTATTGTTTCTAACATATTCCGATATGAACATTATCTTTTGATTCTGAAGGTGTTGAACTCCAAAGGAGCCAATGACGAAGAAAGTAATAGCGGTTTATATCTATGGATACAGCTAAATTTTCATTTAGGTATGTGTATCATATGTGTATGTGTCTCAAGAAGCCAGTTGATGCTTGCAAAAATTAAAGCTAAGGATAGTTTTCGATTCTCTTATTGCGACACAAGATATATTTATGATAATCCATTACTTCTTATTGTTCCAAAATCAGACATCGCCATTTATAAACGCAAATGCTTTATGGTCCTTAGCGATATTTAAAATAGAATATATGCGGGAGATCAGTGAGAGCAAAAATCTCACTACCTAATTAAAATATTAGGAAAAATGATACATATCCAACGATAGTTTAAACACATAATAAGATAACAATCATCTTTCATTAATTTGAAATCGTCTTTATAAAAATTCCAAACTTTTTCTTATGAACAAATGTTTATGACTTTCCTTGCAAACAAATTTTCGAGAATGAAAATAAAATCCATTTTCATGAAAATGTGTATTGAAAACTATTGTTATATTCTACTAAGCCTACCTAAAATATTATATCAGAGAAATCCAGCAAAAAGCAAGAGTGATAGTGTTCTGCAAATCAGACACCATTCCTCACAACCTCTATAGGTTGGCTATAACAAAATATGAACCGATTTGTAACATTTTTGCTGTGATGAATTCTTCTCACAATAAAATACAAACTGCAAAGTTTCTGCTAAATTGCTTTAAAAATGTGGTATATATGGCCCAAAAGCAGTATTTTGGAGCGACCTCTAAAGAGGCGCTATATCAAAACTTTGACCGATATGGCCCATTTGCAATCCCAAACAACCTGCAACTATAAGAAATATAGCACAGGCTGACATAGCTAAATCGTCTTAAAATTTTACGACGATTAAGATTTTTATACTTTATATGGTCTCAGATCAATATCACTAGCCAACAGTCGTTTTGTTATTTGGTTCTAGCATAGTTTTTCTCATTGATTTTGACCTAGTGAACACGAAAATGAGTTTTAAAAATTTTTCTGTCGATTGGTTTTCGAGATACAAATTTTTGAACTTTTTTTTTAAATTTTTGGAGGTACACTTACAATTTTGAGCATATCTTTCGTCTTCTTTGACGTATTTGATCCTACTACTACTCAAATTAAAGCAAATTGAGCCGTCTACAACTCATTCTCAGAAAATTTTCAAAACGGGTGAGTAGTTTTGATGTTGGCGGCTTAAAAAGGTTAAAAAACTGCGTTTTTTTAGTAAAAATGTGGCAGAAAAATTCATATAAAAATTCATATAAAAATTCATATAAAATATAAAACGCGATGCTAACAGCGATTTTGGTTTTTTTACGTATAGCTGGCATTTTTCCAAAGAAAATAAGCACTTACTTAACAAAATCTGACAACAAATGGCGGACTTATAATTTTTTTGGTATAAGACCGAAATTCCGCTATTTCACGATATTTTGATTTTCATTATTTGCACAGCTAACCTACTAGGAGGGATCGAAAAAGCAAGTTTTTTATAATCCTTTTGGAATAGAACGGAACAGTTGCTCCTATACATAAGTTACTTCTGTTCAAAATTTCACCACCCTGGGTTAATGTCTTCTGTTCTGGCAAGGGACGTGAAATTTCAAAAATTTAGTGAAATCAGCAATTTTTTTTTTGGAAATTTTTTTCAAATTTCACAGCACTTTGCAGTTTTGATAAAATTTTTAAATTAATATTAATAACACAAATATTTCATAATTGTAAAAAACCTATTTACAATACCGTAGGGACGTTTCGTCGAAAATGGTATAATGAAAATGCAGAACATAGAAACACAGGTGCATTTTACGATACGAATTTTGGCAAACCCACTTTACATGTACAAAATTGTTTGGAAAAAACGTTTAAGTAATTTTTATGATTCTCAGAATTAAAAAAATAAGTAATACACAAATAGTTATTTAATTTTTATGATTGTGGTTGCAGAGTAATATACGCTTCTGAATGTGCGTGGACGCTCTTCGTGTTCCTTTATGACTGCTACTCCGTTCACAGTCAATTAAAGGGAAAAAAGGGAATTACACTTTTTTATTGATGTGTTTTCCCGATGGCTACCTGTATCGGATTTTTTTACAGAAATTCCCCCACATTTGTGAGTGGTCATTGTTTGGAAACTTTTCCACAATTTGAAACGCACACTTGCTGAATCAGGTATATAGCCACCCTTAAAAGATGCGCCCATTCATAAGTACCTGTCAGTAAAATATTGTAACATACTTAGTATTTATAGGTGTTCATTTATCGTTTTTTGTCATTCAACAAGTGTCTACGAACGCGAGTAGTACGAGTAAAAAGTGAAACA
This sequence comes from Eudasyphora cyanicolor, assembly GCA_963930755.1. NCBI lineage: Eukaryota > Metazoa > Arthropoda > Insecta > Diptera > Muscidae > Eudasyphora > Eudasyphora cyanicolor. Next base: position 336,332,935 of record OZ005734.1, read on the forward strand.
AATTGAATTTAAGTGCATATAATACCTACCCAACAAGTAAGACAATGAGTAAAAGACTACCTGTGTTCGAGTGTTTGAACAATCCAGACAATTTCTGCAATGTTTGTGGCGAGTTTATAAAGAATAATCACGCACACACGTTTACTCCAGCAGTGCAATTGCACTATTTGAATTATTTTGGTATTTCACCAAATATCACAGAACCATGGACACCTATGTCGCTATGTGATCTTTGCTATATAATCCTAACTAAGTGGGCAGCTGGCGGAAGGTAAGAATTTTTATTTAAACACATTAAGCAAAGCAAATATAGTAATTTATTTTAATTTTAGGCGCCATATGAAATTCGATACACCAATGATGTGGAAAAAGCCGCTATGCCATTCCACAGACTGTTATTTTTGCCTCACCACAAACAGTGGGGTAGGGAGATTTTTAAAATGGAACTACGCTCAAGTGGGATCGTTTGCACTTCCAGTACCACATTCGAATGATGTACCATATCCAGTGTGCCCTGGTGCATCTCTTCAAAAAGCAGAATCGTCAGATCAAGAGTCCGAGTCAAGTGCAAGCGAATTTGGGGCGTGCAGAAAGCGAAAATAACTGTCACAGGCCGAACTAAACGATTGGGTGCGCGATTTTGGTCTCACTAAGGAGAAATCCGAACTTTTTGCGTCTCGGATGGTACAGTGTGGATTTGCGGATTCAGAAGTGAAAGTAACAGCGTACAGGAAGCGTCACCAGCAGTATGCAAAATTTTATACAAAGAAAGACGAAATATGTTTTTGCTGCGACATTTCCGGCTTGTTCCAAGAGCTTCACCAAATTCACAACCCCAATGAATGGAGGTTGTTTATTGACAGCAACAAAGAGAGCTTGAAGGCAGTTCTCTTACATAATGGGAATGAAAAGCCATCTCTTCCTATTGCTCATGCGGTTCATTCAAAGGAGAACTATGAAACTATGAACATTTTGCTGAAATGCATAGAGTATAGCAAATATAGTTGGAAAATATGCGCCGACCTCAAAGTTGTGGCCATTCTGTGTGGACTCCAAGGAGGCTATACGCGACGTTGCTGTTTTCTGTGCCTTTGGAATAGCCGCGCTGATGATCAGCATTATATTAAAAAAAATGGCCGGAACGAACGAAACCTGTAGTTGGAGAAGCGAATGTTCAGCGCAAACCACTAATAGAGAACCGTGAAAATATAATACTTCCGCCGCTGCACATAAAATTGGGTTTGATACAAAATTTTGCCAAAAAATTGGACAAAGAAGGTGAAGCTTTTGCCTATTTACGGTCAATTTTCCCTTACCTTTCGCTGGCAAAAATTAAAGAAGGAGTCTTCGCAGGACCCGAGATAAAAAAAATGTTGAAAGATGAAACATTCCCGAAGCTGTTATCACCCATCGAAGCCGCAGCATGGAATTCCTTCAGGCTTGTTGTGGAAAACTTTTTAGGAAACAACAAAAGCGATAATTATAAGGACATAGTTGAGGATCTGGTAAAGAACTATGAAGCAATGGGTAGGTTTTTTTTGAAACAAATGTTAATTTAAATAGCGTTTTAATTCTCGTTTTTTTTTTCATTTTTGGGTAGGAGTGCACATGTCACTTAAAATACACTTTCTGCATTCTCATTTGGATTTTTTCCCTGAGAATTTAGGAGACGTGAGCGACGAACACCCCGAGCGCTTTCATCAGGAATTGAAGGCTATGGAACGACGCTATCAGGGCATCTATGACACGGCTATGATGGGTAACTACATTTGGACCCTAATACGTGAGACCAATTGCAGCGAATACAAAAAACAAAGAAGAAGTCAGCTGTTTTTCCACATGGCATAAAATGTACAGTTATATCTTTGTTTCTACTCATTTTTTGGGGCGTTGATTTGGTTAATTTCGTTAGTTTAGCTAACCTGGCACATCCATTTCTAATTGTGCCATACATTGAGTATGTAGTGCTCTAAATAAATTAAAAAATAATATACTAAGACTAATTTGTTTATTTTAAATTAAGTTCAAATGTATTTATTCGTTTGCGTTGGGTAGGTAAGCTGTGCAAATAATGAAAATCAAAATATTGTGAAATAGCGGAATTTCGGTCTTTTACCAAAAATATTATAAGTCCGCCATTTGTTATCAGATTTTGTTAAGTAAGTGCTTATTTTCTTTGGAAAAATGCCAGCTATACGTAAAAAAACCAAAATCGCTGTTAGCATCGCGTTTTATATTTTATATGAATTTTTATATGAATTTTTCTGCCACATTTTTACTAAAAAACGCAGTTTTTTAACTTTTTAAGCCGCCAACATCAAAACTACTCACCCGTTTTGAAAATTTTCTGAGAATGAGTTGTAGACGGCTCAATTTGCTTTAATTTGAGTAGTAGTAGGATCAAATACGTCAAAGAAGACGAAAGATATGCTCAAAATTGTAAGTGTACCTCCAAAAATTTAAAAAAAAAGTTCAAAAATTTGTATCTCGAAAACCAATCGACAGAAAAATTTTTAAAACTAATTTTCGTGTTTAGTAGGTCAAAATCAATGAGAAAAAGTATGCTAGAAACAAATAACAGAGAAAATTTTGTTATTTGTTACCTAGTGTATTTAGAGGTGTTACAAATGGAGTGAACAAATATATATACCCCCCATCCCATGGTGGAGGGTATAAAAATGATTGAATGTGAAATACAGCTTCTAGAGCGTACAAATCTAAATTTATATCTGGGGGCAATATCGACCTGACCGATTTTCAAAAATTCCAATAGGTTTCCTCCCTTGTGTCTTATTGTCAAATGATATCGTAGTGAAATTTCAACCTGTACTTAACGAACAACTTAAGATTGACCGACGGACAGCTAGTGATTCTGAGTAGAACGGAATATCTTAGGGTGTGTCTAGCTGTGGTATTTTTTACAAATCTGCCAAAAAAACAAATGTATAACCTTCTGTACCATAGTGTTGTGTAGGGTATAATAACGATTAAACTGGTTGTCATATTAGTATCTCCTGTACCATAGTGTGGTGCAGGGTATAATAACTAAAGAAACAAGTAAGAAAGTTGCAGTCGGGTAAACCGACTAAGGTATACCCTCACTTTGTGAGTAATGTAATATATAACATTACACCAATAAATCTGTCAATTTGTGTGGGAGGTACCAGAAGGGGTTTTCCAAATACACATATCTTTCGGTAAACAGTACATTCTTAAATACATTGCATTGTGCTGGACTATAAGCGTTTGTGTGCACTGGTATATTAAAGTTACGAGCTATGTAATTTTGGTATGATTTGGTCATTTTGTGTGGGAGGTACAAAAAGGGGCGGGGTGATAACGCCCACTTTTTACACTGTACAAAATTTCAAGTATTTGTATGCACTGGTATTAAAGTTACAAGCCGTTTACTTTGGTACGAAACGGGCCATTTGTGTGGGCGGTACCAAAAGGGGCTGTACAATGATGCCCATTTTTTACCGGACTATAGGCGCTACAAAAACATTATACTGTAGAAAATTTCAAGCATTTTTATGCACTTGTATTAAAGTTAAAAGCAGTTAAATTTTGATGCAAAATGGTCCATTTGTGTGGGAGGTACCAAAAGGGGCATGCCAACTTCACCCATTTTTCTCGTGTTAATAGCGACTAATATACTAATATTATGTGCAGAATTTCAAAAGATTCGAATAAGTAGTATAGAAGTTATTAAAGAATCAATATTTCACTAAATTTTAACCCTTTGTGTGGGAGGTACCAGAAGGAGTAGACCAATATGGCCCATCTTCGAACTCATCCGGAGATAGATCAAAATATTACCACATACCAAATTTGAAGTCAATCGGTTACTCCTTTCGAGAGTTATCGTGCGCACCAGCCAGCAGACACACAGACAGACGGACGGACATTGCTCATTCGACTTAAAATGACCCAAAACGGATTTCCTCCGAACATACTTAGGGTCTTAGATCACTCCTTCGATGTGTTACACTTTTTTCCGTAGCAAATGATATATACCCTCGTCACACTAAAGTGAGGGTATAATTAACTAATTTATTAAAGAAATTCAAAAGGTCCTAATAGCATATTATTTCTTTTTTCATAGTTCAAAATTTCTACTTTAGGAAATTTTCAAAAATAATTTATCCATCATGTTTGTGGGAATTTATACATGCATCATTATGTTTAGGTATTATCCTGAAAAGCACGTTTTTCTAATGACAACAATTTTCATGTTATTCAGATTTTTGTTTCTCCTGTAATATTTACTCTCGTTTCTGATGACGATATAAATAAATATAGCTCATTCTGCGCCACCCTGTATATGGGATGAGCAAATACATGTTCGATACATTGGTTTTGTTGAAAATCCGATTCCTTACCAAAATGTCGTTTTATTTTCGGTTCGTTTCTGTTTTTCCTGTATCTGACTAGCTTTGTTATTTGCTCTCTCTACTTCGAACTACATATATCGGTCCCGCTGAAATTATATTCAGGATTTTCCGGACAGCAATATTAATTCCCCCAAAGCTATCAGCAGCGGGTGATGATACACAAGTTCCATGCAATCCATTAAAACAAATGCTTTATTTATAAAAAAAAATCGCAATAGGTGTAACATTTATTTGAAATTAAATGGAAATATGGTGTACAATATTTTAACTCATATACAATATTTAACCAGTAAGGAAAGGCTAAAGTCGGGCGGTGCCGACTATATAATACCCTACACCACTCTCGTAATATTGAATAACTCTGATATATAAATTTTGTAATTCATGTATAAATTGTTTACATAAATTTACTTTTAGGACATTTTATACTTAAATAATACCCTGTACCACAGTGTGGTGTAGGGTATAAAAACGATTGGATCTAAAGAGCCAAATCTGATGAAACATATATATGGGAGCTATAGCTAAATCTTAACCGATTTTCTTCAAATTCGGTAGTGTTGGTTCATGGATCAAGAAACTCTACCATTCTAAATTTCAACACGATTGGATGTAAAATACAGCTTTTATAGGACTAAAGGGCCAAATCGGACGAAACATATATATGGGAGCTATAGCTAAATCTTAACCGATTTTCTTCAAATTCGGCAATGTTGGTTCATGGATCAAGAAACTCTATCATTCTAAATTTCAAAACGATCGGATGTAAAATACAGCTTCTATAGGACTAAAGGACCAAATCGGACGAAAGATATATATGGGAGCTATATCTAAATCTTAACCGATTTTCTTCAAATTCGGTAATGTTGGTTCATGGATCAGGAAACTCTATCATTCTAAATTTCAAAACGATCGGATGTAAAATACAGCTTCTATAGGACTAAAGGGCCAAATCGGACGAAAGATATATATGGGAGCTATATCTAAATCTGAACCGATTTCAACCAAATTCAATAGCGATCTTAACAGCCGCGAAATACTCTAAACTGCAAAATTTCAGAACGATCGGAGTGAAATTGCGACCTGTAGTCGACGAACAACTTTACATGGACAGACGGACGGACAGACATCGTTAAATCGACTCAGCTAGTGATTCTGAGTCGATCGGTATACTTTAAGGTGGGTCTAGCTGTGTTATTTTAAGGTGTTACAAACATCTGCCGTGAAACAAACTTATAATACCCTGTACCACAGTGTGGTGTAGGGTATAAAAAGCAGAATTCAGAATGAATAATTTCGATGGAAATACATAATTATTTGTCCATTGACATGAAAAGCAAGCACTTATAAACAGCCAAATACGATATTCAAATTATGACACAGGTTTACTCAACTGAAATTTTCTTACTTGTTTTCTGGATAATTGAACGAAATAATTGACCAAGTCGGAAATAGATCCGTTCTCTAGTGGGTAATCGTGAGTATGCTATTAACAGTGAGCTGCACGTGACTGTTAATAAATAACATTGCAACTGTGAAACTTTCTGGGCAGCACTGTCAGCATAAAGCAAAAACTGCTAACTGGATGTTTTGGCGGCTCACGTTCGTCCTAACAGAGACAATGCGACAAATTCCAGACCTCTAAAATATAACCAACAGCCTTTGGAGTAGAAAATGTTGAAAACATAATGTTACCAGAATTAGTGACATCATCTTGAAAGTGACATTACATATAATGTACATACATACATACACACTTAAGAAGTCGTATGCAAAATAATTGAGTAACTAGGATAAGAAATCAAATAAATTTGAGTATTGCCATGTTAGTTCAAATGATTTTAAGCTGCTTTGTTTATGATTTACTTCATATAGTTCACATAAAAAATAAATCGTAAGTAATGATAATTTATGATACGAGTACGTACAATATGCAGATTACAATGTTAAAGTGGGTCGATTTAGGAAAATACCAATAAGAAAATACTACAGTGGGGAGCAAAAATTACGGGACGACTAAAAGACTCTTCTCAAATATTTTTGATATTACATGACTATAACTTAGGTACGAGTATACTCGTATGTATGTTTATAAACAGCTGTCGGCGCACAGTGGTAGGAATTAAAAACGCGAAATAATTGGGTCGTATATTAACCAGACAACCGTTTGCGACAAACCTCTACATGCCTGTAGAAGAGGTATTAGGGAAGGCAAGTTTTAAATTTGGTCTGGAGCAACAGGGCCTCAAAGTTTGCCACCTCGGGTGAACAAAATGTGTAAACGCATGTAAAGTTCGCCTCGTATAGTTACCGAGATATCAGTTATTGAAAATTTAATTTTTATTTTTTTCGTAGTATTTTGTGAATATCGGAGCTGAATAAACACCGACTTCTTTCACATCATGTTGTAATTTTGGGAAGCGTTGCAACGCTATTAATAAAAAATGTTTACATATACTCGTACATTTTTCGAAAACCTTCTCCAGGAATTACTTTGTTTTTATAATTTCATCCACATCTCTAAAATACTACATATACCTTTTCGCAATAAAATACAAAAAATTACCTATTTTTTGAAAATATAAATTGGCATATCAATTAACCTTGACATAGTTCGAAAATTGTATTATCAATTCAGTTGATGTGAGAGAAATCGGTTTATATTCTGCAGAAATATTGACAAAATGCTGCGAAAGCGCTAGTAAAAATATAAAAAAAATATTTTCAAATGCAGACTGAAATGTAATATTGTCTTAAAATATTTAAAAATTAATATATGTACTAAAGGGTTTTCCAACAAGAGGTGTTATTTTGGTATTCAAAGAAAAATGTCATTTTTTGAGATAAATGATCGGATGTTTTTTTTTTTCATAATAAGGAAGGTACGCCGTTAATAATGAAAAATAACATCAGCCAAATGGCCACCACGACCACGCTTACAGGACCATATCCTTTTCATGAAATTTTCCATAACCAAATCGCAAAGTGGCTGCCCTATGTCCTCGATAGCCTCACGAATTCTATATATGAGGTCTTGAATCGACGCTGGGCTGTTGGCGTACACCTTATCTTTCACGTGGCCTCAAAAGATAAAGTCGCAAGGTGTTAAATCACAATATCTCGGTGGCCAATTGTGATCAACTCTTCGAGAGATAACACGGTCCGGAAACTTTTCCCGTAAGAGAGCAATGGTTTCGTTGCTTGTGTGGCACGTAGCGCCGTCTTGTTGAAAGTAAACGTCGTCCAGATCAATACCATCCAACTCTGACCATAAAAAATCATTAATCATCTCTCGATAGCGCAATCCATTCACCGTAACTGTTGATCCAATCTCATTTTCGAAAAAGTAAGGTCCAATGACCCCGCCGGACCATAAACCGCACCAAACAGTCACACGTTGAGGATGGAGAGGCTTCTCAACAATAACTCTTGGGTTTTCCGAGCCCCAGATGCGACAATTTAGCTTGTTGACGTAGCCACCGAGGTGGAAATGGGCCTCATCAGTCAATATGGTTTTGTATCGTTCGTATCGTTTTTTTGTTCGATCGTGTTTTGATCGTTTTGTATTGTTCGATGATAGTGTATTGTTCCATTTTTAGTAATGGCGTAGTCTCTACTTGTCAAATGTCAAAGAATAAAACTTCATAAGTGGCAGCTACCGAAATACCGGGTGATTCAAAATAACACCTCTTGTTGCAAAACCCTTAACAATGAAATATTTTGTAATTTGAAATTTTTGTAATTGACAAAAGTCAATTACTCAAATCCCAAAGTAAAATCCCCAAAAATTTCATTTTTGCATTTTCCCTTATGTTATACTAAAAGCCGGGCTCCATATTTCTTTTGCAACACCTTACCACATTTAAAAATAGTAAACGTTTTAATACAGGGTGGCTGATGAATATTGCTACATTAAGAAATTCAAATAACTTTTTTTCAGTTTATGGAATTCAGTTTTCTTTTATTCATGTTAAATCTCATTAAATTTAATTAAATATAGCTTAATTAGTTTTAAACAAGTACGAAAGTTTCAGTCGGGTAAACCGACTAAGGTATACCCTCACTTTGTGAGTAATGTAATATTGAATATTACACAAATTATTCTGTCAATTTTTGTGATATATACCCTCGTCACACTAAAGTGAGGGTATAAAAATAATGGAATTTAAATGCCCCCCCCCCTGCTCGTTGATGCATGTGCGGCATCTTACCAAAAAGTTGTTCATTACTGCTTGGAGAGTTGAGACGGGAATACCCGCAACTGTTTCTCAAATGGATTGCTTTAGTTCATTCAAATTTGTTGGTTTTTCTTTGTAATAACCCCACAAGAAAAAGTCAGGTGAAGTAAGGTCAGGCGACCTGGGGGGCCAACGGAATGTGGAGTTTCTGGATATCAGCTTATTGGGAAATTTTCGCTGCAATTCTGTCATAACAGGCCGGGCTATGTGAGGAGTTGCACCATCTTGCTGAAACCACACAGAGTTGAAAGAAATTCTTATGCGGCGTAATTCTGGATAGAAAAACTCTCTCAACATGCTCAAGTAACGGCCTCCAGTAACTACAACGGTGTGACCGTTTTCTTCGAAGAAGTAGGGCCCGACAATGCAGCGTGATGAAATGGCACACTACATTGTGACACGAAGTGGATGCAATTCCGTCTCATTGAGTATCTGTGGGTTGGAAGCACCCCATATTCGACAATTTTGTTTGTTTATGTTGCCGTTTAAATCGAAATGGGTCTCGTCAGACATGAAAAGACAGTTAACATGTTTCCGTCCTCTTCCACCATTTGAGGCATCTTCTGGCAAAATTCCAAGCGAATCGGGAAGTCTGCTGAGTTCACTTTGTTGGCCATTTGAATTGTATATGGGAATAACTCCAAATCTTTGTTCATAATTGACTGCAATGACTGTCTGCTTATAACCATTTGAGCAGATAAGGTTCTTGTCGAAACTCTTGGATTGTTTTGTATGGCATCAACTCAGCAGCGATTGTTTCCTTCGTCCGAACTGAAGGGTTTCGATGGTAAGGTCTTCTGTTGACTGTCCCATGCTCGGAAAAATTATTAACAAGTCTCTTTATGGTCCATCTGCTCGGAGGATTGCCGCCAAACGTGCCCCTATACTCTCTTTGAACCGAAACTACGGACTTCAGTGCGTAATAGCGGCGGAAATCAAAATTCTTGTTTCAGTGTCCCAGTTATCCATTTTTTTTAAATCTAAAAATCAATCTGCAAAATAAAAAAAATTAACCAGATTCATTAAATAGAAAAAAAGTTATTAATTTTTTTTTTGGTAGCAGCTTTCATCAGCCACCCTGTATTTTAAATTTGTGATTGAAAAAATGTGGCTTACTTTTGTGTAAGAAATGGTGTAAATTGGAGGTGCTTGGCAACACTACCAGTGAACATTTTGGACCTGTTCTTTCTTCAAGAACATTCCCTAGGAAGTTTCCTTTAAAATGAGAGCAAAATAAGAAGATCAAATAGTGTGCATGTTATCGATGTCTAACTTAAAGGTTGGGCCATTTAAAATTTTAAATTTGAACTACCGATTACTTTGACTAGTGGTTTGAGCCCTTTGGATTATTTTTTGTGGGGAGCTATTAGGGATAAATGTTACGTAAAACATCCAGAAACAATTGAAGCGTTGAAACATTAAATCCAAGTTGCCATTAAAGAGATTCGACCCGAAACAATCGAAAATGTACTGACAAATTGGGTTGTTGGGATGAGGTACTGCCGAGCCGGTCGTGGAAGTCATATGAATGATATTGTGTTCCACTATTAAATGACAAATTTCAACCTTTCTAATAAAACCAGACATTTTTAAAAAAAATCAGTCCTTTTTTTATAGCCGATTCAAATTTAAAAATTTATTTATTTTTTTTTTTTTTTTTTTTTTTTGTTGATGTGCATTATTTATTCACATTCATTAAAGTGCCTCAGCGCCCCTAGGGCATTATTGAGGCCATCTGACAACAATTTTTACATTAGATTTTCTAATACATAAAATTTATGAATATATAAATATAATTTTTTAGTTTGATTCATATTCATACTCTAGATCATATTAGGAGCATTTCTATATTTTGCAAAAGATGTATTTTAAGTCTGCTTTTAAAGAGTGAAATAGTCTCCGAGTTCTTTACAGATGAGGGTAAATGGCCCATTCTTTAGTTATAGAGATACCGGACGTTTAAGTTTGAACAAATTGGAAAATAATTGTATTTTTTGTGAAATAAGCTCAATACGAAAAAAGGCAAAATATAAATTAAAATTTTTCGATAGCTGCTTTAGTTATCGATGATGAATTTTGATAACCACTTTGCTTATCGGAATAGATTTTAAGTTTGAACACATTTCAATGAAAAAAGCAAAAACACGGGTAAAATGTATTACTTTCGAGTTACCGAAAGGTCCAAAGCCGACTTCGCGGTCAAAAGTATTCATGCGAGAAAGGCATTCGGCCGGGGTTAATATGAAGAGTATGTCCAAAGCTGGGGACGCGGACTAAAGTGTTCCTGCGTAACCGACCTTCGGCCAAGTTGACAGATTTTCTCCTCTGGGGTATGTCCAAAGACGGTTACGCGGACCAAAGTGTTTTTGGAATCGAATTTTTCGATTTTAGAGGCAGATATCGATGACTAAAAAGTTATATATTTTGTCTGTTTTTCCCTCTAATTTTCGAACCATAAAAATCGATTTTTACGACTTTAACATCCAATATCAAAGCGAAATATCGTTAACATGTACATTATTTTGTTATTTTGAAGTGCTCTATGCAAATATGTGGTCAGATCGAGGGGCCTCGGATATCATACGCTAACCAAATTAGGTGGAGAGCATTTCACTTAACGTGGTTGACACGACGCACAATGGGAAAAAGGGGTAAATACGCGCGCATAGCAGTATTATCTATCTCATGAGTATACCGTTAGAGTTAGAGTCGTACGGTTTGGACAATCTTCAAGAGAATTCTTTGGAGAAGAAATTTTATTTTACGGCCTGGTTCTGTATTTCTAACGAAAGTCTCTGCGAACGAAAACCAGTCACTCACTTTCGTCAGGAATTTGGTTTCTCTAACGTTCTTTCGTTCGTTCGCCTGGCCTTACGTCAATGACGTTAGCAATTCACCAATTGGAAAATAATGTACTTGCCAGATCAATAATTTCACAACTTCCGGTCTAAAAAAGCGCACATTTTTGTATGGTCGTAGCAAATACATCTCTGTACTATTTACACTAGTGGTGGCCAAAAAAGCAACCCTGGGTGGTCATCTGAGCTGCACCAAGTCCCGATTTACATTGGCTGAATGTTCAGCAGATTATCGGCGTTTTGTAGGAGAGAGAGGCAGTCGGCAAGAGGGGTGAAAAAACTCTCGCTCAACGTTTTGAGTTATTTGTGCAAGTTCAAAAGAGAATTTGATGATAAGCTGCTGAAAAAACTTGCCTAGTGTAAATTCGGACCAAGACTCTCATTTCCTTCTCTCTCTCTCACTTCTCTCTCATTGTGCACTGATAATGTTGTCCATCTTAGCGAACAACCAATATTCTTTATGCTAAAATATGTACACATATGTACACAATTTTATTATTATTTAATTGTTTTTACCATAATTATGTATATTAATATCTCCTTATTGTTTGCTTTTAATAATGTTTATTTTGTCATTGTTCCTATCAGTCGACAAATAAAATAATGTGACTCGATCTGACATTTGTGCAGAAGCGTTTAACTATATTTTTACAGTTTTTGTAGAAGAAGTAAACTATAAAAATTACAAATATAATCATAATAATATTAATAAGATCGATAATTTTGATCGTAGAACTCTACAAACTTGCAACCGGACTTGTACCGGTCTTATTTATTATCCGAATTTGCCGAAATTTCGTAAAAGTTATTTTTTTGAACCAAGAAAATAGGTCCACATGTTTCGGGAAAATCGGTTCATAGATAGATGTAGCTCCCATATTTTCTTTATTTAAAGAAAAAAAGGCACATATTTAAAGTACACAAATCGGCCATAATCGCAAAAAGTCACAGATAAACTAGGTACCGTTGAATTCACCACTAAGTCACCTCTCTTCTCTATGCCATGTCGTTGTGATCCCACGTGATCCAAAAAAGATGTACGATATTCCATTTACAGCGGATATTTTTTTTGAAAAACAAAAAAACTGTAATTTTACTTTGTAATATCTCTTCATTTAAAGACGTTAGACGTTTTATACACAAAAATGTAGACGAATATAGCCTTATTATATGTTACAAGTCCTGTCGCATTTCCCAAGAAACGAGGATTCTACAAGCATTTTAGTATGTACATTTTATCATCGCAATTTTATTTGCATGTATTAGTAAAAAAGACAAAATTTTAAAGGTCATAACTCGGAATCGCCCAGAGATATTTTCATAAAATTTTAAGGTATTTTCATTAAATATTACCCACAATAAAACAACTTTCCCAAAAAACTGATTTTTGAAACATATTTTCAAACTCCTATGCGCGCATATTTCATCATATTTTCCCATCGTGCGACGGGTCTCTGTCTTATTGTTATTATTATTGTACGGTACACAAATTTATTATACGTATTGGCTTTTGCAGGAGCTGCGATGGCGAATATGCTTTCTCTAGAAGGCGTCAGTAATATGTCAGTCTCGCACGATAACTCTCGAAAGGAATAATCGATTGAATTCAAATTTGCTATGTAGTAAAATTTTTTGTATTAGGCTAAGTATGAAGATGGGACATATTGGTCCACTCTTTGTAGTACCTCCCCAAGAGGGTTAATATTTAGTGAAATATTGATTCCCTAATATATTTACTATCCTCCGAAACATTTGCTATTTCACATTTACCTGTCGCCATCATCCAAAATTGGGCGATGTCGCCCTGTCCTTTTTCGTACCTCTCACACAAAGGTGTACTTTTGTAACAAACACATAAACTTATGCTAACCTAATGCAATGTACTTTATTTTCAAAGAATCATCACGGTCCCCAAACATATGCCATTATGGACATTAAGGGGGTCATGTACCACCATTAGAAAAACGATGTTCTAAAATTTATTCATACACAGAAAAAACAAAATTGTAATTTCAACAACTATTTTCAAAAACTCAAATACAAAATGTTTCAAAATTCCTGTGATAAAGAAAATTTAAGATTCAGCATCGAAAATTTTGGTTCGTTCATTGATTTTTTTCCTATTTCTACTCGACAAATATATTTTCATTTCAACGACAACATTTGTAAGTTGTTTGTTGAAAATATTTCTGATTTTGTTCAACAAAAATAGTTTCATATGAGCACCAAAAATTTTAAGGTGTTCATTGAAAATAAACATACATACATATTTTTAATATATTTTCACATAATTTATTGAAATTAAATTTGTTTTAAACTCAACAAATATATTGTCATATTAACAGACAAATTTGCAATTTTTCCCGAAAATTCATGAATTTTGTACAGTAAATAATAGAAAACAATATTTTTAGGCGCATCATAAGATCTTCATTTATTTCAGTTTAATGATGTATTTAATGGTGAAAATAAACATTAAGGAAAAATCGTATAAATTCTAGGGCAAACAATTTTTGAATACAGTAACGGAAACATACTATTTATGATAGCTTTAGTCTCAGAATTTCATCTCTAATTGCTGAAACTTTGGCAATTTTTTTCTGGTTTCATTTGATAATAAAAACTTTGCAAAAAATTCTAAAATAATTCAGACTCATCCGGATATTTTAAATGAAAAACAAAAAATATTTTAAGTAAAATCTCTACGGCTTTTTAAACTTCTTCACGGGGTATTTATACCCATCCAAGTTTATATGAATATCATTCACATTATATTCATCTCCAATAATTAACAATAATGGTTGAATGCTATTACTTTGAATTTACGAAGATGCAGTTTTAAATCCAGATCTTCCTTTGATTTTCCAATCAAAGCAAATGAGGCCTTCGAGTCTGCTACTGTTAATTTCTTTCGAATCTTACTACCATCTTCCTCAGTTACCTTTAGTTGAGGTGGGATAAAGAGTGGAGATTCCATAATAAAGCGAATACCTTTGATTCTAAAGAAAGTATTAGCAGAAAGTACCAAAGAAATATAAAATAATTATCGATATTATTTGATAAAATACCTTACCTTCATCACAATTATCTAATTCGCTTAGTTTCATACTTAGAGATGAAGAGGATATTTTTGACACAGTTCCCGGAGGTGTGTATTGTTCTTCTATATGACCTATAAGACTTCCTGGACAATTGAAAACCATATTACAAAACGGGCACTTGATTGTACTTACCCCTTTATTTATCGTTACGTTGTCACTTGATATTTCTTTAGTATCGACTAAAACGCGTTATATGTTCACTGATTATTTCTTTGTTATAGACTATGTAGATCGCGTTTGTTTGCCTAGGAAAGCGAGCTAAAACTAACATTTATTTTGAAAATCTTATTGAAAATTATGTATGTATGTGCATATTGTATGTATATCAACATTTGAACAACAAACCTAAAACAGGAAAAAACTTTCATACGAAAAAATACTATAAATACATTAGACTTTGACAAATTTCTCATTTGAGTTATTTTTTAACAATTTTGAAAATTATTTTCCAAATTTCAACAACTGTATTTGTTGAACTTCCAAACTTCGAACATACAAATACATTTGATGAAATTTTTAAATTGTCTTTTTTTTGTGTGTAGGTGAGTAACATATTAATATGTCCCCATCGTACATATGTACGTACATACATATACGAGTATTAAGGATATACCAGTATTAATTTATTGATGTTTACAATGTACATTGTACTTCCCACATTGCCTCCTCCATTGTCTGGGAATCTAATTTTGTCACTCTGAAAAATCTCACCATATTTTTTGGACATTTCGAACGTTGTATTTTATCCGTAAAACACAAAAAAGCCAACAACAATGTATTCATGACCATGTCACGAAAGTTGTTCCCAAAACACACAACAAACTCCAATACTATTCACAATGAATAACATTTATTACAATAATAAAAGGAAACAATACTCATATTTATCCCCCCCCTCATGCTCCTCCTTGAACAACGACGAGTCCTCAAACCCGTCCCGTCCGGCTGTCTATCCTGTCATCCAGCAAGACAAATAAATATCTATGAAATGAAAGAGAAAAATGTACGTGGATATTATGCAAAGTCATATTGGCGCCAAACGCCAACATACTTTATTTTGCTTAGTTCCCCCGCTCCCCCTCATCCATGGCGTAACTCCTTAGAACATACTCTCCCTTGAAATATTTTAATGCTCCTCTCTTTTCGGATGGCTGCTGATGGTGTGTACGAGTATAACAAGCTAGAAAGTCAACAACAATAAAAAATGACAAAAAAACATATATTTTAACACAATGTATGCTACAACAACAAGAACAGCAGCAAAAACAATCTAGATCCCAAGTGTTACACTAACAACAAAGTATATACATTTCTTGTTGAGTACTGGGGATTTCAAACAAACACCCGCACTACGTACATATCTATTGTAAACAGAGTAGTTCGTTCGTCTCTGGATACATTCATTTCCACTCTCATTATAGTGCGGCTTTTTTTATGCCAAATATGTAGTTGGTTATGTGAGTAAAAGAGCACTACTGTTGTAAAATAAAAAATTACAGTTGTAGACACATCCATACGTGTATATACATGTGTATGTTCTTTGGTATTTTAACAGTTTTTGTTTTTTGGGAAGGACTACGAAAAAGAAACTGGGACAGGATATTATTACGTCATTGCTAAATCAGTAATGGGTGGAAGTATATATACACATACTTCAATATATGTATGTTAGGCCGGGTCGATTTGTGGGGAGGCAAAAAAAGTCGCCATTGCTCAGTGAAAATCGTATTCTAGGGATCAAAATAAGAAACTTTGCCGAAGGAACCATACCTTTACAACGAATTCTGATGTCCCGGAATTTGGGTCGAACTTTTGGGTAGGGGCAAATTTTGAAAAATCCCACTTTGACCCATTTAGAGTGCTCCAATCGAGTCCAAATGTATGACCGACCCCCACTAACTTTGGAGGCCCGACCCACCCATGCCAGTGGCACGTTTGGACTCGATTGGAGCACTCTCAATGGGTCAAAAGTGGGATTTTTTCCGGGACATCAGAATTCGTTTTAGAGGTATGGTTCCTTCGGCAAAGTTTCTTATTTTGATCCCTAGAATACGATTTTCACTGAGCAATGGGCGATTTTTAAATCGACCCGCCCTTTTATACGTATGGTTCCTTCGGCAAAGTTTCTTATTTTGATCCCTAGAATACGATTTTCACTGAGCAATGGGCGATTTTTAAATCGACCCGCCCTAATGTATGTATATGTATATATATACAAGCGTGTGTGTATATTAGTGTCCTAGGAAAGGAAATGAATTCCTGCGAATACAAACAAATATAAAACTATTTCTTGAGTTCTCTACTTATCGCAGTTCATTTTTATTTTATGTTTAAAACTGAAGAGAGTTCACTTAGTTCAGTCTATAAATATTATTTTTGGGGTTTAAGGACAGCCCAAGTTTTTGAACTTTCAAGAGTTTAATTTTTGCAGGAAAAACATACTCGTAGTTAAATATCTGCAATGTTTTAGGATTTCTTGAATTTTATTTTAATATAATTTCCTCTAATTGGTCTTAAAAAATTAACAATAACGATTTTATCGAACGTTAAAATGAAGATTTACACCATAAATTGGGTCATATAAATACAGCATATTCTTTCACTTCATAGAGGAGAAGCGCCACAAGAATTTCATGTATTTGTTCTCAATAAAAGCTGTGTCGTGTTTCTCTGTATAAATTTAGCTGTACTCTCATTATAGTTGCCGTTTTTAGTCGTAAAATATATAAAATGAATAGCGCTAGATTACAAAAATTTTGGCGAAAAGCTGTGGATAACATTTCAAATTATTATGAAAAATAATAGAAAAAAGTTGATATTATTTTAAAAAAACTGTTTTTAGCTCGCACGAAAAAAACCATAAAAATAGAAAAAAAATATTTTATTCCACTTTTTTAAAGCTAGCATCCTAAGGATGAAAGCAATACCATCTCTAGGGATAAATAATGTATAAGTTATGATTCACTTTGTAGAAGTACGTGAAATGTAAACAAAACATGTTTCATATTTTGTATTTTGGCCATGTTGTGTGGGAGCTCCAAAATTGGCGTGGCAATAACGTTAATTTTCCGCGGAAGTGCACAAAATTTCTAGTATTTGTATGGACTTGAATCAGAGTTATAATCCGTTAATTTTTTGTTCAAAATTATCCGTTTGTATTGGAGTTACCAAAAGGTTCTCCCATTTTTCTCAAGGTGATAGCGACCAAGAAACTAATATTATGTGTGGAATTGTGAAAAATTCTGATAAGTAGTATAGAGTTATTAAAGAATAAATATTTCACTTAACTCACAAATGTTGACCATTTGTTCGAGTAGCAGTGGACCAACATGGTCCATCTTTGATCTTAGCCTGAGATGGAAAAAAATATTACCACATTCGGTTACAGTTACTACTACCGAAATTTATCGTATGCGCCAGGCAGACAGACGGACGGACATTGCTCAAATGGCTTAAAATATCCTAAAAAGGGTTTCCGCCAAACACACATTTTTTTCTAAATTACGTTAAAATTGTGTATCTCTAGAATATTTTATGAAAATTGCAATATTATAGAAAATTTCATTGTTCTACAAAAATTGGGTTTAAATCTAATTTTTCTACAAAATTTCGTAGAAATTAATTTTTCTGCAGAATTTTGCTAAAATTTCATTTTTCTAAAAAGTCGTTAAATTGAATTTCTCTAGAAAATTTGGTTAAAATTGCATTTCTCTACAAAATTTCTTGAAATTAAATTTTTTTCTAGAAAATGTTGAACAGATTTTCAAAAATAATGCAATTTTGTAAAATTTTCTAGATGTATGAACAATGTAATTTTTTTCTAGAAAAGTAATATTTTGACGAAATTTTCTACAACTATGAATTCTCTAAAATTTTCATTTTTCTAGATAACACTGTGCTCGAAATGGACACTTTAAAAATGTAACAGAAAGGAGACCCTATGGATATACCTATTTCGACCTTGCTGAATCCAATGGAGCTAACCGTTTTTCTAGGTTAGCTCTTGTTTTCGCGATATTCGACCACAAAGTTTGCAAAAAAATCAGAGAGGTTAGTTATCTCGGAGGAGATTTTGAAGTGTAAGACTTCCGAAAACGCGCTTCAGTCCAAAGAACGAAATAACGGGAACCCTTCGAGTATTATTTCTCTCAAAATAGTCAACCACGCTTCTCACCACTTTACCCCCGAAAAAGTGCAATCCAATCTTACTATGTGTCAAACGTCATACAAATCATCGACATTTTTAGTTTGTATCTTTGAGAAAAATGTCCAACATATTTACGAAAACTTAACAGGTTTCACAATTTAGCAGGTTTTGTTGGTTACCTTTGAAATTTCCATTAACACTAACGAAAAAATAATTTACAAAAACTTAAGTCAAAAAATTTTATTTCAAATATTTTCTGCTACGAGCAGACAAATACACAAATTATGTAATAACTCGAACTTTGCTTAATTCTCATAAAAAGTTGAGAAAGGACTTATAGTATTTCTTCGCGAGGAATATTTTTCTCAACGATGCCTAATAAAAATGTCGACGATATGTATGATTTTTAACATATGATAAGATTTCATTGCACTTTTTCTGGGGTAAGGGGATGAGTAGCGTGGACGACTGTTTTGAGAAAAATAATTGTCCAAATGTTCCCTTTATTTCGATCTTTGGACTGAAGCGTATATTCCGAAGTCTTCCACTTCAAAATAACCAATGAGATAAGTCACCTCTCTGATTTCCCAACAAACTTTGTGGTCGAATGGTCGCGAAAACAAGAGCTAACATAGAAAAACGGCTAATGCCACTGGATTCAGCATGGCCGAAATAGGTCTATCCATAGGGTCTCCTTTGTGTTACATTTTTGGACTAGCACAGTGTAATTACTTAAAATTTGTATTTGTCTAGAAAATGCTGTTGAAATCTAGCTTTTCTAAAAAATTTCGTCGAAATCCAATTTTATACAAAATTTTGTTAAAATTCTATTTTTCTAGAATAATCGTTGAATAGCATTTCTCTAGAAACAAATTTTAATAATACAATTTGGTGAAATTTTCTAGTTGTATCATCGATGTAATTTTTTTCCAGAAAAATAATATTTTTTCGAAATTTTCTAGAAGTATGCAAATTCAAAGAAATTTGCCAGCAAAATTAAATTTTAGCATAATTTTTGAGAAAAAATTTCAATAAAAATTCATTTTCTACAAAATTTCCAAAAAAAATTAATTTTGACCAAAAGAAACAAGTACTTTTGAAAAATATTTATAAAAAAATCGAATTTAAGAAACCTGCAATTTTGACGAAATTTGTAAAAAATATTAATGTTGACTTTCTATAGAAAAGGGATTTCTATTAAAATTTTTATAAAAATTAAAAAATTTAAAATAAAAATTAAAATAATTTTTTTATGGAATTAAAAAAAAATAATTTTTCTGAAATTTTTATTAAAATTAAATTATACTGAAATTTTGATTAAAAATTAAATTTCTATCAAGTTTACAACAATAAATATATATGTTTGATGAATTTCGTCGATAAAATTTGAATTTTCTATAAAAATGTATTTCGTCGAAATTGCATTTCTCTACAAAATGTCCTCAACGTAAATTTTTTTCTACAACATTTTCGATGAAAATTTGCAATTTCGTGAAATTTTCTAGACCGATGTAATTTTTTTTCTACAAAAATAATATTCGACGAAATTTTC
Organism: Eudasyphora cyanicolor; assembly: GCA_963930755.1. Lineage (NCBI taxonomy): Eukaryota > Metazoa > Arthropoda > Insecta > Diptera > Muscidae > Eudasyphora > Eudasyphora cyanicolor. The sequence goes on from OZ005734.1 coordinate 336,353,225, forward strand.
TAGAAATATAAATTCCATAAAATTTGAATTTTTGTACAAAAATTACTTAAAATTTGTTTTTTCTCTAGAAAATTCTGTTCAAATCTAACTTTTCTGCAAAATTTCGCCGAAATGTAATTTTCTGCAAAATTTTTTTAAAATTGTATTTTTTTAGAAACATTGTTGAATTGCATTTATCTAGAAAGCATTGTTAAAATTCTATACAAAATTTTTTCAAATTACATTTTTTCTAAAAAATTTTGTTGAACAAATTATCTAAAACAATGCAATTTCGTGAAATTTTCTAGATATATGCATTTTCAACAAAATTTGCAAAAAAAATAATTTTGACCAAATTTTCTAGAAACATGTAATTTTGAAAAATTTGTATTAAAAAATCAAATTTTGGGATTTTTAAGAAAAATGCAATTTTGACGAAATTTTTAAAAAATATCAATGTTGACTAAACTTTCTATAGAAAGGGGATTTCTATTAAAATTTTTATAAAAATTAGAAAATTTAAAATAAAAAAAAATTTTATGGAATTAAAAAATATTAATTTTGCTGAAATTTTTATTAAAATTAAATTTTACTGAAATTTATATTAAAAATTCAATTTCTACTAAGTTTACAACAATAAATATATATGTTTGATGAATTTCGTCGATTTTTCGTCGATAAATGGGCAATTCTATGCAATTTTCTATAAAAATGTATTTCGTCGAAATTGCATTTCTCTACAAAATTTCCTCAAAGTAAATTTTTTTCTACAACATTTTCGATGAAAATTTGCAATATCGTGAAATTTTCTAGACCGATGTAATTTTTTTTCTACAAAAATAATACTTCTTCTTTTAAAAGTTGTTTTCATATACTGAAAACAACAATAACGATCTTGAGCCTGAGTACAAAAACAAAATATGTATTTTTATTAAATGTTTGATAAATTTCGTCGATTTTGAAGGACATAATTATAAAAGGGCAATTCTATGCAATTTTCTATAAAAAAGTATTTCGTCGAAATTGCATTTCTCTACAAAACTTCCTCAAAGTACATATTTTTCTGCAAAATTTTCGGTGCAAATTTGCAATTTCGTAAAATTTTCTAGGCCGATGTAATTTTTTTGCTACAAAAATAATATTTCGACAAAATTTTCTAGAAATAAAAATTCCATAAAATTTGAATTTTTCTAGAAAACTTCTCAAATTTGTATTTTTCTACAAAATGCTGTTGAAATCAAACTTTTCTACAACATTTCGTCAAAATGCAATTTTCTGCAAAATATTGTTAACATTGTATTTCTCTAGAAAAATGGTTGACTTGCATTTATTTGGAAAGTTTTGTTGGAATTCTCTAATAATTTTTTGAAATTAAATTTTATATAGAAAATTTTGTTGAACACATTTTCTAAAATAATGGAATTTCGTGAAATCTTCTTTGGAACACTTAATTTTTGTACAAAATTTCTTAAAAGCAAATTTTTCTAGCAAAATGCAATTTAGTGATATTTTTTTGATCGATGTAACAAATGTTTAAAATTTGCATTTTTCCAAAAAAAACACTACTTCAAATTTGTATTTTTTTTTTCTACAAAATGCTGTTGAAATTTAACTTTTCTACAAAATTCAAAGTACAATTTTCTACAAAATTTTGTTAAAATTTTATTTTTCTAGAAAATTCGTCGAATTGCATTTTCTAGGAAGTTCAGTTTTTTGTTGAACAATTTTTTTAAAATAAAGCAATTTTAAAATTTTCTAGATGTATGATAGATGAATTTTTTTCTAGAAAAAATAATATTTTTACGAAATTTTCTAGATATATGTAAGTAATTTCAACGAAATTTACCAGCAAAATAAAATTTTTACATAATTTTCGATGTAATTTTTTTTTCAAAAAAAAAATAACATTTTTACGAAATTTTCTAGAAATATGCAATTTAAACGAAATTTGCCAGCAAAATCAAATTTTGGCATAATTTTCGAGAAAAAAAATTCAATAATAAATAATTTTCAACAAAATTTCCAAAAAAAAATTAATTTTGACCAAATTTTGTTGAAACGTAATTTTAAAGAATTTTTAAGAAAAATGAAATTTTGACAACATTTGTAAAAATATCAATTTTAACAAAACTTTCTGTAGAAAAGGGATTTCCATTGAAACTTATTTAAAAATTAAATTTTGCTGAATTTTTTATTAAAAAATGAAATTTCCACTAAGTTGAGAACAATAAATATGAGTTTGATGAATTTCGTCAATATTAAAGGATATAATTACAAAAGAGCAATTCGATGAAATTTTCTATAAAATTGAAATTTTTAATAAAAATTAATTTAGTCGACCTTTTCTAGAGCAGGACTTAGCCAAGCATAGTGTGGGACAAAGTAATCACTAAATAGGTTGTCTGAACGTCAAATCCATGGGAAAATGAAGAAGTTAAAGATATTCTGCAATGGATTTACGAAGGAATTTTTAAATTAAAAAAAAATTTAAAAAATGTTTAAAAACTGTGTCTTAAAATAATCCTTTCATTGTCCAAAAACTGCACAAATTCCATTAATTTTTAGACATTTTCAAAAATCAAATATTTGTATTTCTCCAATGTCGAATGCGACATTCGTACGCATTCAAAGTGAAAAAAAAAAAACATATGCCAAAACATTATCTCATTTTGACAAAAGGCGAAACTTATAGCTCTTGAGTAGCACTGTAATTGGTGATAAGGTTGATTTTGGCCAATTGTTCGTTTTCAAGATAATTAAAAAAACCAAGCCATTCGCACACGACTGATTTCACCGAAACCTGAAGGAATATTTAAACGCGACTAATTTTAAAATGTCATGGATTTATGTATCTTAATAATGTTTTTTATTTTATTCAAAAATATTAAGTAGTTTATTTTTATTTAATTTTAATCACAGTCATACAACTTGTTTTTTGTGCACAAAACTTATGAGCTCTTGAATTATAATATGAATTTGTAAATTTACTGCCAGAAGGGCGAGAATAGGCAGAACCAGAATGGCTTGTTGCTAGTAAAGACAAAAAAAAAAACATATAAAATAATTGTTGAAGCTGTTTCGATGATCAAATATTATTACCACTTAGACCTCAATGACAGGCGTCGAATTTCTTATGACAACTCCAAGACAAAAGAGAATGTTCCCATGTCAATTACCCATGACACCAATTGAAATCGTAGCATCTTTCATTTCGTGTAAGAATATACATATATTAATTTATAATTTAATTATGTATTAATGAATCAATTTAATAATATATTGAAGAAAACGCCAAATTTAATATATACATTTACTTGACAATTTCTTATTTGTTTTTGCTTTGTTCCATAGTTAACCCTTATTAAACTTGTAATTAATTAAACAAAGGCATAATAAGTTCACCTCAACAATTCGAGATAAAACACACTGCATTTTTAACAAAAAAATGCTCATGCAGACAGTAGCCGTACTTCATCCATAATCGTCGATCATATAATCCACGAATATCCCATGGATGTGACCCATCTTTTATGACGGAAACAAAGACTACTCCCATTGTACAAATATGTAAGTCAGTCAGTATGTCAGCAGTGTTAATGATTGGTTGTTGGTTAACAAAAAATAAAAATTCGTTCGTTAAAGAACATTAAACCATCATAGTACGAGTACGTATGTAGTTTCAGCACATTGGGAGAAGATTGGAAAACTATGGGGTAGTTTGGCAATTAAGCTGAGGTAAGGTATAACGAAAGCATTAATTCCTGATGAAAACAAAAAACACTCATCACATTAAATTCCCTGATAAATATAGAAGAATTTAAATGTATTTAAAAAAAAAGAAATCGTAGATCGGTTACAAGTCCCAAGTAGTAAAAATCGGTGATACATTTTCGAAAATATTGATAATGATCTTTTTATTGTCGATCCTTGACTTTTTGATAGAGTTGTGTAGTTCGCGAACGAACTAGTTCAATTGAACGGTACTAACTACTTCACAAAACTCGTTCATTTAGTTCAGTAGTTCACCATGTCTTTTTTCTTCAACCTTATTACTTCGTTCTCTCTTCTCGTTAGGTGTTGTTGCCACATTGTATGTCATCATGAATGTAGGACTCTAATCAAAAAAAGGGTTTGTGTATACAAATTAAATCATTATTTTCATGTTCCAATCAGATTCCTGAACGAAATGAGATGTTGAACTAAAGTAAGCTGGTGAACTAAAGTGAGCTGATGAACTAAAGTGAACTGGTGAACTAAAGTGAGCTTGTGAACTAAAGTGAACTGGTGAACAAGTGAGATGGTGAACCAAATGAACAAACTTGTTCATAATTGACCAACTCTACTTTTTCAGGAAAGAAATCAAAGAGCATGGCTTCTTTAAGGAAAAAAACTAGAATTTCGTGAAAATAACTCAATCATCGTGGATGATTTTATGAAAGATGCTGAAAATAGTGGACTTTTTAAGCAAAGAACTCGAGCATCGTGGACAGTTTTAGGAATAAAATCGATCGTTTAGTTTAAGGAAATACTCGATCGTGCATTGTTTAAGAAAATAGTTGAACATTGTGGATCGATCAAAGGTTTAAGGAAAGAACTTGAACACCGTGGACGATTTAAGGAGAGATCTCGAAGATCGTGAACTGTTTAAGGCAATAACACAAAGATCTCGTACAACGTGAACAGTTTAAGAAAATAACTGTACGATAGTGAATTGTCTAAGGATTGAACTCCAATATCGTGGACTCTTAAAGGAATATAGTCGAACATCGTGAACAGTTCGTGGACGTTTTAAGGAATATAGTCGAACATCGTGAACAGTTCGTGGACGTTTTAAGGAATATAGTCGAACATCGTGAACAGTTCGTGGACGTTTAAAGGAAATAACTCGAAGATCATTTCCGGTTTATACAAATAACTCGATAGTCGTTGACTAAGTATTCAAGGCAAGAATACTAAATACTTAGACTATTTAAGGCAAGAAGACGATTTACCCTATAGATCGTTGGCGGTTTATAAAAATAACTCGATGATCGTAGACTGTTTAAGGTAGAAACTGGACGGTATAAGAAAATAACTCGAAGATCGTGGACGGTTTATAAAAATAACTCGATGATCGTGGACATTTTAAGGAAATAAGATTTTGGACTGCTTAAGGAAGAAACTCGAAGAACGTGGACTGTTCAAGAAAAGAAGACAATTTTGGTCTGTTTAAGGTAAGAACTCGAAGATTTTGGTATGTTTAACATAGGAACTCGGAGATCGTGGAATGTTTTAGGAAAGATCTCAAAGATCGAGGATTATTGAAGGAGCGGATATTGAACTGTTTAAAGAAAGAATTTGGAGATCATAGACAATTTAAGAAAAGTAATAGAAGATAGTGAATTGCTTAAGGAATAAACTCGAAGATCGCGGGCTGTTTAAGTAAAATTGTCTAACATTGTGAACATTTCGTGGAGTTTTGAGGAAAGTTCTCGATGATCATGGTCGGTTTATAAAAATAAATTGATGACAATGGACTGTTCCAGGAAATTCGAAAATCGCCGACTGTTGAATTTTGGACTGTTTAAAGAAGGAACTCGAAAATCACGGACTTTTTAATATAATAACTCGAAGATCAACTATTGTTTAAAAAAAGGGTCAAACATCATGGATTGTTTAAGGAAAGTGCTTGAAGATCATGGATTGTCTAAGGAAAATAGTCCAACACAGTGGACTGTTTAAAGAAAGAACTCCAACATCGTGGACTGTTAAGGAAAGAACTCGAGCAGGCTGAACGTTTTAAGGAAAGAACTCAAGCGTGGTTGACGTTTTAAAGAATAAACTTGAAGATTTCCGACTTTTTAATGAAAATAGTCAAAGACCGGAGACTTTTTAAAAAAATATGTATGTTGTACATCTTATGGAAAATATTTGAAGATCGTGGATTGTTTGAGGAAAATAGTCAAATATCGTGGGATGTTTAAGAAAGTCCTGGATTTTTTTTTAGAAAATAGTAAAACATTTTAGATTTTTTGGGAAAGTAGTCCAATATTCTTGATTTTCTAGTGAAAGTAGTCGAATATCCATAATTTGTTGGGGAAATTAGTGGAAATGTGAAATGAGATCGATAACTTTTCAAGGAGTGTATAAATAGAAGAATTTCATGAAAATTAATCAAAGGTACGAAAATTAGTCGAGGAGTATGAATTTTTGCTACAGTAGTCGAAGATAGAAGATTTTTTAAGAATTGTTTTTAAAAATAAACCAAAGAAACTATAGAAAATTTGTCGAAGTTCGCGAATTTATGGAAAAATCAGTAAAATGTGGTGGATTTTTAGGAAAATTATTGTATACGCTTTCAGAAAAGCAGTTAAAAATTATATATTTTTGAAAATTAATAAAAGATGTTAGACTCTTTTTGGAAAAATATGGTGGATTTTTAGGAAAATTAGTCGATTATCGTATACTATTTTGGAAAATCAGTATTGATAGAAAACTATTTTATTTGGAAAATCAGTATTGTTAGGACAGTTAACAGAAGTTAGTCAGTTTTTAGAAGAATATTCCAAATTAGTTGATTTTTGAGAAAGTAGATATTGGTGTACTCTCTGAGAAATTTAGGTAAAGATCGCAAAGTTCTGGGAAATTTGGATGATGATCGATAACTTTTTGAGAAATTTTGGGGCATTTTTGAAAAATTCGTCAAAGATCGCGAAAATCAGTCAAATATCGTATATTATTAGGATAAGATTGTAGGCGACGTGGGAATATCAATTAAAAATCATGCATTTTAAAAAACGTTAACAGAACATATTTTTTTATGAAAATTTTCAGAAGAATGTTATCTATTTGAGAAAAGTAGTTGACAATCATGAACCTTCTGCAAAAAAATATTTGAAGATCGTGAAGGTTTTGCTTAAAGATAGATGACTTTCTGATAAACTTGGTTGAAGATGACGGACTTTTTGAGAAATTTAGTTTAGGGTGAGTAGGTGAAGATTCTGGATTTTTTTGGGAAAGTGTTCGAACTTCCTGGAATTTTGGGTAAAATGGTCGAATAACCTACATTCCTTGGGGAAAGCGATCGAAGATCTCAATTTTTTTTGCGGAAAGAAATTGTAAATTTTTAGTTAAAGTTCATAGTTTAATGAAAAATTTGTCGAAATGTGGGGACTTTCTATGATAAAATATCCGAGAGAGAATATTTATAGAACAAATATCTGAATACACTGAATATTAGGGAAATTGGTCAAAGTGTCTACCATTTTTAGGAATATTATGAAAAGGCCGTGGGGTTTTTGAGAAAATTAAAAAGAAGAAAATATCGAGAAAATTAGTTGAATACTGTGAAGATCTTTGACCAATTGAGCAATTTAATTGATGAACCTGAACTTTTTTAAGAAAATTGGTTAAATATTGTGGACGACATGTTAAGAAAATTGTTTGAAGATCTTAAACCATTTGAGCAAAATATTTGACGATAATGGACATAGTCATACATTTAATTGAAGATCGTAGATTTATGAAAATGACTATGGATATTGAGAAAATTAGGTAAAGATCAAGGATTTGTATGAAAATTAGACGACTACTGAATTTTTAAGATAATTAGTCTTGGATTTTAGATTTTTAGGAAAATTAATAAAATACCGTAAATCAATTGACCAAATAATTTAAGTTATTTTTTTGAGAAAAAGAGTTGATGGTTGAAAATTAATTGATTAACTGGAACTTTCTGAGAAAATTGGTTAAAGACTGTGGACATGTAAGGAATATTTATCGCAAATAGTGAAACTTTTGAAAAAAAAAAAGTTTTCAGAAAATTAGACAAATATCATAAACCTATTGAGAAAATTAGTTGCAGATCTTAGATTTTTTGAACAAAACCTTAGATTGTGCTTTTTGAAAAAAAAAATTAAAGAACGTTGCATTTTTAAAAAATAATTTAAGATTGTATATATTCTGTGAAAATTAAGATTGTAAACTTTAAGAAACATTTTGAAGATTGTGGACATTTTGCGAAAATTAATTAAAAATGGTGTATTTGAAATTTTGAAAAAATCAATTGAAAATTATGAACTTTTTGAGAAAACTGTTAAAAGATTTCAAATTTGGGAACATCTTCAAGAAAATCTTGGTATTTTTGAGATTTTTTGATAATCGCACATTTTTTGGAAAATTGTTGAAGATCATGTAAAATTATTTGAAGATAGTGAACTTTTTGAAAAAACCAATTGGAGACTGTGGATTTTTTTACAAAAATAAACGAAGATCGTCGACTTTTAAAAAAATGTAAAGATAATATTTTAATATATTTGTTGGAATCGTTGACATTTTTAAAGAGTTTTATGAATGTCACCGATTTTATTGAATAAATTAGTTGAATACATATATCAACTTCTTCATAAAATAGGTTGAAGTTCGACGAATTGCTTAGAAAATTGGTTGAACATCGGGAACTTTTTAAGGAAACTATTTGACGATCCTCGACTTTTTGAGAAAATCTATTGAATATTTTGCTCTTTTAAAAAAAAAATCTCTAAAATCAGTTGAACGATTAATTGAAAGTCGTCGACTTTTAGATGAAATTATTTGAAGAATTATTGCGAAACTTACGTATAAAAAATTATTTGAACATCGTCTAGATTTTGAGAAAACCAGCTCAAAATCGTCAATTTTATTGAGGAAATGAATGACTGTCTGACCCTCGATGTCGAACGTTATGACATCTGCGCGACAAACAGCTGATTTGCGACCTACCTGATGCGTGTTAGTTGGTCGCAAATCAGCTGTATGTCGCATAAACGATGTCGCTAACGTTCGACATCGTGGGTCAGGCAATAAATTATAGAATGTTGTGTTCCAAATCCCCCACTGTGTGTCGTTCTTAGACGAGAAAGTATCACTTGAAAATCAGTTGATTGATGGATGGGTCGGATGAGCTCGGTTGTGCGGATAGATGGATGGATGCATGATGCACTTGACATACTCGTACACTTACACTTACTGACGTGCACTCACTCCTCCAGCATTACAACAATGCCGCCCGCTTGTCTTCGCATTTGTTTGGGTATCTCTAAATGTGTGTATGTGTATAAACAGTCATTAACGAACATTAAGTGCCCTCAAGAAGCATTTAACACTTTTTCCATGGAGACGATTTTCTGGTGTTGTTGTTGTTGTGTTTCAACAACAACCATCATAATAGTGACAACAAAAGTTACAGAGTAACAATGACAACACAACAACATGTTGTTATTGCTGTAACTTTTGAAGAGCCCAAATCGGAGATATGGAAAATTTAATTAAATTTATAAAGAATGCAAACAAAGTCAATAACCAGATGAAATATTGTACGAGTATGTTTTGAAGAACGGTGTATGCGTCAGTTATGGCAAGACACAGGGTGACATGATTTGGAATCCTATGGATCATGGATTAAATTACTCATTCGAAAAGCAGTTGCAGAACATAGTAGTCCTTAGGATGATCATTATGATCTTCGTCGAATTTTATGAATCATATTTGAGACTTATTCCTATGCAAGAAGTCTAATAACATATATTTGCAAAATTCCATTGAAAAGATGATGTATCTGCTTTCAAGCTGTGCAAATATTCAAAAATAAAAAACGTAATAAATATTTTCGCAACAAGTGTTGAATAGAAATCTTCACATTGAGTGTTTAGAAAAAAATTTAACACAAGTCCCCGCAAACAATACACTTTGTTCTAAGATATAAAATAAATATTGGAAAAACAATGAAGCGTAAATGTGGCGGAATTTAGTGAGTTCGATGGTATTTAAGTGCAGGAAACCTTGAAATATAAATTTGAAACACGAATTGAAATTTTGCATATTCCAAAATATGAAAATAGTAGTACATTTATTGATGAAAACATTAAAACATATTTATTTAATTAACAGTTATAAATCCATTTTTATAAATCAGATCAGCTGATCAAATCTGTCAAATTTGCAAAAATTCATTTCAATGAGTAACAAGTCAAATTGTCAATATTAAAGTGTGTGTGTATGTCATTATTTTCGTTTCTAATTAATATATAATAATTGACTTTGATGAAATTTAATAGAAAATTCATTTTCAAAGAATTTTTGATCAACCTTTTTTTACAAAATATTAAATTTCATTTTAATTTTCTAGAGAAATGTATAAAAATAAATTTCAGCCAAAGTTTTGTAGCAAAAATCACAACTAAATTTTGTTGAAAAATTTAATTTCGACCATATTTTCTTGGAAAAAAAAACAAATTTTTAACGAAATTGTTCTAGGGAAATTAAATTTCAACGAATGTAAATAAAAAAATGCAAATTCTTAAAAAAAAGTATGTCTCCATCCTAATATTTTCCTATAAAATTTCACTTCTTTAGAAAATGTTATAAAAATGCAATTTCAACTGGCGAAATTGCATTTTTATTGTGAATCCATAGTGAATACCATAGAAAATTACGCTGAAATTTTATTTTTCTAAAAAAAATTTTTGAAATTGAGTTTTTTCTATAAAAATCTTAGAAATTTTATTTTCCTAAAAAAATCACTGAAGTTGCATTTGTCTACAAAAATATTCAGGGTTGTTGTGGAATCCGATTGTTGTCGGAATCGGAATTGAAACCGAGAAAGAAAATAACTTTGGTGTCACAAAAGGTTATTTTTTCGATTTCAATTCCAATTCGAACAACAGTCGAATTCCACGACGAGAAAAAAATAAATTTTGTGTCTCAGAAAGTTATTTTTTTTCTCGATTTCAATTCCGATCCCGACAGCAATCGGATTCCACAACAACCCTGATTATTATTATTTTAATATCGTCGAAATTCACTTTTTTGAAAAACTTCTTAGGAATAGTATACATTTCTTTAGAAAATGAGTGCAAAATTTCTTTTTTTTACAAAATTGTACCAGAAAATTTCGTTGAAAATGCATTTTTCTAGAAAATTTCGTTGAAATCGTATTTTTTCTGAAAATTTCATAAAATTTTTGCATTCAAAATTTTATTCTTCTACAAAATTTAATTATTCAAATATTTTTTGAAATGTTTAATTTTCAACAAAATTTCGTTAAAAATTTTTTTTTACAAAATTTTTATGAAATTGCAGTTTTCCATAAAAAATGCTTCTCTTTAAAAAATATAATTTTTCTACAAAATTTAGTATTTTACTGGAAAATTCCTTTGATTTTTTATAGCATTTTGAGAAAATTGCACAATATTTACTTATTCAGGAAATTTTGTTAAAATTCAATATGATAATTTTTTTGAAATTTAATTTTCCTACAAAGTTGTTGAAAGTTTTCTTTTCTACAAAATAATGTAAGATTTAAAAATTTTCTAAAAAAATTAATTTTTTTCAAAAAATTTTGATTTATTTTTTCGAAATTTTATTTTTGTAGAACATTTCTTTGAAATTGCTTTTCCTGGAAAATTTGTTTTGTTCTGTGAAATTAAATGTTTTTAAATTTTGTCCAAATTGCAGTTTAATAGAAAATTCGATCAAATCTGCGATTTTTCTACAAAGTGTCGTTGAAATATTTTTTTTTGAGAAAATTTCGTTGAAATATGTTATTTTGTAAAAAAGTCAAATTGCAAGAAATTAAAAAAAAACAATTCCATGAAATTTTTAAGAAAAAGATAAGTTTCAACCAAATTGTCTAGATAAATTAAACTTCATCTACATTTCGTAGAAAAATTCAATTTCGGCAAAATTTTCAATAATAATTCAATTTAAACGAAATTTTTAAGAATCCAATTTCAAAGAAATTTTGTAGAAAAATTTAATCTCAACAAAACTTTCTAGATGTAATTTAATAACAACGAAATTTACTAGAATGAACACAATAAACAAGATTAATGGTCACTTGCTGGAAGAAATAAAGATGGTCCGTTTAAAGGACGATGGCATCTGATTTGTGGCCACTGCTTTGGTTATCTGGAAAAATGAAATTTTGATGAATTGTATTTCTTTAAAATCATTTTTTACGAAATTTTCTAGAAAAACGACATTTTAAATACATTTGTTAGAAAAAATTCATTTCGAAGAAAATTTCTAGTAAAATGCAAATTTCGAAAAATTTTTTGAAAAAAAAATAATTATTATAAATGTATTTTCGACAAAATGTAATAAATGCATTTCCTATAAAATCTTCGTGAAAAAAAAATAATTTCGAAAAAATTTATAGAAAAATACCAATTTTGACAAAATGTTCTAAAAACTGCAATTTTAATAAAATATTGAAAATGTATTTTTGGTTAAAAATTGCATTTATTGCGATTGAAGAAAAGATTTAAAATTTGAGAAAATTCGCCCGAGCGAAACGATTATTTTTGATTTTGTAGTCTTTGTAGAATAATTTTTAATGTTAATGTAAGACTTATTGCATTTTTCTACAAAAATGGTAGAATTGCATTACCATAGAAAATTTGCTTGAAATTTTATGTTTCTAAAAAAAATGTTGAAATTGAATTTTTACAATAAAAATCTTAAAATGAATATACAAATTATTTTTTTTAATATTGTCGAAATTAAATTTTTCGTAAAATTTCTTAGAAATAGTTTGCATTTCTTTAGAAAATGACTGTAAAATTTATTTTTTTTACAATATTTTATCAAAATTGTCTTAGAAAATTTCATTAAGACTGCATTTTTCAAAAAAATTCGTTTAAATTGTATTTTTCCTGAAAATTTCATCACATTTTTGCATAAAAATTTTATTTTTCTACAAAATTTTATTTTCCAAAAACATTTTTTGAAATGTTACATTTTCAACAAAATTTCGTCATTTTTTTTTTACAAAATTTTAATGAAATTGCATTTTTCTAGAAAAATGTATGAAGCTGCATTTCTTTAAAAAAAATTAATTTTTCTACAAAATTTTGTTTTACTGGAAACTTCCTTTAAAATTTATTTTACAAAATTCTAAATAGCATTTTTAGAAAATTGCCTCAAAATTTAATTATTCAAGGAAATTTTGTTAAAATTTAATATTTCTATAAAATTTTGTTGAAACTTAATTTTTCTACAAGGTCTTTGAAAATTAATTTTACAAAAAAAATTTAATTTTTCCAAAAATTTTTTTTTATCTTTTTCAAAATTTAATTTTTGTAGAAAATTTCTTTGAAGCCGCATTTCCTAGAAAATTATTTTTTAAATTTTATTTTTCTACAACTTTACTTTGAAATTTAATGTTTTTAAATTTTGTCCACATTTCAGTTTACTAGAAAATTCGATCAAAAGTGCAATTTTTCTACAAAATGTCGTTGAATTGTTTTTTTGAGAAAATTGCGTTGAAATAAAATTTTTATGATATTTTAAATTAATTTTTTTACTAAATTTTGAAATTGCATCAAAATTAAATTATTCAAGAAAATGTTGTTGAAATTTTACATTTCTATAAAATTTTGTTGAAATATATTTTTTCTTTAAATTTAATTTTCCTACAAAGCATTTCCTAGAAAATTTTGAAATTTTATTTTTCTACAAAATTGCTTTGAAATTGAATGTTTTTAAATTTTGTCCAAGAAGAAAATTTTTGAAGAAAATTTGAATATTCAAGAAAAAATCAGTTTCAACGTAATTTGCCATAAAAAAATAAATTTCAACAAAATTTTGTAGAACAATGCAATTTCCGCAAAATTTTCAATAACAATTCAATTTTAACGAAATTTTGAAAAATCCAAGAAATTTTGTAAAATCTCAACAAAACTTTCTAGATCTAGATAATTTAATATCACCGAATGGCCATTTGCTGGATTTAATAAAGATAGACAGTTTAAAGGACGATGGTATCTGATTTGTGGTCACTGCTCTAATTTTCTGAAAAAATGCAATTTTAAAGAATTGCATATATTTCTTTAAACTTTAAATATTTTTTTAGAAAAAATTTATTTCGAAGAAATTTTGTAGTAATACATATGTAATTTCGAAAAAAATGTTGTAGAGAAATGGAACTTTGACAAATATTTAAAAAAAATTATCCAATATAAATATATTTTCGACAAAATTTTAAGTATCTTGACAATTCTTTTTTGTAGTATTTGTAGAAGAATTTTTAACGTTAATGTAAAATTTATTGAATTTTTCTTCAAAGATGGTAGAAATTGCATTACCATAGATAAATTGCTTACAATTTTATTTTTCTAAAAAAAATTGAAAGCGCATTTTTTATAGAAATCTTAAAAATTTTATTTTTCTTAAAAAAATTCATTAATGTTGCATTTATCTACAAATTATTTTTTTAATATTGTCGAAATTCACTTTTTTGAAAAAACGTCTTAGGAATAATTTGCATTTCTTTAGAAAATTACTGCAAAATTTCTTTTTTTACAAAATTGTTCTAGAAAATTTCGTTAAAAATAAACTTTTCTAACAAAATCGTTTTCATTGTTTTTTCATGAAAATTTAATCAAATTTCTGCATTCAAAATTGTATTTTTCTTCAAATTTTTATTTTTCAAGGACATTTTTTGAAATGTTACATTTTCAAAATTTTTTTCAATTTGTGGTATCTTGACAATTCTTTTTTGTAGTATTTGTAGAAGAACTTTTAACGTTAATGTAAAATTTATTGAATTTTTCTTCAAAGATGGTAGAAATTGCATTACCATAGATAAATTGCTTGCAATTTTATTTTTCTAAAAAAAATATGAAAGCGCATTTTTTATAAAAATCTTAAAAATTTTATTTTTCTGCATTTATCTACAAATTATTTTTTTAATATTGTCGAAATTCACTTTTTTGAAAAAACGTCTTAGGAATAGTTTGCATTTCTTTAGAAAATTACTGCAAAATTTCTTTTTTTACAAAATTGTTCTAGAAAATTTCGTTAAAAATACATTTTTCTAACAAATTCGTTTTCATTGTTTTTTCCTGAAAATTTAATCAAATTTCTACATTCAAAATTGTATTTTTCTTCAAATTTTAATTTTTCAAGGACATTTTTTGAAATGTTACATTTTCAAAATTTTTTCAAATTTTGTTAAAATTTATTTTTATTTACAAAATTTTGATGAAATTGCATTTTTCTAGAAAAATATATGGAATTGCAGTTTTTAAAAAAATTGAATTTTTCTCCAAAATTTAGTGTTTTACTGTAAAATTCATTCGAAATTTATTTTTTTAACAAAATTTGCAATTGAATTTATAGAAATTTGCATCAAAATTTAAGAATTCAAGAAAATGTTTTTAAAATTTTATATTTCGATAAAATTTTGTTAAAATATATTTTTTCTACAAAATTTCGTAGAAATTTAATTTTCCTAAAAAGTTGTTAAGCATTAATTTTTCTACAAAATAATATTAAATTTGAAATTTTTCTAAAAAAATTAAATTTTTCAAAAATTTTCTACAATATTACTTTGAAATTGATTTTTTTTAAATTTTGTCGAAATTGCAGTTAACTAAAAAATTCGATCAAAACTGCAATTTTTCTACAAAATGTGGTTGAAATATTTTTTTTGAGAAAATTTCTTTGAAATATAATTTTTTACAAAAATTTCATTGCATTTGTCTTCAAACTTTTTTTTTTAATATTTTTTAATATGCACTAATTAAAAATAGTGCAATTCTTTAGAAAATGGCTGCAAAATTGTTCTAGAATATTTCGTTAAAAATTAATTTTCTAGAAAATTTCGTTGAAATTGTATTTTTTCTGAAAATGTCATCAAATTTTTGGTTCAAATTTGCATTCTTCTACAAAATTTAATTTTTCAAGTACATTTTTTAAATGTTACATTTTCAGAAAAATTTCGTTAACATTTTTATTTTAATTTTGATGAAATTGCATTTTGCTAGAAAAATATATGAAACTGCATTTCGTTAAAAAATTATTTTTTTTTGAAAAAATTGTGTTTTACTGGAAAATTTATTTGAAATTTATTTTTTTTTACCATATTTAGAAATTGAATTTATAGTAAATTGCATCAACATTTAATTGTTCAAGAAAATGGTGTTAAAATTGTATATTTCTTTAAAGTTTTGTTGAAATTTAATTTTTCTACAAAGTTGATGAAAATTAACTTTTCTACAAAATAATGTTAAATTGAAATTTTTCTAAAAAAAAATACAATTTTTCAAAACAAATTTTTTCGATATTTCTTTTTATAAAATTTATTTGAGATTGCAAAAGTTTATAAAAAAAATAAATTTTACAAATTTTTTTAAATAAATTTGTTAGAAAAAAATTATTTCGAAGATATTTTCTAGTAAATGGTAGTTTCGACAAAATTTTGTAGAGAAATTGAGTTTTGAAAAAAAAAATTCAATATAAATGTATTTTCGACAAAATGTTTAATAAATGCATTTCCGATAAAATCTTAGTGAAAAATATAATTTCGATAAAATGTATAGAAAAATACAAATTTTGACAAAATGTTCTAAAAACTACGATTTTAATAAAATATTGGGAATGTATTTTTCGTTGAAAAATTGCATTTATTGCGATTGAGGAAAATATATCAAATTTGAAATGTTACAATTTTTCTAAAAATTGTAACAGTTCATTCTCCCCAAAAAAATTGTCAAAATTGCATACTTCTATAAAATTGAATTTTACAAAGAAATTTTTTGAAGTATGACTTTTTACACAAAATTTCATTGAAATTTAATATCTTTTTTACAAAATTTTGATGAAATTACATTTTTCTAGAAAATATATGAAAGTGCATTCCTTAAAAATTGAATTTTTCTACAAAATTTCGTTGAAATATTGTTAGACTAGAAAATTCCGTTGAAAATTATTTTTTTTTTTTAAATTTTAACATAGTATTTTTTTAGAAAATTTAATTTTTCAAGAAAATGTTGTTAAAATTTAATTTTCTATACAACTTTCTTGAAATATATTTTCTCTACAAAATTTCGTAGAAATTTAATTTTTCTACAAAGCTTTTGAAAATTAAGTTTTTTACAAAATTTTAAAATATTATTCAATTATTCTAAAAAAATTTTCGGATTTTTTTGAAAATACGCTTGTCGAGAAAATTACTTTGAAATTATGTATTTTTAAAATTTGTCAAAATTGCATTTTACTAGAAAATTCGATCAAAACTACAATTTTTTTTTACAAAATGTCGCCGAAATATTTTTTTAGAAAATTTCTTTGAAATTTTTTAAAAAAAAATTTCGTTGAAAACCTTCTGTCAGTGGCCCTAAATCCGTGTGTAATTTTTACATTATTTCTAAAAAATTCAATTGCAACAAATTTTGTAGAAAAATTTAAATTCCATGAAATTTACAAGAAAAACATCAGTTTCAACGTTATTTTCTAGAAAAATTAAATTTCAACAATATTTTGTAGAAAAATGCAATTTCGACAAAATTTTTAGTAAAAATTTATGTTTAAAAATGCATTTTCAAAAAAAAAATTAGAATCTAATCTTAAAAAAACTTTCAATATCTAATTTAATATTCAATGTTGATGGAATTTTCTAGAAAAAGAAATGTCAATGAATTCAGCGAAATTTTCCTGAAAAATTCAAATTTTGTAGAAAAAAAATCAATTCCAAAAAAATTTTCTAGAAAAAGCAAGAATGTAATTTTGTAAAAATAAATTAAATTCAACCATTTTTTTCTAGAAAATGTTCAACAAAATGTACTAGATTAAACATTATAGATTTCATTAAAATCACTTACTAAATTAAAGAAAGTTTAAAGGACAATGGCCTCTGACTGCCCTGATTTTCTGAAAAAATTAAAATTTGAAGAACTTTATTTCTTTAAAATTAATTTTAATGTCGTAATTTTGTAGAAAAATGTAACTTCAAATAAATTTTTTAGAAAAATTAAATTTCGAAGAAATTTTCTAGAAATGTGTTTCCGGAAAAATGTGATTTTGACCAACATATTTGTTGAAAAAAAGTAGTTTTCAATATAAATGATGAATAAGTGCAATTGATACGAACTTTAATTTAATGTCGAAACAATTTTGTAGAAAACTGCAATATTGATTTTGTTAATACCAATTTTAACAAAATGTCCTATAAAATAGCGATTTTAATAAAATCTTCAATGAAAGTGTTTTTACCCTACACCACACTGTGGTACAGGGTATTATGACTTTGTGCATTTGTTTGTAACACCTAAAAGGAGAAGAGATAGACCCATTGTTTATTATACCGATCGACTCAGAATCACTTTCTGAGTCGATTTAGCCATGTCCGTCTGTCTGTCCGTCTGTCTGTCCGTATGTCCATGTATTCTTGTAATCAAAGTGCAGGTCGTATTTATGGTCCGATTGTGATGAAATTTAGCATAGTCCTCTTTTTTGGCCCAAGGACGATCCCTATTGAAATTGGTTAAAATCGGTTCAGATTTGGATATAGTCCCCATATATATGTTTCACCCGATTTGACATGCAAGCGCCGTAGAAACCACATTTTACATCCAATCTTTATGAAATTCGGCAGAGAGACTTTTATTATTACGTGAATGAACACTACAAAATTCGGAGAAAATCCGATCAGATTTAGATATAGCCCCCATATATATGTTTCACCCGATTTGGCATGTAAGCGCTGTAGGAACTGTATTTTAAATCAGATCAGTACGAAATTTGGCAGAGAGAGTTCTCTTATTACATGAATAAACACTGCCAAATTCGGGGAAAATCGGTTCAGATTAAGATATAGCCACCATATATATCTTTCACCCGATTTAACATTTAAGCGCTGTAGAAATCGTGTTTTATATCCGATCGGTACGAAATTTAACAGAGAGAGTTCTCTTATTACATGAATAAACACTACCAAATTCGGGGAAAATCGGTTCAGATTTAGATATAGCCACCATATATATCTTTCACCCGATTTAACATTTAAGCGCTGTAGAAATCGTGTTTTATATCCGATCCGTACGAAATTTAACAGAGAGAGTTTTCTTATTACATGTATGAACACTGCCAAATTCTTATCGCAATGCCCATTTTCGCATTGGTAGGTAGGTGTAGGGTATTATATAGTCGGCCCCGCCCGACTTTCTGTCTTTCCTTACTGGTTTTTCGTTGATAAATTGCTTTTATTGCGTTTGAAGAAAATATATAGTGACAATTATTTTTGTAGTCTTTGTAGATTACTTTTAATTTTCCTTTAAAATTTGAAGACATCAAAATAAGTCAGAGGAAACAAATCTAAAAATAATATTTTAACTTAAAATATCATTGCAATTGTAAGAGCTAGTATCAAAATGTTCTGCCACTAAAAATTGTTGAAGAGAATTGATAACGATTATAAAATGCATATATGTATATACTACACTGACAAAATATTTTCCTTTAATCTAAGATATTTATTTATGAAACTATTTTGGATTTTCATTATTTAAAAAATAGGTTTCTTAGTAATATTTCTTTTGAAGTATATTTATTTCTGTGTAAGTCACCTTGGTTTCATATGTTTTTTTTTGTTGTTTGGTAAGTACTACCACTTCCTCGTTATTGTCATGAATCAAATATTTGCATTTCAGTGAAACACATTCTCGAAAAAAATTGTTAGAATTACCTCATTGTTGACTAACGTGTAACATACTCGTACAAGTACATATTTGCAAATTCATTCAAATCAGTCCATCATGCAGATGTTGTTCTGAATATGACGAAGACGGTGACTAAATTGGCAAATATTGGTCTACACTGTGAAGTCTTGAGGAAAGTTGACATCATTGTCTGTTCTCAGTTCTGTTGTGTGGTACGTGTAGATGAATATTATTTTATTTTTTTCTTACTTCATACAATAACAACCACAATTGTTTATTTATTTAAATGCCGAGGGATTAATTATTTAACGGGCGTTCCACTCGTTATTCCTAGGAATTGTGAAATTGTGTCCCAAAAACACATCACTGCTCATTCATACACTGGATTCGTGGAAATTGCAGAATTGCTATGATTTCGGGTGGACACATTTTTGTCGAAATATATGAAGAGTCAGTCAGTCGTCTGTCTGACTTCAATCAATTCAAAGAACTGTTATTAATTAAGACTTCAATTAAAAGTTCAAGATCATGAATAATAATAACTAATGACAAAATGTCATTAAATAATATTTAAATATTAGTATTAGTCATATACATATACATCTGTGATGTAAGTGCAAATAAATAAAGTTCGGCAAAAAAAACTTTACTTATAAAATTATTTTCTCTTTAATGAAGATTTATTTGATAAACACATGCATTTATCTTAAAGCTGTGACCATTGTTTGTTATGGGCCAAAAGTTTGTAACATAAAGTGACTTTTAGGAAATCACACATTCGAATTAAAGTCTCAAAATCGCGTAAAATTTTGATACTAAAAAAAAAGTAATTTGAATTACTGCCAGATGTAGGGTGTTACTGCCAGGTGGGCCATTTAAAATTGTAAATTTGAACTACCAATTATTTTGACTTGTGATTTGAGCCCTTTAGATTATTTTCTGGGGGGAGCCATTAAGGATAAATATTGCGTAAAGCATCCACAGACAATTGAAGCATTGAAACATGAAATCGAAGTTGCCATTGAAGAGATTCGACCCGAAACAATCGAAAATGTACTGAAAAATTGGGTTGATCGGATCGGCCGAGCCAGTCGTGGTAGTCATATGAATTACTAGCTTTAACCCGGTACGCTTCGCAGCCCCCACCTTTTATTTAATTTCTGTTTAGGGTACTGTAAAATAGTTATACCTCGTTCTTTCAAAATGACATGATTATCACATTACATATGGTGCAAAATTAAGAAGATTTGATTACTTTTATATATAAAATACGAACCCTCGTTTCATCTGTGTTCCAAGAGTTACCCTGAAATCAAGGTACAATATTTATCCCTTTTCCCACTGTACCTCTGAACGTTGAAAAACTATTTTTTTTGGTTCATAGGTTAGCAACATTCACCTAGTTTATGTTCCAATAGCTTCATTCACACCCTGGTACAATACATATAAAACCATGTTTGTCCCACTGTGTCTATAAAGTTACGAATTTAAAAATCTAAAGTAAATCGCTCCATTGTACCACATTTAACCTTTAGTGTGTCATAATTAACCAATTTTGCACGATTTTACAATATTTTAAAATGATAATTGATATTTCAAGATCCAAATTCGTATTTCAACATTTTTGTCCCCTATCTGTACCATTTGTTTTTCCCCACGGTTTAAGTAGAAGAACCTATTTGGAAATAACAATTTCTTAGCTTTGGTTTATGCTGTAAGAGCAACCTTTGCACTCAGGGACCACACCGTACCATACCCTTTTTACTCCACTAAACCATATTTAACACATTTCCCCCCTCTGTAATACAATTTTTACTTGCCCCAACTGCATCATAGTTTTAACCTTTTCGCACAACAGTGCTACTAAAGCATAAATCTTGAAAAAGACATTCTTATTTCATATTTAACTTACCCTCTCTCTTCCAGCATCCATATTTTTACCCACTGTACTAACTGCACGCTTTTTGATCCACTGTACCATTTTTAACCGTTTTGGGCCACTGAATAAAATTTAACACCTTTTTGTCCACTATATGTTACCATTTTTGCCCCACTGTACCATAGTTAACACATTTTTGCCCCACTGTTCCATAGTAAATGCTTTTTGCCCCACTGTACCATACTTAACCCATTTTGTTCCACGTTACCGTATTTTACTATTTGTGCCCACTGTAACCATTTTTGTCATACTGTACCATATTTAACCATTTGTGACCCACTGTACCATAACTAACACATTTTTTCCCACTGTTCAATAGTTAAAGTTTTTTGACCCACTGTACCATATTTACCCCATTTTGTCCCACGTTACCATATTCAACTAATTGTGCCCCACTGTACCACAGTTAACCCTTTTTGCCCCACTGTGTCATATTAAACCTTTTGTCTCACTGTACCAAATTTAACAGTTGTTGCCCCACTGTACCATATTTAACCACCTTTGCTCCACTGTAGAATATTTAACACAGTTATGCCCCACTGTACTGTATAGTTAACCATTTTTGTCACACTGTACCATATTTAACCCTTTTTTCCCCACTGTATCATAATAAATACATTTTTGCCCCACTGTTCCAGAGTTAACGCTTTTTGCCCCACTGTACCATTTTGAACCCATTTTGTTCCACGTTACCGTATTTTACTATTTGTGCCCACTGTAACCATTTATGTCATACTGTACCATATTTAACCATATTTAACCATATGTGACCCACTGTACCATAGCTAACACATTTTTGCCCCACTGTTCCATAGTAAACGCTTTTTGCCCCACTCTGTCATATTAAACCCTTTGTCTCACTGTACCAAATTTAACAGTTTTTGCCCCACTGTACAATATTTAACCCCCTTTGCTCCACTGTACAATATTTAACACAGTTATGCCCCACTGTACTGTATAGTTACCCATTTTTGTCACACTGTACCATATTTAACCCTTTTTTCCCCACTGTATCATAGTAAATAAATGTTTGCCCCACTCTTCCATAGTTAACGCTTTTTGCCCCACTGTACCATTTTTAACCCATTTTGTCCCACTTTACCATATATGTACATATAACAATTTTTACCCCCACTGTACCACAGTTAACCCTTTTTGCACAACTGTGCCCCATTCAACACTTTATCTCAGTGTACAAAATTTTTACCCCACAGTACCATATTTAAAAAATTTTGTCTCACTGTACCGTATTTAAAATGTATATCCACGCTAGCATACTTAAACCTTTTTCCACGACTGTACAATATTTAATCATATTTTCTCCACTCCACTATTTAAACATTTTGGACCACAGTGCTCCTAAAACCATATAAACTCTTCGTATCTCATGTTTAAGTTTCATGTTTGTCAGATTGTTCTCTTTTTTCCCCCATGCTCCATAATTAACCCGTCTTGTCCCACTGTGCCTCTTAAAGTTAGAATTACTAAAAATAACTTCCAATCTCTAGTTTATGTTCCAAAAGTTACCCTGGAACCATTGATCCATGTTTGACATATTTAAGCCACGGTACTATGTTTTACACTTTTGCCCCACTGTGCTGCGAAAACTACGAATACAAAAAAAACTGAATACCCCGATCCGTTGTCATAAAGACATCCCTCGCTTAAATTTTCACCATTCTAATTTTAGGCTTTAAATTTGGCGGTGGTTTCATCAGTTCCTTGAACAATGCACATTCAAATTGTCGTCCCTGATCCGATGTTACGAACTAAAAATGCTCTTGCAACGGTTTCCGATGGGAATAGCCTCTAGCCAACGAGAGTATCGATCAACCATCGTTAAGCAATAATTATATCCGCTCGACCTGGGGAATGGACCAACAATATCGATATTAACATGTTCAAACCTGCTGTCAGGAACAGGGAACTTTTCTAATTTAGCTCGGGTGTGTCTGCATATTTTGGCTATTTGACATTGTTGACATTCCTTTACCATTCTTCTTATATCTGATTTCATACGTTGCCATACAAAACTCCTGGAAATTAACTTAATCGTAACCTTTGCCCCAGGATGTGACCAGCCATGCATTGCATCGAAAATGGTCTGCTGTAAATTTGTTGGAACCACCGGACGAGGTCTTCCTAATGATACATCGCATATTAGCTCTACACCAGAATTTTCAGGCTTCAACTTACGAAGATTCCACGAATTCGTAACGTCATTTTGCAACAAACGTCTCAAGTCCTCGCAACTTTCCTGCTCCCTCTGTAACACGGCAAATTCAATAATCGAAGGAATATGTAGTTTCTATTCTTGACAGCATATCCGCCACTGGGTTTTCCTTGCCTGCTACATGTTTATATCAACAGAGAATTGACTAACGAAATTCAACTGTCTTATATGTCTTGGAGAGAGCTTCTCCCAGTTCTTTTCAAATGAATAGCAAAGTGGCCTATGATCTGTGAATAACGTAAATGTTGCGCCTTCTAGATAATATCTGAAATGTTTAATGGCAGTGTACATAGCTAACAGCTCCCTGTCATACGTGCTGTAAGTCCTCTCTGTATCCGTAAGTTTCTTCGAATAAAACCCTAAAGGTTGCGTACTATTCTTGACACGTTGCTGCAAAACGGCACCGGTAGCTTTGTCGGAAGCATCTGTCATTACTGCCAACTGGGCATTTCTTACTGGATGAGCAAGTAGGGCTGCATTAGCCAAAGCCTTTTTAAGTTTTTCGAACGCTTTTTTAGCCTCATCCGATTACTCTAACTTCCTTTTATCTCGTTTTTTGCAGGGGCCTAGCATGGCTTGAAGTGGGATTTCTATCTCAGCTGCTCGTGGAAAAAAACGGCAATACAAAATTCAATGCTCCCAGAAAAGAAAGTAACCCTTGTACATTAATTGGCGTCTTTTGTGACAAAATACAATCCACCTTTGACTGCAATGGCTTGATTCCATCTTTCGTAACTAAATGGCCTAGAAATCTTACCGCGTCTTTACCCAATTGACACTTATCCGCATTCAATACCAGTCCGCATTCGGCATATCGACGAAACAGTTGATCTAAATTAGATTTATGTTCTTCTAGCGACGAAGAGGCTATTAAAACATCATCCAAGTAGGGAAATGCTAAAGGCATATCCCTCAAGATATCATCCATGAATCGCTGGAATGTTTGGGCAGCATTCCTTAGACCGAACGTCATATATTTGAATTCAAAAAGGCCAAAAGGTGTTAAAATTGCTGTTTTTGGAACGTCCTCGGGGTTAACCGGAATTTGGTGATAGGCCTTCTTAAAGTCAATTACAGAAAATACTTTCTTACCCGATATTCCACTTGCGAAGTCTTGAATATGCCGGATCGGGTACTTGTCGTGAATTGTCTTGGCATTTAAAGCTCTGTAATCACCGCAAACGCGCCATAAATTGTTTCCCTTTGGCACCATATGCATCGGACTTACCCATTGACTTTTCGAGCGTACGCATATTCCTCTCTGTAGCAGGAAATCAAATTCCCTCTTGGCCAATTCCATTTTTTCAGGCGAAATGCGTCGTAATTTCTGTGAAACTGGAGGACCTTTTGTTTCTATATAATGCATTACCTTTGATTTCTTTTCAATCTGCCTCCAAGAATCATTTATTAGTTCAGGGTATTTTGCCAACAGGGGATCGAACTGGTTAGTTGGCGCTAATTTCGCTTCGTTCGTCTTATTCGTGACAAGCTGACATATGGTATGAGTCTTTCCTTTGTGGTCAATCAGTGCCCTATTTTTCAGATCAGATCCGAAATTTGTTAAGAAATCTGCTCCGATTATTGTATGGGAGACATCAGCAATGACGAATTTCCAGTTTAGAAATCTTCCTAAACCTAAATCCAATTTCATAATTCTCATACCATATGTATTAATTTGTGTGTTGTTTGCAGCTATAAGTCGTACTAGAGATGGCACCGGCTTGTCTTGTAGTTTTTTAGGCACTACAGAAATCTGCGCACCAGTATCAATAAGAAATGTTAATGTGGCTACATATTTTACCCACCTCTTTGTTGGCCTTCACAAAGAGGGGATCTATTCATTTCCCGATACGTGTCGGCTGTACTTACAAGGAGGACGACACTTCGTCGATGCTTGTCTGAATGTGCGATGATACCAGCAAACTGGAGTATGGGATCGCGACAATTGCGGACTTTGGTCCCTGTTCAAATTACGATTTTTTCTTCCCAAACAGTCGACCTTTTTACTAAGTTCATTTACAGCTTCATATAAGTCGCTGGTACGAGTATTAGTACTCGATTCAGTTTGCACCGCATTTAACTGCTCCGCCTTAGTCAGATCCAAATGTTCGGCGGGGTCACCAATTTAGGGAATAGTTTTCAATCCCAAATAGTTTTCAATAAATTTTATTATAAAATTTAAATTGTATGTCTTTACAATTATACTCCAACAAACTGAATGAAAATTCATATTTCTCAAGAAAAATATTGACATAAAATTCAAATAATAAATGAATTAAAAAACATAACATGTCTTATTCTAAAATTATTTAAGTCTATGCTGAGTGATGACGCTACATATCTATACCTTTCTGTCCTACTGTGCCCCTAAATTTTTAAAAAAAATCGCTCTTTGTTCTTATTAACGTCCCAAGAGCTACTCTCACACCAAATTTCACGATTCTAGGTCTTGCCATTTGGATTTGGCTGTTGTACCACATTTTTCCCTTTTTACCCCACTGTGTATGTAAATGTTCGAATCCTGTCAATTTCAGAGTCTACCTCATAAGGGCTACCCTCACACCAAATTTCACGATTCTAGTTCTTGCCATTTGAATTTGGCTGTTGTACTACATTTATCCCATTCTTCCCTTTTTACCCCACTGTGTACGTAAATGTTCGAATTTCGAAAAATTCTGTCAATTTCAGAGTCTACCTCATAAGGGCTACCCTCACACAATCGAATTTCACGATTCTAGCTCTTGCCATTTGGACTTAGCTGATGTACCACATTTATCACCTTTTACCTGTTGAGACAAAAGTACTTTATTTTGAACTTTAAAATATATAAATAACATTTGTTAAAGAAGGTGTGGTAGCACCAAGACCGCCGTGTTCGAATGACAAACAATCTGGCAACGTTGTAACGGATCAGAGGAGGAGAAAACAACAGCTGATTCCAGTCTTCGCCGTCAACGGTAGCATTTTTTAGTAATACTTCGTAAGATTTTGTGAACTAGTTTTACTAATAGTAAATAGAATAAGATAGTTGTTAAATGTAAATACGAACGTCTTATTATTACATCGGCAACTATAAAGGTAAATGTTAACAGTTGTTCACATCCCTTTCTGATTTGTCACCGAAATTATTCCTCCAGTATAGCATTTAATGAATTCCGCAGAACTAAGAAGTTGCCAAAAACTGTTTGAGCAACATCAAAATATATAACAAATTAACAAAATTTTATTACAATTTTTTTTTGGCAAACGAGTCACCACAATTTCTATTAGTCAATAAACCTTCAACTTTTATTTCATGCAACAATTTGGCTGGCGTCGCAACTAATACGCAATAAGTACTCCAAAATACAATTACTAATTGTATTACGAGTGTTTTACTTTTCGCCTGATTCTTTTTTTTTGGGAGGGACATGGTTTCCATTACATTAGGACTGCGTTGTGCACTGTAACCACAGAGCACAACTATAAATGAATTACTCCATAACAGGCAACAGGACGATTTCAAGGGGGAGAGAGAGATCGAGTAAAACGCAGGAAAAGCCCATAAAAGCCAACCGACGACAAGTGTCATAAAACAAACTTAGCCGCCAATGCTGCCGCCACAGAAAAGTGGGCCAACAATGTACTTTCACTTTAATTTCCGAAAGTGTGAACAGAAAAAACGAACACAAATCGCAAAGAAAATCCTCTGAAAGTAGAATTTGGGTGCGGGTGGCGTGCAACTTAAAAAATGGAACAGGCCTCCTTCTATCTCTGTTCCATTGGTCTATGAACGAAAAATTAGCGCTAAAGGAATGAATGTTGCCTATGGCTTTGGCTATAATTTAATTGAAAATATTGGTTCTAGTTTAGGAATTCGATGTAATTTTTATGTTGAGATATGATTTTGAAATTAATTAAATAATAAGCCAATGTAATCGTGTTAGTTTTATGGCAATGTGTAATCATTAAGAATGACACGGAAGTCCGATAAAAAAAAACTGGGTTAAAGGTAGGTAAGTGTGATACATTCATTAATTTCAGGAAATTCTTAAAAGAAGATGACAAATTAAGTTTATTTAAAAATAGGACAGGATATTTCCTATCCTATTACCTACACCATCCATGGATGTGTATTAGGGTGCTAAGGAATATATTATGAACATGAAGAAATATTTTAAAAAACACGTAAAGGGAAGTCTACATACAGTCAGGTGGGGATGACTATGTACTACCCAATCCTGCACGGAGGAAAATCGTCATTTTTGATATGTTTGAATCGAAAGAGAATATACTTTTAAACGATTTTTTTAAATATTATATATTTGTTAACAAATAAATTTTATTTGAAAATCAAGAAATTTTGTTTGGAACGCATATATTAATATATTATAACATTATTTATTTGCAGACTGAATTTCACAAATAAAATATGTGTTTACACACAAACAAAGTTATTGTTCAAGAAGTTTTCGAAATATATTTCATTTAAAAAGATTTTTAAAACCTTGCTGACTTATTCGAATTTTAGTTTTTTTTCCTGGTTTTCGTGTTCAACTTTATAGGCAAAAATGCCTTAATTTATAAATATTCCAATTCATCACTTTTTGTCAATCCATCAATGCAATTTATATTTACGAAAGATTATCCGATTTAAGTTTTAATTAAATTTTACAATCATATAAAATTTATAAAAAAATGCTCTTTGAACATCTGAAAAACAGAAATCTTGTCTTTAAGTTAAGGCATTGATACATTGCCAAAATAAATAATTACAAATTAATCTTTGTTTCGGAAATACTAGTACCAAATAAAAAAATATTTGAACGGAAGCATATTTTTGTTTAGAGCAATATCCTCCCAAACATATAATATTTGTGTGTGTCAAATATTATATATTTATAGTGTACCCTAAACATATGTATATTTCAAGCCGAATATGTTTGGGACAATACACTACAGAAGCGATTTTTTTTCAGCGTGTGTAAATAATAATAAATAAACAAGTACTTATAGACTGAAGTTAGACTGACTGACTATACACTACATGGAGGAAAAACATTAAACAAAATATATTTGAGAGAAAAATATAAATAAAAGCAGTAAGGAAAGGCTAAAGTCGGGCGGGGCCGACTATATAATACCCTACACCACTCTCGTAATATTGAATAACTCTGAAATATAAATTTTGTAATTCATGTATAAATTGTTTACATAAATTTACTTTTGGGATATTTTATACTTAAATAATACAAACGATTGGATGTAGAATACAGCTTCGACAGGACTAAAGAGCCAAATCGAATGAAACATATATATGGGAGCTATAGCTAAATCTTAACCGATTTTCTTCAAATTCGGTAGTGTTGGTTCATGGATCAAGAAACTCTACCATTCTAATTTTCAAAATGATTGGATGTAAAATACAGGACTAAAGAGCAAAATCGGACGAAACATTTATATGGGAGCTATAGCTAAATCTTAACCGATTTTCTTCAAATTCGGCAATGTTGGTTCATGGATCAAGAAACTCTACCATTCTAAATTTCAAAACGATTGGATGTAAAATACAGCTTCTATAGGACTAAAGGGCCAAATCGGACGAAAGATGTATATGGGAGCTATATCTAAATCTGAACCGATTTCAACCAATCTTTCAATAGGGATCTTTACAGCTGCGAAATACTCTAAACTGCAAAATTTCAGAACGATCGGAGTGAAATTGCGACCTGTAGTCGACGAACAACTTTACATGGACAGAAGGACGGACAGACAGACATGGTTAAATCGACTCAGCTAGTGATTCTGAATCGATCGGTATACTTTAAGGTGGGTCTAGCTATGTTATTTTCAGGTGTTACAAACACCTATTATTTGGCAAACTTTAGATTCTTTAAATACATTGCACTGTGCCGCATAAGCATTAAGCACTATTTCAACTATTTTTATACACTGGTATTAATTTTATAGGCTGTTAACTTTTGGTACAAAATGTTGCATTTCTGTGGTAGGTACCAAAAGGGGAGTGGCAACTTCGCCCATTTTTCTGGAGTTGATAGCAACTAATAAACTAATACTATGTGTGGAATTTCAGAAGATTCGAATAAGTAGTATATCAGTTATTAAAGAATCAATATTTCACAACATTTTAACCCTTTGTAGGGGAGGTACTAGAAGAAGTGGACCAATATGACCCATCTTCGAACTTAGCCGGAGATAGAAAAAAATATTACCACATACCATGAAGTCAATCGGTTACTCTTTATCTTGAGAGTTATCTTGCGCACCAGCCAGCAAACAGACAGGCAGACGGAAAGACGGACGGACATTTCTCATTATAAAGGGTCCGCCATCTAACGTTTTTATACCCTACACAACCCTGTGGTACAGGGTTTTATGACTTTGTGCATTTGTTTGTAACACCTAAAAGGAGAAGAGATAGACCCATTGTTTATTATACCGATCGACTCAGAATCACTTTCTGAGTCGATTTAGCCATGTCCGTCTGTCTGTCCGTCTGTCTGTCCATGTATTCTTGTAATCAAAGTGCAGGTCGTATTTATGATCCGATTGTGATGAAATTTAGCATAGTGCTCTTTTTTGGCTCAAGGACGATCTCTATTGAAATTGGTTAAAATCGGTTCAGATTTGGATATGGTCCCCATATATATGTTTCACCCGATTTGACATGTAAGCGCTGTAGAAACCACATTTTACATCCGATCTTTATGAAATTCGGCAGAGAGAGTTTTATTATTACGTGAATGAACACTACCAAATTCGGAGAAAATCCGTTCAGATTTAGATATAGCCCCCATATATATGTTTCACCCGATTTGACATGTAAGCGCTGTAGGAACTGTATTTTAAATCAGATCAGTACGAAATTTGGCAGAGAGAGTTCTCTTATGACATGAATATATATGTTTCACCCGATTTGACATGAAAGCGCTGTAGAAACCGTATTTTACATCCGACCTGTACGAAATTCGGCAGAGAAAGTTCTCTTATTACATGAAAAAACACTGCGCAATTCGGGGAAAATCGGTTCAGATTTAGATATAGGCCCCATATATATGTTCCACCCGATTAAACATTTAAGCGCTGTAGAAATCGTGTTTTATATCCGATCAGTACGAAATTTAACAGAGATAGTTTTTTATACCCTCACTTTAGTGTGACGAGGGTATATATCATTTGCTACGAAAAAAAGTGTAACACATCGAAGGAGTGATCTAAGACCCTAAGTATGTTCGGCGGATATTCGTTTTGGGTCATTTTAAGACGAATGAGCAATGTCCGTCCGTCTGTCTGTCTGTCTGTCTATCTGTCTGTCTGTCTGTGTGTCTGTCTGTCTGCTGGCTGGTGCGCGCGATAACTCTCGAAAGGAGTAACCGATTGACTTCAAATTTGGTACGTGGTAATATTTTTTTCTATCTCCGGCTAAGTTCGAAGATGGGCCATATTGGTCCACTCCTTATAATACCTCCCCCACAAAGTGTTAAAATGTTGTGAAATATTGAATCTTTGAATCTGAAATTCCACACATAGCATTAGTTTATTAGACGCTATCAACTCGAGAAAAATGGCCCATGTTGCTACGCCCCTTTTGGTACCTCCCACACAAATGCACCATTTTGCACCAAAAGTTAACAGCTTATAACATTAATACCAGTGTTTAGAAATACTTGAAATTTTGTACAGTGTAATGCTTTCATAGTGCCTACAGTCCAGTGAAAAATGGGTGTCATATTCACGCCCCTTTTGGTACCTCTTACACAAAGGTACCATTTTGCACCAAAAGATAACAGCTTATAACATTAATACAAGTGTATAAAAATACTTGAAATTTTTTACAGTGTAATGCTTTTATAGTGTCTTTTGCACTGTGAAAAATTGACGCTATTTCCACGCCCCTTTTTTTACCTCCCACACAAAGGTACCATTTTGCACAAAAAGTTAAGAGCTCACAGCATGAGTACCAATGCACGAAAATGCAACAACATTTTGCACAGTGTAACGCTTTTGAAGTCCCTATAGCCCTGTAAAAAATGGCCGTTATCACCACGCCCCTTTTTGTACCTCCCACACAAAATGGCCAAATCATACCAAAATTTAATATTTCATAACGTTAATATACCAGTGCAAAAAACGTTTATAATTCGGCGCAGTGTAATGTATTTAAAGAATGTACTATTCAGCGAAAAATAGGTGTATTTGTTAAAAACATTCTGGTACCTCCCATACAAATTGACAGAATAATTCGTTTAATATTCCATATTACATTACTCACAAAGTGAGGGTATACCTTAGTCGGTTTACCCGACTGAAACTTTCTTACTTGTTTATTACATGTATGAACACTGCCAGTGTTCATACATGTCAGTCCTTGTAAAGGGGACTTCAATACGCAAGTTGGTGAGGACAACTAACCCGAAAACCACAATGGGCAGCCACGCGCTTTATTTTGATTCAATCGAAAAAAAAACAAAATTTCATTGTTGCATAGTGTAATTTGATGATCGACTCCGGAGAACGTCATTCGGCAATTGTTCTCGTATGATGGCGTCATCCAACCAACTACTCTGAACTGAAGTGACTGTTAGTATCACGTTTTGTATTGAAGTTCGTTCCATTCACTAATTAGTAGATAACTATACTTTGTACTTTAATACGAGTAATTAGTAAACTAAAAGAAAACGTTGGCTGTGTGAAAAATATCGATTTTTTCAACTTTCCATCAATCTAAGTAAGGTCAAATCAACTTAGTTATTTTTGGTTCCTGAATTATCGTTTCACATTTCACGATTGGATGTAAACTACAAAATCGAACAAAACATATATATGAGGGCTACAAATAAATCTGAACCGATTTTCTTCAAATTCGGAAATGTTGGTCCATGGATGCAGAAACTGTACCATGCTAAATTTCAAAACGATTGGATGTAAAAAAGTGCTTCTATAGGGCCAAAGGCCCAAATCGAACAAAACATACATATGAGGGCTATAGCTAAATCTGAGCCGAAGTTCTTCAAATTAGGCATTGTTGGTCTATAGATAAATAAACTCTACCATACTAAATTTTAAAACAATTGGATTTAAAATATAGCTTCTATAGGGCTAAATGACCAAATCCGACGAAACATACGTATGGGAGCTATATCCAAATCTGATCCGATTTTCTTTAAATTCAGCAATGTTGCTACATGGTTCAAGAAACTCCAACATGCTAAATTTCAAAACAATTGGATGCAAAATACAGCTTCTGTAGGGCTAAATGTTTAAATCGGACGAAACATGTGTATAAATTCTTTAAATTCGGCAATGGATCAAGAAATTCCTTTAAATTCGGCAATGGATCAAGAAATTCCACCATGCTAAATTTCAAAACATTTGGATGTAAACTACAGCTTCTATAGGGCTAAAGGGCAAATCGGTCGAAACCTATTATTAATGGGAAATGTATATAAATCTGAACCGATTTTGGCCAATTTCAATAGGGTTATATCTAGGTGTGAAAGAGTCGTTATTGTCAAGACTCAGCAAGATCAGAGTGAAATTGCGACCTGTACTTGACGAAAAACTTTGGATGGGCAGAGAAGATTAAATCAGCTAATGTTTCTGATTCGATCGGTATAATTAAGGCGGGTGTATTTCTAGGTGTTACAAAAATCTGCCGCACTGAAAAAATGGTCCTAAAATTAAAGAATGGCTCCAAAGGCGTAATTAATCTTTGAAATAAGTACGTTTTTACTTAAAATTTCAGAATATTTAATTAATATTAATTAAATTATATTTATTTATTTTAATTACAAAATGTACTTATTTTAAAGATATGCGCTTTTAGCAAACAATTCTCGTTTAATGATAATTGACTGTGCGTATATATTCTAATAATTTCGACTGAAGTAATCGTTGTAATAAGGATATTGATAATGGGAGTTTGGTGGCTCCCGAAACAGACTTTAATTTTATGACAATTTGTTTAGTGCAGAAGCAAACTTATGGTAATAAGGATAGTTCCCTACCAATTTGAAACGATACATCGTTGTACTTAGGGTACATATAAGTATGTAGTATTCGGGTAGTAGATACCCTTCCAATCGTCCAGTTATTACAAAGTGTTATAATCATAAATTAGAGATTCATTATAAACGCAGTTTAAAAACCAGTAAGGAAAGGCTAAAGTCGGGCGGAGCCGACTATATAATACCCTACACCACTCTCGTAATATTGAATAACTCTGATATATAAATTTTGTAATTCATGTATAAATTGTTTACATAAATTTACTTTTGGGACATTTTATACTTAAATAATACCCTGTACCACAGTGTGGTGTAGGGTACAAAAACGATTGGATCTAAAGAGCCAAATCGGACTAAACATATATATGGGAGATATAGCTAAATCTTAACCGATTTTCTTCAAATTCGGTAGTGTTGGTTCATAGATAAATAAACTCTACCATTCTAAATTTCAAAACGATTGGATGTTAAATACAGCTTCTATAGAACTAAAGGGCCAAATCGGACGAAACATATATATGGGAGCTATAGCTAAATCTTAACCGATTTTTTTCAAATTCGGTAGTGTTGGTTCATGGATCAAGAAACTCTACCATTCTAAATTTCAAAATGATTGGATGTAAAACACAGCTTCTTCAGGACTAAAGAGCAAAATCGGACGAAACATATATATGGGAGCTATAGCTAAATCTTAACCGATTTTCTTCAAATTCGGCAATGATGGTTCATGGATCAAGAAACTCTTCCATTCTAAATTTCAAAACGATTGGATGTAAAATACAGCTTTTATAGGACTAAATGGCCAAATCGGACGAAACATATATATGGAAGCTATAGCTAAATCCTAACCGATTTTCTTCAAATTCGGTAGTGTTGGTTCATGGATCAAGAAACTCTACCATTCTAAATTTCAAAATGATTGGATGTAAAATACAGCTTCTACAGAACTAAAGAGCAAAATCGGACGAAACATATATATGGGAGCTATAGCAAAATCTTAACCGATTTTTTTCAAATTCGGCAATGTTGGTTCGTGGATCAAGAAACTCTTCCATTCTAAATTTCAAAACGATCGGATGTAAAATACAGCTTCTATAGGACTAAAGGGCCAAATCGGACGAAACATATATATGGGAGCTATAGCTAAATTTTAACCGATTTTCTTCAAATTCGGCAATGTTGGTTCATGGATCAAGAAACTCTACCATTCTAAATTTCAAAACGATTGGATGTAAAATACAGCTTCTATAGGACTAAAGGGCCAAATCGGACGAAAGATATATATGGGAGCTATATCTAAATCTGAACCGATTTCAACCAAATTCAATAGCGATCTTAACAGCCGCGAAATACTCTAAACTGCAAAATTTCAGAACGATCGGAGTGAAATTGCGACCTGTAGTCGACGAACAACTTTACATGGACAGACGGACGGACGGACGGACGGACATCGTTAAATCGACTCAGCTAGTGATTCTGAGTCGATCGGTATACTTTAAGGTGGGTCTAGCTGTGTTATTTTTAGGTGTTACAAACATCTGCCATGAAACAAACTTATAATACCCTGTACCACAATGTGGTGTAGGGTATAATCAAATGATAATCAAACCTCGGTTTTCTTTTAACGAAAGCCTTTATCTGTGTAATAACGAATATAGCGCATAATAAATTATTAAATGAAATTTATTATATAACGGGTGATCCAAGTAGAGGTACTTTTTTCAATAGCCTTTTTTTGACAGATCACGTGTGAGTCGTGTCACGCTGTCATGTTAGTTTTGTTAAGTATTGTTTGGCATTTCACCATGGAAAGAGTTACGCCTGAACAACGTTTACAAATCGTTCAACTTTATTACGAAAATTCACGTTCTGTGAGGAATGTGTTTCGTGCACTTCGCTCAACTTATGGTCAACATAATCGGCCTACTGAGCGTACTATTCGCAACGCCATCAACCATCTTGAGACCCAGCATTCATTATTGGATAATATTTGACCGAATAGACCACGTCCAGCCCGCAGTGAAGAAAATGTAGTGGCCGTAGCTGAGAATGTAGACGAAGACCCTGGAGAGTCGATTCGGCGCCGTTCGCAGCAACTCGGACTGACGTATGGAACGACTTGGCGCATTTTACGTCGAGATCTTAAATTGAAAGCATACAAAATACAGCTTGTGCAAGAACTGAAGCCGCCCGACCTTCCCAAGCGACATCGCTTCGCTCTATGGGCTTTTGAGAAGTTCCAAGTAGATCCGACGTTTTCGAGCCAAATTTTGTTCAGCGATGAGGTCCATTTCTGGCTCAATGGGTATGTAAACAAGCAAAATTGCCGCATTTGAGACGAAGAGCAACCAGAATAGATTCAAGAGCTGCCACTTCATCCAGAAAAAACAACGGTTTGGAGTGGTTTGTGGGTCGATGGAATCATCGGTCCATATTTCTTCAAAAATGATGCAGGTAAGAACGTAAGCCATTGACGGCGACCGTTATCGTGCCATGATAACCGACTATTTGATGCCTGAAATTGAAGCTCGTGATCTCGGCGACATTTGTTTTCAAGAAAACGGCGCCACTTCCCAAACATCGCATCAATCAATGGATTTATTGACAGAACACTTCGGTGAGCAGATAAATTCACGTTTTGGGCCGGTCGATTGGCCACCAAGATCGTGTGATATCACACCGTTAGACTTTTTCCTGTGGGGATATGTTAAGTCTAAAACGGGTTATGAAAACAAACCCGCTTCGATTCAGGCCTTGGAGCAAAACATCACTCGTGTCATTCGCCAGTTACCAGTCGAAATGTTCGAACGAGTCATCGAAAACTGGACTCAACGGATGGACCATCTGAGAGGTAGCCGCGGTCAACATTTGATAGACATAATCTTCAAAAAATAAATGCCAAAGAATGTTCTTTCAAATGATAATAAACATCCCCATTCAATTTGAATTTTCTGTGTTTATACCCTACACCACACTGTGGTACAGGGTATTATGACTTTGTGCATTTGTTTGTAACACCCAAAAGGAGAAGAGATAGACCCTTTGTTTATTATACCGATCGACTGGAAATCACTTTCTGAGTCGATATAGCTATGTCCGTCTGTCTGTCTGTAGATGTATTCTTGTGATCAAAGTACAGGTCGCAATTATGGTCCGATCTCAACGAAACTTTGCACATATCTTTTTTTAGGCCCAAGGACGATCCCTATTGAATTTGGTTAAAATTGGTTCAGATTTACATATAGCTTCCATATATGTATGTATATGTACCTCCGATTTGGAATATATGCACTGTATAAGCAACATTTTTGAACCGATTTGTACGAAAATTGACAGATAGTAGTCTCGTGATACACTTAGATATAATACAAAACTTGGGGGAAATCGGTTCAGATTTAGATATAGCCCCCATATATGTATATGTTACCCCCGATTTGAAATTCAAGCGCTGTAGAAACTGTATTTTATATCCGATCACAGCGAAATTCAGCAGAAAGAGGTTTCTTATTAGATGAAGGAATACTGACAAATTCGGAGAAAATCGGTTCAGATTTAGATATATCCCCCATATATTTGTTAGCCCCAATTTCACATCCAAGCGCTGTAGAGACTGTATTTTATATCCGATCGGCACGAAATTCGCCAGAAAGAGGTTTCTATTTTACATGAATGAGTATTTAGGGAAAATCGATTCAGATTTGTATATAACCTCCATATATATGTTCCTCCTGATTTGGTTACAAAGCGCTATAGAAGTTGTACTTTACTTCCGATCATTACAAAATTCTCCAGAAAGATGTTTCTCAGTTCAGGAACGATTATTGCTTAATTTAGCGATTATCGGTTCAGAATTAGATATATCCTCATATATTATATGTTCTTACCCATTTATCCATTATTCCAAATTATTATCGCAATGACCCTTATCGCATTGTTAGGGAGGTGTAGGGTATTATATAGTCGGCCCCGCCCGACTTTCTGCCTTTCCTTACTGTTTTTTCTTTACAAAAGTAGGGAACCTCGAAATGGATCACGCTATATTTACTATATTATTTATTTATTATTAAATTATAAATAAAATTAAATAAATTATTTCCTTATTCGCTGAACAAATTGACTCAATCGGTCTCCACCTCTTTTCTAGATAACTAACTTATGGTTCAATGTGACTTTTTCCGGTTTTTTAGGTACTTACATTTAATTTTTATTACTTTGTTTTGTTATTAAAACAATTCATTTCGCATTTCTCTGAATTTACGCCCTATAATTAATTCTGCCATGAATCATTTGCACGAGTAACATATTTTTTACATACACAAATTGTTTAAATAGTACTTCAACCAACCAACACTCCATCACTGACATCAACAATTTCACGATTGATGTCATGCATTTTGATTAAATTTCAGTCATCACAAAATACAAAAAATTAATTCTGTGTTTCCAACGAATTGATTTGAGGGATTTATGAATGAATTAATAAAATAAAGAAACCGCAGTTGTGCCAAATTTATTGGAAATGCTTGCTAGCTACAACACATTGTTTCTATTTCTCTGAATCATTGCCAAAATAAGTAATATCGTTCAGTGATTCTTCTTTTTGGTGATATAGCTACCCAAATATTTACCGGTTAGTAAGTGCAAGAAAAGTTGCTAAAGTTTCGGTATGAATCAATAGATGAGTGTTCTTCAAAACAAAAATATTTCCGTATTCGAAGTACTAAAGATATCGTTTTTACTGTAACTCGAGTAGTGTTTAAGGGAGCTTGCCCAGCTAAATTTCTCGTTACTAAACACAAATTTAGAGTGGTTAACCAAATTCAAAAGCAGTAATATTAGGAGAGACAAACTCATCGTTTATTATACATATAGACTTATATTCACCTTCTGAGTCGGTTTAGATATGTCCGTCCGTCTGTCTGTAAATGTATTCTTGTAATCAGTGACATAGGTCGCAATTATGCTACGATCATAGAAATTTTAATACATTTGAGGTATGTACATCCTCCCGTCTGTCTGGCTGATTGGTGCGCTCGGTAAATCGCAAAAGGAGTGGTAGAACGATTTAAAATTTTTCACGAGATAATGTTCTCTCTAAACATAGCATATGTCTGAATATGGTTCATACTGGATCACCATTTCTCGTACCTCCCACACAAAAGCTTAAAATTTAGTGAAATAGTTGATCTTTCGACTGTGACAGTGGTGTAAGCCAAACATTAGTGAAATTTGAGTTAATATTAATTTATTGACGACAGTTTTCAAATTAAAAAACAATATTTTGTCTATTGTCAATTCAAAGGACTAATCTTTCCCACACAAAAGCTTAAAATTTAGTGAAAGAGTTGAGCCTTCGACTGTGACAGTTGAGTTAATATTAATTTATTGACGACAATTTTCAAATATAAACAAAAATATTTTGTCTATTGTCAATTCAAAGGACTTATCTCTCAGAGTATTAAGTTGGAAGGTTAAAGTCAGCCAATGTTAAATGAACTCAAACACAAACTACACCATCAAACAACGACATCTTGGAATATAAAATAATCCGACTTGCAAAACTAATTTTTTTCCATATTTTTGCGTGTGGATCTATTTTTAACCATTTAAAATAAGTTGTTTACGAAAGAGGCTAAAGGCGAAATGCTGCCATCTAGTACTCAGTAGTTTCTTCAATCATCACAAAGCTGAGTTGCATTTTCAAACGAAATTTCAGTTGGTAATGCGAAATTTAGTAAATACACAAATCATTCCATATAAAAGCTCGGATATGTGAAAAAGAGAGCAAGTACTAAATTAAATATTATCGTAGGTTCTTGTCCGCACTAAATGCTTTGTAACAAAAGATGCTAAATTTGCTGCAGTTTGTTTATTGATATTAACGATTAATCGAACAATTTTCACAAATCTGTCTTACGAAGTTTGCATCGCATGCGATTTTGGGGGTAATATCAAAATGTGGTATGTATATTAATATCAATAAATACATATCGTCATCAGAAACAAATAAGGGCCTATCATCATGTTTGAAAATTTTACAGGAGAAGCAAAAAACTAAATAAAATGAAAAGTGCTGCCCTTAGGAAAACGTGGTTTTCAGGATAATATCTAAACATAATTTTGCATATATAAAATCACACAACCATGATATATATCTTATTTTTGAAAATTGCGTAAAATAGGATTTTTTAACTATGAAAAAAGAAATAATTTGTTGTTAGGCCCTTTTGAATTTCGTTAATAAATTTGCCATTTTTAATGTTACGCCGCTAAAAATTTTTCACGATGTGTATATTGATGCAGTGTACTGAAATCCATCAAAAACTGAATTTCCATTTTTCTTATTGTTTC
The DNA here is from genome assembly GCA_963930755.1 of Eudasyphora cyanicolor. Taxonomy (NCBI): domain Eukaryota; kingdom Metazoa; phylum Arthropoda; class Insecta; order Diptera; family Muscidae; genus Eudasyphora; species Eudasyphora cyanicolor. Next base: position 336,393,191 of record OZ005734.1, read on the forward strand.
GCCCTTTTTCGTTTCTGATGACGATATAAAAAGCGAAATTAGTAAAATGAAAATTGAAAACTCTCATGAAATTATTAAAATTAAAATCTTGCTATTTTATTGTTTTGTTAAGACCATTATAAAACAAACCAAAAGTAACTAAATGTAATTTACGAGTTTTAGCAATAGTTGGGTTAGAAGAAGAGAAGACATTTGTGCCAGAAAAGGAGAACATTTGTGACATTTACAAAGAGCCCTTGGAACCTTCGGAGGGCATTTTTTTTTAAATAAAAACCAGTAAGGAAAGGCGGAAAGTAGGGCGGGCCGACTATATAATACCTACACCTCCCTAACAAAGCGATAAGGGTCATTGCGATAATAATTTGGAATAATTGGTAAATGGGTAAGAACATATATATGTGGATATATCTAATTCTGAACCAATAAGCAATATTCGTTCCTAAATTGAGAAACATCTTTCTGGAGAATTTTGTAATGATCGGAAGTAAAGTACAACTTCTATAGCGCTTTGTAACCAAATCAGGAGGAACATATATATGGAGGTTATGTAAAAATCTGAATCGATTTTCCCTAAATACTCATTCATGTAAAATAGAAACCTCTTTCTGTCGAATTTCGTACTGATCGGATATAAAATACAGTCTCTACAGCGCTTACATGTCAAATCGGGGGTAACATATATATGGGGGCTATATCTAAATCTGAACCGATTTCCCCCAAATGTTGTATTGTATCTAAGTGTATCACGAGACTACTCTCTGTCAATTTTTGTACAAATCGGCTCAAAAATGTTTCCGACAGACGGACATAGCTAAATCGACTCAGAAAGTGATTACAAGTCGATCGGTATAATAAACAATGGGTCTATCTCTTCTCCTTTTGGGTGTTACAAACAAATGCACAAAGTCATAATACCCTGTACCACAGTGTGGTGTAGGGTATAAACAGCAGTAATTGAAAAAAAAAGCATTTTATTATGATCAACAATTATTATACCCTACACCACACTGTGGTACAGGGTATTATAAGTTTGTTTCACGGCAGATGTTTGTAACACCTGAAAATAACACAGCTAGACCCACCTTAAAGTATACCGATCGACTCAGAATCACTAGCTGAGTCGATTTACCGTCCGTCCGTCCGTCCGTCCGTCTGTCCATGTTAAGTTGTTCGTCGACTACAGGTCGCAATTTCACTCCGATCGTTCTGAAATTTTGCAGTTTAGAGTATTTCGCGGCTGTTAAGATCGCTATTGAATTTGGTTGAAATCGGTTCAGATGTAGATATAGCTCCCATATATATCTTTCGTCCGATTTGGCCCTTTAGTCCTTTAGAAGCTGTATTTTACATCCAATCGTTTTGAAATTTAGAATGGTTGAGTTTCTTGATCCATGAACCAACATTGCCGAATTTGAAGAAAATCGGTTAAGATTCAGCTATAGCCCCCATATATATGTTTCGTCCGATTTGGCCATTTAGTCCTATAAAAGCTGTATTTTACATCCAATCGTTTTGAAATTTAGAATGTTAGAGTTTCTGGATCCATGAACCAACACTACCGAATTTGAAGAAAATCGGTTAAGATTTAGCTATAGCTCCCATATATATGTTTCGTCCGATTTGGCCATTTAGTCCTATAAAAGCTGTATTTTACATCCAATCGTTTTGAAATTTAGAATGGTAGAGTTTCTTGATCCATGAACCAACATTGCCGAATTTGAAGAAAATCGGTTAAGATTTAGCTATAGCTCCCATATATATGTTTCGTCCGAATTTGCTCTTTAGTCCTGAAGAAGCTGTATTTTACATCCAATCATTTTGAAATATAGAATGGTAGAGTTTCTTGATCCATGAACCAACACTACCGAATTTGAAGAAAATCGGTTAAGATTTAGCTATAGCTCCCATATATATGTTTCATCCAATTTGGCTCTTTAGATCCAATCGTTTTTATACCCTACACCACACTGTGGTACAGGGTATTATTTAAGTATAACCAGTATGGAAAGGCAGAAAGTTGGGCGGGGTCGACTATATAATACCCTACACCTCCCTAACAATGCGATAAGGGTCATTGCCATAATAATTTGGAATAATTGGTAAATGGCTAGAAACGTATTCTAATTCTGAAACGATAATCGCTAAATTAAGCAATATTCGTTCCTAAAGTGAGAAACATCTTTCTGGAAAATTTTAATGATCGGAAGTAAAATACAACTTCTATAGCGGTTTGATACCAAATCAGGAGGAACATATATATGGAGCTTTAACGTAAATCTTAACCGATCTTCCCTGAACTCATTCTATCGAATTTCGTACTGATCGGATATAAAATACAGTTTTTACAGCGCTTACAGGTCAAATTGGGGGTAACATATATATGGGGGCTATATCTAAATCTGAACCGATTTCTTCCAAATTTAATAGTGTTCATCCATATAATAAGAAACCTCTTTCTGCCGAATTTCATACTGATCGGATATAAAATAAAGTTTTTACAGCGCTTACATGTCAAATCGGGGGTAACGTATATATGGGGGCTATATCTAAATCTGAACCGATTTCTTCCAAATTTAATAGTGTTCATCCATATAATAAGAAACCTCTTTCTGCCGAATTTCATACTGATCGGATATAAAATAAAGTTTTTACAGCGCTTACATGTCAAATCGGGGCTAACATATATATGGCGGCTATATCTAAATCTGAACCGATTTTAACCAAATAGGGATCGTCCTTGGGCCACAAAAAAGATGTGTGTAAAGTTTCGTCGAGATCGGACCATAATTGCGACCTGTACTTTGATTACAAGAATACATGCACAGACGGACATAGCTAAATCAACTCAGAAAGTGATTCTAAGTCGATCGGTATAATAAACGATGGGTTTATTTCTTCTCCTTTTGGGTGTTACAAACAAATGCACAAAGTTATAATACCCTGTACCACAGTGTGGTGTAGGGTATAAAAAGTCCCAAAAGTAAATTTATACATGAATTACAAAATTTATATATCAGAGTTATTCAATATTACGAGACTGGTGTAGGGTATTATATAGTCGGCCCCGCCCGACTTTAGCCTTTCCTTACTGGTTTTTATACCCTACACCACACTGTGGTACAGGGTATTATAACTTTGTGCATTTGTTTGTAACACCCAAAAGGAGAAGAAATAGACCCATCGTTTATCATACCGATTGACTTAGAATCACTTTCTGAGTCGATTTAGCTATGTCCGTCTGTCTGTCTGTCCGTCCGTCTGTGCATGTATTCTTGTAATCAAAGTACAGTTCGCAATTATGGTCCGATCTTGACGAAACTTTACACATATCTTTTTTTTTGGCCCAAGGACGATCCCTATTGAATTTGGTTAAAATCGGTTCAGATTTAGATATAGCCCCCATATATATGTTAGCCCCGATTTGACATGTAAGCGCTGTAAAAACTTTATTTTATATCCGATCAGTATGAAATTCGGCAGGAAAAAGTTTCTTATTACATGAATGAACTCTGTTAAATTTGGAAGAAATCGGTTCAAATTAAGATATAGCCCCCATATATACATTACCCCCGATTTGACATGTAAGCGCTGTAAAAATGTTATTTTATATCCGATCAGTGCGAAAGTCGGCAAAGAGAGGTTTCTTATTACATGAAGGAATACTGCTAAATTCGGAGAAAATCGGTTCAGATTTAGATATAGCCCCCATATATAGGTTACCCCCGATTTGACTTGTAAGCGCTGTAAAAATGTTATTTTATATCCGATCAGTATGAAATTCGGCAGAAAGAGGTTTCTTATTATATGAATGAACACTGTTAAATTTGGAAGAAATCGGTTCAGATTTAGATATAGCCCCCATATATATGTTACCACCGATTTCACATGTAAGCGCTGTAAAAACTGTATTTTATATCCGATCAGTATGAAATTCGTCAGAAAGAGGTTTCCTATTATATGAATGAACACTTTTAAATTTGGAAGGAATCGGTTCAGATTAAGATATAGCCCCCATATATACGCTACCCCCGATTTGACATGTGAGCGCTGTAAAAATGTTATTTTATATCTGATCAGTGCGAAAGTCGGCAAAAAGAGGTTTCTTTCTACATGAAGGAATACTGCAAAATTCGGAGAAACTCGGTTTAGATTTAGATATAACACCCATATATATGTTACCCCCGATTTGACCTGTAAGCGGAGGTCGAAGAAAATCGGTTCAGATTTAAATATAGCTCCCATATATATGTTACCCCCGATTTTACATGTAAGCGCTGTAGATACTGTATTTTATATCCGATCAGTACGAAATTCGACAGAAGGAGGTCTTTTTACATGAATGAGTATTCAGGGAAGATCGGTTCAGATTTATATTAAAGCTCCGTATATATGTTCCTCCTGATTTGGTATCAAACCGCTATAGAAGTTGTATTTTACTTCCGATCATTAAAATTTTCCAGAAAGATGTTTCTCAATTTAGGAACGAATATTGCTTAATTTAGCGATTATCGTTTCAGAATTAGATAATATGTTTCTACTCATTTACCAATTATTCCAAATTATTATGGCAATGACCCTTATCGCATTGTTAGGGAGGTGTAGGGTATTATATAGTCGGCCCCGCCCGACTTTCTGCCTTCCCTTACTGGTTTTAATTACAATTACAATGTTCTTAAAAGATTGTATTTATTGCAATAGCTTGTAAGATCTCTTTGAAACCGCTGATGGGATCATGCGTTTTCTAGATCTTCAAGAAGGTGACCTTTATATGGAGGCTTTACCAAACATGGACCGATATACCCCATTTTTTATAATATCTGTACCAATGGCATCTGTACCAATTTTTGTAAATATCGCTTCTTTTTTCTGCACTTTGATCACAAGAATACATCGACAGACGTATATTGCTAAATCGATACAAAAAGTGATTATATGCCTATCGGTATAATAAACTATGGGTCTATCTCATGATTTTTTAGACGTCTCAAAGCGATGCACATAGTCATAATACCCTGTGTGGTGTCGGGTAAAAAAAACGTACAAGAAAAAAGTACATTTTCTGAAGTTTGACCTCGACTTCTTTAATTCTAAAGGTCATCACTCCGACATACTAGGGCAACATTTTCTGGGAATTTGAGAAAGATCTAATTTTTGGTCTGGGTCGCTTGAGAAAGAACAACCCATATTTATGTGCCTTGTAATGAATTTAATGGGCATATTAACGAACTGCGTTTTTTGTTATTTTTATTCCTTTTCCAGTATAAATGAAATTGAATTGTTTTATAGTTGTAATTTAACGGTTTTGTTTAAATAAAACGAACTTACGAAGGGTTTGCGCTAGAGTGATCAAAAAACCGGTTTTTTTTGAAAAAATAAAAAACCGGTGGATGGTTTATTTAAGTTTTAAAAAAAACCGGTGGACGGTTTTTTTCTTCGACGAAAACCGGGGAAACCGGTAGAACCGGTTTTTTTCTGCATAACAAAACAGTATGAAAATTGCCGTTTGAAAAACATTTTCCTTTTTAATAACAAAAAAGGCGATTTTTTAATATTACATTTTTAAAAGCGATGTCTTCTGATCAGGAATCTTGCACCAAATTTAGTCCTGTTGGATAGTAGTTATGAGTTGGATTGTGATGAATATTGTCATTTGAGTCAAACGGTCCTTTTATCTCATACATATAACTAATTAGCTATTGTATTTAGAAACATTTTCCAAAAGTGTTATCGAGTCTTTTCTTCAACCTTTTAAAAAAATTAACAAGTATATTTTCATTACTTTTTTGCAAAATTAAACTTTTTTGACATTTTGGTAAAAACCTATGTTTTAATTTTTTATTTTTTTTTTCTCAAAAGAAAGCTTAGGTAATTTCCTTTAAAAGCTTTGTGACCTATTAACGGGATGGGACCTGTTGATCTATCAAAATTAATATAAACCTCTGAATAAAAATTAACGTTCTACCAAACAATTTAGCATTTCAGATGGGAAAAACAACCGTTTGACAAAAATTTCAATATTTGACACCCTCCAACTCGGAAAGTCCTTAACCGATTTCGTTGGAATTGTGTTTCATAACTACTATCTGATAGGGCTACTTGGTGCAATTTTCATCCCGACAGAAGACATCCCTTTTAAAAATTAAATCACTTGACATGAAATTCCCCTTATGTAGTTCAGTCAAGAAAATATTAATATTTCGGGATATTAAATATAATATTTAATAGAGGTATTAAATCTTAATACATATATATTTTATATACACACTTTAGTGCAGGTGGGTATATACGAGTATACATATAAATATATAAGAGTATACACTAGTCGGTTTACCCAAATGAAATTTTCTTACTTGTTTTTGTTTCGGTTTGGAAGTGGGAGAATGCGTTTACTTTTCACATAACTTCTGCGCGTATGAATTATTTATTTTCTTTAAAATTTTGTAATTTGTAAAGAAATTGGTGAATGGCTTCGAATTCTAGCAAAGTTGCCGAGTCTTTTTAGGCCATATAAGGAGATCTTTCATATTATTATCTTAATTTGTGATATTTTGTATATAAAGTTGTAAATAATTTTTAATATTTTAGTGATAATAAAAAAACCGGAAAACCGGTGGAAACAAACGAAAAAAACCGGTTGCACCGGTTGTTCGAAATTCATGATTTTGAGAAAAACCGGGGACGGTGGAAGCAAAAAACCGGTGGGCCGGTTTATTTTAAACCGGTTTTGATCACTCTAGTTTGCGCCACCTTTTTGTGCCACTTTTTTAAAAACAATCCCCTTTTTGTGCCACATTTTGAAATTTCTCAACGGTAACGCTGGAAGGGATGAACAATTGATATTAAAACAAGATGAAGGCTGCTTAATTTAGGATTCTTTAAAGTTTTCTTGAAGAAATTAGGATAAATGGTTCTCGAATTATGCTAAAATATGTGTTTCAACCTCTATTTTTTAGAAGTTTATCTTTGTTATATACATATTACAACGAGTGGCCCATCTAGCGGTTTATTTTTGAACTACGGCCGTCTCGCAGCTGCGTTTTGTCTCCGTTGAACTATTTTTTGTGGGAGCCGTTAAGGACAACCATCCAGAGACGATTCATGACTTGAAACACAAAATTGCAGCCATAGAGGGCCATACAATTGAAAATGTGTTGAAAAATTGGGTCGACTCAGAATCGGCTACTACGGTGGTGTTCCATCATTAACCGGAATTTTGGGGCATTTCAATAAAGGCAAATTCATTGAAAAATATTTATCCATCTTTATTACAACAATTTTAAAACGCAACTTTTTCGTGAGAATATCTTTATAAGCAGTTCTTATTCCAAAAATCGCCTTTGAGTTATTAAATCAAATGACATAAACTTTCGTGAGCAAACAAATTTAAAATAAATACATACGGCCTGTTTCTCTATGTCGAACGAAAGCGATGCGAACGAAAAACAGCTGATTTTAGACCTACTAAAAGGTATCAGAAAGACAACGCGAATGCAAACATACTGGCTGATGCCAGTTTGTAGGTCTACAGTCAGCTGTTTTTCGTTCGCATCGCTGTCGTTCGATATAGAGAAACAGGCTGATAGTTTTTGACAAAAAATTAAAAACAATTTTTAATTTCACAAAAAAATCACAGATAAATATTTTCGATTTTTTTTTTATTTTTTTAAAAGGTTTTTAGAAAGGCTATCCAAGTCTGCCTTGGGCAAAATTTTTTAAATACAATAGGTAATTAGTTATATGGATGGAAAAAAGTCCGTTTGACCAAGCAGTCAAAATTCAACACCCTCCAACTCGGACAGTCATTAACCGATCTCGTTGAAATTTTGTGTCATAACTACTATCCAATAGGACTAAACTTGGTGCAAGTTTTATCCCGAACAGAAGACCTCGGTAATTAAAATTCGCTCTATTGACTTGAAATCTCCCATATGTATGTACAATATATTCAAACGATTCGGCCGTCAATATTCAGGAAACATGGATAAGGCAAAATCTAGCTCAGGGGTTCTGAAATGGTGGTCCGTGGGGTGTACCTATCAGGGGGCCGTGACGTCTTGATGAAAATAATGCACATTAAATTTTTTGATTGAAAAAATCGACAGGGATTTTTTAACTTCGAATCAAATTCTGGAAACAAATTAATTGAATTCGGAAAATATTGCACGAAACAAATGTACACATTGGAATATTTTCTTTCGTATCGGAATTTCAATAAACCCACTGATATGATTCAACGTTCATTCTTATTTTGGTTAAGACGATAATAAAAAAATAAAGCTTTTTGAATTTAGCTATTTCTGAACAAACTTAGTTGCTAAAAGTTTCATGCCAAAAACTTTTGAAAAATTGCTTGAAATGAGCCAATCAGACATTCGTCAGTTCAATGTCTGATTGGCTCAAGACATTTGACAATTCTCCGCTATCTTCACAGCTTGAATGTTTCTATCGGTTATTGATGTTCATAGTCGTTTAGGGAGCGAACTTCATTCCTGAAGTTCTTGTCAATGGTGTTTTTTAAGCGTTTGGGTTTTGAAAATTAAGAAAAAAACACAGAAAATTTACAAAAGTGAATGAAATATTTATTTGCTTGCCTTGCTCCACTGACAACATTGTAAAGAACCGTGCGTATGCCAAAATTGGAGCTCACGGATCACGGAGTACTACGGCGTAGCCGCGGGATTATGATTATTTCATTTACATGAAATAATCTTTAAAAAGTAAATTGCATGCATTCATTTATCGTCCCAAATAAATATATCAATCACTTTTGCAAACTTTCTGTTTTCTTTTTTGTTTAATTCTCAAAACCCATAATAAAATAATGCCATAGTCGTATTAATTAATCGTAAATGTTGCTAATTTTTTTTAATAATGTCTAATGTTTATTGAAGTTATTTTCAAAATTTTCGCTTTCTGGCAAGGACCCTTCAAAATCTTGGAAGCGGGCCGTGGCGCAACGCTTGGTGAAAAGCCCTGTTCTTGTACATCCCTCACAAAGGGTTAAAATTTAGACAAACATAGATTATCTGATAACTTCTATACTAAGATCCAATTTACACGGTGCAACTTATCCCTGCGACACGAGTTTTTCGACGAAAAGTGTAGAGAAGGTTCCGGGGTAGAAAATTTTGCTCGAAATGAAAATACAAGGGACAAATTGACATGATGTTGATTGACAAATTGATGAGTGACTGAATACGAAAAACAAATTCAAAACCAGTAAGCAGAGGCAGAAAGTCGGGCGGGGCCGACTATATAATACCCTACACCTCCCTAACAATGCGATAAGGGTCATTGCCATAATAATTTGGAATAATTGGTAAATGGGTAGAAACATATTATCTAATTTTGAAGCGATAATCGCTAAATTAAGCAATATTCGTTCCTAAATTGAGAAACATCTTTCTGGAAAATTTTAATGATCGGAAGTAAAATACAACTTCTATAGCGGTTTGATACCAAATCAGGAGGAACAATCAATATAAATCTGAACCGATCTTCCCTGAATACTCATTCGTGTAAAAAGACCTCCTTCTGTCGAATTTCGTACTGATCGCATATAAAATACAGTCTCTACATGTCAAATAGGGGGTAACGTATATATGGGGGCTATATCTAAATCTGAACCGATTTTCTCCGAATTTAGCAGTATTCCTTCATGTAATAAGAAACCTCTTTCTGCCAAATTTTGCACTGATCAGATATAAAATACAGTTTTTACAGCGCTTACATGTCAAATCGGGGGTAACATATATATGGGGGCTATATCTGAATCTGAACCGATTTTCTCCGAATTTAGCAGTATTCCTTCATGTAATAAGAAACCTCTCTTTGCCGAATTTCGCACTGATCGGATATAAAATAACATTTTTACAGCGCTTATATATCAAATCGGGGGTAATGTATATATGGGGGCTATATCTAAATCTGAACCGATTTCTTCCAAATTTAACAGAGTTCATTCATGTAATAAGAAACCTTTTCCTGCCGAATTTCATACTGATCGGATATAAAATAAAGTTTTTACAGCGCTTACATGTCAAATCGGGGCTAACATATATATGGGGGCTATATCTAAATCTGAACCGATTTTAACCAAATTCAATAGGGATCGTCCTTGGGCCAAAAAAAAAGATATGTGTAAAGTTTCGTCGAGGTCGCACCATAATTGCGACCTGTACTTTGATTACAAGAATACATGCACAGACGGACAGACAGACAGACGGACAGACAGACAGACGGACATAGCTAAATCGACTCAGAACGTGATTCTAAGTCGATCGGTATAATAAACGATGGGTCTATTTCTTCTCCTTTTGGGTGTTACAAACAAATGCACAAAGTTATAATACCCTGTACCACAGTGTGGTGTAGGGTATAAAAAGAATGTGAGTGAACGAAAATAATTCATACATTTGTCCCCTGGTTGCTGAAACTAAAGACACACCGTCTAAACGAGCATGATTTTACGTAGGGATTTCAAAAGAAAAATGGGTCATAGATTACACCGGTCGACAAAAACAAACATTTTTCTTGAGATTCTGTCTAAATGATTCTGACGCTAGACATCAAAAAACGCCAAAATATCACTTTCTCAACAAGAGGATTTTTTTGCACTGTTTTGTAAGATATCGTCGAAACCGCTGAACGGATAGAATGGTGTTGCAAGATAGTGAAGGCTACCTAATTTTGAATTCTTTAAAACTTTCCTGAACTAATTCGGATATATGGTTTTCGAGTTATACCAAAATATGTGGTTCAGTTATACCAAAATATGTGAATACAAGTAAGAAAGTTTCAGTCGGGTAAACCGACTAAGGTATACCCTCACTTTGTGAGTAATGTAATATTGAATATTCCACGAATTATTCTGTTAGATTGTATGGTAGGTACCAGAACGGGTTTTGCACTGCGCCGAATTATAAGCGTTTATTTGCACTGGTTTATTAACGTTATGAGATATTAAATTTTGGTATGATTTGGACATTTTGTGTGGGAGGTACAAAAAGGGGCGTGGTGATAACGGCCATTTTTTACAGGGCTATAGACACTTCAAAAGCGTTACACTGTGCAAAATGTTGTGGCATTTTCGTGCATTGGTACTCTTGTTGTGAGCTCTTAATTTTTGTGCAAAATTGTACCTTTGTGTGGGAGGTACAAAAAGGGGCGTGGCAATAGCGTCCATTTTTTACAGGGCTATAGACACTATGAAAGCATTATACTATAGAAAATTTCAAGTATTTTTATACACTGGTATTAATGTTATAAGCTGTTAACTTTTGGTACAAAATGTTACCCTTGTGTGGGAGGTACCAAAACGGGCGTGAATATAACACCCATTTTTCACTGGACTGTAGGCACTATAAAAGCATTACACTGTACAAAATTTCAAGCATTTTTATACACTGGTACTAATGTTATAAGCTGTTAACTTTTGCTGCAAAATGGTGCATTTGTGTGGGAGGTACCAAAAGGGGAGTAGCAACTTGGCCCATTTTTCTCGAGTTGATAGCGACTAATAAACTAATGCTATGTGTGGAATTTCAGAAGATTCGAATAAGTAGTATAGCAGTTATTAAAGATTCAATACTTTACAACATTTTAACACTTTGTGGGGGAGGTACTAGAAGGAGTGGACCAATATGGCCCATCTTCGAACTTAGCCGGAGATAGAAAAAAATATTACCACGTGCCAAATTTGAAGTCAATCGGTTACTCCTTTCGAGAGTTATCGTGCGCACCAGCCAGCAGACAGACAGACAGACAGACAGACAGACAGACAGACAGACAGACAGACAGACGGACTGTCATTGCTCATTCGTCTTAAAATGACCCAAAACGAATATCCGCCGAACATACTTAGGGTCTTAGATCACTCCTTCGATGTGTTACAGTTTTTTTCGTAGCAAATGATATATACCCTCGTCACACTAAAGTGAGGGTATAAAAATGAGACCATTCAGAAGAAAATCGAAGCATAATTTAAAAAGTTGTAGCGAAGACACCAGTCACTTCTCTTGAAATTCGAAAATTTTTCTAAGTTCTTCAAAAAACTTTGAACAAAAAATATTTTTCTCTTTATTAGTAACCAAAAAGGAAAACCAAATTTTGACACTTAGAAGTCAGACCCACAAATCGTGTCGACCAATGTTATCTGTCGCTATTACCTTGATAAAAATGGGTTCAAGTAATAATACTTGAACATACCCAAATCAAACGGCTTATATGGTTAATAACGGTTTTTGAGTTACTTCAAATTCAGGCAAATGGTAGCCCCACACAAATTGACATATCAAACCGAACACAACATTCCCAAAACTTCTGAAGCAATCATATTTTGTATTTTAGACAACATTTCCAAAACTGTAGATGGACAAAGAATTCTGGAATTTCCCAGCAGAATTATTAAATTATATTACTCACAAAGTGAGTAATAAACCAGTACGGAAAGGCTAAAGTCGGGCGGGGCCGACTATATAATACCCTACACCACTCTCGTAATATTGAATAAATCTGATATATAAATTTTGTAATTCATGTATAAATAGTTTACATAAATTTACTTTTGGGACATTTTATACTTAAATAATACCCTGTACCACAGTGTGGTGTAGGGTATAAAAACGATTGGATCTAAAGAGCCAAAACGGATGAAAGATATATATGGGAGCTATAGCTAAATCTTTACCGATTTTCTTCAAATTCGGCAATGTTGGTTCATGGATCAAGAAACTCTACCATTCTAAACTTCAAAACGATTGGATGTAAAATATAGCTTCTATAGGACTAAAGGGCCAAATCGGACGAAACATATATATGGGAGCTATAGCTAATTCTTAACCGATGTTCTTCAAATTCGGTAGTTTTGTTCATGGATCAAGAAACTACCATTCTAAATTTCAAAATGATTGGATGTAAAATACAGCTTCTACAGGACTAAAGAGTAAAATCGGACGAAACATATATATGGGAGCTATAGCTAAATCTTAACCGATTTTCTTCAAATTCGGTAGTGTTGGTTCATGGATCAAGAAACTCTACCATTCTTTTATAGGACTAAAGGGCCAAATCGGAGGAAACATATATATGGGAGCTATAGCTAAATCTTAACCGATTTTCTTCAAATTCGGCAAAGTTGGTTCATGGATCAAGAAACTCTACCATTCTAAATTTCAAAACGATTGGATGTAAAATACAGCTTCTATAGGACTAAAGGGCCAAATCGGACGAAACATATATATGGGAGCTATAGCTAAATCTTAACCGATTTTCTTCAAATTCGGCAATGTTGGTTCATGGATCAAGAAACTCTACCATTATAAATTTCAAAACGATTGGATGTAAAATACAGCTTTTATAGGACTAAAGGGCCAAATCGGACGAAACATATATATGGGAGCTATAGCTAAATCTTAACCGATTTTCTTCAAATTCGGCAATGTTGGTTCATGGATCAAGAAACTCTACCATTCTAAATTTCATAACGATTGGATGTAAAATACAGCTTCTATAGGACTAAAGGGCCAAATCGGACGAAAGATATATATGGGAGCTATATCTAAATCTGAACCGATTTCAACCAAATTCAATAGCGATCTTAACAGCTGCAAAATACTCTAAACTGCAAAATTTCAGAACGATCGGAGTGAAATTGCGACTTGTAGTCGACGAACAACTTTACATGGACAGACGGACGGACGGACATGGTTAAATCGACTCAGCTAGTGATTCTGATTCGATCGGTATACTTTAAGGTGGGTCTAGCTGTGTTATTTTCAGGTGTTACAAACATCTGCCGTGAAACAAACTTATAATACCCTGTACCACAGTGTGGTGTAGGGTATAAAAAAGCCGGGTAAACCAACAAAGGATGAAATTTTCTTACCTTTTTATCTTCTCAATCGTCGAAAAACGCCGTCCTTTCAATTTTGGGAACAAGAAAATGTCGCAGGGTGAATACGGTGGTTGTCATATGATTACGGTATTCTTTTCGGCCAAAAAATTACGAACCTGCGACGGTTTTTGTACCACTTGTAAACATTTTTCGGACTCAGAGTACAATCACCATATGCCACTTTCAACATTTCAAGTGCTTTGTACCGATTTACACTGGCTGAATGTTCAGCAGATTATCGGTGTTTTGATGGAGAGAGAGGCAGTCGCCAAGAGGGGGTAAAAAAACTCTCCCTGAACATTTTGAGTTCTTCGTGCAAGTTCAAAAGAGAATTTGATCATAAGCTGCTGAAAAAAGTTGCCTAGTGTAAATCTGCACTTTTGAGCACTTGATTCCATTTTGTACACAAAATTTTATGCAAATTCTTTGATCAAATTGATTTGATTGTTTCCACAGCAGAAAATAGCCGAACATTCAAAACACGTCTAACTGTTATGTCTCTCACAAACAAACTAAACTAAACACAACAACAAAAACAACTATAATCGAATGCAAGTAGCCCGAGAAATTTTAAAATTCACCTTTGAACATCACATTTATATATCGCAAAAAATTAGCAATAACGTTAATTTCTCAATTAGTGAATACCGATTAATAAATGTACAGAAAATTGTCTTAATTTACTAGAGTGAAGTTTATTTATTTTTATTTTATATCCAATTCATGTAAATAATAGTCAAGCTCGAGGTCTAGTGTTTATATGAATTACAATACAAAGTAAATTTATTTTCTAATTTTACGGTCCAGGGAAAGGCCGGGTTACAAAGACCATATGGCTAAATGTTTGCAGCGACAGACCAGAGCCTCTGGCTGGAATCGAACCCACGACCCCCAAACTCATAGGCGAGTACGCTACCGACTCGCCTACTGGGGCGCGCTAGAGTGAAGTTTGAAAAACAAAAGATTTGTGGTTTGTACTGCAGGTCCTGCTTCATACAAGGTAATTTTTTCCAAGCAAGTGTCAAAAATTGCCTCGTGTAAATCAGCACTAATAAGCCGAATGAAGTACAAAACTACACCGAGAAACGCCAGACGCCGGCGACAAACGTTGTTATTTAACACGAACAAAATAAATTCGATGTGGTTACTCGGTACGATTATTCGATTGTGTGTTTTGGCGTCTCAAGAAAATCAGAAATTCTAAAAGTAAATAAAAATAAATGTGAAATAATAATAATAATATTGATGTCTTAAAAATAAGAATTAAACAAAGAGTGCACAAAATATCCATCGAATGGAATCGAACGATTTAACACAGCTCTCGGAAGAGCTCATACGTTTGGGGAGTTCCGGTGACTTGGGTAGAGTTTCTTATGATTTCCATTTCCTGCTTGAATTGGAGCGGATGTTGGAGGATTTCAAGTGATCTGTGATGTTATTTGTCCGATGAAAAGTGAAATTAATACTAAACTGTTGCTTATACTTTTTTTGCTTTGCAGAGGGAATGATGGCCAATGAGTTGTTTCAACAGGACGATTTATATATGGGTAATCAAGATGACAGCAATTCCAATGTGGGCTCGGACAATGAGATTATCATGCACATGGATATCAGGGAACCACTGAGAACGCTACAGTAGGTTTCTTTATAGTGGTGAATAAACAAATTGTTAATTCATTGTTTGTACTAACTTAACAGGAAATTGTTGGAGAAAAAGGTGGGCCTTAGCCTGAAAGGTTATGAATTTTGGCTACAAGATGCCCAGGAGGTAAATACACGCACAAGTAAACTATTCAACAATCTGGTCATTTAATCTCTGCCACAACCTATTTTCAGTTGGAACCTCATAAGAATCTCGTTGATCAATGTGTTAAGGGAGAGGGTTTGGTCCAGATTAACGTCGAAATCAAATATATTATAAAACGCATAAATATTCTCGATGTTTTAAAGCCCACTGAAGATGCATTAGGTAATACAGTTGTTACAATTTGAGATTTTCCTTTTGGTATTACTTTTCGTTTTATTTCTTTAGCCGCCCTAGCTGCTGATGAGGCTTATGACATATCTACCGACGATGAGTCTCCTATACGCAGCAGTGAATCGCAAGAGGATACCGAGGAAGAATCTAAGCCCAAAAAGGTTAAGCGGGAACTTACAGAGTTGACGCCTAGTACTGCTTCCAATCTAAAGGATAAACCTTGTCTCAATTGGGTTTTGGACAATAAGTTTCGCCGGGAGCAAACACGTCTCAAAATACCAGATGATCCTAATGAGTGGACGGTACCTCAGGTGAAATACTGGTTCCAGTGGGCCATTCGAGAATTTCAATTGGTAAGTATATAAAATGTTTGATTACATGAAAAATATATCGTTAAATTAAAATGAGAGGCCCCAGCTCATGATTTTTTTTAAATCACGTCTTTTGGGAATCCAGATTGAGCATCATCAGATACACTTTCCAAACAAAAATGTTTAAGATTAGACGAAGAATGGGGCGTAGTGTTATGAATGAAAGAATGCTTTAACCCATTCGCCAAAGCAATATTTACATTAAATAATAACTCGAGTAGCACTAGTATTTTGTAGCAAAATAATAGTACTCGTAAATAGAACATGAACTTCAATGAAATATCCTTCGATGAATTAGCACGAGAAATGAGGAGTCTTTAAGATTGCTCTCCATAATTTACATATATGTATGTATATTTCATCATTTTCAGGGTGAATAACGCTTTGATGAAATAGTAGTAGTTTTGGGAATAGAACAACTTCTTCACTAGATATGGGTTGGAAATGGCCATATTGACCACATCAAGTTTGTAATTATATTAGCGTCCACTGATGTCTTTGGTGACATTTTATGAAAAACATGAAGAGCATTTGATCTGGTATCACTTTAGAATTCCTCTCCATCAATTCTAGTAAATGCTTTTACTTCAGATATCGAGAAATCTTGAGATGTAAATGTTATTCAGATACATACATACATATATTATCCCAGCAAAAAAAGAGCATCCAAAGAAGCGATAAAAATTCCCAACTTATGATCCGGAAGTTGTTCTAATTTGGATTTTCACCAATGAATTTAACATGGGCTTGTCGCGCCGGGGAAGTACTATGTATGTCGTTCCTATTAACATTTGTTTTGGAGCAGCTATAATTCTCTTCTGTTAATGAATGCAAATGTGGAGCCTTGAGTGTAATTTTAATACACTTATGGCGAATTCTTTTCTGCAAAAAAGTGCAACATTTTCATTGCCCTTTTTCCGAAAACGGCACTTTTGTGATACTTTTTTGAAATTTGGTAATTAAGTTACACGAATTTAGCACAACTAAAATTTCAAAAAAGCGATATAATAGTGCTGTTTTCGGTAAAAAGGCAATGCAAGTGTTGCACTTTTTTGCAGAAAAGAATTCACCATTAGTCTAATTGGAAATGAAACCCATTTTAATGTAATAGAAATATCTATTTTATTATACCTTGAATCTGAATACTTAAAATCCACAAACGACATCGCTGTTATTTGAATACAAGATTACGAGCAACTCTGTGAAAATCAATAATTATAAAGTAAGAAGATAAACGTTCAGGAGCGAGTAAGTGTTAATTATACCGATCGACTTAGAATCACTTTCTGAGTCGATTTAGATGTGTCATTCTATGCATGTATTCTTGTAATGTCGCAAATATATATATCTTTATTTTGGCCCAAGGACAAGGAAATTGGTAAAAATCGGTTAATATTTAGATAAAGCTTATGATCAAAGACAAATAGAATAAGAAGCCATTCCTTCCGGACGAAACGTCAGAATCTGTCAGGTACGAACGAATAGAAATGAACCTTAACGCGCGAAAAACATTTTTCCGCGAACATTGTTTGAGTTTTTTTTGCACTTGTGGATTAATATTAATTATTTAATTTTAACAATTACAAACAATTTGGAAAATCGGTCCGAAAATTAGCGAGTTATCTCAACTGTATTGTACTGTAATTTAATACATTGGTCATAAGGCTTCAAATTACTTGTTTGAATAAATAAATAAAAAACCTCTTTGGAATCCTATTCGTTCGTATCTGACACTCGCTCGCGAATGACTTATATACTTACTTTATAGTTTTTGATTATGATTATAAAAAGAAATATATTTCGTATTTAAACAAACATTATTAAGTAAGAACATAAGTTATACCCGAGCGAGTAAGTGTCAGGTACGAACGAATAGGAATGGCAACGAAGAGGATTCCGACGTGTGAGGGTTTTCTCGGGCTTTGAGACCGATTTTCCCAAATTGTTTGTAATTTTTCAAATCAAAAAAAAATAATATTAATCGATAAGTGCAAAAACAATGGTCGTTATTTCGCGTGTGACAGTTCATTCCTATTCGTTCGTACCTGACAGATTTTGACGTTTCGTCCGAAAGGAATGTCTTCTTATGAAATACAATGAATTTAGACATAAAATATACGCCATGGAAATGGGTCTTACTTAGGCCGATCGGTAAATGAAGAAATGATTTTCGAGCAATAAAATAATTAATACTTTCATGGAATCGGTTAGGAAATTTGTCGAAATGTGATTTCCGAGCAGTGATACCACAATGGAAATATGTATATAATTAACTTTTTCTATTTTGCAGGTCGATGCACACATCAGTGATTGGTCTATATCCGGTCGACAGTTGTGCACATTGTCACATGAAGAGTTTCGCAAAAAGATACATGCAGATCCCGGTAATGTTTTCTGGACACATATACAATTGCTCAAAGAGTGTAAATTTGTGTCGGTGGTACACAAAGCTGCAGAGACAGCTTTGGCCACCACCGAACCCAAACGCCCCAATCAAGAATCACTGACCATAAACAACGCCTTATCTACTATGCCAAGAGAACCGAAAATTATGCGTAAGACATTCCATAATTTGAAAAAGGAAAGTGAGTCAAATCAATTGTCTGTTTCGAATGTTTGCTAGTTTATATATTTACATTTTTCTCGCTTTAGCAGCAGCACTGAGCGAATTGAATATATCAGCTACTAGCCTGGTCTCTCCTAACCTGGGACACACCTCATATGGTGTGGGAACGGGCAATAATGGTCAAGTACAATTGTGGCAATTTTTGCTGGAAATACTCACCGATCGTGAACATGTTGACATTATACAATGGGTTGGCGAAGATGGTGAATTCAAGCTCACCGATCCCGAAAAGGTGGCACGCCTATGGGGAGAAAAGAAGAATAAGCCGGCAATGAATTATGAGAAACTATCAAGAGCCTTACGTTACTACTATGACGGCGATATGATTTCCAAAGTTTCTGGCAAACGGTTTGCTTATAAATTCGACTGTGACCTTAGGTTACTCATTGGTTACACGGCCGCTGAATTGGCAGCTTTGGTTAATGAAAAGTCATTTGTCGATGGGTCTGTTTACCTCGAGAAAATGGATACTAAGACAGACGAGGAATGACCTTTGGTTAAGGTGAAGGAGGAACCATTATTTACATTACTCGAAGAACACATTATTGAGGATAGCCGGGAGATACAACCCGATTGAGAATTAATTTAATGCCACCATAATTATGTTTTATTCTATTTGAACTATTTTCATTAATTTCATTCAAGTTATTTTCAAACCATATTATTGGTCATTTCGTTCAATCACACACACTATTCATTATATACTTTTTATTATTTGTTTTAGTTTGTAAAGTTTTCTTTATATTGAAATTGTGCTGAAAAAATCGTTAAAACTTTATTATTTCGACATCGAAAGAAAGAAAAACTATTGTTAACAAAAACACAGATATATTGTTGTTACAACAAAGTATTAATTTGTTGTTAAATCGAAAGAAATCTATTTTTAAATTATAAAATATATAACACTTTTTATATACAAAAAAAAAAAAAATGCATATCAACCGTGTTTAATTTAAGGCATACAAGTAGGATCTTTAAAGTAAACACGATTGACAAATCGTGGATGAAATATTTATATGTATGTACGAGGTCAGGTCTATGTAAAATAAAAGGTGATTTCAAATTTCAGGGGCGTACTTATGTACATTCGGTGTTTTAATTTTGTTGTATTGGTATGCATGCACCAACTTATACCGGCTCTATCAGTCATTATGCATTTGTGGTTTCTTTTTGAAAGATATAAAGGGACATTATGCCTTTCGTTTGTGCAAATCTCAATACGCAATAATAAATTGTAATATCATCCCTAGACGGCCATAGAGTCGAACATTTATTTTCGAAAACTTATTTTCTTTTATTCCTATAAGGACCATAGAGCCTCAACGATTGCATTCCATTCTTTTTTGTCTGCTGAGGTCTCAACGAGCTGCATTCCATGATTCGAATCCGCACAAGGCAACTGGCTTCACACAGCGGTTAAAAATGTGTCGTTTGGTGTGCCGTGAGCTTTGTTGAGAGTTCCACATTGGATGTAGTTCGCCAAAGGCTTGTCTGGCTTTGTAGGTCCTCGTCCACTTTGAAGCCTCCACCTGCTGTAATTATGATTCCCAGGTATAAAAATGACTGGACGTTTTTAATCTTCTGCTGTTGTAGTGTGAAGTTATTTGAGTTTGCCGTGTTGATTCTCATGACCTTGGTCTTAAGACCACATAGTGCGGCTTCGGAATCCATTACTGTCAGTTTCGACTGCATGTCATCGAATTTGTGACAAACAATTACTAAAATTCGACAGAAGTTTATACTATTTTAACGATAATAAAAAACATATCTTGTTTTTGCACTTGGTTAGGCTCAATATAGTTTTTGTTGTTTTCAGTATATGAAAACAACTTTGTTAAAAATTAAAGAAGAATTAAGTGACATGTATTGGGGTTGGTGGAAAGACTGATCTGTTTCGGGAGCCACCAAAACTCATATTGTCAATATCCTTATTACAACGATTACTTCAGTCGATCATTAGAGCCAACGTATCCGCAAGACAAGCACGCGAGCTGTTCCAGTGTGTCCTCTGTATAGGGTTGCCAGACGGTCGGGACGGTACACGGGCCAAAATCGGCTTCTTTGATATGTTTGAATCGAAACAAAATATATTTGAAACACCAATTTTTAAATATTTTATATTTCTTTGCAAATAAATTTTATTTGAAAATCAATATAATATATTTGTAAGGATATATTATATTATTATTATTTTTTTTCAACAAATAATATTTTCAAACTAAATTTCTCAAATAAAATATGTGTTTAAGTACAAATACAATATATATTTTTTTATATTATTATTTTTCAACAAATAATATTTTCAAACTAAATTTCTCAAATAAAATATGTGTTTAAGTACAAATACAATTATTATTTAAGAATTTTTCCGATTATATTTTATTTAAAAAATATTTCCAAAACTTTTGCTGCCTTTTTCGAATTTCAGTTTTAATTTCTTCTTGGTTTCGAATTGTACCTCCCAGTTATAATACCATATGCAGCAATAACTCCTTTTTAAATCAATCATTTCAAATTTCTGAGTATTCCAAGCCATCATTAGTTGTCCATCCTCTAAGTACTTTATATTGATCTAAGATTTTACGATTTCAATTATTATTTTTACGAACATTAAACATTTTTTAAAAATTTAAATTTGAATTACTGAAAAATTTAAAACAATTTATTTATTTTGTGTGTACCAAATATTATATGTTTAGAGTGTACCATAAACATATATATGTTTCAAGCCGAATATGTTTGGGTCAATATACTACAGAAGCGATTTTTAGACTTTTATTGAAACTGTAATGAGTTTTTTTTTTAAATGCCAAGACAATAAAATATTATCTTTTTATTTGTCCCGACAAATCCCGCTTTTAAGTCTCGGTTATCCCGACTTTTCGAATACGGTGTCTGGCAACCCTACCTCTGTAATGAGCGCCACTCTCCTAGGTACTGCCCGGAGTTCGTCATGATGAGGGTATCGAGCCGACGGTCAGTTATAAGGACGTTCCAATACCGCCGGAATTGTCTGGCGGTATTGGAACGTCCTCTCCGAGAGAACGTGACAGAAGTGTAATGGCAGGCATAACACGATGCTGCACCCGGAGCCTTTGGGTGACAGCTCAGCTTCCACCCGAACAACTCCACCAACAAGGTCCGAGAGGTCCAGCATTCTGGCCCGAGTGGGGGTCAGACCGCAGCAGCCGGTGCGCACGGCACCCACAGTTCCCCGTCGGAACCTAATACGGTGGGACTCGCGAAGAAGTACTTCGCCAAATCTACACGACTGGCCAGAGTTGTCCCCACCAAGAGGCCAAGGTTCGCCATCTCCTCAACGTCCGAAACCTCATCATCAACGCCAGCCTCAACGTCGGAACACCGGCCCACAACAACGCCGAAAGATGGTCCCGATATTGCCCGAGCTGCGCATCTTGTCAAAGGCCATATCACCATAGCCTTGGTCATGTGCGCCACTTCCAATGTTGCAAAAGTGCAAGGCCGGCGCCATGGACAAATGTGAATTGTTCAATTATTCATTTTGTATTTTATATATTATTAATAATTACAAATTAAAATGAAATAAATGAATTTCTAGTTTTTAAGTTTATCACCTTTTTAGTCACCTTAGATAAATATTGTATTAGAGTAAGATCTTGAATTGTACTTGAATTATTGTAATATATTAAGGAATTGCATACTGTATTTGCTTTCGTTAAGAAAGTTTCTTGGCAAGTAACGTTTGGCTTGCTCGCTCACTTCATTCTGGAACCGGGCAAAGGTGAGCATCTCAACTCTACTCTTCTCTTAATAAAATTAATTTATAACATTTTAAAACTAAACCTCTTTTTATTAATCCACTTTTGTGCATTCTTCTCTTCTCGTTCTCGGTTGATATTGTTATCGAGTTATAACATCAATCGTATCATACAGTCCACTCTACAAAGAGCGATTATCTCCAAAATACACTTGTGCTTGCGAGGAACAACCATATTCACCTCCCTCCTCCCATATTCAACATCAATCGTATCATACAGTCCACTCTACAAAGAGCGATTATCTCCAAAATACACTTGTGCTTGCGAGGAACAACCATATTCACCTCCCTCCTCCCATATTCAACATCAATCGTATCATACAGTCCACTCTACAAAGAGCGATTATCTCCAAAATACACTTGTGCTTGCGAGGAACAACCATATTCACCTCCCTCCGCACTTCTTCATGGTCCTTCGAGCCTCCTTTGAAGCAACGAAATAACCAACAATTGAGCGATCGAGTTGACAAATACTCGTCTCATGGCTTTGATTAGGAGTTTATACCCCCACACGCACCACACATGGGCGGTCTTTGGGAATCATCCGTAAAATGCTTTAAACATCATTTCAAAAGAATATGCTGGCGTACACCGATTCACATTCGAACAATTTGCTATAGTACTCGCCACAATCGAAGGGTAGTTAAATTCGCAACCGATATCAGCGGTTTCTGAAGACCCGTCTGATTTAACCGCTTTAACGCTTTTCCCGGACATTTTCTAAAAGGTTCACCAATTATGTCCATCGCAGAACCTGCTTCGCAAAATATCTCCCTTATAAACAGGTGGCAACAATTGAGGGCATTGCATCACAACTTCGCTATTCGATGGAAGGAAGACTATCTTAAAGCATCTTTATCCACACCTCATTTATTCTCACTCACCTTAATCATCATATCTATTTCACACTTTACATTTTATAGTATACACAGATGCTAACACTTTTTCCCTTTCAGAGCCAACGTATCCGCAAGACAAGCACGCGAGCAGTACCAGTGTGTCCTCTGTAATGAGCGCCACTCGCTAAAGTACTGCCCGGAGTTCGTCATGATGAGGGTATCGAGCCGACGGTCAGTTATAAGGACGTTTCAATACTGCAGAAATTGTCTGGCAAAGAGCCACACATTGGACCGGTGCCACTCCGAGAGAACGTGCCAGGAACTTGCGAGGAACAACCATATTCACCTCCCCTCGCACTTGTTCATGGGGTTTTCGGTTGGTATGTCCTGCCTTTCAGTATGTTGGGAGCACAGGCATAGGTGGGCTTTGTGTTGAGATGGTATTTAACATTTTCGTGTAGTGATCCGTCCACACTTCTTGTTGCCCACTTTTTGACGTTATTATCATTTTGATACTGTCTTTTAGAAGTTTGGATGATGCAATTTTTGTCCTGCATCGCGGCTTGTGAGACTTATTGGTTCTTTAGCAACCAATAAGCTATGCGCAGCAAGTTAATGGTTTAAGCAGAACTTGACAACATACACATAAAAGATGACGAAATTCTTATCTCATTCGACGTGGTGTCCTTATTTTCCAGTATACCGATAACTTTAGCTATAGAGATAATAGAGAGAAAATGGAACTTTTTGGAGAATCACACTAAAATACCCAGAGAGACATTTATGAAGATACTGACGTTTTGTATAAAAAAAACCCGCTAATTAATAATTAGACATGGTAACTTACTGAGAACAGATTGGTACCAAAAAAGCAGGAAGATTAATAAACTTCCACTCAAAACACCCCAGAAGGACTATTATCAACACGGCTAACAACTTTATAAAAAGAGTATTCACAATAAGTGACAAGGAATTCCATAAAACCAACAGAGATAAAACAAGGAAAATATTAACAATGAATGACTATCCCAAGAAGACTATAGAGGATTTGCTACGGCGCTCCAGGATAAAGAAGAACATAGATAAGCAACAGGAGACAACGACACCAATGATATACAAAAACCATGACTTTTATTCCGGGCTTTTCTGAGAGGCTACAAAATTCTAACATATATGGCGAAAATGTAGTAAAAGTTTCACACAGAACACACAAATCTTCTATTCAGCAAAACAAAATCGAAAGTGATAAAGGACGACAAATCAAATTTAATCTACAAAATTCAATGCAAAGGCGACGGGTCCGAAATATGCCAAAAAGTATATGTCGGTACAACCAAGACAAAATTAAAAACAAGACTGTCATCGCACAAATCTGACTTACAAGCTTTTGACAAATCAATCGAAACCAAAACGGCGCTTGCGGCCCACTGTGTGCTGACTAAAAAACAAAACTGTTTTTTTAATCAAGGACCTAAAGCCGAAAAATAATCAAAATTAAAAACATCATACAGGTCAACAATCAACAATATCAGACAAGATATTGTATAATAATATGCTAAAGATGTGTGTGTTAAAGTTGCCGTATTTTGTTCCCTTTACATGAGCAATATTTTAATTTGACATATTAAAAAAAATTATTATTCCTAAAATTTTTTGTTATCTCCCAAACTTCCTTTGACAACTTTTTCTTAGGACTAAATTTTCCTGATTTTCTTTAGCCGGTTTTGACGTGAATCTAATCCAAAATTCTATCCCTTGGGGCACCAGTACCTAAAACAGGAGTTTTTGTCGGAGAAATTCTATAGAGTGATACACATAGGAGTTTTAGGTACCTCCGGAACCGGTGAAGATTGCGCAAAGAGCTGTGGGGGGTAGTTGTATGACTGCTAGGACTTTCAAATTCGACAATATAAAATAATTTGCAAAAGCTCTATTGTAAGCGTAGGTACGTAGGTTGCCACCGTTGTGGGTCCGGCAACCCACTCACCCCCACCTCCCAACAATACTGATGGGAACCACCCTAACGGTAGCAATGCCGTTGTGGTTGAGGCCGGGGCAAGGTGCTCCCTCCCTCTCCCCCTTCAAATACAAATACTACTGATGAAGTATTACCATCCGCAGCAAGTTCGCCAAGACGTAGTAGTGCAAAGTGTGCAAGGGGATAAAGAGGCACAACTTGAGTCAATGTTGCATTTTTAAACACAAAAATATGAGGAAAGGCTGCAAACGGTAATAATTCATCATAACTGTTTCAGGTGTTTAGGATGTAATCACCTACAAGAGAACTGCAAATCTAAGAAGGATTGTCTGCGATGTTACGAGCAGCACAACACGTTGCTCCATCCACCTTCAAAATCGAAGTCTTCGGAAAAGACAGCAGCCACTTCGGCTTCAATGGATACATATTCTAGCCTGTCCATGAATGGGGTAATATCTGTGGCGACATTGACCGGTGAGGGCAATTTTGAACCCTTACACCGACGTCAGCCAGGTTTGCGAAGATTTGATCCGGTCGTTGCAATGGCCAATTAAAAAAATTTCGAATACTCCGTATTCCGATCTATTATTTGCGTCATCGCACGATCGGTCGCAAAGACTGCATGTCGCTGCAATGTCGGGAATCACAGAGTGGGCAAGAACCACTGAGTCTTTCTTGCGAATGATACGTCTGAATTTTGCGAGTATTTTCTGATTGTACAGAATTCTGAGATTGGCGAATATTTTGAGCCGGGCGATTTATTTTGAGAAAGGAAATTTTTTTTCATATGAAGACGAATTTCGCTCTTTCGTTGTTTTTATGCTAGAAATACGTTCCACGATTTCAAATCTATTTATCAGAAATTCGTCTCCATGTAGGCAAATCGCGATGCGACTTCAGCTAATGCTCCAAAGAGATAGAGTCACATCGGGTAGTTTCAGATAATGAGAGAAACTTCCTTGGCGCAAGTTGAAAACTTCTTAAAGAATATATAAATAATGTCAATACTGCCTCCCCAAATTTTTATTTTTTATCCCCTAAATCCCCAAAAAAAGATTTCTGATCCCCAAAAAAAATCCCCATAAAATATTTTAACTTGTGTGAATGATGTATTTTACAATTCAATGTACTTTGTACTAAAATTAATTTTGTTTGTACAAAATTGACGTTGTCAAATTATCAAATATATCTGATTCAAAATCTTCCATCTCATCTACATCATCTAATTTGTTTGTACACGTTTTTGGTATTAAAAGTGTGAATTGAATTTTTTTAAAGTACATCAAAGGTTTAATACCAGCGATTCCAGTTCTTTAAAATCGAGTTGGATCAGCATAATCCTGTTACTAGTAAACTTTTCTCCAAAATTAGCTTAAATAGTTCGTAATGTCATCTCGGATGAATTTTATAAACCGCGTTTGGCTTCAATTAAGATTTATAAATATCTATAGAAATACGTATTGGCAATTACTACAGGTTGTCTATTTAAGTCGTACTCTAATCGACTGCGAGTCAAACTACTTTTTGTAGGAACTTTTGACACAATTTTTACGGACGCATTTTCTAAAAAAAAATAGATTTAACAGAAAATACAGATTTTAACATAAATAAAGACATGTAGTTATACAAAATTGCAATCCCCGCCAAATCCACGGATCCCCAAACCAAAAAATATATCCCCATTCGCGAAATCCCCAAATTGGGGATAAATCCCCTAAACTCGTAGCGCTGCCTCCACACGCGCCTCACATGGGCGGTCTCTGGGAATCAGCCGTGAAAAGTTTCAAATATCACTTCAAGCGAGTAGCAGGATCGCATCGCTTTACGTTTGAACAGTTCGCAACATTACTCGCTCGAGCCGAAGGAGTCCTATTTCGGCAGTATCGGAAGATCAATCCGACTTAACGGCTCTTACTCCAGGGCACTTTCTCAAGGGTCACCAATTCTCTCATTCCAAGAAACAGATGTCACCAACAGAAACTACATAAACGAACAAAGTGGACGAATGCTTCTCCAAACTTACAAATCCGCAATTTAGTAGCAGTCATGGACGACTTGTTACCTCCCTGCGAATGGAGATTAGGAAGAATTATTGACACGCACCACGGTTCCGATAATAACGTCCGAGTTGCCTCCGTTCTTACGGCTTCTAGAATAATCACAAGGCCAATTGCGAAATTATGTTATTTACCGCTATTAGACCAACCAAGTCCAGCCTCATTATGTTCATAGTATAAGCTTTAAGAAAAACACAACTTCGATTTTCAACGTTTGACACCAGAATGAAAATTTTTATTTTTCTATTATTCAAGTTTTACAAAATGTTTCCTTGGTTTCTATTCCCAATAAATATTTTATTAAGTACAGTGCTTATAACTCGGCCACGCTCCTTTACTCACGACCTCGTGATGTATCTGCAATTAAATCATTAATAAGTATATCATAAACAAAGTGAACAAAAGTAGGTTTCAATCATCGTCGTCAAAATCAGACGATCTGTAAAGTTTCATTTTGTCTGACGATGAAATCCCTTCATAAAGTCTCTGAGATCTAACGGATCCTGGCATATCTCTTATAACGTATCTATCATTTCCCAAATATTTGACAACTTGCTATGGTCCATTATACTTAGGGAGTAGTTTCCGACTTCCATCAACTAACTTAATTTTTCTAATTAAAACCAATTGGCCTTTCTTATAAATACAACCTTCTTTCCTTCTTTGATCAAATTTTCGTTTCTGATAAGTCTGCATTTTGCCTATGGAAGACATAGCCTGTTCTCGACTGGCCGAAATATCCCTGGCCACAGTCTCAGCAACTTCGTTACTAAGATATGAATCGTTCCTACCTCTTGGTAAAAATCCGAATAGAAGTTCATTAGGTATTTTCCCTGTTGACTTATTTACAGTAGAATTAAGACCCCACTGAATATCACTGATACATTCATCCCATTTAGTCTCATCAACAGCGGATGAACATAGAGCTGACAATATAGTTCTGTTATACCTTTCCGCCTGACCATTTGCCCGTGGAGTTGCAGTAGCGTTATGTATAACCTTTATCCCATACTCGTGAGCGAATAGCATAAATCTGTGGCAAGTAAAAGAACTTGCTCTATCGCAAACTAATCTCTTTGGTACCCCGAAAATTTTAACAAAGTCTTCTAAAAATCTCAATATGTGTTCCACCTTGGTTGTCGGCACAGATTTCAACATCACATATTTCGAAAACCCATCTACCAAAACGATCAAGTACATGTTCTTGCGACTACTCCTAGTAAATGGACCGATGTGATCAATATGTATCGTTTCAAATGGAATATCTGACTTCGGAATCGGATGCAATTTCCCAATTTGTCTACCCGAAGGCGCTTTATTATAGGAGCAGGGAAGGCAGCATGAAACATATCGATTTACATATCGCCTCATGTCTGGAAACCAATATCTTTCCCGTATGGACGATATTGTTTTATCAGTCGAAAAGTGTCCAATCTTATCATGGTGATTAAAAACTATTTCTTTTCGGAACGACCCACCTAAAACCATCTGCCATCTTCCTATACAGCCTTCCTTTCCTCAGTGCATACTCTTCGTGTATCCTTATATCCTCCTTATCCTGAGGTGAACGTCCAAGAGTTTCAATTAGGTATCTACATCTATCATCATTAAGTTGCATTGCCAATACCCAATCCATTTCTGAGACATCAACTTGGAATATACCAACGGCATTTTCCTTCGATATTCCTATAGGATTTCTACTCAACGCATCTACATGTGCCATGCGAGTTCCTGGACGATATTCTATTGAAAAATTATACTCTTGTATAGTCAACCACCATCTACCAATTCGTGGAACTAGATCTCTCTTCGAAAATGCTGTTCTCAAAGCAGCACAGTCTGATATCACAGTGAACTCAATTCCAAGTAAATATACCCTAAAACGCCTTAATGCAAAAACAACAGCCAACGCTTACAATTCATAAGAGTGATAACGCTGTTCCTCTTTCGTCGTCGAATGACTAAAATAGGCAACTGGTTTCAATGTATAATCCACCTGTCTCTGAAGTAAAACTGCCCCCACTCCCCACTTACTTGCATCCGTATGCAATTCCGTGTATGCTTCCCTATCATAAAGACCCAATATTGGACGAGTCGACAGTCGTTGCTTTAATTCATTAAATGCATTATTTTGATCCTCCCCCCAAATAAATTTAACATCCTTCTTGACCAAACTTTGAATAGGTCTTGCAATTAAAGAATATTGTCTAATAAATTTCCTAAAATATCCCGTAAGCCCCAAGAATTGACGAACCTCATGAACATTTCCAGGAATTGGAAATTCTAATACAGCCTCAATTTTTTCCTTTCCAGGTTTCACACCCTCCGAATTTATCTCATAACCTAAATAACGTATTGACTCTTGCAAAAAGAAACACTTGCATAACTTCAGTGTGACACCATTTTCCTTTAATCTTTCTAAGACTATTTCCAGATTATAAAAGCCATTCTCAATAGTGTCTGAGGGAACAAGTATATCGTCCATATAAACCATAGCCGTAGAAAACCTTAAATTTCCAAGAATTTTATTCATAGTTCTTTGAAAAACAGCAGGAGCATTTACTAGACCAAATGGCATTCTTAAAAATTGGTAATGACCATCTGGTGTAATAAAAGCAGTCTTCTGAGAGGAGTCTTCGTCCATCAAGATTTGGTAATATCCACTTGCACAATCTAGACTAGTGAAGTATCTTCCACCTTTTAATCTATCAAGTTCATCATCCATTCTCGGCATTGGAAACACTTCTTTCACAGTTTTCCGATTCAGAGCTCTGAAATCTATGCACATTCTGTACCCCCCTTCCTTCTTTTTAACCAAAAGAATAGGGCAGGAATACGAAGATGATGAATCTTGAATAAGGTCGGCTTTCTTTAACTCATCTACCATTTCTCGAACAATTTCTCTCTCAGACCACGACATTCGATAAGGTTTATATGAAACTGGTACCTCGTCTTTCAACACTATCTTCATTCTTGCGTCCTTTATGGCTCCTAGTTCTGACATATCTTCAGCGAAACAACATCTATATTTGTTCAAAAGAGTCACTAAACGTTCAATGTATGTTCTATCCAAATCACCAGCCTGAGTGGCTACCTTAGCCTCACTACAAGCGTATACCCTACCAATAAGAATACCATCAACAAAAGTTATATCTCTCTCTGATACATTACTTAAGAGAACAAAACCCTTCTCTCCAAGAACGCACCTCATTATACAGTATTCTTCATTTGGTCTATTAACGAACAATTCCTCAATATAAAAACATGAATGGGGGGATTGTTCAGTTACAACATCGATGAATCTTGCATGCCTACCCGGAACCGTGACGGTCCCATTAACATATAGTGATATCTTTTCCCTATCAGTATAATCATATTCGGGATACATGTCCTTCTCCTTTGTCATCAGACGAACAACATTATCTCTGACTACCATGATAACGTTCGGATGATTTATGAATGGACGTCCGATCAAAACATCAATCGTCTGTGCATAGTCCGGTACAATAAATAACTCGACAGTGGCCGATGCTAAATCTACTTGAATGTTAGAAGAAAATTTTGAAACAACGGGTACAACAGACCCACCATATCCGACAACGTTCATATGGCATGTTTCGATTTCATTCCTTAAAATATTAGCACTGGACTGTCTCATCAGGACTACCGAACTACCTGTGTCAATAAGACCATTGAAATCAACATCTCCTATTTTGCACTTAATAAGATAGCAATTCTCAATGATCGTTGATCCGGCTTTACTTTTAACCGATAATATTGATAACTTACCCTTTTTCGTCAAACAATCTCGGGTTAGATGTCCCCATTGCCTACAGTTGCATTTCTTCAGAGGATCTTTACATTTATTTACATAATGTCCTCTCTTCTTGCAATTGAAACAAACGACGTCCTTCATGCGATCATCCATATCCTTTGCAGCCATAATTGTTCGTCCATCTATTTTTCTGTTCTTTGGGTATGGATCAATTGTATCTGGAAATGTTGATAAGTAATGACCAAACAAATCTTCTGGGGTTAGGAAGCGGCCAGCCCTTGCGCCTATTTGTACACTTCCATTAGGGAGTCCATCAATGATACAGGACACGACATCAGCGCCTGTAATTTTACAGGCGTCGGCCAGCAGTTTCTTTTCAAAATAATATGTTGCCATAGATTCTGACGGATTTTTAATGCGGTTCACGAATCGTTTAAGGTTTTCTGCATAGTCTTGATGGTCCGGAAATGACTGTGTCAATAAAATTTTCCATTGCTGCCATGTTGACACATAACTATTCAAATTTTCAAACCAATTCCGTGCTAGCCCTTTTAATCTATTTTGCATAGTAAAAATTTTATATCGATCGTCCCAACCATGTAATTCACCAATTTGTTCAATTTTCTGCAACCATAATGATACTGGCAAATTGATTAATCCAGGTTCAAATTCTGGAATGCAATCCACTCTAAAATTCGTATTCCCAGTTTGCTGTCTTTCCGATAACGACTTTACTAAGCTTTCCAATGCTTGCATTCGAGCATATATTTCATCTCCTGCGACATGTCCATCTCCACCACATCCAGAATTCGCAACAATATTAGAAGTTTGGACATTATTGATAGCTTGCATTCCTCTATTTAAATTCTGCATTCTTGGTAACGCACCACGTGTTCTATATTCTCTTGGCATTAATTCGGAGTCGATATTCGCGGAATGAACTTGAAGTAGATATTTTTGTTATCCCACCGCTGCTTTATAAGCTTTAAGAAAAACACAACTTCGATTTTCAACGTTTGACACCAGAATGAAAATTTTTATTTTTCTATTATTCAAGTTTTACAAAATGTTTCCTTGGTTTCTATTCCCAATAAATATTTTATTAAGTACAGTGCTTATAATAGTTTCCAAAACTCTCTTTGTAAATGTCACAAATGTCCTCCTTTTCTGGCACAAAAGTCCTCCTTTCCGAAAAAAGTTTATGGTAACCCTGTGTAAAGCCAGTTCGTCATTTTGAACCTATAGCTCTTCTGCACAACGACCAACATCTGTGAGCCTTTGTAACTCTTTCTCCAAGATGATTTTCCAGTACAGTTTCTGATCCAAGATTCCTTACCTTTTTAGATGTAGCAATTGTCTTATTCAGGAATCTATGCCGGGTATACCGTGGGATCTTCAATTTCCTTGTAAATAGACATATTCCTTTTTTGTCTGGGCTAACATTTAATCACCTTGGTTGTGTCCAGTTATATGCTACGTTAAGTGCCTTCTCTTCTTTAACCATACCATCTGTTATATCCGTAATAGGTACTTAATGCAATACACTTTCATTCAGTAACTGTTCCTCTGTTGGTCTAGCATTAGCAGTCGAAAAATTAGTTTTCATCAAGAGCCTTACGGTATCCTCTATTGTTTCCATCCTTGTACCCGTGTCATCCACCAGTGTTTTGGTTTGGATGAGTTTTTGAGAGGAACTTTTTCAATGTCTTCTGTACATAGATAATCGCGTGTAGGCTGGCACAATCGATTTCTAAGCAGATTTCCGAAATTAGTCCAGTGGGACTTAGCCTTATTACGGAAACTTATTGGGTTTGGCGGTGGCCGTGCAATTTTAAACCTTATATAACAGTGGTCCGAATAGGAGTGTTCATCCGAAACCCTCCATTCATGGATCTCGTAGTAAAATTTTCTGAACGTATCGTTATATCTAATACTTCTTCCCTAATTTTGTTAAGAATTGTTTCCGATGTTAAGAGTTATAAGGTCTTTTGTATTCAACAATAATATAAGGGCGTGTCCCCTTTTATTTGTGTTAGTACTACCCCAAGCGATATGATGTAAGTTGGCGTCACAACCAGCCAATGACTCATTACTTCTGAGTCAGAGTTCCCACTGGCTTTTAAAGGCTGGGGTTGCTTAGAGCCCCTGCTGGTTTCTGATTCATCTGTCTCATTTTGTGTGTGCTCTTGTTGAATTTGTATGTTCACGATTGATCGATAATGACGACACATGACTCGTGAGTGAATCAACGCTTGTCGTCGGCATTGGGGTTTTTCTCCCCTGCACCGTAATCTCCTTTTTTGGTTTAATCATACATTTTTTGGGGGAGACATCCCCATAACCAGTATACCCGTAATAGGTACGTCGATATAGGCTTTCCAGACTAAGCTCAGAAATTTCTGTCCAGAGGCCGATGCATCCAATTCAAACCTACGCTTTAAAAACAACAAACCACGTGGTTGCGTAGTAGGTAGGTGAATAGGTAAAAAACTATTCGCTCGGCGACTGAGGTAAGTTTTTGTTCTTTATTACAATTTGGACAAACTTGAACTGTTTGTCATTTAAAATTGTACGGTACCAAAGTCATTGTAATAGATTGAGAAAATGAATTATCATAAATGAATTGTAATAGATTAAGATTTACCATATTATAAATTGTCAAATTATAATTTGAATTGCCAAATTAAAGTATGTCCGAAAGTAACGTTATACTTGGACTGTCAAGTTTTCTTAATTAGAAACCAGTAAGGAAAGGCAGAAAGTCGGGCGGGGCCGACTATATAATACCCTACACCTCCCTAACAATGCGATAAGGGTCATTGCCATAATAATTTGGAATAATTGGTAAATGAGTAGAAACATATTATCTAATTCTGAAACGATAATCGCTAAATTAAGCAATATTCGTTCCTAAATTGAGAAACATCTTTCTGGAAAATTTTAATGATCGGAAGTAAAATACAACTTCTATAGCGGTTTGATACCAAATCAGGAGGAACATATATATGGAGCATTAATATAAATCTGAACCGATCTTCCCTGAATACTCATTCATGTAAAAAGACCTCCTTCTGTCGAATATCGTACTGATCGGATATAAAATATAGTCTCTACAGCGCTTACATGTCAAATCGGGGGTAACATATATATGGGAGCTATATATAAATCTGAACCGATTTTCTCCGACCTCCGCTTACAGGTCAAATCGGCGGTAACATATATATGGGTGTTATATCTAAATCTAAACCGAGTTTCTCCGAATTTGGCAGTACTCCTTCATGTAGAAAGAAACCTCTTTTCCGACTTTCGCACTGATCGGATATAAAATAACCTTTTTACAGCGCTCACATGTCAAATCGGGGGTAACGTATATATGGGGGCTATATCTAAGTCTGAACCGATTTCCTCCAAATTTAAGTGTTCATTCATATAATAAGAAACCTCTTTCTGCAGAATTTCATACTGATCGGATATAAAATAAAGTTTTTACAGCGCTTACATGTCAAATCGGGGCTAACATATATATGGGGGCTATATCTAAATCTGAACCGATTTTAACCAAATTCAATAGGGATCGTCCTTGGGCCAAAAAAAAGATATGTGTAAAGTTTCGTCGAGATCGGACCATAATTGCGACCTGTACTTTGATCACAAGAATACATGCACTGACGGACATTGCTAAATCAACTCAGAAAGTGATTCTAAGTCGATCGGTGTAATAAACGATGGGTCTATTTCTTCTCCTTTTGGGTGTTACCATCCAACCATCATCGACAACATGAGGTAATATCCAAACTCTCTCTCTGCATAAATTAGTTGCATAAATAAAAGAAACAGAAAGTTGCAAACACAAGAAATAATAATACCCCCTCATGCTCCACATATGGGTGGATTTTGGGAGTCCGCTGTAAAATGCTTCAAACACCACTTTAAAAGGATCTTTGGTGCCCACCAA
Source organism: Eudasyphora cyanicolor (assembly GCA_963930755.1). NCBI lineage: Eukaryota > Metazoa > Arthropoda > Insecta > Diptera > Muscidae > Eudasyphora > Eudasyphora cyanicolor. The sequence continues at coordinate 336,428,463 of OZ005734.1, forward strand.
TATCCAATAACATATCCCTCACTAACAGATGGCTAAAATTAAAAGCGATCCATCACCAATTTGCCCTACGATGGAAGGACGAATACCTGAAAGCAATACACAAACGATACAAATGGAAAAACACTGCTCAAAATCTACAAGCTGGAGATCTTGTAGTAATTATAGATGATTTACTTCCCCCAAGCGATTGGCGTCTGGTTCAGATAAAAATATCAGAGTCGCTGATATCCAAACTGCTTCTGGTACACTTACTAAACCAATTGTAAAATTATGCTATCTACCTTTCTTAGGTCAACCAAATTCCAACTTATAAACATCATATTTAATCTCATATCTTACCTTATATTTAATTTCCTTGCACCTCATATTCCACACAGATACTAACACTTTTTCCCTTACAGAGACAACGGTTCGGCAAGCCAAGTGCGTCCTTTGCAAGCAGCGCCATTCACTGAGGTATTGTCCGGAGTTCGTCCTGATGAGGGTCTCAAGCCGACGCTCGGTCATCAGGACATTCCGGTACTGCCTAGCGAAGAGCCACACCGTGGACAATTGCCATTCCGGGCTCACATGCCGAAAGTGTGGTGCCAGGCATCACACTATACTGCATCCGGAAACATTGAGGTACAGCTCCGCCTCTGAACGCACCACCTCACCGAACAGACCCGAACGACCTAGCATTTTGGCCCGGCTAGGAGTGCGGCCGCAATCTCCCCAGCCGACACACAGACAGCAGCAGCCAGTACACCAGATTCGGCGTACAACCCCCATGGTGCCACGTCATCCGAGGAGAAAGAATACCATACGGTGGGACTCGCCCATACGACCAAGTCCGTCCGCCAGAAGAAGTCGTTCCAGCCGAAGAAGTCGTTCCACCAAAAGAAGTCGGTCCCCCGAAGAAGTCCGTCCGCAAGTTCCTCATCGAGTCTCCCCGACCGGCCGGCGTTATCGCCCCCCAAGGCGCCAGAGTCCAGCCGAAGAAGTCGTTCCACCAAAAGAAGTCGGTCCCCCGAAGAAGTCCGTCCGCAAGTTCCTCATCGAGTCTCCCCGACCGGCCGGCGTTATCGCCCCCAAGGCGCCAGAGTCCGCCGGCTCACCAGTCGCCACAACGTCAACCAGTGTTACCGTTGTGCGACAATTTTTTTTGTGAAAAGAGCTCAGCAGAAGTATTTCGAGGAAACCAAAAAAAAAACTTAAAGCCTACTGAACTAGACATTCAAGTAGATTTTGCCGAGAATTATAGGCTAACAAACCAAAATGAAATCCAAAGTGCTCATTTTAGCTATCGCCAGGTTTCTATTTTTACTTGCGTAGCTTGGATGGCAGGAGTAAGTGTTATAAGTGATAACGCATAACAAACATGACGTCTTCAATTTTTTGGTAAATCTCTTAATTGAAATTAAGAAATCATATGGATGTTTTTCAAAAATAATTATTTTTTCTGATGGAAGTTGCTCTCAGTTTAAAAACAAATGTTTATTAACAAGCTTAGTTGATTTTATGAAAAAATTAGGATGTTCTTCAGTAGAATGGCTTTTTTGCAAGCTCACATGGAAAGGGTGCCGAAGATGGAGTCGGAGCAGTTATCAAGAGGAAAGTCTGGCAGATAACGAAATCCAAAAACATTGTAATTCACGATGCATTTTTATTTTATCACTGTGCACAAAATATCAACATAAATATAATGATGGAAAAAATGCTGCTTACAATTAAATTAAAAAATAGTATACATTATTTTTGGGGGAAATCAAAGCAATTTTTAAGAGACATTAATGCAGAACATTCTAAAATTAGTCATATTGAAATATTGCCTCAGGTTTCGCTGAAATCGCGTTTCGAACTGTTGTCCACGAAAACCACTTCCGTTTTTGTCCCGTGCGAGTGCCTTGTTTTTTGGAGCTATCTTGAAAACTTAAAATTTGCCTAAATCAACCTTAGCACCAATTATACGTCTAATTAACATCTATAAGTTAGCACAATTGTAAAAACAAAAATCGGTTTTATTTTGACTTTTTTCTCACTTTAAATGTGTACGACTGTCCCGTGTGACATGATGGAAATGCCCATATATACCCTCAGGTCAATTCTTTAAATCAAAAAAATTGTGAAATCGAAAAATTTATTTCTAGAAAATTATTAAATTCCCTAAATTGCAGCATTTGCATTGTTTTTTTTTTTGTAATTTCAAAAATCAATAATAACCACAATGTTGCGTTCCATGCATCGGTGAAGTATTTTGTGGTTTTGAAACTGTTGTTAAAATAAATTTTAGAAAAAAATTTGCAGTTTGCAGCATAAAATGTACAATTCGTTTGATTTACGTAAAAATGTACTTACAATTTTACTATCAGCATTTAAAAGGAAATTAACAAGACGAAGATATAATGATCGCCTTTGAGTTATTATTGTAACAGAAATAAAGACATTAAATTTAAAAAAACCTTAGGTGAAAAATATCAAATATGGTCTGCACCACTTAAAAAGAACAAGATTTCCAAAATAATCAATATTTATGTAATCCAATAAATATCAAGAGTAATATGCAAACTGATTTTTTAAGCAATGTACTGGGTTCAATTATAGCAAAGTACAAATATTATGCTATCAAAAATCATTCTGTTAACTCATGTAATTAAAAAAATTAATTTCTTATCACATGCAAACGATTTCTTATTAATTTCATAATTGTTTTGTTAAAGTAAAGTGTTTATAATGCAATAACGATTTTTGGGCGACTTTATTTTTCGAAAAGGACTTTTTTGCAACCTTTTTAAATATGTCAACGGTAACCCTGACGTCAACCACAATATCAAGGTGCACGTCGTCCAGCAACTCGCCCGCCCACTGACAACTCGCTCCACATCCGCTCGTCAGAAAACCGTTCGTCACCGGCAGCCTCAACGATACCAACCATACCGGAGGTCTCAACCACCCCTAAACCAACCACATCAACGACCGAAGCAACGAAAACCCGGACCTCAGCGACGTCAACCTGCGTTGCCTATGATGCAGCCGAATCCCAACCAACATATCCTTGGCCTTGTGTCTTGTGCGGTTTTGTGCGTTACATCGCCTGTTGCACAGGTGCAAGGCCGGGGGCATGGACAAACTTGAACTGTTTGTCATTTAAAATTGTACTGTACCAAAATCATTGTAATAGATTAAGAAAATAAATTATCATAAATGAATTGTAATAGATTAAGATTTGCCATATTATAAATTGTCAAATTATATTTTGAATTGCCAAATTAAAGTATGTCCGAATGTAACGTTGTACTTGGACTGTCAAGTTTTCTTAATTAGAAAAAAGAATTGTAATCTCCCATTTTTTTGCTGACAATCCTACAAGGGTGAGCATCTCTCTTATAAATAAAACCTTAATCATACACTAAAAAACTCTTGTCTTTTTCTTGTATTTTTCTCGATCTTCTGCTTCTTACGTGTAATTATTCCTCGTTGCGGGAGGAATAATTACACTTTAACAAACAATCGACCCCTATTACAGTCCACTACAGGTGAGAAGACTCCAACTAGTTTACTCTCACGATCAGTTGAGCGCCAAAAGGAGAATTCCAGCACCCCCCTCTACCCAAAGTTATTCACAATTTTTATAACATAATTTAAGTGAATGTGAAAAAAAGTAATTATTGTGTTTTAAGTTATTTATTAAGTTTACCGGCGTGGTCTCAAACCAAATAAATTCTGACTGACTGAGTTTTAAACACAAAAAATATGAGGAAAGTCTGCGGACGGTACTACTTCATCGGTACTGTTTCAGGTGTTTAGGATCTAATCACCTACAAGCGATCTGCAAGTCGAAGAAAGATTGTCTGCGATGTCACGAGCAGCATTTTGACGGTGGATGGAGCAACGTCCATTCACCGTCAAAATCCAAGTCTTCGAAGAAGCCAGCTGCCACTCCATATTCAATGGATACGTTTTCTAGCCTGCCCATGAATAGGGTAATAGCTGTGGCGCCTACACTATTACTGAGATTGTGTTTGGCGTCGAAGACCATACCGGTGAGGGCAATTTTGAACCCTTGCACCGACGTCAGCCGAAGATTTTGGTCCGATCGTTGCGATGGCCAATAAATAAAATTGCGTATACTCCGTGTACAACTCCAGGAGACCTTTGGTAGAAGTGGACTGTATTAATAGTTGAAACTCCCAAATTGTAAACAGGTATATGTATGTGTATTATGCAAAGAGACAAAAGAAAGGCAAGTGTTGATTTTGTATTCAGTATGGAACAGATTTATTGTGTAAGGGTCGCTGCTGCTTACCGCTTTAGGTGAGTAGGTGAATCCAAAGTGAAATTGCGGTGCAGAGCGAGTATTAGAAAAGCCTTAGAAGAGGCAATTCAGCAAAGATACAACTGGAAACAGTAAGGAAGATGGCAGCCCTTTATCCATTTGAGTGAAAGCTTTAGCCTTTCGTGACAGGGAATGGATAAAGGGTTGCCATCTGTACGAAATGTAACAATGTTGTAGGGAATTCAGGCTTAAAATTATAGGAATTAACGAAGTAATTTAAATTCAGTTATCATTTTCATTCAGGTAGTTCAATTCAGATACAGATATAAAATATGTTGTTGTTGAACCTGGGTTCAACATGCCGCCCGCCTTGCGAGACAGCAACATCAATGATGGCATGGCCCAGAGATAGTCTACCCAAAGATGGTGCTCTGCGCTATCGGCAAGCTAGAGGATGTTTGTATGAGACCTGCGCGTAGCACTCTGGGAAGGTAGTCGTTCGCCAGCACTATTTCCACGTTGGATGGCTTCGAAAAATGAGGGTCTGCTAGATCCGGAATATGGTCATAAACAGTTTGAAGTTTTTTCTCATTGGTGGGTTTGGGTGTACCAGTTTGGAATTTCGTCTTCACCAGACCTACCACCTGGAGCTTCACCTCAGGGTCGTGGTATGACTGCAGATTGAGTGTGCAGTATTCTTTGTCGCTCCGTTTGGTTGTGGGAAGGTCCAGTCTATCTACTAGGCTCTCCAGGATTAGTGTCTGCGATTCTCCGGAGCTCAACAGGATCCTCAACACCTGGACACCTGTTACGAGGAGCTGCGTTGCTCGCCATACCTGAGGAGTATTCGGATAATCTATCCTTGCAAAACCGCTTGCAACGACTGAAAACGTTGCAAATACATTTCGCAAAGCGTTGGAAGCACGAATATATTTGCGAGCTCCAGCTCCTACGGCTTTAGTAGGTGGATCAAAAGTGAAATTGCGGTGCAGAGCGAGTATTAGAAAAGCCTTAGAAGAGGCAATTCAGCAAAGATACAACTGGAAACAGTAAGGAAGATGGCAGCCCTTTATCCATTTGAGTGAAAGCTTTAGCCTTTCGTGGCAGGGAATGGATAAAGGGTTGCCATCTGGACGAAATGTAACAATGTTGTAGGGAATTTAGGCTTAAAATTATAGGAATTAACGAAGTAATTTAAATTCAGTTATCATTTTCATTCAGGTAGTTCAATTCAGATACAGATATAAATATAAAATATGTTGTTGTTGAACCTGGGTTCAACACTACGTATTCCGATCGATTAATTGCGTCGTCGCACGATCGGTCGCAAAGACTGCACGTCGCTGCAAGGGTGACAAAGTTCAATTGTGTTGCTGCCAGCAAATTTTAATGTATCTTTCGCCGGTTTGGAACAGGCTGACCCTACCTTTTTTCGGTCCGGAGCACTGATCCCACGGACAATTTAATTTGTCGTGTTTGGTGTGATTTCCTTGGTTATGATTCAGGGGTCACGTTGTTTTTTTTCATTCATGACTGTGGTAAAATTTTTCTAGATATAAGAAAATATCGAAAAATAAAAACATAATGAATTTTAAAGAAACCTAATGTTTTATTATAGTTGGTGGTTATTAGTAATTAAGTTTTCAATATTGAGGAATTTTGTGGGGGAGGTACTAGAAGAAGTGGACCAATATGGCCCATCTTCGAACCAACCCATCTTCGCATACCAAATTTAAGGTTCATCGGTTAATCCTTTCGAGAGTTTTGGTGCGCACTATGATGATCTAAAAAAAAGCGAATTATGAGAAATACTGAGATTATTAAAAAATGAGATTTTGTTTTCTAAAATTAATTTTATTTTTTGTACTTTACGACAAATTGTCCTCTAAATTATAGTTAAAGTTCCAAGATGGACTTTTTTGCCTAACTCGAGATATAATAAAATCATAATCACACGTTTGGCCATTATTTTCTAAAATTCTCAATTGGCCGGATTATGTTAGGTTGAAGAGAGGAGAAGTTTAAACATCTCATGTCCATGGACATACACTTAAGCCAGTGGTTCGGCCTGTTGTGCGCTCCTTACTTATGATATTTTTATACCTCACGAGTTACAGAAAATCGGTACTAGACACGAATTTTCTCAGTAGCTTCCGGTAATATCCTCTGAGATGAGTCAAGTCCGGTAATATGTCGGACCCGAAATGTTGGGATCTTGCATGTGTGAAAGCCGGGCAGTGACACAGAAAATGTTCTATCGTTTCGATGTTTTCCCTGCATGCCCTGCATTCGTCGTTTCCTGCTATTCCTATGCGATGAAAATATGCTTGTAAGCTTGTGTCCCGTTAGAACACTCATTATCTTACTAATCTCGATCTTGTTTAGTTTCAGAAAACTTCTTGTTTTCTTTTCATTTGGGTCACCCCACAGTATCTTTGGAGTTGCTCCTATTGTTGCGCTATTCCACACAGTTTTTTGAGCCATCACTGTCCAGTACTTCAACACATTCTTCGTGGCTTCGAAAGGTCTCCAATTTTCCAAGTTTTATTCGAAGATGCCCTTTGAAGCCAATTGGCCGGATTGAAACGCCAAAAATTAGCTTTATTCACACTTGAATAGCAAACAAACGTTTTTTTTAGAAAATACTAGGCCAAAACTGTCATTATGATTTTATTAGCCTTCTTGGCACGAAATGGATAAAGAGTTGCCATCTTCGAATGAAACACAAGGAAGAAAAAACACAGTTTAGATTTTAGTGAAACAACAGATTTATTAGTCGCTGCTTACCGCTTTCGCAGTTGCCGCAAAAGTGAAAACTGCGGTGCAGAGCGAAATAAAGAAACCCCTTGATTTCTGGCAATTCAGTCAAGTTACATTGGAAGAGACAGAAAATATGGCAGCCCTTTATCCATTTGAGTCAAAGCTTTTTGCCATCATGGCAGGGAATGGATAAAGAGTTGTCATCTAGACGAAATTTACAATAAAAGAAAGGATACGGGGGAATTCATAATGAGAGTTCTTCATCCATTTTCTTAAACAATAGTAATAATATAAATATAAAGGAAATAATTCATTTATATGATCATTCATTGTAATATAATTGAAACAGTTGCACTGCGTTCAACACATACCTAAGACAGACTAAAACAAGTAAGAAAGCTTCAGTCGGGTAAACCGACTAAGGTATACCCTCACTTTGTGAGTAATGTAATATGGAATATTAAACGAATTATTCTGTCAATTTGTGTGGGATTTACCAAAAGGTTTTTAACAAATACACCTATTTTCGCTGAATAGTAGATACTTTAAATACATTGCACTGCGCCGAATTATAAGCGTTTATTTGCCTAGTATATTAACGTTATGAGATATTAAATTTTGGTATGATTTGGCCATTTTGTGTGGGAGGTACAAAAAGGGGCGTGGCGATAACGGCAATTTTTTACAGGGCTATAGGCACTTCAAAAACGTTACAATGTGCAAAATGTTGTTGCATTTTCGTGCATTGGTATTCATGCTGTGAGCTCTTAACTTTTTGTGCAAAATGGTACCTTTGTGTGGGAGGTACAAAAAGGGGCGTGGCAGTAGCGTCCATTTTTCACAGGGCTATAGACACTATAAAAGCATTACACTGTACAAAATTTCAAGTATTTTTTTACACTGGTATTAATATTATAAGCTGTCAACTTTTGGTGCAAAATGGTACCTTTGTGTGGGAGGTACCAAAAGGGGCGTGAATATAACACCCATTTTTCACTGGACTGTAGGCACTATAAAATCATTACACTGTACAAAATTTCAAGTATTTTTAAATACTGGTATTAACGTTATAAGCTGTTAACTTTTGGTGCAAAATGGTGCATTTGTGTGGGAGGTACCAAAAGGGGCGTAGCAATTTGGCCAATTTTTCTCGAGTTGATAGCGACTAATAAACTAATGCTATGTGTGGAATTTCAGAAGATTTGGATAAGTAGTATAGCAGTTTTTAAAGATTCAATATTTCACAACATTTTAACACTTTCTGGGGGAGGTACTAGAAGGAGTGGACCAATATGGCCCATCTTCGAACTTAGCCGGAGATAGAAAAAAATATTACCACGTACCAAATTTGAAGTCAATCGGCTACTCCTTTCGAGAGTTATCGTGCGCACCAGCCAGCAGACAGACAGACGGACGGACATTGCTCATTCGACTTAAAATGACCCAAAACGAATATCCGCCGAACATACTTAGGGTCTTAGATCACTCCTTCGATGTGTTACACTTTTTTCGTAGCAAATGATATATACCCTCGTCACACTAAGTATAATTACAATTGCCTTGAAATCAGCAAGAACATTTTGCTGGCTGAAAGTCTCTCTACATCAAGGGAAAAGTTGTAGAGAACATCATTACTAAAAATATCTCTATCATCATTATCCGGCGAATGTGCACAGCAGAAGCAGAGACTTCTCTTGTTTTGTAAACAGCAACTACAGACTAAGACAAAGAGACTAAAAAAGAGTAAAAGAGATATATCGTATATCTGCATCTTATTAATTACTCAAAAAATAACTAAATTATAACTGCATAATTTCTGCAGTTATGTCCATATCTAAATGTGGTGTTTCCATATCAACGTACTGAGACTGCATTCGCCCAACATGTATGCGAAGGTGATCAGTGCGTAATTTATATCTACTACTTGTTTCCTTCCACTTCCCAAACATTTTTTCCAACCACAGTGTTGAGATTTTCATAATGTAAATGTTGACCGAGGTAGCATTACCAACGGTTCGAATAATTTGTTTAAATCAAGCAATGCTTTAAAACATCCGTTGTAAAACTTGTAATCGGTATTGTCCAAAGAAATATGTGGTTCGAACCAATCAATATTTCGACGTGTAAAATTAGGAACGTTGTGTATAAAATCGGACATTCCTTGCAGAAATCTTAATGTATATGTATTAATTACTCATCGTTGTTGACGCCAATTCGTTAAAAAAATTCTACATTGTGGTGAAATACTTTTCAAAACTAGAAAATTTTCTATCCTCATAGATCCAAAGACGTTGTAAATCCTCCATTTTCAAACGTGGTAACTGCTGCAGAACATAGTTTCCATTGAGGAAACTACCTTTCACATTACTAATTTTGTCTTCTAAAAATTAATTCTTAATCGTACTAAGCATATGTAAATAAACGTAAATTGTCGGGCCACCCGATTCTGTTTCCACATCTCGGCAAATATTTTACTCCATTATCATCTGTTCTGTAGCGGGAATGTAAAATCATCGCCACAACGCTTTGGGCAGAACATATAGAAATAAGGGTCAAGCCGACATCACGAACCTTGTCAATGTATGACCACAGCAATCTCTCATAGAAACTGCACTTTAAAGAGCCTTAAAAAATTTGGAACCCCAAAATTAAATTCCACCCTGTTGTGATTTCCGTAATTGAAAACACAACAGCAAGGAACTTTTTCTCCGGGTCTGTTACATTTAACTCGTCGGAAGAAATGCACAATTTTTCATCGGCATACAAATTATTTACAATATTGGATAAAGCATGTATAACTCTGCTATGGGCGCCATCTCTCGGAAATTGTATGCGGCTTGAACTCAAATCTAACATTGGTTGCTCGCTTCGTGGGAATGCTGCAGCTTCAACATCATCTTGTGGTTGTGCTGCGTGTAATTGAGATTCGAATTCTACTTCTTCTACTCTCCTCCTCCCCCTTCTTGATGCAACAACAACTGACCAACACTTATTACCTGCCCTTCGACGTCCCATCCTACAGCACACTCTCGAGTCTCCTCCACGATTTCCTAATTTTTGGCAATTGCTCAATTTCTTACCTTATATTTATTGGCGTCTACTTCAGCCCTTGTCTTCCCATTAGTCTGGAACCATTCCCGAGCTTCGCGTAGCACCTGCAACCGAAGCCTATTTCATTCCTCTACGTTACCTGGCAAAATCGCAATTTCACTTGAAGGATTGTAGTCTGCATTGAATAGACAGAATATATTTACACAAGACACAATAAAGACAACAACTCTTTAAATTACCTTCCTAAAACAGAACAGGATACTTCCTTGCCACTCCCGGTATACAGTGCCGTGTGCACAATTTTGCCACACGCAATTTGCGGGAATAGCAATTGATACCATTCTCTAATAAATTCATTAAATGTATATTAGGCATGTTTTCGTTACAAGCTAGCACTTTTAGTTTAGCACTTTGCAACGAAAACAACTGACTTCCACTAACTGGCCCATAAGCAATAAGTGGCGGATTTTCACTATCTGGTAGCAATGGTGTCATGAGTTGCGAAGAAAGAACAGTGCGAAACAGACAAAAAAAAATCGTGAAAAGTATTTATAAAACATATATTTACTATTCTATGTTCAATTGTTTACACTCTTTTGCAAATATTAAAATAATTTCCCATTTTTGTTCTTTTTCTTCCCGTTAATTCACAATAATTGATAAAATCTCTCCAAAAATGGGATGCCATACTGCTAAATATAGGCTGCCCAATCTGGCAACATCATACTCGATTAAGACATGAACACAAGCACCAAACTTCATCGGGAACTAATAGTGCTTAAAAGTGCTTAGCTCCCCATACAAATTAAGCACTTATGGTGTAACGAAAACACGCCTATAGAGAACCACTAAACTCATTTTTACAAATAATACAATTTGATACCATTTTTTAATTAAAAGGGCACTTTATAGATTTGTTGTCAGTCGTAGCGAGCGGACGTGTTATCGCAGAGCGAATAGTTTTGAACCTATTACGCAGTACCTATTCACCTACTTACTACGCAACCACGTGGTTTGTTGTTTTAAAAGCGTAGGTTGAATTGGATGGCATATATCGACGTACCTACTGCGGGCTAACACTGGCTCTGGGGGTGTCTCCCACAAAAACTTTATGATTAAACCAAAAAAGACAAATGGAAGTCTCTTGTCGGGGTCCTTCCAAAAAATTCAAGATCAAGTCAAATCGAAAGATTGTACAGAAACGGAAAAATCAATTGACCATAAAGAAGGGTAACAAGCCACCATCTTATTCTAAAATAGCTAAACAAAATTTCCGAGACGATTGATAGCAGTAGTGCATCTGGCAGAATCCCCGAAGACCAAAAGAGCAACTTCAAAGATTTGGATTATACGAGGGTTGCGGAGTACGTCCTCAAATCTAAGGACCAACCAGCAATCGAAGTAATGAGTTGTAAGTTTGAGAGGTGTGTTTTGATGCAAAGGCCGGCATCACAACGCTGCGCTGGTGTCCTCGCAAAACTTGTGGATAGCCTCCTCTCACCTTGGGACGGCGCAAAGCTGAAATTGGTAAGAAAAAGCGACATTCCTGAACTCATAAAAACGACTCTATATGTCAAGGGATGTCGCAATATGTTCTCATCAGAGTAGATCATTGGCAAACAGAATTCAAAACTTTCCGTGAGAAAGTGTGAAGTATTCTATAGGAAGCATGATATCGAGGGTACTCTCCTCGTGTTGGACATAGATCTAGAACCCAATCTTGTCATGGTGAAGGACATGGCGTACTTATTGATCTGGACTGTCTTTTTCACAATTGGAAAGATCCCGATTGGCAGGACAGATGAATCTAGTCCAAATAAACTGTCTGAAGAGGCAAACACTGGCAGTGAACGGATGGAGACAAGTAAGACACTGCCAAAAACTGATGTGCAAGTTGTCGATAACACCACCAGTTTACCAATAGTACACTTTTGCAGGAAGTTCCTAGCAAAGGTGGTGAACAAAATAAAAAGAGCCACACAACGATTCCAAACAATGAGAGAGCGACAAAAAATAACACCGTCTCCCAAAAATGTATACTGGAAGATGGTGTAATAGGTAGTGAACGAAAGGAGGAGAGTGATCCACTACCAAATAATGAGGGAGTGCCACCAGATAGGATAGACTCTTAAAAGAAACATTTACTGGAAACACAATGATTGAGGTCATCCAGATAAACCTCCACCGGAGCGAGACAGCATCCAACGCTCAGATGGACATCATAAATAAAGGCAGGCTTCATATTGCTTTGATCCAGGCACCATAGACAACTAGCAACATGGTTACTGGATTAAACCATGTGAACATTTTCTACTCCATAAAACTTATGTTCTTTTCTCTCCACAGTTGTCAACATCGGTTGCGTCCGTGCTGAAGCAAGGTAATAAAAATATGTACCTGGCGGAAATATATCTGCCATTCGATGCGGCGACATTGCCGCCTACGTCGGAATTACAACGTCTGGTGAAGGAATCCAAACACGCAAGTAATGTTACTAGCTGGATGTGACGCCAACTCCCACCATATCACTTGGGGTAGTACTAACAATAATAAAAGGGGACACGCCCGTATAGAATTTTTGAATACAAACGACCTCATAACTAGTTACATAGGATACAAGGCAACCTTTGTTGACAAAATTTGGGACGAAGTATTAGATATAACGATATGCTCAGAAAATCCTATTGATGAGATCAATCAGTGGAGGGTTTCGGATGAACACTCCTATTCGGACCACCGTTATATAAAGTTTAAAATTGAACGGCCACCTCCAACCCCAATAAGTTGCCGTAATAAGGCTAAGACCGACTGGACTAAATTCGGAAATCTTCTTAGAAGTCGAATGGGCCAGCCTACACGCGATTGTCAATGTACTGACGACATTGATATCAATGTGTAGGAGGCTCTTGTAAAATCATTCGAAGATAGTTGCCCACTTCGAGAAAGTAAATCTGCCTATGAAAAATTCTGAATGACAGGACAAATTAGCTCGATTGCCAAGGACGAAAAAAACAATCAGTTTATTGGGACGACTATCACAGAAGACTCAAAGAATACAATAAAATCGGCGAAACTTAACTCCTGGAGGCTTTTCTGTGAGCATGTAGACAGCGTTAACAGCATGTCTAAATAAAAATAATTTGTTTAAGTTCAATTGTATTGATTGTTTAAACAAATCTTTAACAACTGATACTGTTGCAGCTTTTAATATTGTGACCAGTGATGCTCTTGCTGGTGTAACTAAATTTAAATCGTCGTTGGAAAAGCAACAGGAAGCCTTCAGTAATGATGTTAAAAGACATATGTAAGCAATTACGGAAAAAATGGACGAAATCCGCAATTGACGCGCTTTTACTGCCCAGACTGAAAAAACTTGTTTGCAAATTGATGTTTCACGTAGGCGTTCATACAGAGCTGATATATTTATTAATGGATTGCCTGATGGTATTAAAGACTTGCGCGATCCAGTGATATAAATTGCATCTCTTTGTAACATTGACTTGGGCCCTAATGACATACGACATTGTTGTTATTTCCTAAGGGTAAATCAGTGTTAGTTAAGTTCAATTCCGTCTACACCAGGGATTGTATCATGGCTAATTATTACAATAAAGACCAGTTGTTGCTGTGCGAAGCAGAGTATACCTAAACGATCATCTTAATCAAGCCTCTTCTAAGTTATTGTACATTTGTAGACAACTTTGGAAGGCTAAGAAAGTTAAGAAACACAAACTTAACCGACTGGCCTATATTCGGAAATCTACTTATCTACGTACAGAAGACATTGATATCAATGTGAAGAAGATTACGGAGGCTCATTCAAAATCATTCGAAAATGGTTGCCCGCTTCGAGAAAGGAAATCTGCCTATGAGAAACCCTGGATGACGGAACAAATTCGCTCGATTGGCAAGGATGTCCGCAGACTTTACAACAGAGCTCAAAGTAAAAAACAATCAGTATATTGCGACGACTACCGCAGAAGACTCAAAGAATACAATAAAATCATTAGATCGGCGAAACGTAACTCCTAGAGGCTTTTCTGTGAGCAGGTATGCAGCGTTAACAGCATGTCTAAAATAAAAATGTTCTTTTCAAAAACTCGTATCCAAACCGAAACACTGGTGGATGCCACGGGAAAAAGGATTGAAACTATAAATGATACCGTAAGGTTATTGATGAAGACTCATTTTCCGACTGGTAATGCTGGACCAACAGAGGAACAGTTACAGAATGAAAATCGATTGCGTCAAGTACATATTACGGATATAACAGAGGGTATGTTTAAAGAAGCGATTAAAAGCTTTTCTCCCTTCAAGGCTGCGGGATCGGATGGAATATTTCTAACACTTCTGCATTCTGTATCTGGTATCAGCTCATCTGGCTGCAGTATTCACTACATGCCTAGCACATTCTTATACCCCCAAAAACGGGCAATAATCAGGAGTGGTCTTCATACCAAAGCCTGGCGAGGCGAGTTATACGACCTCAAAGGCTTTTCGACCCATTAGCCTAAGTTCTTTCCTGTTAAAAACAATGGAGCAGTAATTGATGAAATGATCAAAAGTAAAATAGCGGATGACAGGCTAAAATTCAAACAACTCGCCTATATCAAAGGAATATCAGTGGAAACAGCTCTGCATGATGTAGTGCACCACATACAAGAGTTCTTCAGTAAAGAAATGTATACACTTGCAGTTTGCATAGACACCCTGCAGTCAGTCTCTATGTCACCACTTGTTCTATAGTGACAATTGAACAAGGTAAAAAGTCTACAACTTTACTTTTATGCACGAGTAGAAATACTTTACAGACAACTGTTGTACAGTATTTATGGCGACATTGTCATTGCTTGTCTTTTTTGTTTGACTGCGCATTATAATAGCTGCCTGCAGAATGCGCAGTCAGCAGGTAGAGATTTTTTGACAGTTGTTGTTTTTTTCATTCCTTTATTTTCTTCTGTCAAGGAAGCACGCGTTCGTTTTGTGAAAATAATTTTTGTGTGTTAAAAAGATGATTACAATTATTTTATAAAAATGAAATTTTGTTAATTAAATGAATAAAAGGTTTAGCCAGCCTCGAAGAAAGTGAGCATATAAATATATGTGTTTAAGTGTACTGCGCCCACCTTTATAAAGATGTAGACCAGGGTCACTAAAGTTTACTACTGAATCTTTGGTTCAAATGTCTCTATATGAATTACTTTGACATTTAACATTTACTAGTGAATCTTTGTTCCAAAAGTCAACATATGGTTAACTTTGACATTTAACATTTACTAGTGAATCTTTGGTGCAAATGTCTACATATGGATTACTTTGACATTTAACATTTACTGCTGAATCTTTGGTTCAAATGTCTACTGGTGGTTTTTCAATGACAGCTAATGTTAAATGTCTATAGGAGATTACATGGGCAGGGGCACATTTTGTCTGTAGTACTACTGACAATGTCACAAGTAAATCACTACAATTTTACTAATGACATTTCCTACAGGGCATTGAGGGCGCATTTAACAATGTGTAGACCGATACACTTATCCAGTCCTTAGACGAGTTTCAGGTTGACTGGACGCGGAAAAACTAGATCAACAATATGGTAAGGAATAGATGGATTATTTGTGGGTCATATAAGGTACAAACTAGAGACAAGGTAAATCGTGGTATACATCAGGGGGCATTTTATCGCCTCTACCATAAACATTTTTCTGAAGGGAGGAATTTTGTGCCAGAAAGGGAGGACATTAGTCACATTTACAAAGAGCCCTTGAAACCTTCGGAGGACATTTTTTTTAAATAAAAAATAGCAGTAATTGGAAAAAATAAATATTTTATTATGATCAACAATTAATTCTTTTAAAAGGTAATTAACATTTTATAAAAAGTTTGTATATTTCGCAATATCTGGTAAGATCTCTTTGAAACCGCAGGTGGGATGAACAATTGATATTAAAAGAAGATGAAGTATACTTAATTTAGGATTATTTAAAGCATTCATGAAGTAATTAGAATAAATGGTTCTCGTGTTATGACAAAAAATGTGTTGTTCAACCTCTATTTTTTAGTTGTTTATTTTTGTTATAACGGGTGATCCAAGTAGAGATACTTTTTTCAATAGCATTTTTTTGACAGATCACGTGTGAGTCGTGTCATGCTGTCATGTTATTTTTGTTAAGTACTGTTTGGCATTTCATCATGGAAAGACTTACGCCTGAACAACGTTTACAAATCGTTCAACTTTATCACGAAAATTCACGTTCTGTGAGGAATGTGTTTCGTGCACTTCGCTCAACTTATGGTCAACATAATCGGCCTACTGAGCGTACTATTCCCAACACCATCAGCCATCTTGAGACCCAGTATTCATTATTGGATAATATTCGACCGAATAGACCACGTCCAGCACGCAGTGAAGAAAATGTAGCGGCCGTAGCTGAGTGGAGAGCAGGGTATGAAGCCGACGCGGCGCAAATCGGCGGAGCGCCACAGCCGGCCATTTATTTCCAGCCGGCGCCGCCGCCGATTTCAGCGGCTCACATCGGCTGAAACTCAGCCGCCGAACATTATTTAGTGAGTCAAATCGATTTATTTTATGCAACCATGAAAATTAAGAAAGTGAATACTAAGTAATACAATAGGGTCAGAAATTTGAATGAAGTTCATTTTTGCATAAAAATTTATAAAAAGTTTCTAAATTAATCTCGCTATCATTTATTTAAAGAAATGCGTGTTTTGGTTTTTACGGAAAATACAATAGCTCTTGAGCGGCCGAACCAATTTTTACAAAGTCTACGTCGTTCTAGAGAGAAAACAACAGGCGGTATGTCATTCACAATAAATTCTCTTTCACCACAAAGACTAATAAGTAGACATTTATTAAACTGATTTTCGACATTAAATCAAAACTTCCTTAACTTTTCTTAAATTTTTGTGTTAATTTTAGGTTTTGTCATCTAATTGTAAATATCTTAAAGCGCCCAAGCGACATCACTTCGCTCTATTGGCTTTTGAAAAGTTCCTAGAAGATCCGACGTTTTCAAGCCAAATTCAGCGATGAGGCCCACTTCTGGCTCAATGGGTATGTAAAAAACCTAAATTGCCGCATTTGGGACGAAGAGCAACCTGAAGAGATTCAAGAGCTGCCACTTCATCCAGAAAAAACAACGGTTTGGTGTAGTTTGTGGGCCGGTGGAATCATCGGTCCATATTTCTTCAAAAAATGATGCCGGTGAGAACGTAACCGTCAATGGCAACCGTTATCGTGCCATGATAACCGACTATTTGATGCCTGAAATTGAAGCTCGTGATCTCTGCGACATTTGGTTTCAACAAGACGGCGCCGTCACTTGCCACACATCGCATCAATCAATGGTTTTTTTTAGAGAACACTTCTGTGAGCAGATATCACGTTTTGGGCCGTTAGACTTTTTCCTTTGGGGATGTGTAAAGTCTTAAAGTTTATGCGGACAAACCCCGCTTCGATTCAGGCCTTGGAGCAAAACATCACGCGTCATTCGCCAGTTATCAGTCGAAATGCTCGAACGAGTCATCGAAAATTGGACTCAACGGATGGACCATCTGAGACGTAGCTGCGGCCAACATTTGATAGACATAAGCTTCAAAAAATAAATGCCAAAGAATGTTCTTTCAAATGATAATAAACATTCCCCATTCAATTTTAATTTTCTGTGTTTTTTCTTTAAAAAAGTAGGGAACCTCGAAATGGATCACGCGTTATTTATATTATAACGTGTGGCCCATCTAGCGGTTGCTGTTTGAACTAAGGCCGCTTTGCATATGCGATTTTACTCCGTTGGACTATTTTTGTGGGGAGACGGGAAGGAAAGTGCTACACCAGGGCCACACAATCGAAAATGTGTAGAAAAATTGGGTCGGCACAGAATGGGCCGCCACACGCATTTTAATAAAGGCAAAATCATTGAAAAATATTTATTCGCCTTTTTTTATATCAATTATAAGGTCGCATTCAATATCTTTGTTATTATTTAAAGCATTCTTGAAGTAATTGGGATAAATTGTTCTCGAGTTATGATAAAATATGTGGTTCAACCTCTACTTGTTTATGTTTATCTTTGTTATATTTATATTATAACGTGTGGCCCATCTAGCGGTTGCTGTTTGAACTAAGGCCGCTTTGCATATGCGATTTGACTCCGTTGGACTATTTTTGTGGGGAGACGGGAAGGAAAGTGCTGCACCAGGGCCACACAATCGAAAATGTGTAGAAAAATTGGGTCGGAACAGAATGGGCCGCGACAGGCCTTTTAATAAAGGCAAAATCATTGAAAAATATTTATCCGCCTTTTTATATCAATTATAAGGTCGTATTCAACAAATCGCCTTTGAACTATTAATCCAATGACATAAGCTTTCGTTTGAGCAAACATTTTTTAAAAAAAATTACAGATACATATTTTTGAGAATTTTTTTATTTTTTAAAAAAGGTTATTAGAAAAGGCTATTGAAAACACTTTAGGCAAAATTTTCTTAATACAATGGGTAATTAGTTATATGGATGGAAAAAAGACCTCTGTCAAAATTCAACACCCTCCAACTAGGATAGTCCTTAACAGACCTGGTTGAAATTCTGTGTCATAACTACTATCCAATAGGACTGAAAATTCGCTCACTTGGCTTGAAATCTGTCATATTTCACGTCACTCATTCAAATGGATCTTTGAATAATAAAATTCACGATTGGCTGAACTATAAAAATACATTTGAATCTGTGACAAAAGGAGGACATATACCAGATTTTTGAAAAAGGAGCGAGGACGGGAGGACAAAATTAAAAAAAGGAGGACGTATGGTAAACCTGCCTAAAAGCCCTAACCAAGGAAGGACTTAACCACACTCAAAGAAATTTGTTAGTAGACAGAGCAAAAAAGTTAGCTAAAACAACAGGTTTTCTGCTGAAAAAGGGAAAGCATAAAATATCTGTTGAAATGGCAAACTCGTGTTTGCTGCTATACGAGTAACGGGAACGTTCACCACATTAATAAGCGTTTAAGCCAAAAAATATAATTTATCCCAACTCGGAGAATATAATGATTGAAATATTGTTATAGGTTTATATATTTATTTCTATTATTTTAAAAGATAGGGAAGATTCTCAAGTTTAATTTGTGTTGCCATTATACATTTACAAATCCCAAGAAACAATTAAAATGTAAATAATAACGAATGTAAATTTTTATTATCAAAAACAAGTAAGAAAGTTTCAGTCGGGTAAACCGACTAAGGTATACCCTCACTTTGTGAGTAATGTAATATTGAATATTACTCGAATTATTCTGTCAATTTGTGTGGGAGGTACCAGAAGGGATTTATCAAATACACCTTTTTTTGCTGAACATTAGATACTTTAAATTCATTGCACTGTGCCGACTTATAAGCATTTATGTGCACTGGTATAAACGTTATGAGAAATTAAATTGTGGTATGATTTGGGCATTTTGTGTGGGAGGTACAAAGAGGGGCGTGGCAATAACGCCCATTTTTCACAGGGCTATAGACACTATAAAAACATTACACTGTACAAAATTTCAAGTATTTTTATACACTGGTTTTAATGTTACAAGCAGTTAACTTTTGGTGCAAAAATGTACCTTTGTGTGGGAGGTACCAAAAGGGGCGTGACAACAACACCCATTTTTCCCTGGACTGTAGGCAATATAAAAGCATAATACTGTACAAAATTTCAAGTATTTTATACACTATTATTAATGTTATAAGCTGTTAACTTTTGGTGCAAAATGGTGCATTTGTGTGGGAGGTACCAAAAGGGACGTGGCGACTTCTCCCATTTTTCTCGAGTTGATAACGACTAATAAGCTAATACTATGTGTGGAATTTCAAAAGATTCGAATAAGTAGTATAGCAGTTATTAAAGAATCAATATTTCACAACATTTTAACCCTTTGTGGGGGAGGTACTAGAAGGAGTGGACCAATATGGCCCATCTTCGAACTTAGCCGGAGATAGAAAAAAATATTACCACATACCAAATTTGAGGTCAATCGGTTACTCCTTTCGAGAGTTATCGTGCGCACCAGCCAGCAGACACACAGACAGACAGACAGACAGACAGACGGACGGACATTGCTCATTCGACTTAAAATGACCCAAAACGGATTTCCTCCGAACATACTTGGGGTCTTAGGTCACTCCTTCGACGTGTTACACTTTTTTCCGTAGCAAATGATATATACCCTCGTCACACTAAAGTGAGGGTATAATTATATTAACATAACAGCAAATATTTTTAAGAAACTGCAAACTTGTCCGCTGTGTCTGCTATTCAAAACTTACAGACATTTTGCTGTAACAGCAGAAATTTTGTTGGGACAACAGAAATTTTGACTACGGACGACTCAGCAAACAATGTTGCTGTTTAACAGCAAACTTTTTTTGGGTGTATACATATTTATTCCACAATAATATCTAGTCGGTTGTATTTATTTTAATGATTTTATTACCATAGCATTGAATGAAAAAAAATTATGTTTTGGTTTCTTCTTTTATTCACTAGCCGCCGGCCTATTTTGGATGCATTTCGAGTTAAAATCGAGCTACATATATCTTTTCAAACTTTCCATATTTTGCCTCAGAACATTAATATTTTTAAATAATATAATGTACTCGTATAATATTTCGCTTTGTAATTTTTTAGATTCTGAAATGAGCGGTTTCTTTCACACAACTTTTTTTTATTAGCGCTACCATCTTTTTGACATATCATGGTGTTGCCATTTGTACATATTTGTTTAAATGCATTTGTGAACGGAATGCCTGAAATTATGCTCTGAATTTTAAATGAACAAGTAAATAATAGAAATTTTATTGTGGCGATATATATTTTTAAATGTTTAATTTTTGCCTTAGAAAAGTTGTTTTTTACATAAAACCATGTATATTTCAATTTATTGGTATTTTTCAGGTTACCACGCGAACGGATTTTCACACAAGTGTTTGTTTTTTGTTATTCCCGCCATCTCTTTGAGATTTCGTGGTGCTGCCATATAAGCGTATGTATATTCAAATTTATTTACGCACTGAATGCCTAAAAGTATGCTCTGACTTTGGCTGTGGCTTTTAAATGGAATTGCAAAATCTTAGTTGTTTGTAAAAAAATTGTCCAAATTTTCCCAGTTTCAATTCACGAATTCTGAATACACTATGCAAAAAACATTTAGATTCTTCTAATTTCGAGAAAGCAATGAATTTGTCTACTTTCCCTTAGCAAAATTGCAATAATAAGCGTGTTTTACTTTTTCGCTTGTTTTTTGTGCATTAACTTATTTTACACAACACTGGACCGAGTTGCCTGCATTTAGACGCAAAATATTGAATCGGTTGCGATTTATTCTTAATTTGTCAAATAAAAAATAAAATAAAAATTTGTCAAATAATAACTTGGTTTGGGCAATTTTTTTGGGCCATAATTCGTAAATAATTGTGATCTATTTTTACACTTTTTTATTCAATGAGGCCATTGTGAGTTGTGCGATATTTCTTTTTTCGAGTTTTCATGCCGCCGATCACCGACAACATTTTATTTGTCTATTTTAATATAAAATATCGCCCATTTTTATATGGACAAATTTTGGGCGATATTTTTTAGTAGCCCCAATAAAACACCACATATATTAGCCTTGTTATATACATACATATTTATGTATATTAAGACATGAAAGAGAACTAAAATAATCTAAAGAAAGTGGTTTAACTACCGTGGGCACAAAAAATAATAAAACATTTTTTTCAGAAAATAAAAAATATAAATAAAATTGTCTACATTAATTTTGATTACTCTTCAAAAAGCTGGCATTATATCGTAGAAATCAAAATCATATTTGTGCAAAGAAAATGTTTACAAGATCTGCTTATTTCTTTCAGTTTTTAAATATGGGTCAGAATTTTTAATATTCGCCTATGTAGTTTATTTTTGGCTAAAAAATAAAAATTCCAAAATTAATTTTTAAAATCTCTATAACGTCCGCAATGCAATTTTAAGAGAAACTAATGTAGAGCTTTTATTAAAAATATGATTACAGTAGTAGTTTATTTTTTAACGATAATTTTCAGGTAAAACTAAATTAATTAAAATTAAAATTAACTAAAGTAAAGCGTACATACTTATAGTTAAGTTATAACATCCACCATAGGAAGTTTTGATTGATGAAATGCAAATACATATTCTTAATAGCCCTACAATTCTAAAATAATTTAGCCATGTCCGTCTGTTGTACATAATTACTTACTACTCTTTACTATACGACCAATAGGGTCATCTATCTCGTAGTAGACGCCCAATAGGGTCATCTACTCTGTAGTAGAAGACCAAAAGGGCCATTTAATTTGTAGCAGACGACCGAAAGGGCCTTTTACTTTGTAGCAGACGACCAATTGGGTCATCTATCTCGTAATCCACGATCAATAGGGACATCTACTCTGTATTAGACAATCAACACGGTCATCTACTCTTTAGTAGACGACATCTGCTCTATGTTGGAAGACCAATTTGATCATATACCTCGTAGTAGACGTCCAATAGGGTCATAGACTCTATAGTAGACCAATAGGGTCATCTACTCTATAGTACCCATCTACCCAGTAGTATACGACCAATAGGGTCATCTACCCGGTAGTAGACGACCAATAGGGTCATCTACTCTGCAATAGACGATCAATTGGGTCAACTACTGTGTAGTGGACGATTAATATGGTCATCTACTCTGCAATAGACGATCAATTGGGTCAACTACTGTGAAGTGGACGATTAATAGGGTCATCTACTCTGTAGTAAACGACCAAGAAATTCATCTGCTCCAATAGCGTCATCTAATCTGTAGTGAATGTTCAATAGGGTTATCTAATGTGTTGTGGACGATCAATAGGGACATCTTCTCTGTAGTAGACGTCCAACAGGGTCATATACTCTATAGTAGACCAATAGGGTCATCGAATCTATAGAAGACCAATAGGATCATCTACTCTATAGTAGACCAATAGGGTCATCTACTCTATAGAATACCAATAGGATCATCTACTCTATAGTAGACCAATAGGGTCATCTACCCGGTAGTAGACGACCAATAGAGTCATCTACTCTGCAATAGACGATCAATTGGGTCAACTACTGTGTAGTGGACGATCAATAGGGTCATCTACTCTGTAGTAGACGACCAAGAAAGTCATCTGCTCTATATAAGAAGACCAATTTGATCATATAACTCGTAGTAGACGATCAATAGGGTCATCTACCCTGTAGTAGATGACCAATAGCGTCATCTACTCTGTAGTTGACAACCAATAGCGTCATCTAATCTGTCGTAGACGATCAATTGGGTCATCTTCTATGTAGTAGACGACCAATAGGGTCATCTACTCTGTAGTAGACGACCAATAGGCTCATCTACTCTGTCGTAGACCATCAATTGGGTCATCTTCTGTGTAGTGGACGATCAATAGGATCATCTAATCTGTAGTTGACGACCAATAAGGTCATCTGCTCTATATTAGAAGACCAATTTGATCATATACCTCGTAGTAGACGACCAATAGCGTCATCTAATCTGTAGTGAAAGTTCAATAGCGTCATCTAATGTGTTGTGGACGATCAATAGGGACATCTACTCTGTAGTAGATGTCCAATAGGGTCATCTACTCTAGTAGACCAATAGTGTCATCTACTCGGTAGTAGACGACCAATAGGGTCATCTAGTCTGCAATAGACGATCAATTGGGCCATCTACTATGTAGTGGACGATGAATAGGGTCATCTACTTTGTAGCAGGCGACCAATAAAGTCATCTGCTCTATATTAGAAGACCAAATTTGATCATATAACTCGTAGTAGACGATCAATAGGGTCATCTACTCTGTAGTAGACGACCAATAGCGTCATCTACTCTGTAGTTGACGACCAATAGCGTCATTCATTCTGTCGTAGACGATCAATTGGGACATTTTCTGAGTAGTAGACGACCAATAGGGTCATCTACTCTGTAGTAGACGACCAATACGGTCATCTACTCTGTAGTCGACGACCAATAAGGTCATCTTCTCTGTAGTAGACATCCAATAAGGTCATATACTCTATAGTAGACCAATTGGGTCATCTACTCTAGTAGACCAATAGGATCATCTACTCTATAGTAGACCAATAGTGTCATCTACTCTGAAGTATAAGGCCAAAAGAGTCATCTACTCTGCATTAGAAGACCAATAGAGTCATATACTCTGTATTAGAAGACGAATAGAGTCATCTACTCTATAGTAGACGTCAAATAGGGTCATCTACTCTGTAGTAGACAACCAATAGAGTCATCTACTCTGTATTAGAAGACCAATTTGATCATCTATCTCGCAGTAAGCGACCAATGGGGTCATCTACCTCGCAGTAGACGAATAGTGTCACCCACTGGGTCATAATAGGGTCATCTACTCTGTAGGAGACGACAAATAGGGTCATATATTCTGTAGTAGACGGCCAAAAGAGTCATCTACTTTGTAGAAGATGATCAATAGAGTCTATATCAGAAGACCAATATGATAATCTACTCTGTATTAGAAGACCTATTTGATCATCTATCTCGTAGTAGATGATGAATAGGGTCACCTACTCTGTATTAGAAGACCAATTTGATAGTCTATCTCGTAGTAGGCGACCAATAGGTTCATCTATCTCGTAGTAGGCGACCAATATGACCATCTACCTCGTAGTGGAAGATCAATAGGGTCCTCTACCTTACAATAGACGGTCTACTCAGTAGTAGACGACCAATAGCGTCATATACTCTGTAGTAGTCGATTCCTTTAGATTTTTTCAAATTTACACAAAATATGCACCAGACTCTCACAAATCCCCAAAAATCCAATTTTATGTTTTGGATTTGTGAGAGTGTGGTGCATATTCTATGTAAAATTGGAACAAAAAATCTTTTTATAAACTTTTTAGGCAAAAATAAAATTTATAGATTAATATTAAAAATTATTATTTTTTAATTTAAGTACTTACACATATCATCTCGCCTTTTTTGCTTCAATAAATAAATATCCTTTAGTGAATTTTAATTTTTATAAATTTTTTGTTTATTTTTTGAAGACAACTTTTTTTGTTTTGCATTTAAAATATACATATATTTATTTTATGTTTATACATTATTATCTAGTAAATATCGACAAAATCGCGCTTACTCGCTAATCTGTATACACGCTACACAAAAGACTTCAATAATCTTAAACAAATTTGTGATTTTTTAAAAATCTTATCAAAAAATATATTTTTTTTTTGCAAAAACGAGTTTGTGTTTAGTTTTTGTGTTCCATGTTATTTGCTTTGACTAGTTTAACAAAATTAAAAAAAAAAACAAAATAAATTCATTTTTAATATTCTTCTTAACTGAGATGTTCCAATGATTACAAAAAAGCGATAGAAATCGAAAAAAAATAATTAAATTTAAAATCAGTATGGAATGTTTTGAAAAAAAAAAACGAAAACAAAAAAGAATACAGCAACAACAATGAATAATGATGTTGAGCTCTTAAGGAAGACAATAATAGAAAATCAAAGGAAGTACAAATGTGAAAATGATTTATTTTTCAAATTGAACAGATTAGCTTTTTCGAGTGTAAGTGGGGCTGGTGGTATATAGATACATATATAAATAACGAAGGCACTTATTTATTTAAGGTTGTTTAATTATATATATACTTTTTTAAATAGCTATAGCTGTATGGAAATATTTACATATTAATGTTCGATTTAAAAAAATCTTTTGTTTTTAAATTATAAATTTAAATTACATTTTGTGTGTTTATATTTACATTTGTTCTATTTTTTATTTGAGCACTTTATTTGATTGCGTTTGCTTTTTTGGACCGACTTCGTTAACAATAATACTTCAGATTCAGATACAAGTACAAATTAAACTAATTCTTCACAGTTCACATATGTATAACGATTAAAACTTATTTAAATTTAAATTAAAAATTAACAAAACGGAAAAATATTACATTCATTCACACGCACACACAGAGATGAAAATCTATAATTCAGTCGTTATTTCATCTTGCGGTCGAAAGCCCAGTTTGTAGAATTCATCCTCGAGCCACAGTGAACTGGCATTGAGATCCGATATGAGATTGCCACTCTTCAGAGTATTGAAGCTGCTGCCGAAGGGATCCGATGGCCGAGGTTCCTCGAACTCGTGCAGACTAATGAGTGAGCCGAATAAGTGCATTTTCTGTGACTTCGGCCCGCCACCTTTGCCCGCCGTAAGACCCGACGAGGATTGCAAGGTGGCACTCTGCTTATAGAAACCACCTCCGCCCACTTTCTGGCGATACACCGAAGTGGCATCGAATTCGTCCACATCGATACCATTTGAGTTTTGAAAGAAATCTATGAGCTGGCCTACCTGAGGCCGATAGCGTTCGAGCACCTGCTCGGACCAAGAGTACAAACGATTCCAATCGTGTGGAGCGGCCGGTATCAGTTCAATGGGACGATTCAGCAATATCAACATTCTCGCAAGATCTCTCACTATGGGTCTGTAGGAGTTGGCGGCAGCCACATCGCCCGCCAAATACAATTTACGAATCTGGCGACGGGTATCATTGAGCATAGCCAAGAAATATTCGGCATTTGGGCGCATATCATTGAGCTGGCGAAGGAAATCCGAACGATCCATTGTATTTTCATTTATCAACTTTTGTTTAATGGCCTTGCGGCGACGACGACGCTTCACCAGCATCACAGCTAAGGCCAGAATCGACAGACAGACGAGGAAACCACCAAACATGCCGGCCAAGGCGGCCATCAATGCTCCCGAATAGCCAATGGGAACACAAACTCGTCCCATGAACTCGGTGTGGGCCGACCATTGATCGACATAACCGGAGGGGCAGCGATCGACGCACTGCCGGGTGTCGGTGACCAAATAGAAGGTGCACTTAATGCAACCCTCTCGATTGCATTTCAAACAGTGGGAACTTGTAGTGAGTGGACAACCTGGAAAGGAAGAGAAGACAAAATCAGAAATTAGTAAAAAGTAAAAAGTATTAATTGCAAGAAATATTTAACAATTCTGTAATAAATCAAAAATTCTTTAACTAATTCATAGGCATTTAAATAATTCATTAATCTATTAATCTATTAATCTATTAATCTATTAATCTATTAATCTATTAATCTATTAATCTATTAATCTATTAATCTATTAATCTATTAATCTATTAATCTATTAATCTATTAATCTATTAATCTATTAATCTATTAATCTATTAATCTATTAATCTATTAATCTATTAATCTATTAATCTATTAATCTATTAATCTATTAATCTATTAATCTATTAATCTATTAATCTATTAATCTATTAATCTATTAATCTATTAATCTATTAATCTATTAATCTATTAATCTATTAATCTATTAATCTATTAATCTATTAATCTATTAATCTATTAATCTATTAATCTATTAATCTATTAATCTATTAATCTATTAATCTATTAATCTATTAATCTATTAATCTATTAATCTATTAATCTATTAATCTATTAATCTATTAATCTATTAATCTATTAATCTATTAATCTATTAATCTATTAATCTATTAATCTATTAATCTATTAATCTATTAATCTATTAATCTATTAATCTATTAATCTATTAATCTATTAATCTATTAATCTATTAATCTATTAATCTATTAATCTATTAATCTATTAATCTATTAATCTATTAATCTATTAATCTATTAATCTATTAATCTATTAATCTATTAATCTATTAATCTATTAATCTATTAATCTATTAATCTATTAATCTATTAATCTATTAATCTATTAATCTATTAATCTATTAATCTATTAATCTATTAATCTATTAATCTATTAATCTATTAATCTATTAATCTATTAATCTATTAATCTATTAATCTATTAATCTATTAATCTATTAATCTATTAATCTATTAATCTATTAATCTATTAATCTATTAATCTATTAATCTATTAATCTATTAATCTATTAATCTATTAATCTATTAATCTATTAATCTATTAATCTATTAATCTATTAATCTATTAATCTATTAATCTATTAATCTATTAATCTATTAATCTATTAATCTATTAATCTATTAATCTATTAATCTATTAATCTATTAATCTATTAATCTATTAATCTATTAATCTATTAATCTATTAATCTATTAATCTATTAATCTATTAATCTATTAATCTATTAATCTATTAATCTATTAATCTATTAATCTATTAATCTATTAATCTATTAATCTATTAATCTATTAATCTATTAATCTATTAATCTATTAATCTATTAATCTATTAATCTATTAATCTATTAATCTATTAATCTATTAATCTATTAATCTATTAATCTATTAATCTATTAATCTATTAATCTATTAATCTATTAATCTATTAATCTATTAATCTATTAATCTATTAATCTATTAATCTATTAATCTATTAATCTATTAATCTATTAATCTATTAATCTATTAATCTATTAATCTATTAATCTATTAATCTATTAATCTATTAATCTATTAATCTATTAATCTATTAATCTATTAATCTATTAATCTATTAATCTATTAATCTATTAATCTATTAATCTATTAATCTATTAATCTATTAATCTATTAATCTATTAATCTATTAATCTATTAATCTATTAATCTATTAATCTATTAATCTATTAATCTATTAATCTATTAATCTATT
This sequence comes from Eudasyphora cyanicolor, assembly GCA_963930755.1. Classification (NCBI taxonomy): domain Eukaryota; kingdom Metazoa; phylum Arthropoda; class Insecta; order Diptera; family Muscidae; genus Eudasyphora; species Eudasyphora cyanicolor. The sequence continues at coordinate 336,457,310 of OZ005734.1, forward strand.
AATCTATTAATCTATTAATCTATTAATCTATTAATCTATTAATCTATTAATCTATTAATCTATTAATCTATTAATCTATTAATCTATTAATCTATTAATCTATTAATCTATTAATCTATTAATCTATTAATCTATTAATCTATTAATCTATTAATCTATTAATCTATTAATCTATTAATCTATTAATCTATTAATCTATTAATCTATTAATCTATTAATCTATTAATCTATTAATCTATTAATCTATTAATCTATTAATCTATTAATCTATTAATCTATTAATCTATTAATCTATTAATCTATTAATCTATTAATCTATTAATCTATTAATCTATTAATCTATTAATCTATTAATCTATTAATCTATTAATCTATTAATCTATTAATCTATTAATCTATTAATCTATTAATCTATTAATCTATTAATCTATTAATCTATTAATCTATTAATCTATTAATCTATTAATCTATTAATCTATTAATCTATTAATCTATTAATCTATTAATCTATTAATCTATTAATCTATTAATCTATTAATCTATTAATCTATTAATCTATTAATCTATTAATCTATTAATCTATTAATCTATTAATCTATTAATCTATTAATCTATTAATCTATTAATCTATTAATCTATTAATCTATTAATCTATTAATCTATTAATCTATTAATCTATTAATCTATTAATCTATTAATCTATTAATCTATTAATCTATTAATCTATTAATCTATTAATCTATTAATCTATTAATCTATTAATCTATTAATCTATTAATCTATTAATCTATTAATCTATTAATCTATTAATCTATTAATCTATTAATCTATTAATCTATTAATCTATTAATCTATTAATCTATTAATCTATTAATCTATTAATCTATTAATCTATTAATCTATTAATCTATTAATCTATTAATCTATTAATCTATTAATCTATTAATCTATTAATCTATTAATCTATTAATCTATTAATCTATTAATCTATTAATCTATTAATCTATTAATCTATTAATCTATTAATCTATTAATCTATTAATCTATTAATCTATTAATCTATTAATCTATTAATCTATTAATCTATTAATCTATTAATCTATTAATCTATTAATCTATTAATCTATTAATCTATTAATCTATTAATCTATTAATCTATTAATCTATTAATCTATTAATCTATTAATCTATTAATCTATTAATCTATTAATCTATTAATCTATTAATCTATTAATCTATTAATCTATTAATCTATTAATCTATTAATCTATTAATCTATTAATCTATTAATCTATTAATCTATTAATCTATTAATCTATTAATCTATTAATCTATTAATCTATTAATCTATTAATCTATTAATCTATTAATCTATTAATCTATTAATCTATTAATCTATTAATCTATTAATCTATTAATCTATTAATCTATTAATCTATTAATCTATTAATCTATTAATCTATTAATCTATTAATCTATTAATCTATTAATCTATTAATCTATTAATCTATTAATCTATTAATCTATTAATCTATTAATCTATTAATCTATTAATCTATTAATCTATTAATCTATTAATCTATTAATCTATTAATCTATTAATCTATTAATCTATTAATCTATTAATCTATTAATCTATTAATCTATTAATCTATTAATCTATTAATCTATTAATCTATTAATCTATTAATCTATTAATCTATTAATCTATTAATCTATTAATCTATTAATCTATTAATCTATTAATCTATTAATCTATTAATCTATTAATCTATTAATCTATTAATCTATTAATCTATTAATCTATTAATCTATTAATCTATTAATCTATTAATCTATTAATCTATTAATCTATTAATCTATTAATCTATTAATCTATTAATCTATTAATCTATTAATCTATTAATCTATTAATCTATTAATCTATTAATCTATTAATCTATTAATCTATTAATCTATTAATCTATTAATCTATTAATCTATTAATCTATTAATCTATTAATCTATTAATCTATTAATCTATTAATCTATTAATCTATTAATCTATTAATCTATTAATCTATTAATCTATTAATCTATTAATCTATTAATCTATTAATCTATTAATCTATTAATCTATTAATCTATTAATCTATTAATCTATTAATCTATTAATCTATTAATCTATTAATCTATTAATCTATTAATCTATTAATCTATTAATCTATTAATCTATTAATCTATTAATCTATTAATCTATTAATCTATTAATCTATTAATCTATTAATCTATTAATCTATTAATCTATTAATCTATTAATCTATTAATCTATTAATCTATTAATCTATTAATCTATTAATCTATTAATCTATTAATCTATTAATCTATTAATCTATTAATCTATTAATCTATTAATCTATTAATCTATTAATCTATTAATCTATTAATCTATTAATCTATTAATCTATTAATCTATTAATCTATTAATCTATTAATCTATTAATCTATTAATCTATTAATCTATTAATCTATTAATCTATTAATCTATTAATCTATTAATCTATTAATCTATTAATCTATTAATCTATTAATCTATTAATCTATTAATCTATTAATCTATTAATCTATTAATCTATTAATCTATTAATCTATTAATCTATTAATCTATTAATCTATTAATCTATTAATCTATTAATCTATTAATCTATTAATCTATTAATCTATTAATCTATTAATCTATTAATCTATTAATCTATTAATCTATTAATCTATTAATCTATTAATCTATTAATCTATTAATCTATTAATCTATTAATCTATTAATCTATTAATCTATTAATCTATTAATCTATTAATCTATTAATCTATTAATCTATTAATCTATTAATCTATTAATCTATTAATCTATTAATCTATTAATCTATTAATCTATTAATCTATTAATCTATTAATCTATTAATCTATTAATCTATTAATCTATTAATCTATTAATCTATTAATCTATTAATCTATTAATCTATTAATCTATTAATCTATTAATCTATTAATCTATTAATCTATTAATCTATTAATCTATTAATCTATTAATCTATTAATCTATTAATCTATTAATCTATTAATCTATTAATCTATTAATCTATTAATCTATTAATCTATTAATCTATTAATCTATTAATCTATTAATCTATTAATCTATTAATCTATTAATCTATTAATCTATTAATCTATTAATCTATTAATCTATTAATCTATTAATCTATTAATCTATTAATCTATTAATCTATTAATCTATTAATCTATTAATCTATTAATCTATTAATCTATTAATCTATTAATCTATTAATCTATTAATCTATTAATCTATTAATCTATTAATCTATTAATCTATTAATCTATTAATCTATTAATCTATTAATCTATTAATCTATTAATCTATTAATCTATTAATCTATTAATCTATTAATCTATTAATCTATTAATCTATTAATCTATTAATCTATTAATCTATTAATCTATTAATCTATTAATCTATTAATCTATTAATCTATTAATCTATTAATCTATTAATCTATTAATCTATTAATCTATTAATCTATTAATCTATTAATCTATTAATCTATTAATCTATTAATCTATTAATCTATTAATCTATTAATCTATTAATCTATTAATCTATTAATCTATTAATCTATTAATCTATTAATCTATTAATCTATTAATCTATTAATCTATTAATCTATTAATCTATTAATCTATTAATCTATTAATCTATTAATCTATTAATCTATTAATCTATTAATCTATTAATCTATTAATCTATTAATCTATTAATCTATTAATCTATTAATCTATTAATCTATTAATCTATTAATCTATTAATCTATTAATCTATTAATCTATTAATCTATTAATCTATTAATCTATTAATCTATTAATCTATTAATCTATTAATCTATTAATCTATTAATCTATTAATCTATTAATCTATTAATCTATTAATCTATTAATCTATTAATCTATTAATCTATTAATCTATTAATCTATTAATCTATTAATCTATTAATCTATTAATCTATTAATCTATTAATCTATTAATCTATTAATCTATTAATCTATTAATCTATTAATCTATTAATCTATTAATCTATTAATCTATTAATCTATTAATCTATTAATCTATTAATCTATTAATCTATTAATCTATTAATCTATTAATCTATTAATCTATTAATCTATTAATCTATTAATCTATTAATCTATTAATCTATTAATCTATTAATCTATTAATCTATTAATCTATTAATCTATTAATCTATTAATCTATTAATCTATTAATCTATTAATCTATTAATCTATTAATCTATTAATCTATTAATCTATTAATCTATTAATCTATTAATCTATTAATCTATTAATCTATTAATCTATTAATCTATTAATCTATTAATCTATTAATCTATTAATCTATTAATCTATTAATCTATTAATCTATTAATCTATTAATCTATTAATCTATTAATCTATTAATCTATTAATCTATTAATCTATTAATCTATTAATCTATTAATCTATTAATCTATTAATCTATTAATCTATTAATCTATTAATCTATTAATCTATTAATCTATTAATCTATTAATCTATTAATCTATTAATCTATTAATCTATTAATCTATTAATCTATTAATCTATTAATCTATTAATCTATTAATCTATTAATCTATTAATCTATTAATCTATTAATCTATTAATCTATTAATCTATTAATCTATTAATCTATTAATCTATTAATCTATTAATCTATTAATCTATTAATCTATTAATCTATTAATCTATTAATCTATTAATCTATTAATCTATTAATCTATTAATCTATTAATCTATTAATCTATTAATCTATTAATCTATTAATCTATTAATCTATTAATCTATTAATCTATTAATCTATTAATCTATTAATCTATTAATCTATTAATCTATTAATCTATTAATCTATTAATCTATTAATCTATTAATCTATTAATCTATTAATCTATTAATCTATTAATCTATTAATCTATTAATCTATTAATCTATTAATCTATTAATCTATTAATCTATTAATCTATTAATCTATTAATCTATTAATCTATTAATCTATTAATCTATTAATCTATTAATCTATTAATCTATTAATCTATTAATCTATTAATCTATTAATCTATTAATCTATTAATCTATTAATCTATTAATCTATTAATCTATTAATCTATTAATCTATTAATCTATTAATCTATTAATCTATTAATCTATTAATCTATTAATCTATTAATCTATTAATCTATTAATCTATTAATCTATTAATCTATTAATCTATTAATCTATTAATCTATTAATCTATTAATCTATTAATCTATTAATCTATTAATCTATTAATCTATTAATCTATTAATCTATTAATCTATTAATCTATTAATCTATTAATCTATTAATCTATTAATCTATTAATCTATTAATCTATTAATCTATTAATCTATTAATCTATTAATCTATTAATCTATTAATCTATTAATCTATTAATCTATTAATCTATTAATCTATTAATCTATTAATCTATTAATCTATTAATCTATTAATCTATTAATCTATTAATCTATTAATCTATTAATCTATTAATCTATTAATCTATTAATCTATTAATCTATTAATCTATTAATCTATGTGTTATAATATTAAATCTTCCATTCAGTCCACAGTGCATCACATATAATTGATTGAAATTCACGGATTGTCATCATTGCTTGTGCAACTGCTGCATTAAGAATG